>CM062805.1:774459184-775705017 GCA_031772625.1 Pinus tabuliformis
AACTCATCCTATGGGAAGTGATTGATGAACGTTGGAACAACACACTCCATCGTCCCATTCATGTTGTAGGGATCTACTTGAACCCTGCATTTGCTTACCCCTGTGGGTTCTTATTTAATGCTGAGGTCATGGATGAATTCTTCACCTGTGTTCAGAGGATGGTGCCATCTCCAGCGGAACGTGCAAAAATCTCCAAAGAAATGGAGATATACAGGATGGCAGGTTGCACATTTAGCTTTGACATGGCAGTGGTTGATAGGAAGACTAAAATGGTAGGTATTTTTTAGTTTGTTTCAAATTTCATTCTCTTCAAGTTCATAACTTCATACTTTGCTTCAACTTTCAAATTTCATTTTTTTTCTTATGTTTATCTTATTTGTAATTTTGTTGTAGATGCATGGTGGAGAAGCTATGGTGGCAGAGTACCCAATCTGCGAAGACTTGCCATTCGAGTGCTCAGCCAAACATGTAGCTCCTCAGGATGTGAGCGCAACTGGAGTGTATTTGGAAAAATACACACTAAAAAGCGCAATAGGTTAAAATTTAGAATATTCCAAATTTCCAATTAATTTTTTGAATTCATTAAATAATATTATTTTTATAATTATTATTTTATGACCCTTGTACAGGTTGGAGTCCTAGCTACTTAATGACATAGCCTACGTCTACTACAATCTTTGATTGTGGGTCAGGCAACTTGAGAGGACACCTGATATGGAGGCCATCTCATTGGATGGGATTGACGCCACTGCTGCATGGAGGGTTGAGCCTCTCATGGAGTCTACCGCTGATTGGTTAGAGCAGGAGGTAGTGGAGGGGGAGGAGGAGGAGGAGGAGGAGGAGCAACAGGAGGAGGAGGTGACAACACCTACCCAGGCTACCCTTGTCACTAGTAGAGGACGTGGTCTACCTCATGTAGCTCCTAGTTCTTTAGCTTCTAGAGCACAACAGAGTCCACTGCCAACTCCACCGCCATCTACATCTAGAGGGAATCTAGAGGGAAAGCTAGTGCATTTTCTCGCAAAAAGGGCAGAGGAAATCAATAGTATTAGTTATTTGGTTCATTTCATTGTATATGACATTATGACTCATGATATGAGATACATTATTATATTTTTTGTTGATATATTGAGGCTGAGTTGAGACTCAAGACTTACTATTTAGGACATGATTCACTGTTATGTGTGATGTAGCACTAGAAATGATATTACACATCTTATATATTAGTTATTTTCATCATATTTATGTGTCAATGCATTTATTTTATGTTGTAGATGCTTTAGATATTAAAAAAATTGAAAAAACTGAATATTTTTGTATTTGCCGATTTTTCTTGATTTTTATTGATTTTTCCGATTTTTTTTTTCCTGATTTTTTTCCAATTTTTTCCGATTTTTCCCCTTGCCGATTTAATCCCGATCGCGATGTTCACAACATTGATTTCGACACCTTTCCCACACAATTGACTTTTCCTCCAAGGGGTGTGTATTCCACGAGGGGTGGCCCCCACATTCCATTAAGGTTGGAATTTTGGATTTCTCCTAAGTCCCACGTACCCAAAATGTCTCCAATGCCCAGATTGCAAAATTGTGCTGGGCTTAGAACTTCCCCTATAAACTCTGTTAATCCTATTAAATGAAAAATCAAAATTGGGGATATTACAACATCCTTGATGTGTTTTGCTTCCATATTCATCTTTGGGCACCTTCCATCTTGTGTGCGTTCTTGGTTTATGTGAGCTAGCTCCTATTTGGGCTAGTTCCTTCTTTTTTCCCCATGAGATGTTTAGTTTAGGTAATCTTGAATTTTGATCATTCCCTGTAGGTTGAAGTTGTTTATGTAATACTGGTACTCCCTCTTGATGTTTCTTTTCCATTGGCATTTTCTGTAGTACTCTGGTAACTGTATTTTCATCTCCTTATCTGTCAGGCAGTTTTCTTCCACTATATTTCAGTGGTTAAACCACTTCTTACATTGCAGTTTCCATGTGTTTTTTCTTCTTTTTAGTTCCACTCTGTGGATCTTGTTGGGTATCCTTTTGTTGTCCATGTTCTTTTTGCACAATATTAGCTTCCTTATTTTTTTGAGTTCTATTGGGTATAACCCTACCATAAGCATCTCATATGGAATGCATACCTTTATCCAGATGAACTTTGTTATTAAGTGTACTTGCACTCTTTTCATTTGTTTCCAGCTATGCTTGGCTCCCATTTCTCACACCTATATAATAACACTAGTGGTGTAGTGTTATTATGCAGTAGCTCTTCCTCTCACTTTTGGTTGGCTCTTCTCCAAGTCCAAAGGTGCATCCCTAGGATAAGATTGCTAAAGCTATAGGGTCGAGGTACAAGGTGATTTATTGAAAAGTTAGCCTATGCAAAACAAATGGATGTAGTATATGTGGAAAAATGACTGGTATGAGAATAAAAGATGAACATAAAGACCCCAAGACCTAATGCCTAACCTTGGGAAAATGAAGTCAGTGAAGCGTAGATCAAAGAGGGCGAATGTATGAATATGTTAGGCAATAAGAGCTGCTATGCATGACACAGAGCAGCCTTCCTTAACTTGCTGAAATTTATTACATGTAATTGTCTGTGGAAAGCTAGTTGTGCTATTTAAAATGTTGGATAGAGACCCCAAGACCTAGTTCCTAATCACACCTTGGGAAAATGGAGTCAATGAAGCATAGATCAATGAAGGTGAGTGCATGAATATGTTAGGCAATAAGAGCTGCTATGCATGCCACAAAGTAGCCTTCCTTAACTTGCTGAAATTTATTACATATAATTTTCCTTGGAAAGCTAGTTGTGCTTCAAAAATGTCGGTATGAATGTGATGCCATATAATGCTAGCGGAAATTATTTTTATTAGGTGTAAGTTGGATGCAACAATGATAATAAGAGGGGTTAAATCCTCACATTACATTATCCAAATGAAACAAGTCATTCACATCAAGAATACAAAGGTTTCCTACAATAGAAATCAACAGATGAAAACATTACTATCAGCGTCACAATAGAAGATTTTATACCTCCAATCTTCCCTAAGGCTTCAAGCATATGATTTACAAATGGAGTCCAAGGGGAGAGCTCCTCAGTCCCCCAAAGTCTTAACAAACATTACAATGGAAAGAGAGCTCCTCTTTATAGAGAGTCTCCTCTCTTATTCAATAAAGAAATATTATTTGCTAACGAACTCCATGACAACTCAAACAAATATCATAAAAATGTATTAGTTATATCTTTCCTCAGTCCATGGTTAACTGTATCACAATATGTGGACACAAGCCTCTTGAAGAGAATTCACTCACTTCCAAAAATAGGAAGAATAATACAATGGAGCTCTCCAAGAGAGGGCGTGCAACTAAAATTAGGCATGATGATCAAGTCAACATGCAAAATGTCCACATAGAATTCACCACTAAAAAATGGATGCATGCAAAATATATTAAAATAATGTTCAGCCTAGGAGGTTGTGTGCAAGGGTCCATATAGGAAAGTTTACAAAGTGCGTCCTCTAAGGTGCATGAGAGATAAAAAAATAAAATATTTCTCTTAGGAGAGTATCAACCTCCAAAAAGCAAGTGGTCTAAGAAATGCATGTAACCAATCCACGTGTGATTTCCAAGTCAACCAACTCCATGTATGAATGAACAAAGTGCCAAGTAGATGGAGTGCTCCACAAGAGTTGTAGTAGTCAAACCCCAAAATAGCAAGTGGAATGTCTCCAACAAGACAAATCCATGGTGATAAGGACAATTCAGGGTTTTGACCATGCCAAAACTTCAATGAAATAATAAAATATATACTTCCAGTGTTTCCACAATTTTATCCTCGAAGAATATGCTCAAATATAGTAAGATGAAGTAAATACATGCAATGTTCCACATGTAGCTTTGCAAGATGCCACGTGCCTCTCAATAATATCCTCCATAATCACCTCGAATAAAATAATATATGTGCCAGGTCAAAGAGGTGAGGGAGCTCTCCAGTGAAGGTCAAAAGATGAAAAGTGTAGCTGAAATATCTGTGCAATAAGATGAGAGAGCATCTAGGTGAGGAACACCCTAGAGAGTTATGCCATGTAAGTTGTAACTACCTCAACCACCCAACAAGTAATAAAATATATTCCTGTGAAGTGTGCCCTACGTAGAAGTGTCAAGGTGGTTAAAACTCACTACTGCCCATGTCAAGACTCTGTTGTTTTACTTGTTTCCAATACCATCAATTGATTTCCCCAAACCATGTGCACAAGAGAGGGTGCACCCTAAGAGGATGTGTGAACTGCCCCAGTAATAGAATAACCATGTAATCCTTGGAAATTTGTGCCCAAGAGAGTGCTCAACAGTAAAAATTCAAATTACTGCCAAATAACCCCCCTAACTGTGAACAACAACTGAGTAAGTAGGGTGTTGAATCCAATAACATCCAATGTAATCAAATGAATTAATTTAACAACTAAATAGTTAAATATACTTCAGCCTGTGTGCACAAAGGTTAATTTTCTAATAAAACAATAGTTCAACCTCCAACTAATCATCAACTGATTAAATCAACATGAACATGTGGGCCAATGGGTGGGTGTGTGCTTCAACAAGTATTGTGCCATGGAAAAATGATGTGTCTCCTGGCAAAGACCGCCACGATAACAACACAATGACAAAATGGAAGCTCCTCCTAGGTTGGAACCTAGGATTCTTTGATGGCCTCACTGTCAGAAATAAGTTCATTTAGTGTCATCTATTTTAACTCAATTTGACAATAATTATAAGGTATGTTGTGGCTACTGTATGCTTTAGAATCTTTGCATTTTCTAGACCTGAATTAATATTTTATCTTCCTTTTCCTCCAAGTAATTCTTTTTCTTCTAATAGTTCATGTTTGATATATACTAGTTATTTCTAAGTCAATTGGTGCATGATGGAATGAATGATAGTAATGCCAACAAGTGCTATCTACTTACTGTTTCTTGGTTAAGTGTAGGTTAAGTGTATGTTGCAGAATAATGATAACTTTTTTGATAATTTCTCTTTCAATTGTTTATCCGCATTTTAGTTTTCTAATCTAAGACTGTCCTCTATCATGACAGACAGAAGTGACAACAGTGATTTGTGATCGCAAGCAGTTAAAAAAGCTGATTGATACAAGCACACAATTGGATACTGTAAAGCATGTTATTTACATGGAAGACGAGGGCATTACATCCGAGCCATCTCTGTCTGGAGGGAGCAGCAGCTGGACAGTGTCATCTATGTCCAAGGTTGAGCGTTTGGGTCGGGAGAGTCCTGTTGATGCAGATTTTCCGGTAGCTGCTGACATTGCAGTCATAATGTATACAAGTGGCAGTACTGGCTTGCCTAAGGTTGGTACAAATTCTTTGGTTGGATTTTATATGAAGGAGGTGGTAGTAAGAATGTGGAGAATGACAAGCACTTTCTTTTAGAATGTCCTGTGTATGCCCACTTAGATGTGAATTTCAAAATATTTCCTACAATACTGACCTTCCTAACCTTTTAGCCCATCAAAACTATAGAGATCTAGGAAATCTTCTCTTCAATATTTTCGAACATAGAAATAAGGTTAAATCTTCTCTTCAATATTTTCGAACATAGAAATAAGGTTCTAAAACAAACCAAGTAATTCCTTACCTTTTTTTCATCTTTTCCCTTAAAGTCTGATAGACCAAAGTTGGTCTCAATGGATGTAGAACCAACAGCTTAATATACTGATGTGAATTTTTAATCATTCTCCCCTTAAAGGAAGTAAGGAAATCGAAGTAAAGGTGAGATTGATGTAGGATTAAATGGAAAGTTTCAAAACATAACAAAGTTTAGAGTTTATGGATGCTGACTTACTACTATAGAACGATTGTATATATAAAAATGTAATTTAATTTTGAACCCTCTTTACATTAGAGTGCGCATGCTGTCGTCAAGTACATACAGTTAGCTAGTTTTGCACCCTTGCAAACAGGGCATACTCTTTGAATATGCACTGTTGAAATCACAAAAAAGTTACTTATATGATTTCACATATTTCTTGGAAATTGTCAGTCCTTGGAGTTTTTTGGTCCTCCAGTTTTCTTTATATTGATCATAACGTAGTGGTTGATTTCTTTGTTGTTTTAAATGATTTAAATTGAAATTCTTCTTCCAAGCCTTTCAAGTTTTGGAAGATGAAATGGCAACCCTGAGGAACTAGAGTTTGAAGCTACCATTGATGGTTTTATAAAAACCCAACCATCTTTAGAGGGATCTTCTTTAATAACAAGTTGCAGCTGTAGAACACTTCCTAGAAAATGGTAATTGTTGGGTAGCAGAAGCCCCGCGTAACGGTTATGAGGCACAAAGCTCGGAATTTTGGTTAAAGACTTTGCGGGATGCGCAGAGCGCGATTTGTAATAAGTTGAGTCAAAGGGTAGTCCGCCCAAAAATAATGTAAATAAACGTAAATTGAGTCGGCCTGCCTATGGTTCGCGGACCATGGAAAGGTATAAATAGAGCGAGGCTCTATGGGTAGAAAGTAGCCTTTTGGGATGAAATCTTGGATCTGGGATGTAATGGGTTTTTGAGAAGGAAAGTCTTGAAGCGTCTGTAAGTCCGAGTCGAGGGTATTGGGTAGTAGATAGAGGCTCTACCGCTGTGTGCGCAGAGGCCTGGAATAGTCCGCAGCTGTGTGTGCGGACCCCTGCAACTGATTGCGCAGGATGGAATTGGATGTATTGGTGAAGAAAGTTAATAAAGATAAGTTGATTTTGAAATACCGTGTTAAATCTGAATTTTTTCGGATCTAGTTAATGTATGATTAATATAACTGTTTGATCTATGCGCGTATGCTCATGTTATGAATATATGCAAAATTTGTATTTCTGTTAAGTGCGTGCACTGGTTATCTTGATTAAATGTTTGCTTAAAAACCCTCACAAGCAGAACTGATCTATAACAAATCATTAAGTAATTAGTAGTGAAAAGTCGCCCTGTTTCGGATCTGCGCGGAAGCAGAGTAGTGCGAGGCTGCAGAACGGTGCGCGAAGCTTCCAGACCACATCTAGACATCCCTAGGGTGCGGAAACCTGGTTCCAGCACCCTTCCCTGCTACCTCGAGTGAAACCTCAGTCCGCGCTCCGCAAGCTGTTGCCGAAAGGGCCAGTAATTGCGGGATTTGTTTGGCTAAATAATTCTTCCGAACCTGGGTCAGGCCCATATAAGCGAACAAATGGTTCCGTTGCCGGGACCGGGATTTGCCTAAGGGGTGTCTGATGTAGGAGCGTTGGAACTCTATAGAGAAAGAATTTAAAGGTCAAAGGGATCAGGAACAATAGTAGTTCAGAATACACCGACGCGCAAACTAGAGGTTAAAAATGACGAGCGCGATCCAGCTACCGGTATTCAAAGGAGCAGGAAGCGAAGATCCAGAACAATTTTGGTTCGTGGTGACATCGATATGGGACGCACACAGAATTACGGATGATAATATCAGAAAGGCTACTTTAGTTAGCGTGCTACAGGACTGAGTGCTGACATGGTATATAAAGTACTCAAGCGATCACTCGAATGCGGGGACAGCAGAGATTCGGACTGAATTGAAGAAAGAGTTTAGCCGGCCAAAGTCAGAAACACAGTCGATCATAGGGTTCAAGGAGATCGCGATGGTACCTGGTGAAACCCCGTGGGATCTGGATCAAAGGCTGAAAAGTACCATCCGTGAAGCAAACATGACATTGTCGGATGTGCAACACTGCGCTTGGTTTGTAGCGTCATTGACACTGCATCTGAGGACGACTTTGTCACAACAAAAGATCTCAACCTAGGCTGAAGCATTGGAGACAGCGATGAGGTTGCACGAAACTCCGTTACAGGACCTGGGGTTGGGAGTTCAGCAAATCCAAGCACAGATACAAACCCTGTGTTTAGAAATGAAGAAGTTAAAACAGGAACAGGCACCTTGCCCAGAAGCCCGGGAGGAAGTATGGTGTATAAAGTGTAGAAGCCAAGGTCACGATACAAATCACTGTCCAGTCTTTTCAAACTATGTGACGGGGGGGGGGGGGGACCCACGCCATTGCAACCAGAGGTACTGGAAGGGCCAAGCGTGGCGCCTGCCCTCTGGTGCGCGATATGTCAGGAGGGAGGAAAGCATGCCACGGACAACTGCCATCTACTACAGAATATGAGACAACCCCCCCAACAGCTCTTTTGCAACTTTTGCAGATCGGTGGGCCACGAGGAACGAGACTGCGATAGTTATCAATTATTGATGGACCAGTCACCGACCTACAGAACGCAGACTGAGGCGCAAGGTCAGAATCCAGTCGCGGCGCTCACGCGCGGTGGGTTCCAGGGACGTGGATGAGGACGGGGCAGAATGGGGTCAGGAAGGGGTCACGAGCAGCTAATTTGCTACCACTGTGGAGGACCAGGACATTACGCACGGGATTGTACCAAACCAACTAGAATATCATGCACTTACTGTGAGCAATTCGATCATGCGCTGATAGATTGCTCCACACTGATAGCATAGATTCGTGAAAAAAGCGAAACACAACCTATGACGACCCAGAACGTGCAGATGATGAGGTCTGAACCTCGCGACGAAGACCCCCAGGTAAACATGGTACTAAGAAGTGGCATGGCCACAGGAGAGGATAAAAGGAACCTAAGTAAGGAAGACGAAAGGATTGGCAAGGAGACGTATTAGGAAGCTAGGGAGAGCTTCGTGGAGCTCTCTACCCCAAGTAGCAGGGATCAACCTGAGCAGGACAGGGATCCCTCGATGATAACTACCTTTTTAGAGACATGCATAAAATTGCTGCGCGACAATAGGGCGGTTAGAGGCTTGCAAGAATTAATAAATAGGTGCGCGGGGACGCGAGAACCTAGCGTGGTCCGCAAACTAGGAAAACACGCAACACGGACGGGGCGAGAGATGCGATTAACGACACAAATTGGCGACTATGAGATGGATCAGATCATTTTGGATTTGGGCTCGGATGCAAATGTATTGCCTAAACAAACTTGGGAGCGCATGGGTAGGCCTACACTGCAATGGTCTCCTATTCAGTTGCGAATGGCGAAACAACAGAAAATTTTGCCCATGGGAAGGTTGAAGGGAATTATGGTAGTTATAGAAGGCGCGAGCACCAGAACAGACTTTGAAGTAATTGAAATCGTGGATGAAAGTACGCCTTATCCTGTGTTTTTAGGAATACACTGGGCCATCGACATGAATGGGGTTATTAACTTAAAGAAGCGGACAATGATATTTGAAACAAAGTCGCTCCGCGTAGTCGTTCCGCTAGATCCAGCTGAAGGACCGCGCTACATTGAACTCGTGTGCAACGAAGAAGGTAACGACGAATTAGACTGTATCTACAATATTTCTGCACAAAGGCAAGAATGGGTCAAGTCAACAGAGGATAGAAGAATATCACGAGGTTATGTAGAGTCCTGCACTACCGATTCAGACGAAGAAGATGAGCAATGGCGTAACAGGATGAATGGAGTAACCATGCTACATTGCAATTTGGTGACTAAATCTCTGTACTGCGTGAGGGCCCAGGATCGTGAACTACCGATGTATGATGGGTTGACAATAATAGATGAATTTCTGACCAAATTTGAAATCACGGTACCAGAGCACCAATTGTTTGATGCATTGAGATGGGCGTTGCGTGCGACACTTGCGCGATGGTGGGGCACACATGAAGGGACTTTCGAAGATTGGCGCAGTTGCAGGCGCATGATGCAGATCAGATTTGGGAAGCCAAAACTAGGAATAACGAAGAAATACGATGGATGTGATGACCCGTGCATGCACCTTACCAGATGGATCAAAGCCTACGGACAGGAGCCTCAACCAGAGTGGGTGCACTTATTTTATCATACCCTGGATGTCATCCCAAGGAACTGGTATACTGAAACAGAGCTTCGACATGGCACCGGCGAGTGGGATATCTTGCGCGAAGGGTTTCTGTCGACATTCCTCTTTGAAGACCAATGGATGGATACCGTGGACGACGCGTTACAGCTGGTGAAGGCCACCATTTTCAAAACACCACTGGAACCAGAAGAAATCGTGCAGCCAGACTGGTCGCGACAGCTGAGCCAGGCCTTGGAATGTTACAATGTACAAATAGAAGATGATGAGGACGACCCATGGAACATCAATATTCTGGAATCAGAGGGAAGCCGTGAGGTGCGCAGACCCGAAATCGAAGATCCAGATATCACGACACCGTTGAAAATGAAACAAGTAAATATCGGAACAGAAGAAGAGCCGAAGTATGCAACGCTCGGGGACTATTGGGACGACGCCACGGTGGAAAAGGTCGTCGAGTTGCTTTGGGAATATTGAGATTTATTCCCAACAAAAATCACGGAGCTAAAAGGGATCCTAGGAGACCTGGGAGTGATGAAGATAATGTTGAAGCCAGACGCGAAGCTGGTTAAGCAGCAACCTTACCGATTGAATCCAAAATACAAAGCAAAGGTCCGCGAAGAATTGGACAAGATGCTGGCGGCAGGAATCATTGAACCAGTCGAGGAGTCCGACTGGGTGAGTCCTATGGTGGTGCAGGAGAAGAAACAGAAGGGTGAGATTCGCATTTGCGTGGATCTTAGAAAGCTCAATGATGCCTGTGTTAATGATCCGTTCCCGACGCCCTTTACAGACGAAGTACTGGAAAATGTGGGGGGTCAGGAAGCCTACTCCTTCACAGACGGGTTCTCCGGGTACCACCAGATCAAGATCGCGCCAGAGGATAGGAGTAAAACAACGTTTGCCACTGAATGGGGTTGTTTTCAGTATACGGTGATGCCCTTTGGACTGAAGAATGCGTCGACGATATTTTCCTGCATTGTGGTAGCTGCATTCAAGGAATTTATACACAAGTTCTTAGAAGTCTACCTTGATGATTGGACCGTATTCGGACTGGTGAAGAAACATACCGCGAGCTTACGGTTAATGCTGGATACTTGCCGACGACACCAGATTGCGCTAAACCTAAAGAAGTGTACTTTCCTCGTCCCCTTTGGGAACCTGCTTGGCCATGTGGTTTGTAAGCAATGACTGATGGTGGATCCGGCAAAGATCGCTGTCATACTCAATCTGCAAGCGCTGCGGAGTGTCAAACAACTATGCGCCACATTGGGACACACGAGCTACTATCGGAAGTTCATAAAAAGCTACGCCCAGATCACGGCTCCAATGGAATAGTTGCTGAAGAAGGATGCTACTTATTGCTGGAATGAGGAGTGCAACAAAAGTCTAGAAACGCTGAAGGAAAAGATGGCATCCGCCCCTATCTTGGTCTTTCCAAAATGGGACGTCGAATTTCATGTGCATGTCGATGCATCATGTATCGCGTTGGGGGCAGTACTTACTCAACCAGGAGCGGAGGGAATTGACCACCTGATTGCATTCGCAAGTCGCCGGTTGTCAAAAGCGAAGAAGAATTACTCCACTACTGAGCGAGAGGGATTAGTGATGGTATACGCGCTTCAAAAACGCCGCCACTATCTGCTCGGAGGCCACTTCAAGATGTATATTGATCACTCGGCACTAAAGTACCTAGTGAATAAGCCTGTGTTGGGGGGGTGCATTTGTAGGTGGTTACTAGTATTCCAAGAATATGACTTTGAGGTTGTTGTAAAGCCGGGACGTCTAAATGTAGGCTCGGATCACCTGTCCCGAATTGAGACCGACGAAGAGCCCACAAGTTTGGAGGATGTACTCCCGGATGCGCAGCTGTATGAAGTGCGTGTAGCGGATGGCCACTTTGAGGATATAATCCATTTCTTAACTACAGGAACCGCGCCGCAGGGATATTCTGTTCAGCAAAAGAAGGAACTAGTGATACGCGCAACAGACTTTACCGTGATTGCAGGGCACCTCTACAAAATGGGCAAATGACGAAATATTACGCAGGTATGTCCCGGAGTTCGAGCGAGGACAGATCTTGGCCGTAGCACACGGGGGCGTTGCTGGCGGACATTATGCGGGTCGCGCCACAGCCCAGAAGATTCTTCGCGTAGGATTATGGTCGCCCACTTTGCATCAAGATTTGAAAGCATACTGCCGAGCCTGCGACGTATGTGAACGGACGGGGAAACCAGCGCGGACGAATGAAATGCTGCTCTAGCCACAGATGATGCTACAACCATTCGAGAAGTGGGCAATGGATTTCGTAGGACCTATCGCGCCGTGGGGGAAGATGGGCGCGTGCTATATCATCACCGCGACAGAATATTTGACTCGATGGGCAGAGGCACAGTCGGTCAAGGACTGCACGACTGCGACAACTGCGAAGTTTTTGTTCGAGAACGTGCTGACAAGGTTTGGATGTCCCAAAATTCTCATGAGTGATAGGGGAACACACTTTCTGAATGAAACGATTAGCGCACTCACTGAGGAATTCCAGATATATCATCAACAGAGTACACCTTATCACCCTCAAGCGAATGGGACTGTTGAAGCATTCACCAAAATTTTGGAGACTGTGTTGACAAAGGTCTGTAATGCACAGTGAAATGACTGGGACTTACGCATCCCTGCTGTACTATGGGCATACTGAACCACGTGCAAAAAGTTGACGGGCCAGACACCTTTTCGGTTAGTCTATGGCAAGGAGGCCGCTATGCTTATGGAATACATTGGGCCTAGTCTGCGGATTGCGGCAATAATAGGTATGGCAGACTGTGGGGCTTTGGAGGAACGGCTCGCGCAGCTCGAAGAACTGGAGGAGGAAAGGTTTTTGGCTGGATTCCATCAGCAAGTACAAAAACAGCGAGAGAAAGCATGGCATGATCGCCATATCAAGGTACGCACTTTCAAGGAGAATGATCTAGTATTATTATATGACAGCAAGTTTGAGAAATTCCCTGGCAAACTCCGAATGCATTGGTTGGGACCCTATGTCGTTAAAGAAGTTACCGATGGGGGTGCGGTTCAGCTTGCCAAACTAAATGGAGACCCCTCCCTGGGAAGAGTGAATGGCAGTCCCCTGACGCTCTACACGGGTGGGCTGCCCGCTTGACTAATTGTCCGAAGGACAGTCTCACCGCTCCAGCTAGTTGAAAGAGAGCACAGGACGATAAAGTAGTTTGGGGGAAGGATGTGTGATTGCCAGAGTGCGTATAGATTTGGCCAATTACAAGGGTCGCAGTTGTGCGGAAAGGATTCCACTGTTGCGTTGCTAAGAGGAGAAGTGACCGTTGCTGTCACTATTTATGACAAGATGTCCGCATTATGGCAAAAGGGAGCGGGTAGTGGGCAATTAAGAAAAGGGGTACGAGCCAACTATGGACTGATCTACCACAGGTTTAACACGAGGGGTGCCAGAACAGGCGAGACTCGAGAGACAGTGAATTTGAAATTCGAAACCCTTATAAATCACAGGGGGGCTTCCATCGAGCGAACTGTGCTTTTGAAAAATGCAAGCTAGTTACTGATATGAAACTTTTAATTATCTCTGCACAAGGAGTAAGCCCGAGGTGGTGATCTGGTTGATGGAAAGGCAGGGCTCTCTGAGGAATATGATGTTGACAGCTGAAGACGCCACGCAGAGTTCAGCATCAACAGGAGGGGATGAGCAAGAAAATGGAAGGCACGAAGCAGAATTGGTCTGGATTCCGCCGCCTCGCACAGGGAAGGCCGATGAACTATAACAGCAAAGCGAAAGTATGGAAAGACAGAGCCCATTGGTAGAAATGTAGTTAATAACTCGTCCTTGATGTACCTTGAAGATTGGGATCTTGTGGACAGCAGCAAGGGTCTTGCAACATTGCAACACAAGCTGCAGCAGACAGTGTGAAAAGAAGATACAATGGAAGAAAGTGGCTGTGGTGGTACAAGGAGGTCCCGTATGCGGCTTCCCCGCTAGAGCTAAAATCTTATGAGGGGATGTTCTGTGTTAACCGAACAGAGCAGAATGAGCATTATCGGTTGCGAGAATTGGTAATACCAACGAAGCAGGAGCTAGACGAAGCGTTGCAGGGGACAATGAAGGAGTAGCAGGATGAAGAGCGCCACTCGAAGGGGAGGTGAACTGCGAAGCCAAGGCAGCGCGTCTCGCTGCACCAACGAGTGACTCGGGACGAGTCACGATGATTGTGTTGGGGGATTGTTGGGTGGCAGAAGCCCCGCGTAACAGTTATGAGGCATAAAGTCCAGAATTTTGGGTAAAGACTCCGCGGTATGCGCGGAGCGCGATTTGTAATAAGTTGAGTCAAAGGGTAGTCTGCCCAAAAATAATGTAAAGAAATATAAATTGAGTTGGCCCGCCCTTGGTTCGCAGACCATGGAAAGGTATAAATCAATGTTCCACCAAGGTTCTGGGACGAGGGGGCGAGGGAGCGAGGAGGTGCGGGAGTGGTCTATGCAAAAGCTCCCTACCATTTTTTAGGAAACTTGGGGGAGCGTCAGAGTCTTAAAAACTTATAAATATAAAATATAATTTATTAATTGAGTCCACTATGACAATTGGGTTTGAATTGAAAAGCTGCAAAGCATGATTATTGATATGAATATCATTATCTAAATTTCTAATATCATATAAATTTAAAATTCTAATTTATAATCATACATCATAAACTAAACAACCTATTACAAAATTCAATCCCAATTTTACCCATAACAATCAAATCTGATGTTTTCTTTTCTTTTAGACCTGCAAGAACAACTTTATAGAGCACGGTGTGAAATTAAGGATGAACCGCTGAGCAATACAATTTTTCTCACAAGCCACGACAATCTTCCCTCAAAATCCTTAGCTTCTTACAAGATTAAAGGCCATGCGGTCTGAGCGGGCGTTGCTTCAAACTTTCAAGAACAACTGCTGCTTAATAGCATAATTATATTCATTTCAAAATCCCCAGAGATCTTGACAATTCTGCTAAACTAGACACATATATTAAGTCAGTGATAGAAATCGCTGTATCGATAAAGTCATCAAAAATACAAATATAATGCAGAGAAGGGAGCGTCTTCAGTCAACCACTTTCTTCCAATGTGTATATACATTCTATATGAAAATTTTGTACACCATTTCATCAAATGAATACACACATCCTGGAGTTAATGTATATATATTTGGAGTGATCAAAATACAGTGTTTTCCAGCGATATAGGAATGTGAGTGACGTTATTTAAAGAATATGAGGGTGGTGCGTACTTATACCTTGGAGACTTTGGTATCTAGAATATTAACAATTATATTACTTATTAGTGATGGGGTTGAGCCGTTTCTTCATCCTGCAACAAAACGTGCTCTACATATGTGAGATCAGGATACGACTTGATGTTGGAATCTTACACTTTGTCATATTATCAACCTCCAAAACGTTAGCAGTGGAAGATGTAGACGGGAAATGACCCCCCTTGTCCCCCTTTTCGGAAACACCCCCTCAGGAAAGGGAAATGACCCCCTGGCATGCCCCCCTGAGTTTCCTCATTTTTGGGAGCGTGGGGAAACGACCCCTACTCGTCCCCAAGTCCCCAGAGCGCGGGGGAGCGAGGAAACTAGACCCCTAGAGGGGGGCGAGTCCCCGTGGAACACTGGTATAAATAGAGCGAGGCTCTATGGGTAGAAAGTAGCCTTTTGGGATGAAATCTTGGATTTGGGATGTAATGGGTTTTTGAGAAGGAAAGTCTTGAAGCGTCTGTAAGTCTGAGTTGAGGGTATTGGGTAGTAGATAGAGGCCCTGCAGCTGTGTGTGCAGAGCCCTGGAAGAGTCCACCGCTGTGCGCGGACCCCTGCAGCGGAGTTCGCAGGACGAAACTGGATGTATTGGTGAAGAAAGTTAATAAAGATAAGTTGATTATGAAATACTGTGTTAAATCTGAATTGTTGCGGATCTGGTTAATGTATGGTTAATATAACTGTTTGATCTATGTGCATATGCTCATGTTATGAATATATGCAAAATTTATATCTCTGTTAAGTGCGTGCACTGGTTATCTTGATTAAATGTTTGCTTAAAGACCCTCACAAGCAGAACTGATCTATAACAAATCATTAAGTAATTAGTAGTGAAAGTCGCCCTGTTTCGGATCTGCGCGGAAGCAGAGTAGCGCGAGGCTGCAGAACGGTGCGCAAAGCCCCCAGACCACATCTAGACATCCCTAGGGTGCGGAAACTTGGTTCTAGCACCCTCCCTTGCTACCTCAAGTGAGACCTCAGTCCGCGCTCTGCAAGCTATTGCTGAAAGGGCCGGTAATTGCGGGATTTGTTTGGCTAAATAATTCTTCCGAACCTGGGTCAGGCCCATATAAGCCAACAGTGACTTGGCTAAATCTAGTATGTCGTGTAAATTTTCCAAATGCTATGTGAATTATATGCAATTATAGAAGCAGTTCAAAATGTCAACCCATAGTATCTAAGCGGCACTGACTGTCCCAGGTTCAACTTCCAAATCTGCCCACAAAACTCAAACTGGGAAATTTTCATTTCAAGAGAAAATACCCTGAACTAGTTGCTAGTATTTTCAAAACAAATCACAAATTAAGTCCCTGAACAAATGTTTGGATTTTTCTTTAATCTTTATTTTGCATTGGCTTGAATCTATTTGAGGGACAACAGAAAATGCAAGAAAAAGAAAAAATGGTGATATTAAACAACATATATCGTTTCTTCTAGCTGAAGTTTCTATTTGGTATTTAATATTTTCTTACATGATGTGATCTTTATTCTATTTTGATCTTTTCACATTCTGTGCAATAATAGTTGCAACTCAAAAGTTAAAACATCAGAAACCAGCCTGCTAGGTAGGTGATCACATAGTCTCTTGTATTCATCTAAGAATTAAAGCAGTTGCTGTGGAGTTGGTTCTTTCAAGCAAGTGAAGTGAAGAATCTCATAGATGCCATCGGGAGCTTTACTGAGCAATGGCTGGAGCTAAGAGACATGTTTCTCTCTTGTTGATTCTAGTTAAAGAGGAGAGAGCAATTCCTAGACACAACAATACCTAGAAAGTATTTCAAGACAAAAACCAAGAGTATGCCTTCACAAAAGTTTGATGTTTTCATGCTTGTTACCTTAGTTTAGACAGTTCTTTTAAAGTTCATAATGCATAGCTGGATGTAACAATTTTTGGATTAAGGAAATTTTGATACAACCCGACACAATACTTCCAAAGATTGAAGGGTTGAATGAACTTGGCATCAGATAGAGTTTTATTGGAGTTTGCATAAGATGCTCAATGCCAGACTGTTGGTTTATTTATCAATGCTGGGTTTCCATCCACTGTTTGCTTAAGAGTTTCAATTTCTCATGTTGCAAATTGTAATTACTCTCGCATGCAAGAGTTGGCTAAATTTGGAGAGTCAGTGAATTGAGTCAAGTTGACTGAGTTCGGGTTAAGTCATATTCTGGGAAAAGTCAAATTTAGAGTGTGTATGCATGTGAAGTTATTTTGGGCGAGTCACTAGATGAAAAAGTTTAAATACCCCTCATTGGGTTCATTGTAATTATCAAGTTGGGTTGATCAATAGAAGAGCCGCAACTCGTGTTATTGTGTGGTATTTTGTGCCTTTCCTCCTTTGCCTTTCCAACAAATTGGTGTCAGAGTGAGGTTACAAAGAGCCAGGGGAGAGCGGATCAGCAGTTGTTCGTGAGAGAGAGAAATATATTTTTTCTCTTGATTGAAAGCATAACACATCCTGCAAGTGATAGACAGGGCGTTATAACGCAAAAGGGCTCACCAGCTAGCTGCGTTACAGGTCACGTAGTTACTGTGATTTGCGAGCGTTAGAGCACTAACACAGGTCTTCTTATCATGGGCAGCGTTACCACACAACCTCACTACCTCCCACAACGCGTTAATTAAGTGAAGAGGGTTTGTTTAAAGCGGCCGAAGTCAAACTTCAAAAAGGCATTTCATATAACATGAAGGTGGAATATATTGTTTCAAAAGGCCATTCTGGATCTTTGAAAGGTATTAAAGGTGTTTTAAAAGGGATTTTTATAAATTCTATTTTGAAGTGGCTTTTTTGTGTTATATGAAATTAAAAAAGGAAATGATTTACTAAAGTTTTTTTTTTTATAAAAAGATTTATGTAAGGAAAAGAAAAAACAAAGGGGTATATAAAGTTTTATTATGAAGGTTTATAAAAGGAGGATTTTATAAAGGCGATTTTTGTGAGGGGAAGAGAATTAAAAGAAAATGATTTTATTGAACAAGAGAGTTTAGGGCTTTGCAAAATCCGTTGGTCTACAAAACATTTTTGGTTTTGTCAAGCATGATAGTGTTTTTTGGGTGAAGATTGTGCCTTACGGGGGCGCATATTAAACATCATATTTTTTTTCGAGTTCAATATGTAAGATAGCCTCATGCAATCAGGAAAGCAGTTATAAGACAGAGGAATAGTCAAGACAACAGTCATGGGTCGCAAAGTGCAACTAAAGAAGATTAAGAAAAGGAATCAAAAAAGAGGCAAAGATCGTTGCCATGTTTAGAGAGTTTCAGGCCGCGGCTGAGGAACTGAGAAGTCTAGTAGAAGACAAAGAAGAAATCAAAGGTGATTGGTGTAGCTTTGATCTGCTACCACCTCCTATGTTTACTGTTAAATATTTTGATAATTGGGTTATCAAGATGCAAACTTTTCTTCGAGCTTAAAGACTTAATCAAGTACTGGTCTAATAACCCATATGATGAAGTGTGCGATGCTTTAGCATTCAATTTTATAAAACAAGCATTGGATGAGAAGTTTTTGTTCAAGGTAGCAAAAGATACAACTTCGAAGAAGAATTTGGTGCAAGGAGGAGTGACATGCAACAACAGGTTATGTCACAAGCATAGAAGTCAGCCACAAATTTAGGAATAGATGAGCGAGACTCTGAGTGGACAACAGAGCTTGGAGAATCCCACTCAAAAGTGGATGATGGTCATCAAATTGAAACCCATTATGTAGGCATGCATATGGATGAAGAAGATGCAACAAAGATCGCAGAGAGAGAAGTTGAAGCCTCTGTGTGTGAAACAGAGCAAGAGAATATAAATGCTCAAGGATGCCACTGTAATGTGGATGGTGCAGATGATGGTGAATCCGACTGTGACAAACACGTGCATGATGATTGCAAAGTGAGATGTGCATTGGTGAACCGAACCACAATTGATGAATTTGGTGAAGCTAAAATTGTTAATGAGCACATGCATGCTCGGATATCCCACCATAGGGTGGATGAACATTATGTTGATGGTATGTGGTTTTTCTTTTAAAACAGGGATTGATTGTGGCAATATGGTAAACACCATGTTTGATGAAGAATTGAAGGTTGAAGTTGCCACTGTAGCAGTAAGTTATGAAGTAGTTGGAACTGCTCATGAAGCATTGTGTGAACAAGCAACAATTGATTTTGGCACAGATAAAGCTACCAATAGAGCAACAAGTGGTTTGGTGTATCCAACAATTGGAATTGTTGATGTTAAATTTGATGAAGACAATTTCACTGTTGATGACTGGTTGCACATGATGCAACAGAAATAACACGTTGATATGTTGTTATTTGGTGAGAGAAACCCACTTGTGATTGGAAGCCAAGTGTAAGACAACATGTTTGCAACAATAGAGGCTGGTAAAGAAGTAGAAGATAAGGCAGAGAAGAAAGAGAAAGAGAAGAAAGATCTCACTGTAGAGCATAATGAAGATGTTTTTAACGTTGATTTTGAGTGTGCAGGTAAACAGGATAGTATTCTAGCGAAAGAGAATATGAAGACAAAGATTACAGACAAAAAGCAGCGATACCTAATGATGGAAGTGAAGAGAAAGAGATGGGCATTTCTGAAGACAAAGATTGAAGCATTGAAACAATTTTTCAGCAATGGAGTCAAGAAGAAATATGGCAGAAAGAAAGTCAGGGATATGAAGCACAAGAAGCAGCACAAAGAACACAATTTGAAGATGAAGAGTTCTGGCAACAGTGCATGAGTGAAAAATCTTTGAAGAGGACGCTGTAGAAGACAATATCAAATTGCTTTTAGCGCAAATTCAAGATAAGTCAAAGAAACATTGCAGCAGCAACAAGTAAAGAAATATGAAGCCTACAACAAGAATGTGCAACAAAGAATGAAGCAATTTTGAGGATATAGAATCTGGAAGAAACGAAAAAGAAAATAAAAAATTGTAAAAGTATTGAGTCATTGTAAGCCTAGCTGAGACATAGACCAGCAGACATGTTTGAGTGATGATTGAGTCAATTTCTATTGTAAGCCTAGCAGGCATAGTTGAGTCATGTTGAGTCATGTTTGAGTTATGTTGAGTCATATGGTTGTAATTAAGGGGGAGTGTTGGAAATTGTAATTACTCCCGCATGCAAGAGTTGGCTAAATTTGGAGAGTTAGTTAACTGAGTCAAGTCGAGTGAGTTCAAGTTAAGTCATATTTTGGGAAAAGTCGAATTTAGAGTGTGTGTGCATGTGAAGTTATTTTGGGCAAGTCACTAGACGAAAAAGTTTAAATACCCCTCATCGGGTTCATTGTAATTATCAAGTTTGGTTGATCAATAGAATAGTCGCAGCTCGTGTTATTGTGTGAATTTTGTGTGGTATTTTGTGCCTTTCCTCCTCTGCCTTTCCAACATCTCCCAGTATGGTTTGCTTGTTCATGTTGATGAATAGGCTCAAAGTTCCTAGATTAATCAAATGTGAAATGGGTTTAAACTTTATACACCATACTTCTATCTTTATTATAGGGGTAACACATTTAAAGTTTCAAACTGTTTTAGTTTCATGTTTTTGGGTTGTGCTTGTGCATTTGGTTTTTTGGTCCTTGAAGAATCTAATGTTCAATTTTATTTTTTTTCCTTCCAGGGAGTCATGATGACTCATGGAAATATTGTAGCGACAGTTGCTGCCGTGATGACAATTGTTCCAGGCCTTAGTAACAAAGACATATATCTGGCATACTTGCCGTTAGCTCATGTTCTTGAACTAGAAGCTGAGGTGCAATAATCTGACTCTTTTCCTAATTGAATAAATATGATGCATGCAGATTTTCAAACTTCAGCTGTTTATCTAAAACAGGATGTGTTGTTAAGCTTAGTAAGCAAGTTCATTAGTGTGTTGCAGGCTGTAATGGTTGCTTCAGGAATTGCTATTGGTTATGGTTCAACTTTGACACTAACTGATACATCAAGCAAGATTAAAAAAGGAACCAAAGGAGATGCTTCTATGTTGGGTCCAACATTGATGACTGCTGTACCGGCTATTTTAGATCGTGTCAGGGATGGTGTGAGGACTAAGGTATAATATTTATGTCACATATTAGATGAAAATATTTAGAGTTTACTTGTCACTCTGATTTATGTAGTACAATACGTATCATTTTTTAAATTTTACTTTGTCAATATGATTTGTGTAGGGTATAATTAGAGTTTTAATAACATCTGGGGCTTTTACTGATGCAGGTTGAGACAACTGGTGGAGTTGCAAAGAAATTGTTTAATATAGCATATAGCCGTAGGTTGGCTGCTATGGAAGGAAGTTGGCTGGGGGCATGGGGTCCAGAGAAGTTTCTCTGGGATGTACTAGTTTTTAAAAAGATACGTGCAGTTCTTGGAGGCCATATCCGTGGTTTACTTTCTGGTGGGGCCCCTCTTTCAGCAGATACGCAACGATTCATCAACATTTGCTTTGGGTATGATTTTATAGATTTTATCTTTTTAATTGACAAACAGATGGCTTTTGATTCAGAAATATGTGAATGCTTTGAGATATAAACTTATGAATCTTGTGTTTATACTCATCTCTGATGATGGCAAGTAGGAAAGAAGAGCCAGATTGGAAATCAGTAGTACAATAATAGAGATTGGATTAATGATCCTGAAATGCCTGTTATAACACTTTGAGTAAGATGTATTCTATGATTGCAGTAAGAGTTGTGCATGCATAAGGAAAGCTTATTCTTTGAGAAAAGGATCACAAGACAAATACTGGTATAGTTTAAGGAAGAAAATTGGGATTTTATTTTTGTTGATGGACAATAAGCTCGATCTTCAACTTTTAGAAACATTGTCTCTTTTTTGTTTACAACTTTCAAACCTCTCCCTGGAAATGATATTATTTATTTCACTTTAATTTGGAAATTTGATTACATTGTTGCTTTATACTTTGATTTGCACTTTAACTTCCTTTTAGTTCTGTAATTGGATTGAGCAACATTTAAACTTAGTAGTATTAACATTTGCACAATTGAGCTGCTTTACTGACCAATATCCTAAGTTGAGATACTTTACTGCGGACTAGTCCATGGATAGCAAACTTCAGAGAATTGGTAGTTCTGTAACTGTTGTTGGATCTGAGCAACATTTACCATCACAGAAAAAGACAATGGTTGGTTTATAACTACTCCCAATATAGCTGCTGACGTCCCATGTTACACACAGATTTGAAACGGCCAATATCGGGCACTAGAGCTGAGGGAAATAACGTCAAACCATATTATAACCGGATCTTCCGGATCCGGATCCGTCTCTGATCCATTTCTGAAGGATCGGTAACATAGAGAGATGTTTATAGTTTTCTAGTAAATATTAGTGACTGGTATTATTGTTTATAATATTTGAGCTTTTTGAGCAAAGAATTGTCTTGTCAAACCTGTCCATTGTGCTGAGTAAATGTCCGAATTTTCTTCAGATGTTCAAGCTTTGTCAGTGGACATGGGACTCTTTTGATTGAATGTAAAATACTCTGCTGGCAAATTTTTATTGAATTCTAAAGTTATTGATGCAGTGTAATTTTTTATTACAATTTCACAATGTTACTGTATTTCTCTTTTAATTTATTGTCGGGACTTAACTTTTCTTACACCTATGCTTTGAAAAATGTAACATTTTTCTGTTTCCTCACTGTCCAACTCCAGCAACGTATGTGGAGAATTATTTCTTCTGTGACTGTAGTTGGATCTGGACAACATTATTGTACTCACAGAACAACTGGAGACTAATAGACTGTGTTAACATCTTTCATTTTAATCCAGGGCACCAATTGGTCAGGGATATGGTCTCACTGAAACTTGTGCTGGTGCAACCTTTTCTGAATGGGATGATATGACTGTTGGTCGTGTTGGTCCTCCACTTCCCTGTTCCTATGTTAAGGTACAGTAGTTTTGTTGCCAGAAAGTTAAGTTGGAAATTTTTTAGCGATTGTTGCAAAATAAAAATAATGTGTGATGTTCTGATATCTTTTACGTGATTCATATACATGGGATAGTTTCAGAGAATAACTAAATAAACTGTTTGAAATCATTTATGGGTTCAAAAATATGGCATCTGTGGACAAAATTACAAATGCTGATTTTGTTAACACCCATTAGATTGAATAGTCTAAACTCCTTTACAGAGAGAGATTTTTGAAGGATAAGGAAACACGCTTTAGATGGGCTTTCAAATGTTTGGATTTAGATTTTAGAACGATGTAAAACTTGTGGCAATGCAGATATTTGACTGCCTTGATCATCTCTTTAGATCTACCACTGAGAACTATAATACATGCCTTAGTTGATTTCTGGATAAGCACGGAGATAGCAGGTTTTGTATAACATTACACTGCAGAGGAAGTTCAACAGTAAGGAATTTCATTCAACAAGATAGACTATTACAAGCAGATACAAGGGAAGGTCCTTGTGGGTCACTGCTGATTGATTACCAAGGAAGGTCCTTGCTAGTCGCTGCTGATTTTGTGATTACCAAAGTTGGACTTTGGAGCACTTTGCTGCTTCCCACAGTTATCAAGGATTGCATGGTTGAGTGCTGCTCGAGTGTGGTTTCTTCAGTGTTAAAGAGCTAAAATAAATTTTTAATTGATAACATATGGCCTGATATAAGGCTGTAATACTGCTTTATTTATTGAACCCCAAAACATGAAAACTAGAAACAGAGTAGCCAAAATCATTGCCTAAATCTGGCAAGATCCCAATTTTTATTTTTAATCAAACTATGGAGTTGAGAATGCAGGTACCCAAGGTATACAGTATGTTGGAACTATATGTTTGAGTTCTAAAGCATGGCTCTGAAAACTCAAAATGTTAAAATGACTCTCCACAGTATGATGCTTTACTTAGAAATAAGAATCATAGAGTTTTTCTAAGCTCTTTATCAAACTTTTGAAGAAAAGTAATTTAATAGGCCGATGTATTGTATATGTTTCTCTATCTCTGCGTGATGGACTATCAAAATGGACTTGCTTTTCCCTATTATAACTCCATCACTTTCCCTTTCTGGTTTTTCGAGTCCAGAGCCCTCTTTAAGGTTAATGGCATGTGATGTGATCCCTTGTTATTTGTCATGCCACTTCGAGGTTAGGTTTCAGTGGAAACTGGAATTATCAGACATCCATTTTGCATCTAAGCATTTTCAAAATTCTGCATATCTTTTAGTTTAAAAATTGTATGTTGAATTTATCAATATGGATTTGGAAGTTTATAAGTTTTAGGAATCTGTCATATCTAAAACTGATAATTTCTTTAATAATTTTAAATTGTTGTCTGGCAAGTACTGTAACTATTAATATACTTATTTATTTTTGTGTTCCTTCCCTGAGGTATGGACATGTTGGTATGAAGTTTTTCAGGTTGTTTTAACTTTATTTGCCTGTTTTTCTTGTTCCTTTTGCTTTCTGAAGCTCATAGTTGTCTTAAAATTGACTTTCTTATGGCGCTTCTAATTATTTTTAGAACCATATATTATTCTAAGTTGATTTTGTGCTGAATAGTCTTGTTTACATTTGCAGCTGATTGATTGGGAAGAAGCTGGGTATTTGACATCAGATTCACCAATGCCACGAGGAGAGATAGTTATTGGTGGTCCCCATGTAACTCTGGGCTATTTCAAGAACAAAGAGAAAACTGATGAGTCCTACAAGGTGATTGAAATTTGAAACTGGGGCTTAACTTATTTGAAATTAATATAATTATATAGATGGTTCACACTCCATTGTTTTCTACTGGTGAAGGTGGACGAGAGAGGAATGCGATGGTTCTATACTGGTGACATAGGGAGATTTCATCCTGATGGCTGCCTTGAGATTATTGACCGTAAAAAGGACATAGTTAAGCTTCAACATGGGGAATATGTTTCTTTGGGCAAGGTATTGATGATTCTTACCAAAATATTTCATCTTTGTAAGTCATGAAGTTTTTTTTAGCTGCTACATCCCAAGACGTTTCCTTTGTGCAGGTGGAAGCAGCTCTGGCAATGTGCCATTATTTGGACAATATCATGTTACATGCAGATCCATTCCACAATTATTGTGTGGCTCTTGTTGTTCCATCCCATCAAGCCCTTGAAAGTTGGGCTCAGAAAGAAGGAATTGTTTACAAGGATTTTGCTGACCTGTGTCAGAAGAGTGAAGCAATTAAAGAAGTTCAGAGCTCAATTTTACAGGTCTGTTATGGTGTCCACCACTTTTGCTTTATTATACATTTGTAGTAATATTAGATCTAGTTTTTTCTATAGTACTCATAATATCTTGCAATTTATATTTGCTATGGCATATGAAACATGCTCTTTGATGTAATAATGCAAGAGCTGCTTTGTCAGTGCAAGCAATAAAATGTTGCATGAAGACATTCATGAAAAATGATGGAATTGTCGCTTTTAATGGCAGCTTATTGACCAACTAATAGAAGATGTCTTTGTTATGTACACTGAGAATGGAGAGAAGAAAAAATATATACGAAGACTAGTGGGTTGATCATAAGAGAATATTAATAACTATGGTTTGTGGCAAATATGGATGTGGATGAGTGTTAGGATCCAGAGATATTGGGGCTGTCTTGGTTTTTGAAACAAATATTTCTCTGGATGTAAATGAATATGAAGAAAATTAGGTGGGCACATATGTTTAGATGCATTTGAAAGGGGTGTAAATGGCATACTTGTAGAAACAATTCCAAAATGCCATTTATTTGGCATATCCGATATTTTTTGGTGGGTATGTGGGGATAGCATGCCAAAGGAGTACTATGTAGTACAACTAGGTAAGGATGGACTTATTTTTATTTTTTGGACTCACAAAGGAGAGGTAAGGCCAAGATGCAACCAATCAATCATTATGTTAGTAGGAGGTTTACTACCTCTGGACCCTTAAATTGGCATAAAGATCATGGCGTATTGGGGCTTGTTACACACCCACATATACGGGTAACCCTAGTTGAATCTTTTTCTCCTATGATCCACCATGATCCACAGATAGCTAGCCTTAGATGCCTCTCATCTACTCTCTGGTCAATGCACTCATTCATCTAGCTTACTCATCCAATCAAGGTGGGTCATCTATTGTGAGGTACATTAACCAGTTTTGTATTCAAGTGTTTTTATTTAATGTTTAAATCCATTCTAGTATGGATTTGTTGACCACCGTGTGTCAACCACCCATAGCAGTACACCCCCCTTTTCGCAAAAGGGATAGCGCTTGATCGATATCTTCGTACCATTCAATAGTCATCGTTGACCCGATCATATTATGTTGTAAACCTAGTCTGCATGTGTAAACTGTAAATAATCTTAGCAGATCTGAGTCATGTATGTAAATTGCCTAGGCAAACCTAATTTTCTAGTGATAATCTACTTTCTGGAAGGGTTTTTGTCTCACCAACCATGATCGGCAGAGTTTTCCTTCAGCCTAACCCCAACGCCGGAATGAATTCTCATTAAAATCTTTAGGGGAATCCTAGTGTGCTTGGAGTCTATGTAAAAGTAATTTGGAAATAATCCTAACTTTTTGGTTAGGTTATTTCAAATTGCTTGATCTGCTAGATTATATTTGTGTCGCAAGACTGGGTGGTCTATGAGGGTCTATGTCAAATGGGTTTTCCCCCTTGAGATGTAAAATTGTAAAAGTCATGATGTAAAGTGTCTTGAGGGTTAGAAAATAATTAATCCCCTGATAAGTCCTAAGTCCTAAGTCATAGGTCCTAGATGATTTTTCTAAAGGCTAAGTTCAAGGATCCAGAAATAAAAAATGAAAATAATAAAAAATAATAAAATTACAAAATAAAATAAAAAAAACTAAAAAATAAAAAAATATAAAAAAATATAAAAATAAATAAAAAAATAAATAAAAATTTTGAAAAATAAAATAAAATAATAAAATAATAATAAGTCAAAATTTTGAGAAAATAAATGCAAGATTTTAATTTTTAATATATTAAAATGCATTTAAAATTTCGACGGATGAGATTGAAAGGGATTTTGATCCTCATCGACGGTCGAGATCATTTTGACATGGATCACTCCAACTAGCCGTTGGGAAATTTTCCTTTAAATAGGGTGTCAGGGGTCATTTGAGATCATTGGATCTTAGAGTTTGGTGCTAAAAAAAGCTCTCTTGTAGTCGTTTTTGTGCAATAAAGAAAGACTTTGGGGTTGAAAATCTCGCTGGTGTTACGCTTATGGAAATGTTATAAGATGTTTTATTTTTCTGCATAATTTTATTTTCAACCATTGATGATAGCTTGATGAAGATTGATTTAGGTACAGGTATCTTGTCTGATCTCTGGGGTTTGAATGATAGTTTAATTTCTGAAACATAATGGCAGATATCTCCATTTGATCTAATTTTCGCTGTTGTTTTCTCCCTATATGTTAATGGTTGATTTAAGCTGTGCAGGAATTTTTTTTTTTTAATCTACCGGGCGTTAGGGGAAGTTCTCGGCTGAAGCAGCCAACTCCCGGATTGTGTTTTCTGAAAGAGCGCAGCTAGTTTTAATCCCGGGCTTATCATTAGAATTTTTGTTGCAGTTGCATGAAGGGTTTTCTGGAGCACCTCACATTAAGTTTAAAATTCTCAAAATATTTTTGTGGCATAACGATAAATATGGCTACCTAGAGCCTTCAGTTTGTAAATACTGTAATTATTTAGTTGCTTCTTAGGGTTTTTAGGGTTTCATTTATCTTTTGCATTTTCAGGTTCTGGCTGTTTGTTTTCATTGTTTTCAGGAACAGGTTGCAGGTTGCAGATCTGAAGTCGAAATTGGATTTTGAAGCCAGATCTAGGCCCTGGAGGGTAAGATCTGGCCTCAGAATCGGCTATTGCAGGAATATTTATTTCAGATCTGGAAAATTTTTGTGGGGTTTTTTAACTGGAAATTCTGAAGCAGAGGGGTATCACTTTAATTGCAAATTCCTGAGAAATTTTAAAGGGTTTACCAGTTTCTGGCTGCGTGTTATATTTCTCTGGAAAATTTAAAAAATATATATATTTGTTTGCTCTCTGGGATCTGTTCAGGCATAGTTATTTTCGAGTTTATTTTAAGCGTTTGATGCCTTGTGATTTATCCCTAGCTTCTGGCTATCCCTTCTCTCACAATTTTCTCCTCAGGCTGCCATACTAAACCCTTGGTCCCTCTTCATTCCCCCACAGTCCCTTCTTCAGCTGTGTCTTGCCTGTCCGCACCCACATTTAGCCTGCTGCCAGTTCATCCCTTCTCCTTCCTCCATCCCATCAATTCCTCATGCCTCACACCATCAAATCAGCCTTCTATCCTCTATGTATTCACTGCTTCAAATTTGTTTTCTCCTCGACCTTACATTATATTCCAATTGCTGCTCTGCTCAGCTCCTTAATTCACACGTCTAGCCTCCTTCCTCTGTGTGCTATCCCTTCCCGGCACCTGCCATCGAACTCTCCTTACTCTTCACCCTGCTTCTGCCGTCCTGCAGTTGCAACACACACAACACTTGATCTTCTCTTTCACGCAGGCTCCATTCCCTTCATGCAATGCCCGCAGCTTGCAAAAAAAAAGGAAAAAAAAGAGGCCCGTGCAGTTCTAGTCCGAGTTGCCTCCATACCCTCGCTTTCCTTCCCACAGCATACCTCACCCTCTCTTCCGCGAGTCTTCTCTCCGCTGGACCTGCAAGCGCACAACAAACTCAAAACAAAACCTAGAGATTCGCGTCCTCCTCGCTACCATCCCTGCAAAAAACTCCCGTTGTATATTCTGCCGTCGAGCTCTTACCTCCGCCTTCTCTCACCTACATAACACAATAAAGAAGCACTTCGATTCCCTTTTTTTTTAGTTTTGTATTTTCCATTGGGTTTTGGTTGGTTTAGTTAGCGCATTCGATATTCTTTTTATTTATTTATTTATTTTGTATGTGTTTTGGTTGATGTAGTTAGGTTCGATTTTTAGTTAGCATGTTTTAATATATATTAAAAATCAAAAATTTCGTTTTCCTTTTTTTTTTAATTGTTATATATTTGATTAAGTTAGATTTTAATAATAAAAAACCATAAAATATAAAAATTATAAAATGCTTGAAAAAAAATAATAAAGGCAATAAAAATTTCTTTTAGTTTAGATTTGATTTTAATTTTATTTAGGTTTTAATTTTTTAGCTTATAGTCTTCAGATTTGTTATAGTTTAGTTTTGTTTAAGTTTGATTTTAAAAATAATATCAAAAAATTCATAAAATTTAAAAATAAAAAAGGGCATAAAGAATTTGTTTTGTTTTAGTTTTCTTTTACTTAGTTTTAGAATTAAATTTTGGATTTTAGATTAGACTTTACTTTAGATTAGATTTTATTTTTATTTAGGAGTTCGGTTTTGTTTTATTTTGACTTAGAATTTTATAAATATATATATATATATATATATATATATATTTTTTTTTTTTTTTGAAAAAATTAACAAAAAATTGAAAAATCATTTTTGTTGTCTTTCTTGGTATCTATGTTCCACTTTTCTATAGTTAAATGCACTTAAAATTTTATTTAAAGTTAGCTATGTGAAAGTGGTAATTGTTTAGCATTTAAATTGTATGGTTGTTTAAAGCATTCAATCTTTAGAAATTTAATTGTTGGATCATTATTAAAGCATTGTGCATTTATTGAACATCTTGCATCGCTTGGGATATTTCGTTGATAAATGATTGTTTTACAAGGTTCATATTCTCTACAACATCTAATAAATAATCATTTAATCATTAACTCCATAAGGCATTGGTACATTAATTTCTAAATCAATCAAGTGCTAAATTGCCTCCTTGTGTCTCCCAACCCAACGGGTCCACAGTTGGTTTTCATTCATCCCATAGGGTCTACCCCCCTTAGCCTCGGGAGACGGCTTAAACGGAGGGATCGGGGATCAAGGTGACAGTCCCCGGTCTGAGTGTTGTCGTGGCAATCTATGCGACAACAGGATCAAAGGTTGAATCGAATGATAAACCATTATTGGTTGTATACTTGTTCCCTTACTTCACTTTGGTGGTTATCTGTTGACCCTTGTCTAGTGTGACCGACCTTGGGGTCTTTCTTTCACTATCTAGAATGGGTATAAATAGGAGGCTCTAATGATGGTAGCATTCCATATTATCCATACTTAACACTTGTCATCATTCCCCACTACTTCACTATTCCATCTATTTGTTGGTTGTTGTCAGTTGCTTGTGCTAGTTCTGTATCTAAGTTGCAGGAAACGTGGCCCTAGGGGGCGTTTCTCCAGGGGAAACGAAACGAAACGCGTTTCCCCGTACCGTACGGCCTGGAAACGCGTTTCCGGCCGTACGACCACGTTTCCCGAAATGGAAACGTGGCCGTACGGCCGGAAACGCGTTTCCAGGCCGTACGGGCCACGTTTCCCCCAAAAAAACATTTGTTTTTTAATTATTTTTTTTCTAATGTAGATCTCTTACATTTGTTTGCCCTAGTGTTGATATGCAGCTCATGGTAATGTTAAATTCTTAAAGTAAAAGTGATATTCTCCTTTATTTTTCATTTTCATCCTTTTACTTAAATTTTTAACATTACCATGAAATGACTCAGGATGTTTGAGAGTGGTTTCGCCGTCATTGGATTTCATATGGAGAAAGTAGAATTTTAGGTCTTACTCAAAATCCAGCAGACTTATCTGTTTTTCAGGATTTCAGGATTGGGGGGATTTCAATGTTTCCATTGGATTTTATCATGTACTAGGGTATGGAACTTGTATTTAATCGAGAGAACAAAGCCCTCTATGCAGGGGAGACTCCCAATAATCAAGAGAATGTAGGGTACTAGGGTATGAAACTTGTATTTAATCAAAAGCACTAAGGTCATTCGACTATGTAGGAGGAGACTCCCAATCAACCACGAGACAAAAAATTAGAAATTTCTCGTGGCTGATTTTGGATATTTCTATTTTCATTATGTGATTATTCATGAGTAAATGTGATGTAAATTTAGATACTTATAGTCTATGCATTGACAATTGACAATTTTATCATAATGTAATAAATTAGAATGTATCATATATGCTTTATGATTGCACATATTTCTTAAATTCCTAAAATATATATATATATATATTATTATATATATTCGCGTTTCCCCGTTTCCAAAATTTGGGGAGGTCGCGTTTCGTTTCGCTTCCCGTTTCGGAAACTCGTTTCCGTTTCCCCGTTTCGTGCAACTTAGTTCTGTATTGATCTTTTCCTATGAGAAGAAATGATTGTATATACTTGAGGTTGATGTAGTTGAAAGAAAAAAAAAGCATAGGCCAACTATCAAAATGCAAAAGAATGGCAAGGATCCATAAAGCAAGAAAATCCAAATTATAGCTTGAGCTCTACTTGTCCATGAGAGTATCCGTGTATATCACTCCTATTAAAGTAAAAGGAACTCTAAGTACTTCCCGACCCTGATGAAGTGATGAACTACTCATCACTAAAAGACGTTGTCTCATTATTACATGATAATTAATGAAGCTTGTGAAATATGCTATGTAAGGAAAGAAAAAGGCAAATATGGGGGCCTGAAAAAACAAAAGGCAAAGGAAGGGAACTCAAGTAGCTAAGTGCTCTCTCTACAAAGACGCTCATGGACAATGGTTTGATATAACCTAGCATATGACTATAACACCATTCATAAAGTAAACTCAAATCCATGACACTTATCACATACACTTAACTTCTAAAAGGGTTGACCTAGTAATTGTTCGTCCCCTTAGGGTTGGAAGCACCTAACAGGGCAATGTGGTAACTATCCCATTTTTAAGTATGGTAACTTCTATACAATCATAAGTTAGTAAGATATTTGAAGTGTGCTTGTGTGAAGTACATTGATGGCTTGAACATTGAATATGGCTCACTTTGATACTCTTATGGTTCTTGCACCCATGATGTTGATCTCACTTTATTCTTTGAGTATGTGCTAGATATTGCTTCCAGGTACATTAACATCCCTTTGGGGATTGTATGATGTTTCTCCAACACTTCAGAGAGGATGTCCAACCACTTTTATGAGGACATAAGGCACTTTGACAAAGGACATTCGACTCTTCTTGAGGAGTGTTGACCTTGGGATGACTTGATACAATTGATAATACTCTTTCCACCTCTTGGACCTTGGACATTGTTTGTTAGAGCTAGGATGTTTCCTTGAGAGTAGATGTACCCTTGAGATGGCGGGATGCCTTAATGGATGTTGCCCTGCTCTTGGGATGATTGATGATGATGATGACATGGGACCCCTTTGGAGGCGAATGTACATTGTTTACCATGATGATGTCCTCCACTTGATGCTCTTGATGGCCTGAGGAGGTTTTGCTTGATGATGTGGCACCATTTGATGAGGATATATGCCTTTTGTGATGAGATGCACCCCTTGGAGATATTCATTACACATTTCATGGAAAGACACACCTTTTGGATGAAGACATCACACTTGGAGGGCATTTAAATTAGGTGTGGGTTAATTGAGGCATATTTTCATGTTATTTCATTGATTTAATTATCTTCAGGGTTCGTCTTGTGACCTACCCAACTTGTGCCATGGATTTTGGATTATTTCAGGGCATTTATTCTAAATTTAGGGAAATCGACTTGGCTATCCTTGTATAATTAGGGAAGTCAATTTTGCCTTTGGATCATCATTACACTTGGAGATCATTTGTACTAGAAAATTGTCTTTTCTCTCTCGTGCACTATGGAGCTCTAGTTGAGCAAATTTCCCTTGGGGATGTTTTATGGATGGTTCTCTCTCTTGGATGGTTATTGGTGAATCTTTGATGAGATGTGCTATGCAAATGTAAGTTATCTTCCTCCATCTTGTTTTTGATGAATTAGGATTTGTTAAAATTCTCACCAAGTTTTTGTTGATGTTTTATAGCTCTAAAGTCTCCCTGCACAAGATTTTAATCAAGGTTCTCTTGAGTTGACCTAGGTTTAGCTCCCTCCCATTGAATCTTCTAAGAAGATAGAGGACATAGCTTTGTCTCCCTTAATTTCGTTGAATCTACACCTATCTCCCTCCAAAGGCTTTTACTCCTAGACTCCATTAGCCCTACTTTGAGAAAGACGCTAATCTCTCTCTCTTGTAAAATAGGTGAGCCTTCAAAGGTGAAATGTATGAGTCTTCAAAGGTGAAATGCACCTGAAAACACCTCCATTGATTGTTTCTACATGCACAAGCATGGACAAAAATCCATACAATAATCAGGAAGAGTGGATTTATTCATTAGATGATGCAATGTCTCATTACATAGTAAGAGAGAGGAGTATGTTATGTAACTCCAAAATATCTAACATTAGCCACGGAATTAGAGGCATCAAAAGCCCCATTATTATATCACTTTATTAGTGAGCATTTATGACTTATCTAAGTGATAATACATTTAATTTCTAAATATGATCATTATCTGCTACACTCTACCACAGTTGTCATTTTACATGCTTGTTTAAGATACAACAAGACAAAGGCTTTGAACAAGGAAGATGTTTGTAACTTTGTAGTCCACAAGATAAGATCTTCAACATAGCAATTGGAAGGGAATTATATTAGGCAAGGTTGATGGAGTAATATTTATGCCACCATCATTTTGTTTGATGATTCACTCACTACTTGGATGAAAAGCAGGGTTGGCTAAATAGTTCGCCTTTCCACCATTGACATAGAGCTTGTCTTGTTCATTGAACTCACCTCCACATCTTGATGGTCCAAATGAATAAGATTTTGTGTTTGCTTCTTAGAGGAAGCACCATCATCTTCACCCTCCTTGAAGGTCTTCTTTACCACTTCATCTTCACCCTCCCTGAGGGTCTTCTTCTTATGATTTACAATTGATAATGTTGAAGAATCTAGGGCAGTTAGGATTAATAAGATTCGTCGAGTCATGATAACTATTTGTAAGGTGTTTTTCAATTCTCTTCTTATTCCAATCTTCACTTATTATTATTAGAGTGTGCCTTCTTTAGTTCATCAAACAGCTATCAAAACAAAGAGACAAGAACACAAGATGTTGGCATTCTACCAGGGCCAAAACCTCTCCCTCTTAGAGAGGAAAATCGCACAAAATTCTTCTTATAGAGATTCCAATTGACGAATACCAAGACCATGACCCTTGACCTATTAGGCCACTCCAAGACCAAGACACCAATCCTCTTCCTTTGTCACTGCTGAGGTCATCATCATAGCTACACCAAGGCTGCTTCTTGATCGAGATCTTCACTGTACCCACTAGGTTTCCATATATATGATTGAGGTCTTTCACTAACTCCACCAAGATCATGATTGTCTCATAGCTGCACCTTTAGCTAAGATTATAGCCCTGTGATTGTGTCTTCATTTATATCTATGCTAAGATCATGATTGCACCTTTGAGACAGAGTGTCTTCTCATCATGATTATGTTGAGACTGTGTGTGCCACTGTGGGATCTTGAAATCATCTCCTTCACTGAGACTGTGACTATGTTTTCTTTTATGACTGCGTTTCAGTATTTAGACTGTGATTATAAGGAGGCTGAGACACACTTATCACTTGCACCGAGACACTGTTCTTCATTGTCGAGACACTGTCCTTCATCACCGAGATCCTATACTTCATCACCGAGATCTGTACCTTCCTGTACCCATCCGAGATTCCAGACTTGTTCGAGATTCTTGTTTTCTGTGGTGACCTCAGCGGAGTATTTATAGTTGTTACCTCTCCATAATTAGCCGACACAATAGTGTGAAATGTTGTGTTTCTGTTAGCAGGCCGACATGACTTCTTTAGCTGATTTAATTCATTTGCAGGCTGACATGACTGTGTTTTGCATCGTTTTGATTGCATACTTCTTCTTGTGCTTGTATTAGAGGATTGTGCTTGTCTTGGAGGGCTGTTTAGACTTTTCTATACATGACATTGACTCTTTGAAATCCTAAGGCTCTCAATGGGAGCCACTAAATAAATAAACCTCTTGCTCATGAAACCCATGCAACAAGGAATAATAAATTCATTTTACAAAAATCATAATTACAATGTCATGAAGACCGAACCTAGATACACTTTCTTCAACACTCCCTCTTAACTATGGAGGTATTCATGATGGTACTTGGTCATTCTCAATCTGAAGAATTTCTCATAAGAAGAATCGGATTGGTAACCCATGTGTACAGCATCATAGTAACCAACATTGTTTCCACAACAAGGCCTTGATTGACAACTCTATCTCTCATTAGATCAGAGCACAATGTTGGCGAGACCAATGACTATAGACCAATGAGTATGACCTTCTAGGACTATTCTTATCTTGGGTTCCCATCCCTCAAAGAATATCGGTCCTCTTGCCTACTCTTGTCTTGGATGCCCTACACATCCTCAAAGAGCATGAGATGCCAAATGATTACCCAATCCTCCATTTTTTCTTCCAAAGTGAAGACAAGAATGTTGTGTTGATCTCTCCCTCTCTCTCCCTCTCAATTAGGGAGGATATCATGTGTTTACATTTCTCTTCATGGCCTTCACCTAGACTTATGGCTGGTTGTCCTAGTTTGGTGCATGACACATGAAATAGAAAAACACCATTGTCACTCCTTTTTAATCAGGGGTGATCCAATCCAAGCTCGCTCTTAGCTAGGGACTCTTCTATACATCAACAACTTCTTCTTTGTGGGTCCTTCAGTTGCTTGATCAACTTCTCTCCTTGATGTCATGAAAATCAATTGAGCTTCTTCCTTGTAGGGCAACAACCATTGATCACTTTCCTCCTTAGTTCATCATGCCATTCCTTTCTTCATGGAAAGTCGCCTTCTTCATATCTGGAACCTTTGTTATATGACTACTTCTTTCTCATCATGCTTCTTCCATCCATCACATGAATGCTAGTTGTACTTGTATTTACAACTCTTGTTCTAGTTGCCCTGCATTATTCATATATTATTCAAGAAATCAAAACATCATATCAAATGATAAATCAAATCATACCTTACGAGATGGATCTTCATCATGACATCTTCTTGTAGGTATCAACATCCTGCACACATATTGACACATCTCCCAAAGATATCCATTGTCAAGGGTCTTTATCTTTTTTTCAGACTTTTACCAGAGTCTTCATATCTTTTCGAGAGGTTTCCTAGTCAAATCTTCTTGGTCTTTTGGATGTTGATTGCCTTTGCATATCTCACAATCTCTTCCTTCCTCACACATTCCTTTCCCAGGAGCTTTCAATCAAAGTTTCTTAATTGTAGTCAACCACCTCATACTTCATATGAGGACATATTGTGTTGATTTCATCTAGTGTGACTTATGCCTTCTTGCATCCTTTCAGAGGAGGAGATATTTTTCTCTTGATCGTGCTTCTCAAGATAGAAGCAATGATCCATGATACCTGCAACCAAGGTTGCACGAAACGGGGAAACGGGTACGAGTTTCCGAAACGGGAAGCGATACGAAACGCGACCTCCCCAAATTTTGGAAACGGGGAAACACGAATATATATATATATTAGGACATTTAAGAAATATGTGCAATCATAAAGCATATATGATACATTCTAATTTATTACATTATGATAAAACTGTCAATTGTCAATGCATAAACTATAAGTATCTAAATTTGCATCACATTTACTCATGAATAATCACATAATGAAAATAGAAATATCCAAAATCAGCCATGAGAAATTTCTAATTTCTTGTCTCGTGCTTGATTGGGAGTCTCCTCCTACATAGTCGAACGACCTTAATGCTCTTGACTAAATACAAGTTTCATACCCTAGTACCCTACATTCTCTTGATTATTGGGAGTCTCCCCTGCATAGAGGGCTTGGTTCTCTCGATTAAATACAAGTTCCATACCCTAGCACATGATAAAATCCAATGGAAACATTGCAATCCCCCCAATCCTGAAATCCTGAAAAACAGATAAGTCTGCTGGATTTTGAGTGAGATCTAAAATTCTACTTTCTCCATATGAAATCCAATGAGGGCGAAACCACTCTCAAACATCCTGAGTCATTTCATGGTAATGTTAAAAATTTAAGTAAAAGGATGAAAATGAAAAATAAAGGAGAATATCACTTTTACTTTAAGAATTTAACATTACCATGAACTGCATATCAACACTAGGGCAAAAGTTCACTTTTATAACTTTAGACAGGCATCTGGAAGCACCTAGAAGTCACTAGGCTAATGTAAGAATAGATTAGAAAAAAAAAAAAAAAACACAAGTAAATGCTGAAACGTGGGTCGTACAGCCCTGAAACGCGTTTCAGGCCGTACTAGCCATGTTTCAGTTTCGTGAAACGTGGCAGTTCAGGCCGTACCAAACGCGTTTCAGCGTTTCGTACCCGTTTCCGTACGGAAACGCCCTTCTGCCCCACGTTTCCTGCAACATAGCCTGCAACCATATGACATGACATTATAATATTAAACATAAGCATACATACCTTATTTTACCTTTAGGTCACTGAGGCTTCTTCCAACAACTTCCTTTATTGAAAAGATGTTCAATCCCTTGATCTACTTCATGTCATCACATCATCATCTCATGGATTCCATAAGTTGGAGTTCCTGTCGAAACACTTGCTTCCTCTCTAGATCAGTGAATCCTACGATGAGGATTCCATCAAAGAATTTTGAGGATCTTGTATATCCCCAACTGGTAGATGTTTCCTTTTTGATTTGATGTATGATGAGCCTTGTCCTAGATGACTTCTTCCTTTCCTTCAATGTCCACTGAGGTTCCCAAGAGCTATATCCTTCATGTTTTGTCTGTCATGGATTTTGTCCTTCATGATTCCCATGGTGATGTCATGAGCTCTTGTTTCTAATGCTTCCATGATGCCACGATGCATCTTATCATCATTGTCATATCTTATAACAGAAGCTTATGATAGGACCCTTTTGTGAGGGATACCATCTTACTCATAGGAGAGATTTGTTACTCCCTCTTTCCTTGGTCCCTTTCTTCAACTTCCTCCATCTTTCCAGTGATATGAGCTTCTTTTTATAATCTTTCCATAGCATTGAATCTTAGCTATACTTATTCTATCTTGCTTGAGGACCAAACTTGCCTTTCCTTTCTGCACATGTTTTAGTCCTTTAACCTTCAATACTGCTGGCATCAACTTATCTTTATAAATTGTCGAATGAGGTAACTTTCTTATCCCATGGATATTTGTTACCTTGATGATTTGTTAGTGTGTTATAGATCAGTGATGGTTATCTTCCTTCCTAGATCTTGTAGATGAGACCTTCTGAAGATATCCTACATCCTTGATCCCTTTACTTTCATGTAGATCAGATTTCATGTGACCTTCTTCATTGCACCTTCAGAGAATGAGTTTATCTTATACATCTCTTTGATGTCTCCAATATATATATGAGGGAATCTTTCATAAGTATCCCTTTCCATGAATTCAGAGGAGACCTTTTGATATGTTCAATGACTTCAGCTACTTAGAGGACTATGTCTGTCCTCCTTCTTTATGCAAGCAATCTTGATGACCCAACCGATTTATAGATCTCCTTGCAAACACAAAATCATTTAACCAAATTTGAAAAGATACATCCTTGAAATGTGAAGATGATGTCTTCACCTTGATTGCTTTGATGATGGTTGAAGAAGATGTATTAGTACTTCTTCTTGGATGACCTTCTTTTGAGTGAGAGAATCTTTCCTCAATAGGAAATGTTGCTCCTTTTGATGAGGATGATTTGCTGCTTCTTCGGATGATCTTCTTCTAGGGCAAGGAGATGATCCTTTCTTGAAGATGACCATGCCTTATTGCCTTCTTTTGTAGTGTGATCAGGAATGCTGCTCAGGTTTCAACCTGTTCCAAGATGAGGTGATCTTTGATTTTGAGGTCCTTTGCTTTGTAGACATCTTGATGAGAGTCTTGGTGGTCTTTTGGTGATGGTGATGTGGAGACACAAGTTCTTGCTGTTGTAGACTGATTTTTGATTGCTGTTGCAGACTGCTGTTGTAGACTGATCCTTCAATCTTGACAAAGCTCTTCAACCTTGCTTTGATGCCCTTCTTGAAGACTGATCCTTGTATGTCTCTTTTTGCTGCCCTTCCTTTGACTTCAGCACCTTAGCTCTAGCCTCTGATACCATGTTGAAGAGTCAGTTAGCATTAATAAGATTCTTCTAGTTATGATAACTATTTGTAAGGTGTTTTTCAATTTTCTTCTTATTCCAATCTTCACTTATTATTAGAGTGTGTCTTCTTTAGTTCATCAAATAGCTATCAAAACAAAGAGACAAGAACACAAGATGTTGGCATTCTGCCAGGGCCAAAACCTCTCCCTCTTGGAGAGGAAAACCCGCACAACATTCTTCTTATAGAGATTCCAATTGACGAATACCAAGACCATGACCCTTGACCTATTAGGCCACTCCAATACCAAGACAGCAATCCTCTTCCTTTGTCACTGCTGAGATCATCATTATATCTGCACCATGGTTGCTTCTAGACTGAGATCTTCACCATACCCACGAGGTTTCCATATATATGATTGAGGTCTGTCACTAACTCCACCGAGATCATGACTGTCTCATAGCTGCACCTTTAGCTGAGATTATAGCCTTGTGACTGTCTTCATTCATATCTATGCTAAGATCATGACTGCACCTTTGAGACAGAGTGTCTTCTCATCATGATTATGCTGAGACTGTGTGTGCCACTGTGGGATCCTGAAATCATCTCCTTCATTGAGACTGTGACTGTGTTTTCTTTTATGACTCACCGAGATTCTGAACCACTGTGCTTGTACTTGACCGAGATTCTGAGCCACTGTACTTGACTGAAGTTTCAGAGCTGTCCGAAAATCCTTGACTGTAATTCTGAACCTTAATGCCTATTTATAGTGGTTATGTCTCCCATATTTAGCCGACATGTCAATATGAACTGATGTGTCTCTTTTATTGAGCTGACATGACATTTATATATGCTTTGAGGCCGACATGATTGTCTTCTTCATCGTTTAGCTTGCAGACTTCTTCTTGTGCTTGTCTTGGAGGTCTGTTTAGACTTTTCATTACACATGACATTGACTCTTTGACATCCTAAGGCTCTCAATGGGAGCCACTAAATAAATAAACCTCTTGCTCAAGAAACCCATGCAGCAAGGAATAATAAATTCATTTTACAAAAATCATAATTACAATGTGATGAAGACCGAACCTAGTTACACTTTTTCAACAGATAATGCATAATATACCTGTTGTTTTCCTTTCCTTCTTTGCTAATTTTGAGTTGTTTTAGCAGCACCATCATCTAGGGTTTCATTTATTGAGCTTTGTCTCACCCGACACTTATTTGGCCCAGGCATTACAACTGAGTTTTTAGTCAAATTACAACCATTTTGCTTCTAAAGCAATCTTGCATTCTCAACTTCTATCAACGTGAATATGCCTTGTTCTTCCACACCTCTAAGTGTGGGCTATACTTTAGTGTACTATATTCAAAGGTAGATTTTTCCCTAAACAAAGAACATAATAGACATATTTAATCATTACCTTCTTACCTCTCAGCTGAAGTAAGACATTTTCCTTTCCCTTAACCTTGTATTCTTCTTTACCACTCAACACAATAGAATGAGATTGAGGTTTATGCTTTACAAAATCAACATACCAATCAACATTGTTAGCAAAATGTCTAGATGTACCTAATCTAACACACCAATCAACCACACCACTTTTTGAATCTTTGTTTCTGTCTATAAATGCACAAAACTCTTCCTCCTCGTTTTCATCCACATTAGAATGTTTATTTCCAGATTGATCAATGAAAGAATGATTTGGATTGTGTTTTTCATCCTACAACCAATTCCTGCAAACTATGCTTTTATGCCCTCACTTGCCATAATAAAAGAATTTAATAGTTTTTGTACTTTTACTTTACTTGGAGGAGTTATCATCATTCTCTTCATCATGCTTGCTGCCCTTGTCCATAAACATCACTACAAGTGCTATGTCAGAAGACTCATTCACAATCCTATTCCTCAACTGTTTTTCCATTTGTCTCATTGCAACAACTTAGTGCTTAATTTCTCAAATGTCAGATCTTTATTAGTAATAGTGATGTTCAAGGTCTCAATAAAATTTACATAAGAAGAAGACAAACTTTTCAAGTTATAACCACCATATGTTCTTCTTCATTGTTCTTTCAATTGATTTTGGTTGATTTCTAATATCTTCGATTTTTAACAAATTATTATGCAAGGAATCAAACTCTTCCATTTTAATTGAGAGTAACATACTTCTATGAAAAAAAATGTTCTACGTATGTTTGAAGTTCCATGCATCTTTCATAGATTCCCCCATATAACAAATGCTTCATTACCATTTTGCACTTTGGGAGGTGTCTCATATATGATTTATAGCTTGATCAACATTGTAATGTCTTAATTCTTGCTTCATACTATGCTTGGGCATCCATATCAGTGTTACTTCACACTTCTTTTCCCATTACAAGTCTCTCCAAACATTTGTATTCAAATAAGATAAGCATCTTTTGCTCCCATAATTTAAATTTTTGACCATTAAACTTTTGTTTCTGTTCAACATCATATGGGCTAAATTGGCAATCTTCAAGGTTTTAAATATACCAAATAGTTTTAAAACTTTGTTCTATGCCCATAAAATCAAAATAGCACTATCTTTTCATCTAATTTGCATCAAACTCTTCATAATTCAATTTCCTTTAGAGTTAATGCAAAAGAAAAACCTCTGTATTTTGTTTCTCCAGGCATATGATGTCTCATTTTCTTCAAATAGATTGGAATCTCTCATATATGTTGCTCTTATTTAGTGACAATGTCTCACGGATTCTTTGAATTTCCCTTCAGTTCCCACAATAAAAGGCTGCTCTGCATGACTGCTTAATTCCTCAAAAGCGGCAGCTTAGTGCCTCAAATGTGTTAAAGTAAATGTCAGATTATAATAATGGTCAGTTAAAGATTAGAAATAAGCATTAATAGAGTCATGTTGACTTTAGGTCATTTGATGTTTTTATGCTTTATCTCATTTTAGTTTTTTTCTCGATCTATCCCACATTCATAAATTGCATTGACTCAACTAGCTTGTAACCCTTCATAAGAAAACTTTCACTTTCTTATTTATCCAACGCAATATGGAGAAATCTCTTGAGTATTTTGGTTTTCTTTGTGTGTTGGATTTCCAGAATATCATACTAGAGGTCAGTTAGAGTCATGGAGTTTGTGAGAGAGAATGAAGACCTAAGCACTATTGTTGACAGACACAACATGATATTGCTAGCATAGCACATCAAAGAGCCAAAAGGGTTTTGCTGAAATAAGGTATTAATTCGTTTTAATTTTCGATTGAAGCAGTCATTTTTGTAAGTGGAACCCTGTAGATCAAAGCTCCAAAACAAAAGAAGAGAAAATCCATACAATGCAGCTCTATGACTGCTTCTTCCAATTGCACAGATCAACTGCTGTACAAACAACCAGTGTACAAATGCTGCCATGAAGGAATTATATCATATGGCATCCAAAATCGAGCCATAAGACCTGTACTGCATTGGAATTTTAGCTGCCAAACCTGTATGACACCACCAAGGAAGAGTTTGAGCCGCCAAAGAGAAATTTCACTGTATGAACCTAACTAAAAATCAGAGCTCTACAGCCTGTTTTTATGAAATTTCTCCTGTTTTTTTGACACTTCAGAGGACGTGGGAGCAGATGGGACGTGTTCTTGAATGTATTGTTGTCTAGACTCTAGATATATGGGTATGGAAGATTCAACTGTTGTTTTGTTGTTTTTTAGAAGATTCAAGGAAACAATTAACTGTTCTGGTGCTGTGTTTGACCAGATTTAACAGAAATCTGCATGATCTGGTACTGTTGTTGAGCAGATCTGTTGGAAGTCTGTGCATTTGGCGCTATTTGTGAGCATATCTGTGTGTTTTCCCACTGTTTTCAGGTAGATTTATCGGAAATGTGTCTTTCAATGTTGCATGGCTTCTACAGGTGTTGAGAGCCAATATATAGGTGTTATTAAGGATTGTAGATTGAGGGAGGGAAGAACTACAATATGTGGAAGCAGTGTATGTTGGCCATATTTGAGTACAGGGGTTTGGATGCTACATCCTAGATAAAGATACTTGACCACAAGGTGTGGGTAGAGGCTAGGACAAGTTTGTTGAGTGAGATCGAGAAGTAGTAATGTTGCTTATGTTGTCTGTGACAGATGAGATGCTTCATGAGGTCTCCTTAGGGAAGACCTAAGTAGGGATTTGGAAAGCATTTGTGAGAGTTGCATGAGACTTAGGACAAGGGCAAAGCTGCCTTCTTGAAGAGCATGCCGTTTTCAATCACAATGGGTGAGACTAGAGAGTGCACATTGTAGGAGCATTTACTCAAGATCAAGGATATCAGAGAATAGTTGTTGGCCATTGGTCGAAAAATAGAAGAAGAGGGCATGGTGGTAATCATACTGAAAAGTTTACCATGTGTTTATGAACACTTTATTGTCATTGAAAATCTGAACATCACCACTTTGAATGTTGACCTAAAGTTTGATGAGCTATGTGATAAGCTCTTATAAAAAGATAGATGAAAGCAATAGTTTGGTAGCGATAGTGAGGTACGGGGTTCAAAACCAATGTTATGAAAATCGAACTGATCATTGAACCATTTGACCCCAAGATCCTAAACCAATAAAATTTGAGGAAAAACTTCGAAAGAAAATAATATCGATGTGCATACATGTGAATCCAAACTATTATTCACAAATATGCAAAGTTTCTCATGTATATGGCAAGTAAGGTGCAACCAAAATCACATCGAGTACAAACAATATTTGAACAAAAATGCATTGATAAAGAGGCTCTAATTGGCCTCTAGAGTCCCAAAAATTTGGTGTTACAACAAATAAACTACATATCAAAATACTTGCCTATATTAGGATCCTCATCATCAATAGCACTCTCTAAGCATTAATATAAGATAAAAAATGTTGAACATGCCTAATATATGATTTTGCTTTAGTGAAGAGTATATTTTTACTAGGGGCCATGATAAAGGAGTTCAACAATCAATGCATCAACATTGAGTTACATAGTGGGCTTGATTCTCTTGATTAAATACTAGTTCCATACCCTCATACATGAGAGGATCCCAGTGGAAACATTGCAGTTTTGCAATTCTAAAATCCTGAGAAGTGTTAACTTTGTCGAATTTTGATTTGGATAAAAAATTCTACTTTCACCATATGAATTCCAATGAAGTTGTAACCAATGTTATCAGAAGTAGACTGAACCAATTCAGAATGGTTAAACGAAACGTTTTTGGCTGGTTCCGGTTCTGTGACAGAACCGGCTGGTTCGGTACCAAATTGGCCATTTTCACCTCACTGGCTGGTTCGGTATAGCTGCGTATAGTGCAACAAGTGGGGCCAAGACTTGAATTTTTTAAATTTTTATTTTTTCTCTTAACTGGCTACTGGCTCACAAGAAAAGTAATCTCAATCCCCTCTCAATCTTATTTAAAGACCCACCCTCCTCCACTCTATTTCACTCACACTATTCATTCAAACTTATATTTCTAGAGTTGAGATTTCTGAGTGGGTTTTGGAGAGATATTGGCTATTTTGCAGGGTTGTTCTCAGGAGGTTCTTGTGCAGATTTGGAGACTTGGTTGAAGGGCTAAGCTGGAGAGATTTTGTTGGAGAGAATCAAACCCGCTTCAAGTGATTTTTTGTCAAAGATTGTGGACTGGCTTTTAGTTGTTTTTGGAGGTGATTGAAGGGGTTTTTGGGTTATTTTTTGGAGCTGCTTTTTGGAGTTGCTATTGTTGTCAGCTTTTGGAATGCTTCTCTGGGTATGTCAAGGCACCTAATCTTTTTATTTTTTTGTTAAAAATTGCTGTTTGTTTCCTTCGAAATTAAACAAATCTAGGGCTTTCTATGTAAATCTCTTTTAAAATTTTCTTTCTATTTCTCTCTTAAAAATGATTGTTTTTTAAATTTTACCTTAGAAAGTAAGAATTGCTAGGGCTTTCTATGCAGATTTCTATTTAATGTTTTTCTTGTATTTTTCTCTTAAAAATAATTTTTTCCTTAAAAAGTAAGAATTACTAGGGTTTTCTATGCATGTTTTTATTTTTTGCTATAGAGGTTTACGTCACCCCTAAAAGAAAGAATGGTCCATCATGTCTACGTTTCCATTTGAATGATGATGGGAAAAAAGTTTGCAACTATTGTGGGAAGGTCATTAAAGGTGGGGGGATCCGTAGGATTAAGGCGCACTTAGCTCATTTGAGATGTTGAGTAGAACCTTGTGAGAAAGTCTCTAATGAGCTAAAAAATCAGATGATGGGGTTTGATTGAAGCATTCCTCGCATAAAGGAGCAATAGCAAGAAAGTTAAAAAGGATATAGGAAAAAGTAAAAAAGATGATGCTCCTTTCGTGGACCCTGATCTTGAAGCAAGTTTTGAAGATTCCTCTAGTTTCTTGTTAGACTTGGAGATGAGTATGCTTCTAGCCCTAGTTCATCTAGTTTGAAAAGGGCATGTGCAGGGAATCTTGACTCTTTCTTTGTACCTCACACCACTCTTGGTGCTCAACCCACCATTGATGCCAAATGGAAGAAGATAGAGGGGGAGACTAGTTGGGAATGCATTTTTAGATGGTGGTATGATGCAAACATACCTTTCAATGCTACTAATTCTCCATATTATCAACCTCTGATTGATGTTATAGCTACATGTGGTTTGAGCTTCAAAGGCCCTAGTTTTCATGATATTAGGGGGTCACTTTTACAAAATGAGGTCCAAAGAATAGAAGAGTACCTTACAGAGTTCAAGTACTCATGGACCAAAACAGGGCGCACAATTATTTTTGGTGGATGGACTAATGGAGGATCCCACACCTTTTTAAATCTCTTAATTGCTTGCCCAAAAGGCACCATGTTTTTGAAATCGATGGATGCATCTGATAAGGTGAAGGATGCATAATTACTATTTTGTCTTTTGGATGAAGTGGTTATGTAAGTTGGGGTTGACAATGTTGTACAAGTGATCATAAATAATGCCTCCAACTATGTTGTAGCTGGAAGTATGTTGGAGGAAAAACACCCCCCCATTTGGTGAACTTCATGTGCAACTCATTGTTTGGACCTCATGCTTGAAAACATTGGTAAAATTGAGTGAGTGAAGAAGTGTGTGGAAGAAGCAAAATCCATCACTAGATACATCTACAACCACTCATGGGTTTTGAACCTTATGAGGAAACACATTGAGGGTAAAGAGCTTGTTCGGTTAGCCATCACATGATTTGCAAGAAACTTTCTTTTGTTGCAATCCCTTGTTCATAAAAAAGGCAACTTGAGGAAGATGTTTGCTTGTAATGAATGGAATGCCTCTCAGTGGAGCAAAAAGGCTGAAGGGAAAGAGGTGGCCGACAAAGTGTTTGAAAAATATTTTTGGAGAAAGGCAAAAGAGATATTGTTATTTAGCGAGCCTCTTGTGAGAGTGTTGGGATGGTGGATGGTGATAAACCGCCATGGGTTTTGTTCATGAGGCCATGGATTAGGCCAAAGATGTAATAAAGGCAGCATATGGGGATAAAAGAAAAACATCTTCCTCTATGGAGAACCATTGATGAAAGATGGAACAAACAACTCCATAGACCTTTACATGTTGCTAGCTATTACCTAAGCTCAAGGTATGGAATTTAATTTTTTTAGATCTTTAAATGCTGTTGGCTATTACCTAAGCCCAAGGTAAGGAATTTAAATTTTTCATAGTTTATAAGTTCTATTATTCATTAGAATTTAGAAAAGCTTTGCCAAACATTCAAAATCAATCTATGAATGTCTTTTGAACTTTGAAGGTACCATTACAGTAAATATTTTGAAGTAGATGGGGAGGTAAAAGAGGGATTGTACAAATCCATTGAGTTTATGATCCAAAACTCCAAGACTTAGGACCAAATACATAGCCAACTCTTCAATTCCCATGAGAGTATTGGTACCTTTGGCATGTCTATGGCTATAAGAAGTAGAACAAAAGATTGACGAGCTAAGAAATGTTAAAGCTTCAAAATTATCTTACTGATTAAAAGGCTTCAAAAGTTCAGTCCAAGTTTCAAACTTTCAAAGTCATTTGCTAATACTTATTTTCCTTCAACTCTTATTGGAGCCTATTGGTGGCAACAATTTGTAGCCAATGCCTTGATTTGCAAAGATTTACAATTCAGATATCAAGCCAAAAATGTAGTGCTTCAGAGTGTGAACTTAATTGGAGTGTTTTTGAATGAATATACACCAAGAAGAGGAATGGTTTGGAGCAAAAATGGTTGAATGACATGTTTTATGTTCAGTACAACCTCAGGTTGAGGTGAAACCAATTATTGAACAAGACACCTAAATCAAGCAACATAACTTTGCATGACTTTGATCCATTATCAAAGTCATGAACCAACATTTGGGAATGAAGATCTTTCTTGGATGGACTTGGACCCAACTCCACCTTCGAGGCTAGGGGAATCAAATCGAAATCCCACTATATATTCTTGTCTACTAATTCTAAGGATGAAGATGAGGGGGAGGATGAGGATGACGATTCTGATTAGTACTAGTAGTATTGCAGTTTAATACTATGCCTATTTTTGGACTCCAGGGGCCATTTAGAGCATGTATCTTGATGTATTTTGTTTTAGAGACGTATTTCACTAAGTGCCATTTTTGTATTTACTATTACGCACTCGTACTATATAAATGAGATCATTTTCATATTTTTGTACAAATGGTTTGATTTATATGGATGCACATGAATGTACATGTTCTTTAAAATTTGAATATTTTATGTATTTTTGGTCTAGCTCCCAGTCTGAGGGGTCTACTGCTTCAATGACTGGTCCAGTTCTAATAACATTGGTTGCAACCACTCTCTAACATTCTGAAACTATTAATGGTAATGTTAAAAATCTAAGTGAAATGATGGAAAATGAAAGACAAAGGAGAATGCCAACTTTTACTTTAAATTTAAAAAATGCAGTGCTTCAGGGTATGAACAGAATTGGAGTGTTTTTGAGCTAATATACACCAAGAAGAGGAATGGGTTGGAGCAAAAATGGTTGAAAGACATGGTTTATGTTCAGTACAACCTCAGGTTGAGGTGAAAGTGAAACCAATTGCTTAACAAGACACCTAAATCAAGCAACATAATTTTGAATGACTTTGATCTATCATTAGAGTGGGTTGTGGAGACCCAGGAACCAACATCTGACAATGAAGATCTTTCTTGGATGGACTTGGACCCATCTCCACCTTCGGGGCTAGCGGAATCAAATCGAAATCCCACTATATATTCTCTGTCTGCTAATTCTAAGGATGAAGATGAGGGGGAGGATGAGGATGATGATTCTGATTAGTACTAGTAGTATTGCAGTTTAATACTATGCTTATTTTTGGATTCCAAGGGCCATTTAGAGCCTGTATCTTGATGTATTTTGTTTTAGAGACGTATTGCTCTAAGTGCCATTTTGGTATTTAATATTATGCACTCGTACTATATAATGAGAACATTTTCATATTTGTGTATAAATGGCTTGATTTTATATGGATGCACATGCATATATATGTTCTTCTTTAAAATTTGAATATTTTATGTATTTTGGGTCCGGTTTTGGCCAGTTCCCGGTCTAAGGGGTCTATTGCTTCGATGACTGGTTTGGTACTTATAACATTGGTTGCAATCATTCTCTAACATTCTGAAACTACTAATGGTAATGTTAAAAATTTAAGTAAATGATGGAAAATGAAAGATAAAGGAGAATGCCAACTTTTACTTCAAAAATTTAATGTTACCATTAATTAATAGAGTTAGGTTTTTTGCATTCACTTTTATCATTTCATTGTTTTTTATCTTATTTTATTTTTAAAATTGGAAATTTAGTGGTTCCAATCTATGGTTATACAAAACTGATTTGGTTTTTTTTTTTAATCTTTTTGAATTGACTTTTAGTGATCCCTAGCAACAGTTGTATGGAATCAACTAGATTGAAAATTAAAGGCTGGTTTCTGGAAAACATGATAATTTATTGTTTGGAATGCTCAATTGGACTAGTGTAGTCTTGGAACTAGTTGAACCAATTGATTTTGCCTGAACACTATTCAAAATAGGGCCTTTGCAACCATTGCCACAAGGGTAGGAGGCAAGTGGCAAAGAAGAAAGATCATGGTAGCAATGAATATGCAACCAAGACTTTGAAGGACATCACATGTCACTTCTATGGCAAGATGGGCCATATGAAGAAGCATTGTAGAAAGAGGTTGGCTGATCATAAAACCAACCTTAAGTCATCTGCTTGGTATATAGATCTGAGTACTTCACAACATTTCACCAAAAGGCAGGACTGGTTCACGAATACACTAAATGTTCCTCTAATGATTCACTAATCTCTGGTAGTGGGGATGTGTTCACAATTGTAGGAAAAAGAAATGTACAACCTTTTTTAAAGAGAAAATGTTGATTTTCCTCAATGTCTATTATGTGCTACACATGAAACTTAATCTACTCTCAGTTAGTAAAAATATGGAGCATTGTCCTCATTTAGATGTCAACTTTAGCAGTCACAAATGCTACATAGTTGACAGAGAGACCAAGAAGACTATCGCTGTTGGTGTGGAGGATCATGGACTATTCAAAGTTCAAACTAGTTGTCATTCCACAGGTCAAGTAGCCTGCATTGGCAGCCAAGAGTGCAATAGACATTAGTACCTGTTGACATTAGTAATATGAGCACCTAAACTTGACCAACTCCCTTAGTTGGCTTGAGAGAATCTGGTAGATGGATTTCCTGATATCTAACTGCAAATATTAGGTGTTTGTGGAGCTTGTTGAGCAGGGAAGTAGTGTGGATTTCCGTTTGAGGAAGGACAAGGTTGGAGAACAAACAAAGTACTTCACTTGGTTCATGCAAATGTTTGTGGATCCATGAACACAATATCCATTGTCGGTGCCATGGATTGTCGTCGCATGGCTGCAGTCACATGGACTAGCAAGAAGCATTGTTGTTGCATGGGTGTAGTCACATGGACTAGCAAGAACTAGCATGCTTTAGCCCTTTCATTAATAGAAGCAAAATATTGAGTAGTGAAATGAGCGTGTGAGCTAGTTTGGCTTCAGAGGATATGCTTTTAGACATGAAGATGCATTATTTAGTGCCAACACCCCTATTTTACGCCAATTAAGGTGTGCTTAAGCTAGCCAAGAATCTAGTTTTCCATGAGCGAACCAAGCATGTAGAGATATCTTGCCACTTCATTAAACAAATTGTTGAGGATGAATCTATTGAGTTGCAATATTGTCTAGTAGAGGACTAAATTGTAGACATTTTCATCAAGTCTTTGGGTCCTGGAAAATATGTAAAATTATGGGATAAACTTGGTGTATATAGTAGATTGACCATTAAGAAAGGGTGTGAAAGTAAATGTCAGATTCTAATAATGGTCAATTAGATATTAGACATGGGCATTGATAAAGTCATGTTGACATTAGGTTATTTTATGTTTGTCAGCTTTATTTAATTTTAGTGTGTTTTTTGATCTAAATCACATTCACAAAGTGGATTGACTTGACTAGCTTGTAACCCTTTATAAGAAAGTTTTCACTTGCTCGTTTGTGTAATGCAATAGGAAGAACTCTCTCCAATATCTTCGTTTGCTTAATGTGTTCAAATTTTGTGATAAAATGGATTGTGGTGGCTTCCCTTTGTATGACGGTGGGTCATATGATGATGGCTTACAACGTCGGCTTGTCTTTCCAATCTCCTACTAAATGGAGGCTGGGCTCCCTAATTTGCAAAGGTTTTGATAATGCATGACTAATGAAAATGGTGGCTTGTTCCTCTCTTTGGTGGCTCATTTAATAAATAATTTTTGTTTGTTTGTTTATTTATTGTTATCTATTACGGATTTCCAGACACATGCTTTTTGCTTATCTTGATGGTGTCCTTAACCTTCATGTTCACCTTGATTATTCACCTTGATGATGGCTTCAAGACAAAGGGCTCCTCTATGTTCTTGACGACAGACTTCTTTTCACATGAATTCACTTTATTCACTCACTTCTTTCACTCTTTTCGCTTGATTCTCTTATGGCATTGGTTTCACTCTCTATTTGATGGCTATCAACAATGGTGGCTTCAATTCTATGGTGGAACTCTCACGATCCTTCTGGCGGCTTCCCCATTTTATCTTCTACCAATGTCTGGGAGCAGTCCCTTGATACCTTCTTTAATCACAACAAGCCCTTAGCTTCACCCACTTTCTCAGCTTCTCCTTACAATGGCTTTGATACCATATTGTTTTTACGCACACAATGTGGATAGGATCACATGTAATAATGGGAAAGGATTCATTCATTAGGTGATGCAATTCTCATTACATCGTAGGAGAGGGGAATATGTTCTGTAACTAATGAATAACTAAACTCTTAACCACTACACTATTGTCTACATTAAATGCCCCATTATTAGATCACTTTATTTGTTATACATGTAAGTCCTAATACATCTGAGTTTTAAATACGATTTGTTATCTCCTACAACTATGTAGAAATACCTTGATTTGTCATCTGAATGGTGTCTTAGATGAATTATCACCCATGCTGGCGGTCTCATCTATGCATCCCACAGGACCTTCCTTGACTTGATCTAGCCCTGAAAGATGAATGCAATTTATTTGGACCATGATCATACTAAAGTGTTCTTCAGGTCACTTTCCATCATCTGCAACTGTGATTGATATTCAGCTTCATACAAGGGCTCATTTGTTCATGCACTTCCTGCTAAGTTCTAACATTTTAGTTTTCCTAAGGTAGGAAAAATTTACCAATGACTACTTTGATGAGTGAAAAATGAACTGTATATTTTCAGGTGGTAACAATGACCAATTTAATTTAAATGTAAAGATGGAATATGTAGGATGTTTCTGTATAAAAGTGCAATCAAAATTGAGAGCCAGGGTAGGAAGGTAGGTAAGAAGGATCTTCAAAGAAAATTTATAATGGGGAGAAAATGAAGAAAGCCAAATTGAAGCAAGACCAGAGGAGGATAAATCTGATGAAGTCGAGGAAGACAGGGGTGGAGGTGATTAGATTTCAAAGTGAAGGTGATATACCAATTTACTTTAGTAAGTTTATAAAGAATGATTGTTTGTATATCTATGTCACGGTAAGTTAGATTTGACAAAATGTCCCTTTAACCTCACAAACATCTATATGTATATGACAACTGAAATTGAAATGTCAGATTTTTAGGAAAAAATAGATTAGTATTATGTCCTACACCTTTTTTCAGATTGATAAATTGTATTTTGTCTAGTGATGTACTCTTCGGTGGATTGAATGAGAATGATAATATCAATGATACTGGTTATTTTTATCTTGTCTACTGATGTACTGTACGCAATAGACTGAGTTAGAATTATAAAATGAATGAACAGAAATGTAAAAATTGTGCATAATTTTGCAATATTAATCTTAGAGTTATGAAAATTTTGTATTGTTTGTATAATATGTCAAATACATACATAGATTTATTTTAATAAATCATATTTCTTAATCCGAGGAAAAAATCATATAACTAGCTCACTGAGAAAAGTATGTTGTAAATAAATAAAAAGTGCTCAACGAACATGAAAGATCTTTTACAAGTATCAGAAAAAGAGGTTTCCTGCCAAAAGAGAGTTGCTTAATCTATCCTACTTAGGTACAGTCTTCCATTTGCATAACCTTTCAGACTTTTTTCAAAATACAACAAAAAAAGCTCTGAGATTTATCATTTTTTTCTTTATAAATTCTGAAAAATGGCTGAACTGTTCTCAAATTATGCTGCTCCTGTTGGAGGAGGACTAGTCATTGATGGAATTGGGCTTCAAGCTGGATTGCAGCTTTTGTATTCCTGGAATCTGTAGCAGCCTGTAATAAAGGAGAGAGCCTTTTTAAACAGAGTTTATGCCCCATTTCAGGTCTTTATAAATATGTTGAAAGGAATTTTTTGTAAAGTGTCCTTTTATGTTTTTATGCATCTGATTATATGAGATAATTTAATGTTTTGCAAGTTGATTTTGCCATTTATCCAACCTACCACAATTTTGGAGTCTCCCATAAACTGAACTTGGACCACTCCTTATTCTACTGCACACTGCATTAACAGCCATAATGCATTTAATGCTGCCCAGTTTGTTCCATCTCCAATTCCTGCCTTAAAAAATAATTTATGATCTTCCCCTAATCATAGTTTAAAAACTGGTCGGTTGGAGAGGCCATGAGTGCTGACTGGCCAATGAACCGGACCAGAGAGCTGGTTTGGTACATAGCCAGTGCAAACCGGCCCTAGCCTGGTGCTCTGATTTGAACTGGCTGGATATATCCAGGGTGGACAAGATGTTCTAGAAATGATTCTGAAAGCATTCTCATTCAAGAAAGGAAAGAGAGCCATACTGCTCATCGAGTTAAGGTTGGAAGGCCTATCAGTAACTAGTTACTAACCTGCATGTTGGAATTTGGATAGCTCAAAAGGTATTTCTGAGTGGTGAAAACCCACCAAAAGTTAGTTGGCTGGGCAGGTTGCCCAAGTGGTTGGGGTTTTGACCCAAAGTTGTGGGTTTGGACCCAATTCGATAAATTGTTTATTCTAATTTGTGTTTGAGTTGTTAAATGAGGGGTTTTTGATGGACAAGGAAAACCCCAAGTCACTCACACAAAAAGTATAAATAAGAGGCCTAGACACACAAGTCGAGAAGGACTCACTTGTGAAGAGAGGGAGGCTAAAGGACCTAGCAATAGATATGCCTCAGAGGGGCTGCAGTAGCGAGAAGAAAGTCAGATGTGAGTGTTGGAATGCTGGAGGGTCAGATTTGCAAGAAGAAATTTAGATCTGTGATTTGAAGAAGCAGATTTAGCAGATTGAGAAGCTGTAGCGTGATTGCAGGAGGATTGGTTGCCAATGACAACAACAATCCAAGGACCTTGAGCTGAAGGCACTAGCTCAGGTATGCATTTGATTTATTGGCTAGATTGAAGATCTGAAGGATCAGATCTCAAGCCCTAGATTAGCCAAAGGACAAACTGTGTATTTTACTATATAGTAATATACTATGTATACTAGTTTTATAAGGTTTCATAAAGGGCCATGATCCTTGGTACGGTAACACTAATGTTTTCTTATTGATGGATTAATGGGAAACACGATTTTGGGCTCATAAAACTTGTGTACTTTATTGATTTCATCACTTTCATATTTCTGCTGTGCAAAGTGCTTTTAGTTGTGTATCTTCAGTGTGTTAGAGTCCTAAAATATAAGAATCAAGGTGTGTTTGTCTAACTATTCATTTTGGGGGTCTGTTTGCAAGATTTAGCCTATGAATTCACCAAGTATCATAGTTTAAATGGCCTTTGTACAAAAGTCTCAAGTTGGTTAAGTCATTGTAAATATGTGTGTCAAAAGAGGTCTAGTAGTCTTGATTTGAATTTTTAGGATCATAAGGGGTCATCATTTGAAATTAGTAATCATGGAAAAAATGTCATTATGGGAATAAATTGGGGCTATTGTCATAAGAGTCAGTTTAGAGTCATGTCAATTAGTTGTAAAAAAAAGTTAGTGGTGGGTGACATTAGCAGATGTACAACAACCATCATCAAATCTAGCATAATCCTATTTGTGCTGTGCTCAACCTTTTGATCTTCTTAAAGTACCATTATTGCCAAAGGAGGAATGAATTTCTCTTCAAAGTTATCAAATTGCAGGCAAGTTCATCCTTCAAGCTTCAGAGTTTGCAGACATTTCATCTCCAGGGGCTTGAAAAATATTAGTTCTGTCGCTACACACAGGCTGCAGGGGAATGCTGCACACAACTCAAAGGATCAATTCTCCTCATCAAACGTGGTTTCCAGGTGTGTCTGATGATTTGGGGGTTTTTCTCTGTTAAAATCTGAAGTAAATTTTCAATTGCCAATTAAAAACTGAGTTTGAATCCTTAGTTTTCTCACTTGCATAGTATTGCATACGATGCTGCTGCACATGCACACAGTCACCCCATCTTTGTCCTTTTTGATCGACTGAATGACCTCTAAACCCCGGTTTTTCTACACAAAGGAGCTTGTGTGAAATTATCAGAATTTATCATGTGTATTAGGAGGTGAGCTGTTCATCCTTCCATGCCCTTTTCCTTTCATTTCCTCAGCGCTGCGCACAAAAACAATGACTTTTTCCACCTATCCACCGACCTTGAAATCGTGAAATTGTCAGTGCGTTAGCCTTACATAAATTTATTTGAAAATTTCAGAGGTCTTGGGAAGTTTGGAGGCATCTTGAGCATGTTATTTGGTCAATTAAAGCATCTTCCTCTTTATTGATGCATTTAGGGTGCTACGCATAGGCCAAAACAGAGTATGTTCATCTCTTTCATTACCAGTCAGAAATTTTGGTCTCTCTGCATTGTTTTAGTCATTTAAGGTTTGAAAATCATTTTCAACGTTGTCCTGAAGCCCCAACCTTGATAAAATAGCAAACCCTAGCCCAATGTTTTGTATCTTCAGAGTCTTGTTTTTAGCATTGGCAACCCCAGAGAAGAAGAGGAAGACAAAGGGAGGAGAGATTGTGAGGTTTGAACCACAAGGTCTCTCACTTATCAACTCAGACCCTGCCATTAGGGCAACCTTTGAGCAAACAGGTTGTGTCAGATTCTGTGAAAGGATACAGGGGTATAATGTGGAGGTGACCAAAGAGTTTGCCCTAAATTTTGATGAAGATGAAATAAAACTTGGTAAATTGAAATTCATTGTGTCAGAAGCCACCATAGCATGAACCACAAAAATACCTTTGGAGGGGGGAAAATGGTTCAAAGGAAAGCCTTTGGGGTTGGAGCATTATAAGGATTTCATGAAACCAGAGTATAACAACCAAGAGTTTGGAGCTGTAGTCAATGTTTTTAAAACCGGAACCGGTGACCGGACCGGTCCACCTAATGAACCAGTTTACCGACCGGAACCGGTCTAACCGGGACTGGTTTGGTCTAAACGAACCGGTTTTAAAAAAATACATTAAATAATTAATTTTTAATGAAACAAAACTATTTTTAAGATGTAAAACCATGATTCCAAGCCAATAGAGACAAAATATGCAAAGTTTGCTCATTTATATACCATGTAAAGGTGAATATATCAAAATGGCACCGAGTACAATACATATCATCGACAAAATAGCAAAATACATAAGAAATGAGGCTCTAAATGGCCTATAAAGTCCAAAAACAATGCTGCAAGCTATGAGGCCATTGGCCTACTACAAGTCTACAGTGTACACATGATCAATCATCAAGTCCATCACCACTACTAGACACAGGATCATCATCAGGAGCTACATATACATCATCTGGTTCAGAGTCTGAGGATGCCTCAGCCTGATCTGCAACCTCAGTATCAATGCCACCAATGACAATAGAAGTGGACCTAATGGAAGCACGAGTTTGTCGACCTGCACGACTAGTGCCTTCCATTGGTTCCTTGCCTTTCCTTGATGCCGCTACTGATCCTGGTTCTGATGCCGCCACATCATCTGCCTCATCCCCCGCTAAAGCCATGTCGATATCAAAATCAGCCTCAAACACAGGATCTTCAGTCTCCTCCACCCATTCTGATGTTGGATCAATATCGTCCAACATAATGGGATCTAGATCAGGTGATTTGCTCATCATTTGGTTCCTCCTCAGTCGAAGGTTGTATTGCACAAAAACAAGATCATTTAACCGTTTTTGTTCCAAACGGTTTCTCTTCTTCGTGTGTATGCGCTCAAAAACAGACCAATTGCGCTCACAACCTGAAGCACTACAAGTTTGACTGAGGACTCTAATTGCAAACCTTTGCAATTGAGGACACTGGCCACCAAATGACTCCCACCAATGTGCTGCAAAGAAAAAGACATTAATTAGTAACTTAGTTTATAATTTGAATTGTAAAGATTCAAGAACGTAAGCAATTTTAACTTGAAATGAAAAACAAAATGGAAATTGGAATTGCTTACCTGGTTGGTCCACATCTCTTGCCAGCTTTGCCAAGTTTTTGCCAAAAGTACAACTTGCCATATTGAAAATAGTAAGCTGTCTATGTATTTCCAACTGGTCTACATGGCTAGGGACCATGCGCTCCAAGCAATCAATCAATCCAGCTCTGACCTCCCCATCTTGCTGATCTCCTAGCCGATTTTTATAGTGATACCTTGGGTTCAAAAATTACCCGGCTGCATGTATGGGACGATGGAGTTGATTGTTCCATCTGTTATCAATGATCTCCCATATACGGCCATATTTAGCTAATCTATCCTTGTAAGCTGCCCGTATCTGCTCCTTTGCCCGATCCATAGCTTCATAAATGTAGCCCATGGCCAATCTTTCCCCATCCACCAACCTTAGCACCTTAACAAAGGGCTCGGTAATTTTCACAAGCTCTACAGACCTTTTCCAAAAATAAGTGTCTAACACTTTCTTTTTGGTGTCTTTTCCATCTGGTCTACGAGCCCACCGAGATTTAGACCATTCATCAGAGGAAAACATTTTCTGCAAGTTTTTATGTTGACCATTGAGACATTGCAACATGAGGAAGTGAGTTGCAAATCTCGTAATTGCAGGCCTAACAAGCTCTTTGCCTCCAGTGTGTTTCCTCATTAGGTTATTTTGTAATGCACTTGGCATGCTCTACAGTGTTTTTTACCCACTCCACTTTGCCTATATCCTCAAGCATGAGGTCTATGCAATGTGCAGCACATGGAGTCCAAAATATGGTCTTATATTTGGCCTCAACCATCTTTCCAGCAAGAACATAGTTTGAGGCATTATCAGTGATGACCTGCACAACATGCTGCTCCCCAACTTCCTGAATAACGTTATCCAAAAGCTCAAATAGAAGGATTGCATACTTTACCTTATCAGATGCATCAACTGATTTCAAAAACATGGTTCCTTGAGGGCAAGAAACAAGGAAATTAATGATAGTGCAGTTCTTTCCATCGGACCATCCATCTGACATAATGGAACAACCTGTTTTGAGCCATGAATCTTTAAAATCAACCAAATACTCATCAATGGAAGATATCTCTTTTTGCAAAAGAGCTCCCCTCAAGTCATGCATACTAGGGCCTTTGAAGCCCTTTCCTGCAGCTATAACAGAGTCCCACATAGCTTGGTAATAAGGTGAGCGAGCAACATTAAATGGGATATCTGAATCATACCATCATCTAGCAATGTATTGGTGAGAAGTTTCTTTGCATTGTCTTTTCCAATGTTGATCCAAAGTGGGTTGAGAACTTGGCTGGGAGGAAGTGGGATTAGAAGAGGCAATGTTGGCAGAAGATGAGAAATAACTTTGGATGTTTGTTCTCTTTGTTCCTTTTGATGGTTGGCCAATAGAAGGATGAACATAGTGAAAGGGGTCATTGGTGGAAGGGATAGAAGTGGAGTCTTGAATCTCATAATCATCATACACACTCTCTTTCATGGCTTCAAATAATTCCCTCTTCCTTGCAATGTCATCTTGGATGGCCTTCTCCCTAGCCTTATCCTCATAAAATTTTTCAAGCTTGGAAATGTATTCTGCCCTAATAGGACCTAACAGTGCATTTGGTGCATCACATGGCTTTACTTGGTCTCTTATCCCAGCCAAGTGTTGTTTCAACCTAAGAATACCCCCACCTCCAATAGATTTATGGCATAATTTGCATATCATTTTTCCATCAATTACATCACAATGAGCCCATGCACTGTCCTTTCCTTTTGCAGCCATGTTTGCTTGAAATAATAACAATTTGCAAAGAAATCTGCCATTTAAAAAAAAAATTGCAGCGAAGCAAAATGGAAAACCAAAGATAAATGTAGGAAAACAAATGCACATGCAAAGCTCAAGCTACAAAATTTGATAGCATAGAGCTAGAGAGTTTATAGCATACATGATAGATCATAGAAGTGAGAAGTTTATAACACATGGACAACAGACTCAAATGAGGAATTATCAAGTGCAAATCCTTACCTGGAAATGCAAACTAGCTCCCTTAGCCTCCTCTTGAAGATGGCAACTCCACTTGGCACTGACAGCTACACACTATCTCCAAAATAGCTCCAACTCCAACTCGAAGATGACTACTTCAGCAAAAACTCCACACTCTCCAAGCTCACAAACAATCTCACAAACACTCACAAACACTCCAAATTAGTTGTGTGAGACAAATGAGAGTGAGAGGGGTCTCTTATAGCTTGGAGAGGGTGTTTTTGGAGGGAAAATACCTTTACCTCCCCCCCAAAACCCCTAAACCACAAACCACCAACGCCTTTTTGCATGATTCAGTGGGCATGCCAAAAACCGGCCGGTTTGATACAAACCAGCCGGTTCCATCCTAAACCGGTCGGTTTTCACCTGTTAGGGCCCAAAAAACGGCGAAAGGCAAGGTATAACCAGGTTTTTTGGCCGGTTCGGACCAGCCAGCTTGCTAACCGGCCGGTTTGACCGGTAATCGGTTTTTCAAAACGGTTTTTAAAACACTGGCTGTAGTGCCTAGTGACTATTTATTGGAACATTATAGCAGGCTTCTTAAGGTAATTAAGAGGTACTTTACGTGTGAAGGCAGATTCACCGGGGTCTATCAATATCACTTCAGGCTTCTCGTGCATTTCACAGGTGAAAAGACCCTAAATTTACCCTTTTTCGTCTTTAGGAGTTTAGGCAAGATGGCGGAGAGAGTAAGAATGAAGAAGGGTTTGGTTGACTCATGATTATTTCATTTTTCACTGATAAAATTGTTGATATTAGAAGAGCTGTAAAAAAAGAGTCAGGTATGGCAGAATTTTCTAATCTCATCCAAGTTTACAGTGCAATCTGCTGAAAGTCCATGAAGCTACAAGGATACTCTTTCATCCACCACTAAGACTACTTCTTCACCCCTAAAGAGTTTTATCAAGAAAAAACATCCGTCAACATTTGAGCAATCATCGAAGAAAAAAGGCAGAAAACTACAGTTCTCATCAGAGGTAGTGGAGATTCCAGTGCCAAGAAAGCCACTCACAAAGGTAACTGCCAAAAGCACTGTTGATAATATCGGCGATATTCGAAAATATCGCGATATTTTCAGCAAAACGATATATCGCCGAGAAAATATCGCGATATTTTCAAAATATCGGCAAATATCGGAAAATATCGGCAAAATATTGCGATATTTTGAAAATATCGGCTATATTTAAAAATCTGAAAAAATTATTTTTTATGCTTGCCGATATTTTGCCGATATTGCCGATAAGATATTTTCTGGACCCTCGCCGATATTTTGCCGATACCGATATTTTCAACACTGGCCAAAAGGTTACCATTGGAGAGGTCAACTGAAGAACTTGCCGAGCCTAAGGAAATTCAAGCACAAACAAGTTCTATGGATGAGAAAGATAAGCAAGTTAAGGAGTTAGAGAAGCAGTTAAGAGAAGCTCACTTAGTTATAGCCCAACTGCAACAAGAAAATAGGCAACTAAAGAAGACTATCCTAGAAAAAACAATTGAGTCTAGTGAAGACCTGCCTATGATTAAAGCCACACCAGTTGTTGTCAAATTGAAGGGTAAAAGAAAGGTAATCAAGGAAGAGGTTAAGAAGGAAGAAATACTAGTAGCCAGGGTTACAAGATCCTCATCCATAAAGCTACAAATCCAAGAAGAGAAAATAGTGCAAGAGGAGAAGGAAGATGAAGGGAAGTTAACCTTCATGAGGATGAAGAAGAAATTAAAAGAGGCTTGAGATGAAATTGCTAAGCTCAAGAAACAAGATGAAAAATATCAACAAATTAAAGAATTAAAGGATCAGTTAGACAAGACACAGGTGACTATAGCTTATTTGTAGCAGGAAAATAGGGAGCTTAGACCTAAAGTGTCTCAAGAAATAGTGACATCTGATGCCAAAGGCAAGGGTAAAGTAGTGATTGATGTTGAGAAGATGAAAGAGCCAATTCAGTTTTCAAGGAGACCTAAGACTAGATCTATTGCCAAGGTATAGGAGCAAGAAAAGGACACTGTGCAACCTGTGTCTTTTGATGAACAAAAGGAATATGAGAAACTACTAGAGTAGCTTGAAGGTATGCAACATCAAGTGGATCAACTTAAAGAAAAATACCATAGGGATAAGATGGCCTTGTTTAAAGAGGTGGAAGCTGCTTTGCCTGCTCTTCAAAGGGAAAAACACAAGCTAAAATGGACTTTGCCTCTGCATAGGCAAGTGAAGAACCTATATGTACAAAACCTAGTCCTAAAGAGAAGGCTTAGGTTGATGAAGAGAAGGCTTAGGTTGATGAAGAAAAGGCTTGTTGAAGTCAGGGAAGCTAGGAGAAAGAGGAAGAGAAGTAAGTTAGATTTGCTAGTTGAGGCAGTTGAAGAAGAGAAAACAGGGGAAAAAACAAGTTGACAACTACTACCCATAAGTGTTGTGCATAGGGTGCGCAACAATATTAGGGTTTCTTGGGAGATACATTTTTGGCAGGTTTTTGATGTTTACAAGGCATGGGAAATCAACAGGGCATCAACTAGGAGTTTTTGATAAGAGTGCAGCCATCTATGTAACTAGAGAAGGAACAGTCAGTCGCTGCGCTCAAACACAGTCAACCTCTTTATAGACAATTTTTTTACCTCAATGTTGGCAAAGAAAGGTTTTTATCATATATTTATTTATGTTTTATCATGAAAAGACTTCACTAATGATGTTTTGTACAAGTTCAATGTATTAGGAGTGTAGGCAAGTTTATAAGTAATAGTCAAAGATGCTTTGCTAGTATCTAGAATAGTCGTTTTTCCTTTCCTATCTTCATGAAATCAGTTCCATCTATTGGGGGTAGGTGGGTTGCAACCTCCTTTGATCTAGAAACAATATTTTGTATATAGTGCATGATCTTGAATGTAGAAAGGGTTGATAGTAGAGTAAAAAGATCTTTGAGATTGTAAGCTGTGGAGTTTCATTACAAGTAATCAATTCAACAATCCAAAGGCAATTTTGTTTTAGGATTATTGTGTTAGACAAACAATGATGTTTCTCTCTTTGTAAATTTGTCTTTCGTTTCAGTCTTACATGGATTCTCCTTATTAAATGTTTACAAGAAGATTATGAGTGGCATTTACTCACAGTACTTTGCTCTAGCTTGTCAAGCAATTTCTAAGTTTTCTTTTGAAATTAAATATAAAATATATCTCTGTATGCTTTATATTTAAATGATCCTCATTCTCATTCATCTCACCCATACTACAACAATTTTATAAAGTCCAGGAGTTTGCCTACCTTGCCCTGTTTCACGCTGTTCTGATCAGTGTTGATAATATCGCCGAGATATCGGCGATATTCGGAAATATGGCGATATTTTCGGCGAGCCGATATATCGCCGACAAAATATCGCGATATTTTCGGCTTTTGAAAATATCGTGCGATTTCCGAAATATCGCCGATATTTCGGAAAATATCGCGCGACAATCGAAAATATCGCCCGGTGACTGTAAAAAATTTCTGTACGGCCTATAAAAATCCGATTTTGGTTTTTTTTTCATATCATTTTCATTTCTGATTGCTGGAGAAGGAAGGGGAGAGCTATGTGGTTGCTGCCAAGGAGGGTTTGAGCATTCTAGGCCCTAGTATTGATATGCTATTCATGGTAATGTTAAATTCTTAAAGTAAAAGTGACATTCTCCTTAATCTTCATTTTCATCCTTTTACTTAAATTTTTAACATTACCATGAAATGACTCAGGATGTTTGAGAGTGGTTCCAGCCTCATTGGATTTCATATGGAGAAAGTAGAATTTTAGATTTCATTCAAAATGCAGCAGACTTATCAGTTTTTTAGGATTTCAGGATTGGGAGATTGTAATGTTTCCAGGTGACACCACCTGCCCGGGCTACCCCTGCCACCAGTAGAGGACGTGGTCTACCTCCTATAGCTCCTACTTCTAGTTCTTCAGCTTTTAGAGCATAGCAAACTCCACTGCCAACTCCACCAGCACTAGCATCTACATCTAGAGGGAAAGGGAAAGCTGTGGCATTTTCTCGCAAGAGGGGCAGAGGAAATCAATAGGATTAGACTTTAGTTATTTTCTTATGTGCTTGTAAGTTGTACTTGAACAATGAACATTGAATATTCAAGAATCAAGACCAAGCATATCACATTCTAATTTCTAAATAGTAAATTTTGATTCTATTTATTTTTTTAAAGTGAGCTATGAACTTTGAGAAGTAATTATATTTTAATTTGATTAGATAAGCTGCAAGCTGCAATTTAATATGGATAAAAAAACTATATTTTGGTGTATATATATATATATATATATATATATAAAACGTGTCCCCCGTGTCTTGTTTCCAGGTCGTTATGTTTCGTATTGAATACTCGTATTTACGTGTCCTTCGTGTCTTGTGTCCTCGTGTTATGTGACTTAGCTTAGACAATATTGATGTATTGTCTCCGTGGAGGGTGGAGTCTGAGGAGCCCCTCTTGGAGGAGTCACCTTCATGGTTAGAGCCAGTGGCAGATGATCCATTAGAGCAGGGGCAGCAAGAGGAGGACTCAGAGTCAAAGGAGCAGCAGCACTTAGAGGAGGAGTAGGAGGAGGAGGAGGAGGACACTGCGGGAGCATCAACATCAACACCATCTGCTATAGATATAGGAGAGCATAGCCCCATACCTAGCACTCATTATTTGACATTAGGTGCAGAGCTCCGAGCCTCCTACTACTAGGGGCAGGCCTGGCAAACAACCCATCATGTTTTCCCGTAAAAGGGGGAGAGGCCAGTGATTTCAGATAGATAGCTGCTAGTTTTATTTGTTGTGCTACATATAACTCATGATGATGAGATACTTTTATATATGTGATGTTATTTTATATTGGTTCTCCACATTTGAGTCCTTGAATGGACAATTATCAGGGATCAGCAGGATTTGGTATCGCCTTTGATGTATCATTTCTATTTGACATCATATATATCAGTGTTTTCTTCATATTTATGTGCCAATGTGTTTATTTCATGTTGTTATTGCTTTATATGTTTAAAAATCTGAAAAAAAATGAATATATTATGCATTTTTTATGCTTGTCGATATTTGCCGATATTTTCCCGATATTTTCGCCGATATTGCCGATAAGATATTTTTTGGACCCTCGCCGATATTTTCCCGATACCGATATTATCAACACTGGTTCTGATTATTGTGATTGATTGCTGAACATTATTATGACTCCATGCCTAATGTACCTCTCCTTTACCTTGCAACCACAACTTTAAAACCTATGTTTTGATCTTTATAACTAGCCTCAAATCTGAAACATTCAGTCATCTAATTGACTATAAATTCACATAGAGAGAGCCCTTTTCAGGCCAGAAGGGCTAGATTCTGGTCCAAAAAAGGTTTGTGGTTTCCTCTGCAATTTTCCTCCTCAGCGTAGGAGAACTACGGAGTGCTAACACAATGTGTTTATGATCAATTCTAGACATGGACCAAATCTAGGGTACAAGGGAAATTTCAACATGGTATCGGAGTTGCTTTGAAGAGCATGTGGATCAGAGTGTGCATAGGAAAGCAGAGTGAGCCAATGGAGGTTGTGTGGGCTCAGAGGTAGTCTAGCTTTAGAGGGAGAAGCTGCCCAATGGAAGTCTGAATCTTTAGGTTCAAGCAAGGGAGTGGAATTTTCAACCCATGTAAGGATAATCACGAACCATGCGAGAACACTCATGGTGGTGCAAAGAAAAGTCATGCTACATGAGAGGATAGTCATGCACCATGCAAGTTAAATCTTGATCAAGTACAAAGATGTGGCACATGTGAGGATTGATATGGCTGTGTGAGGGAAAGTCATGACTCATGTGAGGACAGTCATGGGTATGCAAGGAAAGTCACGGAGCTGGAGATTTCAAGATGTGATGGAAATACCTCCCTCACCAAGAGGGACTGTTGGAATTTAGGTAGCTTGAAAGGTATTTTCGCGAGGTGAAAACCCACCAAGAATTAGTTGGTTGGTTAGGTTATTCAGGTGGTTGGGGTTTTGACCCAAAGTTGTGGGTTTGGCCCTGTTACCCACCATTTTGTAGGTGATATCCCTAGGAGAAATTTTTTCTCCAAGATGGTCCTTAGCCGAAAGCCAACAACCTCTTGCAGCCACCAACTAGCTCGTTTTGCCACTTCTTCGCCACCGGAGCCACCCATGTGGTCCCTCACCCATTTGTCATGATCGTATGTTTGAAGGTGGGCCTCCCAAACCTAAAGGTATGCCTTATCATTTGGTAATTGAGTACTGTAGTTTACTTATCATGGAAACTTTTGGGCATGGATTAATGGGGGGATTCAATAGAAATAGTGGGCTAGGTATGTGCTCTCGTCCCCTAGACCTCTTTTGGATGTTACCCTTGGACCTTAGTCCCGTGGGATCACTTTTACTGGCCTTTGGGCTTATGGTACTACATGGGAAACCCTGATTTTGGTTGCATGGTCCTGCTCCCTCATCCACAGATATCACTCCCCTCCCCCTCATTATAACCCCATTCATCATTCCTCCCACTTGGGTCCACATTCCTCCGCTGGGTCCACAAAGGGTTAACCTTCCACTCCCCTTGTCAACACCTTGGGTCAGGCCTAAAACGATGCCTCGAAGGTTGATGCAGCTAAAAAGAAAAGAAAAAGCATAATTGGCCACATTCAACAAGAAAATGTACCACAAAAGCGCACTATGGAAGGGCATGAAAGATTGTAGATGGTTTCCATCTTGGGTTTGGTCTCCCCATACGGGGTCCTAATTCTCCAATGGGCTACATTGGCACATGTAGGGTGTGTGTAGAGAGCCATGGGCCTCCACAAGAACATAACACATTCCATGGATCCCCAGAGTCATTATGAGATTGCTCGTGGTTCACCTATTGGATGAGGAAGATGCACTTGGTTCACCATGCTCAACTGGCCCCACAATTATATCATGTACTTGACAGGTGACCCGGGACATGTATGATGATGTGTTATCACTTATACCATCATCTGAGCCCTTGCAGATGGTCTACAGGCATCTTCGATATGTTTGGAGACCCATGAGGACCCCACACCCATTTGGGAGCACCACAGGTTCATTATTTGGAGAACAAGGGGCCAACCCCTTGTCCACTTCTTTGGAAGTCCTATTTCACATTATGGAAACTATGGACTTCATTAGGGCTTCTCTAATGCCCAACAACATGTATTATTGATCATTCGACCTCTTTAGAGGCTTACTCTTTTGATTTTGAGCTAGTTTGGTGGGCTTGTCACCAAAAGATTGTTATTTTGCACATTATTTTATTTTAGGGGTTATATTAGGCCTCATTAGGCAAATCAAATTCATTTGGACATGTATAAATACAAGTGAGATGATTTCATTTCATCATCATCACTTTGTTTGGACTTGTATCTCTTAAGAGAACTTCACTATCCTTCTTGGAGGACGAAAGTTTGGAGCATGGAATGAATTTTGATGTTTGGATCATTTTCTCTTGTCTTGGAGCATGGAATGAATTTTGATGTTTGGATCATTTTCTCTTGTCTTGGAGCATCTTGATTGGCAAAATTTTGATGGTTTGGATACACTTTTATACACATAAGTGCAATTTAATGCTATTCTTTCTTTCTATTTTGTCACATACATTGTTGTTGGGATTTCGCTATACTAGGGCTAATTTCTTGCATCCATTTATGTGAAGTTGTGGAAATTTGTTTCTAGATAGTGTTGCTTCATGTATGGGCCATGTATAATGAATGAATGTTCCTAGGGATGTTTCATGGTTGAAATTCATCTTGATAAGCCATCTATTTTGCAAAACGAAGTGTAATGTCTTTGAAACTGCTTTTCTTCTGCTCTAATGCTATAAGCTAAGCAAAGTTGTCTTTGAAACCTCTTTGACCTAGAAAATCAAAATCCATATTTTTAATCATTCTTGACTCCAATCTCCCCAAAGGATTAGGCATTGGTCCACCACAGGTGATCACCTTAAAATCTTAAATTATTCCCCTCTTCCTTTCTTTTCTAGGTCTAGGCCCATTGGGTCTCCTAGGGCATCAAATTATATCTCTTGGCTCCTACTTCTTTGGTGTGTCTCCTAGGCGCCCTCCAATTTTGAAGAAATTCCGACTGTGGGATTTTGAGACATCCCAAGCCTTAGCCTCGAGATTGAATCTTGCCCTTGGTTTGCTTAGGCTAGAAACCTCACTGGGATCATTGCATTACCTTTCATTGAAATTTCCTTCTTTGATCCCATTCTCCTCCCTGATTAGGTCAAGCACATCATTGGTTGCTCAACCCCATTCTCTTGACCTAACCTTGGGTCCACTTAGTCCCGTGTGGTCCCACAACTTATTGAAGCCAATTTCACAAAGACCACTTGGAAGCCAAGTTTCCACAAGGATTTTAGGAGCTAACAATCTTCTTAACAAGTCATATACTCAAACCCTAGCTCTTAGAATTCCCCTAAGCCCTTCCTAGAGAGCCTTTCATCTTGCTTTCAAAGCAAGCAATCGATATATCTGAGCCTCTCTTGTGAATAGGCTGCTAGGATCACCTCTCATTCTGTCATTGATCCATTATTTCGTGATCCTTATTATAACGGGTCTCCTCCCATCGGTGAACATCCGTAACTATTGCTCCATTGTTGCCCTTGACCTAGTAGTAGCCCTTCAAGGATCCCCTTTTAGGACCCCTGCTAGTTTGAGCGGCAACAAGACCCAAGTCAATTAATTGTTTATTCTAATTTGTGTTTGAGTTGTTAAATGAGGGTTTCTTGATGGGAGAAATTCCGTAAAGAGTAGGGGCCTTAGCCAAGGTGATATTGGGCTATTGTTCCATTGTTGCACTTGACCTAGTAGTAGCCGTTCAAGGATCCCCTTTTAGGACCCTTGCTAGTTTGAGCGGCAATAGGACCCAAGTCAATTAATTGTTTATTCTAATTTGTGTTTGTGTTGTTAAATGAGGGTTTCTTGATGGACAAGGAAAATGCCCAAGTCGCTCACACAAAAAGTATTAAAAAGAGGCCAAAGGAGAGGCCTAGACACAAGTAGAGGAGGACTTTCACTTGTGAAGAGAGGGAGGCTAAATGACCTAGCCGTAGATCTGCCTTAGAGGAGCTGCAGTAGCAAGAAGAAAGTCAGATCTGAGTGCTGGAAGGTCAGATCTCCAAGAAGAAAGTTAGATCTAAGTGCTGGAGAAGCAGATCTAGCAGATTGAGAAGCTGTAGTGTAGCTGCAGGAGGACTAGTTGCCAATGACAACAACAATCCAAGGACCTTGAGCTGAAGGCACTAACTCAGGTATGCATTTGATTTATTGGCTAGATTGAAGATCTAAAGGATCAGATCTCAAGCCCTAGATCAATCAAAGGACAAACTGTGTATTTTACTGTATACTATGTATACTATCAGGCTTCATAAAGGGCCGTGATCCCTGGTACGGGAGCCCTAATCTTTTCTTATGGATGGACTAATGGGAAATGAGATTTTGGGCTCATAAAACTTGTGTACTTTATTGATTTCACTGCTGTTATTTTTCTGCTATGCAAACTGCAAAGTGCTTTTAGTGTTGTGTATCTTCAGTGTGTTTATGAGCAAGTCTAGACATAGACCAGATCTGGGGTACAAGGGAAATTTCAACACTGCAGCCCTGTGTACTAAATTTAACCACCAACATGGCCCCCATCCATACTCTCTTTCTATTGTACGCTCTGGTCATACAGTCTCCTACTGCCTGTGCATTCTCCTCCACCTACATGCTCTCAATTGCCTCTGCTCTCACCCTCTTCCAAGTTCCCACATCATGCTCTAGATCTTCACTGTTCAGCAATTTTTAGAGTTTGCTAAGTTTTTGCGAAGTCAACAATTTCAGATCCAGATTGAATCATTAACACATCCACCTTCTACAACATTGGTAAAAGAAATACAAAGATGAGTGAACATTGGTGGTGATAAAGCATCTTGATTCTTCAGGATAACCACAATAGAAATAAAAGAGTAGATAGTGAATGACAGATGTGCAATCCAAATAATGTTTCCTGATACTTTATACCATGAAACATTCCTTTTAATTTCAAACACGCAAATAAATATCTATGAACTTTTCTGGAAAATAATTCAAATTCACCATCAACACTAGTCACTCAACAGATTGATATCTGAACATCTTTTTACCTCAATTAGTGCAAGATCAGTGCTTTGAACTAATGTGTTTTTGGACTCTAGAGGCCATTTAGAGGCTCATTGATTATGCATTTTGTTGTTGATGTGTATTACACTCACTGCCATTTAGACATATTGACTTTTACATGGTATATGGATGAGCAAACTTTGCATAGTTTGTTTCTAATGGTTTGAAATCTAAAAATTATATATTTTTTTCATTAAAAGTTAATTATTTATGTATTTTTTTAAAATCTGGTTCATTGAGTCCTGTTCAAAACCTGGTTTTATAGGTGTGGCTGGTTCAATGCCTGGTTCTGCTTTTTAAAAGTAGCCCCAAATAACAGTATGGCACCTGCCCCTGTTTTCCTTGGCTCTGCCTGACATGCTCCATCGAAATATCTCCATGCATAAGATTTATCTATGACTGGACTTGTGATGACTCCAGGGTGTTTTACTTTTGTAGGCTTCCATATTCCTTGATAAGCGTTTTATTTGCTGCACTGCCTGAATTGACATTACCTCCTTATTTTGAAGTATCATATCATTTCTTGCCGGCAACAAGGCCCAAAGCACTGTGCAAGGTAAAGCTCTGTTTAATGTCTTGTCTTTGAACCAGCTACCTGGGCTTTCCACCATTGTAGTTTCCTGTGAATTTCCTATTATTTTGAAGGTTTCTTTCCAGACTCTTTGTAAAGGGACATTCTGTGAACATATAGGAAACTGTTTCCTTTTCTTTCCTGCCGAGAAAACATCTTCCTGGCCCTTGCCAGGTTCTCTTTCAGGTTTTTACAAATGCCCCATTTTAAAATTTTGTTTGCAAGTACTATCCAAAGAAAGATTCTTGTATTTAAGGGGTCTTTATTTTCCAATAGGTGTTCACCACCACTTTTTTTCTCCGTCTTCCTTGTTATCAAACTTGGCTCGATACCCTAGCTTAGCTGTGAATCTACCTCCTGAACTATTTTTAGACCATACTAACTCATCGTCTATCCCCCTCAATGTTGCTTGGGAGCGGGAGAGGGAGCGGGGAGTGGGAGCGACCATTTTCAGAAGCTCCCGGTTTGGGAGCGAATCCGGGAGCAATTTTTTAAATATATATATATATATATATATATTTTTTTTATATTTTTTAATTTTTGATACATATATGTCGACAAAAACATGTAGAATGATGAATTAGACATAAAAAACATAAAAAAACATAGATTGATCATTGAACCATATCACATCAATCATCTAGAAATTATAATCGTCATCAACCATGTCCACAAGTTAGTAAAATACATATTACAACTGCAACATATTGAGTCTCGTGAATCATGATTCATCAAATTCAATCTTAAAGTTTCAACTTCAAGCTTTCAAAATTGAAAATTCAATAACATTTATCATCATTGATCACCAAAGTTGTACTTGTAAGCTAAGTAACTAAGTTTAACCATTACAAGGAGTAATATGTTAGATATTTCTAAGTCTTAACTTCTAACTGTTAACATGATATGAAATGTTATAAATTTATAAAATGAAACATGAATAATGAAATGAAATGAAACAACTTTAGTCTTTCACGAAGCATCATATTCATAATTCACAATCATTACCAATGAGTTATAATTGCCAAGGCCCAACTTCAAACTTCAAATTTTCATTGTCACAGTGATATATTGTTTACAAAAGATATCATTATGATATGAAAGAGTCAAGAGTCAAGGACTCAAAACTCAATTGTTATGAAAACTAGAGTCTAATAGAAACTAAAAAAGACAAGTAAACTGTAAATCTACATGTGGCCCTTGCCACGAGAGTCTCCAAGAGTATGAGCAGGTCGTGGTGGTCTTCTAGGAGTCTCCCGCACAGACCGACGACCAGAACTAGAACCTCCACGTGAGGGTGTAGATGGAAGTGGTGACAGCAAAGGAACAAGACTCGGACCTCGAGCACTGCTACTAGATGGTGGAGGTGGAGGTGGCATGGCTGTTGCAACTGCTTCATCTTCATCCCTTACAAGTTCCTCTTCCAGTTCTTCAAGATGTACAATGCCATCCTCCAAATTGTCATCCTGTGGGTGATTGTCCCAAATTTTATAGGTGGGATCTTCATAAGCCCGATCACAGTAATGACTCAACAACCTCAAGTTGTAGTGCACATAAACCAAGCTTTCTGCTCGGTTTTCATTGACTCTGTTTCTTTTCACATTATGTATGTAGCTGTAGATGCTCCAACACCTCTCTGTAGAAGAAGTATTTACAACTTGTGAAAGAATTTTTTTTGCCAATTTTGGCAAAAGTCCCTGGGCGCCATATGTTTCCCACCATGTGAGAGTATCAATTCTATCTCTATCGTCCATTGCATGGAAGTTACCATACAAACCAGTGCCATTGAAGTATTTGCCTATTTCAAGGCGCACAGCTGCACATTCCTCCCTGTCAGGTATCAACTTTTCTAATGTTTCCAAATATCCTCTAGTTACCTCTGCATCTAAATGGGGTTTGGTCCTAATCCCACCCCCTGGTGCAGGTTGGCCCAACCAAGATGTAGAGTAGTATTTTGGCGTAAGGATATACGCCAAGCAATGTAGTGGAAGATTAAGTCTATTCCACCGTTCACACACACAATCGTGAATCAGTTTGTACAAGTCAGGATCTCTGTTATGAACAATATCTTTTATTTGCCCCAACATGGTATCCATTTGCTCATACACTTCGCCAATCACTGGTTTGTCTGTATCTACAAACCGAATCATGTGATAAATGGGCTTGGTGAAATCCAATAGTTGCCTCACTGTAAAGTTTTGTAGATGTTCTATGCTAAGAGCAATTTCACTTTTCTCACAGCAATCATACAAGTAGATAAGCAAAATGCAGATAGAACATATAAGCAGATCTTACAGAAGACAAATCAGAAACAAGAAAAATGTATGTGTTTGTTTCGGCGGTCAACAGGATGCTTCAACCAGCAAAGTCTCCTTTGGTCAGCCAGCCCAGCATGTGTCACAACAACCCTCCAACCAGTAGATGAGTCAACCCAAGTCAGTTCTACAAAAGTCAACGCTGTCTTGAAAAGTCAACGCAGGGGCAGCAAGCTAAAAGTCAACGCAGCAGCAAAACAGTCAACCCTTTGACCTCGATTTTTGTGCCAGGTAGTATGGCCTTCAAAAATCGAACCTCCCACAAGTTTTCAGCTTGTTTGGACCAAGCGTTGACCAAAGTCAACGCTGGTCAAACTTCTGCGAAACCCTAGCAGCAGAAACCCTAGCAGCAGAAAAATCCTCTTCGTCCTTCCCACGTGTGGCTGAAATTCGTCCTCCAGGTAGCTCGTACTTTTAAGGATGAGAGAGGAAGATGTGAGTTGTGTTGTGATCAAATTCTCTCCAACTTTTCCTATATATATATATATCCATCAATGAGGGTGTGTGACACATCTGTTGGGCATGTGAGCCTACATTACAAAACTGGCTGACCTTTGCACATATAATTTATTAAGAATAATAAATTCAAAATATAAGTTCTGCTCATCGGATTAAGACTATTTTTATATGGATTTTACACCTCTCAGAAAGAGGAATCCAACAAAAATATTAGCCTCTTAATCTGAGCATCAGAACATGGAGTTTGGACCTAGTTGTCCAATTTTAACACTCCCTCTCAACTAGGGAGAACTCCATCTATTAGTGCAATTAACATCGTGAGTCATCCTGCCGAAACTTGCTTTGCTGGCTTCTTTATTTCAGAACAGAAGTGGGTCAGTCACAAAGACATCATTCCCCGACTGACATAATTAGTCCAGAGGTCCCAGACCTCACAAATCTTGATCCCAGATCAAGTGGTTGGACCATGGCATCCTAGATAGAGAGTACGGCAATCTCTGATGCGTCCATCAGTCTTTGCTAATAGTCTCTAGCTTTTCCACACCTCATTGGCCAAATGAGAGGTACTTCCCATGAGCCCTGAACTCAATGGGTAGGATGCATACGGGGCACAGATTAAATGAGTGGCAAACCAGCTCAATAATCACAAGGGTGGGGCAGAAGCATTGTGAGTGCTTATAGCTCCGAGAAGCTATCCCCAAAGCCCCCCAGAGCTCCCAGAGCTCATCGTCCAACAGGACCCACATCATAGGGTCTTTCCACGACACCAAGACTCTCACGGAAGGTCAGGAACTTGACCTTCCCCAGGGGCTTAGTGAGAATATCCGCGACCTGCTCATCAGTTCCTATATGATCGAGCCTTACGGCGCCTCGCTGTACCATATCCCGGATAAAATGGTACCTGATATCAATATGCTTGGATCAGTCGTGGAACACAGGATTCTCAGTCATACGAATCCCACTCTGATTATCACAGAGTATTACAGTGGTATCTAGCACATGTTGGAACAGCTCACTAAAGAGCTTCCTCAACCAAACTGCTTCACAACAGGCCATACTAGCAGCAATGTATTCGGCCTCCGCGGTGCTCAAAGCCACCGACTTCTGCTTCCTGCTCATCCATGAGATCGAAGCAGAACCAAGATTGAAACAGCATCCAGATGTGCTCTTACGATCCACCACACTGCCAGCCCAATCGGCATCAGTATATCCCCGGAGTATCACACTCCCGGCAGTGTATCTCAGCCCATGGTTTATCGTGCCCCGAAGATATCTCAAAAGATTCTTGGCACCAACCCAGTGAAAATGATGAGGCTCAACCATCTGTTGACTCAAAGTATTCACTGCAAAACATATGTCAGGACGGGTGTTCACTAAGAACATCAAAGCTCCTATGAGTTGACGATACTCAGTAGGATTGGCCAAGATAGGCCTTGCAGCGCTGCCACTCAACTTCTTAAAGTTGAGTTCCATTGGTGTCGACACGGACTTACAGTCCACCATCCCAAATCTTTCCAGAAGCTTCACAATATACTTTCGTTGAGAAAGGAAAATCTCTCCAGGTCTCTGCCAGACCTCCAGGCCTAGGAAATAGTGCATCAGTCCTAGGTCTTTCATCTCGAACTCAGCAGCAAGCTCCCTCTTACATTGATGAATGAGAGGGTCATCACCTGTCAGGAAGAGGTCGTCCACATACAGCACTAGAATGAGAGGCTTTCCTTCCTCAACCTTAAAGTAAAGGTTTGGATCAGCATTGCTTCGAGTGAAGCCCAGCTTCATCAAGTAACTATCCATCCTCTCATACCAAGCTCTGGGTGCTTGCTTTAACCCATAGAGGGCTTTCTTCAACCTGCAGACATAAGTGTCTCGATCTTGAACTTCAAATCCCAGAGGTTGTTCTACATACACCTCTTCCTTTATTGCACCATGCAGAAAAGCGGTCTTGACATCCATCTGATGAAGACTCCATCCTTGCGTAGCAGCAAGGGCTATGATGGACCGGATGGTGGTATATCGAGCCACAGGTGCAAATATATCGTCATAGTCAATTCCTTCCTTTTGAGAGAAGCCACGGGCAACAAATCTTGCCTTAAACTTTTCAACACTCCCATCAGATCCATGTTTAATCTTGTAGAGCCATTTAGCGGTGACAACAGATTTGTCCTTCGGTCTCGGGACCACATCCCAGACATCATTCTTCATAATAGCCTCATATTCTTCATGCATAGCATCCTTCCAGACTTGATGCTTGATGGCTTCCTCAAAAGATCCAGGTTCAGATTGTATAATAGTACTCATGGCAGCTAGATACCCTTGGTATCTACACGGCTTCTTGCTTTCTCGGAATGTTCCCCTTGGGGCAGCATGACCCTCAGCATCTTCGAGGGTGTCCTTGAGCCATGATGGCCTCTTTCCTAGAGAAGGGGAAGGATCAATAGGGTCCATTGGCCCTTCAACATCAGGCATAGTCTCATCCTGGGGTTCTTCCAGATTTCCAGGTCTTTCTTCATGGTTTTCTTCAGATCTAGGAAGATCTACTACTTTCTTTAGGGAAGCATCTTCGTCAAAAGTGACATCATGGCTTATCTCTACTTCCCTTTGACCAGGTACATAGACTCTATATGCCTTAGAAGTCTCACTGTAGCCCACAAACATTCCTTTCTTCCTAGTAGCATCCAACTTACTTCTTTTTTCTTTCGGCACATGAAAATAGACAGGACATCCAAAAATTCTAAAATGTGAGACATCAGGTTTCTTACCAGAGAAAAACTCTTCGGGAGTTTTGGAGTCCAAAGCGGAATGAGGGCATCGGTTTTGAATGTACACAGCAGTATTTGCAGCTTCTCCCCACAGAAACTTTGGAAGACCCTGGTCACATAGCATGGCACGGGCAGCTTCCACAATAGTCCTATTCTTGCGTTCAGCAACACCATTCTGCTCAGGAGTATATGCAGTGGTAGTCTCCCTCTTAATGCCAGCTTCTCTGCAAAAGTCTTTGAACTCATTTGACTCATATTCAGTGCCATTGTCAGTCCTCAAAATCTTGATCTTCTTTCCGGTCATATTTTCCACCAAGGCTTTGAAGGTACGGAACCACATGAAAGCCTCATCCTTCTTCTTCAAGAAGTATATCCAGGTTTTGCGAGAGAAGTCATCAGTAAATGTCATATAGTAAGAACATCCCCCCAGGGATGTTACAGGCAACATACCGGAAAGATCAGAATGGACCAGTTGCAATATCTCAGATGTCTTTGTGACACTTGAGGGGAAAGGTCCCCTTGTATGTTTTCCTTCAGCACAGCCCTTACATACACCTTTATGATTATTTCCAAAATCAGGCATCCCTGTCACCACCTTCCTTGCTTCGGGAAGAGCCTTGTAATGAAGGTGTCCAAATCTTCGGTGCCATAGTTCGGTTTGACGGATAGTATCACAAGTCATAGCTCCCAACGGACTCCCTCCAACCTGGTAGAGTGTACCAACTCTAAAACCAATTGAGATAGCTTCCTTGAAGCTCTTCTTCCACATGAGTACCTTTCCATCAAAGAAAGTTACATTGAATCCTTTGTCTTCCATGGCAGATACAGACACAAGGTTCTTCTTCAATTTGGGTACATAGAGTACATCTTGTAGATGGAGGACTTGTCCTTGAGACAAGTGGAGGGTCACAGTCCCGGTCCCTTTCACAGGATAAGTGGCATTATCCCCAAGGGTAATTTCTAGATTAGTATCCCTTTCAACCATGTCAGAAAGTGCTTCCTTGAATCCGGTGATGTGTCTTGAGGCACCACTATCGATTAGCCAGACATCCATAGTGTCGGGCGGAGATGCAGCTGAGAGAGCAGATATTAGAATATACTCATTTCTTTTATCAACAACATTAGACTCCTCATACCTGGTATTTCTGGTCCTTTTAGAAGGTGGATGGTTTCCTTCAAAGTGAGCCTTCCTCTTTCCTTTGGATTTGTCATTTCTTTGATTCCCATTCCTTCGGTTGTTGTTGTTGTCGTCACTATCGGGAGAATTCTTCTGGAAGGGGCATTCTCTAGCATAGTGTCCAGTCCTATGGCAGGTGAAACATTTACCCTTCTTCTTTTGAGTCTTAGTCCTTCCTTTTTCCTTGGAACCACCAGAGTTCTTCTTTCGGGAATGAGCAACATAGGCAGCATTTCTTTCATTATCAAATTCCTTCATCCTTGTTTCTTCTTGCATACATCTAGACAGAAGCTCATCAAAGTTAGGGATGGTATTATTGTTGAGAATGGTAGTTGTGAATACTTGCCATTCATATGGAAGTCCTCCAAGTGCGGTGAGAACCATCTCACGATCAGCTATTGTCTCCCCAATAGCTAGCAGATTGTTCCTGGTTTCGGTCAACTTCATAAAGAAAGTTTGAATAGACTCGTCTCGGCCCTTCTTCATATTCTTCAACTTGTTCTTGAGGAATAGCACTTGGTTCACATTGTTTACTCGGAACATAAGTATTAGTTTGTCATACATCTCCTTGGATGTGCCTAGTTCAGATATGTAGGCAACCAGACTCTTATTTATGGATTCCCTGATCAGCAGTTTTGCTCTGATTTCTCCCTTCTTATACTTGTGTTTAACAGCAGCAGAGGCATTTGATGGAGGTTCTTGAATCTTCCCTGTCACATGATCTAGGAGATCATGATCTTCTAATTTGAGATCTAATAACATCTTCCAGGCATGGAAGTCATCACTTCCAGTCAGCTTGTCATTCTCCCTGAATTCAAGCTTAGAGGAATCCATTTCCTTCGATGATGATTGCTATAGATAGAGTTTGTCTTCACCTCAGCTCTGATACCATGTAAAGTTTTGTAGATGTTCTATGCTAAGAGCAATTTCACTTTTCTCACAGCAATCATACAAGTAGATAAGCAAAATGCAGATAGAACATATAAGCAGATCTTACAGAAGACAAATCAGAAACAAGAAAAATGTATGTGTTTGTTTCGGCGGTCAACAGGATGCTTCAACCAGCAAAGTCTCCTTTGGTCAGCCAGCCCAGCATGTGTCACAACAACCCTCCAACCAGTAGATGAGTCAACCCAAGTCAGTTCTACAAAAGTCAACGCTGTCTTGAAAAGTCAACGCAGGGGCAGCAAGCTAAAAGTCAACGCAGCAGCAAAACGGTCAACCCTTTGACCTCGATTTTTGTGCCAGGTAGTATGGCCTTCAAAAATCGAACCTCCCACAAGTTTTCAGCTTGTTTGGACCAAGCGTTGACCAAAGTCAACGCTGGTCAAACTTCTGCGAAACCCTAGCAGCAGAAACCCTAGCAGCAGAAAAATCCTCTTCGTCCTTCCCACGTGTGGCTGAAATTCGTCCTCCAGGTAGCTCGTACTTTTAAGGATGAGAGAGGAAGATGTGAGTTGTGTTGTGATCAAATTCTCTCCAACTTTTCCTATATATATATATATCCATCAATGAGGGTGTGTGACACATCTGTTGGGCATGTGAGCCTACATTACAAAACTGGCTGACCTTTGCACATATAATTTATTAAGAATAATAAATTCAAAATATAAGTTCTGCTCATCGGATTAAGACTATTTTTATATGGATTTTACACCTCTCAGAAAGAGGAATCCAACAAAAATATTAGCCTCTTAATCTGAGCATCAGAACATGGAGTTTGGACCTAGTTGTCCAATTTTAACACTCACACTTGTCTAGAACCGACCATCAAGAGCGGCCTCCTCCACCAGTTCAAAACCTTGCCTGTCAGCTGCATTTGTAGCCCTTTCCTTTAATACCTGCCAATGTGGACTTGATACCATGCTAGCCAATGACTCTCTTACCTTCAAAAAGCGCCTGAAGGTGAGGTAATAGCTACCAAATCTGGTCTTCGCAATCTTCAACAACTCCAATCTCGAGTGACTGCGGAAAAGGCCATGGGTATTGCTATGATTTGTAATAAATTTTATCATTTGTTTGCCTTTCTTGTACAAATCACCAATCCATTGGTATTGTGCATTTTTGTTCTTGACAACATCATGCATCAGAAGGTTCAATGTGTGAACCAAACATCCAAACCAAAATATGTTGGGGTATTTATCCTCAATAATTGCTCCCGCTGCCTTACAATTAGGAGCATTATCAGTGATGACTTGGATGACATTGTATGGCCCAATACGGTCAATTGTTTCAAGTAATGCTTCTGCAATGTTGATGGCGGTCCTGAACTTGTCTAAGTAATCATGTGCAATTAGAAAGATGGGACCACTAACAGACACAGCAAGAACACTTATCAATGGCTTGCCTTTTACATTTGCCCATCCATCAGATACAATGGACACCCCATGGTCAGTCCAAGAACTTGTCATTCTATTCAAAGAATGGATATTTTTGCTTTTTCATGATCAAGGCCAACGGTTCTTGCCTTGTCATACCCAGGGCTCTTGTATCCTTTAGGGGCATCATTTATGGCAGAAACCATTTCGTGCCAATAAGGTGAGCGAAGAACATTGAATGGTATCCCACATACATAGAGAAACCTGTAAACCTTTGAATCCACATCATTCCTACACCCCTCGTCAAGGAAATCTGATATGGTTCTAAGCCTTAAAGCTGATGACCCTGTGCCTCCATATCCACTGCCTTGGGAAGATGCTGAAGGAGTTCTTTGTGATTGTGAGCTTGGTTCAATGAAACCCCTTGATTTTTTTGATTTGTATTGGTCTTCCTCCTCTTCCCTTATGTATTTGGCTCTATCCGTTGCTAACACCGTTGGACAAGTTTTGATTCTTATTTGTTTGTCTCCATCCCATGGCCTCTTCCCGCAGAGGTGTCTTCTAGCACAAGTGTATGAACCTGTGTAATCATTGTTGCAATGGGGGTAATGAAATTTAGTGGTTCCACCCCGTCTCCCTGTTTCAGCCCTGTTAACATATTTCCACAATGGGGTTTGGTCTTTTTTAGTTTTTTGAGGGTCATGTTCACCCTCGTCCAGCTCCTCCTCACCAGGGTTTTTATCAATTCGACTTTCTCCAGCTTCTTCATCCCCCTCTTTAGTTTGGCCCCTCCATTTCCTACTCTCCAGCACCATAATAACCATAAAAGGGACCAAGAAGAGGAAAATGCCAAGAAATATAGCCAGGTCCATGGTGTTTGATATTTGTAGGTTTTTGAATCTGCAAATTAATTTAATTTATTTAGATTAATAAATTTAATTTATTAATTTAATTTAGATTCATGTTTTTTAACATAAATAAGGTTAGTAAACTAAATAAATTAAATTAAACTAACTAAATTACTAAGTTACTTACCTCTTTGCAGGCTTGCTCCTTGCTCCTCGACGCTTGTTCCTCACTTCTCCTCGCTCCTTTGCTCTTGCTCTCCAGCTCTTCTCAACTCATTCAAGTGATAATGAAATGTTTTTTGGCCCATTGGGCTTTTAAAACATTTTTTTTTTTAAATTGATAATTTTTTGGCGTCCGCGGATTTTTTTTTTTCGCCAGAACGCTCCCGGCGCAGCCCGATTCGCTCCCGGAGCGATTTTTTAAAGGTCGGGAGCGGTCGGGAGCGATCGCTCCCCGATCGCTCCTGGGTTTATAATTTCGCTCTGGGAGCGATGCTCCCAAAATTGGCAGGGAGTGAATTTTTTTTAATCGGGAACGCGCTCCCGAAATCCCTCCCGTTCGGGAGCGATTTTGGAAGCGCGCTCCCAAGCCGCTCCCGCCCGGAGCGCGTTTCAGGAGCGGGTTTGAGGGGGGGGGCGCTCCCCCGCAACTCTGATCCCCCTTAACCTTAAAGCAGTTTATTTTAACCTCTGTATACACTATGTCCATACCTCAGCTTCCTCGAGGTCTCATTATATTTGCTTCTTTCCACCTTTGTCTCGAAGTAGTAATATTTTCTGGTTTGCTACTTCTGATAAATAACAAAACAAATTTGAGTTTACGAAGATAATTAAGTGTTGGAAGTCGATACAGGTCTACATAGTCCACCCATTGGTCCTCTCCTACATTTACCTTCGATCCATCTCCAACTCTGTGTCATCCAGTGGCCTATTGTTGGAAAATCTCTTACCAATGCCTTCCACAAAGTAGACCCTCCCGTAAATCTGATTTTTCGGTTTCTTGTCTAATCTTAAATGGATTATGGTGCAATGTATTTCCAGTGCATCACTTTTGTTCTATTTCCTGACAAAGCTTGGCCAAAGTGATGAATGTTTTTCAACCCCCATCCCCTAGCGTCTTTGTGTTTAGCTGTATGAAGCGAACAAAGTTCCTTCTACAGACTAATTACTCCAAAAGACTTGGAATGTCAAGATATCCATTTAGGATAAAAATATTATATTAAATAAAATGAATAAGAATGAATGATTTCAATGAGAATGAGAGGCTTGCTTATATACCGTGCAAGTGTCTCTTCATGAAGAGTCATGTCCTATTAGACATGCCTCTTCAATCTAATTACTAGCTTAACTAACTATTATTTATGATTATTATCTTTTACATTATATTTATATTATTTATATATTTTATTCGTTACATTGCCATCTTCCTCAAAAAGTTTTGTCCTCAAAGCTTGTCGATGAAAAAGGCTTGATCTCTTTTTCGGCTTCGAAAGTCTTTCTCTCTCGGAATAGTCATCCTCGTCGATACACGCTGATATGATCTTCTTAGTGACAAACAAAATTGTCGCACTGAGAAGGGATCAGAGCATCCTAGATTAATCTTCTGTATAGTATTCTGATCATTGGAATTTTGTAACGACATGTTAGCATAACACTGGATTGAGGTTACATCACTATTATTTGGAACATCAGTTTGTTGTTTCGGTTCTGAATGGTTCAGATATGTAGCATGGTTGATTTGTCTATTCTCATGATTCGGATGCTGATATAAAGTTTTTAGATTTTTTTCTGGCGAAGATGTTGTTGAATTGGTTATGGAACATTCACTTGGGATGTCTATTATCTGAACTGCAACATCTACGTGTGTTGTTTCTTCAACTGACTTGTCTTCTTGAGTTGTCATATTCACTGGATCGGTATTCATTCCCTTATTTTCAACTTGAACTGTTGTGACTGGAGATTTCGATACTTCTTCTTGAGTGACTTGTTCCAACTTATCTTTTAATGCTTTCTTATCCTCCTTAAGTTTCTTAGTTTGATTGAGCAGACTTTGATTATGGTTTCTCAGATGTAAAAGTTCTTTGGTTTTTGATTCATCAACCTTATTTTCAGTGTTTTGAATTTTAAGTTTTTCATCTTTTAGATCTCTGATTTGTTCTAATAATTTTTTATTAAGGTTTTTTAAACGTAAATTTTCCTCTTCTTGTTCTGATAAATGCTGCTTGAGTTCTTTCTTTGAGACTTTAGTCTTCTTCACTTGTGCTAGTAATTTTTCGACATGGTCCTTGAGACGAGAAATTTCTTCGTCCTTTTCCATTATTTCTTTGTAATGTATATCCATAAGATTTTTATGTTCGCATTCTAACACTTCCTTGCTTTGTTGAATTTTGGCTATTTTGTCATTCTTTTTATCTTTTAGCTGCACTTTCTCGGTACACTGGATGACATCATTTTGTGGAAGTGATGATGGATGTAGAGAATCGAAGAAGGAATCCATTCTCTTTCTCTTCTCAATCTGTCGCTCAATTATTGTAATTAATTGTTCTGTATCTCTTGTGATTGATTGTCTTTGTTCCCTCTTTTAATAAAATTTTTATATAATAATTTTTTTTTAATATATATAATTATAAATTATATATATATATTATATAATTTTAATTTATATATATTATAAAATTATAAGTATATAAAATTTATATATACTTTTTTGAGATCCGCTTTTCCTTTTATATGTAACTATATAAGGCTTATATAGTATCCTTTTTATAATTATAATAATATTTTTTTCTCAGAAAATTTGGATGAGAGGTGACTCTTGGTATGGTCACAATCTTTAGATTTGAACAATTAAAATTATTTAGATCACACCTTTTTCCTCCAATGTTTATCCAAATATCTTTTACTTTTAAAATACCATGAGCAATTACCATGGGTTGTTTCTAAAACCTCGGTTAATGTTCTCCACGTAAAATGTAAAACTTACCACTAGTTTCTAAAACCATGGGCAATTACCATTGGTTTCTAAAACCACAGGCTTCTCCACGTAAAAAGTCTTAAATATACTTGAAAAGATTCCCGCTTATCTTTATTATGCACTTTTTATCAATAATGTAAAACCTTTATATATATATATATATATTTTCACTTTTTTTTGTTTGTTTGTTCAGAATATATTATTTCCTTTCCTCTTTTTTTATATACCCTTCTTCTTTATTCTTTATTATTATTATTATTATTTTTAAATAGTAGCAAATGGCCAAAGACCTAAAAAATGGAGAATCTCCCAATGTGTGGCGAAATGCTTCAATTATGACAGCGACAAGGTTGATAGCCAAAGGCAAGGTTGATGATAGGTTGATAGCCAAAGGCCTGGTGATCAGCCAAACGTGGCTCTGATACCAAATGAAGCGAACAAAGTTCTTTCTACAGATTAATTACTCTAAAAGACTTGGAATGTCAAGATATCCATTTAGGATATAAATATTATATTAAATAAAATGAATAAGAATGAATGATTTCAATGAGAACGAGAGGCTTGCTTATATACCACGCAAGTGTCTCTTCATGAAGAGTCATGTCCTATTAGACATGCCTCTTCAACCTAATTACTAGCGTAACTAACTATTATTTATGATTATTATCTTTTACATTATATTTATATTATTTATATATTTTATTCGTTACACTATATTTCATTTTTTCAGAGGGAATGCCTTCAGAGATGTGAGTTAGTGAATTCCGATACACAAGAATTACCTCTAAAACTGAATTTACCAAGGTAAGTCTTTCTCCTCTAGATAGCCATCTGTAGCACAATTTGTTACTCAGTTTTCCACTTTTTCATAAAGCCAAAGCCAGTACTCAAATTGTAGTCTTTTGGCTTTAACCATAAACCTGGGTTACTTGACTCCAATATCAGAAGTGGTAACCTTGAAGGGTAGAATTAGGAGGATGTCACCTTTCTGCTCTTTGTCTACGTTGTTGAAAAGGATATTGGATTTGATTTAAATTACCTCCATGCCTGGTGCTTTGCAACATAGTTTTATGTCGTTGTAATTAGTAAACTACCTGCTTCTCTTACAGTTCCTAATCCAAATAATATCATCCTCAAAGCACAAGTGAGTCAAGTAAAGGGAAACCTCTAGTAAAAGAGGTGAAATTTCTGATTTGCATTAATTGCCCTAGATCTGAAATTTTAACAATGGTTACCATGAGGATATTTCCTTACGCCTCAACCAACTTTGACCCACCTTCCATCTATTTAATCTAGAATGTTATTTTGGCAGCTCAAGGACAAATCCCCTCCTTTGGACAGCCTTCCTCATCAAGGAATACCCCTCATAGCCCTTGGAAGAATTTAATTTGGTGAAGGAAAAATATAATTTTTAATGAAAAACCTTCAAGTACACAAAAGTATAGGTCGGCCTAAAGGACAAATTGGGTCTCCTCCAATGCATATAAATACAATTCAAGGTCACCTCATTTGGACATCATCATCACCTCCTCTTCTCTCTCTTTTCTTGATTGGTTTGTACAGGTCTGCAATTGGAGGCCTGAGCTCACACGTGTGAAGAGAAGAAGGGAAAATCTGATCTCTGCATTGACTTTTCTGTTTGGGACAGTTTGACCAGCCATTGACCAGATCTGACTTTGATGTTTGACTTGCTTTGACTTTGAAAAATCTGATTTTTGAAGGCTGAATTGCCTGGTGAAAGAATTGAACTTTTCTGGGCACTTTGACTTGGGTTGACCACCAGTTTGTTGACTGAAGTTTGACCACAGGCATTCTCTTTCCTTTGACTGCCTTTTTGAGGACTATTTGACCAGCATGGAAGGCTGAATTGTTTGACTGTTGACTGAGCTCTTTTGGAGGAGGTTTGACCATTGACTTGTGGACTGGTTAGGGCATCATTTGGTGCTGTTGACTTTAACAAAAATTGCAGATTTGACTTTGAAGCTCATCTTTTGTATATTGGTTGGTTGATCACTCGGATAGTCAAAGATTTGACTTCGACTCATTTGTTGATGAAATTGGACCATTGTCTCTCTACTGAACATTTGATAACAATCTAATAGAAGAAGAATTCTGAAAGAGTTTCCCCCTTATGGGGTTTCTCCCTGGTCTTTAATCAAATCTTGTGTCTCTTCTTATTGCTCTTGGTTATCTTCTATTGTGCATTGGATTTACTGTTATATCTACAATTGCATATTATTACTTGAAGGTTGAATTTATTGGATAAATTGATTGCTAATTGAAGAAGAATTGGAATAAGTGATTGTGCTAAGCATAGAACACTGCAAAATTAACATGGTGTCAAACCTAAGGTGAAGACTAGCCCAGGGAGACAAGAGACAAGCAATCATCTTTGGAAGAAGTTGAAGGAGCCTAGTTGACTTGGTCAAGATGTCTACCTCATATTTGAAGGATTCAGAGAAGCTGAATGACTCATCTAATTTTGTTACGTGGAAGATTAGGTTGGAAGTGACCTTAGTTGAAAATGATGTCTTGGAATATGTGGAAAGAAAGGTACATGAGCCTCCGGAAATGCTTCTGCTGCTGTCAAAGCCAAGTACAAGAAAGGTGAGATCAAAGCAAAGAAAATAATTATTGATTCTTTGAAAGATCATTTGCTTACTTACATTGCAAAGTTGAAGAAGTCCAAGGATATCTATGATAAGCTGGTTGGGATGTATGAGGTCAACAATTTGAATCACATTCTTTCCTTGAAGAATCAACTCAAGGACATCAAAATGAATAAGGGGAAGACTGTCTAGTCATATTTCATGAGGATATCCCAAATAAGGGATCGATTGTAGACTGTTGGAGAACCTATGTCTAATAGAGAGTTGGTTCTCGTTTCACTTTAAGGCCTTCCTTCTATTTGGGAGACATTCATTACTACTAAAAGCAACAATGACATGTTCCCAACATTTGATGAGCTCATTGGAAAATGCACTCAAGAAGAAACTAGGATGATATGTAGAGGAAGGATTCAAAAGCATGAAGGAGAGCCCTTTGCATTTGTTACACAGGACAAAAAGAGGAAAGGAAGAGGAAGACCATCTAGTTCAAGAAAACCTGCCCCTGAATCAAAGGACTCCAATAGAAAAGGAAGAAGAATTGAATGCTTCAATTGCCGCATGCATGGTCACTATGCCTGAGATTGTCTGGAAAATAGAGATGCTCCAAGGTCCAACTACAACAACAATCATGGCTTCAACAACAACAAGTTTAATGATAGAACAAGAGATGATAAAAGAGAAAGAGATGCTCTTGGTGATCGTAAAGAAGGCCATGTCCTCAAAACAGATCAAGGAACTCATGGTATGGAAATAATGCAACTGCTACTCAACATGAATATATTCTTATTGATGCTATTTCTAGTTCCTCTCCTCTGGATTCATGTGATGGTTGGTAGATAGGGGGGCGTCTAGACATTTCTCTAAGTATCATGAAGTCCTCTCAAACCTGGTTGAGAGGGAGACTAATCTAAAGATCATTTTTAGGGACAACTGTACTTATCCTGTGAAGGGTTTTGGTTCTGCTACATTTTATTTGGATTATGGGGAAACCGTTCTTCTTTGTGATGTTATGTATGTACTGGGATTAAAGAAGAATATTATATCTATATCTACTTGAAGACAAAGGAATGAGAGTTGCCTTCATAATAGGAAAGGTCCTTGCCTGACCTATGGAATCTCGCATGAGGGATGCATTCACCTTGGGATCTAGAATTGAAGGGCTTTATAGAGTCAATGGAAGATCGTTGTGAGCGATGGTACATGATAGCACTCATCAAAGTGAGCCATGGCACTGAAGGTTTGCTCATCTACATTATGATGCCCTACCTAAAGTGAGGATGGTTTCTGGAATACCTACAGTTCAAACTAACCATGATGGGGTATGTCTGTGAGGATGGTTTCTGGAATGCCTGTAGTTCAAACTAACCATGATGGGGTATGTCCGGGATGTGCCAGTGGAAAGAAGTCAAGGGGACCATTCCTTTCTAGTGAAACTAAGACCAATGATACTCTTCAATTCACTCCTTCTGATATATGTGGACCCATGCCTATAAAATCTTTGGGTGGCTATCTATATTACATAATCTTTGTGGATGACTTCTCCCGGAAGACATGGATATTCTACTTGAAGCAAAAGGATAGAGCATTTGAGATGTTCTAGGACATCAAGGCATTGATAGAGAATCAAACAGGGAAAAGTAACAAGGTCTTCAGGTCTGACAATGGCGGAGATTACACTTCTAATGAGTTCATTGACTTCTGTAAGAAGGCTGGAATCAAGAAGGAGACCATCGTGCCTTATAATCCCAAACAAAATGGTATCGCTGAAAGAAAGATTAGGACCATCATGGAAGCTACTCGAGCCATGTTACATGATCAAAAGCTGTCAAAGGTCCTTTGGGGAGAAGCCACTAATACTGTGGTCTATGTTCAAAACAGGATTCCTCATCAAGCCCTGGGTGACAAAACTCCCGAAGAAGTGTTCATAGGTATCAAGCTTGATATTGGCCATCTGAGGGTCTTTGGTTGCCCCGTGTACTTTCATGTGCCAAAAGACGAGGAACACGCTGGAATCTAATGGAAAGGAAGGTACGTTTGTTGGGTATTGTGATAATTCTAAAGCTTTTAGAATATATGTGCCTGGTTAAAGGAATATCGAGTTTAGCTGGGATGTGACTTTCAATGAAGATGCTGCCCTTGGAAAAGCAAGGGATATTCCTCCTCCCCTCGTTGAATAGAATGATGATGACATGGATCTTCTAGAAGGTCCTTTTGTGCCTGAACCCGAGAAATATGTTGTTGATGATCCCATGGAACCAATGGACCCCTTGGATCCTCCTCCATGTGATCCCCCTACTAGAAAGAGACCACTTTAGCTTTGTGATACTTTACAGGACACTAAAAGACATGTTGCTACAAGAGGAACTTTTACAGTAAGCAAGAAGCTGTGCCGATACCATGGATATGTTGTATATATGAGCACCATTATTTAGGTTGAGCTTCCCACCTTTGAAGAAGTAGTGAAAGAACAGGTTTGGAAAGATGTTATGGCCAAAGAATATGAATCTATTATGAAGAATGATGTGTGGGAAGTTGTTCTGAGACCCAAAGGGAAGTCCGTTGTGACTTCTAAGTGGTTGTGCATGGAGTTGATGGAAGTATTGTGAAATATAAGGCGAGGTCCGTGGCTAGAGGTTTCTCCCAAAAAGAGGGAGAAGACTATGATGATATATTTGCACATACTACTATTAGATCTATTGTTTCCCTTGTTGCTAGTCAAGCATGGACTCTTCACCAGATGGATGTGAAGGCTGCATGTCTTCATGGCATACTTTAGGAAGAAGTCTATGTTGAGCAACCACAGGGCTTTGAAGTACATGACAAAAAGACTCATGTTTGCAGGCTAAAGAAGGCACTTTATGGATTGAAGCAAGCCCCTAGAGCCTGCTATGCTTGTATTAATAGCTACTTGGTGAAGCTTGGATTCACAAGAAGCAATGCCGACCTGAACCTCTACTTCAATGTGGTCCAAGGTATGCCCCTTATTTTGGTTTTTTATGTTGATGATGTATTCTTGAGATGTAGTGAGCCTTTGATGCTAGAGTGTAAGAGGGAGCTAGCCTCTAAGTTTGAAATGAAAGACCTTGGATTGATGCATTACTTCTTAGGCTTAGAGGTGTGGCAAGGGCCTAGTGAGATTTTCCTTTCTTAAGGAAAATATGTTATGAAACTGTTGGAAAGATTTTGAATGGTAGAATGCAAGTCCATGGCCACATTGATAGAGATGAACTTCAATAAGTTGCGTGGAGATGTTGCAGGGCTTGACTTGGCAAATCCTTTGAGTATTGGTAGTTGATTGGGGCATTGATGTTCTTTGTGAACACCCGTCTAGACATACATTTTACAGTTAACACCAAGTCAATTCATGACTGAGCCTCTTCATGCACATTAGGTTGCTGCCAAGCATGTGCTGAGATAAGTGCATGGGACGATTAACCTTGGTCTGAGATACATTGCCAAATATGTGAGACTGCATGGGTACATTGATGCTGACTGGGTCAGAAATGTTATTGACAGGAAGAGCACATCAGCGTGCTGCTTTAGTTTGGGTTCTGCCATGATATCTTGGATGAGCAAGAAATTGAAGTTCGTTGCCCTTATCATGGTTGAGGCAGAGTATATTGCTGCTAGCATGGCTAGCTGTGAGGTAGTATGGTTGAGAAAGCTCTTTGGAGAGCTGTTTGAGCAAGTATTAGATACGACGGTGATATATTGTGACAAGAAGAGTGGGATCCAATTGGCAGAGAATTTTGTGTTTCATGACAAGTACAAGCGTATTGAGATTAGGTATCACTACATACGAGACATGGTGCAGAGAGGAGTCGTGAGACTCCATAATATTTCGATTGATGAGTAGGTAGCAAACATACTCACCAAAGCTTTGTCGAAATGGAAGTTCTTGGTCTTCAGAGAGTAGTTTGGACTGATGGATGTGACCCTCCTGGGTGAGGGGTAAGGGTCATGACTGATCTAGAATACTGAGCTATGATCTTCCCCCCTGTTTGATCTCATAGGAAGAGGAATTAAGCTAAAGAGCTTCTGGGGTTGAGGGAACTCTGGACACTAGGATAGGGTGTGATCTTGAACCTTGTGGTAAGTAGATCTCACCTATTGTCATTGTCGGGTGTGTGTGTGAGCCTTGTTATTTATGAAAAGTGGGTATCTCCCCTTACCATTAAGTTTGGGACGTGGCAGAGTATACCCTAGTTGGCATCCTACCCACAAGCTGGGCTTGTTGGGATTATTCCTCCCCATTTGGCCAATGGGTTGAGGTGACTTGAGATAGGGTGTGATCCTTACCATTTATGGTAAGTCGAATCTTGCTCAAGTGATGGGATGCAGGTGTTGTACCACTTGACTCTCGAGGGTCTAGTTGGGAAGGATCAGTGGACAATAGGGCAAAGTGTGATCCTTACCTCATGATAAGTATATTTCGCCTATTGTCACAGGTCAATATGATAGAGTGTGATCTTTACTGTTGCGGTTAGCGGATCTCGTATATTGTCCTTGGATATAGGGTGGTAGCTGGAGCTCCCTTGTGACGATGATTCTTCTTCTTTAGATTCGAGAGTGTTCAGTAGATGAGCAAAGATGAGTAGTGATGAGATTTGATTTGGTTCAACAATGATGATGACAAGATTGTTGAGATGAGATTCATGATGCAGTGAGAAATTTCTCCCCAGCTGAGAGAGAGAGTTAATTTGGTAGCTTAGGGACAAATTCCCTCCATTGGACAACCTTCCTCATCAAGAAAGACCCCTCCTAGCCCTTGGAAGAATTTGATTTGGTCAAGGAAAAATATAATTTTTAATGAAAAACCCTGAAGTACACAAAAGTACAGGTTGGCCTAAAGGACAAATTGGGTCTCCTCCAACGCATATAAATACAACTCAAGGTCACCTCGTTTGGACATCATCATCACACGTCTCTTCTTCTACCCCTTCTCTTGATCGATTCGTACAAGTTTGCAATTGGAGATCCAAGCTTACATGTGCGAAGGAAAGAAGGGAAAATTTGATTTTTGCATTGAATTTTCTGTTTGGGATAGTTTGACCAATTGTTGACCAAATTTGACTTTGAGTTTTGACTTGCTTTGACTTGGAAAAATCTGATTTCTGGAGGCCAAATTGACAAGTGAAGGAACCAAACTTTTTTGGGCACTTTTTGGGTTGATCGCATATCTGTTCACTGAAGTTTGACAGCCAGCATTCTATCTCCTTTGATCGCCTTTTGAGGACTATTTTCATTGAGATTTGACGAGCACAAAGGCTAAATTGTTTGACTGTTGACCGATCTCTTTTGGGGGAGGTTTGATTGTTGACTTGTGGACTGGTTAGGGCATCATTTGCTGTTGTTGACTTTGATAAAAATTGCAGTTTCGACTTGCTGGCCAGATTTGACTTTGAAGCTTATCTTTTGTATATTGGTTGGTTGATCACATGGATAGTCAAAGATTTGACTTTGACTCTTTTGTTGATGAAATTGACATTGCATATCTTTGCTGAACATTTGATGACAATCTAATAGAATAAGAATTCTGAAAGGGTTTTCCCCCTTGTGGGGATTTTCCTTAGTCTTTGGCTAAATCTTGTGTCTCTTGTTATTGCTCTTGGTTGTCTTCTATTGTGCATTGGATTTACTGTTCTATCTACAATTGCTTATTATTACTAGAAGTTTGAATTTATTGACTAATTGATTACGCATTGAAGAAGAATTGGAATACGTGATTGTGTTAAGCATAGAACAATGCAAAATCAACATTGTTTGGGTAGCATGGTAATCATAAGTTGCTTTGTTAGCACCAAGTAAGTTTGTTTGGGTAACGCATGATCGTAGTGAAAAGGCATACGTGAAACAAGTATATATAGCAGGATTAACATAGTTTTAAATATATCATTATGTTAATTGTTTAATATATCACTCTTTGCTTCTTGGTCTCCATCTATTGCTTTGTGTCATTAAAAGCGATGGCTTTCTTCATTGTGTGGTTGGGTTTGCCTTGCTGTCTAAAAATGTTGGTGTTTGTAGCTCGGGTAGGTAGTTTTGCATACGCCTAAGTGTTAAGGCATGCAAGAAGTCGCCCAATAGCCCTTGAACCTTAGCAAATTACTTTAATAATTAAAGTAATTTTTTTATAAGAAAAAAGTGAGTTTAATCTAATCTAATGCAAAGGTCATTTGCATTGGTGAATTAGATAAATCTCAACTGTCAATCTCAAGTGAGGCAAGATCTAATCTTCGTTGTTAATCACTTTGGAGATTAGGTTGTGGATTCGGTCATAACTCAAGCTTATAAAAGAAGGGCTAAGTGAAGGGAGAAGACACAAATATAGGGGCACAAGGCATTGGGAGAGGCATCTCAGTGGTGAGTGGAGAAGGACTTCTATCAAGTGTGTTGGGTGCGACGAAGGTGCAAAGGGGGCAACAAGGAGATCCAAATCAGCCAAGTCTAGGGCTTGATCAGCTGGATTAGATCTAGATTATTTTATGTACTTTCCTCAGTTTGGGCCATTTTCCAAGTAAGGGAGCCCAAGTAAGTTCTGATTAATAAAATGAAGAAATGTTGATTGGGTAACTATTTTTGTGTGTGAGAATGGTTAATATTAGTGTTTGTAGGTTATAGTTTAATTGATGCTTACTAGTAGTGTTTCTAGGTTATAGTTCAATTGATGCCATTTAACAAACCATTGATTATTGCAAAACCCATCCATAAAGTCATGGCTATAAAATATTTTGCACCATTTGATTGTTGTTGTTTGGAAAAGCTGCCAAATTTTCATACAATAGTCATTCGTATGACTGCCATATGAAACCAACTGCCCATACACAACAACACAAGCCTTTGCCGTTGTACAAAAGCACAACTGCTGAAGTTATATATATTGATTGTTTAATTATTCCTGGCCACAATCTGTAAATTCACATTCAATAGTACAATTCAACAAACTGCCATTTTGTACAACCATCTCTTGTTCTTATTGATAAATTTATGACGAACAATTAGGGTATTTATTTAATTTGTTTTCTCTTTAATCCTTGACATTTTCTTAAGATTTATATTAGGACATTATCATCACTCTTTAGTTTTGTTTATCATCAAGACAAATGCCATTAAGAAGATCACAATGCAAACACAAGAACACCATATGTAGGCTACTAGCCAGGGCCAAAACCTATGCTAGAGAGGAAAACCCACAAAAATTTATTTTTATAGAATTTCAATGAAAACTTCCAAGACCTTGACCTTGACCCAAGACCAAACCCCAAGTGATGAGCCAACCAGAACTTCAAACCACTAGAGAACTTTTGAGGTCTAAAATGGGCCTCTTAAGAAAAATGTACACCAAAACAAACTTTATAAGAACAAATAATATTCAAGATGATGATGTCAACCATGATTCACCATTTTTGGGGTAAAAAAGTAAAAAGATTAAAAATTATTAAAATAATAAAACTATTTTTTTCAACTTGTATTTTCAACTATCTCCCTAAGGTTTTACTCAAATTTCGAGCAAGAGTATTTGTTGGATGCAAAATTTAATTCCTCATCCAAGGAGTACCCGTGTTGCATACTTTCAATGGACCCTGCTACATGAAAAATGAGAAATACATGAAAAACGTGATTATTTCTCATTTTTCATGTAGCAGGGTCCATTGAAAGTATGCAACACGGGTACTCCGTGGATGAGAAATCAAATTCTGCATCCAACGAGTGTTCCCGCTAGAAATGTGAGTAAACCCATAGGGAGATAAGTTGAAAATACGAGTTGAAAAGGTAGTTTTTTTTATTTTTTCCCTCTAAAATTTGATGATGTAATCTAATCTTATTTTATTATTTCCACTATTATTTTATAATTTCCTTAGGAGGCCCATTTTAGACCTGAAAAGTCTCCTAATGCAATTCTCTGCAAAATAGTGATTGAGGAAAACCCTAGTTCCTCCAACAAATCTGCACGTGTGAGCTACAAAGACACAAATTTTCCTCCGCTGGCCTCTACAGAATTTGTTCCTCCTTCCATAGAATTCATTGGATCAGATGTCTCTTTTTTCATATGGATCATATTGCTATCACTTGTTATGTGTATCTCAAATGAGGAGAGCGAGTTCCTTTTATAGGCTTCTTAGGAGGTGAATTAGGCCTCTCTAGGCCGACATGAAGAGGGTTGGCTGACCCATCACTTGGAGGCTTCTAGACATGACATTTTACATCAAATATTTTTTCATTCTTGTTACATGGGCCCTCCAAGGGCTAGTACATCATGACCTTGACTCTTGACTTGACATTAAGACCCCTAAAGAATTCAATGGGTGCTTTGACCTATGACCACAACATGATGGGCAAGAAACCCATTTCAATAAAATAATTTTTCTTTTTACAAATAAATTTTCTTTTCTTTTCTTTTGACAAGTACATCAATAATTACATCAAGTCATGACTCAAGTACAATTATGAAGACCAACACTAGTTACATTTCAACACTCCCTCTTAACTAGGGAGGTATTCATAATTGACCATAGGTACAAGGACAATACTTCCGTTGAATTATTTTCATAAGAGTTGGATTGGTAAGCCATCTTCAGCATCAACATTATGATCAATATACAACCAACATTGTCAACATAGCAAGGCCTTGACTAACAAGCTCTATCTCTCAATAGATCAAAGCACAATGTTGGGAGGTTTTACGTGGGACACCACACTACCTCTTAAGGCACATACCCCATCCGGATGTTCACAAGGTATGTCCTTCTAGGACTATTCCTGTCTTGGATTTACACATCCTCAAGGAATTTCCTCTTCGACTACTCTTACCTATTGGATGCCCTACTTCATCCTCAAAGAGTATCGGTCACCAGACTACTTCCTATCTTAGATTCCAAATCCTCAAGGAGTATCTATCTCAAATGCTTACCCAATCCTTCAGACGCCATTCTCTCCTCATGGCCTTCACTAAGACTTACGACTGTTAGTCCTGGTCTAGTGCATGACACATGAAGCAGAGAACCATATTTGTCACTCCCTCTCAACCAGGGAGGAGCTCCCTCTCAACTAGGGAGAAGTGTCAATCATCAACTACTATGATAGTAGCTCTCAGGGCTCTATCGTTATCATCACACGTGCGAGCTTTCTTTGAACCTCATAGGGCCCTCTATATATAGAATCATCATGTTATAAATAAACTTCAACTTTCTTCATCATGGAGCCTTTCTTCTTCATAACTTCTTTGTAGGGCATAGGCCATCTTCTACATCACTTCCCTTCAACAAACCATAGTGTTGAACGAAAAATTATGTTATCCTTTTTCTTCCTTTGAAAGTGATCTTTTACTCCACTCTTGGTTATCCTTGATACAACTGTCTCTTTAAAGTCATGTTTCTTTCAGGATCTTCCATTCAACAACATGAGTACTAGTTGTTGTAGGTGACTTTCTACAACCCTCTTTTAGTTTCCCTATTTTAACTCAACCAGATGAGTTCCAAAATCAAAATGAACATCAAATTAAAGCTACCTCTCTATGATGGCCCTTTTTCACGAACTAATCATCATCAAGCTTGATCATCAAACCATATGCAACCTGCTATCATATATGTCATCGTGGAGTACATCAGATCCTCAGACTAAGTACCAAGGCAACAACCCAATGGAGTCATCATATCTTTCTTAAAGTGAATCTTCTTCATATAGCAGGATCGAGTAGAACCTAACAATATATCATGTCTTTACCAACATCAAGGTCTTCCTTCAATCTTCATCAAAGTCTTAAGCGAAACATATCTCAACCAATTATCTAGCCTTGCTCCTCATTTCCAGGATGAGGTCCATCGTGTTGTACTTGAACCAATGTTTTTAAAACCGGAACCGGTGACCGGACCGGTCCACCTAATGAACCGGTTTACCGACTGGAACCGGTCTAACCGGCACTGGTTTGGTCTAAACGAACCGGTTTTAAAAAAATACATTAAATAATTAATTTTTAATGAAACAAAACTATTTTTAAGATGTAAAACCATGATTCCAAGCCAATAGAGACACAATATGCAAAGTTTGCTCATTTATATACCATGTAAAGGTGAATACATCAAAATGGCACCGAGTGCAATACATATCATCAACAAAATAGCAAAATACATAACAAATGAGGCTCTAAATGGCCTATAAAGTCCAAAAACATTGCTGCAAGCTATGAGGCCATTGGCCTACTACAAGTCTACAGTATACACATGATCAATCATCAAGTTCATTACCACTACTAGTAGTAGAGACAAGATCATCATCAGGAGCTACATAGACATCATCTGGTTCAGAGTCTGAGGATGCCTCAGCCTGATCTGCAACCTCAGTATCAATGCCACCAATGACAATAGAAGTGGACCTAATGGAAGCACGAGTTTGTCGACCTGCATGACTAGTGCCTTCCATTGGTTCCTTGCCTTTCCTTGATGCCGCTATTGATCCTGGTTCTGATGCCACCACATAATCTGCTTCATCCCCTACCAAAGCCATGTCGATATCAAAATCAGCCTCAAACACAGGTTCTTCAGTCTCCTCCACCCATTCTGATGTTGGATCAATATTGTCCAACACAATGGGATCTAGATCAGGAGTTTTTGTTATCATTTGGAGCTCTAATTGCATTTATTGTTTATCCCCAAACTATGAAATCCTGAAAACCATTAAGTCTGCTGAATTTTGAGTGAAATCTAAACTTCTAGTTTCTCCATATGAAATCCAATGAGGTCGAAACCACTCTCAAACATCCTGAGTCATTTCATGGTAATGTTAAAAATTTAAGTAAAAGGATGAAAATGAAAATTAAAGGAAATGTCACTTTTACTTCAAGAATTTAACATTACCATTAATTGCCAACATTGTTAGGGTTGAAACACCCTTAGTCCCCCCCAAAACCCCTCAAACACAGTCAAAAACATGTTTTTTTAACTTTATGGTGGTTGTGCCTAAAACCGGCCGGTTTAGGACAAAACCGGCCGGTTTGTAACAAACCGGCCGGTTTTGTCCTAAACCGGCCGGTTTTCACCGGTTAGGGCCAAAAATCGGGCAAATGAAGGGTCTGACCGGGTTTTTAGGCCGGTTCAGACCGGCCAGCTAGCTAACCGGCCAGTTTGACCGGTTACCGGTTTTTCTGAGCGGTTTTTAAAACTATGACTTGAACCGACAGGCTTCTTAAGAGGCCTCCAAAAACAGAGAGTAGACTATAGCAATGATATCATTATGGTCATTCTTCCCAAGATGAAGAACTCATTTTGCTATGAATAAAATAATATAAATAATGTAAAAGTAAAAACAATAAACAATTATTAAATAACTAGTAATTAGTTAATGAAGAGTATGTCCCTAAGGACATGATCATTGGTGAAGAGGTACCTGCCTAGGGTATATAAGCAGACCCTTATTCTCATTTGTAATCATCTTATATCAATTCTTTTATATAATATTAAATATATATTATTTGCCCTACAATGGATGTCTTTGTCTTCAAAGTATTCTAACGATTATTACTGCGTATACAAACTTTGTTCGTTACATTGGTATTAGGGCCACGTTCTTCGATCTCAACTTTTGGCCATTAAAGTCTTTGTCAACCTTGTTGTCGTGCAATTGAAGCGTTTCACTACATAGAGCTTGGAGTTTTTGCATTTTCGCCAATTGGCCCTTGGCCATAAAAGAAAAAAATAATTAAAATAAAAATGAAAAAAAAATCAGAAATATTGAAAAAAAAGAGAAAAAGAGAAAAATGTTGTATAAAAAGAAAAAAATCATAAAAAAATTAATTGGAGAAAAAAACATAAAAAAGGTTAAAAAAAGAGATATATATATATATATATATATATATATATATATATTTGAGGAAAAAAAACATGAAAAAGGTTAAAAAAAGAGATTTTATATATATATATATATATATATTTGACAAAAATAAATAAATAAAAAATTGAAAAAAATACGTTTGATATAAAAAAATTCACACTGGCTGTCAGATTGCCGCATTTGCCTAACCGTCGACAAAACAAAACACACCGCAGTCGCGACTGTTCGAAACCACAATCGTTGCCACAACCGTTCAAAAGCACAGCTGCCACTGCCGCAAATTCTAGTCTTTCGCTGCACGATTCGCTACAACCTCTGACAGTTGCACTTTGCTGCTGCAGCCTTTGCAGCCACAACTGAACCAACCACCACTACGCCATCGTTTGGCCGCTGAATCATCGTCGCTGTGGAACACTTACATTTAAAGTCGACAACCATCTGACCTGACGCCACAATAAGCCGACCACCACTTGAATCATAGCTACAACAATTGCCCTGTCCGCCGCTCTATCCACAATATCACTGCACGGTTGCCATAACTGCAAACTCCGTCTTCATTCTGCTAACTTCCATCCTGCCATCAAGCCGCCCACAAGGCCTCCCATTCCTTTGTTGTATCCCTGTCACCGTTCATGCTCGTCTTCCTCATCCCCCATTGGTTCGACTGTATAGCCACTTCTTTGCCACCGTCATCCCACCTGCAGTAACCTTATCCACTCTAGATGTCATTTGCTCGTGCTCTTTTCGTACAACCGCGACCTTACGAAAAGATTGGAACTAAGAAACGTAAAATAAAAATTATTTACAAGGCAATATATACTAAAAACGACCATTGGAACATTATTAAGTGAAGGTTGAATTTGAATAAAGTTAATTTAAATATATTATAGGGATATTAAGTTATACGCTAAGTCATAATAAATTATTAAAAAAATAGTTATATCATAAATTACAAAGTCTTTGAAGGGATACTTTATGAAAAATATAAATAAAAGAAAAATTGAGGTATATAAATAAAGAAGAAATTTAAAGAAAGGAACCCTAATAAAGTGTTCAAAGTTCATCAAGGACTTTATTATATTTTGGAGTAGTGGTTCTCTCATAGGAAGTATCTATATAATTCTTAGTCAAAGTATAAAAAATTATTGAAAAATTCAAAATGGGCTCTAATCAGCAAATGAAAGAAGGAAAGATGAGTCCAATAACCAAGTCAACATTTTGGACTAAATTTCCATTTTGTCTAAACGAAATTGGATATACATATGTTCAAAAAAATTGTGAATTAAGTTGTCCAGCGTGTGGAAGATTATTTAGTACCGAAGAGCATTAAGGTAAACCACATACACATTAAAAGATTAAAAGAAGAGCTCGTGGAGTTTCAACAAAAAAATGAAGCATCAGAAGAGAAATATAAAGATCTTGAAGATCGGTTTTATGAAGAATCAACAAAAAGTAACGAAGAAATTTGGCATTGAAGGGACCATAATAAAACAATACTTGAGAAGGTCAAGAAGTCCAAAAGATATTAGAAAAAGATTAGAAGAAAAAAATTAATGTCTTGAGAAGAAATTCAACAAGAATCTATCAGACAAGGGAGAAGAAACTCTGCACTTAAAGGACCTGAATCAAAGGTTATTAGAACAAATCAAAAGTATAAAAGATAAAAAGAAGGATACTAAGGACAAAGTCAACGATTCAGAAAATGGCGAACTTTTACGTCTAAAGAATCATAACCAAAACTTTCTTACGCAAATAAGGAAGCTTAAAAGTGACAAGAAGTCACTAAATGACAAGTTAGAACAACTTACTCAAGAATAAGTATTGAAGTCTCTAGTTGTAACAGTCCAAGTTAAAAATAAAGGAACAAACACTGATCCAGTCAATATCGCAACTCAAGAAGATGAGAAATCAATAGAAGTAAAACATATTCAGATGTTGCAGTCCAAACAATGGAAATTCCAATTGATGATTCAGTGGTCAACTCAACAACAACAGTACCTGAAGTAAATCAAGAAACTGCCACACACATGATAAGGGAAAGTCCAACTGTAAAAACTCCTTATCGACATCCAAATCACAAAAGAAGACAACAAAGTCAGTTTACTAGTAATTAGTTAATGAAGAGATATGTCGCTAAAGACATGATCCTTGGTGAAGAGGTATCTGCCTAGGGTATATAAGCATGCCTTCATTCTCATTTGTAATCATTTCATATCAATTCTTTTATATAATATTCAATATATATTAGTTGCCTACAATGGATGTCTTTGTCTTTGAAGTATTTTGAAGATTACTTTGCTGCGTATATGAACCTTGTTCGTTACACATTTCATGACATCACAAAGGAGGATCCATAAATGATCCTTACTATCGGCTAGTTGACTGCTATATCAGGTTCATGAATCCTTCCGTATGTTGTTATTAACTCTTCCAGGCATCCACAATTACACAATTATATCATGAATCTATCAAAGTGCCCAAGGATGCAAGGGTCCTTATAGTTCCCTCCTTCCATCATGTTTGCTAAAACATAGGATTGGCTCATCCATCTTCCTTTACTTAGTGTACCTTTGTCGTAGTGGCTTGCAATTCCGGATGCCATGGTTTCTTCATCGTTTTTTCCTCAATGTGTGCATCTTCACTGTATTTATTTGCTTATCTTTTCCTGCTTTAGGAACAATATACTATTTCTCTTCTACTTGTTTATCAGTGATGTACAGTTCTAGAGGACTATTTGTAGTGATATATCAATTACCTAGGGACTTCTAGAAGTTTCCAAAATGTTGACAATACCAAACTTATCTTATATTGTCAACAACTGATGTAACGAGAATCTTCCTTCAAAGAGATGACTGTCATAACATCGTGACCTGTTTCTAGATTGCTATCTCTTCAAAGTCAATAAATCTTTGCTTCTGTGCTAGCCACTTCGTTATGCACATGTTTCACTAGACTGACTGCTACAGGTGCAATAATACTTGTTAAAGAACTGTCTACAGAGTGTTAACTTATAATGACTATCAACAATCTCAAAATTATTCTGCACTTATGGCGTCGCTGTCACAAATATGTGACCTCACCTTCTGCCCTTTCAATGTTACCACAAGTTGGCTCACTGTTTTCTTGTACTGTGTATATATATGTGCCCAAAAAATCGTCACTGCTATGCACAAACTCCTTTTCTTCTTATGCCACCTAGCAAGGTGATAAGCCTTCTCTTATATGCGCAGAAACAATTATGCTTCTCCTCTGGTTGTACAAGGGACTGTATGAGCTGATAAGCCTAATGTGCCTTCGTTTGAGGTCTCCCTCATGCACAAAAACGTAATGGGAGTCTCGGCTCCTCTTCCTTGGTGACCGAGGCTCGAATTGAGTCCTTTTGAAATATGTTTATGCTCAAAATAAGAGGAGAACCAGGCTTCTTTTTTAGCCTTCACTTGCATGGTAGTTATGCTCGAACCTCATGCATAGGTATAGAGAAGACCTTTATATATCTTATACAAATGTATTTTATGAGTTTCTCTTGACAGTGAGACTATACTTCAGAACTTTGGTACTTTTGTCTTATACTCAAAATATCCCTTCAACAAATATACGTACGTGTGCAGAAATGATCTCATAGCCTCTTCCAATGAGGAATTTATGCACAAGACTATACCCTAGAATTGTGAACCTTTAGGACTTGATTCCTTTCTAGGGCTAGAAGCTTCAGATCTTTAACAAGGGTTTTGGCTCTTTTCTAGATAGGCCTTGAATGCCTTGCAAAACTAGAATAGTCTTTCAAAACTCGAACGAATTTACTGATCTATAGTGACTGTAATATACATACCAGAGATGCGAAAAAGCTCAGATATTTTAGAGGTTTTGTAGACCTGTGATGCCACTTTTTACCTTCGCTCCTATACTATTGAGTGCGGCCTCATTAGGGCTGCTTGATAAGCCTTTCATCTTTTACAAAATTGGTCCTTATGCTCTCACTCTACTACAGTAAGTCTGTGACCTTGATACAATGATTACGGACTAATGGAGGAGCTAAAAGACTTTGATCTGCCTGCCAAAGAATGCGGTCTTGAGAGGGCTATTCCCTTACTAATTTGGTCTCTTGAAACAGAGCTGAAATGCTCTTCAAATACCCTCGCTACCCTTGATAAGACCTGCGGCCTAATCTCTACAATCAGGGCCTGAAAAACTACCCAAAAAATCTTCTACTTGCTTCCACAAATTTGTTCTAGGGAACTCTATCTTCTTGAGGTAAAATTAATGCCAAACTTATCTTCTTTCTACCCACTATTCAAAGCCTTAGCTTTGATACCATGTTGGGAAATCTAGGGTAAATAGTTAGCGTATTTATTTAATTTGATTTCTCTTTAATCCTTGACATTTTCTTGTGATTTATATTAGGACATTATCATCACTCTTTAGTTCTGTTTATCATCAATACAAATGCCAATAAGAAGATCACAGTGAAAACACAAGAACCCCAGATGTAGGCTGCTAGCCAGGGACAAAACTTCTCCTAGAGAGGAAAACCCACAAAAATCTCTTCTTATAGAATTTCAATGTAGACTTCCAAGACCTTGACCTTGACCCAAGACCCAAACCCCAAGTGATGAGCCAACCAGAACTTCAAACCAATTCTTTGGAAGATGATGACTGTGGAAAGCCCTAGTTCCTCCAACATATCTGCATGTGTGAGCTGCAAAGGCAGATTTTCCTCCTTTGTTGGCCTCTACAGAATTTGCTCCTCCTTCCATAAACTTCGCTGGATCAGATGTTCTCTCTTTTTCACATGGATTAGATTGATATCACTTGATGTGTGTATCTCAAATGAGGAGAGCGATTTCCTTTTATAGGCTTCTTAGGAGGTGAATTAGGCCTCTATAGGCTGACATGAAGACTGTTGGCTGACCTATCACTTAGAGGGTTTTAGACATGATGTTTTTCATTAAATTTTTTTCCTTGTTACATGGACCCTCCAAGGGCTAGTACATCATGACCTTGACTCTTGACTTGACAACAAGACCCCTAGAGCACTCAATGGGTGCTTTGACCTAGGACCATGTTGTGCTATTCAACAACCCTCCATTTGTTAATAGTAGTAGTCAATATTACATTAATAAATGGGGACCCTTTAAAACATCTTTCCAAAAATAAGTTTAGAATTTAGGCATTTTCTTTATTAATTTTTGGAATAAAACAAGATATCAAGTAAACACTTTTTCAAAAAACTATTAAATGTTTCCCTTTCCCGCATATTGCACGATCAAGCATGATTGAAAGCCTTGCTAATCCATCAAATCTAGTGAAAAACGATCAAAAGAGGACTCCGCGCTTTGATACTTTGAAACTAGTACGTTTCTTATATAAACTAAGTCCTAAGGCATATTATAAAACTAAGGTCCGCATTGCATATCACTATTCTTAGAAGGCGCACCTTAATGAGTTACCTTAAAATGTGCGAGATGCGAAATTGTGATAACAACATTTCCCTTATCGCATCGCATTTCAGACATTTAAAAGAACATCGCAAACTTACCATCCGTCGAGATTGCGAAATGCGATTGAGACCTGGACCCACTCCCGAGATACGTCACAGACAAGTATTTAGGTTCGTTGCTTAATAAAAAGTGCTTTACACAAGAAAACCTGACAAATGGGTTATGCCCTAGAAACAATAGTAAGCAGCACGCATCTTGCATCTTGCAGAAACAATAAGGAAAGCATACAAACATAACGCAATAATGCGATCTGCGAGATTGCTTCACAAATCGCAAAATCGCCATTTTCGCAATTTAAAGGCTCGCCACCCTAGAAGCTTTCTTCTCGACTTACAATGCAGACATTAATGAGCATTAAAGCTAAGAGATAACGAACCATTAGTGGGCATTTAGTAAAAGTTAATGACATTTATGTGTGAAAAGCCATCCAACGTGATATGATATCTTCTCACTTGCGTTCAAGTAAAACTCCTTTCTTATCACCTTTTCAAGTTATCTGTATTATCCCAGCTTACATTCATTTTTATCTCTGTATATCCGATAGCTACTATTTTTCTCCATTTTCAGGAAAATCAACAGAAAGAGTCTTTGGGAGCAATGGCAAAGAAGGGCAAGGCAGTTCCATCTGAGAAATCAGAAATGACTCCTTTATTCATAGATACTACATGCAGCAGAGGAGGGACCTCTACATGGGAAACCATGTATGATTTATTAGAAAAAGAGCAACCAAGACTTCTGGAAACAAAGGTTACAACTAACGGTCGTACTTCCTCAGATGCCACTAGTTTTGAGACGACATGCTCATTTCTGCATCGTATAGCCGCACGCCCAAAGGTAATCCCTTACACAGATATGGTCAAGTGGATTATTGATCAGGGCGATGTCTCTGACAGAGAATTTAAGAATAGAAGCCAAGAGGTTATGGGATCTTTTTCACCAGAAAACCTACGACTTATGTACCACCTACCAGAGCCACAAGCCATCTACAACAAACAGTTCCTTGAGAAGTTTGCCAAAGAGAACGAGGACCCAACAGATGTCACCTGGACTTGGTCGAATAATGAGGGCAAGATCAAAAAGGACAAAGCGGGTATGTACTCTACTGCATCTATTTCTCCTCCCCATAGTTTTGCAACAGCCATGCTATTTAGGATGTTTGGCAAGCCCGATAGCACTAAATTTTCCCCAAAATGGTTGCCATTAATAGATGTAGTCGTAAACGCAACCATAATGAATTGGGCCCAAATTTTGTTTGATAATTTAACAAAGACAATAATCGATTATAGGAGGAAAATGAGTGTCTCAACGAAGGTTTACCCTCCATTTTTTATGAGTGCTTATGTGATGGATGCAATTTGTTTTGGTTCAAAATCTCCTATCATGGGATGGAAATGCACTGTGAAAGATCCACTTCCCATTCATATATATCATAAGGACACGTGGGAATCTCAATTTCACCCACTTTTTTACAAAATTTGTCATGGGGTGATACTGCCTATCCACAAACAGGTTTACAACCGAGATGCCCCTAGGTTTTTTAAGGAAGCTGAGGTAGATATTTTTCTAGTGGCCAGATGGTTTGGGGAGGAAACATTCACATATATCAGGGTTTTTGGGAGCATCACCTCACCTCATGTCCTCCCATACTATGTTCTAGACAAATTGATGGCTAGAGAGATAACCTATCAAACAGCCAGTGAGGGTGAGCTAAGAAAATGATTAAAGGAAGCGAAAAAGGCCATTTGGCCTACATTTCCGTTACAGTGTGGAGCATTTGCATTGCACGATTTGGGCCATGCATTCAAAGAAGTAGAGATCATGCAATCTTTGAAATTACCTAAATTCCCAGGTCGCCAGTATGACCCAAATGGCACTGCCAAAGACTTCACTACCATGGTAAAAGTGAAGGTATTCAGTCATGAGGAAGATGCATTTGATGACATCTTCCTACAGAAAGAGACATTCACAGAAGTGAAGCACATGTCATCACTACTTTTTGACCCAGAAGAGCTTGAAGCCTTTCATGAATATAGAGAAAGGAGATTGTTAAAGGTCCCATTGGACCAATTATTGATTGAACCAATAAGGGAGCCAACTCCCAGCGTAAGCCTAGAAGGAAGCTCCAGAGAAAATTCTAAAGATGATTCCCAAGCAGAGTCCCAAGAGAAGTCTACCAGGGAGTTAGAGAAATCAGAGCAACAATCACAGAATGGGGGAAGCAAAAGCAAGGAGTCAGAAAAGGATACAACCCAATCTACAGAAAAGACAGCTGAGCAAACCTCAGCTAGAAAACAGGCTAAAATTCATTCCACCTCCACCTAGTCAACAAAACCCCCAGTGATTGATTTAGAGAAAGAATGGGAGCATTTTAATAAAAAGCTCCATACAGAGAAACAAGCACCTGAGCCACAAACTCCGCAACACAAAACAACTCAAGAAATTACAGTAGAGAAAACTGTAAGTACTCAAGAGGTAGAGCACATTCCTGCCACTCCTACCTCTGAAATTTTTTTGAGAATTGAGAAAATTCCTCCTTTAGATGTGTTCTATAGCCCAACCCACAAAGCTGTTGTCAAAAGACAGAGAAAGAAGAGGAAGTTGGATGTTATAGCTGCTACTACTCCTGATAATGAACCGATGGATATTGTCTGGAAAGACTCACCCATCGACCCATCTGACAACCTTACTAGACTGTCTCAGTTTGCAGGAGCCTATGCTACAACGACCATTGACAAAGCAACAAAAGTACAAATGTTGCTCAGAGAAAAGGAAAATAAAATTCTGCTGTTGGAACAACAGTTAGAGCAAGAAAAATCTAACCAACAAGCGGAATTGCAAATAGCCAAGCTCCAACAAGAATTCGAGCAGATGCAAATAAAACATCAAGTCAGTTTAGTAGAAAACGAAACACAGATTTAAGCATTAACAGATAAGTATAAGGACAGCCTAAACATTGATCAGTTTATAATTGAAGCGCTCAGCGTGAACTCCCAACTAATGCATCAAAAAGAAATTCTATGCTAGAAGGCCTCGCAGTTGAGTCCTTAGTGCGAGACTAGTGACAAGTTAACGAGTCAAGTCGTTGACATGAGACTCGAATATGATGAAGTCTTCAAAGGAGTTTCTGACTTCATCACCTGGCATAATTTAGAGGATGGGAGGAAGGCCAATTTGCCTATACTGGAGGAGTCACATAAATAAATTTTATTTGTAGACCGGGATTCTTGGCTTAGGCAAGCAGAAAAGGCAACAACGGTTGCAACAGTAGCAATAAACTGTGTTATTGAAAACATCAACGAAAATCTACACAGCGCAAACCTGGTGGTAGAGTCTGTACCAGGTTTCTTTTCGAATGTTAATCAGCTCGAACAACAGTGGAGGCAGACAACAGGAGAAAAAGAGGAAGCAATTAGGCAAATGACCAGGTTAAACTGGGAAGCGTACTGAGTTACTGACAATATTTAGTTAAACCTTACAAACAGTGGATGACTTTGCGATGCCTAACCTCTTCCACGCAGAAAATGGTGCCAGCACTAATCGATGCCGTGTTCACTGGGCAGTTGAAATCTGCGATCCGCCGATCGACACAGCTCAAACTCATGACGGACCTCTGCGATCTTAAAGATCAAACGCAAAGGAGTTAGTCACCATGTTTTAATTCTATTTTTGTTTTATTTTGCACAATTTGAGGAAGGTCGTTTAAATCTCATCAACTATTTTTGTAATAATCTATTATTAGGATTTATAGTTTAGTATTTAAACTCCTCTCATGTATTTAGAGAGGGGTCCAATTTTTTTATCAGAAACAATCTTCAAAATATGCACTTCTGTCCATTTGAGGAAGTTCTGGTGAAATGAATGGAACATGATTTATTTTATCTTATCTGGCATCTTCTACTGAAATTTCTCTTTTGTACTCTTAGATGGTGTTGGATTGATTGGAAGTAGGTCGATATTGCTGAAACACATGAGCAAAACTTATTACAAATGGTACTTTTATCTCATGATTTTGTTTTGTTTACGTATTAAGCAATAATTTTTCTTCAAATTGTTTATGTATGAAAGTTTAAAGCTTGGTTAGCATTATTGCACTTTTATATGGTGATGGCCTAAATTTTATGCTGAATATATGAATAATTTCTTATGCGATATATCTTTCACAATCGTTTTGGCTAATTATTTATCTGAAACGATTATTGTTAAAATGATTTCACTTCCTATTGCAGTTGAATGATCTTTATTACCAATTGCTTTAGGACATTATTGTAGATCACATGTTTCAATTTTATTCCCGGGTATAGTCATAGCTAGATAGTGTTTAAATTAGGATATATGCATGTGATTATTAGTTTAGATTAGATTACTTTTAGCTTAAACATTCCTCCGAACTATCATATATCACCCCATTAGCACTATCATAATTTATATTGGGAAACTGGTCCCATTACCCCCAGTCGAAGCCACTACACCAAACGGAAAAGGAGCTGCCAACCAAGGTCCGAACCGGGTGGTTTTCCCCCAATGTTGTAAGCAACGATTTTCGAGGCTTCAACAGAGCACAAAATGATGGGCAAAATGATGGGCAAGAAACCCATTTCAATAAAATGATTTTTCTTTTTACAAATACATTTTCTTTTCTTTTGACAAGTACATCAATAATTACATCAAGTGTTGACTCAAGTACAGTTATGACAACTGACACTAGTTACATTTCAATAGTTTTGACCCATATAGCCATGTAGGTCTCATGGTGAATTAATTATTCAAGTCCTATGGTCCAATCGTGCCCTATCATATAGTCGCGTTACATCATTAGGTTATACTAAGTTTTTTTTTTTAATTTAAGAAAATAGTATCCAACATTTCATAAAATTAAAATTCATAAAAACATTTTATAAAGTCAATGCCATAAAAGTTATATATATATATATATATAAAGGCTTATCATAAAAGGAGTATTTAGAATATTTAAAAATATTAAAAGCATACAAGAAGATTATAAAGTTTAAAAGTTATATGAGAATTATCAAAACAAAGTATCATTTGACAAAATTATCAAAACAAAAATGGAATCAATCACACTAACGAGAAAGGAATGGAGTCTAATATGGAAATGAAGGAAGATTTTTAGGAACTTCATTTACCTATGCTTCAATGCTATTTAGAATGAAGGGAACTCTTCCAGGAAAATATGTTACTATTTCTATCGCTTCTGCCAAAGGTAACAATTATATAAGCCCAAAATTTGCTAACCAATTGGTGATTCTCGAGTCAAATATAATCGAAAAAATTCGAACTTTGGAACAAAAAAAAATGACATGACCGACTTACAATTAAACATTGGGGATTATACATTTATATCACAGTGCTCTATTCAATCCTTATGAAGCGATCGAGGTGACATAATTTTGGGTTCACCCTGGATTGAATCACCAGGGTCCATTCTAACTACGGATTTTTTTTGTTGACATTTTCCTACAAAAAGAAAAAAAATAACGCTATAGGGTGTTACATTGAAGCCAGATTTAATAACACCAGAAGACGTAAAAGATATTTCAAAAGTAATTTTTCAAGAAAACCAAAAGGCAATGCAAAATATGCAGAAAGAAGTTGAAAAAATTATTGCAAACAAAAACAAAGAAATTACTCACCTCAAGGCCACAACGAGAAATTATTTATGCAAATTAAAAAGCTTAAGAAGGACAAGAAGTTGTTGGAAAGCAAAATACAACAATTTATAGGGGAAGCTTCTAAATCTCTAGATGTTCAAGTCGAAGAAAAATGAATGAAAATTGATCCAGTCAATATCACAACTCAAGAAAATGACAACCCAACTGAAGTAAAAACATATTCAGAAGTTGCAATTCAGACGACAAAAATTCAAGTGAAGATTCTATAACCAACCCACTAGAATCAGTTCCTGAATTAAATAAGGAAATTGTCATACACATGATAAGGGAAAATCAAATTACAAGAACTTATCGACATCTGAATCACAAGAGTAGACATCTCAATCAGTTTGCTTATCTGTATTTCTCATAACAGAAACAACAAACTTATGTTCTGAAAAAAACTGATGTATGCGCAATCTAGTCTTACGATAGCAATTTATCCCAGTGATAAAAAATTGCGAAGTTCCACAGAAAATTGATTTAGGATGGCCACATCCCTTCTCAGTTCGACATTTCTGCTTATTACTCAGAGGATCCTATCATCCCATCATTTTGTTTCAATGAAGATAACAAATCCAAGAATTTGGAAGGATGTGAACAGATTACAAGACAAAGACACAGATGACATGCTTTCTCATCAATAAGCTTTGACATGCTTTCTCATCAAAAAGCTTTGAGGGCAAAGCTTTTCTAAAGAGGAAGGCAATGTTATAAATACAAATAATTAAAATTAATAGTTAATAATAATTAGATACTTATTACTCAAGTGGCAATGTCTCAAAAGACATCACTGTTCATGAAGGGACACCTGCCTAGGTATATAAGCGGGCCCTCATTTGTAATCAACATATCTCTTATCACTTCTATGCAAACATTTTTATATAAATATATTATTCGTCTCATGTTGGGATTCTTATATTCCAGATATTCTGAATATTCTGCTGTGTATAAAAACCTTGTTCGTTATATGGAATTTGAATCCGCTGCAGTAGGTTTTCCAAACAGTGAAGCTCATTTGTCTTTTATATGTAATAGGTTTGTAAGTTTGTATGAATGCTGAAGTTGACAGAATGGAAGAGTCGGTTGAGGCAAGATATTGATACTGTTAGATTGAACATAATGAAAGGAGAAGAATCAGTTGAGACAAGACGTCGATAATGTTAGAATGGAGATAATGAAATATTAATAGTATCATTTTTGAGGGACTTAGTAATGTGCATGAGCACACCTGCCTGTTGGGTTGACCTTGTTTTACATAACTCTTCTGAATGCAGGGTTTAGCACCTGACTGATTTATTTAACTAGCAAGTCCAATCAATTTAGAGAAATGTTTATGCATTTAACTAAAGGTAGTTCTGCAGGGTCCCACCAAGGCAGATATACGTGTATGGATGTGTTTGCCTGAGGGTGGGGGTAGGGCGTAGGATTTGGATTTGACAGATGGTTTCTATGTTTATTTTATCCTTTGAAAATGAAATTAATATTGCCTTAGAAATATCTCCACTCCAACTATAAAGGTAATAGGGTCATATTGCTGTCACATTTCTTTTAAAATGCTAAAATCTGAGCTCTTTTTTGAAGTCTTAAAGTTATTTGGATGGGAAAAGGAAGCATGCTTGTCGACAAGATTAGTAGGTTTTTGTTGGATTTAATAATCTCTTATCATAGACATGGTTTTAAGTGCAAATACATTGTGTTCCATATCAGGAATTGATAGTTTTGTGCTGTTGCCATATAACAGGCTGCAAAGGGTGCAAAGCTTGATAAATTTGAAACTCCTTCAAAGATCATGTTACTTCCTGATCCATGGACACCAGAAACTGGTCTTGTGACAGCAGCACTTAAGTTGAAGCGAGAAGTTATAAAGAAGACCTTTGCTGAAGAGCTGAATAAACTGTATAGTTGAGTAGAACTATTGAGCATGGATTATGGCGAGGGATTACTGTCGTTGAATTTGGGGACAATGAAAAAGTTTGAAAAACATGATAAAATTTGTCCGTGCAAGGAGAATTTAGCCCAATGCAGTGGCTAAGATCATACTCGGTAAATGTAGATGGTATTTTAAATATGCTCTAAAAACACTCTTCGGTGAGGAATTTAACTACGCATTTTCTCCCAGTTGAACTTCTGTTCTCATTTGCCGCTGCTATACTGGCTTTTGTTACAATCAAATCTAATGATTGCAATGCATGAACATCGATAATTTTGGAATTCCTGCAACGATCAAGATACTTCCTGATCCATGGACACCTGAAACTGGACTTTTGACAGCAGCATTTGAAGCGAAAAGTTATAAAGGCCTTCTCTGAAAAACAATATAAATCGTATGGTTAAATTAAGTGTCTTTAAGCATGGATTATGATGAGGAATTTAGTCCTTGTTAGTCATAGATAGTATTTTAAATATGCTCAAGAACTATTCAGCGAGGAATTGATTAATTCACGTTCTTCTAGCTGTAGTGTCTTTTGTAATTTTTGCTGCTGCTATACTTCCTTTTTATTGTAATCAAATATTGGTATTTCTAATGTTTCTTTTTACCACCTGTTCAGTGAGATATTTAATGATCCGGGAAAACTTTCTTATTTGCTGTAACGTTATTGCCTTGTCATATTATAATAAAAACGAACACCAACAAGCCGTAAGCATTGAATAATTTTCTCTAACTCTAGATGCCTGTCTTATCATAGCGGCTGCATATGCGGTTTGCCTATAATTAAATATTTTTATTTGGTCTTATTTACTTATCCAGTCATATCGTATACGATTTTCTGATGTTGGATCTTCCATCATATACACTGCTCATTTATATTTTTATCCTTTGATTATGAATTAGGTTGTTTCTTCCACAATATTTAAAACTGAACGAGTGTTTTCCGTATACATTGTTAATTTGTATTTTTAATCATTGATTATGCATTAGGTTGTTTCTTCCACGATATTTGGAATTGAACGAGTGTTTTCCGTATACATTTTTGCATCTTTATCCTATGATTATGAATTTGGTTGTTTCTTCCACAATATTTGGAATTGAACGAGTGTTTTCCGTATACATTGCTCATTTGTGTTTTTATCCTTTGATTTTGAATTCAGTTGTTTCTTCCACGATATTTGCAATTGAACGAGTGTTTTCCTTGTACATTTTCAGTATACATTGCTCATTTGTTTTTTTATCCTTTGATTTTGAATTCGGTTGTTTCTTCCACAATACTTGCAATTGAACGAGTGTTTTCAGTATACATTGCTCATTTGTGTTTTCATCCGTTGATTATGAATTCAGTTGTTTCTTCCACAACATTGCAATTGAACGAGTGTTTTCCTTACACATTGCTCATTTGTGTTTTTATCCTTTGATTTTGAATTCGGTTGTTTCTTCCACAATACTTGCAATTGAACGATGTTTTCAGTATACATTGCTCATTTGTGTTTTCATCCGTTGATTATGATTTCAGTGGTTTCTTCCACAACATTGCAATTGAACGAGTGTTTTCCTTATACATTGCTCATTTGTGTTTTTTTATCCTTTGATTTTGAATGCGGTTGTTTCTTCCACAATACTTGCAATTGAACGAGTGTTTTCCGTATACATTGCTCATTTGTGTTTTTATCCGTTGAATATGAATTCAGTTGTTTCTTCCACAATATTTGGAATTGAACGAGTGTTTATCGTCACATTGCTCATTTGTATTTTTATCCTTTGATTATGAATTAGGTTGTTTCTTCCACAATATTTGAATTGAAACTGAATGAGTGTTTTCCGTATTCATGTCTGGATGTCGAGCTTGCATGGTTACATACCATCTCCATAATGAATAATTCATTTCCGGTCTTACGTTAGCTTTTCCAAGGATGAATCCTAAGTTATTTTTTGCGATAAGAAGTTATCATTCGATGAATGAATGATGAATAGGATATTTTGTTCTACAACAATTTAAATAGGATAAGAAAGTGTTTTTCGTTTTGATGGCCAAAATATTCAGCAATGGTGATTATCATAGATAATAGATATGTGCTGATCTTTTCAACAAATTCTAATCCGATCATCAAAACATAGATTTATAAGAGCTCTTAATATAGCTCAAAGGGAAGATGCGGTAGAAATAATTGTGGAAATGATTTATTAACAAGTCATTGGAATGGTAGTTGTTACAAAATGATGATTGTTAGTTGTTACAAAATGATGATTGTTAGAATCTTGGAACTTATAAGGGTCTATCTCTTTTCATCCCATATATGTATACATTTTTAGGTTAAATAAATAAGTTGGTGGCGAGACTATAGGCTAGGTAAAGGGGTGTGAAGCAAGCATTGCCCAGAAAACGCTTCAGCCTTGTGTCCTTTGAATGAGTGCATACATATTGAAGTTGAAGTCAGTGTATATATTTTTTTTAAAGAGGCATTCATTGGTCTTTCATATTCCTATTATTCCTACTATTTACAATTTTATTTATAAGGACAAAAATCTTGTAGGATTATGTATCCAACTCCCCCCCACTTAAACAAACTGGTGTTTGTGTGCCCAAGGATCATTTTGATTTTTCAAACTTTTCTCCTCTGATTGTTAGGTGAAGATGTCCACAATTTGTTTATTTGTGGAACAATGTCCCAAATGAATAGTCTTCTATCTACAAGATATTGAATCAAATGATACTTTGTGTTAATGTGTTTGGTTCCAACATGGAATTTGGGATTCATGGCATTGCAAAAATATTGTCAACTAAAAAGAGGAAAATTCACTTGTTTTTTTGCAAATCTTCAAGTATTTCTTGAGCCACACAATGGCCTTTGTAAATTATGGAACAATGTCTCAAATGAATAGTCTTGGCTCTACAAGATATTGAATCGAATGATACTTTGCGTTGACGTGTTTGGTTCCATCATGGAATCTGGGATTAGTGGCATTGCAAAAGTATTGTCAAATAAAGGAGGATGAAAATTCATTTGTTTTTTTGTCAAATCTTCAAGTATTTCCTGAGCCACACAATGTCCTTTGTTGCTTTAGCAACTGCCACATATTTTGCCTATGTTGTGGATTTTGTTGGCACTGATTGTTTGCATGACCTCTAGGAGACCATTGTCGATCCAAGACTTGTGAGATAACATAAAGTTGACACTCCATTTTTTTTTGTCCCCATCAAAGTATGAATAAAAATATCCAATCAAATTGAAGTCACCGACTTTGAAATACTCGAGCTCAACATCTTGTGTTCCCTTTAAGTATTTTAGTACACTTTTTGCAACATACCTATGTTCTGCACAAGGATTTTGCATAAACATGGACAAAATATTAACAACGAATAAAATATTTGGTCTAATAGTGTTTAGGTAGATAAGACTTCCCACAAGCCATTTGTACTTTGTTGCATGGTCAAATTCATTTCCTTTTTTTGATGCGAGCTTCAAATTCAGTTCCATTGGAGTAGACAAAGGGTTGCTTTTTTCCATGCCAAACTTGTTCAACTATTCTCCACTATAATTCTTTTGGTAGATGAATATGTACCTTGGATGTTGAGTCACTTCAATGCACAAATAATAGGGAAGATGTCCCAATTCTATCATCTCAAAGTCCTTTTTCATCTCAAAGTCTTTTGTCATATGGCTTGCGGTGCTTGTTTTAGGCCATATAAAGATTTGCTGAGTTTACATACTTTTTTCTCTTTTCCCTTCGCAATAGAATCTCCTGGCTGGGACATGAAGGTGTCCTCTTTCAAGTCTCCATTCAAGAAAGTAGTCTTCACATCCAATGGATGAACTTTCCATCCATTTGTTGAACTTCCCATCCATTTTGTGCATTGAAGGCAAAGAGAGTCAAGATGGTTGCCTATTTTACTATGGGGGAAAAGTGTTATCATAATCAATACCTTCTTTTGTGCAAATCCTTATGCCACAAGCCTTGATTTGTGCTTGTCAAGTGAACCATTTAATTTGTACTTGTTCTTGTATATCCATTTGTAGCCAAATGGTTTGGTTATGAATGGAGGATTCACCATTATCACGCTGCTTTTGCATTACTTTTTTCCATTCATGATGAGAAGTAGCTTCTTTAAAGGAAGTTGGTTCAAATTTAGTAGATAAATCCAATTCACAATCATATGAGACATCCATATCATTTATATCGACTTAATCATAATTATCTACATCACCTCCATCTTGTTTGGTGGAACCTTTGGTTATTGCTTTTTCGACCTCCCCTGGATGAACATTTTTAAATGTTTTAAATGAGCCATTTTAGAGGGACCTTTTTGAGATGGTCTAAGTTGCTCCATTGATGAAGATGGGGTTACATCAAGATTTAGCTTTCCAATCCTCTCAATCACATCATTCAAAGGGTCTGTGACATCCCCTAGTCAACATTTCTCTCATTGTAAATAATTTTAATCATTTAAATCGCTGGAGAGGGACATTCCCTGAGGAAGGAGATTGCTTGAGGGAATTGTTGTTTTGAATATTAGTCCTAGTTGGCTAAGTGGTTTTAAATGGGCTAACTGTGCCATAAATTAACTAAAAGAAGAAGAGACATGTTCAGGTGTCCTTTAGCTTCAACAATAAGCAAGAAGAGGACATACATTTGAAGGCAACATGGGATGCACTGTTTTGGGAGGTTGATTGGCATGCAATTGTGGAGAATGATGGGCGGTTAGTTCACCGGTCAGAGGACCATCATTGACTGACTTTCTCTCTCTCTCTCTCACACACACACACACACACACACACACACACACATAGGCATAGAGAACAAACTCTCTAGGGGCGCGCGGAAACAGTGAAAAAAACACACACAGAATGTTGCGGTAAAAATTATTAAAAAAGGAAAAAAAGAAAAAAAAGAAAAAAAAAGGAAAAATTCCTCCAAGGGTGATGAGAACACAAAGAAGGAAATGACCAAATTTCATTGTTGTTAAGCTCTGTAGGAATGGAAAACCAGCGGAAGAATCTCCATAGAGGCTTGCTGGGTAAAACATTATAGAGAACAATGGCTTGCTTGAAGGCTAAAAAACCATTGGAAGCTTGTGGATTGATGAACCACTAGTTAGGAGAGAAGCACTAAGGTATTTGGGGAGTTGATGAACCACCAGGTGATGAGAACTCTGGTGCTTGCTCTCATTGATGAATTATTTGGTAAAATGGCTTGTATGCTCCTACAGTGGCTTATCCATTAACGAACCTTCCTTTATTGTGGCATCTCTTCCTTGAAAGTGAGTTGAACTCTTTGAATTGTGGTATCTTGATATGGATGTTCATCATATGTGAAAAGTATGAGAGGACAGAGTGGAAGTTTATGTAGTTGGTGTTTGAAGGCAGAGTGGCCTTGTGATGTCTTGTTTCAACTATTTAATTGTTGAAATTTTCCCTTAGAAAACACTCCTCCTCATCCTGTGGAATTTGGCTCGGGGGTAACAACTACAAGTAACTGTGGCTATAGTTTTTCTATGGTTGGTTGGAGAGTCGAAGTCCTGCTCTTAGTTTCCATACTACCTTGCTACGTAAGATAAATATTTACTTGGTCTTTTTAAGTTAAAAAATATGTACATGTGTATGGTAATGGATAATGATCTTGCTAATATTAAGGAATACAACTTCTTGTGTGTGAATGGATATTAGATTTATTATATACACGTTCGAGGAATGATATGGTTCCTGTATGTTTAATAGATCAAATCTTAATGAACTCCATATCTATAGAGATGATGAAGTCTCTATGTTATCTCATTAAATTGGCAAGTATGCTCACAAACTTGTATGGTTGTTGTTTCATTTCTCGTTCTTTATTATTGTCCTGTTAAGAAAAGGACATCCATATCTTGTGGCAGAAGTCTGGGTAAGATCCCTATAAACACGAGAAATGTGCTTAGTTGCACGTCTTATGTATATCCTTTTTGAATGTATTGTATTCAAGATTTAGGGATTGCACCCCTTTGTGTCTCTCAACAAGTTTCATTGATTTTGAGAGCTTAGTGTAATGGCTTCGTAACCTTCATGTACTAAGGGAGGAAGCGAAATCGTGAAGAATATGTTGCTCAGGTCGAAAGCTTGGAACACCTCGGGTCTAGGTGATTTCGTGAAGAAATCAAAATATTTTCCAAGTGTAAAAGACTCATTGAAATAGGTTAGGAGAACTGGTGGGACCCACCAGGTCTGGGGTTGGGTCAATCGACCTTGTTGGCCGAGTCGGCGTTGGAACCCAATTGGACTCGGAATAGGTTGGGTGGGACTCGCCAGGTTGGGGGTTGGGTCAGTTGGCCTCGTTGGTTGAGTCAGACCCAGAACCAGTTGGATCCAGAGTAGGCTGGCTAGGACCCTTGTGGAATTTTTTTTCTTTATTGAATATAAACTGATGATTATACAGATGGACACTTAGCAAGACTGAGTTTTCTTCCTCAGATTGACTGCAGCAGCATTTAATGAATATATCTCAGCACAAGGCTTAAGAAATTCATAGGCTACCTGGCATGCATGCAGGCTGAGTCTCAAAAACTTACAGACTTACAGACTCACAGACTCATAGAACATAAATGATTCGGCCACTTTAGGTTCATACTAGCGTCAAACACTAATATGCAGGCTTCTCAAATCATTACAGACTAGAACTTATCTTGTGTTGCAAGCAGATTAGACTAAGAGTCCGCAGATGCAGAGCAGGAGAAAGTTTGACTCAGACCTCTAAACTCTCAATTCCCGGATGAGCCTTACCTTCTAGTTCGAAATATTTATAGAACTAGCCAAGGGGGACAAGCATCCGTGAACTGCCGAAAGCAAAATGTACAAACTGATGACTCAAAAGAAAGATGCTGATCGGGTCTGATCAGATCGCCGAAAGCTAGATTCGGGCATGGGGGTACTGTCCCATGTTATCTCATCCCTTCTCCTTTTACGGATAGCCAGAGGCATATGGGGACCGAATCTAGTACACACAGTATTTACACAGAGGATATTCATCAAAAGAGAACCCTCGAAAGATCGAAAAGACTTAAAGTTGAGATATGCAAATCTCATTTGTACAAATATTACAGAGTGGAGATTCCAGGACAAGGGAACCCACGAAAGCTTGTCCAACACCATAGTCGGTTGGAAAGACGACACTTAAAAGGTATAGTAATCAATCTGAGGATGGGTGTAGTACTGGTAATTCCATCTTTCAATCATATAGTTTGAATAGTATTGGACCCATACTTCTTTCTCCGATTCCCAGGCTGCTGTACTGTGTGGGTTAGGTAGGTCCAGATAATTTAAATTCATGAATGGATTTGAATTTGGATCTACTTGTCTATGGAATTCAACATAATTAGTACTTGTGGTAATTGATCTAGATTTATAATGATTCATTACAAACCATCGGACATGGCCACACCTTCTAACACCTCTTAAGAAAACTATATCTTCTAGGTCCATTAGATCCCTTATTGTTTTGTAGAGAACTTCTGTCACGAGCATACTTTGTGGACTAAACCCCAGCATCTTGAGTAAGGTAAAAGAATATGGTTTAGGTATAAGGGGTGACAAGCCATATATCTTCCACCATTCCATGAACCCTTCTGGTAGGGGATCATATTCTTCCATATCTTCAACTGGAACTCCTTCAAATAAGAAAGAAAACTGCAGGGAGTAAAATAGATTAGTAGAAAAATTCTGGAGATTCATTCCTGCATAAAAGGCCTCTCTTTGGCGTTCTCCATCATAGTTGGATCTGTTGAGATGATTATCAAATCTTCTAAATGTTATATGGCAACTTGTGATTCGATTATCATCCTCATTATCCCTTTCAACTCTGTAAGCTATGCTTCCGATGTGTCTCAAATAATCCAGGGCCTCTAAGGCTTCATCATTTAATTCATCTTGCAGAGGATCTGTCCAAAGATAAGGAAAACCTGTTCTATACCTGACTTCTTTTATTGGCCGCCAATCATCATCATGATCTAGCAAAGCTTTTCCCAAATCATATGAAATCCATCCAGCTGAAGTTTCTATTTCAACAGTTTCATCATGTCTTCTTATATAATTACAATCCAGAGCAAGGATGGAATGTTCTGATAGAAATTCCCTGCTTAGCATGTCTGCAAAACTGTTTTTATCCCCTTTTACAAACTCAATATCAAAATTATACTGGTTGAGTTGCATAACCCAGCGAACCATTGCTGCATCCTCAAATTCACACTTATGAATTGCATATTTGAGCGCTTGACAATCTGTTTTGATTGTGAATTTGGTGTAAATCACAAAATCTTTGAATTTCTCAATCCCAAGGCAAACAACCCGGAGTTCCTTCTTCAGACTGGACCAGTTCAACTGGTTCTTGGCCCAGAGTCCAGAGGCATACTGGCATACTTCTATCTCTTTCTTTTCTTTGGGATTTTTCTGACATAGTACTGCACCCCAACCAGCTTGACTTGCATCTGTCATTATGATCTTTTTCCATTCTTCTCTGATGGGAGAAGAAGATGGATATTTTTGACTCTATCTTTTATCCTTTTAATAGCCTGTGTACATTCAGCGGTCCAGGGGATGGGATCTTTCTGGAGCCTTTTATTCAAAAGTTTCCTCTTTTGGGCGCAATGACTCAGAAATTTTGGAATATAATTTAGACTTCCTAAAAACCTTTGTAACTGATTCTTGTCAGTTATCTCATTTGGGAAATGATCAACAAAATTAAGACTTCTTTGAATCACAGTATAAGAGCCATACTGGATATTGTATCCCAAGAAGTCTATCATGGTTTCGAGAAGCTTCATCTTTGATACCGATAACACTATGCCCATTTCTTTGACTCTTTTCAGGAAGATTTTTAGATGTTTGATATGATTTTGTATGTTATCGGAATGTATCAATAGATCATCAATGTATTTCTTTAAAAATTCATCCATACCTTCGAAGGTTTCATCCATTATCCTTTGAAATTCTGAAGGCGCATTGATGAGACCAAAAGGCATGATGTTCCACTCATAATGCCCTTGTGGAACGGAAAAAGCTGTCTTCCATTTGTCTGTTTCCTTGATGCCAACCTGCCAAAATCCTGACTTCAAATCGAATTTAGAGAATACTTTTGATTTTGATATTTGGGCCAATATGGAGGATGGTTTTGGCAAGGGATAGGCATCATAATCGAGAAGGCTATTAAGAGGTTTGTAATTGGCTACCAATCTGGGTTTTCCTCTAGCAATCTCTGCATGTTTATTTACATAGAATGCAAAGCAAGCAATTGGGCCCTTGCTTTTCCTTATTAAACCTTTCTTTAGAAGATCTTTAATTTCTTCCCTGCACAGTTTCATTTTCTCTTCATTCATTGGCACAACCTTAGATCTTCTGAGCTTGCCACTGAAATCTGCTTTTAGTGGGAGCTCAACCTCATGTTTGTGAATGTGCCAAAAGGCATTAGGGTCATCAGAACAACATTCTTTAAATTTAGCAGTGAGGTTTGCTATTTCTTTTGAAGATTTCTTTTGAGTGTTTCTTTCTTCATCTCCATTTTTGCCAATAAACTCTCCATCCTTTCTATTCTTTTTAATCTGTTTGGAGAATTTGAATTGATAAAAGGAAAAAATATTTCTCGATCATCCAAGCTTATAAAATATCCATACCTCTGAGACTGTGTATCAAGCTTGGCTCCATGCTTAGTGAAGTTCTGGAAAAATGGTGTGCCAAGATACATAGCACAATCTATTCCTGGGACTATCGGACATACAAGATGTACTCCAGTGTCTTCTGTCAAAAATACATCTACTTCTGCTTCTGATTTAGTGCGGATGTCGCCGCTTGCTGTAACCACCTTGGGGCAGGCAGTTGGTCTTCTGAGATGCGTACTGACTACTGTGTCACTAACAATATTAAGTCTAGAACCAGTATCCATCAAGACTTTCCAATCTTCATACTGTGTTCCAATCCTGACATTCATTTTTACACAGTACATGACATCCTGATTCACTATATTGCAACTCAGATTTAATCTATCACTCTCACCTTCTGGGTTTTCCATTTCTTCAGAAGTTGGAGTCTGGTGGAGTATCCAGTTTTCCATTTTTCCCGATATTGGAGGATCACTGGAAGAGGAAGCTATATTCGCATTCATCATTCTTAGTGACATATTATTATGGTTTTCAATGCATAGCCTTTTATTTTCTTTTACTGTCTTTCTCAATTCTTTTATGGCTTGGTGAATACTGGGCAGAGTTTGGGGTAGATCTTCACCAAAGTCCTCAGTTTTGAATTGCTTGATTAATGCTTCTACTGAGAAAAGGGATGCAAGAGGTACATACCATTTATTTGGAGAATTCTTCGAGCTGGAGGGTACCCGTTTCAAATGATCCATTAATAATGGTTTATACATGTCTTTCAGTTGCGGATCTGATGCAGCCATCATTTGTGCAAAGAGATTCCTGCTTATCTCTTCATGATCATTTGTCTTCATCATCCTCACTGTATTGCAATTACATACATCAGGATCACTACAGTCGCAATCTCTGCACTCTGTACAATAGGGATCTCTGCAGAGTTCTTCATCAGAGGATTCATCAGAATGGACAAAATTTAAGTCATTATCTGTTTCTGAGTCAGAAGATAAAATATCATCAGAACTACTAGGTAAATCAAAGAAATTTATTCTCCCTTTCTTATTTCTATAAGGCAATTTTTTCTTTGATTTGTCTTTGTTTTTCTTGAGGCAGTCTGGAGCTGTATGTGCTTTCTGATTACAGTTATAACAGATAATTTCTTTCCCTTTTTCTTTGGAAAACATTTCCGTATGTTTATATGATTTTCTTTTGAAATGTTTCTTTTCTTTAACTTGGGAAGACGGGGAATTCTTTTTTGTAAATTTGTGAGTTCTGCGCTTTTCCCCCCAGAATTACCAGCCTTTCCAAGGTGCCATTGCTTACAGAGCTGTTGGTAACCATGTGGTTTCTTTGGATTTGTTGTTGCTCTAGCAATTTTCATTTGAGAGCAAAGCTCTACAATGATTGCTTTTACCGCTTTTCTGATGATACCAAATTTATAGTCTCCAACTTTCCCTGGTAATTTGTTTACAATTGCAGAGGAAACCCACTCAGGAAGAGACGCCACAAAAATTTCTTTCCATTTGGGCTCAATAATAAGATCTGGAGACAAAGTATGTAAGCGGTGCAGAAATTCATTAAAATGTTGCATATTATGCAACTTCATTGCTAACAAAGTGATAGTAGTGATTTCATTGGTAATTTGAGGAAAACCAATAAAATTCACAATGATACCATATATGAGTTTTCCAGTCATATTGTTGACAGGAATATGAGTGACTGGATCCACATATGTGGAGCCGTCTTCATTAAGTACTACAACTTGTTCCCAAGATTGGAGAAGATTAGGCTCTTTCAGAGTTTCAGCTTTCAGCCATGAATCCAGTGTGCCTTCGGAACCCCCAATAATCCTTCTAGTGGCATTTATGGGGCCAATGTCATCTGCAAGGTATGTTCTGTAATAGACAAGCATGGAATGCAAGACAGACATAACTTCTGCCTCAGTGCAATTATCTATATTCCATGAATATGTTGAATTTGCAGACCAATCTTTGTGGTATTCAGATTTCATGAGATCTCTACGATCTGGAGCAGGATTCCAGGTAGTATCCCATTTTGATCTAGATGAAGTGGCATTGACTTGGTTTTCATCATCATTTGTATTGATGCAAAATTGTTCTTTATCCTCAATGGAGAAGTTATTGATGCATGCTTCTAGATCCTCTATATCAGGATCAAGATCTATCTTATGTATGCTAGTATCAATATTTTCTTGTTCTTCTCCTTTTTCTTCTTCCTCTTCTTGTTTGGATGACTCTCCAAACGGAAAACTTGAGAAATTTCCTTTAAAAGGTTCTTCAGGTTCTTTAGTTTTTGCAGGTATAGAAGTAGGGCTGAAGAAGCTAGGATTTGCAAATAGAGAATATGGATGAGTAGATGTCGGAGGTGGAAAGTTTATGGAGCTTGGAGCTTTTATGAGGCTTTCCACAGACGGAGTCAGTGAATTGGGAATTGCAGTCTTGGGCTCAGAAAATATAGTAGCAGACTTATATGCTTCTATACTGGGTTTCTTCTTTAAAGAGTCAATCCCTTTAGATACTTCCCAAACCTGTTTTTTAACAATGTCAAGACTGGTGGAGACCTTGACAATTTCTTTGCCATGAGAAATTGCTGCTTCATGGATCTTCTTTTCTGTTTTCAGAGAAAGTTTATCTAAACTCTGAGAAATTGTTTGGTCATTTTCTGCTAAAGTTTTTACACTCTCATTTAAGCAAACAGTATTGTAGTCTTGTTTTTGCAAGACCCTATCAAGCATGAGTTTCATCTCTGTACATGCTTCTCAATAGACTCAAATATGGTTTTCATATACTTTTCAAGACTAGATAGAGCCGGATTTGTCCAATTTGTGGCAGCTATTGAATCTTTTGTTGCCAAAGAAGGATCATTAGCATGAGATGGAAGGAGTTTATACAATTTTCTTTCTTGGCTTCTAATAACAAAATTTTTCCAAGGTGGGAAATCTGTGCCAGTTTCGACAATTGATCCATCAAGGAGTTCCCACTTGTGTTTATTTGGAGTTCCAGTTCTGATCATATTTATATGGAACTGAGAACAAATATTTCTTACTAATTCTTATCCTTTCATCATAATAGATATCAGAGTCCTAGGAGTGTTTTCTTTGCTTAACATACTCTGGATCTTAGGATAAAAAACAGGGGCTTTTAAAGGAGGAGGAATTACGACAGGATTTTCTTGCAATTTTCCTTCTACAAATTTATCTTGATCCTTGACTCTTTTTTGTTTTGCTTGGTTTCTGAACTGTTTTGCCAAAGAGTCTTCTATTATATTTGCAGAAGGATAATACCATTCATAGAATGATATCCATTGATTTTGCGCCTTCATCCATTCCTTCCATTTATCACTGTTCTGTTTGTTGAATGCAGGCCGATCTTTCTTTTCCAGGAGCCATAGCTCTTGCATATATAAATGTTCTTTCTCATGGGTGTAAATATCCCAATTGAACATCTTTTTCTTCCAGGCATCATCTGGATCATACGGGCCAATCCCTTTAAATATCTTTAAGAAAGCAATTATCTCAGAATCATAAGGGATTTCAATAAACTCTGGGATAGGGTCAATAGGATTCTTCCTATATGAAGGAACGACTAATGAACGTGTGTAACCAAGACCATGTGAAGAAGAACCATAAACAATATGTACAAGGAGTTCTTCCTGTGGATTGAAAAAGGAAACTTTTTTGTAACTTTGTTCCGATGAGTCATCAGAAGGCGGAACAAACTTGATCATATTTATGTGGTGATTACCAGATGAATCTCCATGGGGAGTAGGAGGATCATAAGAGAACTGACAAAAAGTCTTCGAGCAGTGAGGATGGTCACAAACTGGGCTGAAAGGCTGAGATGAGCTTGGCTGTGAGAAAAGTCTTTTTATAGACTCATACACTGCTTGGTCAATTACAAACTGCGGTGGGACTGTGGCTTGAGCAGGATGTAATTGGTTGACAGAGACTGTTGTAGGCACTGAAGTGATAGAAGGTCCACCACGCTGAGCGGTGTTTACTCTGGGGAATCTGGTGATAACCTTACCATCTGTTTCGGTAATGATAGACTAGGCTGCAACGACAGTTTTCTTTGTAGGTTTTCCCCAATTAGTGACCCAATCATCTGGAGGACAAAGATCTTTGCGGGAGACATATACAGGGGCAACTGGATTACAAGCAGAGTCATATTGTACAAGGGTTACTCTACCAGAATCTTTACCAGGAGAATGCAAAACTGCAGGAATAGTGGTGTTATAAAACCGGACACAGGTAATATAAAAAACGGTCAAATTTTTTGATTTTGCATGAAAGTTTTCATACCCTTTGGTTTGAATACCAAGGGTCAAACATTTTAGAATATTGGGGTCGTCAAGAGCGACAGAGAAGTCAGGGAAGACATCATACTGAATCGGACCATCAGAGAGACTGGTCTCGATTCCTCCTATCATAGCTTGTGTGAAAGTACTCCATCGATTATCAAATAGGGCTGAAAAGACAAAGGCTTGCTGGCCTTTTCTGTGCAAAGCATTCAGTCCAATCCTTACCATCCCGAGATGGACGTACTGATATCCTGACTTCAAAGCAGCTTGGATATGTTTTTGTTCAAGCAGAGGGATTGTCATCATGATATTTAAATATAACTCTGTCTTGATTGACTTTTCTTTTATTTTTATCTGACTAAGAGCTCTAAAATTAAAAGGACCAAGATTTTTATATACATCTGTAGGTGAGACAGAGGGAAGTTTCCAATCTATTGTGGGACTATCTTCTTCCTCATTCAAACATGCTTCATTTCCTGAAGTTTCTTCATTATGGCACAAATCATACATTCTTGATCTTAATTCTTGTTCATTTTGCATTGCATCAAAGTATTTTGAACCAAATTTTCCCATAGATGCAGAAGAACTTGCAGAGTCCATTTTCTTCAGAATAAAGAAAGATAAATACCCGGTATTAAACTTGCAGTATGATAACAGGAAGAGATTGCGGCTTCCTCTTGCTGGCTACATTGTGGCTTCCTAGCGTACCGAAGTACGAATTCTTCGTCCAACGTCTTCAACACCTTCAACGCCAATCCGCGGCAACAACAAGCTACAAACGCTATTCAGGACTCAAGCGAATTTGTGATCCACTCAAACAATATAGCACTAACAAGATCCACTCAAACAATAACTTGGCTCCGATACCATTTTCAGGATCATATCACAAAATACACAAGTATAGTAATCAATTTGAGGATGGGTGTAGTACTGGTAATTCCATCTTTCAATCATATAGTTTGAATAGTATTGGACCCATACTTCTTTCTCCGATTCCCACGCTGCTGTACTGTGTGGGTCATGTAGGTCCAGATAATTTAAATTCATGAATGGATTTGAATTTGGATCTACTTGTCTATGGAATTCAACATAATTAGTACTTGTGGTAATTGATCTGGATTTATAATGATTCATTACAAACCATCAGACATGGCCACACCTTCTGACACCTCTTAAGAAATCTATATCTTCTAGGTCCAATAGATCCCTTATTGTTTTGTAGAGAACTTCTGTCACGAGCATACTTTGTGGACTAAACCCCAGAATCTTGAGTAGCGTAAAAGAATATGGTTTAAGTATAAGGGGTGACAAGCCATATATCTTCCACCATTCCATGAACCATTCTGGGAGAGGATCATCTTCTTCCATATCTTCAACTGGAACTCCTTCAAATAAGAAAGAAAACTGCAGGGAGTAAAATAGATTAGTAGAAAAATTCTGGAGATTCATTCCTGCATAAAAGGTCTCTCTTTGGCGTTCTCCATCATAGTTGGATCTGTTGAGATGATTATCAAATCTTCTAAATATTATATGGCAACTTGTGATTCGATTATCATCCTCATTATCCCTTTCAACTCTGTAAGCTATGCTTCCGATGTGTCTCAAATAATCCAGGGCCTCTAAGGCTTCATCATTCAATTCATCTTGCAGAGGATTTGTCCAAAGATAAGGAAAACCTGTTCTATACCTGACTTCTTTTATTGGTCGCCAATCATCATCATGATCTAGAAAAGCTTTTCCAAAATCATATGAAATCCATCCAACTCAAGTTTCTATTTCAACAGTTTCATCACGTCTTCTTATATAATTACAATCTAGGGCAAGGATGGAATGTTCTGATAGAAATTCCCTGCTTAGCATGTCTGCAAAACTGTTTTTATCCCCTTTTACAAACTCAATATCAAAATTATACTAGCTGAGTTGCATAACCCAGCGAACCATTGCTGCATCCTCAAATTCACACTTATGAATTGCATATTTGAGAGCTTGACAATCTGTTTTGATTGTGAATTTTGTGTAAATCACAAAATCTTTGAATTTCTCAATCCCAAGGCAAACAACCCGGAGTTCCTTCTTTAGACTGGACCAGTTCAACTGGTTCTTGGCCCAGAGTCCAGAGGCATACTGGCATACTTCTATCTCTTTCTTTTCTTTGGGATTTCTCTGACATAGTACTGCACCCCAACTAGCTTGACTTGCATCTGTCATTATGATCTTTTCCCATTCTTCTCTGATGGGAGATAGAGGATGGATATTTCTGACTCTATCTTTTATCCTTTTAACAGCCTGTGTACATTCAGCGGTCCAGGGTATGGGATCTTTCTGGAGCCTTTTATTCAAAAGTTTCCTCTCTTGGGCGCAATGACTCAGAAATTTTGAAATATAATTTAGACTTCCTAAAAACCTTTGTAACTGATTCTTGTCAGTTATCTCATATAGGAAATGATCAACAAAATTAAGACTTCTTTGAATCACAGTGTAAGAGCCATACTGGATATTGTATCCCAAGAAGTCTATCATGGTTTTGAAAAGCTTCATCTTTGATGCCGATAACACTATGCCCATTTATTTGACTCTTTTCAGGAAGATTTTTAGATGTTTGATATGATCTTGTATGTTATCAGAATGTATCAATAGATCATCAATGTATTTCTTTAAAATTCATCCATACCTTCGAAGGTTTCATCCATTATCCTTTGAAATGCTGAAGGTGCATTGATGAGACCAAAAGGCATGATGTTCTACTCATAATGCCCTTGTGGAATGGAAAAAGGTGTCTTCCATTTGTCTGCTTCCTTGATGCCAACCTGCCAAAATCCTGACTTCAAATCGAATTTAGAGAATACTTTTGATTTTGATATTTGGGCCAGTATGGAGGATGGTTTTGGCAAGGGATAGGCATCATAATCGAGAATGCTATTAAGAGGTTTGTAATTGACTACCAATCTGGGTTTTCCTCTAGCAATCTCTGCATGTTTATTTACATAGAATGCAAAGCAAGCAATTGGGCTCTTGCTTTTCCTTATTAAACCTTTCTTTAGAAGATCTTTAATTTCTTCCCTGCACAGTTTCATTTGCTCTTCATTCATTGGCACAGCCTTAGATCTTCTGAGCTTGCCACTGAAATCTGATTTTAGTGGGAGATCAACCTCATGTTTGTGAATGTGCCAAAAGGCATTAGGGTCATCAGAACAACATTCTTTAAATTTAGCAGTGAGGTCTGCTATTTCTTTTGAATATTTTCCATTATCCAAAAGTTCTTCAGCTTTGAGCGTTTCTTTCTTCATCTCCATTTTTTACAATAAATTCTCCATCCTTTCTATTCTTTTTAATCTGTTTGGAGAATTTGAATTGATAAAAGGAAAAAATATTTCCCGATCATCCAAGCTTATAAAATATCCATACCTCTGAGACTGTGTATCAAGCTTGGCTCCATGCTTGATGAAGTTCTGGAAAACTGGTGTGCCAAGATACATAGCACAATCTATTCCTGGGACTATCCGACATACAAGATGTACTCCAGCGTCTTCTGTCAAAAATACGTCTACTTCTGCTTCTGATTTAGTGCGGATGTCGCCGCTTGCTGTAACCACCTTGGGGCAGGCAATTGGTCTTCTGAGATGCGTACTGACTACTGTGTCGCTAACAATATTAAGTCTGGAACCAGTATCCATCAATACTTTCCAATATTCATACTGTGTTCCAATCCTGACTTTCATTTTTACACAGTACATGACATCCTGATTCACTATATTGCAACTCAGATTTAATCTATCACTCTCACCTTCTGGTTTTTCCATTTCTTTAGAAGTTGGACTCTGGTGGAGTGTCCAATTTTCCATTTTTCCCGAGATTGGAGGATTACTGGAAGAGGAGGCTATATTCGCATTCATCATTCTTAGTGACAGATTATTATGGTTTTCAATGCATAACCTTTTATTTTCTTTTACTGTCTTTCTCAATTCTTTTATGGCTTGGTGAATACTGGGCAGAGTTTGGGGTAGATCTTCACCAAAGTTCTCATTTTTGAATTCCCTGATTAATGCTTCTACTAAGAAAAGGGATGCAGGGGTACATACCCTTTATTTGGAGAATTCTTTGAGTTGGAGGGTACCTGTTTCAAATGATCAATTAATAATGATTTATACATGTCTTTCAGCTGCGGATCTGATGCAACCATCATTTGTGCAAAGAGATTCCTGCTTATCTCTTCATGATCATTTGTCTTCATCATCCTCACTGTATTGCAATTACATACATCAGGATCACTACAGTCACAATCTCTGCACTCTGTACAATAGGGATCTCTGCAGAGTTCTTCATCAGAGGATTCATCAGAATGGACAAAATTTAAGTCATTATTTGTTTATGAGTCAAAAGATAAAATCTCATCACAGCTACTAGGTAAATCAAAGAAATTTATTCTCCCTTTCTTATTTCTGTAAGGCAATTTTTTCTTTGATTTGTCTTTCTTTTTCTTGGGGCAGTCTGGAGCTGTATGTCCTTTCTGATTACAGTTATAACAGATAATTTCTTTCCCTTTTTATTTGGAAAACATTTCTGTATGTTTATATGGTTTTCTTTTGAAATGTTTCTTTTCTTTAACTTGGGAAGACGGGGAATTCTTTTTTGTAAATTTGTGAGTTTTGCGCTTTTCCCCCCCAGAATTACCAGCCTTTCCAAGGTGCCATTGCTTACAGAGCTGTTGGTAACCATGTGGTTTCTTTGGATTTGTTGCTGCTCTGGCAATTTTCATTTGAGAGCAAAGCTCTACAATGATTTCTTTAACCGCTTGTCTGATGATACCAAATTTATAGTCTCCAACTTTCCCTGGTAATTTGTTTACAATTGCAGAGGAGACCCATTGAGGAAGAGAGGCCACAAAGATTTCTTTCCATTTGGGCTCAAGAATAAGATCTGGAGACAGAGTATGTAAGCGGTGCAGAAATTCATTAAAATATTCATCAAAATGTTGCATATTATGCAACTTCATTGCCAACAAAGTGATAGTAGTGATGTCATTGGTAATTTGAGGAAAACCAATAAAATTCATAGTGATACCATATATGAGTTTTCCAATCATATTGTTGACAGGCATATGAGTGACTGGATCCATATATGTGGAGCCATCTTCATTATGTACTACAACTTGTTCCCAAGATGGGAGAAGATTGGGCTCTTTTAGAGTTTCAGCTTTCAGCCATGAATCCAGTGTGCCTTCGAAACCCCCAATAATCCTTCTAGTGGCATTTATGGGGCCAATGTCGTCTGCAAGGTATGTTCTGTAACAAACAAGCATGGAATGCAAGACAGACATAACTTCTGCCTCAGTGAAGTGATCTATATTCCATGAATATGTCGAATTTGTAGACCAATCTTTGTGGTATTCAGATTTCGTGAGATCTCTACGGTTTGGAGTAGGGTTCCAGGTAGTATCCCATTTTGATCTAGATGAAGTGGCATTGACTTGGTTTTCATCATTATTTGTACTGATGCAAAATTTTTCTTTATCCTCAATGGAGAAGTTATTGATGCAGGCTTCTAGATCCTCTATATCAGGATCAAGATCTATCTTATGTATGCTAGTATCAATATTTTCTTGTTCTTCTCCTTTTTCTTCTTCCTCTTCTTGTTTGGATGACTCTCCAAACGGAAAACTTGAGAAATTTCCTTTTAAAGGTTCTTCAGGTTCTTTAGCTTTTGCAGGTATAGAAGTAGGGCTAAAGAAGCTAGGATTTGCAAATAGAGAATATGGATGAGTAGATGTCGGAGGTGGAAAGTTTATGGAGCTTGGAGCTGTTATGAGGCTTTCCACAGACGGAGTCACTGAATTTGGAATTGCAGTCTTGGGCTCAGAAAAGATAGTAGCAGACTTATATGCTTTTGCACTGGGTTTCTTCTCTAAAGACTCAATCCCTTTAGATACTTCCCAAACCTATTTTTTAACAATGTCAAGACTGGTAGAGACATTGACAATTTATTTGCCATGAGCAATTGTTGCTTCATGGATCTTCTTTTCTGTTTTCAGAGAAAGTTTATCTAAACTCTGAGCAATTGTTTGGTCATTTTCTGCTACAGTTTTTACACTCTCATTTAAGCAAACAATATTGTAGTCTTGTTTTTGCAAGACTCTATCAAGCATGAGTTTCATCTCTGTACATGCTTTCTCAATAGAATCAAATCTGGTTTTTAGATACTTTCAAGACTAGATAGAGCCAGATTTATCCAATTTGTGGCAACTATTGAACCTTTTGTTACCAAACAAGGATCATCAGCATGAGATGGAAGGAGTTTATACACTTTTCCTTCTTGGCTTCTAATAACAAAATTTTTCCAAGGTGGGAAATCTGTGTCAGTTTCGACAATTGATCCATCAAGGAGTTCCCACTTGTGTTTATTTAGAGTTCGAGTTCTGATCATATTTATATGGAACTAAGAACAAATATTTCTTACTAATTCTTCTCCTTTCATCCTAACAGATATCAGAGTCCTGGGAGTGTTTGCTTTGCTTAGCATACTCTGGATGTTAGGGTCAAAAACAGGGGCTTTTAAAGGAGGAGGAATTACGACAGGATTTTCTTGCAATTTTCCTTCTACAAATTTATCTTGATCCTTGAATCTTTTTTGTTTTTCTTGGTTTCTGAACTGTTTTGCCAAAGAGTCTTCTATTATATTTGTAGAAGAATAATACCATTCATAGAATGATATCCATTGATTTTGCGTCTTCATCCATTCCTTCCATTTATCACTGTTCTGTTTGTTGAATGCAGGACGATCTTTATTTTTCAGGAGACATAGCTCTTGCATATATAAATGTTCTTTCTCATGGGTGTAAATATCCCAATTGAACATCTTTTTCTTCCAGGCATCATCTGGATCATACGGGCCAATCCCTTTAAATATCTTTAAGAAAGAAATTATCTCAGAATCAGAAGGGATTTCAACAAACTCTGGGATAGGGTCAATAGGATTCTTCCTATATGAAGGAACGACTAATGAACGTGTGTAACCAAGACCATGTGAAGAAGAACCAGAAACAATATGTACAAGGAGTTCTTCTTGTGGATTGAAAAAGGAAACTTTTTTGTAACTTGATTCCGATGAGTCATCAGAAGGCGGAACAAACTTGATCATGTTTATGCGGTGATTACCAGATGAATCTCCGTGGGGAGTAGGAGGATCAGAAGAGAACTGACAAAAAGTCTTCGAGCAGTGAGGATGGTCACAAACTAAGCTGAAAGGCTGAGATGAGCTTGGCTGTGAGAAAAGTCTTTTTATAGACTCATACACTGCTTGGTCAATTACAAACTGCGGTGGGACTGTGGCTTGAGCAGGATGTAATTGGTTGACAGAGACTGTTGTAGGCACTGAAGTGATAGAAGGTCCACCACGCTAAGCTGTGTTTACTCTGGGGAATCTGGTGATAACCTTACCATCTGTTTCGGTAATGATAGACTAGGCTGCAGCAACAGTTTTCTTTGTAGGTTTTCCCCAATTAGTGACCCAATCATCTGGAGGACAAAGATCTTTGTGGGAGACATATACAGGGGCAACTGGATTACAAGCAGAGTCATATTGTACAAGGGTTACTCTACCAAAATCTTTACCAGGAGAATGCAAAACTGTAGGAATAGCGGTGTTATAAAACGAGACACAGGTAATATAAAAAACGGTCAAATTTTTTGATTTTGCATGAAAGTTTTCATACCCTTTGGTTTGAATACCAAGGGTCAAACATTTTAGAATATTGGGGTCGTCAAGAGTGACAAAGAAGTCAGGGAAGACATCATACTGAATCAGACCATCAGAGAGACTAGTCTCGATTCCTGCTATCATAGCTTGTGTGACAGTACTCCATCGATTATCAAATAGGGCTGAAAAGACAAAGGCTTGCTGGGCTTTTCTGCGCAAAGCATTCAGTCCAATCCTTACCATCCCGAGATGGGCGTACTGATATCCTGACTTCAAAGCAGCTTGGATGTGTTTTTGTTCAAGCAGAGGGATTGTCATCATGATATTTAAAGATAACTCTGTCTTGATTGACTTTTCTTTTATTTTTATCTGACTAAGAGCTCTAAAATTAAAAGGACCAAGATTTTTATATACATCTATAGGTGAGACAGAGGGAAGTTTCCAATCTATTGTGGGACTATCTTCTTCCTCATTCAAACATGCTTCATTTCCCGAAGTTTCTTCATTATGGCACAAATCATACATTCCTGATCTTAATTCTTGTTCATTTTGCATTGCATCAAAGTATTTTGAACCGAATTTTCCCATAGATGCAGAAGAACTTGTAGAGTCCATTTTCTTCAGAATAAAGAAAGATAAATACCCGGTATTAAACTTGCAGTATGATAACAGGAAGAGATTGCGGCTTCCTCTTGCTGGCTAAATTGCGGCTTCCTCGCGTACCGAAGTACGAATTCTTCGTCCAACGCTCAACACCTTCAACGCCAATCCGCGGCAACAACAGGATACAAACGCTATTCAAGACTCAAGCGAATTCACGATCCACTCAAACAATATAGCACTAACAAGATCCACTCAAACAATAACTTGGCTCCGATACCATTTTCAGGATCATGTCACAAAATACACATGTATAGTAATCAATCTGAGGATGGGTGTAGTACTGGTAATTCCATCTTTCAATCATATAGTTTGAATAGTATTGGACCCATACTTCTTTCTCCGATTCCCAGGTTGCTGTACTGTGTGGGTCAGGTAGGTCCAGATAATTTAAATTCATGAATGGATTTGAATTTGGATCTACTTGTCTATGGAATTCAGCATAATTAGTACTTGTGGTAATTGATCTGGATTTATAATGATTCATTACAAACCATCGGACATGGCCACACCTTCTGACACCTCTTAAGAAATCTATATCTTCTAGGTCCAATAGATCCCTTATTGTTTTGTAGAGAACTTCTATCACAAGCATACTTTGTGGACTAAACCCCAGAATCTTGAGTAAGGTAAAAGAATATGGTTTAAGTATAAGGGGTGACAAGCCATATATCTTTCACCATTCCATGAACCATTCTGGGAGAGGATCATATTCTTCCATATCTTCAACTGGAAATCCTTCAAATAAGAAAGAAAATTGCAGGGAGTAAAATAGATTAGTAGAAAAATTCTGGAGATTCATTCCTGCATAAAAGGCCTCTCTTTGGCGTTCTCCATCATAGTTGGATATGTTGAGATGATTATCAAACCTTCTAAATGTTATATGGCAACTTGTGATTCGATTATCATCCTCATTATCCCTTTCAACTCTGTAAGCTATGCTTCCGATGTGTCTCAAATAATCCAGGGCCTCTAAGGCTTCATCATTGAATTCATCTTGCAGAGGATCTGTCCAAAGATAAGGAACACTTGTTCTATACTTGACTTCTTTTATTGTCCGCCAATCATCATCATGGTCTAGCAAAGCTTTTCCCAAATCATATGAAATCCATCCAACTGAAGTTTCTATTTCAACAGTTTCATCATGTCTTCTTATATAATTACAATCTAGAGCAAGGATGGAATGTTCTGATAGAAATTCCCTGCTTAGCATGTCTGCAAAACTATTTTTATCCCCTTTTACAAGCTCAATATCAAAATTACACTAGCTGAGTTGCATAACCCAACGAACCATTGCTGCATCCTCAAATTCACACTTATGAATTGCATATTTGAGCGCTTGACAATCTGTTTTGATTGTGAATTTGGTGTAAATCACAAAATCTTTGAATTTCTCAATCCCAAGGCAAAGAACCTGGAGTTCCTTCTTCAGACTGGACTAGTTCAACTGGTTCTTGGCCCAGAGTCCAGAGGTATACTGACATACTTATATCTCTTTCTTTTCTTTGGGATTTTTCTGACATAGTACTGCACCCCAACCAGCTTGACTTGCATCTGTCATTATGATCTTTTCCCATTCTTCTATGATGGGAGATAGAGGCTGGATATTTCTGACTCTATCTTTTATCCTTTTAACAGCCTGTGTACATTCAGCGGTCCAGGGGACGGGATCTTTCTGGAGCCTTTTATTCAAAAGTTTCCTCTCTTTGGCGCAATGACTCAGAAATTTTGAAATATAATTTAGACTTCCTAAAAACCTTTGTAACTGATTCTTGTCAGTTATCTCATCTGGGAAATGATCAACAAAATTAAGACTTATTTGAATCACAGTATAAGACCCATACTAGATATTGTATCCCAAGAAGTCTATCATGGTTTTGAAAAGCTTCATCTTTTATGCCGATAACACTATGCCCATTTCTTTGACTCTTTTCAGGAAGATTTTTAGATGTTTGATATGATCTTGTATGTTATCAGAATGTATCAATAGATCAGCAATGTATTTCTTTAAAAATTCATCCATACCTTCGAAGGTTTCATCCATTATCCTTTGAAATGCTGAAGGCGCATTGATGAGACCAAAAGGCATGATGTTCCACTCATAATGCCCTTGTGGAATGGAAAAAGGTGTCTTCCATTTGTCTGCTTCCTTGATGCCAACCTGCCAAAATCCTGACTTCAAATCGAATTTAGAGAATACTTTTGATTTTGATATTTGGGCCAATATGGAGGATGGTTTTGGCAAGGGATATGCATCATAATCAAGAATGCTATTAAGAGGTTTGTAATTGACTACCAATCTAGGAAACCGCTAGGTCGGGGGTCAGGTTGTTGGGCCTGATAGCATAATCGGGTGGGAGGTCGGGCCGGCCTCCAAGTCAGGGTAAGGGACTTCAATGGATTGGTTGGTGGTTTCGCGAGGAAGGGCCGACCTCTGACCATAAGGCAGATGTGCCTTCCACATAGGTTTTCCAAGTGGCACGACGCCACGAGTGAACTGTGTTGGGTATCATGTGGGTGCCACATGGGGGTTAAGGATGACACAATGGAATGTAGTGTGTAGGGTTTAGATGATCACATCTCTTGATCTGAGTGTCATATCGAGGAAAAAAGTATATCAAACGTAAGGTCTTGAAGAGATGAACACAATGATGTTATCCATTTCAAGTTCTGAAGTAGTTGGAAAAGAGCGAAATTTTAGACCCTATTTTCATAGCGGAACCATGGAGATTGGGTCAACATCATAACTAACTATTTCTAGCCTTAATTGGGGGAGGGTATTAGGAGGAGGTGTGTTATTGAGTGATATCAGAGCATCCAAGTTCAACACTTGCACTGGTAGCGCACCAACGTAGAACTAATAAGCGAGGGTTCCACATTGGATCTTGAAGGTCTTGTGGAGCTTTAAAGCTTTGTGATAGATGCTAGAAATCTGATTGTTGTTGTGGATGATGTTGAGATTTCTAGGGCACAATATAAAAACAATTTTCTTCCACAAATAACTACTTTCAATGATTTAGTTAGCAATAATTTCACATGTCATTCATCCAATGTCATTCATCCATAAATAGAACATCAAAATGACATCTTACCAGAATATAAGATAAGTGCCAAACCCTCATTTTCTTCCACATAATTCAACCTCCTTTCCTTCTGTAAACCTCATAGAGCAAAGCTATATGTGAGAGAGTTCAATGCCCAAATGAGGAGGATATATATATATATATATATATATATATATATATATATATATATATATATATATATAGATATATATATATATATATATATATATATATATATATGTATGTATATATGTATATATATATATGTCTATATATATGTATGTATATATATATGTATATATATGTATGTATATATATGTATGTATATATATATGTATATATGTATATATATAGATATATATATATATATATATATATATATATATATATCTATATGTATATATATATATATATATATATATATATATATATATATATATATATATATATATAAAACCTTTTATATGGGGTCGAATAGGTGCCTCAAAGGGGCCTAACTGACTTAAACAAGACGAGGCTGACTTGAGCAAATTTTAGAGACAAAATATAATTTCAAATTGTTCCAATTTCTTTTATGTTGAAAATACTGACCATGGCTACTATATTTCCAACACTCCCTCTTAGCCAGGGATGCATTTTTCATTCTCTCTCCCAATATCAATTTCCCCGACCAATCCATAGGTCTCGCCACCCATAGCCTAAGGGAGAGATCACAAGTACAAGTCTCTCTCTTAGTCAAGATCAATCTCCCCGACCAATCCTTAGGTCTCCCAACACAAACCTAAGGGAGAGATCATAACATCCACCACAGCAAATGGTATCAATCAATGAGGCCAAACCAACCATATGCATAGGGTACATCTCCTCGACCGCAAACAATGTCTCTTGACCCATAGCCTAAGGGAGTGAAAATCTTCTCGACCAATCCATAGGTCTCCCGACACACAGCCTAAGGAAGATTCGTGATGCTATCAATCAATGCTCCCTCTCCAAAGGGATTCTTAACCATTCAAGTCTTTTCACTTAAACATCAACAACCAACTCAACAACAAAATGATAGCCATGGTGGATTTCAACACTTTATCAAACATTCCAACAAACGACAACTTCCAACTATTAATTTAGCTTCAGCTAGGGTTTCTCACAAAAGCAAACATCATCAAACATGGTCAAATCCTGTAGACAAGAAGTGGGTTCTCACAGAAGCAAATATTAGCAACCTGGTCATTAGTAGAAATTTAAATGTGCCATAATAAATCCAACAAACAATAAGTGGCTTCTCATAGAAGAAAATATTAACAACTTTCTCTCCAACACAAAATTAAATAGATAAACAACCATCTTCAAAATCAACTACATTTCCAGCTTCAGTCGTGCTACATGTAGCATGACCATCCATGTCATTTAGACCAATACAACACCCAGAATACATCCAGTCCAGATAGAGTCAGCAATTCCATGCATCAGGTGGTTCAATGAGCCAATCAGAGGGATTCATCAAATCAACAACAAAGTCTCACAACTTTTTCAAATTTTCCTCAAGTAAGTGTCCATGGAATCACAACCCATTATGCCACCATCTCAGCGAGGATTCCACCGGTCTCATGTCATACTTTCAATCTTACAATTATTCAATCAACTTCCTCTTACACTAGACGAATAGGACCTTAGTCCTTGTCAAAAAAAATATATTATAAACACATAATAGAAAATTCACGAGCTCTTCCTCAACAAATTTGGATCAACATTAATCTTCAAGATTTCAATCCATCTTCTCAACTGACGTCTTTACATCATGGATCAAAACATGCTTCAATAAGGTTGATCTTGTCTTCTCCCTCTGAGTCCAAAGCCCATCTAATCACGAGTGTCATTGTCACTTTGTTCTTCCATCTTTTTAACGATTGCCACAACCTTGACATACTTCATGATGTTCCTGCAATCCTCACTAGGAGGCCATGGAAGAACAATTACAACCAAGAAAGACATACAAAGACAAGAGACTCATAATGAAACAATCAAGCAAGTACTTATCTCTTGAGAGCGTGTCAACTCCCTCTCTTAAATTTTTCGGGTCCAATGATCTTTGTCCATTTGTTCATATCATCAACAGGGAGTCCACATCATCATCAAGGAGTTGATCTCATCCACATCGTCATCAAGGAGTCCACGTCATCATCAAGGAGTTGACCTCGTCCACATCATCATCAAGGATTTGACATTGTCTACATCATCATCAAGGAGTCCACATCATCATCAAGAAGTTGACCTCATATACACCATCACAAGGAGTCCACATCATCATCAAGGAGTTGACCTTGTCTACATCATCTTCAAGGAGTCCACATCATCATCAAGGAGTTGACCTCTTATACATCATCATCAAGGAGTCCATATCGACATCAAGAAATCCACATCATTAAGAATTCCATATCATCATCAAGGTATCCACATCATCAAGAATTCCATATAATCATAAACAAATCCACATCATCAAGAATTCCATATAATCATAAACAAATCCACATCATCAAGTAATGATTTAAAAATTAAAACAAGGTACATGATACTTATCTTTTGAGAACTTGTCAACTCCCTCTTAATTTTTAGCCTTTTTACATCCAACCTCTAAAACAACCATATTCTCAAGATGTCAAATTTTCTAGGAGGTAGGGTTTCCTCTTAAGCTGAGGCAATTAATCCATTAGACTTTCATGACCAACCCTAGATAGGGTTATCAATTAATTAGCTAGGGTTTTAACTCCAAACCCTAATGATCTTTTAGGTTTAATCTAGGGTTTACAAACCATAGATGAGTAATTATTGACATGAACAAACTAAGGGTTTACAAACCTTAGGGATTTCTTGATCACACCCTTACTAGGGTTTTGCAAACCCAAATCATTCCAAAAAACTGGTAAGACATTCAAACTTTCAAATCTTAGTTGATGCCATCAAGTCTCAAACCCTCAACAAACTTTCAGGCTTTGAAGGGGAGTTTACATGCTTCAAATCAATAAACTCTTTTATCATAGTAATCAGTAACATCTAATCAATAGATTTCATCATTTAGCCTTGATTTTTATGCTCAAATATTTACATAAGCTCTTAGATATTTACCAAGAGAGGTATTGGAATTCAAATAGTTTCCAGACTTGGATGAATACTTGAAATTCCAAAACTTTGTAGACTTGTAATTTGAGATACAAAGCCACCTATCATTGTTGACTCATAAGGTGTATGCCAACGCCTTTCACAACAAGATTGGTTGTTAAACCCTCAATTTTTTGTGACAAACTTCACTTCAATACAACTTCTCTGAAGCTTGAGATGGATCATTAATTTTGAAGAAAAAATCATTCGATACATTTCGAACTTCACTTCAAGAATGCAAAATTTCAGATATTAGTCGGCTTCTTGGCTCCCAATTTAATCAGGTTGCGTTTTTGTGATGACGTCCATATATGTATAGAACCAAGGATTTCCAGACTATCATCAAAAAATTATGAGGTATTACGTCCTTATCACTAGTCCACATAAAAATGTCTTCACCTCAGTCATTATTTTAGTTTGAATGCCATACTGTAATAACACGTATTGCAGAGTGATAATAAAACTCAAAATATTCTCTTCGGTCTTCATCGAAGATTCTCACTTGACTTTAGCATTTACTTTGAGCGGTTAAGACTTTCTTCATTAGGGATCAACCAGAAAAGTTCAGATCATCATACATAACTCAGATTACAGAGCTTGGATTATGATGTCATTATATCAATACAAATATTCTTACTAACATTTGTAATATAATATCATTGTAACTATGACCCTCATAGGATTTGGCAAGAATTTTTATTGCCTCAGAGATATAGAATGAGCCCAAACTTTCGTTCATAGGAATCATGACAACCACAATTGAACTTGGATCACTTACATCAATGTGCCTTAGAGAAGATTTCATACCATAGGATCACAGTGACACACCGACACTCGCATGGCTTGCATGCATTATAGAGATAGTGATGCCTCAAAACAACACTTATTTATAGGACTGTAGGAGCATTTGGTATGCAAATTCCTTCCTCAATCTGAGTAGAACGAATGACACTTAAATGATGACACAATGTTATAGAACCATTTATCACCATTGGTAGATTTGATGCTCTATGATATGGCCTAGGGCAACCCTTCTCTACCAGACTTGGTCCATTTCCTAAAAAATGATGTTTTAAATCCCATACGCGATTATGCTCTATCTAAAGCGTGTGTACACGCAGGTCAACCTATATCCAACCTGCATATATGTGTTAAAATATTAAAAAATATATAATCTCCCTTAATTCTGGTGGTGTTTACGGGTTTGACTGGATACCCAACAACTATAGGTCGTGGCCCAATTGTTTCCCAACTGAAAAAACTAATTTGGAGAAGTATAAATACATCTCCATGGGAAGGCCTAAAGGAGGAGGAAGGATTAGAGATTGATATTATAGTCGATTACATCCTTGATCAAGTCTGAAGATATTCTTGTACCTTCTGCACTCCCAATCATAAGAAACCCCTGTTTTCTTCTTGAGATGTTCATCATCCCTTCATGACATCGTTGTGTATACTTATGGACGAGGATTTATGAGGCCTAGGCATGATGCATCCAGAGGACGGTTTCGCTTGGAGCCGGCGGATGACTCAGGTTGTAGTTCTTCCATATTTTCTTTAGCTTACATTAATAAAGAGGCGCTGTCTTGTTCCTGATGATTATGGTCTTTATGCATTAATTTATTTCATGATTTGCTTATAAAATCTCACGTTAATGCTTATTTTCTTACATTCTTATATGATCTAACCTTGATATCATGAACATGCTTTCATTTATTTTTGGTGTATATGCTTTGCCTTGAATGAATTGCAAGTCTTAAAGCGCAAGGAAGAAGTAGAGGGTTTGAACCCTACGGGAACGACTTCAAACGTAAGACCTACGGGTAAGACCTTCTGTACCAAATTTAACTATTTAAGTATTAGGACTACTTGTTTGTGTGTCTCTTTATGCTGTATGCCCTCCGCTCTGTTAGGGTTCCCAACCCAAGACCCTAGGGTGATTCCACATGAAACAAAATTGGCGACTCCACTGGGGAAAGTATTCTTGTTTTCCTAGATTGGGTGTTTCTTCTTGATCAGGTCTTGCTTGATTGATTTCTTGCTTTTACAGTGTCTATGACCTATTTTCTTCCTGGGTATCAAGTCTGATCTTTTGGATCAGACCTGAATTTTTTGTTTTTCTTTATTGAGCTTTATATATGCGCTTTTTAGAGGATACAATAGCGTATACACGCTAGTTTCTTTGAAGAAACTCACGTATATGTGAGTTTCCCTTGTTTCAGTCACGTATACAAGCTTCTTTGTCTTTGCACAGTCATGTATTCCTGATTTTGAATAAATTTTTCAAAATCTTGGGCCCATTTAAGATTGTTTCCTGGTGGTTTTTGCTGTTTTCTGGTCATTCACTATCAGTAAAGCTCTACTTTCATGCAAGTTTCCAGTTTCTAATCTCCTCCTTGTTGAAAAACTTAGTCAACCTAGGGTTTTCTTTTTGAGTAAAGTTTCAGTTTGGGCTTTGGGTTGAAGGCTTCTTGTAGAGGTTCTTGGTTGTTTTGACTTTGTGGAACAAGAAATTGGTTGTTGGTTGTTTTGACTTTGTGGAACAAGAAATTGGTTGCATTTTTGTTTATAACCCAACTTTCGGATTACTTTGCTTTGCTTTCTTTTTTTGGTTGACCTATTTTTTTTCATGGTTTTTGAGTGCCTCTTTGGCGATCTTGAAAGTGTTTCTTGATGTTATTTTGGTTTGCCGAAGTCGTTTATACTGCTGTTAAGATCAATCGTTTCAAGTTTTATTATAACTTGCGAATTTTGGGACTCTTTATGCTTGTTTTTGGTCTTGGAATTTTAGTCTTTGTGTTCTAAAAAAGTTCTTTAAAAAAGAAAAAGAAAAAAACATCGTTCTTGCCTTTCTTTTTCTTTTCATTTTTTTTTCTTTTTGGTTTCTTCATTTTTTTGGAGCAATTGTGAAATTTTTTCGATTGGTTTTGCTTGGTTTCGAGGGAAGTTTGAATTTGTGCAATCCTTGTAGTCAAGTTGGCCTATTGATCTTGTGAAGGAACACATTTGCTTATTGTATGAGCATCCATGCACCATCATTATAGTTTGCATTAAGTTAGTTTGCACTGGAGGCATTTTAGTCTTTTTGTTAGATTTTCAGTGTGTGGAGCGTGTTTTCTGAAAAAGAAAAAAAATTGCTTTTACAAGTTTATTCATAGAACCTTATAGAAATCTCTTTTTATCGAAGAAAAAAAGCTGAATTTGCATATAACTAAGTTTCTATTGATTTCTTTTGCATCAAAACACCACAAGTTGCACTTTCATTTTACCCGCGGCCTAAAGAACAACCTTTTAAAATCAAGCGCTTAATTAAAAAGAACTAGAATTTTTTTTGATTTGTCATTAATTACATCAACAAGTTTAGCTCTTTAGGGCCTTGGAATATGTGAGTAGAGAGTTAATTATCCAAGGCCACTCAAACTGTTAAACATAGATGTTGAATAATGAGTGAAATCCAGTGTCGTTAGAAAGACCCAGAAAGATCCTTTCTACTGGGAGTCAAACATGAGGGAGAGTGAAGACAAGGAAAGAGAGATACCCTCTCTCCTACTTGTTGGATCCAGCCCCGAGACTATTCTGCCTAGCTTTTTATACGAACTGATGTCTATAGTTGCTATTCCTAGGGACCACATAGGTCGCTGTCGAGGGGAATCCTACGACACTTGAGGTAGACATTGCATCACATTCATTAGTACTTTTGGAGGGTACCCTTGCAAAGCTCGGGCACTTACACCAGCAAAGGATTTTGTCTGGGGGTCAGCGTAACTATGTCTGTTACCTTCGCTGGCAGGTTCGGGCTGTAATTATCCCAAACTATCTTCAGAAGGTCCCTTACTTCATTTTCTTGTATTTTGGTGTCCAATCCTCATCACCCGGAGTAGAAATACTTGGAAGTTGCTTGATTGGTTGCATATTTAGGACTTTATAGTGGAGTGCTATTTTCTCTTTGTATTTAGTTGGCTTTAGGTGGATTTGTCTTTTCACTTTTGGACCTTAGATTCTGAGTGAATGAACAACCACTCCATTGGTCTTGAAAGGATTTTGATCTTTCTTTTGAAAGTTTTGGAGTTGCCTCCTTAAGGGAAAAGGTTTAATTGTGCATCTCTCTTCCTTGGAAAGTCATTTGTACAATCCTGTAAGGGAAGGATTTGCATATAAGTCTGGTAGGGAAGGGTTGCCCTAGGCCATATCATAGAGCATAAAATCTAACAAGGATGGTAAATAGTGCTATAATAGATGCCGCCGAATATTTGAGGTCAGAAGGGGTACATGATGGCCGAAATGTATTAAGTGTATAAAAAGAATCATGCGAGGCCCTGAGAGGAGTTCACCAGATTTCAGCCTGCCAATCCAGTGGAAGAGATTAGAAATAGAGTTGCTGTCTGAGGCGGGCATACCCATGTTTAGAGATAATAAAGCATGTATGCATATTAAATACAAAAGTGGACAAAATATGTATACAAGAATAAACGAACTAAAAATACATAGTGGATCATATGATCATATCCATAGAAGTACATGTCATAATATCACATATAAAGAACTGATTAGTGATGCTGAAGTAGAAAGCTGATCATTGAAGTCATAAAGTTAATCCAAAAAGTACCAGGTCAAATAGCGGAACAAATGATACTACATGCAACTTGGGTGCCAACATATATGATGTCATTGTGATGAAATGCAACATATAAGGTAGATGGTGTCACTAGTAGAAACAAGACGAACTGACAAGTGAACCAACAAATGCTGATTCAAACCCAAGGTCTTCACCGACTGTCGTGGTACATTTTTACACAATGGGAATAAATGATCTGAAGTCGACCATGTGAGAAATCGTTTGATTATCAGCTATTGATGTATACCGTTAACAAACATGAGACTACTTACCGATAATGATGATGAGAGCCAAGGTAACCAGTACAATCTAACAAGTGCGAATAAATGATCTGAAGACGAACACTTGGAAGAATCTATCAATTGGGATACAATGATGTATTCCCACTGTTGATAGCGAAGGAATATGCCACTGATGATTGATGACTATTTTGCATATCACTATTTTTCCTAGCTTGGGACATTACATATTCATAAAGGAAATCATAAGACTGCATGGAGTTCCAAAGAAAATGATCTCGGAGAGAGACACCAAATTCACTTTAAAATTTTGGAGAAATTATTTGCAGGCCTGGGAACAGAGCTATCATTCAACACAACATACCATCCTTAGGCCAATGGGTAGACAAAAAGGAAAATAAAAAATTTTGAGGACATGTTAAGGATGTATGTAATGCACCAACCAAGGAAGTGGGAAGAATAGGCTTACACTCGTAGAATTTGCATACAATAATGGGCATTAAGAATCACTGAAAATGAGCCCATTTGAAGCACTTTATGGGAGGAGTTGTAACACTCCTATCAACTAGAGCGATCCAGTGAATAGGGTCCTCATTGGACCTAACATGGTGAAAAACATGGAGCAGGAAATGCAAATCATGAGAATAAATTTAAAAGTGGCACAAAATAGGAAGAAAAGCTATTCGGAGCAACATAGAGTTCACAAATAATTTCAAGTTGGGGAACATGTTTTCCTGTGAGGTAGACCCAAGAAGAGCTCCTTAAAATTTGGCTCATGTGCCAAGTTAACACCACAATTTTGTGGGCCATTTGAAGTGCTCAAAATAATAGGGTTGGTGGTATACATATAGGATTTGCCTCCATCAATTAGAGTACATGATGTTTTCCATGTTTCATTGCTTAAAATAATGTGTACGATGCTAATCATGTAATTGATTGGTCCGTGTTACAAGTAGAACCAGAGGGAGAGTTCCAACCAAAACCTATATGAATCTTGGATCGAAGGCATCTCACGCTCAAAAACTGAGTAATAAAGCAAATCAAAGTGTAGTGGAGGCACTTTGGGCTGAAGGAAGCCACATGGGAAATCGCTGACCTGATGCAGGAAACTTATCCTTTCTTATTCACTGAGTAAATAAATGTAAATACATTGTAAATTTTGTACATAGTTGTGTATATAAATCTCCATATCAGCGATGCTGGTCTAAATAATGTTTTGTTGCATATAGTTATTGAACGTTGAGGATGATGTTCCCCCCCAAGGTGGAGGAGACTGTGACATCCCTTGGTTAATATTTCTCTCATTGTAAATAATTGTAATAATTTAAATGTCTGATAGAGGGACACATATTGCATTGCTTGAGTGGTTTTAAATGGGTTGCCTGTGCCATAAGTTCACTGAAAGAAGAAGGGACATGTCCAAGTTTCCTTTAGCTCCAAAAAAAATCAAGAAGAGGACAAAATATTGAAGGTAGCATGTGCTACATTGTCCTAGGAGGTTGACTAGCATGCAACCATGCAGAAATATGGGTGGTTAAAATGTTGGGAAGAGGGAAGAGGAAAATCAATGACCGGATCACTCTCTCTCTCTCTCACACATATGTAGAGAGAATAAGCTCTCCAGGGGAACATAGAAGAAGTGAAATAAAGAACGTAGAGAATGTTGCAGTAAAAAAAGAAGGAAAATTTCCTTCAAGGGTGGAGATGAGAATGCTGAGAAGGTAACAACCATAATTCATTGTTAATCTCTGGAGGAATTGAAAACCAACTGAAGAATCATCACATAGGCTTGTTGGGTAAAGCATTGTAGAGAGTAGTGGCTTTCTTGAAGGCTAAAGAACCGTTGGAAGCTTGTGTATTGATGAACCACTAGTTATGAGAGAAGCACCCAGGTATTTGGGGAGCTGATGAATTACCAAGTGATGATAAATCTGGTGCTTTATCTCACTGATGAATTATCTAGTAAAAGGGACTCTATGATCCTACAATGGATTATCCACTAATGAACCTTCCTTTGTTGTGGAATCTCTTCTCTTGAAAGTGAGTTAAAATCTTTGTACTATGGTATCTTGGCATGGATGTTCATCATATGTGAAAAGTATGGGAGGACTGGGTGGAAGCTTGTGTAGCTAGTGGATGAAGGTAGAGTGACCTTGTGATGTCTTTTTTTAGTCGTTTAATTGTTGAAAATTTCCCTTCGAAAAAACTCCTCATCAAGCTGTGGAGTATGGCTCGGGGGTGATAGCTACAAGTAACTATGGTTGTAGCTTGTCTATGGGTTGGGTGGAAAGCTGAAGTCTTGATCTTAGTTGCGAGTCCATCTTGCTGCATAGGATAGGTATTTACTTGGTCTTTTTATGTTAAAATATATGTACATGTGTATGGTAATGGATAAATGATCCCGCTGATACTAAGAAATGCGAATTTATATGTGTGAATGTATATTAGATTTCCTATATACATGTATGAGGAATGACATAGTTCCTGTATGTTTAATAGATCAAATCTTAGTCAACTCCAGATCTGTAGAGATGGCAAAGTCTCAGTGTTATCTCATTAAATTTTAAAGTATGCTTGCAAGCTTGTATGGTTGTTGTTTCATTTCTCGTTCTTTATCATATTGACCTGTTAATAAAAGGACATGCATATCCTGTTGCGGCAGAAGTACGAGTAAGATCCCTGTATACATGAGAAGTGTAGTCATTTGCATGTCCTATGTATATCTTTTCTAGATGTATTGTATTCAAGTTTCAGGGATTGCACCCCTATGTATTTTTCAACAAGTTTCGTTGATGTCGAGAGCTTAGTGTAATGGCTTTGTAACCTTCATGCATTGAGGGAGGAAGTGAAATCATGAAGAATACGTCGCTCGGTTCAAAAGGATGGAACACCTCGGGTATAGGCAATTGAATAAAAAAATCAGAACATTTCCCAAGCGTAAAAGACTTATAGAAACACATTGGAAATACTGGTGGGACCTTCCAAGTTAGGGGTTGGGTCAGTCGGCCTTATTGGTCGAGTCGGGGCCGCAACCTAGTTCGACCCAAAGCAGGTCGGGTGGGACTCGCCAGGTTAGGGGTCGAGTTAGTCGAACTTATTGGCCGAGTCGAGGCTGGAACCTAGATTGACTCGGAGCAGGTCAGGTGGGACTTGCCAGGTTAGGGGTCGGGCAGTCAAGCTCGATAGGATAATGGGTGGGAGGTCGGGCGAGCCTCTAGGTCTGGGTCAAGGACTTCGATGCATTGGTTGGTGGTTTCACAAGGAAGTGAAAACCTCTGACCACAAGGTAGATGCGCCTTCTACGTAGGCTTGCCAAGTGGAATAACGCCACGAGGGCACTTTGTGGGGTATAGGTGGGTGCTATGTGGGGTTAAGGATGACATGGTGGAATGTAGTGTGTTGGGTTCAAATGATCACATCTCTTGATCCAGGTGTCAAATCGAGGAAACAATTATATCGTTGGAAAAGTCTCGAAGATACGAACACAACGATGTTATCTCTTTTAAGTTATGAAATAGTTAGAAAAGAGCGAAATTTTAGACCCCATTTCTGTAGCGATACCATGGAGATTGGGTCAACGTTGTAATTAACTCCTTCTAACCTTAATTGGGGCAAGGGATTATGGGAGGGTGTGTTACAGGATCTTCCTAATCAAATGAAGTTGCCAAAACTTCAAGAGGGGGAGATGATGTTTCAAAAGGAGATTCCGAAGATTGATCCAAGATAGAGATCCCCTCTTCAAGATGTGGAATCTCATTATCAAATTCATGATATGTCTTTACATAAGTGAATTTACTCAAACAATCAAGTTGTTTCTCAACCATATTGCTAGTGTTGGAATATCTAAGAAAAAATATATCTTTGGAGATATTGTTTTTTTGTTTTGTTTACCTCATCGTAAAGACAATTTTCCTTGGAGGTATTTGAATACCCTAAGAAGATGCACCTCCCACTTCTTGTATCAAGTTGTTTCTTTGCTTATTGGGAATCATGGCATAGCAAGTGGAACCAAATACGTTGAGATACCTCACTGAAGGAATGCAACATTACTACATTTCATAAGGAGTCTTATTTATTGGAGTAGGAGATGGACATTTATTTTTCACATGCACTTCACATAGACTTGCATCAACCTAAAACATCATCTTTACATTTTTGAAAAGTATCATGGAACAAACCATATTAAAGATAGCCTTGCTCATTCTTTCAACTACACCATTTTTTTGAAGATTGTACGGTTTGATATTGAATCCCATGTTGGGAGCGATAGTTTTCAAGTTCATTAGAGGCATATTCTCTTCCATTATAAGTACTGAAATAGCCAATATGTGGTTGCACTTCATTTTGAATCCATATATGAAAATTTCTAAAAGTTTCAAAAGTTTGAGATTTTTTTCAACAAGTAAACCCAACACTTTCTGATGTAACTATAAAAAAACTATATATATATATATATATATATATATATATATATATATTTATTGCTATTAGTATATGGAGTAGGCATAGGGCCACATAATTCATAATCTATCAGTCCAAGTTTTATACATTCTCTAGAAGTAGAATTTTGAAATGGTTTTTTGATGTGCTTTCCAAGGATACAAGGGTCACATTGCTTCATTTTCTTAGGAATGGTAGGAAAATTAGAAAAACTATTATTTTTCAATAAACGAAGGCTCTCATAATTAATATGCCTAAATCTAGCATGCCATAGAAGAATAGATGACAATATACCTTCATCATGATGATGTATGAATTGTTTTGTGTATGAGTAGATGTTTTTTTTTTTCTTCGCTTCAACAATATTTCATCCTCCACTCCAGTCATGCCAACCATTTGTCAGATGCCTTCTTTATTTCTACTTTACCATCAAAGATATGAATATATTGGCCTTGCTAGAAAATGTGTAAAAGGAACAACATATTTCTTTCCATGTTTGAAAGATAGAGTACATCATGCAAAAGAAAATGAGGAAACCCAGACAATTTAAGCCTCATAGTGCGAAGTCTTAAGTGTTTGAGACTTGATTTCTATGTAGAATAGATTATCCTATCTACTTTATCATCAAAATCTTCAAAGGAGTCTCTCCAGAAGGTCAGTGGCATGTTGCACCTATGTCAAGTAGCCGTGCATCTCTCCAAGAAGAAGATGAAGTGTGAAACAAATTTTTAGTTACTCCAATATTGTCAACAACAATATAATGAGTAAATTTAGGTGCTTTACCTTTTTCTACCGATATTAATTTTGAACTTGTTTGTCTTTGATCTTCTCCTAGGGGATTTCAAATAGGCCTTAAACCACATTTAGCCAGCCTTGATCCTTGAACCTTCGGCCAGCCTTGATGGAGCCCCATCACCCCACCTCCAAACCAAACATCCCTAAACCTTTAACCCCGCCAACATGTTAATGCATCATATCCATTTCGACTGTAACTGATGCAAAAGAGAGTAGATCTCTCTCTTTGATGGTGTTTTCCCTCTAATCTTTGGAATTATTTCTTCCACATCCTTTACTGTCACTTCCTCTAGGGTAATCATGTGATTGTTTCTTCACGGCATTGAGCTAATATCTCCCTCTTCCCAAAAACTTTCTCTCGTTCTGCAACTTCCTCTAGGGGAATCATGTGATTGATTCTTGGGCCTACCTAAGTGAAGCAAATTGTTTCTTCATGGCGTTGAGCCAATATCTTCCTCTTCTCAAAATCTTTCTCTCGTTCTACAACTTTCTATACTAGAGAGTCAAATTGTAGTGAACTTCAATTGGTCACTAGATTGTAGGGATTCAAGATAGTGAGAGTATGTAGGGTAGAGGGCCTTGATGAAGGTTGTTAGAGGAATGCCTATCTTCACTCAAGTGGAATCTACGTCATACGTAATGGCTCTCTTTAGTTGTGCATAGTCCAATTTTGAGGTGTAAAGGAACTAATTAGTTGTACAAGCTCCAATTTTGAGTTAGAGTCACACATATCTTTTAATTTCTTTTGAAACTTCATAAAAAAATTATAATAGAAACAATATGACTCTTCACCTTTTTACTTATTGATGCTTCATTTAGTGTATCGTCTTTATTGTCTTTGTTCTTCAATATGGCTAGTTCCTTATCGATATAGGCTTGGTCCTACTATCATTTTCAAGTGGCAGTTTCTCCTTAGATGTCATTCCACAAATTGTTAAATATGAGCGTGCTTAGTATTTTTGGACCATTCTCTATAATTCTCATTGCCAATCAACACCATATTAACCATGACCAACACCATATTAACCATGACGATGAGATAATGCATTTTTAATAGAATTCTGAATTGATAAAAAGGTTCACTGGAAGACTGTAAACTTGTATTCATATGATTCAAGGATTCACGTTCACAATCGTGTGAGTAGGTGACAATTCAAGGATACCCTCAAAATCTTGTTGACACCCTTGAAATCAAGGATTCATACTCATATGTTGTGCCAACTTCCAACAATACGATTAGTAAACTTGTTACCAATATAAAAATATAACAAGAGTCAACAACCCTACCTTACATTCTGACGTTATTCTTCCTTATACTGTTTCCAAGCATTGGGCTACGTTCGTGGGTATTCTAATCTGAATCCGAAAATGCACTTTGCTGAATTAATCCAAGACAGAGAATATAAGAAAAATAAATGCTCTTTCAGTAAATCAATTTACATCATCCGCGGCAGAACCATCATTCTCTGGCTAACAAGTTGTAGGAGTTTCTTCAAATTCAAATGCTTGTAACCTCTCATGGAGAAGCCTATGGCTCAGAGATAACGTAGATTTTAACGGTGTAGGCATAGGACTCGACTGATACCGCTGTTAGCTTGGGTATGAATTATTCCGCTGCAACAATGTGAAACATTGCAACATACTTTTATAATGGCTCTTGGTTACATTTTCCATGGTTCTGGGTTTGTTAGATATTTTGTATTCCTCTTTTACTTATTATTTATAGTTTTATTTCTCTCAAATATTAAATTAATAAAATGTAAAACTAATAAGTTGTAATATTGTGGTTCTATTTTTTTTTTTCACAAATCATATCATCATAATTTCGTAGCTTTGTGATTCTAATTTTTGATTCACAAATCATAACATCATAGTTTCTAGAACCATAGAATTTTAAAATGTTGGTTGGTATAGTAGGGTGGTATCTCATGGGATTCAGTATAACTGATATGAGAGACTCTAAAGCATGAATAGGAGAGAGGACCAGATTTTGATTTATTTTTTTGTTTCTTTCATATGATTAATGTTCATGGACGGGCGGTCAAGGTTAATGTATTATTGTTGTATTTTTTTAAGTTGGTTTTTTAAAAATATATTTCATTACTTTGCGAAATAATACTAATTAATACTAATTAAGAGTTAATCACTAAATCAAATTTCTATGCTAGTTTTGTCATTTCTAATAACACTATTATTGAGTAGAATGGATAATTATTTTGTGATTTTTACTCACCCTTACCTTGTAGTGGGTTTTTTCTTATTTTTCATATAGCATGAGAATTATACTTATAGTTGATTATTTTAAGGCCATCAAAATCAATAACCATGTAGGAGTGCTATTTGTATTTTCAATTAAAAAGAGGTTTTTTAACTCTCCATGCTCTCCATTGCATTAGTTAACTAGTGACCAATGCCATTATTTGTGAATTTTGGTATATTTTGCTTCTTGTTTTTGTCAATTTTGGTGAAGGAGTCACGGCACACCTTATATTCAATCCTTTCTATCAAATCAACTATGATTTGAATATCGTCAATAAATCGATAGAAAGGTCATTGTTACCCACCCATGTAGGTAACCCTTAGGAAAAACAAAATCTCTTATTGTTTCAACATGCTAGCTAGTAGCCCTATCATGATCCACATATAGCTAGCCTCAAATGCCTCTCATCCATTTGTCTATCCTACTCATCCAATGAAGGTGAGTTATTTATTGTAAGGTACATTAACTATTTTTGTATTCAAGTGTTTTCATTTAATGTTTAAGGACATTCTAGTATGGATTACATGTTGAATTAGATGATATATGACTTTTGGTTGTACACTTGTTCCCATGCTTCACCTTAATGGTTGCCACTTGCCCCTATGCCAATATGACATTCCTTGAGACTTTTATTTCATTGTCTAGGACATAATAAAAAAGAGGCTTTGATTCATTTTGTGTGTAGATGATAATTCATACATTACACCTTCCATCTTCCCCATGTATCCACATCCCATCTTTGGGTTGATTGTTGTTTTCCACTAGTATTGGTTCCATATTTCTTCATCCTTGAATAGGCATCTGGAAATTATGAAAAAATTAAACTATCAAACGAGAACTGTAAAATCAAAACAAGAACTTTAGCCAAAAACCCCCAAAAACAAAATGGAAAAGCAACCCAAAAACGAAAAGTGTTGATGTTGCAGCAACATTTTTTTTTTGGGATAAATTTTCACATTTTTAAAAAATGATAGTGAAAACTATTTTTTTTTGGGTGCAAAAAAACACCCTGAAAATGAAAAATGTTGGTGCTGGAATAAAGTTTTTATTTATTTATTTTTTGGGTAACTTTTTAACATTTTTTAATAATGATGTTAAATATAAAATATCATGACTCTGAAAAACCTTAAAATTCCAACGATTTTCAAGCATGGCATTAAAGATAAAACACCGCATCTCTGAAAAACCTTAAAATTTCAACGATTTTCAGGCATGACATTAAAGATAGAATATTGTCTCTCTGAAAAACCTTAAACTTTCAACAATTTTCAACCACGGTGTTAAAGAAAAAATGCTTATAACTGTTTCCAACCATAACGTTAAATATAAAATATCACGACTTAGATATTTTTTAAAATTTTGACAAATTTTCAACCATGGAATTAAAACCAAAGATCATGACTACAAAAAACTTAAAGTTTTCAACATATTTCAACCATGGTATTATGAAATTTATGTATGACTAAGACCACTTTAAAAATGAACACATGAATGAAAGAGTCATTATATTAAGCGTAATTTCTTTTTTAAATGCTAAATGTATAACGATTTTAAAATTTTAGCCCATGACATCTTGACACATTGCAACACAAATTTAAAAATCAACCATCAAATTGACATACAATGTAGATGAACTCGACCCATAGTAATGAAAACTTAAAGACCAACCATGAAATTCACATATTGTGGGGGCATACTCAATCTATTATAGCAAAAACTTTAAAATCAACTATCAAATTGACACATTATGGGATCAGGTTGCTAGTCAAAGATCAACACGAACTTTGTAGATAATAATAATAATAATAATAATAATAATAATAAATAATAAATAAATAAAAAAATAAAAATGAAAAATATAAAAGAAAACAAAAACTAAAGCATGGAAAAAAAGGGGCAAAAGTTAAAAAAAATTATATGTTAAAACATAAAAAAATTTAAAAACATAAAAAAATCAAATATACAAAAAAAAATTTAATTAAAAAATATAAAAAAATAAATAAAAAAGCAAAAAAATTTCGAAAAAAACATAATTTAAGAAAAAAATTAAAATTTTTAATAAAAAAATAAAAGACAAAAAACCCAATTAGATAATTAAAATACAAAACATTAAAATAAATAAATAAAATATTAAAATAAAATTTAAAACATTAAACATAATTGGATGGAAAACCTCTTTCGAAATAATCACATATAATTTATTTGGTGTCAACGTTTTGAACTCATTACTGGGGTTCATCATCAAGACAAACCCATTTATCTTGATGATGAACCCCAGTGGTGTGTTCGACACATTGACAATTGATAAATTATATGTGATTATTTCGAAAGAAGTTTTCCAATCATTAGGGATCACAAAAAATTGATTTTAGAAATATTGAAAATAAAAAACATAAAAAACAACAGAAACATAAATTTTTTTACTTAAATAAAAGATTAAAAGAAAAATTAAAACAATTTTATTTTGGAAAAAAAACATTAAAAAAAATGAACAAAAACATTAAAATCAAAATCAAAAAATAAAATGCATTAAAAGAAACACATTGAAAATAATTAAATAATAAAAAAAATTAAATTAAAAAATTGAGGCCTCCTTGGCCTTGGCGGGGCAAGGCTGATTCTAGGAATCTTGCCCTGCCTAGGGCTTGAGGGGCCTCAGTTTTTTAATATTTTTTATTAATATATTTTAATTTAAAAAATTGAGGCCTCCTTGGCCTTCGCAGGGCAAGGCTGATTCTAGGAATCTTGCCCTGCCCAGGGCCTAAGGGGCCTCAATTTTTTAATATTTTTTATTAATATATTTTAATGTTATTTTTTATTTTTATTTTGGTTAATTTTAATATTTTTAATGTGTTTTATTTATTTATTTTTAAATTTAATTGTATTTTTTTTATTATGTATTTTTAATTTTATTATTATTATTATAAGATTTTTTTTTTTTTGAAATGGTCTGTTTTATTTTTTTAAACATTTTTTTTTGTTATTTTTACTTAAAATTTTATCTGAATCATTTTTTTTAGGAAATATAGCTGTTTCATATTAATATTTTTAATAAATTAAGAAACTAATATCATTATTTAAATATTATTTTTCAAAAATCTAGTAATATTTGGTTTTAATAAATTAATTTAAATATTATTTTTCAAAAACTAGCCATTTAATATAGCTGTTACCTATTAATATTTTTAATAAATTAATGAAATAATATCATTATTTAAATATTAAAAAAAAACTAGCCGTTTAATATAGCCATTACTTAATAATATTTGTTTTTAATATATTAATATTATAATTTAAATATTATTTTTCAAATATAGATGTTACTTGAAATAATGTCTTTACATTGCTCTCTATTTAAGCCTTTGCCATGCTCTGCCTCTTCATCTGGGCCTGATGATGAACCACACTTGTTGGTTCGAAACACGTTGGCCAAAAAATTCTCTTATGTGATTTCTACCGAAAGACTTTGCTTAATTAAATAATTTAATTGTCATCATTTTTTTTATATAAAATTCATAAAAATTTCATAAAATTTGTTATTTTTCCAAATTTTTAATTCAATTGGATCATAAAAATATTTTATTTAACATGTATTTTTTGTCGAGTGTTTAAATTTATTATTTTTTAGTGACAATTATTTTGTGTGTATTGAAGTATTAATTAATAATATATAAATATATAAAAAAACTTAAACTCAAAATATTAATGTTATTATTATTTTTTAAATTTTGTAAAAAATAATAATAATTTCATCATAAAAAACATTGCAAAGAACACATGTTTGGAAAACCCTTAAAAAATAAACATATTAAGACAAAAAACAAAAAGAGGATTAAAACAATTTGAAAAATGATTAAATAATCAACATTTAAAAAAAAATTGTGCATACTTAGGACATAAGAAAATTTAAAGTGTTAAAAATATGCCTTAAAAAAATATTGATGCTTTTCAAAATCTGCATGAAAATCACCAACATTTAAAAAGAAAATTATTCACACTCAATACATTAGAAAATTTAAAGTGTCAAAAATAAGTCATCTTAAAAAAGGGGTTGATGTTACATCAACACTTTTCAAAATCAACTTGAAAATCACTAACATTTAAAAAAAATGTTCATACTTGATACATAAGAAAATTTAAATTGTCAAAAATATGCTAAAAAAAGAAATTTTATTCTAAATTAACGCTTTTCAAAATCGGATGATTTTGTGCTACCTCAAAAAAATGAGAACTTGATACACTTCTCATTTGATAGTTTATTTTGTTTTTGTTCTAAAAGGTTTATGCAACAAAAATAAAAGTAAAAACATGAGCCATATGTGAAAATGCAAAATATTAGTAGGGATAATGAAGGTGCATAGACAGAATCCTAGCTTGAGTTTCACCCCCTCATTAGCTCTCACCTAGTTCCTGGCTAATGCATGAACTATCTAAATGAAATAAACTTTGAATATCCCAACCTTGATGATGAAATGCTTCATCTTTAAGGGTTCAATGATGAATCAGTAAAATCTTGCAATTGAAGCTATATATGTAAAGATTAATGATAAGAAACGTGCATAAGAGGGGTGGTAAAAGTTGGTTGAGTAAAAGGATAACTCAGGGCCCACAATTGTTCATTCTTCACATTATAACACTCAAAGATGTTGGAATTTCATAGCTAATACAAGATTGTGCAATCTTCCTTAAAGTAAACCTCATATCATGTCATTGATCACTTACACCCACTAATTGATGGGCCTTTTTAGGAATTGTTCTTCCCCTTAAATTTGGAAGTACATAATAATTAAGTCACTTGCTTTGTGTTCATGTTTGAGTTTGGCGACTCTGAAGTTTGACAAAAGTTCAAAAGTTGAAATGTTGGGGATAAATTTCAATGTTAAGTTTAACATAGTAGAAAATTTGAAAATCAAATTATAATATAAATTTGTAACGCTAAAAGTTATTGCAACTCTTTACTTGTATATATAATAAATGACCAAAAGAAATTAAGAATTAAAATAATTTTTAATATACGTATGTTCTCGTATATATTTAACTGGTATATTTTATCGAAATATTAATATATATATATATATATATATATATATAATTTAAGTTTGTATTATATAAATAAAAAATTAACATATAAAAATAGTGTAGTTAAAGCTAAACGAATTTAAATAAATAAAAATGAAAAAATAGTTTAAAAAACAAGTTATTTTATGTAAATTAACAATAATAATAATTTATAAGTTGTCGTAGCTCATATTTATTCACATTATTATTGGAGTTTTACTAAGACAACTCCTTGCATCCCACAAACCTAACGTAACTTGTCTTAGTCTCTCCCTTGTGGTCATAGTTTGACATTTAGAGACAACATCCCCATTAGTCCAAGCCACCCTAGCATTTCTTTTAAAGCAGGTAGGTTTTAGGGTTTTTGTTGTTTTTTAATTCTATTATTACGAACCTTATTGTAGTTTCTTACGATTCTAGATGAACTTTAGACGAATTTTAATTGAATTTCAAGTGAATTTCATGAAATTGTTCATGTTTGTGTTTGTGTTCAACATGAGGTTCGACTTGAAGTTTGGTGAACCTCATTGAATAAATTTGGCTGACAATGAAATTCAAAGAACTTCGAATTTAATCGATTTTGTTCACCAAACCTAGTTACTTAGCCTAGTAGAGCCTTTTGATAACCCTTTATTAACAATGTTGGATACCGCCAATAGTAGGGGGTTTTCCTTATATGAAGTCCCAATTAGACCTCACATCGTTTGGGATAGGAGCCCCATCCGGAACAAAGACCCGACTACCATTTATACTTAGAGATTTTCCTTGACTGCAACTAACACATAAGGGAGCACACATATACTTTGAGATAAGCAAGTAAGTTAGCCCTGTAAATCATACAATTGTAATGTATATAAGATACTTCCACGGGTAGGAAACGAAAGAGTGAGCCTTTAGAAGAAAAGTAATGGTATTATCCTAATAAAGACACACACATACATAGAGAGAATTGTTGATTAATTTGAAAAATAGTTCACAAAGTAACATTGATCATGAAAGAAAGAACACACATACAACAAGATGTATACCAAATCCAACGAAATAATTTATTTTCTTTATACATATGAACACAAACATATATTGTAAACATTAAAAGAATAGTCTTACAACATCTGTGATACATGCATGAAAATTGCGTCGGCTTCGAGAGCTTCAAGATATTAAGTGAAAGTTCCAAGATATAGAATTACAATGATACATCACTAACCCCAATGGTGGAAAATTAAGCCACCATTTTCTCATCAAAAGAATGATCTTCTCTCCTATGCCAAGCTTGAGAAGTCAAGGCTAAAAGTCTTTTTCTTGAGTTATGAGGGTTTATTTATAGCAAATGAGGTGACCTTTCACCTGCCATGTGATTCTTGATCTAGCTCATGAATCTTGAGGTTCCATATGACTTTTGAGCTCCTACAAGACCTTTGGACTTCCTAGTGACTCTTCATATTCCATGTGTGACCCTTGGGCTTTCACACATTTTACATTTTCCATTTTTCAAAGTTACACAATTACATTCCACCAACATTGTGGTGAAAATACATAGAACAAAATAACACTCTTGTGTTTAGACTTTGAGAAGCTACAATTTGGCGACTGTTACATGAGACTTTATTGTAATGTATCGATGCCAAGTTCTTCTCTTTGCTACTATGTCTTCAAATTTTCATGATTGATCTGAGATGTGCTTCATCTTCACCCTACAAAGGGTTTGGATAAGTATTGGAACCTTCTAGGTCAACATGAGTTGCCATCTCTTTGTTGTGGTCAAATATTCCTTTACTCCAACATGATAACATCTTTGTGTCTCATCTCCACAAGTGTCTTCTTGAAACATCTCCTTAATGACCTCCTTGAACATCATCTTGCCATGTTATGATGATATCACCTGCAAATGAAGTTCACTCATGAAAATACATTATCAGTCCCAAAAACACCTATTCTATCTTGTTTGCTCATGTAAGATGCTAATTGTGATGGGAAAATGCGTAAGGATTGAGAGAGAGGCCTTCTTGGGTGTAGAATGCGGAGTCAGTATGCAAGGGGTGTAGGTTCGAACACTGGAAATGCGCACTATGCAATGGAAAGAGAGAGAGGTAAGGCTTGGGTGCAGAAGGAAAGTCTAGGAGACATGAATGACAAACTTGCTCACTGAGGATGTGAAATGCACTATGATTGAGGAGGTGACTCTAGGTATTGCATAGGTTTCCACTACAAGGGGTAAGGGATGTCCTCACTTTCCACTAGGAGTGCACAATGCACAACACAAGGCAAGGTTGAGGCTTGCGAAGTGGGAGAGTGTAAGTAACAAAGGTTATTGATTATTCCCTATGGGTGCAAAATGCGCTTGTGAAGGGAGTTGTCCTCAAGAAGTGCATAGGGAATAGGTTCAGGAAATAGGAGTCTCATCAATGAGGCTTATGAGTGCGCAATGCACTCATCACTTAAATGGAAGTTGAATGTATTCACAAATTGTGCATGATGTGAGGACAAGGAGAAACTCCAAAATTAACTAAGTGTGAGATCAATAGGATGAGAGAGGGAGAGTTAGAGCATACAAAATGGTCTTGGACATGATCACACACACACACAATCAAGCAAATTAAAAGAATATGCAAGTACCTAAAATCATCATGTATACATTGAAATGGCAACAAAATGACACTTATCTCCAAGTGAGACAATTAGGATGCAAATCTTTATGATAGAAGCATTGATTGCAATAAAAAAGTACGCTACGCCATGGGAGTGTGTCCAACACATGTTCTTGTGATATATAGGATCAACTAATGTAAGAAAGTATGCTAGATTTGCCTCTAGAAGGTGCAACAAGGTGTTCTTAACAAAATATGTGGAAGAAAGCTAAAGTGACACATGCAAGAGAGAAGGCAAGAAAAAGCAACACATGCAAGAGCAAAGAAACACATGCGAAGGAAAAAGAAAGAAAAAGCGACAATTGAGAAACTCACTTGAAAGGTGGTTCATTTGCAACTAAGAATGAGGATGACATCACCTTTTGAGGGATTTTAGTTCAAACTTGTGGGTTAAATGGGACTTATTTTATGTTTTATCATTGAAGTAGCTATATTTTGGGGTAGTTTATGACCTATGGCAACTTGCAACCATAATCAACAATTATTTTAGGGATTTGAGACTAATTTTAGACAGAATCACTTGGTTTCCCTCATATAAATAGAGGGAGGTTGATTTCTCTTGATATCCTTGTCACAAACTAGACCTCTGGATAAATTCATTTTGGGATGCTTTTGTATCATCATCGAAGCATGATAGATTCATGATGGAGATCAATTCACATTGCTTATCTATCTCTCTTATGTGCTATGGAACACTGATGTAACAAAATTATTAGGGAGGATAAAGTTTGTTGGATGGTTCTCTCTCTTGGATGATTATGAGTGATTCTATGATGATATGTGCTAATTTATTGTAAGTATCTTCTTCCATCTTGTACTTGTTGAAAAATTAGGGTTTAATAAAAATTTTACCAAGTGTTATTGATGCTTTATTGCTTTAACATCTCCTTGAACAAGATTTCTATCAAGTTTCTCTTGAGGAAACTAAGTGTATCTACCTCCCTTTTAATCTCCTAAGAAGATAGAAGGAAGTTAGGGCTTAAGGAATTGAGGAACACGATTTTATATTTCTTTCTTTTCTTCAACTTTCTTCCATCATTCCTCTTCCATAGATTTATTTTCTCTTAGAATCCTTTAACCCTTGATAGAGAAAAAGAATTAGCCTTATCTCTTGTGCCAATCCTATAAAATAAAAAATAAAATCCTAAACTTTTATCTTTTATGTTTTTTAAGGGTAAATTAGGTTTAGGTTACAACAAAATCATCATTTTTCAATTTTCCTTGGACCACATTGTCCTAAGGTTAAAATTTGTATGCATTCATTTGGAAAAGTAAGACTATAATAGTACATGCATTTTTTCAGCCCTAATTTGGGATGACGTAAATGTTTTCTTTTGTTGCTATATGTGTTTTCAAGCATTGAAAATTGTGTAACTTTTTCTCTTAATTACTCATTGATCATCCTTATTTTTACACTTATTCTGGGGTTGTTTTCTTATTGCTGTTATAGAACTTTTACATGTTGTAAATTTGTAATTAAAACCCTAGTTTATAACAAAGTATATTTTGTTGATTGTAAGTGTTTGGGTACCTATTTAAGCATCTCCTAGTCTAATTAAGCCCTCTATATTTAGCCATAGGGACCTTTGAACTCACTCTTGAAATTATACTTTAATTCACCCAATATATTAATAATTGCATATTTATCCTTGGCTGAATCTTGTAGTAGAACCCTTAAGGGGTATTTAGCCTAAAATTCTTTGGGTTATTTAATCCCTAAGATCTACAAGGGAACACTCCCTTGTGGGGATTTTCTCTAACCCTATAAAGCATGGGAATATTTGTTGAGATGATAGTCGTAATTCTCCCATTGTTTCTCTCAATCTAGATTGATTAGTGAGGCTTTACACTGTGGTGTTTATTTTGTACTAACAATCACTATTAGTGATACAAATTTTTATTCAATGCTCAAGATGAAATATTTGTTTTCTTTCCATTTCCCATCTGAATTATGAAATTTAAGAAGCGCTGATGCTTTTGTTTTGTTTTGTGAACCAAGTTTGGAGCTACATATTTGAAAAAAGGTTGAGTCTTTAATTTGAATGCTATATTTAAAGTTTAGAATCCTACAATTGGAACCCAATCCTCTAATTGGAATTGATTCCCCTGTCCACCTAAATGAACCACAAAACTAGAACCACGCCTACAAACTTATGAAATGGATTCAATTTTTGGAAATGAATTTGGTTTGCATCTGGATTACCATTCATCTTTTCGAATCTAGATGAATCATTTAAAAACACATAATCATGATCATGAATTCAACATAAACAAATCATCATAATCAATTCAACATAAACATTGTCATCATAATTAGCGATTATTATAGCATTCAACATATCATCAAGTTTATGTTTCCAATTTCAATCATCAACATCATCACCAAAATTAATAATGATAAATGCACACTACATGGTACAAATTACAAAATGAACTATGACTGACAATTTACTATCATATGACATATCATGGTATTCAATGTTCATTTTTCAAAAGTTTAAAACATCAACATAAATTACATTTACATATCATCAAATATGTCTTCATCCATGTAATTAAGATCCACATAAACTTTTGGATCCTCTCCATGAGTGGGAGCATTTCTGCCATGTCCACTTGAAGATGTAATTATTGGTGCCCCCTCATTAAACAAAGTCATATGAGACATGACATTCAACGTCATATCCAAGTCAGACAACTCTGATTCCACATCTCATAGTTTGGTGGGCCCTAATTTGTATTCGTCACTCTTGTGTGATAGAAGGTGAATGTTCAAATGAACATACACTAGTTCATTAGCCTTCTTGGAGCTTAATCTGTTTCGCTTCACCAAATGGATGAAGCCATATGTACTCTAGTTCCTCTCCGCTGAAGAGGAACTAGCAACTTGTGATAAGATCCTGATGGCCAATTTTTGAATATGTGGAAGTTCCCCACCATAGTATTTCCACTTATCAATTGGAATTAATATGGTATTGTCCTGTACAGAATCAAGATCTGCATCCAAACCCTTTGATCCCAAAAAATGAGAAAAATTTGAATGAATCCAAATCCCAATATTAGGATCTACAAATAACTTTCTAAAATATTTCTTAAATCTTTGTGAGACTTCTAGGTATTTGTTTGGTGCGTTTCTTTCTAGATTACTTAACAACTTTGTAGAATAATATTTTGGATTCACTACATAGGCCAAAAGGTGAAATGGGATGGTCATCTTGTTCCAACTTTTGGTCAATATATTTTTTACTTCTTTGTAACGAATTCATATGGGTCCTCCTCCTTGGCATTTATAGCCACCCTTATCTTCTCTATCATGGAGTCAATTCCCTCATACACCTCTCCCAAATTAGGCATATGTGTGTCAAACATGCGTAGTAAATCCAAAATTGACTTAGTAAATGCCAAGAGGTACTCCATCCTATCCTACCATTCATCATCAACAACCACCCTTTCATTGCTTGTGCTCTTTCAATTTGAGATTGCCTCCATTGATTCCAAAGAGAATTTCATACCATTGTGTAATGCTTCTTTCACCTACATAAGCCTTTTTAATATTATTGTGTGAGAAGAAAAATGAGTCTTGACAACCTGCAAGTGTTAATGTTTCAATAAATTAAAAATCATAATTGATTGAATACCTATTATGATTCATAAATCACGACTTATTTGAGAATCCAACTTACTTATTTCAATTTACAATAATAACAATTATAATTTATGAAACAAAATTTAAAGTTCAAGTACCTTAAGGAGCTCCAACTTCGCAAATTCCATGTAGATTCCTTGGGACAGGTGGTGGTTTGTGATGAAGGCTTGAATTTATTTTCCCCCTTTAATCATAAGTCAAATCCACTCAATTTGCTTCCCCATCTTGCTCAACATGAGTTTCAATGAATGCACAACACAACGGATCCAAAATATGTGTTGATATTTGCCTTCAATAATTAGGTCTATTACTCTACACACCATTGTATTGTCAATTATTACTTGGACAACATTTTACGACCCTACCATTTCAATTTCTTAAATAAAAATATCAACAATAAATTGGGAATCTTTCAGCTAGCCCTCACAATCCAATGCCTTCAAAAACATTTCTCCCTTTGGGCTCCGAGAAATCACGTTGGTCATATGCCTATTCCTTTGATATTTCCATCCATTAGAAATGATGAACACCCCTGAAATGTGCCATGAATTATGAATGGGGTTTAATTTAGCCTCCAAATCTAACTTCTCAAAGTCAACAACGTAGTGCGTACCTTCTCATATCCAAGGATCTTGTACCATTTTGGGGCTTCATTCAATGCTTTGATAATATTTACCCAATAAGGAGATCACACAAGTTTAAAGGGAAGGCCATTTCCATAAATGCATTGACTTATAGTTGCATATGCCTTCTCTTGAGCATCATTATTAAACTCTTTTCAAGCGGTCCCAAATTAGATCATGGTGAACCAAGAATTCAAATTCCATAAGAGGGAAGTGGAGGCTTTGCTAGATATGCTTCCAACCTTGTTGATTGTTTTAATTGAGAGGAAATATTTGTCTCATTTTCTTTAACATCTTCCTCATCTTGTTCTTTATGATATTTTGCAATTTTTTCTTTACTTCAACCTTTTCCATCTGTCCCATTCTCTTTAGGTGGGCCAATGCATATTTGAACCCCGTTGCCTCTTAATGCAAGTAATTATGCTTTAACCTAGCTGTATGATCCATTAAACTTATTTTTACATTCACTACAAACCCATACCAATGATCCGCTTCCTTGGTTCTTCCTTACAACAATCACATATTTCCAAAGTGGTGACTTTAGATCAACTTTATTAGCCAATTCAATTTATTGTTCCTCATTATTAATGGATGAACTTCAAGATGCCATGATGATGACGTAAATGAAAATTGCAAAATAAAATAAAATAAATCTTGAAATTAGAAGATATAAATTTAGAAGAGCAATTGTGTTGGTAATAAGAGGAAAATTTTAATAATTGTTAAGATTAATATTAATAATGCACATCAGTGTGTATCTACCAACCATTGAAAAAAATATTTTTTTGATGCAACACTAATTCAAACATAGAAGATCGAACTTAGACAATTACTGTGTAATGAATGCCATGTTGACTAAAACACAACAAGCGGCAATGAGGAAGTAGTGCATTTAATCATTGAACAATGAATACGTTCCTCCATCAACTCATCCAAAAAATAAAATTCAACAAGAAAAATTACCTTACGCCATTCAAATAGGCTAGGCTGTGCATAATTGATGTGGATTGCAACTTGAATTTGCATATTTGTCTGAACTGAGGCATCATATTCTTATTTATATATTACATTTTACTTTTATGCTTTTTAATCATTTTTTCTTTTAAGTTTTAAGCATAAATGTGGGATTTCTCTTTATGTATCCCATACATATCGAGAAAGGGAAAAAGTATGGAAATATCTAGAAGTAAGTTCATATCTGTTGAATTAGGTTTTAAGTGCACAAAATGCTAAACATAAAACAAAAATATAAATCATATAAAAGCCCAAACTGTTTCACATGTCATATCCATCAAGAAAAGATGTCAAAGTCCTGGTCATGTACTAGTCTCCATATGATAGATTCACTGGTTATGGTATAGGTTGTATGCAAGGGTCTTAAGAGTCGAGACAACCCCTGTTGAAAAATGTGCAACAAGAAATGTTAAATTTAGAATATGCTAAAAATAGACCTGCTAAAAATAGCATGTCTAAAAATAGCAGTTTGGCCAGTGAGGTCATTAGCCACATTGGGTGAGAGGTGAAACTGCTAAAAACAGAAAGTTCTAAAAATAGCATTTCTGGGTCCCTTCCTATTTATCGCAGTCCCTAGTCTATCTATAGGAAGTAAAATTAATTTTGGTCTTAACAACAGTTTAAAATATTAATTAATTAATCTCCATGAGTTAAATAATTATGAAAATTAAACTTGAAGTCTTTGTGAGATCATGCAATTATTTTCTCCCTTGATTTAGGAATTTATCCCTTGATTAAAGGAGATAAGGTTCAATTCTATAATGAGAGACTCAGTTGACTTAGTTATAATTAGTCAAGTCCAGTTAGATTATTTTATCAAGTTGTTAAAATAATAAAATATAGTTTGTTAATGCTTGCATGCATGTGACAACTATTATTTTAGATAACTAAGGATTCACTCATGGATAACTGTTGCATGTCAATTCTGTCAGAGACCCAGTTGAGATTAGATGTGAGACAGTGTACTATCAGATGCTTAACTATTTCTAGTAAGTAGTTTTTGCATGGTTAAGGAACTAGTGTTCTCAAGGAATACGTAGCTGGACCATTGGTTGTTTTTGGTATGTTGGAATTAATAGCATATGCTTTTGCTATTATTTCATAAGCAAACGAAGTAAGGACCACAGGGAAAGCCTATATAAACAGGGCTTGGTTGGTTCATGAGACATATCTTCATATCTTCATAGTTCATTGAGAATTGAATAGATTGAGAGCTAATTCTTTTTGTATTGTGAAGAGGATTTCCACTTGATTGATAATACATGGTTGGGGTTTTATGCTCATGCTTTCCCCTGGATATATCTTGTGTTATGTTTGATTATTTATCTTGATCAGTTATGCATGTTTCTACTTGATGTTGCTCATGAATTCGATTATGCTTCCTCTTAATGTTTTGTAGAAGTAGAACAAGTATTATGCTTTAGGACATTACATATATCGGTTTGTTCTACTAGTGAAATTTCTACATGGTATTGGAGTTAGTTGATGTGTAGAAAAATTCTACAAAATTTCTACATGGTATCAGAGCACAAGTGGTCAAGCAAGAACAATATACTAGTAGGAGGAATTCGAAGTTTCTTATTCTTGATATAGATCTCATGTTATTATCACATCTATTTCATCGATGGTGTTCTATGGTTTGAGGCTTGAGTATGCCCTTGATGGCAGCTTAAACTATAGAGCTTGGAAGGATTGCATGGAGGCAGTTTTGGAAGATAATGGTCTTAAGGATTTCATTGATCAAGAAATTCCTAAGCCTACTGACAAGACTGAGCAGGTGGAATGGAGGAAGTGTGTGGCTAGAGCTAGGAGAATTCTCTTGGAGGGAGTGCGAGATCACATTGTCTCGAGCCTCCATGGGAAGGAGATTCCGCATGCAATGTGGAAAACATTGAAAGATATATATCAGAATAGCAGTGATCAGAGGAAGCTGGCACTAAAGGACAAACTTCGAAAGATCAAGTGTGAAAGGGATGAGACGATCTCTATGTATATGACCAAGCTCATCACATGCAAGGATGAGCTTGCAAGTGTAGGGGTCGTGACATCGGATGAGGATATGGTGAATCTTGCATTCCTTGGCCTTCCTAAGAGCTGGCATAGGTACCAAGACTCGGTGAATGAAGGGAGAAATTGCCAGATTGGGAATGACTATGGTTGGATTTGATGCAGGAGGAGATCAGACGGAGCACCAGAGACAGTTCTTCATCCATGCATGATGAGGAGAACTGTGCCTTAGCGAGTAAGGTGAAGAAGGGGAAGGAGAAGGTTTCTCTTTTCGAATCCAGTTCTTCCAATGATGGGAAGAAGGTTGACAAATCAAAAGTGCGATGCTTTCGTTGTCATGAGGTGGGCCATTATGCTGCAAATTGTCCACGGAGGAAATCCAAGAAGGGATCTGGGGAAGGATCTGAAGGTGAGGCACTTGCTTCACAGTTTGAGTTGGATTTCACACTCTTCACATGCATGGTTTCATCCATGGTGGGAAGTGGTTGGTTTCTTAACAGTGGAGCTTCTTTCCACATGACCGGTGACAAGAGTTTGTTCAATACTTTGGAGGAGAAAGATCTCCAGATACTCATAGCGATGGGTAATGATGAGAAGTGTAGTGTCTCAGGTGTAGGCATGGTTATTTTTCAAAGGGAGCATGGATCTCGCCTTACCTTGACTGATGTAGGACTGAAGAAAAAATTGGTGTCGATCGCGATGCTGGAAGACAGAGGCTATGATGTAGTCTTTAGTAAGGGAAAGGATTTCCTTAGACACATCAACATTAGACAGGTGAAGCAAATTGGTTCACGGGTCAAGAACCTGTATGCTCTTGAGGTTCAAGATGCATGCAAAGCCTTGAGCAGTAAGGCAACTGATGGAGACTTGGTGGTTGAGAGGGAGGGTATATTACCTCTCAACATGCAGTGCTAGAAGAAGTCTCAGAAAATTGTGGAGGAGCCACGATTGGTGCAGCAACTTCAGGAGGTTGTGGAGCAGCCATAACAGGGGAAGCTGAGAGGAGATCGAGTAGAGAGATCTACTCATGCAGAGACCTCTAGTAGGGGGAAACTTCGAGCCAAGTGGGTTGAGGGATCACATGCAGCCATACCTCCAGGTAGGAGGTGGGGCGATATAGAGTGATTGTCCCACGGAGAAGGGGCAGGATCCTTGAGGTACCCAACCTCTTGGATGAGACCTTGCTACAAGAGCCCCAAAGTGGAGTAGCAGGAACTGACTGATTGGGTAGAGACAGATGTAGATGGAGCGGCATAGAGAGTGACTGTGCAGGGAATCCCAGGATAGCGCATAGCTAGCAGGCTACAACAATGCGAGAGGCACAAGTGTTTTAAATAGTGCTAGGTGGCATAGAGAGGTGTGTAATGGTGCGAGATGCATGGAGATGTTGCAGTAGCGCAGATGTCAGAGAGGGAGCACTTGTCAGCAGGTAGGTAGAGCTTTAGCATCAGAGTATGTTCCTAGCCCAACAGAGTGGTCAGTTGGGATTGTTTTTGTTCCAAGTGTTGTTGGAGCAAGTGGACCGGGTAGATGTGTTGCATGCAGAACATTCTAGAGTTACAGGATCGAGTTTGAGAGAAAGCCTTTCTTGTTGAGAGGCAGTATTGGAAAATGTGCAACAAGAAATGTTAAATTTAGAATGTGCTAAAAATAGACCTGCTAAAAATAGCATGTCTAAAAATAGCAGTTTGGCCAGTGAGGTCATTAGCCACATTGGGTGAGAGGTGAAACTGCTAAAAACAGAAAGTTCTAAAAATAGCATTTCTGGGTCCCTTCCTATTTATCGCAGTCCCTAGTCTATCTATAGGAAGTAAAATTACTTTTGGTTTTAACAACAGTTTAAAATATTAATTAATTAATCTCCATGAGTTAATTAATTATGGAAAATTAAACTTGAAGTCTTTGTGAGATCATGCAATTATTTTCTCCCTTGATTTAGGAATTTATCCCTTGATTAAAGGAGATAAAGTTTAGTTCTATAATGAGAGAATCAGTTGACTTAGTTATAACTAGTCAAGTCCAGTTAGATTATTTTAACAAGTTGTTAAAATAATAAAATATAGTTTGTTAATGCTTGCATGCATGTGACAACTATTATTTTAGATAACTGAGGATTCACTCATGGATAACTGTTGCATGTCAATTTTGTCAGAGACCCAGTTGAGAATAGATGTGAGACAATGTACTATCAGATGCTTAACTATTTCTAGTAAGTAGTTTTTGCATGGTTAAGGAACTAGTGTTCTCAAGGAATACGTAGTTGGACCATTGGTTGTTTTTGGATGGAATTAATAGCATATGATTTTGCTATTATTTCCTAAGCAAACTACATAAGGACCATAGGGAAAGCCTATATAAACAGGGCTTGGTTGGTTCATGAGAAATATCTTCATATCTTCATAGTTCATTGAGAACTGAATAGCTTGAGAGCTAATTCTTTCTGTTTTGTGAAGAGGATTTCCACTTGATTGATAATACATGGTTGGGGTTTTATGCTGGTGCTTTCCCGTGGATATATCTTGTGTTATGTGTGATTATTTCTCTTGATCAGTTACGCATGTTTCTACTTGATGTTGCTCATGAATTTGATTATGCTTCCGCTTAATGTTTTGTAGAAGTAGAACAAGTATTATGCTTTAGGACATTACATATATCAGTTTGTTCTACAGGTGAAATTTCTACATGGTATCGGAGCTAGATGATGTGTAGAAAATTTCTACAAAATTTCTACAACCCCCACCAAGCAGCGATGGTCTCCAAGGATCAAGCAATGGCGGTTTCTAATACTTCAAGCAACAATAGTAGTAACAACGACCTATAGGCTCCTCCAACTCTAAGCAACCACAGTGAAATGAATAGGTTAAGAGTGTGGTGGACATGAATTGGTTAAGAGGGCGGCATATAGAATTTTCCGAACTTTTCCCCAAGCGAGAAAAAGTTAAAAACCAATTTCCATTCCCGGCAAAGGTTTTTTAGCATTGATTTGTTTTCGGAAATCTAGATACAGACCACGATTTTCTTGGATATGTATCCAAATTTTCGGAAACGAATCCAAAACCTTTAAAAATTCCTAAAATGTTTCAAGAATCGAATCTTGCATTAAAAAAAAAAAAAAACATTTTAGTGTTGTTTCATACCTGTTTCCATTTCTAAAATGTTGAATGATGTTTCTAGGGGTTGGGAGGGACGTTTTTGGTAACTTAGTAAAACCCTAGTTTCAATGATGAAATTTCCTTAAAAAAGTGTTGGAAACTTCTTTCACCCTAAAAAATGTTGGATAGAGAAAGAATAGACCACACTAGTTCTAATACCATGTTGAGATCATAAGAATATAATAGGTCTACAATGATTTTTCCAACAAGAGGGAGGAAACAAACACATAAATAGAGAAAAATAACACAAATACATTAAATTGTTTATAGATTCCCTTAGGTAGAGAATGAATCAATTCACTTGAATGGGATGACATAAATTAGGAGTGTATCTATTTATTTATACACATCCTTCATGGTTAAGGCATTGAATCTAAGAGGGTGACTAGTTTAACCTAGTAAAAGATAGAAGGAACAGTACATGGCTTACTTATGTACCCATATGTAGGCTTCATAAAACAAAATCAATACAATGGATTGACATTTTCCCTCAAGTGAAGTGTAATTGAATAATATCAATACTTACATGGAAGCATACTTTTCATATTTCTCATGTTTTTGAGCTGGAGAAATTGAGTGCGCGATGTTTCTTTGCATCTCCCTTTTGAGAAAACTCCTAGAAATGCAAGGGGATATGTTTCCCAAGAAATTGCAGTGTTTCCTTTCGTGGGAAACTCTTGGTTCCCCATTCCCACCCTCTTCACCCAAAAAAAATTGGGGGTCCCTTGAGCATCCTCACAGGGGGGACCCTTGAGCATCCTTCCAAAACGGAGGAACCTTGAGCATTCCCACCATAATTTTTTCTCAATTACCTGGAACAAGTTAATTAAAAAGGTAAAAAAATAAAATATTTAAACCAATGAGAATATATTTTATATGCTTTCTTTGTTCATGTTTATAAATTATCATTATTTCTAAATTTTTTCATTTCTTGGAATTTTGGATGACATCCCTTATATTAAAGAGTTGCATCTTTCCCAAAACATTTCCTAAGATTTTGGAGGTGTCTCCACGTGTCCCTTGAATGAGTTTCTCGTCTCTCTTCCCCCACAGATAAAATTGGTGGAATATTAGTTGTCCATGTTAGGCTTTGGCCATTACAAAGAAAAAAATTAGAATATGTTTACTAAATTCGACTTTGTTATGCAGGGGAACCCACTCCGCAGGTGTGGAGTGGAAAATACCACATTTTAGTTTTTCCCTTATTCGTTTTTCATGTGGGTTATGGTAAAATGATTATGTCCCAAATACTTTAACATATTAACAAGTTTAAATAGAGGTTTTGGGCCTTTATTTGGATTTTTATAGACTGCCTTTGTTATTTCTTTGAGATGCATCCAAATTGCCTACTTTATCATGGTATTGGTCTAGATGATTACTCCACTTTTGTAATACATTAAAATTTTGGGGCACTGACTGTGAGATACCATGTGTATAATTAGATGGAGAGATTTTTGGAAGAATCACATTCATTTTTTATTATTTCGAATGTGAATAATTGGGTGGAGATTTTTTTTGAAAGCAATAACATCCATATTTTTTTATTTCAATGTTGTGGAGCAACAACTATTGATGTTCATGATTCATGATCAAGAATAAATGTCACAATTTATGATAATGTTAAATTTTGTTCATATCCCTGTTCAATTAATCTTCTATCTAGTTGTGAAAATGTTTTGTAATTGGAAGCAAGGGTTTCTGCTTCTTAATCATTATTGCATTGCTTAAAAGTCAGTTGGATCTCCATTGCACTGACGATGTAAGTGAGCGATGCACATGCCGCTAGAAGTATAACTATATTATGGGAGGTGAATATCTGAAAGGAGATTGGGAGGTTTTGAAGTCCACATTGTCATTTGTTTTCATGCTTTCTGAGACACTGATGATAGGGTAAAGATGAGATAGGCTCCATTTCATCCTTAAATGTGGACGTGAGGAATTTTGCTTTCAATGCTAGGATGGAAATGAATCTGTGGGATATGCAAGTAGTGCAGAAATATTTTCCGCTAGAATGATTGTGTTTCTTGTACAATTACTCTAGTATTTATATTGGATGGAAGAAGACCCATCCACCCACAATGGGATGCATATCCCCAGGATTGTGCTAGGATGGGTCGATCACGGATGCCCATTGGGAAGTTTAATTCCCCAAAGTGGCTTCCATCCTCAACCCCTAACCATGAGGTTTGAACTTGTGACTTGGAAGGTAAACCCCATGCAAACCAACTGATAATAAGTTATGTATTGTGGGCCTCACTGAAATTGTTTGTGTAAGACGAGAAACATAATTTTTGCTGCAATATGTGGAAATAGGATGCTAACACCACATCTGGGGCAACTCTTAAAATGGAATTTAGATTTACAAAACACATATAGACAATATTGTGCTTCAATAGGGAAACAAGAATATTAAGCATTATCTATCTACTCTTAAATTTGCACAGGGATTTAACATGAAATCATGCCCACAATTTTGCAAAAGACTCCAAACAAATGACAGAAAAATAGTACAATTGACTAAATCTTCATGGTAAGGCATACAATCAATTTCATAAAAGTTATAGCCAACACATATCTTTTGCAAACAAAGTTTACATTGGGATACCATAAAAACACTTGTATATGCAGAGCATAGATATATATTTTATTTTGGGATACGAGACTAATATTTGCACACACATAGCATATGTTAGAAAAAAATAAAATATAAAGGAAATTGTTTGTTTACGAATCTCAAAAAAGAAAAATTATTTAATAATGTTTTGAATGGTAATGATTTTAGCATTTAAACCCTTAAATATATTGTTGTGAAGTGTTTGGTAACATTGTTCATGCTAGTTTGCTTTACTATGACAATTGATCAAGGTAATAATGATAGGAGAGGTTTATTAGTTGAAAACGGATACCTAAGAAATCCTGATATAAAATGGTGGTGAGAAATTGAAGCAAGCCTTTTGCAGTAAAAACAAATTCCTCCTGCAAAAACATGTGGCCAACCATTCATAAAATAAACCAAACTTGGCCAATAATTTATAAACTAAATCCAAGCCCAATCATTATTTAGTGCTTTTTATAGATTAAAATAATTACCAATTAGAGTGAGTCACTAAGCATAAATTCCCTTTTCAATTCAACTAGGTGGAAAAAATTAGAAACATTCGAGCAACAAAAAACTCATTGTCACCTCAAAAGAGATGAAGGCAACCATCAATCAATTTGTAAAAGGCCTAACCTTATAATGATCTTCAAATTATCTGTCACCCTTCATATGACATGAGGTTTTGATCAATTTTGAAGGGCGTTGCTTCAATTGGTTGCACATGGAGTTTTTCCTTTGGAGTAGATGTTGATGTTTTTTTATTTCATAGAGGATCATCTTTTTAGGACATCACGATACATATGGAAATTTTGATGCTTGTGGATTAATGTCATAATTTTCGATGAATCCATGTGTCTAATTTTCTACAAGATGCACAATAGAAACCAATTTTCTGATATGATAATTACTACCTAATGATATTCAAACACTTTATCTCATGCCACTGATATCATTGAGAAAATATAAACAACAAATATCAACAGAAAATGAAATGAAAATAGTAAACATAATAGAAAGACAACCATGCACAATAGAGACAATAATTTTATCCTGGGAAACCCAACCATGGGAGAAAACCCAACAAAATTTATTTTGTGAGAAATCGCTCTTCAACAAGTTTTACAAATCCATTTGTTTAGAAATATGTGCTAATTTCGAAGTAAAAATACCAATCAAACTTGGTCAAAATCAACAATAAGATAACCTAGTAAAAAATAATCAAACTAGTAAACTCTGATCAAATTCAACCATGCGGCTCCTACGATGAATTTGAAGTTGATTGTCGTCAAATTGGTCAAACTTTAGCATGTGGCTCCCATGGTTGACCGTAGTCAAATTCAACCGTCTTGTAGCTTGGTTAACCCTAGTCAACATTCAAAATAATTACTTGGTAAAACTATAGTCAATGCAACCTCTTTCTGTCACATGTGAAACTACTTTAGAAGAGAGAAGATGATGAATTAATGACGATGAAAATAAAGTATCACATCATGTATATATACTAGTCAAATGGAAGTGAATTAGCCTAAGGGACACACCATTTCACGTGATTGGGCCAACTTATCCTCGTAGGATGACTTGATGCCCCAAAAATAAATTTATTTTGATTTTTCTTCAAGATCGACTTAAGCATGTGGGAATACCTCCTACTGCTACAAAATTAACACCCCCTCTTAGTGAGGGAGGTATTCTCCTTGGCTACAAAAAATTTCCCCTCAGCTTAAATTTCTCCTCCATAAGAAAAGTTCATAAGCTTGTTATGCTGATGTATGTCTATAGATCACTCCATCCTATAGTAGGCATTGTGACTCCTCACATGCACATCTATAGATCACTCAATCCTGGAGTGGAAAATGTGATTCATAGGCTATTTTTCCTTGACAAAATCAGCATGGCCTATCCAAATTCCTTTATGGCTCCTTAAGTAAATGTATCAATCTCTTCTGGTCATATGTCAGGAGAGGACCTATCCCTGGACCATTCAACCTTGGCCAAATCAACATGGCCCAAACAAAGTCCTTTATGGTGTCTCAGGTGAATTTCATCTATCTCCTCTGGTCAAATCAACATAACCTAGCTGAGTCCTTCTGGCTTCTCGGGAGAATATTTGTTCAATATTGCAATTTCCCTAGGCCATTCACCCTTGGTGAAATGACCCAACCAATTCCTTTTATATTCTCAAGTGAATGTATCCATCTCCCTTGGTCAAATCAACATGATTCATTCAAGTCCTTCTGGCTTCTCAGAAAATGGTTTGCCCAATCCCGCAAAGACATCAACTCTCCCTCTCAACGAGGGATACATCCTTCATTACACCAAGCTTGTCTCTGAAGTATACAAAGTTTTCTTGGTGAGAATGTCCACAATCTACTCATATGTGGATATGTATTGGAGCTTCATTGCTTGCCTCTGTACCATGTCTTGAATGAAGTGACTTGATTAAATAGTCTTGCAAGAAGCCTTTGAAGCCACACTACTTCATGACTTGTGACATTGATTGCGATAGACTTTGTCTTTGTTGTACTAAGTGTGAAAAAAGTCTTCTTCCTACTAAACCAAGATATCATAGCTAATCCCAAGTTGAAGCAACACCTCGAGATGCTATTTCTATCCTCCGTATTCCTGACCCAATCTGAATGTATATATTCCTGCAACCTCAATTCACCACCTAATACGTATCTCAAACCATATCCAAATATACCATGTTTGTAACTTAACATATGTTTCGTTTCATGTCTTGACTTAACCATAAAATGGTTGGCTTCCTTCATTGGATGCATCAACACAACTGCTTTCATGTCCCAATGACTGGGTGCTCCCTCTGACACTAAATAAAATCCTCTTGTGGTAACCCTCTAGCACTGTTGCTCCCTTTGTCACTAAAGTGTATCTTGTTATTTGTCATGGTCCCCTTAGAAGGCGAGACCTCTTGTCTTTGAGAATCTATCCTGAAAATATAAACCCATGACATCCTGTTGGAAGGTTGCTCCTTCCATTCTGCCTGATTGTCTGCTCCCTTAAAACGGGAAGCTCTTTTGATCATCTGGCATGGTCCTAGATTTCCTAGCAATATATATAATCCTCCCTTTTAAAAATCAATCACTCTTGCTGAGTCTATGCTCGAGCTTTTCGGACATACAAGAACCTGACCATTTGGAGTCTGGAGCAAAAATTTCCTCATAGTCCACTCCCTCTTTTTGGGAGAACCCTCTTGCCACAAACTTTGCTTTGTACTTCTTGATGCTACCATTTACTTCATGAATCATTGCATTGGTAGTCTCTACAATTCTTTCTTTCTACAAAACTCCACTCCAGAGCCATGGAAGAAAAAATTATAACAAAACAAAATATGAAGACAAGAGGCTAACCAATAATAATAATAATAATAATAATAATAATCAAGGTAAAAATATGAAGTACTTATCTCTGTAGGTTTTAATCCCATACATAAATTACCTGCACATGAATTCTAAAAACAAAAAATAAATAATGGCAAGAACATAAAACATAAAACAAATATACAAAAAGATTTTCCCCTGGATCCCAAAACCGAGACTACAAGATTGATTTTTCATTATGTTCCTTTCAATGTTGCAATACATATATATACATGCCAAATCATTCATAAATCCCAATCCATTAACCCTGTATTAGAACATAATCGTAGTTCCCTTGACCGGATCTACAAAATACCATGGCAGAAAACCATCATGCCCAAAACCACGTGCAAAAACTATGCACAAAACCATAGGTAGGTTTGCCCACCTAATATAGGGTCCAATTTGTTTTTCTCGGGGTTTTGCCCCAAACCCCATGCAGGGGGACTACTGCCCCCCTGAAACCCATGAAAGGGGGGGCTACGCCTAATGCAATGAACATTGGCATTTGTCGCACCCCCTGTGACCCCCCGCGCACATGCGAATAAGCATGAAAATAATATAAGACACACCCAACAATATCTTTATTAAAGGAGAAAATTTTTGAGAAATCGTCAACTCCCTCTCTTACAAATCTGTAAGAGAAACTCATAACCGATCATGTTCCTAGAGGAAAAACTATCCACCAACATTACTGGTAGTAGATCCTAAAGGAAGAATTCCTCTAACTTATTTTAAGGTGGATGCTCATCATCATCATAGATAATATTGGTTGTTGATGCATGTTTCTTTTCCTTCCTTCTCTTCTTAGGACACAAAGGGGTGTAGTGTCCAAAATGATGACAAATGAAGCACTTGATCTTTGAAATATCCTTCTTCTTCTTATCATGAATATGAGCAGGTGTTTTACCTATAAGGCTTCTTATCAAACTTTACAAAGTTCCTTTTTCCTTTTCCTTTCCTTGTATGAGTTGCAAGGGCATGCGTTTCTTCTTCCCACTGATTCTACAAGCTATTCCTGGACAACAATATGGTCTCCTTTTGGACTTGTCAAACGTAGGCAGATTTCCTCATTCACAGATTTCCTGAATAAATGGCTCCCCTGAGGAAGGAAATCCATTGAGAGTCACTATAACTAGTTTTGTATCATCAATTCTATCTCCAATGGCTACAAGCTTATCTATGATCCAGGAGACTCTCATAAGATATGAGACAACATAATCTAATCTAGTCATCATGACATTATGGAGATAATTCTTCAAGTTTAATTCCTATTAATGTTATTTCTCTCATACAAACCTACCATAGCATCATATACTTCCTGGGCAGTCTTCAATGCAACAACATGAGGAATAGAGTGGTCCTTTATAGAATCTACCAAGATTCATTTAGACTTTACTTCATTCTTCTTATACTTGGATTTATCCTAACCTCCCTTTGTTCTAGAATTACTTTCTCCACACGATTATGAAGCTCATTGTCATTCAAGATAAGGAGTATCTTGGTCTTCCAAGATCTGAAGTTGATGCCACTATCTAACATGTCTTCAATTTGAGAATTGGTGTAATTTTGACAAGAGATCCAATAACCAATCAAGGCACTAAACACTTGTCTCTTAGGCTAACTTCAATTTCTTCCATTTCAACAAATCTCTGATACCATGTTGAATTTTCTACAAGATGCACAATAGAAACCAATTTTCTGATTTGATAATTACTACCTAATGAACTTCAAACAAGTTATATCATGCCACTGATATCATTAAGCAATCGTGCATCTTAACAATGAATGCAATAGAAACAATAAAGATCATATAAAGACAACCATGCACAATAGAGACAATAATTATACCTTGGGAAACCCAACCTTGGAAGAAAACCCAACAACTTTTATTTTAGGAGAAATTATTCTCGAGCAAGGTTTACAGATATAAACTGTATATAATTATGTGCCAATTTCAAAGTAAAAATATCAGTCAAACTTGGTCAAAATCAACAACAGGCTAACATTGGTCAATAATAGTCAAACTAGTCAACTTTGGTCAAATTTCTTCCATGTGTATCTTGTTGCCAATCGAAAATTGACTATGGTCAAACTGGTAGGTACCCATATGTAGGCTGCATAAAACTAAATCAATACAATGGATTCACATTTTCCCTCAAGTGAAGTGTAACTACATGATATCAATAGTTAGATGGAAGCATACTTGCCATATTTCTCATGTTTTTGAGATGGATAAATTCAGTGGGGGATGTTTCTTTGCATATCTCTTTTGAGAAAACTCCTAGAAATGCAAGGGGATACAGTTCCCAAGAAATTAGGGTGTTTCCTTTTGTGGGAGACTCTTGGGAGCCCCATTCCCACCCCCTTCACCCAAAAAAGGTGGGGGACCCTTGAGCATCCTTCCAAAAAGGTGGAACCTTGAGCATTCCCACCATGATTTTTGCCCAATTACCTAGAACAAGTTAATTAAAAATTTAAAAAAATAAAATCTTTAAACCAATGCGAATATATATTTTTTGCTTTATTTGTTCGTGTTTATAAATGATCATTGTTTATCATGTATTTAATTTTTAATTTTTTCAAATTTTGGATGACATCCCATATATTAAAGAGTTGCATGTTTCCCATGACGTTTCCTAAGATTTTGGAGGTGTCTCCACATGTCCCTTGATGTATTTCTTGTCTCTCATCCCCAACAGGGAAACTTGGTGGAATATTAGTCATTCATGTTAGGATTGACCATTAGAAAGACAACATTCAGAAGGTGTTTATTAAATTTGACTTTGTTATGTAGGGGAACCCACTATGCAGGTATGGAGTGGAAAATACCACGTTTTTTTTTTCCCTTATTTGTTTTTCGTATGGTTTGTGGTAAAATGTTTATGTCCCAAATACTTTAATGTATTAACAAATTTAAATAGAGGTGCAGGGCCTTTATTTGGATTTTGATAGAGTGCCTATGTTGTTTCTTTAAGCTGCATCCAAATTGCCTACTTTATCATGATATTGGTCTAGATGATTACTCCACTTTTGTAATACATTACAATTTTGGAGAATTGAATGTGAGATACAATGTGAATAATTAGGTTGAGATATTTTTGGTAGTATCACATTCAAATTTTATTATTTCAAATGTGAATAATTGGGTGGAGATTTTTTTTGAAAGCAATAACTTTCATATATATATGTTTTTTTTATTTCAATGTTGTGGAGTAAGAAATACTGATGTTCATGGTTCATGATTCATGAGGAATAAATGTTGCACTTTATGATAATGTTAAATTTTTTTCATATCCCTCTTGAGTTAATCTTCTATCTAGTTGTGAAAATGTTTTATAATTGCAAGCAAGGGTTTATGCTTCTTACTCATTATTGTGTTGGCTAAAAATCGGTTGGATCTCCATTGCACTAACAATGTAAGTGAGCGATGCACATGCCACTAGAAGTATAACTGTATTCTGGGAGGTGAATATCTTCAAGTAGATTGGGAGGTTTTGAAGTCCACTTAGTCATTTCTTTCATGCTTTCTGAGACATTTATGATAGATTAAAGATGAGATAGGCTCCATTTCGTCCTTAAATGTGGACGCGAGGAATTTTCCTTTTGATGCTAGGATGAAAATGAATCTATGGGATATGTAAGTAGTGCATAAATATTTTCCATTGGAAATATTTTGTTTCTTGTAAAATTATTCTAGTATTTATATTGGATAGAAGAAGACCAATCTAACCACAATAGGATTCATATCACCAGGATTGTGCTAGGATGGGTCAATCATGGATGCCCATTGGGAGGTTTAATTACCCAAAGTGGCTTCCATCCTCAATCCCTACCCATGAGGTTTGAAACTGTGACCTGGAAGGCACTAAACCCCATGAAAACCAACTGATAATAGGGAATGCATGTTGGGCCTCACTGAAATTGTTTGTGTAAGACGAGAAACCAAATTTTTGTTGCAGTATGTGGAAATAGGATGCTAACACTAGATATGGGGAAAATATTAAAATGGAATTTAGATTTACAAACACATATAGACAATATTGTGCTTCAACAATATAGGAAACAAGATTATTGAGCATTATCTATCTACTCTCAAATTTGCACAGGGATATAACATGAAAGCCATGCCCACAATTTTGCAAAAGACTCCAGAAAAATGACAAGAAAATAGTACAATTGACTAAATCTTCATGGTAAGAAACACAATCAATTCATAAAACATATAGCCAACACATAGCTTTCACAAACAAAGTTTACATTAGGATACAAGAAAAACACTTGCACATGTAGAGCAAAGATACATAGTTTAGTTTGGGATACAAGACCAATATTTGCGCATTCAGAGAATATGTTAGAAAGAAATAAAATATAAATTAAATTGGTTGGTTGACAAATCTCAAAAAATAAAAATTATTCAATAATGTTATGAATGGTAATGATTTTGGCATTTAAAGCCTTAAATCTACTCTTGTAAAGTGTTTGGTAACGTTATTCATGCTGGTTTGTTCTACTATGACGATCGACCTCACATATTCACAAGGTAATAATGATAGGAGAGGTTTGTTAGCTGAAAATGAGTACCTAAGAAATCCTGATATAAAACAATGGTGAGAAATTAAAGCAAGGATATGTAGTAAAAACAAATTCCTCCCGCAAAAAATGTGTGGCCAACCATTCATAAACTAAACCAAACTTGGCCAATCATTTATAAACTAAAACCTATCCCAATCATTATTTTAGTGCTTTTAACAGATTAAAATAATTACCAATCAGAGTGAGTCACTAGGCATACATACCCTTTTCAAGTCAACGAGGTGGCCAAAAAACAGAAACATTCAAGCAATAGAAACCTCATAGTCACCTAAAAAGAGATGAAAGCAAGCATCAACCAATTTGTAAAAACCCTGACCTTATAATGATCTTCAAATTATCTATTACCCTTCATATGACATGAGGTTTTAATCAATGTTGAAGATTGTTGCTTCAATTGGTTGCACATGGAGTTTTCCTTTGTAGTAGATGTTGATGTTTTTTATTTCATAGAGGATCATCTTTTTAGGACATCACGATACATATGGAAACTTTCATGCTCATGGATCATTGTCATAATTTTCGATGAATCCATGTGTTTAATTTTCTACAAGATGCACAATAGAAATCAATTTTCTGATATGATAATTACTACCTAATGATCTTCAAACACTTTATCTCATGCCAATGATATCATTGAGAAATAATACACATAAAATCTCAACAATAAATGCAACGGAAACAGTAAATATCATATAAATACAACCATCCACAATAGAGACGATATTTTATCCTGTGAAACCCACCCTTGGGAGAAAACCCAACAAGTTTTCTTTATGAGAAATTACTCTTCAACAAGGTTTACAAATCCAAATTGTTTAGAAATATGTGCTAATGTTCAAGTAAAAATACCAGTCAAACTTGGTCAAAATCGACAATAAGATAACACTAATAAAAAATAGTCAAACTAGTCAACTCTGGTCATTCAGCCATGCGACTCCTGTGATCACTTTGCAGTTGATTGTGGTCAAATTGGTCAAACTTTAGCTTGTGGTTCCTGTGGTTGACCACATTCAAATTCGGCTCTCTTGTAGCTTGGTTAAAATTTTTCAAAATTAAAACTAATTACTTGGTCAAACTCTATTCAATTCAACCTCTTTCTATCACACGAGTAGATGCTTTAGAAGAGAGAAGATGATGAAAATGAAGTATCACATCATGTATATATACTAGTTAGATGGAAGTGAATTAGCCCAAGGGACACACCATTTCATGTGGTTGGGCCAACTTGTCCTCTTAGGACGACTTGATGCTCCAAAAATAAATTTAGTTTGATTTTTCTTCGAGACCGACGTAGGTATGTGGGAATACCTCCCAATGCTACAAAATCAACACTCCCTCTTAGCGAGGGAGGTATTCTCCTTGGTTGTAAAAAACTTCTCCTTAGCTTAAATTTCTCCTCCATAAGAAAAGTTCATGAGCTTGTTATGTTGATGCATGTCTATAGATCACTCCATCCTAGAGTAGGAATTGTGACTCCTCACATGCACATCTATCGATCACTCTATCCTAGAGAAGGCAATGTGATTCATGGGATATTTTCCCTTGACCAAATCAGCATGGCCTAGCCAAAGTACTTTATGGCTCCTCAAGTAAATGTTTCAATCTCCTATGGTCATATTAGCATGATCCAACCAAAGTCCTTCATGGATTCTCAGGCAAGGATTTGTCCCTGGACCATTCAACCTTGGCAAAATTAGAATGGCCCAACGAAATTCCTTTATGGATTCTAAGTTGAATTTCATCTATCTCCTTTGGTCAAATCAAAATGACCTAGCCAAGTCCTTCTGGATTCCCGGGAGAAGATTTGTCTAAAATTGAAATTTCCCTAGGCCATTCACCCTTGGTCAAATGACCCAACCAAGTCCTTCTAGATTCTCAAGTGAATGTATCCATCTCCCTTGGTCAAATCAACATGACCCATCCAAGTCCTTCTATCTTCTCAGAAGATGGTTTTCCCAATCGTACAAAGACATAACCACTCCCTCTCAACAAGGGAGACATTCTTCATCACTCCAAGCTTGTCTCTTAAGTATACAAACTTCATTTGGTGAGAATGTTGTAATCTACTCGTTTGTGGATATGTATTGGAGCTTCATTGCTTCCCTCTATACCATGTCTCGAATGAAGTGACCTGATCAAATAGTATTGCAAGAAGCCTTCCAATCCACACTGCTTTAGGACTTGTGACACTAATTTCGATAGAATTTGTCTCTATTGTACTAAGTGTGAAAAAATTCTTCTTCCTACTAAACTAGAATATCATAGATGATCCCATGCTGAAGCAAAACCCTGAGATTCTCTTTCTATCCCTTGCACTCCCGACCCAATATGAATATGTATATTCCTGCAACCTCACTGCACCACCTAAGACATATCTCAAACCATATCCAACTATACCACGTTGGTACATTAACACATGTTTTGTTTCATGTCTTGGCTTAACCATAGACTGGCTTTCTTCCTTCATTGGATCCATCACCACAACTTCTTTTAGGTCCCCTTGACTGGGTGCTCCCTCTGACACTGAAGAATATCCTCCTGTGGTAATCCTAGTTTCCCCCTCTACCATTGTTTCTCCCTTTGTCATTAAAGTGTATCCTGTTGTCTGGAATGGTCCCCTCGGAAGGCATACTTCTCCTAGAGACCTCTTATTGTTCAGCATCTATCCTGACAATATCAACCCATGACATCCTGTTGGAAGGCTACTCCTTCCATTCTTCCTGATTGTCCGCTCCCTCTTAACTAGAAGCTCTTTTGGTCATTTGGCATGGTCCTAGATGTCATAACAATCTATATAATCCTCCTTTTCAAACATCAATCACTTCTGCAGAGTCGATGCTCGATCTCTTAGGAAATACAAGAACCTAAGCATCTGGTGATTGGAGAAAATATTTCCTCATAGTCCACTCCCTCTTTGTGGGAGACCCCTCTTTCCACAAAATTTGCTTTGTACTTCTTGATGCTACCATTTACTTCATGAATCATTACATTCAAAGTCTCTACAATTCTTTCTTTCTACAAAACTCCACTCAAGAGCCATGGAAGAAATATTTATAACCAAGAAAAATACTAAGATAAGAGGCTGGCCAATAATAATAATAATAATAATAATAATAATAATAATAATAATAATAATCATCATCATCAAGGGAAAAATATGAAGTACTTATCTCCTGATTAAAGAAGAAACTTTTTGAGAAATTGTTGACTCCCTCTCTGGAAAATATATAAGAGAAACTTAGAACCTATCATGTTCCTAGAGCCAAAATTGTCCACAAACATTACTAGTAGTAGATCCTAAAGGAATAATTCCTTTGACTTCTTCTGAGGTGGGTGCTCATCATCATCATCAATAATATTGGTTGTTGATGCATGTTTATTTTCCTTCCTTTCATCTTAGGACACTAGGGGCATAGTGTCCAAAATTATGACAAATGAAGCACTTGACCTTTGACATATCCTTCTTCTTCTTCTTATCATGAATAGGAGTGGGTCTTCTACCTATAAGGCTACTTATCAAACTTTCCAACGTTCCTTATTCCTTTTCCTTTCCTTGGATGAGTTGCAAGGGCTTGTGTTTCTTCTTCCCTCAGATTCTACAAGCTATTCCTGGACAACAATCTAGTCTCCTTTTGGACTTGTCAAATGTAGGCATATTTCCTCATGCATAAATTCCTTGAATAAATGGCTCCCATGAGGAAGGAAATTGGTTGAGAGTCACTATAACTAGCTCTGTATCATCAATGTTATCTCCAATGGCTACAAGCTTATCTCTGATCTAGGAGACTCTCACAAGACAACATAATCTGATCTAGTTATCATGACATTATGGATATGATTTCTCAAGGTTAAATTCCTATTAGTGTTGTTTCTATCATACAAACCTACCATAACATCATATACTTCATTGGCAATATTCAATGCAACAACATGAGGAATATAGTGGTCCTTGATAGAATATACCAAGATTTTCTTAGCCTTTGCTTCATTCTTCTTATACTTGGATTTCTCCTCAACTCCCTCTGGCTCTATAATGACTTTCTCCACATGATCATGAAGCTCATTCTCTTCCAAGATAAGGAGTATCTTGCTCTTCCAAGATCTGAAGTTGATGGAACAATCTAACTTGTCTTCAACTTGAGACTTGGTGCCATTTTGACAAGAGATCCAATAACCAATCAAGATACTAAACATGTGTCTCTTATGATAACTTCAATTTCCTCCCTTTCAACAAAGCTCTGATACCATGTTGAATTTCCTACAAGATGCACAGTAGAAACCAATTTTATGATTTGATACTTACTACCTAATGATCTTCAAACAATTTATCTCATGCCACTGATATCATTAATAAATTATGCATAGAAAATATTAACAATGAATGCAATAGAAACAATAAATATGATTTAAAGACAACTATGCACGATAGAGACAATATTTTTACCCTGGGATTTAACCCAACCTTGGGAGAAAACCAAACAAATTTTCTTTTAGGAGAAATTATTCTTCAAAAAGGTTTACAAATATAAATTGTTTATAAATTTGTGCCAATGTCAAAGTAAAAATACCAATCAAACTTGGTCAAAATCAACAACAAGATAACATTGGTAGAAAATAGTCAAACTAGTCAACTTTGGTAAAATTCTAGCCTGCGGCCCCTGTGTCTAATCTGCTGTTGGTTGTGGTCAAACTGGTAGTTACCCATATGTAGGCTCCATAAAACTAAATCAATACAATGGATTGAAATTTTCCCTCAAGTGAAGTGTAACTACATGATCTCAATAGTTACATGGAATTATACTTGCCATATTTCTCATGTTTTTGAGATCAAGAAATTCAACCGGTATGTTTCTTTGCATCTCTCTTTTGAGAAAACTCCTAGAAATGTGGGTGTTTCCTTTTGTAGGAAAATTTTGGGCACCCCATGCCCACCCTCTTCACCCAAAAAAATTGGGGCACCCCTTAGCATCCTTCCAAAAAGGAGGAACCATGAGCATTCCGACCATGAGTTTTGCCAAATTACCTAGAATAAGTTAATTAAAAAGGTAAAAAAATAAAATATTTAAACCAATGAGAATATATATTTTATGCTTTCGTTGTTCATGTTTATAAATGATCATTATTCATCATATATTTAAATTTTAATTTCTTGGAATTTTGGATGACATCCCCTATATTAAAGAGTTGCATGTTTCCCATAACGTTTCATAAGATTTTGGAGGTGTCTCCACATGTCCCTTGAATGTGTTTCTTGTCTCTCTTCCCCCATAGGGAAACTTGGTGGAATATTAGTTGTTCATGTTAGGGTTTGGCCATTAAAAATAAAACATATAGAAGATGTTTACTAAATTTAACTTTGTTATGCAGGGGAACCCACTCTGCTGGTGTGGAGTGGAAAATACCACATTTTAATTTTTCCCTTATTCGTTTTTGATATGGGTTGTGGTAAATTTTTAATGTCCCAAATACTTTAACGTATTAACACGTTTAAATATAGGTGCATGACCTTTATTTGTATTTTGATAGAGTTCCTATGTTGTTTATTTGAGTTTCATCCAAATCACCTACTTTAGAATGGCATTGGTCTAGATGATTACTCCACTTTTGTAATACATTAAAACTTGTAATACATTAAAACTTTGGAGAAGCGACTGTGAGATACAATTGGAATAATTAGGTGGAGATATTTTTGGAAGTATCACATTCATTTTTTATTATTTCAAATGTGAATAATTGGGTGGAGAATTTTTTGAAAGAAATAACATCCATATTTTTTTTTTATTTCAATGTTGTGGAGCAACAACTACTAATGTTCATGGTTCATGATTCATGATCAAGAATAAATGTCACAATTTATGATAATGTTAAATTTTGTTCGTATCCCTCTTGAATCAATCTTCTATCTAGTTGCAAAAATGTTTTGTAATTGCAAATAAGGGTTTATGCTTCTTACTAATTGTTGTGTTGCTTAAAAGTCGGTTGGATCCCCATTGCACTCACGATGCAAGTGAGCGATTCACATGCCACTGGAAGTATCACTGTATTCTGGGAGGTGAATATCTTCAAAGAGATTGGTAGGTTTTGAAGTCCACTTAGTCATTTTGTTCATGCTTTTTGATACATTGATGATAGATTAAAGTTGATATAGGCTCCATTTTGTCCTTAAATGTGGACGTGAGGAATTTTCCTTCTGGTGCTAGGATGCAAATGAATCTGTGGGATATGCAAGTAGTGAAAAAATGTTTTCCACTAGAAATATTGTGTTTCTTGTAAAATTACTCTAGTATTTATATTGGACGGAAGCAGACCAATCCACCCAAAATGGGATGCATATCACCAGGGTTGTGCTAGGATGGGTCAATCATGGATGCCCCTTGGGAAGTTTAATTCCCCAAAGTGGCTTCCATCCTCAACCTGTACCCATGAGGTTTGAGCCTATGACCTAGAAGGGAATAAACCCCATGCAAACTAACGGATAATAGGGCATGCATGTTGGGCCTCACTGAAATTGTTTGTGTAAGATGAGAAACACAATTTTTGTTGTAGTATGTGGAAATAGGATGCTAATACCACATATGGGGCAACTCTTAAAATGGAATTAGATTTACAAAACACATATAGAAAATATTGTGCTTCAACAGGACAACAAGAATATTGAGCATTATCTATTGACTCTTAAGAATATTGAGCATTATCTATCTACTCTTAAATTTGCACAGGGATTTAACATGGATCCATGCCCACAATTTTGCAAAAGACTCCAGACAAATGACAGGAAAATAGTACAATTGGCTAAATCTTCTTGGTAAGACACAATTAATTTCAGAAAAGATATAGCCAACACATATCTTTCGCAAACAAAGTTTACATTGGGATACAAGAAAAACACTTGCACATGTAGAGCAGAGATATATAGTTTAATTTGGAATACAAGGCCAATATTTGAAAATGCAGAGTGTATGTTAGAAAACGAATAAAATATAAATGAAATTGGTTGGTTTACAATTCTCAGAAAAGCAAAATTATTCAATAATGTTCTTAATGGTAATTATTTTGGCATTTAAACCCTTAAAGCTACTCTTGTAAAGTGTTTGGTAACATTATTCATGTTGGTTTATTCTACTATGACGATCAACCTCACATATCCACAGGGTAATCATGATAGGAGAGGTTTATTCTTGAAAATGAATACCTAAGAAATCATGATAAAAACCGGTGGTGAGAAATTGAAGCAAGCATATGCAGTAAAAACAAATTCCTCCTATAAAAACGTGTCACCAACCATTCATAAACTAAACCAAACTTGGAAAATCATTTATAAACTAAAACCAAGCCTAATAATTATTCAATGTTTTTTACAGCTTATAATAATTACCAATCAGAGTGAGTCACTAGGCACAAATTCCCTTTTCAAGTCAACGAGGTGGAAAAATAATAGAAACATTCGAGCAATAGAAATCTCATATTCACCTCAAAAGAGATGAAATCAACCATCAATCAATTTGTAAAAAGCCGAACCTTATAATGATCTTCAAATTATTTGTTACCCTTCATATGACATGAGGTTTTAATAATATGAACAAGATCAAGGTGTGATAAAATACTACACTAGTTACTGCAAGTAGAAAGAGAGACAAGTAGATAAATTAACTGGTGCCAAGGGTAGGCCAAATGAAGTTTAAAAACCAACACATAGTCCTAAAATTCTTTTTTTTGTTGATTCGCTACGAAATGATTTTCGTAGCGTCTGTTTTCTAATTCATTGTTCCATCGCTACAAAATGATTTTGTAGCACCTGTTAAAATTATGTATTGTAGTTTTTGGGAAGATGAAACCCGACTCTTTTTCTCTACCGACTCCCCACATCCCAAACTTGCTTCTTAACACTGCAAATGACTTAATTCACCTCTCTTCACTGGGTTTGAAATATTGGTTCTAATTTGATAGTCAGAAACTAATCACAAAGGTGTTTGGACCGTATTAAAAAAACATAGTGCTCTGATTTTATTCTTAGCGTTCCAATTGTTTGGGAAAACAAAGCCACACATTCACCACCCAAAAAAATGAGTGTTCCTCCACAATTATGTGAAACCAACACAACAAGAATACGAAATGACAAAGGACCAAATCACACAACAATGGAAATCTCGATATACACATTCTTAAGGGAAATCGATACAACAATTTACAAGCTCTCTGGTTAATCAACATAAAGGAATAAAGTGTAGTTAAATAAAATTTCACAAGCGTAATTCTCTTAGTTTAATCACAAAATTTCAATTCAATCAGACAATACAAAAGCATGGTTCCATTGGTTGTTCCTCCACACCATTCACACAAAAAAAGCTTCCTGGTTCACACATATTAGAAAGTACAGGCGATTTGCAACCTTCAGAACTGTAATTTCAAAGAGAAACAATGAGTCCTCTCTTCCCCTCCTCTTAGCTTCTAGGCACCTGTTCTATTTAAAAATACAAATTAACATGTGACAACCAAGAGTCATGAGAGCTGAATAGTTTAATATTCTTTGCAAAATGAAGGAAAATAAAAAGCCACATTTACAATAGAAAATAACTCCTCCACTTATTTAAAAAAATAAAAACTCCTAAATTAAACATTCAAAATTTCTAAACAAAGATTTTCCCCCAACATTACCATTTCACCATCCAATCACATTGGCAATCTTTTGTCCAATCTTCATCATATTTTGTGCTCAGCTTATGCACCAACATCAGGGTCCTCGAGAAAGAAAGATTCATGAGTTCTCACTCATAAGGTATTCTACATGGTAACCTACTTTCTATAGAGCTGCAACATTCATCCAAGTAGAATCCTCAACCAGATGAATTTTCCACTTCACCAAGTATTCCATATATTCTTGCCCTCCAGTCTTCTTTGCAACCTTTGTGTCCAAAATCATTTCAACTTCCAATGTTCTTTCCATAGGCATTTGTTTTACCCAGTATTTATCACTACTTTATCATTGTCTGTGTTTGTTGTAGATGATTCTTTGTAACCCACTAGATAAGGATACAAATCACTCACATTGAAAATTAGTGAAATATCTATGCCTATAGGTAACTCCTGTTCATAAGCATTTGTAGAAAACTTGTGAAGTATCTTGTAGGGACCTATCTTCTTCATCTTAATTTCATTAACTACCCTCTTGGAAACCTCTCCTTTCTTAGGTGAGATAAGACCATGTCTCTCACCTAAAAGTTCACTTCTCTTCTTTTTAATTCTGCTTTATGCTTGTATTTGGAGCTACTAACTCGTAACCTTTGCTTAAATTGCTCATGTAACTCACTCAATGTTGCTGCAAAGTATTCTCCTTCAAAACTTGTTTGTTCGAACCTTCCCAAATCTCGCAGTTCACAAACTCCCCTAGGATTCATTCCATACAAAATATGAAATGGAATTTTCCCTGTGCTCCTATTCGGTGAATCATTTTATCCAAACTCCACTTGAGATAATACACAATCCCAATGTTTGGGATGATCACCCACAAGGATTCCCAGTATGTTCCCGAGACTTCTATTCACCACTTCAATATGCCCATCAATTTATGGATGATAGGATGAGTTGAAGTTTAACTTGGTCCCAAGTTTCTTCCACAAGGTTCTCAAAAAACGCCCTATAAAACTTGTGTCCCTTTCACAAATTATACTCTTCGGAAAACCATATGGTCAAACAATCTCATTGAAAAGCAAATTAGCCACATGTGTAGCATCACTAGTTTTGTAACATGGAATAAAAGGAGCCATCTTTGTAAATCTATCCACAACTACAAGTATTGAGTCATTACCTCACCGAGTCTCTGGTAAACCAAAAAAAAAATCCATACTCACTGAGTCCCATGGTCTACCAGGAATGGGTAAAGGAGTATATAGTCCAACATTTGGCTCCTTGCTTTCACATGTTAACACACCTTGCACCTACTCATGTATTTCTGCACATTTTCTCTCATCTTTGGTCAGAAATAGAAATGGTCCAGCTACCCAAGTGTCTTATCAACACGAAAATGTCCTACCAACCCTCCATTGTGCTTCCTTTGTATCAAATTCTCTCTCATAGAATAGTTGGGAATACATAGTCAGTTGTTCTTGAAGACAAACCATCTTGCAACATGAACTATTTCTATGGGTTGTTATCTATGTTCACATGATTCTTGCATGCATCAAAATCTTCTTTAAAATCAACATCAACTTCATGCAAATCCTTCAAATAGTTAAATCCTAAAACTTGCACTTAACTCTCTTGCATGATCAAACTCCTCCTGCTTAAAGCATCAACTACCTTTTTTTTGGTCCACTTATATGCTTCAGAACAAAGGTGAAACCATGTCGAAATTCAACCCACTTGGAATGCTTATGGTTCAACTTGTGTTTTTTCATTATATATTGTAATGCATAAATATCAGAGAACAAAACAAACTCCTTGGGCATTAAATAGTGCCTCCAATGCTTCAAAGATTGAATCACAACATATAACTCTTTGTCATAAGAAGAGTATTTTTGTTTTGAGTCACTTAACTTCTCATTGAAATATGCAATAGGTTTATCTTCTTGGCTCAGTACAACTCCAATATTTGTCCCACTGGCATCACATCTTACTTGGAAAAGTTGATTGAAGTCGGGCAACTTCAACACTAGTTTCTCAGTGATCTTCTTCTTTAATAGCTAGAAACTTTTCTCTACTGCTATTTTCTAACAAAATGGTTGCCTACCCTTCAAAATTGTATCTATTATATGTGTGCAAATACCACTGAAGTTCTTGATAAACTTACGATAGAATTTGGCTAAGCCATGAAAGCTTCTAACTTCGAAAATGCTCTTGGGTGAAGGCCAATTCTCATTTGTCTCTATTATATCTGGATCCATTTGCAGTCCATCTTTGGAAATGACAGAACCTAAGTATACTAACTCAAGTTTCATAGAAGTACAGTTCTTCAGGTTAATTAAAAAAATTTCTTGTTTAAATATTTCCAGAACATATCTCACATGTCTGAGGTGCTCTTCTTTAGTTTGACTGAAAATTAAAATATCATCTAAGTAAACAATGACTGATGAAATCCTTCAAGACTTCATTCATCAACCACATGAATGTACTAGGTGAATTTGTTAGTCCAAAAGGCATAGCCATTCATTCATACAACCCGTCATTGATCTTGAAAGTTTTCTTCCACTTGTCCCTTTCTTTGATCCAGATTTGATGGTTACCGATTTTCAAATCAATATTTGAAAATTAAGTTGCTCCACTCAAACAGTCCATCATATCATCCATCTGTGGCAATGAAAATATGTATCTAATCATGATATTGCTGATTGTTATATAATTTGTACACATACCGCACTCTCCATCCTTCTTTGGACTTAGTACGACATGCATAATACATGGACTTAAGCTCTCTCTTATCAACCCTTTATCCAACAAATCCTGAACCTGTTTCCTTATTTCTTCATTTTCCTTGGGTGTCATTCAATATGCAACCTTATTTGGAAGGATTTCTCCTAGTATCAAATCTATATGGTGGTTGATGCTTCTTTTGGGTGGAAACTCACTTGGAAAATCATCTACTACAATATCATTAAATTCATGCAACATTTCCTGAATTTCAATAGGTAAATATGCAATTTTAGTGTTCATAAGTGTTACCTTTGGTTTGCAAATTATCATATAGTTGACCTCGTCTTTCTCCATTTGTTGTATAAATTATTTACCACTTAACAACAATGCCTTTGGGTTGCTTGTCTCAGCTTCCCTTTCTTCCTTTAATGGTTCAAGGGTATGTTTGATTCCATCCTTTTCAAATTTATAGCAATTTATCTCTCCATCATGTATCACATTCCTGTTGAACTTCCATGGTCGACCCAAAAGGATGTGGCATACAACCATTGACATTATATCACAAATTATCTTGTCCTTATATCTGCCTAGCTGGAACTCAACTTCACTATGTTCATTCACTAACAATTGGTGTCTCTTTTGTAGCCAAGATATTTTGTATGGTGTTGAATGTTTAATTCTCTCCAAACCCAATTTTTCCACCATTTCTAAGGAAACAAGATTTTCAGTGCTTCCCCTGTCAATCACTACCTTGTAGCACTTCCTTTTTGCTTTACACGTAGTCTTAAATAATAATATTCTTTGGGATATTTTGGTAGTTTCTTTGGATGGCTTAAACAAGACTTTATTCATCATCAATTCCCCTTCGGTTCCTGCCATACTTTTTCCTCAGGTGCTTGTTCTTTTGCTACTTCTAAATCAACTATGTGTGCACCATGTTGTCCCGTATTTTCATTCTCTGGACACTCAAAATATCTATGACCCATTTTTACACATCTGTAGCACCGATAAACAGTCTATATTCCTCTTCCTTTGCCTCTCTAGTAAGGTTTTCCTCCTCTCGTGCTACCTTCTTCCTTTGGCTACTCTTTTTTTTTTGAGCTATCTGCATCATTCTTTTGAGCTAAAAACTTTCCTCTTGCAGTTGATTGTCCTTTTCGTCTAGCAAAACCACGCTCTCTATCTGAGTTTTTCTTTCTTGCTATCTTTTCTTTTGCCTTCAAGACATACTGGTATGCTTCTTCCATGGTCCTTGGAGAAATCATGTTGATTTCATCATGAATATCCATTCTTAAGCCACTAATGTACCTTGTTGTATTTTTTGGGGTGTCTTCCACATAACCTACTCTCAAGTTAACTTTGTAAAATTCTTTGATATATTCTTTTATTGTCAGTGACATTTCCTTAAGGTTCTGCATCTTCCTATAAAGAGTTAACTCATAATCTTTTGGTACGAATTTATTCTTCATCTTTGCCACCATCCTGTCCCATATTTTGATCAATGACTTATTCCTCTTCCTCCTTTCAACCTGCACATTGTTCCACCATAGTGAAAAATGACCCTTTAACCTTGTTACTGAAAACTTTACCCATTTGTCATCACCCATCTCTTCATATTCAAAATACTTATCTAACTCACTAATCCAATCAAACGAATAGTCAGCTGCTAGGTTTCCATCATAGGTAGATAATTCAAGTTTTGGTATTAAACTTGAGCCTAAAAATGATCTTAATAACTTAAATTCTAGAGGTTCCTCAACAGCTGTTTCTCCTTCTTCCTCAACTTCTTTTCAGGTTCACTAATATCTCCAGCCTCAACATCTCATTGTCTTCCTACCTCAATGGCCTCTAACCAAGATTGTAGCCTCCTTATCTCTTCTCTGAGCTCTGCATTACCCACGAGTTTTACTCCTCGATCACATGCTCTTATTTATCACATACCCGTCTTCTTGCTCTTATACCCCAAATTGGTGTCAAGGGGAGGCCAAACAGAGTTTAAAATCCAACACGCAATCCTGAAATTCCTTTTTTATTTTTTGTAGATGCTAGGAAATGATTTCATAGCGTCTGCTTTCCAATTTATTGTTACATCGCTATGAAATGATTTCATAACGTCGGTTAAAATTATGTATTATGGTTTCGGGGAAGATGAAATGCCTCAAATCCTTTTGTCTGTTGACTCCCCATGTCCTAGACTTACTTTATTTCTCTTCACCAATTTTGCAATATTAGTTCAAATTCGACAGTCAGAAACCAATTACAAAGTCATTTGGATTGCATTCAAAAAACATAGTGTTATGTTTTTATTATCAACATTCCAATTGGAAAACAAAGCACTAATTCACCACCCAAGAACAGTGAGCATTCCTCCACAAGTCTATGAAACCTACATAATAATAATACCAAATGATAAATGACCAAATCACACAACAATGGAAATCACTCTATGAAAATTCTTAAGGGAGATCGACACAACAATTTATAAGATCTCATACTAACCAACATATAGGAATAAATTTTAGTTAAATAACATTTCATAAGCATAATTCGCTTGGTTTAATCACATAATTTCAATTCAATCAGAAAATAGAAAAGAAAAATTCCATTAGTTGTTCCTCCATGCCATTCACATAAAAAATGCTTTTTGGTTCACACATATTGGAGAAGTACAAGTGATTTGCAACCTACAAAATTGTAATTTCATAGAGAAATAATGAATCCTCTCTTCCCCTCCTTCTCTTAGCTTCTAGGAACTCGTTCTCTTTAAAAATAAAAACTAACATGTGAAAACCAAGAGTGACAAGAGGTGAATCATTTCATCTTCTCTACAAAGCAAAGGAAACTAAAAAGCCACATTTACAATAGAAATCAGCTCATCCACTTATTTAAAAAAATCAAAACTCCTACTAAATTAAACTTCCAAAATTTCTAAACAAAGATTTACCCCAACATTACCATGTGATAATCCCATCACATTGGTAAGCTTTTGTCCAATATTCATCAAATTTTGTGCTCGACCTATGCACCTGTATCGTTAACACTCATGTAGGCTGTGTAACTAAAGAACCAATTCGAATTCAATTTATGATTATTGCTTGACTTGAATACAATTAAATAAACTTCTCATAGAGATAAGTAATGTGATTAAGTGTGGTTCCAAGCACATGCACAACCAATAGAAAATAAACTCTCTCTTAATTCCATTTAACTGGACAAAAATGGAGTTGTAGGGTCTAAAATACGGTTAGGGTCAATAATAGAGTTGACTAAAGATAAAATGGGATATAATGTAGGAATAAATATATAAATCACTTATACAATTCCAAACTCAATTACAAAAAAAAACTCCAAAGATAGAAAGTCAAAGGATAAGGTTTCCTAGATCTAAAGGGATGAGTTGATAAGGTTGCCCCCAAAAATAGGAATGAATTGCACACTTGTGGATAGGGTCCCTAAACAATAGGACATGTGCATTAATCAATAGAAAAAATCCATGTCATGACTCAGTCAATGTCTAGCACATTGCCACATGTCATCCTACATGGCATCCTTGCTAAAAATATACATACTATAAATAATAAGTGATAAAAATAGAAAGTGGTCATAAATGGTAAGAAATGTAGGGTAGGTAAAGGTAGGAAATGTTCATGTACTCCAACAGATCCATCCTTATGAATTGTTTTTTGTTATTATTCCATTGTGGGCTTGCTATCTTCCTTTGTTTAATGATTTTGTGTCATTATTGTTAACCTATAATAGTTTAAGTCATGCACATTTGAAAGGGCCCCTCTTTTAATTTCTACATGTTAAATAATTCATGTGGTTGGTTAGAGCATGTTTCCAACATCTTAATTATGCCTCTCTTTATGTCCTATAAACCCTCTCATTTATCAACCTTGACTCATTTACCCTTTGGATTGACATTGGTCTGGGAAACCCACTATCCACTTAATTCTAAATAGTCACCCATATTTTACTTAGAGACACTCCCTTTTCCAAACAAAATTTGACCTTAAGTGAGAGGAAGCATTATTTTGTTGACAATGGGTAGTGTTCTTTAGTTCTCCCAAGATTCCATCCATGTTTCAAGTCTTTCTCACTTAAGTGAAACTCTGGAAAATAAAATTATCCATAATGATCTAAATTAAAAATAATGAGACCCAAATTATCCTTAGATAAGCTACATATAACATGATAGTTAGAGAAAGGCATACTGCTATTATGATGGGGTTGGAAGTGGAGTAGCTAGTTGATTTTAGGGAAAATTTGAGAAACATTGGCATGGAGGAAGAGAGGAAGAATCTATAAGAGAAGTTTGCAAGGTTAATAAAGAATTTCAAGGATGACTATGTGGCCTATCTTGTAGATTAATTATGGTAATTAAATTAGTGTTCAACAAGAACTAAAAGATAACAACAAATTAACAAAGGAAAGCACACTAACTCAAGTTAATTAACCAATCTCCTTTAGTGAGATAATCAATCTAATTGTTCAAGATTACAAAGATATTTGTGTAATTCCCCATGACGCTATGTCAATTCAAATAAAATTAACCAAGATTCACACAAGGAATAACAACATATTATTATTATTATTATATAATCAACTCTAAGATTTCTCTATCGACAACTCGAATGACCTAGGCTCCTACAATTAGATTTTCGACAAATAAATTTGTATTGAGATTATCACACATATATCCATATTGGAAAAATCCCCACAAGAACCGCTCATTTATCATGAGGGCTCTCTCTTAGGTTCTCATAAGCCCTTTAAGGTAGAGTGTTCTAAATGCATTATACTAAGTTAATTTAAATTACTCAAGGCTGAAATACTACATAATAGTAAGATAGATAAATAAACTATTTTCTTCGCAAACAACCCTATAAAATTCCATTATTTCAAAATAAAGATTAACGTACTAAACAAGAGGCAAATCTACTGAGTAATGTTAACTTACTGAAGGATGCAATATTAAATAATTAGTTATATGGTTAATTAAACTACTTACTTCTCAAACAACCCTATAACATTCCACTAATTCAAAATAAAGATTAACATACTAAATGAGAGGCAATTTTTCCATAGCCTCACATACCTACTCTTTCGCAAGGTCAAATGAATTTTTCATTAACCATTCATATGCTTCTCCATGAATCTAATCTAATTATAGTAATGAATTCCATAGCTAATGCAAAATCATAATTTATAATCTAACTCAAATATTAAGATTAACAATTGAAAACAAGGAGATAAAATCAATCTGAGGATTGAGTACTTCTATCAAATGCTTATCATGGAACTCTAATAGAATTATTCTCATAAGGAGGCTCACACATTTAAAGAAATAAACACACTTAAGCTCAAAGAGTTGATTCTAGGATTCATTCCTTCGAAGCTCTACTGTTTTGTTGATGCCTTTTCCAAACAGCTTACACCTATTCTCATATCAATAATTATTTGAGTAGATAACTCTCACTCAATATATGGCATGATATTATCAATAATAATAAGGTTTAGTGATTCCTATTCATAGCTGAACACTCATAGACATGCCCCATTTGACTCAAATTTAAGGCATTAGTTCAACATCTGATGTTATAGATCATTATACTCAATATTTAACCCAAATCTAGCCGTCATAAACAACAATTCCAATTCCATTTCTCATAATGATTGCTTATCCATTAGCAATAGAAAGTAAAATGACATTTGATTACACTATTATATTATTTTCTTGCTCAAAATATAGATCTACAATCACAAGGTCAAATCAACCTCTTTCTTGAGCTTAACCCTAAAATTGTCACCTATAGGACATGCACTTGACTAGTACATGCATAGGGCATAAAAACATTCCATTGAGACTTTATAGACCACACCCATGTATTAGGATAAAGATTTTTTAAGTCCATTGCAGAAAACCAAGCTTTCTAGAGGCGCTAAAAACAAACTAGATCTCTTCTATGAAATATTGACTCTCTCAATTACTTCTAGAAATGAAGGATTTAATAGCTAATTAAAAAACTTGAAATATATAACCAAAGAGTGACTATTGTCTAAATGGGACATCATTCATAATTAAAATTTCTTTCTTGGATGTTGTTTTTTAGTCATGCCTTAATATAAGAGAAAATGCTCACTAATTTTCAACAAGGGAAAGGATTTATTGCCCTAAAAATCATCACAGGAATTCATTCATATATTTAATCAAACACATGGAAAGATCACCTCAAACCACAACCATACACGAGGAAACAACCCATATCTATATTATTTTTCCCATGGGAATCCAATCAATAACTTCCTCAACCAATTTCATCAAACAAAAGTTAAATTAAGGATTTACAAATCACATAATCCTAATAGGAATTATTCGGGGGATTTTCAAAATAGTTGGAAAACAACCTCTTAATCATTGTTAAGAATTGACTTAACTACCAAATTCCTGCAAATTAAGAGCATACTAGTACTAATTCAAATTAAATGAAGGAAATCAACTATATATTACTTTCCTTTCCATGTGAAGTTCTAAATTTCAATGAAATAATGTCTTTCATAAATTTTCCATGGCATATGTTTGGTTATTTACAATTTCTTTTCCATAACTTGTCTAGGTAAGACTAACATATGAACTTACTTTCAACCATAGGCTAGTACCAAATAAATGAAATATCCATTTCAATCAATATTTCTGTAATTAACTAAATGTACAACTCTATATATGTGTGTGTGTGTGTGTATATATATATATATATATATATATATATATATATATATATACATGATTCATTACGGGATTGATCCAAATTCAATTCTAGTATTTTTGAGTATACCACTAATGCCTTTCCCCAACTAAATCATATGATCCTAGCCTATTTTTTCTTAGATACAGTTAGGAAAAACTTTTTTTCCTAAGGCCCTCGAGTGTTGTGGGATCCTAACCAATTTTTAATACATAATATATTTCAGTGGTGGGTTTTCCACCAACTAAACTTGCTAGGATATTAAAGGCATCACCAAAAATGAATTTGTGTCATAGAGTTCTAGCTACTTTATAATTTCAACTTACTAATATTATCTTACTCTTGCTTAGGTTCTAGTTGAATTTCTATTGCACTTAAGTACTTTTTAGCTCACCCTCAAAACCCCCATTGAAGAATCACCTATTTATAGATTTAATGAAGCTACCCACCTCACCCCGTCCATACTAAATTAGTTATATTTCTTATTTATTCAATTTAATAATTACATATGATTCATCACATTCCCCACCCCCACAAATGTTACTTAAGTGTCACTCCCCTACTTTTCCTAAACTTTATTATTATAAATAATTTAATAAACCATGATTTTAATTAATATAATATTATATCAAGTAGCCCCCACAAAGTGGGTATTTTCTAAGTGAATTAATTCAATCATGGGGTAAATTTAGGTTACTTTAACTTAGTTTTGAATCCGGAAGGTATAAATACTTGGGAGTAAGGATTCCCTAACCCTATTGTGCTCCCCCCAATTATAGCCATGAAATAAGGACTCCATGCCCTTATTCCTATGTTGTAAATATCCATCAAATATGTTTTGCAAGAAATATACTTCTTCCCTTTGCTAGGATTTCACCAATTATGACTCACACCCATATGCTGGCAAAGATTTGCATTGTACCCTACACGTGCATGCACCCATGCATATAAAATAGATTAATAATATTGCAAAGCATAATCAAATGTAAATGTGTTGTGTCACAATTTATCCTCCATGTATCTCGCTATTGAACTTTGATCTTGGAGATGTCCTTAATTGTCTTAATCAAATAACCTATTTCCTATATCACAAGGATTAGTGATATCATATTGAAAAATATACATAAATTCATGCACATCTTACAAAGATTATCAAATGCAATTAACATTCAATTAAACTTCCATAATATTTCCCTTTTAAGCAATTTTCTCTACGTAGGAGCCCTATAAGTTTTGTCAACCCATCACAATTCATACTTCTTTACTATAATTAGTAATAATTTATCAAAATATAATAAAATGACATCATCCAAGCATCCAATTATCATCCATTACTCTAGCACATAAAACAAGCATGTCAACATTATGACATACAACTATCTATTCAATATGTAGGAATACAAAATCACCATTGGAAATCATTCTAGATGTAACAAGTATAGATATCTACCCTATCTATACTGATACATAACAATTCTATATACCACTAACCCCATCAACTAACCTATGAATCCTATGCAAAACAAAATTAGGTGAGGGGAATTGCATGTTGTAGGTGTTGAAGCTACTTAGTGTTGCATAGTTGTCATTTATGGCATGCTTGTGTTGATGTAGGTGATATTGCTATGTCTATTATGCCTGCTTGATGCTAATGTGATGTTGTGATGCATTGTTCTATATGTGAATACTTTCATAGGTTGTGCACATCTTATTGCAGTCCAGTTGCTTGTGAGATCAGGTGAACAAAGATAAGGCCTTGGAAATGCTTGGTGAATGGCCTTGGTATGTTGCAGAGGTATATTTACTTCAAGTGCAGATAAAATGATGCAATGTTGTTATGATTTTTATATTTGTTGGTGTAATTTGTTATGGCATTGTGATTGTGATGCTATGTTGCAGAGGTTGAAGCAAAACAAATATATTACTTGTGGATAGAGATGTTGATCAATGTTGTGATGTAAGGCAATGCATCAAGAGGTTGTGAAAAGGGCAATGGAAAATATTGTTGATGCTTGCTGATTGGAGTATGAATTTTCAGTTACATGATCTTGGCATTCTGTTGGTGCATTTAATCATTACAGGTGGTTGAAAATAATTGTTGGCGGAGCATTTATTTTTGTTTTAATATTCAAAATTTGAAAACATGTGAAATGAATTGGTGGAATGCAAAGAGGAAAGACTATTCACTTCATATTCTTGTGTGGAATACCAACAACCAACAAACCATCTTTCTAAATATATGTTTTTTTGGAAGACTGAGAGATTAGAGAAGGTTATAGTGTATGTGAAAGAATTGAGTTGTTGTTTTCGAGTTACCTGGCACATGTGAAGAAAATGTGAAGAAGATTTGAGGAGGAGATGAATTTGAAACAGAGATGGAGGTATTCAAAATTATTGTCCACGTAAACCAACACATTTTTTTCTTTATGTATCAAGGGATTGCAGTCTCCTTTCAATTTGTAGCTTAAAAAGAACAAGTTGGATCATGTTGAGGCGAGAGCCTCCTGTAGGTAGTAGCCTGTAAAAAATTTATGTAAGTGAGAGTAGGAGCTTCCCAACAAGTTGTAGCTTACAAAATAGAAGATAGGTTGCAACCTCCAAAATCTAATGTAATAGAGGAAGTAGGACCTTTCCTTTGCATCACAACAAAAATAAATTTATTGTTTTCTCCCTTTATGGGTTTCCACTTATATCTAGTGTCCATATGTGTTTCTTTTATGTGCTAATTTGATGTTGTGTTTTACATATTACATGTTGTTCACATATTAAATCTATTATTCATAAGGTGGTATGTTCATCATTTAATAGTTCAGTTAATCATTGAAAATAAAAGTAATATATGTCCATGAATATGCTAAATTGATTCACCTCATCCCCTCAATTTATTCAAGTTTCTAACAATTAGTATCAAAGTTGGATCCTTTTGTGTAAGCCTAACATCTAGAAGGTAGACCTGGTTGAGTTATGAAGTATCAAAATGTACCTGTGCTTAGTACTGAAAACTTTATGCAAACTTTCAAGAATGGAAAGAGAAGGTAAAATTTCAACTGATGGGTTATGGACCTAATTTCTAGAAGATAGTATGTGATGGATACAACAAAGACTCCGCCTGTAAGAAATAACAATAGTGGAATGCAAGAAAAATGTGCAATGTATAACAACCTTCACAATATGGATCTTGAGACTGTGATAGATCTCAAATATGCAAAAGAAATTTGGGAAAGGTTGCAGTTCATGCATGAAGGAGATATTAATAACAACAATGTAAAAAAAGAGAAAAAAAGAGGAAGAAGAAAAAGTCCCTTCAGAGACAAAGTGTTCAATCAAATGAGACCTATCTTGCTAGTGTAAATGCACTTAATTCTTATGAGGAAAAGAATGATGAAAACCAATCCAATATTGACTCAGTCTTGGTTGAAATAGAAAGGCTGATAAACAAAATCAGAGATCAAAATAAGTTGTTGCATATATGTGATGAAAGAGAGAATGAGTACAAGGAGGAAATTATTAGCTTGAGGATATAGCTGGAAGAAAATAGAAGAATTGAAGAAATGATGAGTAGTCAAATGAAGGAGAAATAGGAACCACATGAAAAATTATAGGTTGAGACTGTTTTAGCTAGAAGTGAATTAGATGAAAATGTGTAAAAAGCTAGAAGAGGAGGTTGTCTCCATGAAGAACTCAGAAAATTAAAATAATTCAAAGGAAACCACAAAAGATGATAAAGAAGCTCCAAAAAGGCTTGTAAAAGAAGGTATCAACAACAACATTAGTAAGGAAACAAATAAAAACAAGAAGCATAAACAAAAGTGTAAGAATGAAATAAAGAAATTATAATTTTCAAGGATGAAATTTGCTCATAGATATGAGGTTAGAAAGCATGCAAGATTTAAAAGGAGGAAATATATCTCATGCTTCTATTGCCATAAACCTATACATGTAGTAGCAGAATGTAAGAGAAATAAAACCAATCAAAAAAATATGTAGCATACAAGAAGGTATTTGTTTAGTCAATTTAGTGTCCTAAATTGCTTGCATGAATTATCAACCAAGATTTGTAGATTGATGAAGTGTGATGCACTATATGGGCTTAGTTAACTTTTATCTTACTTTGTTGTTTTGTATTTTTATGCTTGTTTTGGGGGTTTCTATTCTTTGATGTCTAAGAATATACAATCTATGAGAGATTTACATGGATCTAATGAATTTTAAAGGAAAGGAAAGGTTCCTAAGTTAGTCTAATCTCCTAAAAATGGACCAAGAACCATTTTAACTAGTTAGAACCTAATAAGAAAAACATAGCATCTATCTTATCCTACCATTTAGTCCTAATCCATGGATCTAATTCTTAAAACCAAAAGTGATACTGATGCAGAAGGTAATTCAATAATTGCATTCATTTAGCCATTCAACCATTCAATTTTGGAATATGATAGAATCAATCTCCTTGAAATGATTTTTTGGAATGTCAAGTGATGCAACTAAGTAATGACTTGAAAACATAAAAGAAAAGATAACATCATGTAAAACTAACAATGTGTTGAGTAAGCTCAATCACTGCATGAATTAGATATTTAACCATTTAAGTTAGAATTATCATCATTTTGAAATGGTTTTGAGAACATCTATTAATACAACTAATTGACAGTTCTATGTTAAGAAAATGAGTAACAAAACAGTAAGAAACTAAGCAATTGTGTATTCTCATTACTTAATTCTTCATTCAAACATTTTTCATACAATATTTCAGAAGAACAAGACTACACAATTGTAATTTTATCCTTGCACTATTGGTTACAAACTGAAATGAAACAAAATTAGAGAAAACAGACTTGTAGAAAACAGAGTAATAGAAATTAAACTGAAAACAACAAGTGAAAAACCTCCTTCAGTGCAGGGGCCCTCTGCAACTGATGTGGCTGGATGCTAGCTAGTTAAAGATGCACTTTTAAACTACCATTGACAGAAGAAAATTTGTATTATGAACAAAACGAAGTCTGAATACAGAGTATTAACAAAAGCCTGTAATTCCTTCTAGCTTCTATCTACTTCTCGGTTTCATTCAACTGATATTTATAGGAAAATCACATAACTGTCTAAGAGAAAATCTTGCCACAGGTGGCTAATTCGAATCTATCATGACTATTTATAAGAAAAACATGCTACAAGTGGCTTAATTCGAATTGTAATGAAATTGTTTAACTTCTGATCAGCTATAGGTGGCTTAATCCGCATTAAATCCTCAACTTCTGATCAACTACAAGTGGCTTAATTCGCATTAACTCCTCAACAGAACTGTTAGAATCTTGATTAGCTATGAAAGAGAAAATCAATAGTCCTATTGCTTCTAGATAACATATTTGACTCCATCTTTGACCATGACTTTAGGCATGCTTTTCTGTCGATCTGGGCTGAGTGAATACGATAGAATCCATGTGGAGATGATTCTGGAAATGCCCATGTGGCCCAGTGCTTCATTTGAAACCTGTAACCTGCCAAACCATGAGAGTAGCTATGGAACCCATAGTTCGCTGCATAATAGGTTGCGTTTTGTAGCTAATTTGCAAAAATATATTAAAATATAAAGAACATGAAAATATAATATGGTAATCATTTTAATGCTTTCCTAAGACAAAATCTAGAATTTATCATTGATTGGATCTGTAGTATTATAAGAAAACAAGAGAAAAAGGTGAGAAAAAATGTCAAGGGGAAGGTAATTATGAGGTTCAACATACCCCCACTGCAAAATCATTGCATGTCCTCATGCAATTTGCCAAAAATGTGAGTTCTTCTTCTCTAATGCATTTGCTCAGACACTTCTGCTAGTACATCCAATTTTCTTGTTTTGTTCTTCCTTGAAGTGAATGTCATTATGGGTTTCCTCATAATACTTGAGGTTGATGACTATTTTGTTCAGAATTTTATTCTTTCTTTTCAACTTCCTATTTTTCTTATACCATAGTCCTAGATGCATAATGGTATTATCATGAATTGCCTTGTCCAATTTATTTTGTTCCTTCAAGGTTTCATTCTCCTGTTTGATATGTCTGTTAAATATGTCTAATTCATAAATTTCCTGTTTGAGAGAGTCAATTAGAGGTTCTTGTGGATTGATAGAAGGTTCTGGACTTATTGAGGCACTTTTCTTCTCCATTGATTCTATATAATCATATATTTGTTGTTGCACTGGGTCTATGCCTGGAGATCTTCTGCTTGGGCTACCTTCAAAATGATGGTCAGGAGAATTTTGAGGACTGTGTGTAGAAGGGATGTTAACAGGAGAAGTTTCTAGGGTTTCCTCTTCTAAGTTTATGAACTCTGTCCCTTTTGATGATGTTTTCTTTACCAAACCTCAGAGTCTAGAGCTTCTTCTAGGTTGTGGATGACTTACATTCTCCTCCTCTGTGACCTTTTTCTCCTTTCTTATTTTTCCTCTTGCCCTAATTTGCTTCTTGATTTCTGTCAGTTCTTCAGATATTAATTTTTCATCATCTTTCTGTAGTGAAGACTCAAGTCTATCTTTAATAGTTATACCAATCTTCTTTCTTCGGCTTCTTCTAACATTATCTTTTTTGGGTGACTCTGGTGCTTCTTGGAAATGGTTTCTAATAAGGAAATCCTCCTAGGTATCTCCTATGCCTTTTAAATGAAACTCAATCAGTATTTTTATCAACCCATGATGGTACATGGTTGTATCTATGAAATCTATTTTCTTTTGCACATTTGAGGCCATCCTTCTTAAACTATTTAGTAGGAAGAACGGAAGATTGATTTCTCCATTTTCTAGGAAATTCATTAGTAAACGGATATGGTAGACATACATGCAACCAAATCTCCCCTCACAGGTGATAAATTTCTGTAATATCAAAAGCATGTTCCTCCACTTAATTTTAAGAGCTGAAATGGGAATTCCTTTTCTAAAAATAGAGACTTCCATACATGGGTTCTTGAGTATTACTTTCCATGATTCACTGTGGAATTCCTTGTTTTTGAACCATCTTTCACCATGCCTTGGAAGTTCTGTAGCCTCGGTTATGACGACTTAGTTATTTCAAAATTAATATCTCCAATTTCTACCTCTGTACCATCAAAAGATCTAGCAAAGGATTTTGTGATCTCTTTATGAAAACCATCAAATTTTTCGATGAATTTGAGCTATGCAGCCTTCTGCAACATTTCCTTGAGCTGTGGGTATCCTTTCATATACTTTGCCCCTACCAGTTCTGATCTGAAAATGCGCCCCATACCTTCTACTACGCAAAGTTCCTCAACCTTCAAAATTACCCTTCCTGGTTTATGAAATGGACTGATTGTGAATATGGTGAAAATAACTGCGGGTTTGCATGAAATAAGTAGATGGTAATAATTTTAGAGAAACATGGACAAGTATGTCACGTCGTACTCATGACCGTTAAAACCAATGAGTGAGTTAATTATGGACCATTATGTGACGGAGTATGGAGGATGTGGTGGATATGCAATACGATAGAGATTGCAATCAAATCAAATGATGATTTGTCATGGAAACATATGAATGCCCATATTATACACACTCTATGTTCTAACCTTGCTATTTAAAGTAATTTTTTTCACTTTTACCTCTTGGAACTTAACTTTTTTGTTTGTTGTTTTTCTTTGATGTTGATCCACAAATGCCCTTCTTAGCATATCAGTCTTCAAAAAAAAGATTCTTCAATTCCCTGCAATCAACATTTGTTTGGAACAGAGCTGTGGAATGAGATATGGCTGCAAAATCAAATAAGTTTCGGAATGGAATTAGCTATAGAACATGATAAAGATGAAATATGGCTATGGAATATGAATGTGAAATGAAATGAAAATGGAATATAATGAAAGAAAAATGGAATATAACAGTGAGAGGGAATGAATGTGAAGTGAGATGAAATGAAATGAAATGAATTTGTAGATTAGGAACTGCAAATGAATGTAGCTTTATGTCACTACTTATTATAGAAAGAAAATAGGAAATATAGGATGTCAGAAATCTCTGATTTTCACCCTGTATTTCCTATATAAGTAAGCTAATGAACAATTGGTTTTCAGACTTATACATTTTATTCATATTTATTTATGTTTTTTTCTACTATATATATATATATATATATATATATATATATATATATATATACAGGAAAAACTAAGTTAGTGGAGAAGAAGAATTCTTCTTCACCAACTTCATCTCAGTGTTATCTTGGAAAATTCTGACAAAATCCTCCCTTGAAATTGGTTTATGATATATCTTTAACCGATGACCATTCACAAGAAGAGGTACCTTTTTCTCATCTATTGTCCTTATTCTCACTGCTCCATTATTAAAGACTTGCCCAAGCCAATGAGTCTGAAACTTCCCTTGAAAATCATTGAATTTTGAATCGAACAAAAGTGCCTAATCCTCTGCTTGAAACTTTTTCTCCTTGATATACTTATCATGCCATTTAGCCCTTTGATGTTGGACTAAATTGGTTCTTTGAACTTCATCTTGCGTGATTTCATCAAGCTCATTGAGTTTCTCCAATCTATGTTTCCGTGCTTCTGATAAATCCAGTCCCAATTGGACTACCACCTTGAAGGTTTTGCTTTGAAACTCTATAGGGAACAAGACTTGCTTCCCATAAACAAGCTCATAGGGAGTATGTCCTGTTGTGTTCCTCCATGTATTTTTGTAGGCCCATAAGGCTTTAAAAATCCTTTCTGCCCAATCTCTTATGTGTAGATGTACAATCTTAGTGAGAATTACTTCAATCACCTTATTGGTAGATTCAACTTGACCGTTTACTTGTGGATGGTAAGGAGTAGACTTTGTATGTTTTATCTTGTATTCTTCCACAAGTCTCCCCACCATTTTAGATGTAAATTGAGATCCTTGATCTGTCACTATTTCTCTTGGAACACCAAAACGAGTGAAGATGTCCTAAAAAAGAAAATTAACTACAGATTTTTCATTAGCAAAAGGTAATGCTTTAGCCTCTACCCATTTGGTGACATAGTCGGTGACCAAAATATACTTCTTTTGTTTAGATGGAGGATTAATTGGTCCAACAAAATCCAAGGCCCATTTTTCAAAAGGTTCAATGAGTACTTGAGTTTGTAGTGGCATTTAATCTGAAGGAGCAGATTTCCCTACCCTTTGGCAGCTATCACACCTTTTGACATATTCTTTGGCATCTCTAAAGATGGAGGGCCAATAATATCCTAAATGAATGATTTTATAGGTTGTCCTCTTGTCAGCAAAGTTTCCACCACAAGGTTCATCATGAAATGCCTTAAGAATTTCAGGCATTTCATCTTCTCGAACACACCTTCTGATCATGAGATCTGGAACTGTTTTATACAATTCATTAGTAATCCATGAGTAATTGTTGGGTCCCTATAATACTAGTGATTACCCCATTACTATTGTAGTTATACCCCTTATTAATATTGTTGTTCCCCTATTGCCCCCATATTGTTATTACTGTGCCCCATAGAATCCCTCTACTGTTATTTATGTGGCTTTATATTATTATTGTTAGGTCGGCTGGATTATATTGTGACTCCTTAGACTCCTATATATAGAAAGGAGGTTTTGTCATTTGAATCATCCAAGAATTGTTCATTTATGTAATGTAAAGGAGGTTGCCCCCTCGAAGAGGCTAAATTCTAAGCGTTGATCTATCTTTTCTATCTTTTCTTGAGCTGGTTTCATAACATTTGGTATCAGAGCTTTGGATTCTAGGGTTTCGCTGCTCCAAACAGGTCATCGTGGCATTTTCGCTATAAATTTTTTTCTGCGATGTTTCAGAAGTTGCAAAAAAACCCATTTGAGAAGAAATCACACTGAACCTCGAGTCCGAATTTCAAAGCTTTTCACGCTATATTTGCGGAGATATGATCTGAGGAAGTTGGTCTTTTTGCAGACACCTGATTTACATTCCAAACAGGTGACCTAGGGAAAATCGTCATAACTTTCTTTCTAAGCATCAGATTGAAATTTTGTAAGAAGGTACAGAAAGAGGACGGACTTTAGTTTTCTTGTATATATTTTTCAGTGTTAAGGGTCGAAACAGTGACACGTGGCACTTAATACAAGTTCATTCTACTGAACTAGTCTATAATCAGGTCACTGCGGGAGATTGTGCATAACTCTTTCTTGGAGAATCAAATTTGGATCAGACTAGTGGCATTGGAAAGAGGACACAGAAGGCTACTACAGGTCACAATTTTAGAACCAGATGATTCAAAATTACAGAGATACATCAGATTCAATATCAGGCTTCTACAAAGTGAAAAAAGGTGTGTAGTTTTTTAAATTTTTGCGTAAGCTTGGTTGGAAGGAATTCAAAGGGCATAGTAAAGAATTATTATCGGTAATTGATTCCCCGAGGAAAGAAAATGCAAACACCTAGTAAGCAACCTAAAGGCTCTAGCATGACTTATGAAGAAGAGGAAGAAATGCAACATGATATAGCAAAATTACGAGACCAAGTGCAACAAGTGTCACTTGCACAAAAAGGAACAGAATCTAAGATGGATGGTTTAAAGAAAGATGTAGAAGCTAAGATGGATGGTTTAAAGAAAGGTGTAGAAGCTAATATGGATTGTTTAAAGAAAGACGTAGAAGCTAAGATGGACGATTTGAAGATATATTTGAAGACAGACATGGAAGAATTGAAGAAGTTGCTACAAGAAAGGGTCACTAATGGTGAAAGGGTAGTAAAGGAAACTCATGATGAGAACAAAAGAAATGTTAATCATGATTCCATAGACTCTAATTTTGGATTGAAGACCCACCATATTCCAAAAATCGATATGAGGAAGTTTGATGGCAAGGATCCCGCAACATGGATATTACAGATGGAGAAATTCTTTGATCTCAATAATGTGCAAAACACACAAAAGGTACATATGGAAACTTTATATTTGGAACCAAATTAGTTTGTATGGTATCAATGGCTTTGCTCTCGTAAACAATTTATCACTTGGGCAATTTTTACAGAAGAATTGATAGCACATTATGAGGATACAAAAAGCAACACTTTTTTTTAGCCAATTGATAAGTCTCAAACAAAAGGGTTCAATAATGGAGCACATTGAGGAGTTCCAAAAATTGAACATAAGGGTAAAAGATATTCCAGAGGAGCATAGGATTGATGTGTTCATAGGGTCTTTAAAGGATAATATCCAACATGATGTTCACCTTTGGGAACCTGATTCATTAGAGAAGGCATTCAGGTTAGCAAGAAAAATGGAAAGCAAAATTATGGCAACCAGGAAGCATACCACTCACAACTATAAAGACGGAAGTGTTGTTGCCCCTAGTCTTCCACAACCTATAAGGTTGACACCACAAAAATTGGAAGAAAAAAGAGCAAAAGGGCTTTGTTATAGTTGTGATAGCAAATACACTAAAGGTCATAAGTGTACTGAGAAGAAAGTATTCTACATAGATTGTGAAGAGGAAGAAGAAAAGGAGCAAAAAAGGTCAAAAGAAGAGGATATACTCCAGGAACAAAGCCTAGATGAAGAACAAATAAATTTGACCATATCTTGTAATGCATTGGCGGGAATTACCACTCCTCAAACCATCAAGATAGAAGGACAAATCAAGAAGAAAAAGGTAATAATGTTGATTGATTCAGGAAGCACCCACAATTTTATTCATTGTAAGGTAGCAAAAGAATTGAATTGCTTCCTATATCCAGCACCAGAGTGTCAAGTGATGATTGCAAATGGAGGAACAATAAATTTCTCTGGAAAGTGCCATAATATCAAGCTATCCATGGGAGAATATGTATTGACTAGCCCAATGCTTTCCTTTCCAATGGGAGGTGCTGATGTTGTACTAGGAGTCCAATGGCTACAATCCTTGGGTACAATAGCTTTTAATTTTCAAGAACTTTTCATCAAATTTTCTACAAAAGGAAAGGAAGTTGAATTAAGGGGTATTGCAGGGAAACCAGGAAAGATAATAAGCTCTAATGGTATGACAAAGCTTATAAAAGGGAGCAAAGAGGTGTAATTGCACAACTATGTTCGCTAGATGTTTCCACATTGGAATCATCTATTTCTCCAGATCACCAAAAAGTCCCGGACAATCATTCCAAGGTATTTGAGACTCCCAAAGGTCTCCCACCTATGCATGATCATGATCATGCTATTCATCTGATTCCAGGAAGTGTTCCTCCAAACATCAGGCCGTACAGATATCCCTATGTCCAAAAGAGTGAAATTGAACGTATGGTTGCAGAAATGCTAGAGGCTGGTATAATTCAACCGAGTCAAAGTTCTTTCTCTGCTCCAGTAGTATTGGTGCACAAGAAGGATGGATCATGGCACATGTGTCCAGATTATAGGGAGCTCAACAAGCTCACTATTAAAGATAAGTTCCCCATTCCTGTCATTGATGAATTACTGGATGAACTGCATGGATCAATTTACTTCACCAAGTTGGATCTTCGTTCAGGATATCATCAAATCAGAATGAAGACTGAAGACATTCTGAAAACAACATTTAGAACTCATGAGGGTCATTATGAATTTTTGGTCATGCCTTTTGGCCTTACCAATGCACCTTCAACATTTCAAGGTTTGATGAATTCAATTTTCAAACCATTCCTTAGAAAATTTGTGTTAGTATTTTTTGATGATATACTAATCTACAACAAGTCTTGGAAGGATCATGTTGAACATGTTGACAGGGTGCTACAACTATTGGAGGAGAAACAATTATATGCAAAAATATCCAAATGTTTCTTTGGAGTCCAGGAGGTGGAATATATGGGTCATATTGTGTCTCATGAAGGAGTTAAGGTAGACCCTAGCAAAATTAAATCAATTAAGGAATGGAAAATCCCCACATCCATAAAGCATTTGCGAGGATTTCTTGGGTTGACAGGGTATTATCGCAAGTTTGTTAAGAATTATGGGAGAATAGCAGCACCTCTAACAACATTATTGAAGAAAGATGCATTTTCATGGACTCCGGAAGCAACAAAGGCCTTTGAACATCTTAAAGAGGCAATGTGCCAAGCACCGGTCTTAGCTACACTGGACTTCACAAAAACCTTTATTGTGGAATGTGATGCTTCAGGAAATGGAATTGGTGTTGTTCTAATGCAAGATGAAAGATCCATTGCTTTTGAAAGTCGTCCAATCAAGGGAAAGTTTTTAAGCAAAGCTATTTATGAGAAGGAAATGTTGGCAATACTCCATGCACTTAAGAAATGGCAACCCTACCTAATGGGAAGACACTTCAAGGTAAAAATGGATCATGATAGCCTTAAATACTTTTTAGAACAAAGATTATCCTCTGAAGAGCAACAAAAGTGGGTCACAAAGATGTTGGGTTATGACTTTGAAATCATCTACAAAAAAGGGAAGCAAAATGTGGTGGCAGATGCACTCTCAAGAAAGGATGAGGATGTGGAAGCATTGTTGTGCACCATTTCTATTATCCAACCAGATTGGATAAATGAAGCAAGGGAGGAATGGAAGAATGACGAAGAAGTGTGGGCACTTATTCAAAAGTTACAACAAGATTCCAGTACGTCTGATACATTTAGCTGGAAAAATGATTCGTTATGGTACAAAGATCGCTTATACCTCTGTAAGAATTCCCAGCTAAAACAAAAGATTCTTATGGAATTGCACACTTCTCCCTTAGGAGGGCACTCAGGATTTCTAAAGACATACCACAGGGTTAAGAAGGAATTTTTTTGGGATGGCCATAAATTAGATATTCAAAAGTTTGTGGCGGAATGTTTGGTTTGCCAACAAAATAAAGTTGAAACAATTAAGACACCGGGTCTATTACAACCTTTATCCATTCCAAGCCAACGTTGGGAGGAGGTTTCAATGGATTTTATCACAGGTTTACCCAAGTCTGAGGGAAAGAGTGTCATCATGGTGGTAGTTGACAAACTTACCAAGTATGCACACTTTTGTGCATTATCACATCCATTTAAAGCCAGTACAGTTTCTACTGCATTTATGGAAACAATTCAAAAGCTACATGGAAACCCAAAGATTATTGTAAGTGACAGAGATCCCATTTTCACTGGAAATTTTTGGACAAAATTATTTTCTTGTCTTGGTACTCAGTGAGCTCATAGCTCATCTTATCATCCTCAATCTGATGGGCAAACTGAGATAGTAAACAAATGTTTGGAAGGATATCTTCGTTGCTTTGTATCTGATAAACAGACACAATGGGTCAAATGGTTGCCTCTGGCTGAATGGTGGTATAACACTTCCTTCCATACAACAACAAAAATGACCCCATTTATGGCACTTTATGGGTATCAACCACCATCCATCACATCATATTTAAGAGAAAATTCTAAGGTTCAGGCAGTGGAACATCACATTGAACATCAACAACAAGTCCTCCAACTCTTAAAGGATAACCTCATGTTGGCACAGAATAGAATGAAACAACAGGCAGATCAACATCGCAGTGAAAGAAGTTTTGATGTAGGTGATTGGGTATTCCTACGGCTACAACCATATAAGCAAATGTCCCTCAAGCAAGCTAAGAAGGATAATAAATTATCACCAAAGTATTATGGTCCGTACAAGGTGTTGCAAAAGATGGTACTATGGCATACAAATTGGAGCTTCCTGCAGCTTCTCGAGTGCACCCAGTTTTCCATGTTTCATGTTTAAAGAAGGTTATAGGCAACAAGCTCCCAGTTCAAATAATATTTCCAGAACTTGACGAGGAAGGAAAAATTATATTGGAACCGGAAGCAGTCACAGAAACAAGAACTCGACAGCTACGAAATTGTTCAATTTCAGAGTATCTTATCAAGTGGAAGAACTTATCCGCTGAAGATTCCACATGGGAGGATGAAAATTTTATGCAGAAGTATCCAGAAGTACTCAAGCGTTGAGGACAACACTTTTTTGAAGGAGAGGGGCATGTTGGGTCCCTATAATACTAGTGATTACCCTATTACTATTGTAGTTATACCCCTTATTAATATTGTTGTTCCCCTATTGCCCCCATATTGTTATTACTGTGCCCCATAGAATCCCTCTATTGTTATTTTTGTGGCTTTATATTATTATTGTTAGGCCGACAGGATTATATTGTGACTCCTTAGACTCCTATATAGAGAAAGGAGGTTTTGTCATTTGAATCATCCAAGAATTGTTCATTTATGTAATGTAAAGGAGGTTTCCCCCTCGAAGAGGCTGAATTCTAAGGCGTTGATCTATCTTTTCTATCTTTTCTTGAGCTAGTTTCATAACAGTAACTTGCACTTGTTTGAATGATTTTTATTTTCTCCTTAGGAAACAAATGTGAAGGTAATTTTCCTATGACTAAGTAATTAGCAATATCTGCAAACCAAGGGGTTTGAGTAGTTACCACAAAAAGATATTCATCAGGAAATTTATCTTCAACTGGAGTGTCATCTTTGATATTTTGAATTCTAGACAAGAAATCAGCAATTGTGTTTTGTTTTCCAAGTCTATCTAAAACAATGATGTTGAACTCTTGCAGGAGTAATAACCATCTTGTAACTTTTCCATTAGTAATTGCTTTATTCATTAAGTACCTAATTTCAGAGTGACCTGTATGAACAAAGGTTTCATAGCCTGTTATATAATGTCTGAATTTGCTGATAGCTTGAACAACGACTAAGAATTCCTTTTTAGTTACAGTGTAATTTAACTCAGTGGGAGTCAAATTCTTGCTTGTGTAATAGATGTCATAAGAGATCAAATTTTTTTGTCCTAATATAGCTCCCAGAGCTGTATCTGAAGCATCTGTTGAAATATGAAAAGGTAGTTTCCAATTTGGACCTATTAAGATGGGTGCCTCAGGAATTTTTTCTTTCAAAGTCTCAAATGCCAACTGGCAATTAGGATTCCAATTGAATTCACAATCTTTGGTGAGAAATTTAAAGAGTGGTGATGCTAGTTTAGTGAAATTTTCTATAAACCTTCTATAGTATCTTGTGAATCCTAGAAAACTTCTAAAATCCTTTTGACAACTTTGAATTGATTATTTAGAGATGACTTCAACTTTAGATTTATCAACCTTAACTCCATCTCTTGAAATGTGATGTCCTAAAGCAATCCCTTCTATAAACATCATAAAACATTTTTCATGGCTTAGTGAAAGGTTTCCTTCCTTACATCTTTTAAGAACTTTTTCCAAATTTTCTAAATCTTCCTCAAATGTATTCCCATAAACTGTAAAGTCATCCATATATACCTCTACACAATCATGTATTAGATCAGAAAAAATTCCTAGTACTGCTCTTTGGAATGTTGCAGGTGCATTGCACAATCCAAAAGGGAGTACTTGGTAGGCATAAGTTCCCCATGGGCAGGTGAATGTGGTTTTATCTTGATCTTCAGGTGCTACCTAAATCTGATTATAACCACTAAAACCATCCAAAAATGAGAAGTACTTCTTACCTGCTAATGTATCTAACACTTGATCTATAAAGGGCAAAGAAAAATTATCTTTCGGGGTACCTTTATTCAATTCTCGATAATCAATACATACCCTCCATTTACCATTATTTTTAGGCACAATCACTAGAGGAGAAACCCACTGGTTGTTTGAAATTGGGTAAATAAAGTTTACATTCAACAATTTTTGCAACTCTTCTTTCACAATTTCCCTAAGATTTGGATTCATCCTTCTTTGAGGTTGTCTGATAGGTTTACAATTTTCCTCAATGTAGATGTGATGTATACAAGTCTTAGGACTAATTCATTTCATGTCAGTGTATTCCCATGCATATGCAAAAGAATGTTGTTGTAAAGTTTTGATTAGCTTTTCTTGTTGTATTTTTTCCAAGTTATTGTTTATGTTCAATGTTTTCCCTAGAAAGATTTCAACTGTAGAGCTACCAAATTCTTCCATAGAATAAAGAGACATCTGCCTAGATGACAAATATTCAATATTGGATATTTCTTGAAATTGATCATGTTCATATTCTGGAGATGATTCAAAATTTTCCATTGTATTTAATATTTGACTATCTTCACTAATGGTTGAAATAGTAAAGAGAGGTTGAATCTCATTTTCATCATCAATCCATTCTTTGTCATCTATCTCTGTGATTGTTCTTGCTAGAGGATATAGAGTGAATTTCTTAGTTGAATTGCCATAAGAGATATACATATCACCAGATCTACAGCTAATGAAAGTATCAGTTGTAGCCAACCAAGGTCTTCCTAATATAAGTGGATGTCCTCCTAGATTGCTCTTTGGGGTTAGGATCATAAAATCAATAGGGTACTCCCAAGAGTCTAAGGACATTGAAATATATTCTAACATACCATCTACTTTGATTAAAGATCTATCTGCCAATTGCAGTAATATAGTTGTATAAAGAATATTGGGAAGTTTGAGTTGTTCCATGGTTTGTTTGCCAATGATGTTTATTGTTGCTCCTAAGTCAATCAGTGTATTTGGGATTTCAACTCCATTGATATGTGTTTTTACAACTGGACTTCTTGGATCTACATATTTTTGTATGGCAATTTTTCCCATCATTATGTCTGCTATTTTTCCTGCTAGCTGAATTCTTTTTACTTCTTTTGTTTTTCTTCCTGGTTTCTTCATGCTCAACTCCTTTATTGTTTTAGCTAGAATTGGGATCTCCTTAATGGCTTGTAACAAAGGGATTTTGATACAAACATTTTTCAATTCATCTAGAAAATCATAATTAGGAAACATAATATGCTTTTCTACCCCTCTATCAACTTGTAACCTTTCTGGAAAAGGAGGTGTAGAAGTGGATACTGGTTGTTGTTCTATGATAGGAGTTGATTTTATTGGTTCTTTCTGTTTTTCATTTTTAAGGAGATGTTCCTTCAAAACTTTTATTTTTCTGTAGAGAATCTTCCTCAGAATTGTCTTGTTCTTGAATAACTACAGAAGGCTTTTTCTTTTCTAATATCCTACCAGATCTCAATTGGACATCATTGAGATCTAATGGAGTGATCATGTAAGTTGGAAATTGTTGTCCTTCCACCATATAGGTATTCTGAGGATTTTTATTGTTGGGGTTAGGTAATGGTTGGGCAGGTAACTGATTTGGTCTCTGTGGAAATGACAGTGAAAGTTGAGGGTTTTGGTTTTGAAGTTGGGGCTGTCGATTTTGTGGAGGAATTTATTGGGGAGGATAGTTTGGATATGATGGAGGATATTGATAGTATGGAGAGAATCTTCCATAAGGATTCTGCATTCCTTGAGCCCAAGGTTGAATTTGAGATTGAGGTTGAGGCCAAGGTTGCTGCCAAGAATTCCAATTTGGAGGGGGCTGCATATACATTTGGTTGTTAAAACCCTGATTTTGTTACCCTTGCCAAGGTCTTCTAGAGACAAAGCAAAGAGACTCTGTTGGATTTGAAATTTTTTCCTCTTGAAAAACAACCTTAAGAGTAGGAATTTAAGGGCAACTTTTGGTCTCATGGTTTTCTGAACAAATCACACAAGTCTCTATGACTTTTGCATCCAAAGGGAATTCTCTTAAAGCATGCTTCTTTCTGCATTTGGAACAGAAAATAGCCAGAGCACCAGTCTCGGCTTTCTGCTTTTTTGTAACTTAAGGGTTTCTATCTATTCACTAAGGCTCCCTAGAATGTCTGTTTTAAATTCATCAAGCATGTTTCCAATTTATGCCCTACTTACTGATCCAGTTGCAGATTTATTCACCCTAACAAGAGAAGGATCTCTTGGACCTTTCCCAGTTTTGGATTTTCCTCTTGAGAGATGAACACATACTTCTCCAATGTCACTTAGTGGGACTTGAGAGATATCTCCCTTCCCCATCATGTTAAGGATATCTATCCACTCATCTCTAATGGATTTTAATAAAAGAGCTTTTAAAGTATCTTGATCTAAGTTATCCATTTTTGCTCTTTTTAAGTTATAGTTGAATCTCTTAATTAAATCCTCCAAATTTTCATCCTCTCTTTGCATCATTTTTAACACTTCATCCTTGTGATTGATAGGCATGCAATAATCCAAATACTTATCCAAAAACACTTTCTTCATGCCATTCCATGTTCTAATAGACTGAGTGACCAATACCATGAACCATTTTAAAGCAGCTCCTTTTAATATTGAAGGAAACAATTTGAGTTTTTGAGAGTCTTGTAAATAATCATAATTTTTGCACAAGACTTCAAATTCAAATAAGAAGGTTTCGGGGTCTTCACTTTTTAATCCATGAAAATTTGGAAGGACAGAAGGTGAGATATTTTTCATTGTGGCATTTGTTTCTTCATCAACTATAGGGAATCCAAAAGAATTATCAACTTCCCTATTTCCTCTACCTTCTCCATTATTTCCTCTACCTCCTCCTCCTCCAAACAGTGAAAATTCTCCATCCTCTCCTTCTTTTGTCATTATAGTTCTTCAGAGTTAATATAAGATTGAATCTGCAAGGCTAATTGCTCTTCCTCTGGCTCCTCTATCAATGGTATGTGGAAGAAAGGTTCTACTTCTTCTTCTCCACTAGGTATTCTTAATTCTTCAACTAAAATATGTTCTCCTGTAGAGGTGAAAAAGGCTACTCCTTCTATTGGAGATCCAAGATTTTCTTCCTCTAGGACTGCCTCAGTAGATGAACTAGGAGATCCTCTTGCTTGAATTTCGGACCTTAAAACTTCAGGAGGTCTATGGCTAGGAATATGATCTTGAGATGGAGGTATATCTCTTCTTAGTCTTGGTGGAGTAGGTGGTGTTGTAGGAATTGAACTCCTGCCTCTAGCCATGAATCTACCCCTAGAGTCTCTTTCTCTACGCATATCATTTTTTTTTTTGAATGTAAGAGTTGATGTTACCTAATTACACTTCTCTGGCAATGGCACCAATATGTTTAGTCAATTTAGTGTCCTAAATTGCTTGCATGAATTATCAACCAAGGTTTGTAGATTGATGAAGTGTGATGCACTATATGTGCTCAGTTAACTTTTCTCTTACTTCGTTGTTTTGTATTTTTATGTTTGTTTTGGGGGTTTTTGTTCTTTGATGTCTAAGAATATAAAATCTATGAGATATTTACATGGATCTAATGAGTTTTAAAGGAAAAGAAAGGTTTCTAAGTTAGTCTAATCTCCTAAAAATGGACCAAGAACCATTTTAACTAGTTAGAACCTAATAAGAAAAACAGAGCATCTATCTTATCCTACCATTTAGTCCTAATCCATGGATCTATTTCTTAAAACCAAAAGTGATATTGATGCAGGAGGTAATTCAATAATTTCATTCATTTAGCCATTCAACCATTCAATTTTGGAATATGATAGAATCAATCTCCTTGAAATGATTTTTTGGAATGTCAAGTGATGCAACTAAGTAATGACCTGAAAATAGAAAAGAAAAGATAACAACATGTAAAACTAACAATGTGCTGAGTACGCTCAATCATTGCATGAATTATATATTTAACCATTTAAGTTAGAATTATCATCATTTTGAAATGGTTCTGAGAACATCTATTAATACATCTAATTGATAGTTCTATGCTAAGGAAATGAGTAACAAAACAATAAGAAACTAAGAAACTATGTATTCTTATTACTTCATTCTTCATTCATGCTTTTTTCATACAATATTTCAGAAGAAAAAGACTGCACAGTTGTAATTTTATCCTTACACTATTGGTTACAAACTGAAATGAAACAAAATTAGAGAAAACAGACTTGCAGAAAATAGAGTAATAGAAATTAAACTGAAAACAACAAGTGAAAAACCTCCTTCAGTGCAGGGGCCCTCTACAACTGATGTGGCTAGATGCTAGCTAGTTAAAGATGCACTTTTAAACCACCATTGACAAAACAGAGTTTGTATTATGAACAAAATGAAGTATGAATACAAAGTATTAACAAAAGCCTGTAATTCCTTCTAGCTTCTAACTACTTCTCGGTTTCATTCAATCAATATTTATAGGAAAATAACATAATTGTCTAAGAGAAAATCTTGCCACAGGTGGCTAATTCGAATCTATCATGATTGTTTATAAGAAAAACATGCTACAAGTGGCTTAATTCAAATTGTAATGAGACTGTTTAACTTCTGATCAGCTACAGGTGGCTTAATCTGCATTAACTCCTTAACTTCTGATCAGCTACAAGTGGCTTAATCTGCATTAACTCCTCAACAGAATTGTTAGACTCTTGATTAGCTACAAAAGAGAAAATCAAGAGTCATACTGCTTCTAGATAATGTATTTGACTCCATCTTTGACCATGACTTTAAGCATTCTTTTCTGTTGATCTAGGCTGAGTGAATAGGATAGAATCCATGTGGAGATGATTCTGGAAATGCCTATGTGGCCCAGTTTTTCATTTGACACCTGTAACCTGCCAAACCATGAGAGTAGCTATGGAACCCACAGTTAGTTGCAGAATAGGTTGCGTTCTGTAGCTAATTTGTAAAAAATCTATTAAAATATCAAGAACATGAAAATATAATATGGTGATCATTTTAATACTTTCCTAAGACAAAATCTAGCATTTATCATTGATTGGATCTATAGTCTTATGAGAAAACAAGAGAAAAACGTGAGAACAAATGTCAAGGGGAAGGTAATTCTGAGGTTCAACAGTATCCTCAAGAAAACAATCAAAGTATGTTCCCTACAAGGAGGTCATCAACAACTAGGTACACAAATACTTTTTATGGTTATTGTCATTTGTGAAATGGTTTTGGACAGAAAGTTGTTGAATGCAAACTATATGCAAAGAATAACTAGAGCACAAGAATACACAAGCCATTTCCTTTATTTCTTTCCAAACAAGGTGTTATAGATGTAACAATATTGGCCACAAATCCAAATACTGCAAGCTACCCTGTACCCTAAAGAAGTATAGATAGAAAGTTGAGAAGACTATCCAAAGTAGATCAAATAATAAACTAGAAGAAAATGCACATATTAACTAGAATCCCACTAAAGTGTGGAAAAAAAAGGAGTAACATGAGACTTCAATGACAAATTGAAGTCAACATGGCCTTAGGGGGGGAGCAGCCCTAAAAATGTTTTGGTAGAGACAATTGATATGATGAGACCAACCATGCACATGAAATGCGACAGAGACATGGTGCTTACCTATGGTTAGTAGAACAATGAATAGAATTTACCTTATCATTTGGAGTACATGAAAAGAATAAGTAAGATATTGTTGTTTATTCAACACCTAGTTCAATATTACATAAAAGAAGACGAGTTTTGAGAAAGTTATCGATACTAGTTCTTCAATGGCTAAAGAGGAGTTCATCGTGAAATTACAAAATACAGAGAATGTAACAAAACACCTCAGAGAAGACCTATAAGCTTCCAAACAACACACAAAACCATTTAAGTGCATAAAACAATCTTAAGCAATCATTGGAGAGTGAAGTGTTTGCCTTAAAGAAAAGGATATCAGATCTAGAAATTTGAAGTAATTGAGAAAGAAGTGGCAGTTTCATTAGCAATGGAAGAGAAATAAATAATGCTTATTAATATTTATAAAGAAATGACTACTATTGCATATGAAAATCACTTGAAAACAAGATAATTAGAGTAGGCCCAAATTTGTATTCATGCATTAAAAGAAAATTTGGAAAAGGAACACCAAAACTGGTGCACTGCTCAAAGCAACTATGAGACACAATTCGTTCTATAGAGAGAAATAATACAAGAATTGGGTAAAATATCTAAATCATTAACAATATTATAAAACAAGGTATTGAATTTTTGTAAAGTTGTAGAGATAATGAAAGATGGGTATGAATCTTCTAAAGTTTCATGGGAGATGGACAAAGCATCCTTGCAACTATATGCACAACGTATAAAATGCTAGGGCATGTGTGGGTGAGGTAAAGGATACTCTAGTTCTTGCAGATTATACCTAGAGAATTTTTGTATAGCCAAAATAACCAGAGAAAATGCATGCAATGGTGACAAACATTGCGAATCTACAGGGAGGTTTCGACAGGAGAAAAAAGGAGTAAGAAATCCACCCATGACATAGAATCTTGGAGTGGCATCCATGACTTGTGGTTATCATTATTAAATGGAAAAAGATGTGGCTCAAGTAGAATATGAGAACACAAACCTTTGAAGCTACATAAGTAGGGGTCATACTCTTGGTTTCCTAGTTCACCGAATCTCAAGCAATCAAACACTCTTTGAAGCTAAACTTCTCCATATAATATATAATATATAATAAAGATGTTGGATGTGTATATGAACTTGAAAGATGGGTGCATAAATGTCTTTCATTAAATTTAAACTACTTAACTATGATATGAAGGATGGGTGTGTAAATGCCTTTCATTCAATTTTAACTATTTAAAGAAATATGTAGCCAATGAGAATATCCTTTGAAGCTACATAAGTCAAAATCGTGTCCATTAACAACAAAAATAATAACAACAACTTTAGCTTCAATATGTATTGTAACGTGTGGAAGTGATTTCCAGGTTATTAAGGCCATGTGAATTTCCGTTAGAAACCTTGAACGCTACTGCGAGGGGGGGAGGGATGAATTAGTAGTGTGTCTAATGATATATTTTTACTAATTTTATCTTCAACTTATTCATGCATTAACTGACCATAAACACATTAGTAGATCAGCACATAAGCATAACATCATTGGAGCAACTAAAACAAGACAATCATAAGAGAAACAATGCACAACACAACAATAATACACATGAGATACAATGATATTTGGTGGAAACCCTTCCAGCAGAAAAACCACCCTTGATGTTGTTGTGTTGCTCTAAATCTTCTATTATGTGTCAAGAAAATGATGTCTTTTACATAGATTATTGGCAACCACCAGCTAGGAGACTCGACCTCAAACATAGTTATTTATCCACCACTGGTTAGGAGTCTTGATCCCAAAATACAGTTAGTTGGCCACCACCATCTATTATCTAGCTACCACTAGATAGAAGTGACCATTTTCGCTAGATTGTTTCTAGCATCCACTAGCACAAAATCATTTCTCTAAGTTAGCAAGCACCCACTTTCTAGAGGCCACTCCTCCATAACTTTATGTGGACCTTGATTTCATTCATTTTCAAACTGGATCCATAAGACACTATGCTCAACAAGATTCATCTTTGCTATCAAACCTTAGCAACAAGACACTCTCATTATCAAACATACTTTAAAACACCACAACCAATATGCTCTTCACTCTAGCAAATAATTCACTGCAATTCATAGATCAAATCTCCAACAACATAATCATCCAACAACATAGCAATATAACATCAACCTCAATAATCTACAACCATATAAGCATGCATGGCATCATAAATCTTTGCTACAAACAAGAACATACAACATCATATAAAATATTGTGGCACATTGACATTCACATAAACTCCTTGCATACACAAAAAATTAGCATGTAAACACAATAGACTCTCTACACAATTTCTGCCTCTGCCAGTAATATAATATGCATGATGCTATTTTTCTTCAGTGCTCTACTACAGGCCTTCGATCTACTCGATCCACTGCCATTTTCACTCATACACTAAGGTATATTTTCTCACTAATATGTCTGGAACATTATGCCTCTCTGTAGACCTATTACACTCACAATCACTCTAACCAACTAAATCTCATATCCAAAATGAGATATTTATAATGTGCTGGGTGAATTCCTCTTTTGGAATGAGTTCATAGGTTCTCAAATTTGACGAAATATTACATAACCATCACTACTTGTCCATTAAATGTTTTCATACTCAATGGAGGAATTATTCAACTAATCGTGTGCTTATGTAATTAATTTTGAAGCTTTTGGGAATTACCATTTCGAATTTCTTTTGATGTGCACGAGGAATATAGAGAAAAACTTGTGTAAGCTCATAGTCGTAGGGATATAACTAGCTAACCTTAGTTATAGCCACACCCTTCACATTGGCATCCCAGTGGCTGGAGACCTATAACCGCACTAAGGGCACTCTCTCCCAGTGGTTGTGGTAGAGCATAAGGTAAAACAATGGATCTTCTCCTCAAAACATATTTCATCTTCTTGCACACCATATTCAACACTTGTACAAACTTCCAAACCTCTTCCAAGCTATGTGATACTTATACAAGTAGGTTCATTCATTAGAAAAGTGCCACCACCAAGTTGACCTAGATACCAACAAGTTAAGGGTTGACATTAGTGCTAACAAGTCCTATACTCATCCTCAGACATCTTCATAAGCTTCAACACCTTTGTAGAACTTTGTAGCACTTTTGTAAATAATCCAAATAGACTAGGAAATCAATTGATCAACTAGGCCACCTCAAGGTTGTTATCAATGTAAAAAATACTACACTCTTTGAACTAGGTTGACGTCAATGCATTATGTAGACCATCATAAGGTTGACATTAATGCCAACACAAACTAGCTACAACCATGAAATCCATAATGCCAACAATCTCCCCCTTTGGCATTGATGACAACCACACACAAAATCTAGACCTTCAATCTTCTCTTCTCTCTCTCCCCCTTTGACATCAATGGAAAAGGGTCAACTACTTCTGATAAGGTAGCAAGAGATTTTTTCACAAGCATAAGCACTAGACCAACTGATCTCTACATGACTGAATAATAATGCATATAAACAAATATCCATGTTTTCCACATCAACCACAACAAGCAACATATCAAACCAATCATCAATAGCATGTCGAACCAATCAATATCTAACAATAATGATATGCACATGAGGCAACCACACATAGCATCAATGAACAACATCATAATGTACAACAATATGTGGCATCTATGCGACAATATCCATATGAGGCACCAATCCATACTATCCATTGTAGAAAACTCATGTCAGTAGCACAATATGTTGGAGAATCACTTCTATAACAGCCACCAACCATCTTTGTGTACAATATCTCCAATGAGTAACATCAATAGCCATCATCAACCTCTCTGCTCATATAATAAGGTCAAAAACCCCACTAGAAATAGCATAGCATGAGGCACATCATTAACACCTCCAAGTGGACCATAATGCCAACAATGGATGGCTGAAATAAATAAGAACATATAATGCTCCCCCTAAACACATGCCATCTCCAAAATAATCTCCAAATTGTAGGGAACTTCTTCCACTACAATAATTTCTTCCTTGCCACAAGAAACAAGCACAAGGTGGACCAAGACTCCATACGACCATGACTAAATGACATATACCATTGTAAATAAATGGTTGTAGCATCGACATAATACCTCATACATGACTATAACATGAATTCATGACTCTCTTTCACATGAATTCCCAACTCTAGGACCAATCCACTAGAAGACCCAATGAAAAAGATAATACAAGTACATGGATTCATGAGCATTTTACATCGTTTTATCAATGAAGCATACTGATGCTATAACATCTCCAATGGGACAATGAGCCAAAAACATAACACGACATGACTGTTACAACATAATTAGCCCATACATATGGCTGCAAGAAGACTTCATGAGACTCCTCCAAAGCATGTTGTTGGGCTTCCAATTTGTCATAATTTTGTTGATGAAACAATCCATTTTCGCATCATTCCATTCACCCATTGTCATCATTTTTAGCCATATTTCTTCATAAACGCACCAAATTCCTGCATACATGTTTACATGGTTTATTATTATTATTTCCGTTATTTTTAATGAATTAAGAAGAATTTTTCATGGTTTTACTAATGACAGTTTAGCAAGTTCAAGTTGTTGCAATTTTGTCAAGTTTTTGTAGCTATCTCGATGGTTGAGGTAGTAGCATCACTCTAGAAGGAAAATCGACATATGGACATTGTTTCTAGAAGATCCAATATGGATTTGTACTGGTCAAATTCCACCCAACTCACACATGTGGACCTCCAACAAAATATCAAGGGAAAAATGCAATAGTTTTGACCAGCCAACTTCAAACGCATTTTCTGAGCAAATGCAAGCGAGTTTTGGAAAAAGAAAAAAAGAAAAAGAAAAATAAACATGGGTTTTGTTCAGAACGGGCTCAATTAAGTTCTTTACAATCAATTTTCTCAAATTCGTTACCATTTGAGATATTTTTGAAGTTATTTAGAGTCCTATTTTGTAGATTATGTGGATATACGGTTTTTCAATTTTTCATTTAATGCATAGTAAACAAAAAGGCCTGAACTAGCTGTTTTGTAGAAAATTCGTGGCACAGAGATAAGTTTGATCATATCTTGGCTGATATTTGATCCAAAAATCTATGAAATTTTATTTGATTTGATCTCATGACCAAAAATCAAACAAGAAAATTATGAGTTTGTTAATTGTCTCAAAATTCTATAAATTGCAGTCTTTTTGATGAGAGGGCTGATCAGAGATGTCAAGGATGATCATAATTTGTAATTGTTGTTGCTGATTGAACGAGAAAAAACTCTATTTTTTTTCCGTTGAATGTAAATTTTTTAATATGGTGTAGCTCTGAATGAAATTGGTGATTTAAATCTTTTCTCTTGATCTGAGTTTTCAACACCTTGCGGTCCTTAGGAGGTCTCCTTGGAGATCTGTGAGAATAATATAAATGCTTTCCATTTCTTTCATATTCTCATTAATGGTTTGTTTTACATAGATTAATTGTTTATTAAAAACTCATGCTTTCCATAGATTAAATTTTTATGCTTTCTTAGATTAAAAATTTTCATGATTCAATAGATTAAAGTTTGTAAGTTTTAGAACAAAATCTCCATGCTTTCATAGGATAAAATATCATGTTTTCTTAGATCAATAATCTTTATGTTTTTTTTTTTAGTTTAACATTAATTTCCTTTCCAAAAACTTAGTACTTTCATAGTTTATATTAAAGAATATAATGAATCTAATTTCCTTTTGAAGTTTCCAATTCATTTCAATTTTTCATAAATATTGAAAGCTAATCTCCTAGCACATACAATGTAGTGTACTTTGCAAGCTCACTTACCCGGATTGACATATAAATGCAAGTAATTTAATAGTCAATTAAATTACCCAACATTTTGGCATCGTTGTCGGGGAAGTATACATAGGCGTTAGCTTTCAATTGCATCTCATTCTTAGTTTCATCCATTTAGTTACATAAGACTAATTTCATTTTAGTACATCCTAGAAGTAGATTCATTAAAACAAAACTTCAATCACCTACCACCTCCACTATATCACGTGGTGTAGTAAAAGCCACATCATCTTCTTTATCATGAATTCTTAATTTTGCAAGTAGAAGAAGAGGTAAAAGAAAAAGAGGCTGAAGAAATGGATGGACATGATGACAATGAGGAATATCCTTTTGGATTTCCCATTCAAGAAACTAATGTCAATGTTCATATGAAGAACATCCCTCCATCCGTACTTCCTAACTTCAAAGGTATGAGATCAGAAGACCGAGAAACGTTTCTTTTTGAATTTGAAATAATTTGTAGATCTTATGGCTACTCATTACACATTAAAAAATTGAATCGATTTCATGAAACATTGAAGGATAGAGCTCTTAGATGGTTTATGACTTTAGGAATAAATTCTATAAGGAGATGGGATGATATGAAAAGAGTTTTTTTGGAAAAATATAAAAATTATTGCATACACCATGACCTTAGAAATGAAGTTTTTAAGATGAACCAAAAAGAGGATGAAAGCCTAGAAGATTTAGTGGAGAGATTTACTTATTATATCAAAAGATCTAAATTTCATAATTTAGGATCAAACACATTAAAAAATCTCCTACTAAATTCTATAAGGGATGAATGGATTGATCTTCTTAACCTTGTGGGAAAAGGAGATTTCTCTCAATTGTCATTTCAAGAGATTTGTGAATTTTGCAAGAACATATCAAGATTAAAAGCAACTATGCAAGATCCCCTCAAGATCCATTTATGACAAGAGTAAGCAAATCGACATCAAGATTCGTAAGTCAAACTGAAGTTAACAATTTGCTAGACATTCTTGGTAATTTAAATGAACAAATTGATATAATCAGAATGAAAAACAAGCAAAAAGTTGAGATTGTTGTTTCATTTATATTTTGCCCTAAATTTAGAAAGAAACATGATTTATCATGAATGTCCACTTGGTAACATTAAAATTTGTGAAATCTGTGCAGGATCACATACTACTAAAGATTGCCCATCATTACCAGGGTTAAAGGCAATTTACAGGGAGTAAATTAAACATTGGAACAATCTTGTTTTGTAGCTCCAAGAAGACTGTAGCAGCCTCATCAACCTAATATGATGCAAGATCTTAATTCACGTTATGCACAAAAATCACAAAGTAATTGGCAAACACCCTTGTCTATACAACCTTAGAAATCTAAATCCAAACCTCAAAACCAATCTTGGCAATGAGGTTGGCAAGGGCCTTACAAAAGAAATCCACCATATCATCAATATTTCCCTCACTATCTTCAATACCAATATCAATGTTATCCATACCATTCACCTCCACCAAAATATCAGTTTCACCCTCAGTTGACCTCAATTCAACCATTCCCATTACCACCCACACAAACACCAAAAAGATCCATTCCCACTCCACTACCTGCACAACCATTTCAAATCCACAACAATAAAACACCTCAATCCACTTACAATTTTGAGGTAATGCAAAATGATTCTCTAGCTGCCATTGAAGAACAACAACCAAAAGAAGAATATTCAGATAAGGTCCAAGAATCATGGATTCTTGTCGATAAAGAACAGTTGTTTGAACTTGAAATTGAAAAGTTTCATGTATGCCTATCACCAAATTCTATGAATGGAGATCACATCATTGAAGACATGCATGGTATGATAGTAAGAATCCAAGGAAAACAAGATTACATTGAATCTTGGTTCAAGATAGTCATTGGATCCCAATACACCATTCTTTTGTATCTTCTGACATCATCTCAATCAAGGTAATTAGTCTCTCATATACTGGTACATATCAAAGAGTATATTTCAAACCTGCATATGAGTTTATCTATCATCTTGTTACATGTATGGTTCAATTGGAAGTATTCATATACTTGAACGATATTTCTTTTTCAAGTAGAGTATGACATATAAAAAATAAAAAATAAAGTAAATAGAAAAATGTCTTATTGTGAAAACCAGCTTGCTGGCGCAATTGGACATGAGCTTTTCTTGAAAACCAGTAAACTAGCGAGCAAATTTTACAATAAGTTATGAAATTTTATGATGGTTTCAATCTTTTATTATGGTTTTTCAAATCATTTTTGGTTCTATGCCCGAGTTGGTTGATGTGGGATTCCTTAAGGCCCACCTTCTAACAGATCTTGTCCCATCGACCTCAACACCTTATCTGGGATCAATATTAAAGATTATTTGGAGTGCCTTGGAACTTGCATACATCAATGGAAAACCTCCTCATTGACAACAATGGAATACAACAAAGTCTCTTGATTTTCAAATCTTGCAGGTGACTCTACTTCAAAACATTCATTCATCCCTGTCAAGATGCACTCAGTTACCTTGACACTCATTTACATTATCGGTGGGTTGTCTCACATTGGTTAATGATTTTTATCAGTGATCGATAATCCAATGATTTCTTTCCATGCTCAACTTCGGCACATTCATTCACATGGTAAGAATTGTACCATGAATTTTGGTTTTGGATGAAGACTATATGGTTTTATGGAATCAACAACAACTTGTAGCAGTATATGGGTTTCTTATAGTAGCATGTTCTCCTTTTGTCATTCAGCAATAGCATGATGGCACCATTACAACACTTTTTCATTCATTTTATTTTCAAGAAAAATAGTAAAATTGGGTGTATTTGAGTCAATATGCATTATGTTTCATGGTTTATTCTTCAGGATGCAGTACACAATCCAAATCAATAATTCAAACTCGGAGAAAACAACTTTATGCAAAAATTGACATTTTCTGCAGCAACTACGAAAAGTTGCAATTTCTGCAGCTATTGCTATAGCAACCTGTTTTTTGCTATAGTAGCTTGTTCTAGAGGTAGCTTTGGCACAAATATTGCAAGAGATTGGAGCAAAATAAAAATTAAAAAAATTCCGAGCTTCTGGTTTTTCTCAGAATATGGTAAATTGAGTAAGACATGGGCAAACTTCCAAAAAAGTGCAATTTTCTAGGACTTTTCAATAGGTTTTTAAGGCAGATTTTCAATTTTTACCACTATGCATAAATTAGGATAGAATTTGGTATTTTTACACAACAACTTCTTTTCGTCTTCAAAAGTGGATTCTGAAGGCATGTGGCAGTAAAAAGGGTAAAAATACATCGTTTCCCTTTTGAAGCACTGAATTTGGCCTTAAAATGTGTTCGTTGCATATGTTTTTGTTGCAATGTTGGGCAATGTGAAGAGTGAAACAAGGCAGAAATTAATTTGACCATATCTTGCAAATCATGCATCTGTTGGTCCTAAATTTTTAATGGTAAATGCATTGACGTAGGGTAAATAAATACACGAAATTTCAAGAAGTTCTAGTGTATTTTTCAAGAAATTGATCACTTTCACCTACAACCATTTCTCAATTTTCTTGAAATCCATGCACACATTGGCCGAGATCTTTTGTGGGAAGATGCATAATATTAATGGTAACAATCTCAGAGAATTTCAAGAGAATCTGATTTACCATTTGAGATAAATTGCAAAAACAAGTCTACTACATGAAAATGGTACATTTTGCGGAGCAAGGTCAAAGTGATGGAGCAACGTACCACAACCAAATCAACACCAAATCAGCCATTAGGTCATGTTCTCTTCTTCAAATACAAGCAGCAAACTTGAGGTAAAACTAGCCTTAAACTTTTTAATTTGTTAAAATTTTTGGAAATTGCAATAAGAAAGCTATTGTAAAACACGTGATCTATGTAAATTTGGAAGTTTCTCGAGCTCTGATGTTGAAGCGATTGAGCAAAAACAAAAACCTAGCCGCCGCCGCCGCCGATCGAACCTGTGCTAGCTGCAGCAGGCTTTGCTACTGACAGTCCTATGGCGTCTGCTGTAGGAGGGGAGAGCTCTGCCTCCCCTCCAATGGGGACACCCTCTACTGACAAGCAACAAAAGGCAGAGATTCGGCACTCTGCAATCGAAGACCTAGAAAAGGAACAAGACAAGCAAAAGAAGCCAGAAGGACAGACGTCCTCAGATCGAAATGTGGAGGATGAAGCAAGCAATGGTCGGCACAACACGACTGGCTCCTTTCAGACTAAAGTGACCTCAGCAACCTGTATCCCAAAGGCAGCAGATCCGATCAAGGTCGAACTACCAAGCCACCGCATCAATGGGGAAATCCAATTTATGCAAGATTACGCACTCATTGGAAAGTTCTTGGGATTTTGGCCCACAGAAAAAGCCTTACAAGGTTGGATAGCCTCTAAATGGAAGCCCAAAGGACAAGTCACATTACAGCTTGGCCCAAAGGGCTTCTTTACAGCAATTTTTAACTGTTTAGAAGACAAAACAAGGATATTCGAAGGAGGCCCGTACTTCTTCAACTCTTCAGGTCTATATCTAACGGAATGGAAGCCCCGATTCAATCCAGACAAAGAAGACTTTAGTTGGGCCCCTGTATGGATCAGAATGTATTCCCTTCCTGTGGAGTACTGGCGAGAAGAAACGCTGGCAGACATAGGCAACAAGTTGGGAACCTTCATCAAAGTGGCTACCGAAACCAAGACGCGCAAATACACCTCTTACGCCAGGATCTGCGTCAAGATGCACCTCACCAAGACCTTAGCAGACACGGTAAGTCTTTTTCACGATGATTACGAATGGAAACAGACTCTAGATTATGAGCACATCCCTTTTCGTTGTCGAAAATGCCATGAGCATGGTCACCTCTTTCGTGATTGTCCCTTAAATGTGCAGCCCAAAATCCCCTCCAGTGATATCAACTTGGACCCTGATGGTTTCACAAAAATCCCCATCCGTCGCCGACATGCAAAAAAAAACCAAGCTAATCCAGCTCAAGCTTTCAAAGCGCCCCCCCAGAATCGCTTCTCCGTTCTAGCTTCACAAGACATTCAAATCAGCCCCAAAGCTGATATCCCAGAACTGCTGCACCCCACCCAGTCGTCCCTCAACCGCTCTGAACCGGCCTCATCTAAATCTGCAGATCCTCCCTATACTGAAAACCCCATCTCTGTTTCAGAGCCCGGGTCTCTAATCATTTCCAAGGGGAAAACCATGCTGAACGAGACTCCACAAGCTTCGGATATGGATCTAGATGCAGCCCTGGCCCTGAGTCTTCATGAACAATCCGTGGAGGAAGCCCTCATTGCCTCAAATGACATGGAGGAAGATCGAGAGATGTAGATCTAGAGGAATTCGACATATCCAAGCTTGACATATCCAAATTGGAGGCAGCATGTAAGCAAAAAGAGTACAACCCAATCCCTCCCTAACAATTAGACAAAATTGAAGGAGTCCTCACAAGGGTAAAGCACCATAAAATTTTGGGCATCCAAGGAGGCAGTCATTGGGATGGAAGGAAAATCCTCAAAGAACAAAAGAAAAGGGGCAGAAAAACAGATCTACAGCGTACAATAGCAGTAGGTGAAATACTCATGGATTTGGGGCAATTCCCCAAGTTGACCAAGTTCTACAAGCCCAAATCTCCGTCTACATGAAGCTCATCTCTTGGAATGTAAGAGGACTCAACAGTCCCTCTAAACATAGAGCGATTAAAAACCTGATAATGCAAGAAAAACCAGCAATAGTCTTTCTTCAAGAAACAAAATGTAGCAGCTCAACAATAGACAGTCTCAGTAACAAAGTCTGGGCAGGTAGCAGTTCAATCGCAGTAGACGCCTCAGGGGCCTCCGGCGGTCTAGCCATTCTATGGAATCCACAGATTGTGTCACATGATAATTTTCATGCCACTCTGCATCTCATTCAAGCTACATTCCACCTCATCGGTACCAACATCCATGGGCATCTTACCAATGTTTACTTCCCGCAGACAATACAGCAAAAATTAGATCTCTTGGACACGATTTCCCTCCTCAATGCAAACAGACACTTTCCTTTATGGATCGGAGGAGGCGATTTCAACATCATAAAATCCATGGAAGAGAAACAAGGGGGCAGAACCAGGCTAGATAGCGATAGCAGCGGCTTCAAGCAATTCATTCAAGACAATCGACTCATGGACATCTCCACCTCAAATGGCATCTTCACCTGGTCGAACAAGAGAAAAGGGGTTCACCAAATTGCCTCACGACTAGACAGATTTTTAGTTTCAGACAACGCAATCCACCTAGGAGGAGATTTCAGTGCCGAGATCATTCCACAAGGAGGCTCAGATCATTGGCCCATTCTTCTCCAATGGTCCAGACCTGGCAATTGCAGCAATCGACCATTTAGATTTGAAGCCTTCTGGCTCACAGATATTAATTTTAAGGCAGTGGTCAATCAAGCCTGGACATCCTTCATCCCGCCGGCAGGAGCTAAAATGTATCAGTTCCAACAAAAGCTGAAACATCTGAAGCAAATTCTTAAAATATGGAACCGAGATCATTTTGGCAACATACAGAAGAGCAGACACAAACTAGAACAGCAGATGAAAGAATTACAACAAAGATTCATTCTGGAAGGACGCACAGAAGAACAAATTCAACAGGAGAAAATCCTCTAGAGTCAAATAGAGGAGCGTCAAAAACAAGAAGAAATTTTATGGCGGCAAAAGTCGCGAATAAGCTGGCTCAAAGAGGGTGAGCGAAATACTAAATTTTTCCACAAAACTACCATCCAACGGCGCATGCACAACAAAATCACCTTTGTTAACAATCAGCAGGGTGAAAGAGTGGAGGCTCATGAAGACATGGAGAAAGAATTCACTGGATATTTCAAGGACATTCTAAAGGAGCCTAACAGTAACAGAGACGAGGCAATCCGAGCTATCACACAGCACATTCCTAAAATCATCAATGAGGATCACAATACTCAACTGCTCCAGCAAGTCACACTAAAGGAAGTAGAAGATGCCATAGCTCAGCTTAAAGACGGAAAGGCGCCAGGGCCTGACGGATTCACGACCAACTTCTTCCATGAATTTTGGGATCTCATAAAAATTGAAGTCTGGGATCTAGTGGAAGAATCCCGCAGCATGCATTGGGTACTCCCGGCCCTCAACTCAACCTTCATTGCCTTGGTACCCAAAGAAGCAGCCTCAAACAAACCTGAGAAGTATCGGCCAATAGCACTCTGTAATGTAATTTACAAACTCATTTCAAAGGTTATTGCAAACCGACTCAAACCGCTCCTACCCTTGCTTATCTCCCCAGAACAGACAGGGTACGTTGAAGGTCGGCAGATCATGGATGGAATTATTCTATCAAACGAAGTCATACACTCTTTAAAGCTTCTCAAGAAACCAGGTATGCTTCTCAAATTAGATCTTTCTAAAGCCTTCGACAAGCTTAGCTGGAAATACATACACAAAATGCTCTTAGCTTTTGGCTTTAGTGCAACCTGGACCAGATGGATCATGAACCTCATCACTTCTCCCAGTTTCTCTGTCATTCTGAACGGATCCCCCTCACCTCCTTTTCTCCCCTCTCGTGGCATCTGGCAGGGGGACCCTCTATCACCTTTTCTCTTTGTTTTAATGGCTGAAGGCCTAAGCAGGCTCCTCAAATCGGCTGTATCCTCTCATGCCCTTAAAGGAATTTCCCTTCATGGTCGCACTCCTCAAACGCATCAGCAATTTGTTGATGATACAATGCTCTTTGGGCATCCTTCTGCAAAAGAAGCCTCTGCTTACAAATCCCTTCTATCCCTCTTCTCTGAAGCCTCGGGCACATCCATTAACGCTGCAAAATCACAACTTTTTTTCTTTAACACTCCCCCCTTCTTGCAAAGGATTATAGCCCGGATTCTGGGATTTACAATCTCCCACCTGCCTTCAAAATACCTGGGCGCCCCCCTTATCGACTCAGCAATCAAGCAGGTATCTTGGAGATCGTTGCTGGACAAATTAGAATCAAAGCTTTCATCCTGGACTTTCAGGGCTTTAAATCTGGCAGGCAGACTCGTTCTTATCAAATCAGTTTTACAAGCTATGCCGCTTTATTTATTCTCTATCTTAGCAGCTCCAAAAGGGATTCTAAAAGAAATTCGCAATCTTCAGAGGAACTTTCTCTGGGGATCCACAAGCTTGAACAGGAAATGGGCACTTGTCAAATGGATAGAGGTATGCAAAACCAAATCAGAAGGAGGGCTAGGTCTTCGGGATCCGCTCCAAAGCAACAACACTATGGGAGCTAAAATCTGGTGGAATTGGGTCTCCAAGCCAAACACCCCCTGGGCCCAACTATGGCAAGCTAAATATGCCAGCGGCAGTCAATGGAATGACCTCATCAGAATCAATCCAACTGCGCAGGGATCACTCATTTGGAACAACGCAAAAACCCAAAGTAGCTTCATCCAGGATCATAGCTTCTGGGAAATTAACTCGGGCAAGGCAGCTAGATTCTGGGAAGATTCATGGCAACAACTTCCCAAATTAGCCAATCTGTTCCACAAACCTCTCTGGCAGGCTCAAATGAACCAAGAAAGCATCCCTTTGGTACACCAGTTCTGGCAGCCATCTCCAAATCACGACTTCCAAACATGGAAACCGGCGCGTCTCTGGCAAATAGATTGGCAGGGAGAAGTGTATACAGACATTGATCAGGAACTCAACAATAGGAAGATTCGCCTCTCGAATCAGCAAGACAAACTCAGATGGGGCTACACAACCAAAGGTACTTTCACCACCAAGGAAGCTCATCACCTGCGCTATTCCAACCTCAGGGCGGTTAAAGATCAACTATGGGAGCAAGTATGGCACGCTGGGCATTGGCCCAAAATCTCAACCTTTTTATGGCTTCTTAGCAGAAAACGCATTCTTACCTGGGACAATCTGATCAAAAGGGGAATTGTAGGGCCATCCAGATGCCCAAATTGCAACATAAATTGTGAAACCATTAATCATTTAATGGAAGAATGCCCATTAGCAAAACAAATATGGGAGAAAGTCGAAAAATGCAATATGAGAGCTCACCCCAGGCTGGAGGACATAACAGAAACCATAAGGACCTGGGAAAAATACCCATACAAGTGCAAGATCCTCAACTACTTGTGGCGCATTATACCAGGATTTCTGTACTGGACCCTGTGGAAAGAACGCAACCACAGAACCTTCAATAGCACATTTAGATCCATAGATGATCTTTGGCTCACGCTAAAAAAGAACATACAGGAAACTCTGGCCATCAGAGTTTGGAATGATAATGATATGCCGGAAAATCATCAGGAACGCCGCATCATGAAGGAATGGAATCTTGAACTTAAATCCCTAGTCAAAACGACCACTACACCTTCCACCAGATCCGCTTCACCATCCTCTTGGTCCCCGCCTGCACTCAATTCATACAAGCTGAACTTCGATGGTGCTGCCAAAGGCAATCCTGGCCCAGCAGGCTTCGGAGGAGTTATCCGTAGACATAATGGCGAAGAAATGCTAGTATTCTATGGCTCAATAGGGAAAGATACTAACAATGCAGCGGATCTAGAGGGTCTTTGGAAAGGAATCTGTTTAGCTGAACAGCATCACCTCTCCCCTCTGGAGGTAGAAGGCGACTCTCTCATTCTTATAGAGGCAGCTAAAAGAATGCAGGCTGGAGCTAAGGCAGTCAAAATAGCGAAGAGCTGGAGATTGTTAAGCCGTTTGGAATCCCTGGAAGAAGAACAGCTAACCAGGTAGCAGATCGGATAGCAAATCAAGGAGTGTCACAGTCGACACATTACTTCTCAGGCTCTCTAGATATGGTTGAAGATGATAAACTCAAGCAGGACTGCATCTCTTTGGTGCACAAAGACATCCTTCCCTCGGATGCGGGTGTCCATCATGCATGAATGGCAGGTGGCCATTAAGGCTTTCCCGCGCCTCTATACCTGTCTCAAGGCCGAGGCAGCGAGCAGGTACGAGACAGCGATGGCGATAAAAAACTATTCAATGCTTCAGGCAAACGACATTAAGGAATGGCAGAGCACGGTCAAGGTTGCATTTAAGTCGAGCAAGCCTGCTCCGGTCTCGAGGAGATCTGGTGTAATGGAGTCTGGTACGCGGCATTTGGTGAGGGCGAAGTCCTGGTTATATACCAACACCGCTCAGACCTGCAATGATCAGGGAATGTTGTTTGAAGTGGGAGGCGGGCAAAATATTGCTCTGCAATATTGTCTCAAGGAAACTGAGCAGAGTCTCAAGGCGATCAGGTTGGAAACAGTTATGCGTCGAAGGGGCGTGCCTCGCCGCGGTGGTCGTTCAGGGGTTCGTTATGGGATTGAAGGGGAGGAACCGCACCCAATAGCACCTATGGCAGCCATTTCCCCCTCATCATCCAGCTCTGAGGAGGAATTTTTGCTATTGCCGGATTCCTATCAGTCTTTCCGCCTCCGCATTCCCAGAGGAATCCTTCAGTCGGATGTTATGGTCAATTTCTCTGTGTATCTTTCAGAAGCGCCTCCAATTAACCCCTCATGGTCCTCCCCTGCTTCCGACAGTCTCAAGAGCAGCGAAATTCTTCTGGGGGATATGCAAGGAAGAGTGCATAGGATGCCCCGTCCGCGGGCACCCATAGAACAAGTTGACCAGCCTCAGCAGGCTTAGAACCAGGCGAACTCAATTTGTGATGAATCAGTGCAAGAAATTCAGCCATTAATAAACTGTGTCCAGAATAGGAATGCGGAACAGGATTCAGCTCATCCGGGTTCGGAGGGGCATCTTCAGGTGGGTGAGGAGTCTGTCATATGGCTTGATCCACCCAGCCCGATGCAAAGGCAACCGCCAACTTCGCCAAGTCACCCTACCTGAATATGTTCGAAGGCGTTTCTCCAGGTTTTTGCATTTTTGTATTTTTGCTCATGTCTTTGTTGGTCAAATCCTCAATCTCGCTCAATTCCTGTTCTCAGCCCTATAGTGGCAGCTTGTTAAAAGTTCGAGTCAGCAAGGTAATAGAGTCCGTTTTTTTGGCCATCCAGAACTGTAATGTTGTCCAAGGGGCTCATTTGGACAATCATTGTAATGCTGTCTCAGAGGTATGCTAGTCTGTCCCAGTTGTCTCTGTTAGAGGGTGGCCTCGTCCCCCTTGGTTGCTGTAAATTATGTAAATATTTTTCTTGCTTAATATAGAAGTTACTTTTACCCAGAAAAAAAAAAAAAAAAAAAAAAAAAAAAAAAAACACGTGATCTATGTATTTACCCTATCATATCCACATTCTTCAAACCATTTTCTCAATCCTTCATTCATTTGCTACTTTGCATGCATAATTAATCCCAATAATTGTTTCCAACCTTCATACTTTATTGGATACTCTACAAACCTTGTTATGGTTGAACCTCATCCCATGGTTACATAATCTTTTCCTTCATAAGATCTTATGTTTGCCCTAGTAATAATGTTGTCTCCCACCATTCTCATGTTTAACTTTCTCTTGTTGCTACAATATAAATTGATTCATACCTCTTTGATGAACAATTTGACCTTTTTGGCCTTCGTATGAGACTAATTCAAAATATGGAGATGATTTTCTTAATGAACCATCATAGTACATGGTTGTAGCACATGATCAAAAAGTACATGGGGCATTTGGATTATGTGTCATATTGTTCATCTTCAGATTTCTAATGGAAGCCAAGAAATGATGAGTACAAAGCCACAAGAAGAAGAATGTTGCAACAAAGCTTTGTTCACACTCTTGAAATCACTTGCAAATATATTTTAGGCTTTGATAAATTGTACAACCCTCACCTACACCTCTTATTTTGTGTTATGTGCAACTCATCTTGTCAAATCTTCACATTGGGAAGTCTTCTTATTTCATTAGTTTGCGAGTTATTGAAGCAACTATTTGATAGCATTGTTGAAGTAGGATTGGTTGCTATAAAAAAATGTTTATATGCATGGATGATAAGAAGACAAGTATTATGGGTTGCAATTTATGATCATTTCCATCCATGCTAATGGGATGAATTTCACAAGGATGGAAAGCACATTATATGGATGTAGTACGAGTCTTGATGTATTCTTAAAAATATGACATTCTACCAAGGATTAAACAAAATGTGCATAACTAAGTAGTGACAAGAACCTCATAAATGGTTTCCAAGTTATTGAAAGAGTTATATTAAAAAAAAAAAAACAAGAATTTGCAAAGGCTTTGACAACAATTAAAAAGTACTTGGATGTGCTACTTTGTGGGCACCCTTTTCCTTCACACAATTTGTATATAATAATGTGCAAAGAGGTAATAAGTAATACAAGGATGTTTTTTTTATTGGAGAAGAACAAATAAGCAGACATCACTTCTACCTTTATATCATCCATGAGCAGGCTGGTATGTGAATACTTCAACTTATTTGAATTTCAAAGGAGGATGGGTAACTCTTCTTTCTTATGACACAACAAGCAAATGTGGAAACAAAGAGTTATGCTACTAGATTTGTAATCTTGAAAAACTGAGAGAGAAAAGTGCATCTTATTGAGATAGAGGGTCAATATTGCTCTCTTGGAGATTTGGTCAAGGATGTAGTTGAAATGACAAAATAAAGGAACGCAAGGAACCGGTTGGATTATGAAACTTTGCAATGCTTTATTTGCATGAGGACATGCAAAATCTTCAGTGTGGGGGAATGTTGGGCTTCCAATTTGTCATAATTTTGTTGATGAAACCATCCATTTTCACATCATTCCATTCACCCATTGTCATCATTTTTAACCATATTTGTTCATAAACACACAAAATTCCCGCATACATGGCTTATTATTAGTATTTTCATTATTTTTAATGAATTAAGAAGAATTTTGCATGGTTTTTCTAATGACAATTTAGCAAGTTCAAGTTGTTGCAGTTTTGTCAAATTTCTGTAGCTATCTCCATGGTTGAGGTAGTAGCACCACTCTAGAAGGAAATATGACACATGGACATTGTTTATAGAAGCTCCAATATGGATTTGTATTGGTCAAATTCCACTCAACTCACACATGTAGACCTCCAGCAAAAGATTAAGGGGAAAACGAAGCAGTTTTGACCAATCAACTTTAAACATGTTTTCTGAGAAAATGCAAGCGAATTTCAGAAAACGAAAACATGGGTTTCGTTCAGAACAGGCCCGATTAAGTTCTCCACGAAAATTTTTCTCAAATTTTTTACCATTTGATAGATTTTTGAAGTTCTTTGGAGTCTTATTTTGTACCTTACATGGATATACAATTTTTCAATTTTTCATTTAATGCACAGTCAACAAAAAGGCCTGAACGAGTTGTTATTTAGAAAAATTGTGGTATAGAGACAAGGTTGATCATATTTGGGCTGATATTTGATCCAAAAATACATGAAATTTTATTTGATTTGATCTCATGACCAAAACTCAAGCAAGAAAATTATGAGTTTGTTAATTGTCTCAAAATTCTATAAATTGCAGTCTCTTTGATGAGAGGTATGATCAGAGATGTCAAGGATCATAATTTTCAATTGTTGTTGTTGATTGAAGGAGAGAACTCTATTTTTTTTCCATTGAATGTAATTTTTTTAATATGGTGCAGCTCTAAATGAAATTGGTGATTTAGATATATTCTCTTGATTTAAGTTTTCAACACCTTGCGGTCCTCAGGAGGCCCCCTTAGAGATTTGTGAGAATAGTATAGATGCTTTCCATTTCTTTCATATTCTCATTAATGGCTTGTTTTACATAGATTAATTGTTTATGCTTGTCATAGATTAAAAACTCATGCTTTGCATAGATTAAGTGTTTGTGCTTTCTTAGATTAAAACTGTTCATGATTCCATAGATTAAAGTTTGAAAGTTTTAGAACAAAAGCTACATGCTTTCATAGGATAAAATCTCATGTTTTCTTAGATCAATAATATTTATGTTTTTCTTTTAGTTTAACGTTAATTTTCTTTCCAAAAACTTAGTGCTTTCATAGTTTTTATTAAAGAATCTAATGAATCTAATTTCCTTTTGAAGTTTCCAATTCATTTCAGTTTTTGATATATATTGAAAGCTAATCTCCTAGCACATACGGTGTAGTGTACTTCGCAAGCTCACGTACCTGGATTGACATATAAATGCAAGTAATTTAATAGTCAATTAAATTACCCAACACATGCTTATCACCATAAAGACTCAACTCACTAAAGATTGGATTCTCAACCAACATAAGATGATGAAATAATAGTAAGTACATGGTTGTAATGGTGAGCATATAACAACCCACAGATGGTTGGTCCATGTCTCAAGTTACTCTTATGAGTGAAAGGAAATAGAAGTGTAAAGAACAAGCTTGAAATCCTAGAGACAAGCATAATTCCCCCTGAGCAAAATATACATTATATGAGTATGTTGGCCTTACAAATATGAAGATGCATGAAAGAACTGGATCAAAACACTTTGTTGTTGGTACTCATCAATTTTCCAACACTCCCCCTGATATCATACTAGTCTCATATGTACATTTGCATTCAAGTAGATCTAACATGCAAGAATGAGTTGTAGTAGGGGCTGACCTCTCTACTTCACAGGTTGTTGCTCCTTCTTTTTCCACATAGTCTTAGGCTGCTTCTTTTCATTCTTCTTTGGTTCTTTGCTAGATCCTCTCTAATTATGTTGCTCTTGCCAGATTTTCCTTGAGGAACTAGGCAACATGCAGTCTCTCGCCATATGGCAAAAGTTGTGGCATGTATAGGACTCCACATGGTAAATATATGAAGCAAGAGGATTAAATATCATACTTCTCAAGCTAGATCTATACCTCACATGCAATGTGCATCTCCTCCATTGTCTATATCTGCATTTAATTACCTTGTGGCCAAACATGTTAGATGAGTAACAATAACCATAAAAGGCACAATTATACATGATGGCCAATCTCCTTGGTTGCTCATATTATTGCAAGCTATGCTGACTAGATTTGTACACTTTGCTCCTACATTTGGATGCAACATATCCGAACTTGTGACAATTGTGACACTCTATCTTGTGCATCAAAGGAACAAAGGGACTTTGATTCCTTTGGAATTTGAAAATTTTGCCACAATATTCTCTTAGAGTAAAGGATCTTTTGAATGTAGGTGCTCCTTGAGGTCTTATTTTTTTCTACCGATGGATTTGTTGCTTATTTCCTTGATTACAACTACTCTTGTTGTTGTTATTGTTTGCTACAAGCCTTTTTGGTTCATCATTGTTGTTCATTCTTGCATGCGAACTGGACTCTCCCTTTTAAGAAACAATTCCAGATCTATCCAATGGTGATCTTTGGTTTCCAAGAAAATTTTCCAAGGCTATGGTTCTCTTCTCCATCTTCAACTGCTTCCTCACAGATATCACTTCACCTTCTAATTTCTCACATTCTTCTTCATTCTCTCTATATTGTTTCCTCATTCCTTCTTCAATTGTTTCTCATTCTGCCAACTAAGTCCTCAAGTTGATAATATCTTCCTTGAGCTTGGCCTCCTTATCATCACAAATTTGCAATAATTTTTCTTGATAATTTCATGCAATTGTTAGTCTAGTAATCTCAGTAGATAATTTCTCTACAACTTCCATGACAAACTCATACTCAGCTCTAAGAAGCTTAATATTATCCTCATCTTCACTAGGCAATTCAGCATGACTATAATTTGAACCATCCAAAGTATAACTCAAAGTAAATCATTAGTATTTATACCTTTGGATTCATTTTTCTACAATACCTTTGGTTCTTGATTTTATGGTTTCTTGATATTTTCAATTGAGCCATTTGCACTAGGAGGATGATATTCTTGTGGTTGAGTTTCTTGCTTTTGAGACCCTTTTTCTTCTTCTTCTTGCTCTTCTTCCCATTCTCTCTATTGTTGTTGCTACCATATCCAAATATGATCTCTAGTCTATCCCACATCTCTTTAGCATATTTCAGGTCTGCTAACTTCTTCAAATTTGTACCATGAAGATTTTGATAAATTATGCATCTAGATTTAGCATCCTCCTGAAAAACTTCAAGTGCAATTGGATCCTCGCCACATCCTTCACATACCAATCTCCAAATGTCAGATCCACAAGACAATAATTGAGATTTAGCATTCCCATGGCATACCTAAAATTTTCAGTAATGAGGACATATACTCCTGTAGGATTCATCCTGGAGAAAAAAAAATTACAATTTTTTTCCAATACTCCCCAGATCTACTCTCCAATGATTAAGTGATGAGCACCAATATTGCAACAAGAATGCTGCAACTCCTGGGCTACCGGATTTACTTTATCAACCCAGGGTTCGTACAAACTTGGAGGTGACAGTGTTGTATACACAAGTAAAAGTGATGGTTCTGCCTTTTGTCACTATTCAACTGGCGAGAGATCAATAGGGTTTTCAAGCCAGACTTCTGTGGATTCAGAAGAAGCTTGGTTCCTTCATGAAAGAAATAGAAATCTACTCTAAGAGATATCTAATCTACTGTAATAATGAAAAAGGCCGAAATTCAATGCTAAGGCGCATCATTTCCTAATTAACTACTAAGAGCTATGCTTTGCAATAATTCTACATTAACATGAACAAAATGCTAATGTCCTAAGCATGGAAGTTAAAACATCAAACATCATTGTTATGCATGTAAAGGACCGTAATAAATCTATTTTGTCTTTTTATGCTTTTCTTGAAAAATCAAGTGTGCAAGCTAATTTATTTTGGTGATGTGGCAGGTGGCTTAGTGATGTTGGTGGATGGATGGAAGGTTCGGGAGATGGTTGGAAGGTTTGGGAGACCATTGGGTGACCTTGGGTGGCTTCCTAGAGGTTTTCCTTCAATTCGGCCTCAAAACAGGCCACTAGAAGAAAACCTACAGGATTCCTTGTATTTCTACAGGATACAGTCGAGAGAAAAACGATGGGTGTTGGAGGTGAAGGAAGGCTTAAGGAAGGTGGTGGATGGGTTGAATGGAGTGAGAAAATTCCTAGGGTCACTCAAAACTCAAAACCAAGTTTAGGAGATGGTTGGATTTGTTCAACATGCTTGGGAGAATTTCTATGTAAAATGATGAAATTGGTGAAGGTCTTGATGAAAACAAGGAATGCCTATGGGTGGATTAAGTTGGAAGGTGGTTGCTTGCTATGAGATCTCTTTCTACTTCTGAAGCACCTGCTCAGCATCAAACATTTGTAATTTCCAAAAAGTCATGTAAACAATAAGAATTCTCATGAGCTAGAAAAATAGAATTTAATGAACTAACTGTCTATCTTATGCATGAGAAAATTGCTGAATAAAATGGAAGCATGGATGAGATCTACTGCAAGAATGAAGATAGAAGAGATGGAATGAAATAATACACTTGAAAAACTGATCAAATGCTGGTTCAAGTACAGTAAACTCTAAATCTTATGAAAGAAATGGAAATCTGTCTTTTTGGAGCTGCATAAGGGTATTTTCCTCAAATCGTGATCCTGGAAGGAAGAAGTGAGGCCAGGACACCTATTGATAACTTTGTGGTGCTTCTTTTATCCCTTCTAACCTGCTACTGAAGTTAGGCACAAATGGAAGCAAACTAATAAACAATTAATCAAATCTACACTACTTGCAATGAAACACTTCTAAAGACAGTTTAACCATTAATCTATGAAACTAAGCTAAGCATACAGATACAAGAAGAGGAGCCTTTGCTGCTAGGGTCGAGCCCTAACCCAAGAGCTTTGGCCCTCTGAGTTAACTCTGTGATGGATCAAGAAAAAGTTCCTTCTTATTACCAAAACAAAAAATTACATAAAAGTCTTCCACAAGCCTGGAGCTCGAAAATAACTAGAGTTTTTACAACAAAAATTTGAATCCTAATGAGGCTCTAGGCCTCTCTACTTATACAATTGAAGTCCCCAACGACTTCCTTAAATTTAGGGAGGCTCGGCTCCCAAACTCGAGATGAACTAACTCTTTGTCTATCACTTGCTCGACTACCTTCTGATCTTCATGACTTGGCTGCTTACACTCTAAGCTGGTGGGATTAATGGAGGAATATTCGAATGGGGAGGAGTAAATGAGGAGGATTTACCTCCTACAATCTCTCTCCCTTGTCCATTCAAGTTTCAAACCTTATTCTTGCCAAAATTACTTGATTTTCTCTTCCAAACCTGCATTCAATGCATATTAGTTCACTAGGCATAATATCTCACTTTAACTCATCTCATTAAACAAAATATAATCAAAACATGTAATAATTTGTGAGAAGAGTTGGTTTGACTAAGCTAGGAGGTGAAATAAGGCCCATATAATTACCCAATGATGAGGCTCATCATCACCCCCTACTGAAAGTGTTGCTCATCCTCTGAGCAACTTAATCAATATCCATGTCTTTCATAGCTCTAATGGCCTCTCTGACATCCCATGCCTATGTTGTGGTTTCCTCTTCTTGTGCATAGAAACCTACCTTATTTTCTACCTCCTCCCATTGCCTCCTTTTTTCTTCTTCCTTCCTTCCTTCTAGCATCCCTAAGAGTAGTGGTGGACTGAGTCCCAAGCCAATCCAATTGACTTTGAGCCTTTGAATAGATTGCTTGTACATGGGTGTCCTATTTAGTGCTTCTCTCATTCTTTGAGGAGAGTGGTACTCTCTTATCTTTAAACTGTATGGCAATGTGTTCCATCTCCTTAGGCAAGCTTGCATGCTGTCATCCCCTAACAACCTGAACATGTCCTCAAAATGTGTAATTGCTTGCTCTTGGGTAGCAAGATACCTGGGTGCAAGTTGAGGATCATTTGCAATTAAATTATGTGTACTGATGAGGGCCATTGGATTGGACTGCTCAACTCTGATCATAAGAGGCTCTGTTTGTTCTCTTGCCAATATCTTCTTCATTTCTGCAGCCCTTGCTTCCTCATGGTTCATCCATGATGCCAAAGCCATCAACTGTAAATCTCCTAGCTTGGCATTAGGGTCCCATACATTCATGTCTGTTAAGGCCATGTTATGCAAATAAAACTTAGACATCTTGGCCCTATCTTCCAATGTACTTTGATCACAAAGATCAATGAATTGTCTATAATACTGAAATGGCATAGTGCCTCCTATGCTAGGTCTTGATTTGGAACTGTAGCCGCTGTTCCTTAAAGTATAGGGCATAGGATTTAGTTGGCATCATGCACTAGATTGCTTCCAAAGAGAGACTGGCCATGGATGCCAATTTATTCTCTCTTTCTTACAGTTTTCCTTTCAACCATGCATTTTCTGTCTCTAACTGATTTTTCATTATGGCCTCTCTGTCTCTCAAGCTACTTAGTTCTCTTCCCATCTCCTTGAGCTTCTCCTCCATGTGACCAATGTCCTCCACCCCCTTGGACTTGGCAATCTGCATCCATCTATGAGTTCTGGCTCTCTCTTTCTCAAGCTCAAAGAATAATGGAATAGCAAATTTTTGTGGAATAACCTTGCACCCTTCAATAAATCTACAGTAGGAGTCAAGGTCAGGTTGGGGCCTAGGTTCCTTTAGCTTTGGGTCCTCTTATTTAGTTTCTTGTTGTATGCTTCCCTCCTTATCCAATTTTTGAGTCTCCTATAGGTTTAACAAAGTCTCCTGTAGGACTGCTTCTGCTTCCTATAGGTCCTGTTGTGTATCTTGTAGGATTTCTTTTCCTTTGGATGAGGTGGATCTAGTTACACGCCTTCTCACATAGGTGATAGGAGACTTAGGGGAGGTTTGTGTTGAGGATCCTCTTTCTTGAGTTTTCATAGGAGGCATTTTCTCCTGCTATTTAGGTGAGTCCTCAATTACAATGGGAATTTTGGTTAGAGTTTGGGGTTTCCTTTGCCTTATCATTGTGCTTTTCCTTGTTTTGAAATATAAGGGGGTTTGCCCCTGTCTTTTGCATTTTTTTTTTATAGGGGTGCTAAGAGTAGTGAGGACAGCAGTTGCTTCTCTCTTAGTGGGTTCTGGAGACACCCTAGGTGACTCCTCCTTATCTTCTTCCCCCTCTTTCCCCCTTTTCTCCTATGTCTTTCCCTTCTCCTTCTCCTTGTAGATCCTCATCTTGTTTAACAGTTTCCTCTTTGTCATCTTCTTTTGTTTCTTAATCATCCTCTTTCTCTTCCTCCTCTTCTTCTTCCTCATCTCTTTCCTCATCTATCTCATCTTCATCCTTCTTACTGACAGTAGGACTAAAATCATATGTGAGGGATTTGATATCCTCCTCTATTTGCATGTCTCTGAAAATTGGCCATTGGATAGGAATTCTAAGATTGTGGAGGGAATCTTCTATAATGATTCTAATTAATCCATGGTGAGCTAACTGATGTTGATTTCCCTCCTGCACCTTTAAGCTTGTGTCTATCAGTGATTGCAGAAGGAAGTATGGTATGATGAGCCTGTGGTGAGGAGGTGTTTCTAATCTAAAACTCAATTCTTCAAGAAGCCTAAAGTGATATCCATAAACCACACTATACCTACCCTCACATTTTATGTATTTGATAAGGTGGTAGCTCACCTCATTCCATGGATATGGTAGGCTTGTTCTCCTTAACTCCATTCTTTCCCTCAATGGGCTCCTCACCCTCTAAAAAGAATTTCCTTGTGGCAGTCTAGCTATCTCCCTTGTCTTCCTTTCTCCAAGGCACTCCTAGGGGAAGTGTGGTAATTCTGCTTATGAGTTCAGGGGTGAGCTCTATGGAGAGGCCTCTCACCACAATAGTGGCATGGACTCTGGTCAGTGGAATGAGGGAGAGAGAAAAATCTCAGGCCACTTCATCATCATACCCTCTTAATTTTTCAAAATACCCCATCCATTTATGCCTTGTGAAGATTTCTAGCACCTAAGGGTGTTGGTGGATTCTCACAATGTTAATGGGCTCCCTTCTATTAAACCCCCTGTCATTTTGGTTGGTGAATTTTGAGGATCTAAGATGGTTTATATAATTTTTAAATGAAAAAGTAAATAACTGAAAGAATTGTGGAGACAATTCCCTTACACAACTGCCAAATTCACTCAATACTAGGGGATTTTCTGTTCAATTCACTTTGAAAAGGGGAAGTAATTATAGAGTCTACCTCCTCATAGTGTTTTTTTTTTCCAACCCCCATGTTTCCCCCTCTAGAACTCCTCTTAGCTAATCTTGTAGACTGTCTGTCCGTATCCTGTAGGATTCCTGTGTGGTCCTATAGGATTTCCTGTGTAATCCTGTACAAAGTCCTGCGTAGGAGAAAGATGGAATTTTCCTCTTTTTTAGGTTGCCTGGGTATGAGAGCAACTTTGCTAGAGTGAGCCTCAAGGAAATGAATGCATGAGTGCATGGGGATTGATGATTATTTCCTCTTATGGTCGAGTTGGGTGAGGTGGTGTGCTAGCAGCCGAGGTACGTTTTCCATTTTTGGACCGTTGGTCCCCACTACCACCTCATCATCCCCCTCTCCTCATAATCAACTTCCACTTCATGCATCCATAGCCTTGATTTCTTTTGTCCTTCTCCTTTATTTTCTTGACTTGACTGTTGCCACATGTGGGAGGACCAATTGTTTTGTCTTTGTTGACTGAACGAAGGTGGCCAAGTTAACTGGCCACCTTTTTCTTATAAACCAACTTGCTCGTAACCTTTACATCTTTTGACTACATTATGCAAATGAGAGAGTGAAGCGAGATACTTACCTGTGGTGCTAATACCTTGTTATAGTTGTTGAAGACCTAAGGTGCTTGTTGTGTGTTGGCTGCATGTTATTTCTCCTTCTTATTTTTATTTTTTTTTAATGATTCCCTTGATGTGGAGGTACTTGGTGTTGAAGATGATGGTGTTGTTGCTTCTCTAGAGATTTTTCTACCCTTGGATCTTCATGCTAGAAGCTTGCTGCAATCATGATTTGTATTCTGTGGGATAGGCTACTACAGGATTTCCTACAGGATGTCCTGTAGCTGCTTCTCCCTCAGAATTTCTAATCATTTCTTCTGCTGGGATTTTGAGGATGATGACATGGATTGAGAGGAAGACTAGGAGTGTGGAGAATGAGAAATACTCAGGTGTTGCTCCCTTCTACTCTCTATTTCATTTTTTTCTCTCTGTGTTTTCTCTTGAAGACTATGAATATATATATATATATATCTATATCTATATATATATATATATATATATAGATATATATAGATATATCTATATATATATATATATATATATATATATATATATATATATATATATATATATATATATATATATATATATATATATATATATATATATATCTATCTATCTATCTATGTGTGTGTGTGTGTGTGTGTGTGTTGAAATTGATTTTTTTAATGGTGAATGGAGGGGTGATGAAAGTGGAGACAGGTATGGTAATGAAGTTGTGATGTAGGAATGTTATTATTTTTACATAGCAAGTAAATTTCTCGTCCTAGGGTCACTTTTTGTAGGATTCCTGAGCCACTGTAATTCCTACAGGATCATCCTGTAGGTTTTCACGGGATCCTGTAGGTTTACATTGGATCCTGTAGAAAACACAGTCCCCTTGTAAACAGAAGCAAATGATAGAAAAAAAAATGAAATGAATGGTGGAGTGATGAATGACAATGGGTGGAAAAATAAACATTGGAGTGGAACAGGTTCCTTTTTTATTCTCCTCTGTTCTTTGATCGTCCTCCTTGCTGACCTGCAAATAGAAATTTTCATGATTTTTCTCTTTTTTTAAAAAAAACAACTAGTCTGCCTCTAAGAGGTTTTCATCCAAGCTGTTTTCCTTGGGTGCCCCAAGAGAGGTTTTCAACCAGAGATCTTTTCATTTTCTTTTTTTTGACACCATTGGGTCACTGAAATAGGTTTTCAACCCAATAGTGGGACTTTTTCACTTGAGTCTCCTTATTTTTTTCTTCTCAGTGACTTGATGAGGCAAGTGTTGAGACTTTCTCCATTACCATCATTGTTTTATTGATACCATCAAAGAACTCTTGATTTGACAATGGTCTTTGTAAACTTTCAATATGTGTCCATTAACAAGTAAAGGAATGGCCTTTGCATCTATGGTTCTGATCTACACTGAACCATTATCATGACATCTTTCTATAACATAAGGCCCTCGCCATCTTATCCTTAAATTTCCCTTAAAGTATTTATATCTGGTATCATATAACAAAGCCCAATCACATTCTTGAAATTGCTTATCCTTGATGTTCTTATCATGCTAGATCTTCCTCTAAAGTTAGGTTACCTATGTGTGTAGGAGGGCCCACATTCTGAACTCATCTAAACCATTCAACTGGAGCAATCTCTCTTTTTGTGCACTGCTGAGATCTAGATCTAGTTGGGATGCCATCCTTAATGTGATATACTCAAAATCCATGGAAAACAAGACCTTTTTCCCATAGACCAACTCATAGGGTGTGAATCCAATGGTGGTCTTCCAAGTGGTATTATAGGCCAAGGTGGCCTCAACTAGTCTATCTGCCCAATATTTCCTGCTGATGTTAACCACTTTGGTCAAGATGCCCTCCAGTGCTCTATTGGTCACCTCCACTTGCCCATTAGCTTGCGGGTGATAGGGAGTGGAGGTTCTATGCTTTATCTTGTGCTAGCTGAGCAAGTATTCAATCATGTTGGAGATAAATTGGTTTCCTTGATCAGTGACCAGCTCTCTAGGGTACCCAAATTTGTAAAATACATTCTCCCTTAAGAACTCAGCTACCTTCTCCTTTGTTGCTGCCTTAATTGCCTTGGTTTCAACCCACTTAGTCAGATAGTCAGTGAACACAATGATGTACTATTTTTTCTTGGAAGGAGGGTCAATAGGTCTAATGAATTCTATGCCCCACTTGTCAAATGGCTCAAAAGTCACTTGAAGCTGCAGAAGAATTTCATCCTTGGGAGTAGGCTTTCCCATCCTTTGGCACCGATCACACTGACTAGTATATCTTTTCACATTTTGATGAAGAGTGGGCCAATAATAATCTGCTTGTAACAATTTGAATGTTGTCCTCTTTGTTGCAAAGTGACCTCCACAAGGCCCATCATGACAGGTTAGAAGGATGTCAAAGACTTCCTCCTCCCTGACACACCTTCTTAGGATTTGATCTAGGCCAAGTTTGAAGAGATTCCCCCAATCCAAGTGAAGGGGGCGCTCTTCCTTATAATCTTGCTTTTCTCTTTGGAGGACAAGTTCAGTGGGAACTGTACAAATACCAAATAGTTTGCTATGTCAGCAAACCATGGAGAGAGAACTGAAATGGCGAACAAGTACTCATCTGGTAATTGGTCATCAACCATTCCCTCTTTACCTGCAGGAAAAGTTAATATGGACAAAAATTCTGCAGCAACCTTTTCCTTGCCAAGCTTATCAACAATAATTATATCAAATTGTTGTAATAAAAGTAACCATCTTATAATACAAGCATTCACATCGGGTTTATTCATTAAATATTTGATTGCAGCATGGTCAATATGGACAAATGTTTGATAGCCTATAATATAATGCCTAAATTTGTTCAATGAATGCATAATAGCCAGGAGCTCCTTTTCAGTCACTATGTAGTTAAGTTCAGCCTTTAACAGATTCTTACTGATAAAGTAAATGACATAAGGCAATTTTTCATCTATTTGACCTAGGGCTACTCCTATGGCTTTGTGTGAGGCATCAACATGAATATGAAAAGGAAGGGCCCAATTTGGGCCTCGGAGAATTGATGCAATGGTTAACTTGTTCTTCAAGATGTCCAAGGCCTCTTGACAGATTTTTGACCATATAAACTCAGATTCTTTGGCAAACAACCCAAATAAAGGAGAGGCCAACTTGTTGAAGTCCTTTATGAACCTTCGTTAGTATCCAGCTAACCCCAGGAAACTTCTAACATATCTTTGATTTTGAGGAGGTGGGACCCTTTGGATGATAGCTATTTTGTTTGGGTCCACCTGCAGTCCTTGCTGATATATTGAATGACCCAACACGATCCCTGCAATCATCAAGAATTCACATTTTTCGGGACTCAGAGACATGTTCATTTCAATGCATTTGTCCAGTACTTTACCTAGGTTGGATAGAGCCTCCTGGAAATCACATCCATAAGGTGTAAAATCATCCATATAAATTTCTACCGCATCATGGACTAACTTAACAAAGATACTCAGGACTACTCTTTGAAAAGTGGCAGGAGCATTGCATAGGCCAAAAGGAAGGACCCTATAGGCAAAAATGCCCCAAGGACAAGTGAAAGTGGTTTTATCCTGGTCCTCCGGGCTGAACTAGATTTGATTGTACCCATTGAATCCATCTAGGAAAGAGGAAAAAATGTTCCCTGCCAGGCCATCTAGCACTTGGTCAATGAAAGGTAGAGGGAAGTGGTCTTTCTTTGTGGCTTTGTTCAAATCCCTGTAATCGACAAAAATCCTCCACTTACCATTTTTATTTGGAACTAACACCAAAGGAGAGACCCACTCACTATCGGAGATAGGATAAATGAATCCTGCATCTAGCAATTTTTGCAGTTCTTCTTTGACTATATCTTTAAGAGTTGGATTCATCCTCCTTTGGGGTTGCCAGACTGGCTTACAATCTCCTTTGATTTAAATGTGGTGAGTACACATTGAGGGGTGTACTCCCTTCATTTCTTTGTAACTCCAAGCGAAGGAATCTAGATGTTCCTTTAGCATATTGCACAACTTCTCCTCTTGGAGAACAAAAAGAGATGGATTGATTTTCAAAGTTCTCCCAGGGCCGAATTCTATGTTTTTGACATGGAGAGGGTTGGAATTGACCATGTACAGATCAATTGGATGGTTGTTCTGGGTTTCCTTTACTACTTCTTCTAGGGACAATGTACTGGGAGTTGGAGTTTGGAGTAGGCGTTCAATCAAATCATCTTCATCCTGTTGTCCTCATCCCATGGTTGTTTCTAAGGTATACAGTTGGGCAGAATAAACTTCATCTTCTACCTCCTCTTCTAGCCATAAAGGTAAATCATGTTCTATAGATGGCTTAGCAGAAGGGTATAGGACTAACTGCTTGGACATATGCCCATTCTTGATGGTCATATTCCCAGCTCTACAGCTGATGTAAGCATCAGCAGTGGCCAACCCGGGGTGCCCAAGGATTAGAGGATAACCAGTAAGCTTAGCCTTAGGCTGGAGAACTAGGAAATCTGTAGGGTACTCCCAAGAGTCAATGGAGACCATCACATCCTCCACAATCCCCTTAGGGGTCACTGTGGAGTGGTCTGCAAGTTGCAGGACTATTGTGGTCTTTCTCAATGAACCTTGGAGGTTGAACTTGAGCATGGTGTCCTTGGTCATCACATTAATGGCAGCCCCAAGATCGATCAAAATGTGTGGGACAATGGTGCCTTTGATGCACACATCTACTACAAGGCTCTTAGGGTCCAAATACTTTGGACAGATTGCCTGCCCCAACATTAAGTCAGACAACTGTCCAATGACATTAACGGTAGGGGTATCTCTTATTCGCCTCCATAGATGATTGAAGCACTTCTCCTTAATCAACTTGTTGTAAATAGGTACATCTTTAATGGCTTGGAGAAGTGGAATCTTGACACATAGGTTTTTCAATTCTCCCAGAAGTTCAGTCTCTTCTAGGGTAGACTGGAGTGGTTGAGTTAATCTCTCAGAAAGGTGTGGATTTACTTTAAGATTTATTTCCTCTCTTTCTTCTTCAACCTCCCTAGGTGGAGGTGGAGGTTGGTTATTTTGGAGAACTCTCCCAGATCTTAGGTTAATTTCCTAGATCTCCACAACATAAGTTGGATATGATGTCTCTCCATTGTATACTTGTTGTGCCTGTCTATTGTTCAGGTTCGGATTTGGCTAGGCAGGCATCTGGGGTTGTTTAGGTGGAGCAGAGTGTAACAGTTGTGGTTGGGTAGGTGGTGAAGGCAATAAAGTAGGAACATTGTTGTACTGGGCCTCCACCCTTGGGGCGGTGCATTCCACTGAGGTTGTGGCAGAGTATATGGTTGAAATGACTGGCTTGCTGGCTGGGAATGATATTGAGATGAAAAGGACCAACTGAGGTTGTGGCAGAGTATATGGTTGAAATGACTGGCTTGCTGGCTGGGAATGATATTGAGATGAAAAGGACCAAGGAGGAGGTGTAGACTAGGAAGGATGAGTAGGGGGTCCCCAAGAAGGTATGGATATGGTCTGGTTGGGGTTGAAATATGCATGGGATGACCCTTGCATGCCCTGTTGGTGTGGCATAGGCCCATGAGGTCTCCTTTGGTTTATGTAGCAGAGCTACTTAGTGACCCCTTCAGCTCCTTGATATACAACTTTGAGTCCAGGCAAAGAAGGGCACTTGTCCATGGAGTGGTTTTCTTCATAGATTGAGAAAATTTCAATGGAATTTAATGGACATTCATTCCTAGGGTGCCTCCTAGTGCATCTATGACATAAAATGGCTGAGGCTCTCTCTGCTTCCTCTTGCTTTCTCCTAATGTGCATAGTGTCCATATGTAAGGAAAGGGTTTGCAGCATCTCACTCTTGAAATCTTCCAGCATGTTTCCAATTTCAACCTTGATGGATGAATTGAAAGAGGATGTACCGACCATAGGTTGACTTCCCCTACCCTTTTTCCTAGCTGCCCTAGAATGGTTTCTAAAGACAATATTGATATCCTCATAGGGAAACTGGCATATATCTCCTCCTACTAACAAGTTTAGGGTATCCAAAAGGTCTTCCCTTACTCCTCTAAGCAGGACCAGATTTAGTGACTCAAGGTCAAGTGTGCACCTTACCCTTTTGTAGCTAAGCTGGAATCTTTCTCCATAATCCTCTAGGGATTCATCATTACCTAAGGTCATCATAAAAATTTCCTCTTTAGTATATTTAGACCTACAGTAGTCTTGATACTTGTTGTTGAAGGCTTGATGCATTTGAGCCCAAGTTGTGATGATATCCCCAGGTAAACCCATCAACAAGCGCAAAGTTGCATCCTTGAGGGTAGATGGAAATAGTTTCAACTTTTGCTCATCATTTGTATAGTCATAGGTTCGGCATATAACAACAAACTCAAATAGGAAAGTGTTGGGATCTTTTGTGGTCAGGCCATGGAAATGAGGAAGGGAAGAGGGGCTTATATTTTTCATCTTAGTGTCCCCATTGGTTTCCTTGATGGGGAAGGCACCCTCAACTCTCTCTCTATTCCCTCTGTCATTTTTGTTTTCAGCCATTGGCTCGGTAGGAATGGGTTCTTCTTCTTCTTCCCTTGTAGGTTCTTCAAATATGTTTGGTTGCTCACCTAAGGGTTCCTCCAGTTCACAGCCACCAAAGAAGAGGGAAGGTTGGTTGTTTGATGCAGTGGGGGTATTTGGCAAAAATTTCCCTAAGTTATCCCTATTCCTACGAGGCATGAAAGGAGATGTTTTTGGTTTGGTTTTGTGTTTTTTTCAAACTTTGGGAAGTACTTTGCAGAACTGAAATTGCAGATTGAATGAAAACTACTAACTGAATGAAAAACTAATTGTTGAATTGAAATCTTACTTGCAAAATGGAAAGGAAAGCAGAGAATGTAGAATGAAAAAGGAAGCAACTAAATTACTTTTGCAGAAATGAAACTAATGGCAGAATATTAGAAACAAGAAATAGAAGAAAGAAAGCAGTAATCACATATTACTCAGACACCTCCCCGACAACGACGCCAAAAAGTGATGGTTCTACCTTTTGTCACTGTTCAACCGACATGAGACCACTAGGGTTTTCAAGCCAAACTTCTATGGATTCAGAAGAAGCTTGGTTTCTTGATGAAAGAAATAGAAATCTACTCTAAGAGAGAGTTGATCTAATGTAATAATGAAAAAGACTGAAATTCAATGCTAAGGCGCATCATTTCCTAATTAACTGCTAAGAGTTATGCTTTGCGATAATGCTAAATTAACATGAACAAAATTCTAATGTCCTCAGCATGGAAGTTAAAAACAGCAAACATCATTTTTATGCATGTAAAGGACTGTAATAAATCTATTTTGTCTTTTTATGCTTTTCATGAAAAATCAAGTGTGAAAGCTAATCTCTTTTGGTGATGTGGCAGGTGGCTTAGGGATGCTGGTGGATGGTTGGAAGGTTAAAGAGATGGTTGGAAGGTTTGGGAGACCCTTGGGTGACCCTGGGTGGCTTCCTAGAGGTTTTCCCTCAATTCGGCCTCAAAACAAGCCACTACAAGAAAACCTACAGGATGTACTAGAAACCTACAGGATACAGCCAAGAGCAAAATGATGGGTGTTGGAGGTGATGGAAGGCTTAGGGAAGGTGTTTGATGGGTGGAATGGAGTGAGAAAAGGCCTAGGATCACTCAGAACCCAAAACCAAGTTTAGGAGATGGTTGGATTTGTTCAACATGCTTGGGGGAATTTCTATGTAAAATGATGAAATTGGTGAAGGTCTTGATGAAAACAAGGAATGACTATGGGTGGATGAAGTTGGAATGTGGTTGCTTGCTATGAGATCTCTTTTTACTTCTGAAGCACCTACTCTGCATCAAACATGTGTAATTTCCAAAAAGTCATGTAAACAAGAAGAATTCTCATGAGCTAGAGAAGCGGAATTTAATGAACTAACTGTCTACCTTATGCATGAGGAAATTGCTGAATAAAATGGAATCATGGATGAGATCTACTGCAAGAATGAAGATAGAAGAGATGGAAATGAAATCCTACACTTGCAAAACTGATCAAATGCTGGTTCAAGTATAGTAAACTCTAAATCTTATGAAAGAAACAGAAATTTGTCTTTTTGGGGCTGCATAAGGGTCTTTTCCTCAAATCATGATCCCAGAAGGAAGAAGTGAGGCCAGGACACCTACTGATATTTTTGGTGCTTCTTTTATCCCTTCTAAACTGCTACTAAAGTCAGGCACAAATGGAAGCAAACTGATAAGCAATTAATCAAATCTACACTACTTGCAACGAAATACTTTTAAAGACAGTTTAACCATGAATCTATGAAACTAAGCTAAGCATACAGATACAAGAAGAGGAGCCTTTTCTGCTAGGGTTGGGCCCTAACCCAAGAGTTTCATCCCTCTAAGTTAACTCAGTGCTGGATCAAGAAAAATCCCATTCTTATTACCAAAACAGAAAATTACATCAAAGTCTTCCATAAGTCTGGAGCTCGAAAATAACTAGAGTTTTTGCAACAAAAATTCGAATCCTAATGAGGCTCTAGGCCTCTCTACTTATACAACTAAAGTCCCCAATGACTTCCCTAAATTTAAGGAGGCTCAGTTCCCAAACTTGAGATGAACTAACTCTTTGTTTGTCACTTGCTCAGTTTCCTTCTGATCTTCATGACTTGACTGCTTGCACTTCGAGCTAGTGAGATTAATGGAGGAATATTCGAATGGGGGAGGAGTAAATGAGGAGGATTTACCTCCTACAATCTCTCTCCCTTGTCCCATTCTAGTTTCAAACCTTATTCTTGCCAAAATCCCTTGATTTTCTCTTCCAAACCTGCATTCAATGCATATTAGTTCACTAGGCATAATATCTCACTTTAACTCATCTCATTAAACAAAATATAATCAAAACATGTAATAAGTTGTGAGAAGATTTGGTTTGACTAAGCTAGGAAGTGAATTAAGGCCCATATAATTACCCAATGATGAGGCTCATCATTAAGCTACAACTAGGAGCTCATATTTGATACCAATTGTTAGAAACCTTGAGCACTACTAAGAGGTGGAGGGGAGGGTGAATCAGTAGTGTCTTATGATATATTTTTACAAATTTTAACTTCAACTAATTCATGCATTAATTGACCGAAAACACAGTAGTAGATAAACACAAAATCATATAATCATGTGAGCAAATAGACCAAGACAATCATAAGAGAAACAATGCACAATACAACAATCATACACATGAGACACAAGGATATATGGTGGAAACCCTTATGGGAGAAAAACCATCCTTATTGTTGTTGCACTGCTTTGAATCTTCTATTATGTGTTAAGAAAATGATGTCTTTTACATAGATTGTTCACAACCAACAACTAGGAGACTAAACCTCAAACACAGTTAAATAGCCACCACCATCTAGGAGACTCAATCCCAAAATACAATTAGATGGCCACCACCAACTATTATCCAGCTACCACTTGGCAGAAAGGACCACTTCTGCTACACTATTTCTAGCATCTACTAGCACATAATCACTTCTCCAAGTTAGCAAGCACCCACTTTCCAGAGGCCACTCCTCCATTACTCTATGCGGACCTTGATTTCATTAATTTTCAAACTAGATACCCAAGACATTGTGCTCAACAAGATTCATATTTGTCATCAAACCCCAACAGTAAGACACTCTCATTATCAAACATAATTAAAAACACCACAACCAATATGCTCTTCACTCTATCAAATACTTCACTACAATACATAGATCAATTCTCCAACAACATAACCATTAAGTAGCACAACAATATAAAATCAACCCTCAGTAAGCTACAACCATATAAGCATGCAAGGCATCATAAATATATGCTACAAACAAGAACATACAACAACATATAAAATATTATGGCACATTTCCATTCACATCAACTCCCTACATACACAAACAACTAACATGTAGACACAATAGAGTATATGTGCAATTTCTTCCGTTGTCATCGATCTAATCTGCATAATGATATTTTTCTTCATTACTCTACTACAGGACTTCGATCTGCTCAATCCACTACCATTTTCACTCATACACTAAGGTATATTTTCTCACCAATATTTCTGGAACATTCTGCCTCTTTGTAGACCTCTTACACTCACAATCACTCTAACCAACTAGATCCCAGATCCAAAATGGGATATTTATAATGTGTTGGGAGAATTCCTCTTTTGGACTAAGTTCATAGGTGCACAAGTTTGATGAAATCCATCCCTAACCATCACTACTTGTGCATTAAATGCATTCACACTCAATGGAGGACTTATTAAACCAATTCCATGCTTACCCAATTAATTTTGAAGCTTATGGGAATTTCCATGTCAAAATTATTTTAATGTGTGAAAGGAATGTGGAGAAAAACTTGTGTAAGCCAACAACGGTAGAGACATAAATATATTACCTCAACTATAGCCAAATCCTTCACACTGGCATCCCAGCGGTTGGATACTTATAGACGAACAAAGGACACACTCTCCTAGCAATTGTGGCGGAGCATAAGGTAAAACAATGGATTTTCTACTCAAAAATTCTTCCATCTTCTTACACACCATCTTCAACACCTGTACATACTTCTAGACCTCTGCCAAGCTTTGTGACACTTCTGCAAGTAGGTTCATTCATTATACAAGTGCCACCACCAAGTTGATCTATATGGAAACAAGTTAAGGGTTGACATTAGTGCTAACAATTCATCTACTCAACCTTCAACACCTTTGCAAAACTCTGTAGCACTTGTGTAAATAATCCAAATAGACTAGGACATCAACTAATCAACTAGGACACCTCAAGATCATCATCAATGTCAACAATACTATGCCCTTTGAACAAAATTGACATCAATGCATTATTTAGACTATCATAAGGTTGAAATGAATGCCAACACAAACTAGCGACAACCATGAAAGCCATAATGCCAACAATTCTTGTGGCGTGCACACATTGTCGATTTTTTCAAGCAAGGATTTGGGAAGTTATGGGCGAGGAGTGGTTGGAGCATCTAAGCGATGAGAGTGTACACAATTTACTGTTGACACCCTCTGGACTAATTTGGTATTAGTCAAAGCTAAATACGAAGAATAGGAACATGTCACGACCCATAGGAGAAATAAGCAACAAGAACTGAGTAATTTCATGGATCAGGAATCTGAGTAATATTCTCAATATCTATGGAAGAGAAGGATTCATGCACATGATAGGGCAGGTGTTGTATTACAAGGAAATTCTAGAGTTTTGCAAGGCAATAGAAGAAAAACAAAGAAAATTGGAGGCATCACAAAAGTTTGTATGCCTTATGTGAGTTGTTTGTATTATACTGCCCAATTCTACCACTGAAATGCTCCTAGCTAGCTCATTTGATGGGTGGACAAGTAAAAAAAAATGAAGCTGCCAAATGCAGGCATCTTTATTATATCTTTGTACTTATACCTTGTTTGATGTGAGATTAAGTTTAATGTAGACGGTGTCTGGAAGGTGGACTCACAACAGCCTGTTGTTTATAACAATGTTTTTGAAAATAGTTTACTAATGATATACTCAGATGTTCCTTTTACAGAAGAGGCTCAGATGAATTGAGCGCATCATAAATAGTTAAGCACTTTGGCAGAGGAACACAGAGGATGTTAAGATATGCCATAAATCACATATCTACGTTACATGTTAATGGAAGCATTGATAGTGCCCAATATTGCTAGAAGTTTGGTGTTCCAATAGAGAATTATGTGTTGGCAAGATAACCGGTGACATAGTCTGGGAAATTGAGTAATTGTTTAATGTTAGAATAACACATGCCAGAGATAGGAGTAATGCAGGAGTAACATTACTCTTCATGTTAGAGTAACTAGGTAACTACATGTCAAAGTAACGCAAGTCAGAGATACATTATAAGATAGAGCAGTTACATAGTCAGTGTGGACCTGTTGCCAGTTTGATATGTTGTTACGTCTGAATATTGGGTATTGTTGAGAACAGAATCCATAAAAGAATTATCAGAACCACCACCCTGTCCACACACATTGTCCTTCCATCTTGCCGCAATATGATGAGGAATTTCACATAATCAAACTATTTTGAATGTGAATCAACTTGGCATGGACCGATTTTTCGCACATATCAAAATTGCTTGGTCAACCTTATAGGAGGAGTAAAGATTTTTGTCCATCCCCCAAAAGCCCATGCAACATCCTAGTTCATCGATGAATGAAATTAGTACGTCAAAGTGGGAAGAGATGATTCTAATATCCATTCCATAAGGATTCAAATTTTCAAACCGTGTGCATTTAGCAACCACACATAAATTTTCTAACAACACACATCAGTGAGTGTATTTTCTTTCAATACCAAGATGTTATTCAATTTCAATGTATAAAAACATTGAATAGAACATTTAGACGTGTAATAGCACTAGAGAAAAGTGAGATGCACATGAATTTTGACTTGGGGATGTTGTTATACTGCCAACAATTTTTCTATGTTACACTAGTAGTACATTGATGAACACTTCAATAAAAGGGATTTCAGTAGCTCAGTCAGAGTTCTGGTTATTGATTGATGGGATTTGGTGTGCTAACTTTATATTAAGAAGTCAATCTACAAGCACTAGTTAGACATGTTGTAAATGTTGGTGGCACTTTCTTATTTTGCAAAGTTTTAGAGTAGAAATATGTGACAGAGAATAATATTTAAATCTTGGGCATTTTTTGTTAGGCCATGGAGCTAAAATATATAGAGAATTTCACACTAATTTCATGGTGTATTGACTTCCTCATAGTAGACATCTTTTGATTTTGAATGAAAACAATATTCTTGTCTTGTTTGAGATGTTGGTTTATCTTATTATTGAGGATAATGTTGTAATTCACATGTTGTTGGGAGTCATGGACGCGAGTAGATATCATCAAAAAGTTATCACTGCAAAAAGTTAACTCTTCATATTACAAACAGTTGAAAAATTGTGGAGGTGAATATAGTCGCTTGACAATGTAATTTTTTCCCTCTCATCTGAATATAGTTTTTTTTTTGTGTAAAACAACATTTTAATATTAATTCATAGAATACATAAGGTACAAAATGGTCTACTTGCACAGACTTAAAGAGAAGCTTCCTTGCCCGTTTACAACGCTTATGAGCCGCTAAAACTCTGTCTATTGAACCCAAGGCATACCACACAGGGTAGCACATATAAGGGCTGGAGACTGTAAAACAATGTGCCCTTTCCGACGACTAGATAGAAAGACAGAAATAAAGCCAAAGGGACATCAGAGACAAAAAACAAGTTCAAAACAGGAAAATCAACCTGTAACCTTGAGATCAGAGACAAAACAAGTCATAACAGAATAGCAAACTGAAGCTGATAAGCCATTACAACTTAAGGATGACATAATCTTTGGTAGGAGCACCCGGGTTGGCCGGAGTAGTCGAATTCCCAGGCTGAGGAGTGCGTTGACTGGTTCGTTTCCCCTGACTGGTGCCTGTAGCTTCGTCTACGACCTCCCCCGCAACTAATGGATCTTGATGAATGGTGTGCCTGAGGAGGCTGATTAAAACACTCATTTTTTGTGAGAGAGTGTCTACTTGTTGAACCAGGTCACTGAGCTTGAAATCTAAGGCGTTCAATTTCTCCATGTACTCTATAGAAATAAGGGAGATAGCTTGATGAGCCTGATTGATGTAATCCCCTTGCATGCTAATCGCCTTGGCTAGCATAGTCTTCATCCTCCACATCTCAGCCTGAGTGCGCACGAATTGAGTGGCCCGAGTGGTTGCAGTTCCCGGATCTTGAATCCACTCCACCTCCTTCTCCAAATCCTGCTCCTCCAGATGCTCTTCCTCCTCTACGACAATGGCTTCAAGCTCCTCTATCTTGCACTTTTCTTTTAGGGAGGTCCGTGTTTCATAGGAGTCTCGAGCATTCTGAAGGTCTCTATTAGCCGAGGCATTTTGGCTACCCTCACGAGCCATACTGCTATGGCGGAGCACAGAAACTCTGAGACTTCTAAAATCACAACTGAAGTTATGTTGCATGCCGTAGGAAAGCAGAGTGTCACTCTTCTGGTGGGAGGCCTTAGTTATAGTAGATGGTAACCTTGTTTGGCCTAAGGCTTCCCACTTCACCATGAGATGAGCACATGTCCAGCCATAATAACTACTGCTCCAATTCCCACATTTCTGTTCATGATACGAATCCTTATTATTAACTCTGCCACGCTTGAGCCAATTTGTGGAATGCCAAGTGTCTCCCTTTGTGATTTGATGCCAGCGCTGCCCATATTTTTTGTTCAAAGTGCTCCTTGGAACTAGCACTATGTCCTTGTGAATTAGTTCCCACTTCTTCTCTTGTACTTCCTGGGTTTGCCACCCACTTCTTCTGTTGTCCCTTTGATTGGTTGTCTTCATTCACCTATTAAGGGGAAATCCTTCGTACCCCTGCGCCACTTCTTTCGTTAAATAATGTCTTTCCTCGAAATAAGAGTGCACATGTTCCAAAGTTAGGTGCATGTGACGGTTCCTCAAGCCAACAGGTGTCTAGGTAGGTTGAGGGATTATCAATTCCGTAATTTTCCAAATGATCTGCCACTACATTCACCTTTCTTCTCACTACATGAAGGATTAACCTGTCCAGGCATGATAGGTGATCCGCGATGAGTTTTGTAACCTTGGTAAGCCTCCAATGCTTCGTGACCTTACTTGGTTTAGCTCTTGTATACATTCTTCTTGCTGCCGTGATCACCAGTTGAGAATTCCCTTCCACCACGGTGGCTCCAACTTTCAGTTGTCTGAGAATTCTCAATCCTTGCTCAAGCACTGCAAATTCCATTTCGTTATTAGTCCCTTCACCCAGTGATTGACTATAAATATGTTGAATTTCACCTTTGTTGTCCCTAAGAACACCGCCAATGACTGCAGGTCCCGATTTCCCTTGGAGGCCCTGTCAAAGTTGAGTTTGAGGAAGCTTGTCGATGGAGGAATCTAGGTATTCACGTTGGCACTTTGTTGCTATCAATGATTTGATGAAAATGTGATGGTTCCCATGTCAATATCAAAAGCTTTCAGAATCTGTAAGCCCGAGATTGAGATGTTCTTGTCATGTTCCACTTTCTCTTTGGAGAGAACTATTTGTTTGATGTTTTGTAGAATTGTATCTTTTGTAAAGTTTATGCCTCTTGTTTCATTTAGGAATACTCGCCTGTTTCTTTCTTTCCAAATCATCCATGCTATAAACCCTGGGATAAATTTCCAGATTGTATTAACCAATTGGGTATTGAAGAAATTACCTCTCCAATTCTCTATGGTTTCCTGAATTGAATTTCTTATCCTATCCGTCCTCTTAAGAATAGTTTCCATCCAATTCCATAAGCTGTCTGCCCATTCACAAGTATTTAGGAGGTGATTCATGGTTTCCTCATCAATTCCACACATGGGGCAGTGAGATGGGCCTATGAACCCTTCTTTCCTAAGGTTCTCCCATGTAAGCGTTCTTTGGTGCATTAGGAGCCAGAGGAACGTTTTAATCTTCGGCCATAGTTGAGTGTCCCACACTTTGTTGTGCCAATTGACTTTTTCTTCATGCTCAGTACCTTCTATATAGATTCTTGCTTCTTTGAGTGTGAATTTTCCCCCCTCAAGCTTACCCCAACGTAATTGGTCATTATCCCCTACTCTCCTTATCCTTCTTTTGGCCAGCTCTGTTCTCAGTTCCCTTAAACTATTGTTTTCTTCTACCAAAGGTTCTGTCTCACTGAATATCCACATTCTCCATGCTTGGTCATTTTCATTAGGTTTCCAGTATTGGTTCACTGTAGTTCTCCCTAGCTCCTGGTTTCTTCTTTGGATATCTAAGAATTCAGGGCTTTCCAGCTTAGGGAGTTGTTGCCACGCATCTTCCCAGAAAAGGGCAGTCTTTTCGTCTCGAATTTCCCAAAAACTCTGCTCCAAAATTATATGCCGGTTAGTTCTCTCCAAGTTCCAAACTGGAGAGCCTTCTGGAGTTTCTTGAGTTCATATTAAGTTCTGCAGTCTGTGATTGTGAGCATACTTCTCTTTCCAATGTTTGACCCATGGTAAGTTGGGTTCCTTCAGCTACCTCCACCATAATTTTTCTCCACAAGCACGGTTATCAGTGAATGGGTCCTGCAGATTCAGCCCTCCCAAATGTTTGGGTTTGCAAAGCTTATCCCACACCATTAGAGACCATTTCTTCTTCCCTGAATTACCCGACCAGAGAAAAGCCCTTTGGATGACCCTTATCTTTTGAAGAACTCCTTTGGGGGCTGGGAGAATGGAAAGCATTTAATGCGGAATGGCCTGGAGGAAATCTTTGGTGAGGACAAGGTGACCTGCGAAGTTAAGGGTTCTGTGTGTCCAATGATGACATCCTTTTTCCAAGCTCGCCAAATTTTTTTCCTAGTGCAATTTCTGCCAGGGCTTGTTAGTTAGCGGAACGCTGAGGTATCTTGAGGGGAGGTTGCATCTTTTGAAGCATAGGATGGTTGACAGATTTTTCTGAACTGCTAGGTGCGTATTAAAAAAGAAAATAGAGGATTTTGTTAGATTGAGCTCCATACCTGAGGCTTTTCGGAAGTGATTGAGAATGCTTTTGTATCCCATAGCTTCTTTGACCAAGGGCGTGCCATGCAGCATTGTGTCATCTACAAACTGTTGATGTGTTGTTGCAGGCCTTGTGGGCAAGGGTTGGAGACCTTCAATGATTCCTTCCTCTTTAGCTTTTATGATTAGTCTGCTTAAACCTTCCATTAAAATCATGAAAAGGAAGGGGGATAAGGGATCACCATGCCTCAAACCACGCGAAGGAGAGAACTGGGTTGTTGGGGCTCCATTAACCAGTATTGAAAATATTGTGGATTTGACCAAAGCTAGGATCCAGATTATCCATTGTTTAGCAAAACCAAAGGCTTCTAAAATAGTTTTCAGATAGTGCTAGTTTACCTTATCATAAGCCTTTGATAGGTCTAACTGCATCATCATACCTGCTTTCTTCTGCATTTGAAGAGTGTGAATATCTCTTGTGCAAGTAAGATATTGTCCTTAAATAAGATATTGTCCCCAAAATAAGATATTGTGAAATCTGTCTCCCCTCTACATAGCGTGATTTCTCTTCCAAAATAATACCTGGAAGAATGGGTTTAATTCGATTGGCTATGACTTTAGAAATAATCTTGTACAGGACATTGCATAACGCAATTGGATGAAACTTTGACGGTGTGTTAGCTTCCTCCTCCTTTGGAATAAGGGCAAGGAAAGTAGAGTTGAGGAACTTGAGGATTGAAGAGGAGCGTCATGAATCCTCCACTGTTTCCCATACCTCTATCTTGATTATCTCCCAACAAGCTTTGTAAAAGTCGATGGTAAATCCATCAGGCCCAAGTGCTTTACCATTTGGCATATCGTTTACGGCCTCTTCCACCTCTTCCAAGGAGATTTCTCGATTTAAAGATATGTTTTGCTCCTCCATGATTAGCTTGGGGATGGAAGTTATAAGTTCCTCAATGGCCTTCTCTCTGTCGATCCCCAGTTCCTGAGCAATCCTGCTGAAGTGGGTTGTAGAAGGCTTGAGATTTCTTGATGAGTCTATACAAAGGTTCCCTGATCATCTTTAAGGCTTAGAATTTTGTTAGCCCCTCTGTGGTCAATGGCAGATCTATGAAAGAATTTTGTGTTATGTTAACCTTCCTTAAGCCATTGAATTCGGGACTTTTGCTTCCAAATTGTTTCCTCCTGTTGGCATCGTAACTGCCAGTCCTGCATTAGCTTTTGTTCTCTGTTCATAGTTTCTTAGTCTATGTTACCTTGAATCCATCCTTCATGAATTTGTTCCATTTGCTCCTCTAGTTTATTTTTTTCCTTAAATATATTCCCAAAGACTTCATGATTCCAGACTTTGATTCTGACTTTGATGTGTTTCAGCTTAGCCTGTAGAAGATACATTTTGGTTCCCCTTATGCCTAACGGTTCTTTCCACCATTGCTCAATTTTCTGAATGAACTCGGGATGAGTGAGCCATAACTTTTCAAATATGAAAGGTTTATTTCTGGGTGTACCTTGGATTGCTGCAGTCATTGTTATGGGCCAATGGTCTAACCCTCCACTGGGAATAATGTCCGATTCAACAATGATCCCTTCCAGGAGAATAGTTTATGTCACCAAAAATCTGTCCAGACGAGAGGCTATTTGCCTTTCACCTCCCCTTTTGTTGTTCCATGTGAAAGCACCGCTCTTGGGGAAGACATCTACCAGATTGGTCGATATAATGAAGTCTATGCAAGCTTCAGAGTCCATGTTGAGCTTTCTAGTACCTCCTCTCTTTTCTGTGAGCGAAGTGATCATATTGAAATCACCTCCAAAGATCGCCTTTACTTGAGGATATCTTAGCTTTAAGTTGGATAGTGTTCTTAGTAATAGTAGTTTGGCCTCTAGTTTCTAAGGGCCATAGACATTGGTGCATAGATATGTTTCTGAATTCCCTACTATTTGGACTTCTATAGATATGTAACATTTGGTAGCTTCAGAGGGAATGAGTTGGATTACCTGTGGATTCCACATAATGACCATGCCTCCCTCCCATCCATTGCTTGTTGTTTCCAAGTATTCCATACGTTTACCTATTTTTTTGCTGATATTGACCATCGTGTTGCTTAAACACTTAGTTTCTTGCACAAACACTATGTCTAGTTGTTCCTTTTGGACCTTCTTCTTTAACAAACGTTGTTTTTTTGGCTATTTAGCCCTCTAGCATTCCAAGAAAGAACTTTCATTTTAAACAAAGTTTAGGAGGTTAGTGAGAACGCCTCAAGGGCTTTCATCTTACCTAAATTTGAGAGCATCTATCCCAATTCTTGTAATGCCTCATTGTTAGTCCTTCTTCCTCTTTTTTTCCAGTGCTTGGAGTTGTTGGAGGTTTGATGTAGTCCCTGCATGCGTACCCCTAGCCCTTTTTCTATTCCCAAGCACTTACTCTGCACCTCCATCTCTGCCTGTTGTCGTGTTATGAATATGTCATTGATTCTATTTACCTCCTCTTCTGATATGTGTTCCATTCCCTTCTTTTTCCAGTTTTCAACCATATTTGGTACATCCATACCTTCTTGCTCTAGCATGTCGCTTAATTCCATATCTTCAAGCCCGATTTCGTTGGTGAACATCTTCAAATCTTCTTCTACCCCTTCATTGTTTCTTGAACCTGATGGGTAACATTTGAAGGTTTCGCCACCAGTTCATTCATTTCTGGTGTTGTTGTAGGTCTGCTTATTTTCATTGCTTCTTGTTCTTTATTGTTGTCCTCTGACTCCGTTTCTATTTCTAACACTTCAAATGCATTGCTTGTATTTCCCTGTGAACTGCTTGCTTTAGTCTGACGTTTTTTATTTGCTCTTTGTTTGGCATTCGGTCTTGTAAAGACTTCTTTGTTCTTATCTCCTTTTTTTTCCTTGTTTTCCCCTACCGTTTTGTTCATTAGGCATTCTCTGATCAAATGACCATGCTCATGACATTTTCTACATTGGAACGAGATTTGCTCGTAGTCTATGGCTTGGAAATAATATTCGTCTCTATATTCCAGCCATAGGCCCTCATGTAATGCTCCCGAAACATCCATCTCTACACAGATTCTAGCACAAGAGGTATACCTTTTTTGTAATGTCACTTCTGAGGCCTTGATGAAGGTCCCTAGCTTGTTGCCTATTTGTTCCAGTGCTGCATGTCCCCAATAGTCAATCAGAAGAGAGAAAAGGTGTATCCATACTGGTATCTGCTTGAAGTTTTCCTTTTCCGGTACGAAGTTGGGTTTCCATGGCCTCATGTAAAGACCTGCTGAGGCAAAGAAATACGGCCCTCCATCAAATATTTGATCCTTGTCTTCCAGATTGGAGAAAACTACTATAAAGAAACCCTTGGCTCCTAAGTGTAGCCTTACATCTCCTCTGGGTTTCCATTGTTGCTTTATCCACATGCATAGTGCTCGCTCTGTTGGCCAAAACCCCATGAACCTGTAGATCACTACATGTTAAACCATGTGGTCACGGTACGCTTGAAGTTCTGGATCAGAAATCACTATCCTTAAGGTTTCTGTGGCTTTGGGCTTGCACAGACCTTGGATTTTTTTCCTAGTGGTTGCTAACGTTGTTCCTCCCTGTTCCTCCTTGTCTTGATTTAGAACCTCTTCCTCTGCCACTACTTGTTCCTTCTCCGGCTTGTTTCCTTGTGAAAATTGTGCTTCGGAAGGATTCATGTTGTCTTTGTACGTTGGGCTTTTGCTTTCAAAGTTTTCTTTCAGTTTCTTGGTATTTTTACCTTCATTATTCCTCTTCCCCTTGCTGGTTGGATTCTCCTGACCTGACTTCTCATACCCTAATATATTCACCCCATCTTGTGTTGTCTTCTTGTTCATCATTATCTGTTTGTATGATGGGGTCCCAATGGACCCCGTGTTTTCCATTTGTCAGGTCAGAGTTTTCCCCCTTCTGCAAAGCTCTGCCGCTCTAGTCCTGTTCTCCTCTAAAGTAAGTACTTAGGTTGAAGTTGAATCTGTGACCTTCAAACCCTAGTTTCCTCCAAAGCTCCTTCCGTGACTGTGGATTTTCCTCATCTGAATATAGTTGACCTACATAGTGGCAGGAAATTATAGGTCATTAACAAAGAGACTGATAGCTACAACAAGATGTATATTCTGGAAGCTTTGTGAACTCCTTTAATTTTGTACCATTTATTTAAATATTGTTCAATAATATTTCGATTTACTCTTGGGTGTGCATGTAATGACATGGACGTTATCCAATTTCACCAAAAATAATTATTGTTTGATCCTATGCACAAGATGCCTCATTTTCAAATTAAAAAGTAGAGATATGTGTTATTAGAAAAAGTATTTTGGAGGCTAATCATATATTTGTTGTCATAAAACATTGGAGTATTCTTGTTAAATTTCATTGTCCATGGAACCTCTTTCCATTGATGTCAAAGGGGGGGTAAGCAGAGGTAAGGAAGAATATTTTTAGGATAAAAGGGGGAGGATCACAGTGTTTCCATCAATGCTAAAGGGGGGATTGTTGGAATAGTTTTTATTGATGACATACTTGTGTTGATACAAGTGATGTTGCTATGATTATTATGCTTTCTTGATGCTAAGTTGTTATGATGCAAATGTGATGTTTTGATGCATTGTTTCCATATGTGAATACTTGCATAGGTTGTGCATATGTTTTTGCAATCCAATTGTTTGTGAATAGAGATATAGCCTTGGAAATGCTTGTTGAATTTCCTTGGTATGTTGCAGAGCTATACTTACTTCAAGTGCAAATACAGTGATGTAATGTTGTGATGCTTACTATGCTTGTTGATGTACTATGTTATGGAATTATGATTATGATGCTATGTTGTAGAGGTTGAATCAGAACATGTATGTTTCTTGTGGATGGAGATGTTGATTAATGTTGTGATGCAAGGCAATAACATGAGGAAGTTATGGTGATACACAGAGAAGTGTTGGCTCTCTCTTTGAGACTGATGCAGGTCTCAATATCACAGTGGGTTTCAGGAATGTTAACTCATATGCTTGTAACTTTTTTATTACTTAAAAAAGTTCGTTTTTTTCCTCGGAAAAAAAAAAACATGAGGAAGTTATGAAAAAGGTGATGAAAAACATTGTTGATGCTCAGTGATGCTTGGTGATTGGAGTATGAATGTTCAGTTACATGGTCTTATGTTGTCCATATAAAGTTACATGGTCTTGGCATTGCGTTGGTGCATTTAATCATTACAGGTGGTTGAAAATAATATTTGGTGGAGCCTTTGTTTTTGTTTTAATATTCAAAATATGAAAAAATGTGAAACAAATTGGTGGAATGCAAAGAGGAAAGAATGTTCACATCATATTCTTGTGTGGAATACTAACATCCATCAAAATATTTTTATAAAAATATGTGTTTTTGGAAGGCTGAGAGGTTAGAGAAGGTTAGAGTGTATGTGAAAGAATTGAGTTGTTGTTTGCGAGTTACCTGGCACATGTGAAGCAGATGTGAAGTATATTTGAGGAGGAGAAGAAGTTGAAACAGAGATGGAGGTATCCAGAATTATTGTCCAAGTAAACCATCATATTGTTTTATTTATGCAGTATTGGATTGTAGTCTCTTTTCAAGTCGTAGTTTGAAAAATAGTAGTTTGGAGTCCGTTGAGGTAGGAGCCTCATGTAGGTAGTATTATGTAGAAAAATTATGTAAGTGGGAGTAGGAGCTTCATAGCAAGTTGTAGATTGCAAAATATATGAGAGGTTGCAGCCTCAACAAGTTGATGTAATAGATGAAGTAAGAGCTTTCCTTTGCATCACAACAACAAAAAATTCATGTTTTGCTCCCTTTATGGGTTTCCACTTATATCTGGTGTCCGTATGTGTTGATTTGATGTTGTGGCTTACATATTACATGTTGTTCACATATTAAATGTGTTGTTCATAAGGTGGTATGTTGATCATTTGATAGTTCATTTAATCATTGAAAAAAAAAAAAATTATGTCCATGAATGTACTAAACAAATTCACCCCCCCCCCCCAACTTAGAATGAATATGAGATATGCTATAAGGGCCTCCATAACATGACTACTCCACTTTAATGAACCTACACATGCTCCCATACCTTCCTACATAACAAAATTGATCCCAAATTCCAATAGAATGCAACAAAACACACCTTATATCTACCATAAAGGTAATGAAACAATGTATATTGCATGGTGACCCAAAATTCCCTAGAAAATGTGTTTCCCTTGCTATTTCAAAACCTTCTTTCATGTATAGGAGTTGAATCATCCAAGATGTGAAAGGGGATTAAGTCAATGGAAATGTTAAAGACCAAGACAATAATATTTTGATGAAGAAACCAAGCCAAAAGAAATATATCACTATAGAGGTGGTGTATATGATAAGAACAAGAAACCCAAGAGTATGGAGAAACAGTCAAAGAGTTAGATAAATATTTGGTGATAATCCAATTATGTTCACGTAGGACAATGAGAGGAGGAAAGGAGATGTGAAGATGATTCATAATACTTTACAACAAAAAATAGGAGTGGTATAAGTAGGAAATATAACAACCTCAAGGCATAAGAAAACCTTGGACTAGCCATTGGGTGAAGTGTTATGTACAAAGGAAGCATACCACAAATTTTGAACAATAATAGTAGGTTCAAATACATACCTTCCTAGTACTCAACATTATTCCCTAGATCATGACAAATAAATGTGGTACAAAACAGAGGAAGTTGTGGTACACTTGGCACCAAGAAAGCATAAAGTGTTAAGGAGGGTTTAACCCTATGGACCCAATTAGGTGATTCCAAATAGATTTGGGTCATTGAGGACCCTAAATTAAACATCCTAGCCAATTTTGGGTTAGATTAAGGGATTGACGTCCAAAAATATTTGCTAACTTAATAGTGAGAAAGTGTCCCTAGACAAGAGCTCCAAAGGGTCTAGAAAAATCAAATCAATAATTGAAGGGAAAATAAAATTGATGACGTAGTACAAGATCCTATTTAATCCTTAGACAAACCTAAGAGGTTTTGTAAAGAGGATAAGGCAAGGTGACTCAAAGGAGAGCAAACCAACATAGAGGAGCCTTCATAATGAAGGGTGAAAGGTAACCAAAGCATCATCAAATGGGTCACACATGGACATGAAACATAAGTGGGTCACACCATAGTCCTTATAGGTGGGTAGGCATATTTATTAAAGTTAAAAATATATATGTAACATATTTTTCCATTTCAATATTTTTCACTCCATGAGATGAAATAGTAGCTAATTGCAAGGAGAAGAAATTAGTAGAGTGATGGAAGACTAGGGAAATAAAGGAAACATGAGCTATTTTCTTAGTATAGAACGGTGATTCTTCATTAGTTGGGTCATGATGCCAAAATTTCTCATGTGAAGAATCATTTACCTCAATTATTGATGCAAGTAATGTCATGGGGACCCTTGTAGGAAATATGATAACAAGCAAGTGGAAAGAGAGAAAGAAATAGCAAGAGGTAGTGATAAATGCTAAGAAAATAAGATTGGGGGAGGAAGCAAATAATTCGAACAAATATCAAAGTAAAGTAAACAAATAAACTATGAAAGGAAACATGAGTATTGAAAGGAGACAAGAAGTAGTAAATCTAATTACCATGAACGTAGAGTAACATTTAGACTATGAAAGAAAATATTTAAATAGTTAAATAGTGAAAGTGGGAGAGAGAGAATAATACCTACACTTACCTAAGTGTAAGAAATTCAAAGTGAGAATTCATTTTCAATAATGCCATGTGAGAGAAGACATTTGAATTCATTTCGCTATAAATATAGATGTGAGTAATGCAAAACAAGAATTATATATGAAGTAAACAATATGATAAAATGAAAAGGAGAATAGTTAGAAATGCATTACCTCTACTTATATGAGTAAAAGATATGTTAATGTGGAATCTTTCTAAAGCATGTGAAATATGGGAGCATGGTAATCTAAGTGCCAATGAAAACCATGTCTTTGCAATATTGATGTTAGTGGGTTTCCTTAAGTAGGGAGAGAAATATGATAAGGACTCTCTAGGAAGAATATGAAGTGAGAAGGAAAGGAAATAAGAAATTTTGAAGGAGGTAATGACACTCAAGAAAAACTAGTGAAGGCAAGGGAGGTAAGATTTTATAATGTTGGTGTTGAGTTAACAAAGGTGTAAGAGGTAAAAACAATAGGGTTAGATTTGGTAAGGGTGTGGGAGACAATGATGTTAGTTAAGCATGATATAATGCATGGGGTATAAATGATATCATGAAGTTAGAGAGGCATGAGGGAAATGATACTTGAGAAGCACAAATAACAAAAAATAAGCAACAATGTTGACTTAGAGCTAGTAACAGTGTGGGAGGGGAGGACATGGTTGAAGCACTGGTGAGGCAAGAGGAAAGAGGTGAAAACACAAATGTAGTGATAAGGAGGTAACTAGAAGAGATTAAAAAGAAAAATAACAAGAAAATAAAGAAGAGATGAAATGATGCTATGGTGGGATTAGTGAAGAAAAGTGACGAGACAAGGAAGGTAGGAGATGTTGGGGAAATGGGAGTGATCCTATCTTTGTAGTATACATGATGCAACTACCAAAAGTCAAAATTTCAAGTGTAATACCAAGAGTAAAATGGAAAGTAATTGGCCCTAACTAGGGATAAGTAATCTCAAGTCATACCTTAATACAATGACCTATAGGGGGGTACATCATCAAAAAGGTGATCAAGAATGACTGATACCAAAGGAGAGAGATAATGTAAGGGGAAAATAGGGAACTACTAGTTTCCCTAGGTAGGAATAGTTGATACTAGCAAAAAAAAAGGACTAATTTGGCTCCACAAATCTCTTATTTTGAGATGGGGATTAATTTAACTTACTAAACCATATTGTAACATGGAAACCTATTTAAACTAGTGTGACTATAAAATATCTTAGGATACCACTGAAGGGATAGGGATAAAGGTGAGACTTACCATGAACATTTGGAGCAAAAGGGAGCATTTTGAGAGGGAGAAACATGGATGAAATCATCCATAATGGAGAACAATGGCCAAGGATAATAAGAGGTGAAAAAATATGAGATATGGGGAGAAAAATAAGGCTAGAGAGGGACTTTTGTGAGAAAAAGGTTCTCCAAGGAATAGGATCACTAGGTAGCATAGGGATGAAGGGAAGAGGAGGAGGAATCAAGGAAATATTGGTATCTAACCACTTATCATATATAAAGTGTGCTAAAGGAGGCCCAATGTCTATATATTGATATATTATGTTAACACAACCAATGAGGTAGACTGGAGCCTTGGGAGAATCAAGAGGCACTTCACCCCAATATTATGTTGACTGAAGTTTAGAATGAATGGTGTCAAGTAGAGATGAATAAACTTGTCTTTAATAAGTTTCATGCTAAGAGGTAGAAACTTTGATTGGGATAGTAGATCAGGTTTCTTGTTGGGGAGAAAAAGAGCATTTCCATTAAAATACATGACTTTCAACTATTGTGTGAGTGTTATAATTATGATACTTGCACCACTTACTTGTGTTAGGGTAACTATTATCATGTAGGTGAACTTGTTTGATGGTATGGGGACTCGTGCATATCACATTATTTGCACGAATCCACATAAGGATGAATAGAAGGAGGGTTTGGAGTTGGCTTCGCTAGTGTTACCTCTTATGGAGGGTTTGGTTTCCTTAAAGAGTATTTAAGTTCTTCAAATTCTCCAAGGTTTCATTTTCCAATCCATTTCATGCAAGGAATTAGCTCATCACATGTCCTACATGAGATAGTAGGTTGTATTTTTTCTTTAATAGAGGGAGATGGTAAAGTTGTATGATAACCTTGGCTTGGAGCAAGAGTTCAAATCATGTTGAGAGGGAGTGGTAAAAATATTCCATGGTTAATTTTCTAAATGTAGTAAGAGGGAAGAAGGTTCCCAATGCTACTGTAAGGGAAGATATTAATTGTTACATGAGTGTTTGGATAACTAACACGATGAAAATTCAAAATACTCATTTGGGTAAGATGAGACAAGTTAGACACAGTTTGAGGATAAAGATGTTCACCCCAATATGCAAGAGCTAGGGAAAAGAGAGATAGAAGAAGTGGAAGATAACTCCATAATCTAAGGAAGAAGAGAGGATGGATGAGAGATGTAAAGCTCCCACCCACCCTCTTATCTTGATCCAGGGCTATGAAAGGTGTTTCCTATGACTTAAACTGACCAACATAGTTGTTATCACCAACAAATTGATCATCTAGCCTAATTTACTAGATGGATCGAAGTACACCATGTAAAGCCAATTTTACCATAGTAAAATTGCTTTCACCGTGAGAAATTACTTAATAAACCACCTTTGTTAAGTAGTTTATAGTTAAACCCATCAAGAATAATTAAATAATCACTATTTATTTGATTTTCTTCTAGGAATAATTAATTAAACCATTGTTCAATTATTATTCCTTGCCATATTTGACCCAATCATGAAAGATAAACAGATAAATCATTAATTATCTTATTTTTCTCTAAGAATAATTAATTCATCACTAATTAATTATTATTCTTTGTCAAATTTGACTAAATCCCTTAGAAATAATTAAATAAATCCTTATTTGTTTATTATTCCATAACTAATACTTTGAGATGATAAATAAATCATTTTTTTTTTTATTATTTCTAAATAAAAGTTTAAATACTTTTTCCCTCCTAACCAAATATAATAAAATATTCCAAGTGGTTATTCCAAGAATTGGATCAATATTATTTTATTATTGCTCATTATTCGAGGACAACTCAATATTTTGTTATAAATAGAAGGGTTTTTCATCCATTATTCACTTTTTATTATTTTCATTGTTGCACTCATTGGTGTAACTCTAATTATTTTCATTGTCGCACACCATTATTTGTTGGGTTTAGACATTATAGAGGAGAGAGACTCTACACAAGCTAAAGATGTTTGAGGATAGCCAAGAACCCATCCCATGGAGGGGGACTGGTAACATCCATTTGTTCCCTTCACAGGTGTTATAATAAAAACTATTCTTTGTATATATGGTTTCCACTGGATGAATGAAGTTATTACTGTTTCTTTTTGTTTTTTAACTATAATTGTGGCATAGATCAGGGCTTTGGCAGCTTTTGTTTCTATCAGTTGCTGCAGATATACAATGTTTAGTAGCCATTTATATTGTTGAGATTGTTTTTCATCCACAATATTAAGTGGATTCTTTTCGTACATCTTTGAGAATAAAACACTACAATAAAATTGGAGACTCCACTGGGTTTTATATTTCAGATCCAGAAACCTGGGTGACCTTCGGTTTTCAGCTTAGGATTTCTTCTTTTTTCAATTTTCTTAATGTTTCCTAGTTTTTTAACCCTAAATCTATTAAATTTATGACTTCTGCAAGCTTTCTGGTCTTTTCTGCAGGTCATAGGAACCAGCCGTGACAAAGGCAACAATTTTTTCCGAGATTTTCCAATCGGGAATCAAGGAGTATAAATCGCATTTTTTAGCCCAAAAAGTGCGATCGGGAGTCAAGAGTGCACCTTTCAGCCCAAAAAGTGTGATCCCACCTGAAAACAGGTCAACACCTATGATTTTAGGATTTCAGGGTTTTTCTCAAATCTGTTTCTGGGTTTTGCTGAGGGCTGTCTGCTGGGTCGTTTGACCTCTGTCTCAACCTGCTTAGGCCTTGATATACTATGATTTACTCGTCGAAGTGGAATTTAGCCCCTTAGGACTTCTAGTACGCTTCCACCTTTATAGGAGGAGTTTAGCTGAGTGAGTAGTCTAAGTTTCTGCACTTTTAGCCATATTTTCTAGATATGTACCCTTTTTTTTCAGATATCCAAAGATTGGTTATGTCCATCCATAGTTTCATATTAAACTTTTTTTGTTCATTTGCCTTAGGGTCCCATCGATTGCCCTAGTTTTTTCACCCATCTCCCTCTCTTTTTGCAGCGATCTTCCTCTCTGGTTTTTTGTTGTAGTTGCACCACTTTCTAGTAGCCTAGTGTCATTTGATCCTAGTCACACCAACAATTAGATATCTTGTCCTTCTTAGTGTGTTTTTCAGTCAATTTCGCCACTAACCAGCACAGTGTTTTCAAACCCAGTTTGGGTGGGGTTTAGTTATTTGTTTTACTGTTCATTTTTTGTAATTAATTTTAGTTTATTTTTAGCAAGCTTTTTTATTTTTTACAAACATGATCTGGGCTTAATCAATAAATACACTTTCACACACAAGCACACCTTAAGCGAAGGGTGCTTGGTTTACACTGCCAAGCCAATACTTAACATAATAAATTTATCTCCCCTCATCAAGACAAAGGCATATTGTTGATCTCCCTTCACCATTTTCGTGTCACGTGTGTCTTACCACCATTGCACCACCAAGGCATTTGTCGCAGAGACTATTAGGCCTTCACCCCTAGTTTCTGCTTGGCCATATTACACCTCCCCATCAGGTTTGAGTTCATAGCCCTCTGAGTCCCCATATCGACTCTTCTCTTGGTTCATCTGACTCCTCATCTGATTTTGAGCCTCTTTCACCGCATATCGTCACCATGTCTGGACCCATAGGTGGTGCTAGAACCCAACCTAGTGTTGACTCTGGTTCTATCCCGATAGTCACATCAAGTGGAATAGTCTCAGGAACCATTTTGGCAGCCCCCATGCTCCCCTTTATGGCTGGGTTGTCTACCATATTTTAGCCAATTGATAAATGACCCCATACACCACGATGTTGGTTGGCCTTCTATGTTGACTAAGCATCCCTCAGACATCCCAAAGTTTGAGGGTAATGCTGGAGAAGGTCCTACCAACCATGTCTCATCCTTCCACATGTGGTGTTCGTCCAACTCCATTACCGATGATTCCATTCATCTTTAGCAATTCCAACACACACTCACTAGAGACACTATAAAATGGTATGTAGACCAGCCCGCTGCATCTCATTCCATTTTCACAACGCTTGCTAAAGCGTTCCTCTCATATTTCCAGTTACCTCTCCGGTACGACACTGGTACGGAGTTATTGACCTCATTTCATTAGTCCTTTGCCACTCGCCTTTCCGACCATGTTCAAGAGTGGCATCAAAGGAGGAGCACATGTCGTGCCCCACCCTTCGAAGACCGTGTCTACCTAGATTGGTTTCTTATCACCCATTAGAAAATATGTCGCATCCCATTTTCCTCAAACCGAGGAAGAAGCTCTCCAAACCACTCTAAGATATGACCTTATTTATGAGCAATCTAGTTATGTCTATATCATCATTCCATACCTCCCTTATCCTGGAAGTGCCAATGCATTGGGAGCATTTCACGCCGCCGATGGTATCGTTGGAACCCTTCCACACCCTTCGCCATATACTCCACAAAGTTATGGCTATCCACAAGGGGGCACTAGTTCCTCTAACACTTATGCCCCTCCTGCTAGCAACATGTTTTCAGGACCCCAACCTGTCTACCAAACCGTTGCTCCTCCTTATGCACAGTCGAGCACTCCAACCCCTCAAGAATTAGTGTCGCAACCTCCCATGCATCCTTAGCCCCAGCAGCCACCGCCCCCTCAGGGTCAAGTGTTTGCACAACAGAGTGTGACCAATCCCCAAAATTCGAAGAAAAATAATAAGGGGAAAGGTAACAAGGGTAACCAGGGTAATCAAGGTAATCAACCTAGTGAACCCTAGGGGAACCAGCCTAACACTAACAACTAGCAACAGGGAAGTCAACCCAAGCAGAACAAGGTTATTCATATGAACAAGCCTTGTGCATGTTGTGGTGTACATGACCATTATACACATGAGTGTCCTCTCTTACCCCAGATGCGGCAAATGTGGGAATCTCAAGAAACTTCTAGAGGTCAACAATCACCTCATAATCCTATGCCATCTCAACCAGCAGTGCTCACAAATCCTTTCCCTCAGCAAGGATTGTTGTTGCTCAACCTCAGCCAAGTCAGACAACCCACCCCCTCCAACTTTCTGGTTTTGGTGACTACTAGATCCTTATGATGAACTCTGATGAGGTTAATCCCTTTGATATCAACCTACAAACTCGGTCGCGTCAATATGACAAGCCATCGACTTCGTCCGCCACTGAGTCCAAAACCAAAGCATCTGTTGAGCCTCTTACGACACCAAATTGTCTGTTACAGATCCCTCAACCTAAATTTGAGGCCATTCCCAAGATCCCAAAGGAACCATTACGTCGTAATGCAGCTTCTAACCGAGCTCCCCATACATACAACATAGTAGATGACTTGGCGCAATCACTTGCTGCCATGTTGACGCTAGAAGTCCGCCAGTCATTGCCCATATCAAAATAAATCTCTACTAACTACCTTGGTTGTAGTAGATCCTTCTGACGATCGTCTGATTGTCTTCCCTGTTGATACACCAGAACATCCCCCATTTCCTTCATCCGTTGCTTTCTAGATACTTTTCCGAGTCCGTAATGCCATCATCTCCCGATGCATTATTGACGAAGGTGCATCCACCTGTGTGATGTTCACTGCTATTTGGAAACAACTTAATTCACCTAATTTGTCCCCATCCACCATCAATTTACGTGCTTGGGATGGACACTCCTCCCAACCCCTTGGCATGTACCGCAATTGTCTGGTGACCATTGCGGGAAAGAATGTCCATGTCGACATTGAAATCATTGATGCCCATTTGGATTACAACATTCTCTTAGGTCATAGTTACACATATGCCATGTCAGCCATCACGTCTACGGTGTTCCAAAAGATTTGCTTCCCCCATGAAGGTAAGATCGTTACCATCGATCAGTTGACTTACTACGACCTGACATTCGTGACCTCCCCCAAGTCCATTATCTCGTCAATGTCATATAAGCATTCCTCACCTCCTCTCACCAGTGTCTCACCCGGAGTATAAATATTCCTCATTGTTGGGTTCTTTTCCTAGTCCTCCCCCTCCCATATTAGAGTTTAACTGTATGAGTGTTTTCATGTTACAAGCGTCATGGGCTGCCCTTAAGCATTGTGGTACATCTGATCTTCAACCAGCTCCTCAACAACATGTAGTTACCATCCCAACTGAGCCCTCTGGATCCACCCCCCAGGACCTCCCTCATTTGTGGGTGTCTCTCCTATGTTTCCACCAGGAACTGTTCCTCCAGGTCTAAATCATCCAGGAGTTATTCCGTTGGGACATTACCCTGCAGGTCAGATACTTTTCTTATTTCCCCCTCCGGGAGTATTTTCTATCCCTGTCATGGCTTTGTTGGTCCTACCTAACATGACTTTGGGGATCCTAGTATGGTACATTGATCCACCTACAAGCATTTTGCCTGGTCAGCTAAGACCTTATCATGCTTTGACCCCGATTCAACCGGTTCCTACGGCCCATGCCGTTGCTTCAGTTCCATCACAACCTCAACAAGAACCCACTCTTGTTGTGAAAGCATCTAGACAGTGGGGCAAAGCTAAGAGGAAAGAACCTAAGGACAAGTCTCCCCAAGCTCCTCTAGCCCCTAAGGCCCCAAAGTTGTCACCTTCGTGTGCTTTGTGTAAATTTGTTGGGCATGCCACCAATATTTGTCCCGAGCTTCCTCATCTCAAACCTTACGGTTCATGAAACGTTCCTTGAGTCAAATATCCGTGAAGTCCATGCTAACTTGTAGGGTCCTCCCAAGAAACTCAAAAATTTGCACACAAATCACCCTTGTGCCCCTCATCTCGATGAATTCTGCGATTGCCTTGAAGTGCTTCACGAATACGAGGCCACTCGTAGTGGAAAACCTACTCCTCTACCCATGGATTATGGTACCACTAGTAAACCATAATAGGGAGACTCTGGTCCCACCATCATGATCCCTCCCCATGATGTCAAGATGACGGACACCATAGGCCATATCCTTTACCTGGCATCATCCTTGAGTTCCTCGCAGGAAAATCTCTATGTCTACGTGCGCTTCTATCGAACCTCTTTTGACTGGATCCTAGGTCTCAACATCCGTAGATCCTCCATCTACCATCTGGTTGTCTACCATTCAAGATGATGCATATGTGAACCTTCTTTCTCAAGTTGATGCACCGGGTAACGCCGCCGCATCATGTAGTCAGTCTTCCTCCCGTCTGTCCACCTTCCAGTCTAATGAGCACATCATGGAAACTATGACTACCCCTAATTACCCTTGCACTTAGGCAAGGGGGCATATTTTTTAGAGGATTCCTCGGTAGCCTGGGCCGTTTTTACCACCTTGCATGTGTTAGTCCTTTCAAACGGCGTGTGCATTGGATTTTCCACCAATAACCAAGCCAAATATGATGAAATGATTGGTTTGTTAGTCGATTCTCTTTCTCATCACATCCTTCATCTTCATGTTCATTTAGATTCCTTGCTACTTGTCATGCAATTGAATGGTGTGTATCATGTGCATAACCAAGTCCTATTTAGAAAATATCTACGAGTTAAGCTATTGGTACATGAATTTGAAACCATTACTTTTAGTCATATTCCTAGAGCCCAAAATAACTATGTAGATACCATTGCAAATAATATTCTAGATAGGCATTTATCACATGTATACCACATAAGACAACCATAACACATAGTGAACCATCATCGTCATATAAAAATGTATAATCATATTATGTGTTGACACCTAATCCTCAACGGATGGGTGAACTGGACAGTCATCAAGAAGATGAAATGATCCGTCATATTTATGTATATAAATGATAGTTAGCTAATGAATAATGCAATCAGTTTTTTCTTCCGCTCATTCATTCTGGAGTTACCCTGGCCTGACATGGTATCAGAGCACAGGTCCCAGAAATAGTTGTAACTCCTGCTATCCTGAGAGCTGCTCAGTCCTGAGCGCTACTCTGACATTGATTCCCTGGCTCTGCCTCTGCCTGGCCTGACAACTAACTGCACTATAAGCATTTTCATTCAAGGCATTATTGCGCTCTCTGACTGCCAGAGACTGCGCCCTCTGTTCTGAGACTGAGCGCCTCTGTCCTGAAGACTGCACACTATCAATAATTATGCGCAGCTGAATGTGCATTGTTCTCAGATCATGAGCCATTGATATTGAATGCGCATAAGCGTTGATGCATTTCTGATTTTGAATTCATAAGCGTTGATGCGTTTCTGATTTTGAATTGATTTTGAAGCATAAGCGTTGATGCGTTTCTGATTTTGAATTGATATTGAATGCACCTGAGCGTTGAATAATCTGCCCTGACGCCGATTTGCAGCACGTTGCTCTCAGAAACATTCAGGTACATTCCCCTGGTATCATCGAAATTCCTAGGATCAATTTTACGCCAAAGAGACTCCGGTTCTCCTGTGGGCTCATGCGTATTTCTAGCTCATGCGTATTTCTGGGTCTAGATTCTGTAGTTAGAACTAAACTGGAATTTGCTCTGTATTCATATTGCTTAAAACGGACATGAGCCTCGGCTCCTCCCCCAAGATGTGCCATTGACTGCAAATTCGTAATTGCAATTCGAAGTCCGCCTTGCCTCTGGCCTTTTTTAAGTCAAATCGTTTTGCAAAGTCTGTCTTCTTCATTGTGCCAGGATTTAAGCCTTGCACTGTAATCGATTGATAATCTCACACGCAACCTCCGCTTGCAGCGTCGCTCCTCTGCCTCCTTTGCTCGTTCTTGTAATCTAGTGGGTGATATTCCGGATTCTATTGGCAATCTGTCGTAGAACGAGGCTCATTCCTGTCTGCTAATATTTGGAAAGAGTATTTTTTTTAGTCTAATGTAAACTTCGCAGATGGATAACTTACAATCTCTGCATACATGAGTCTGTACAATATCTTATTTCTGATTTTATAAAAAGGGAACGATCATATGCCTTGACGAAGGATGCAAGATGGTATATTTCAAACTTGATAGCATATAATCTCTAAGATACCACTGAAAGGACATCTACATAGAACGAGGCTCATTCCTGTCTACTACTATGTCATTTTCCATGCACACGAAGCTGCTGGGATAGTTGAAAGTGTTGAGTATTGTGTTGTATCATTCAAAACGTTTATATGATTCAAAGCGTTCAAAATATTGCGGTGTTTCCAGCATTACATATATATTCGATATATTGATATATATTGAAGTGATCCTTGAGAGTTTTTTTTTCTCAAAACATAGTAATATTGCAGTGATATAAGAAATGCTGATGCAAACGTTAGAAGAAAATAAAGTGCATAAGGTTGTGGCATAAGATTTTTTTTTTTTCAGCAGAAGTTTTTTTTATCAACAGAAGTTTTTTTTAGCAGAGATATTTTTTACAGAATGCATTCAATCATTTCTATGGTAGGAATAGTTCTCACTGGCAAGGAGAACTATTCAGAATGGTCTCGGATGGTAAAACACACCCTCATCTACAATGAGTTGTGGAAAGGAGTGTGTGTCGGAGAAGAAGACAAAGACCCTGTGCAGCCTACATCAGATAAAGAACTTGTCATCTGGGAAAACAAGAACAGCAAAGCCTATGCATTGATCGCAGCATCTGTAAATGAAGAAGTAAGTCGTCATATTTCATCCTATTCTACTGCCTTTAAAGCTTTACAAAAAGCTGAAAGAACTCTATGATTCACATTCTGCACTTGAAGTTGTTCAGCTCATGATTAAACTCTTCACTCTTGAACTGAAAAATAATGATCCCCTTGCTCTTGCATCTGAAATAAAGTCTATAATGCATGATATTAAATCCACTAAGGTTGAGCTGGATATCTCTCTTATTGCCTTTCTCAAAGCACTCTATCCTACCTACTCCAATTATCTTGAGTCTTTACAAGCAAATGGAAATCTTAAAGACATAACCTTTGAGTCTCTTGTGAAAAAGTTTGCTGAAAGAGAGAAAGCCTTTGGAAAGAAAACAGTCCCTGAATCTTCTGAAGAGACTGTTTGCCTTGCTCATAAAGAAAAGCATCCTACTCAAGATTCTACAAGAGGAAGAGGTGGACGAAGAGGAAGAGGAAGATACTTCAGAGGCAGGGGGGGCAGACATTCTCAAGCAGAAAAGGCAGATCTGCATTGCATTCGCTGCAAACGAAATGGATCACATGATGCTTCTACATGCAAGCTACCATGGGACAAAATTGAGCAGAGAAGAAATCAGCAGAAAGGTAAAACTAATGATGCAGACAAAGGTAAAGCACCTGAATCCGCTCACTATATTGAGGCACAATGTAACATTGGAGTAAATGAAGATTTGTTTAATGCTTCACTTGCTTCTTCGAAAAATGACTGGTTGCTTGATTCAGGAGCAACCTGTCATATGACTCATAAGAAAGATTTTTTTGAAGATTTCACTGACAATGTTGATGGAGCAGTATACTTTGCAGATCAGTTAAAAATCAAGCCATCAGGGCTTGGCACAATCAGGCTTAAACTGCCTGGTCTTCCAGACTTTCTTCTGGATCATGTTCTATATCTCCCATAGCTCAAGAGAAACTTGCTGTCCCTGGTCCACATCCGCCAGCAAGGTCACTCCATTCACATGTTTGATGGCAAGCTTGAGGTAAGAAAGGCATCTGACCACTCACTTGTCATGAGGGGTATAGAAGAAGAAAGACTTCTTAAACTGCAAGGAACTTCTGCTCATGCACAACATTTCTCATATATTTCTCATCATGAAGAAGGTACACTTCCGTCAAGTTTATTATGGCATGCTAGATTTGGACATTTAAACTATGATAGTCTCCGCTTGTTGAAGAAAAATGGTGTTGCTGGTTTGCCTACCATTCCTAGAAAACATAAGCAATGTGATGCTTGCATTCTAGGAAAGCATAGCAAACAGTCTTTTCATGATTCACATTCAAGAGCACATAGGAAGCTTGAACTCATTCATTCAGATTTATGTGGTCCAATGCCTGTTTCTTCTGCAAATGGAAATAAATATATCATGACATTTATTGATGATTACACCAGAATGTGTTGGGTTTATTTATTGAAGAACAAATCTGATGCTTTTCAAACATTCAAGAATTTTCATAAGTGGATTGAAAATGATGCACAATCTCATATTGGGTCTATTCACACTGATAATGGAAAAGAATATACAACAAATGAATTTGAACACTATCTTTGCCAACATGGGATTAAGCATCAAACAACTGTGCCTTATAATCCTCAACAGAATGGTGTAGCTGAAAGAATGAACAGAACAATTTTGAATATGGTACGATCCATGCTTTTCTTCAAAAATGTAAAGACAATGTTTTGGGCTAATGCTGTTCTATGTGCTGCATATATAAAGAATAGATGTCCATCTAGTGCTATAAGAAACAAGACTCCTTATGAATTGTGGTATGGACATGTTCCTTTGGTAAAACATCTCAGGATCTTTGGTTCCACCTGTTATGCTTTAATACCAAAGGTACATAGAAACAAACTTGGTGCTAGAAGTCGTAAGTGTATCTTCCTGGGGTATTCAAACACATCTAAAGCATACCGCCTCTATGATGAAGTAAATAAAAAGTTTGTTTTTTCTAGAGATGTCATTTTTCTTGAATCATCCAAATCTGACAGTGCTGTTGAGCGGCAACTTGATCACTTGGATAGATTCACAAAACCGAAATCATTTCAAGAGTTTGATAATCAGATTCCACATCTTGAAGGGGGGATTCCTATACTAGATCAACATGTGGAATCTTCTTCTGAAGAACAATCTCCCCTGCATGACACTCCAACAATGGATGATGCTTTAAGTGACGTAATTGATAGAATTGGGAGACTCAATCTTGATTCAGACCCAACTCAATCAACAGAGCAGCCTGGACCATCTCAGAAAGGTCCCCCAAAGTGGCTGACAAAGACACTTGAAAGTGTTCATCCTGATGAAATTGGAAAAACAGGAACCAAAAATACAAACCGACAAGATGGAGGTGATGTAGATAACTCTAATTCACCTGTTGATATGGATGTTACTTATGATTGTGAATTGAACTTGTCTACAGATTTTGAACCAACTTCCTTCAAAGAAGCTGCTTCTCATGATGAATGGAAAGAAGCGATGCAGAAGGAGTATGATGCCCTCATAAAGAATGGCACTTGGAAGCTGGTTGATCCTCCATTTGGAACCAAACCAATTGGCTGCAAGTGGGTCTACAAGAACAAATACAAAGCTGATGGCTCACTTGACAAGCACAAAGCTAGGCTTGTGGCAAAAGGTTTTGCATAGAAGGAAGGGGTCGATTATGAGGAAAATTTTGCCCCCACAGCAAAATGGGCCACCATCCGGACACTCTTTGCACTAGCTGCTCAGAACGGTTGGAAAGTCCATCAAATGGATGTAAAAACTGCATTCTTGAATGGAGATCTAAAAGAGAATGTTTTTATGTCCCAGCCTGAAGGATTTGCTGTGAAAGGACATGAACATAAAGTATGCAAACTTGTGAAGTCCTTGTATGGCCTCAAACAAGCACCACGAACCTGGTATGAAAAACTAACTGAGCATCTTCTGAAACTCAACTTCAATCATTTTGATCTTGATGATGCAACTTTATTTGTCAAGAAAGTTGGCAAAACAGTTGTATATCTTGTGGTATATGTAGATGATCTTTTAATGACAGGGAACAATGAAAGCTATATTGCATCATAAAGAAAGAATTAGGAAAAAATTTTGAAATGACTGATTTGGGCTATGTTCATTACTATCTTGGCATTGAAGTAACCCAACATCCAAAGTCCATATTTCTTTCTCAAAAGAAATACATTGGAGATTTGTTAAACAGATTTGGCATGACAGAGTGTAATCCTCTTTCTACTCCAATGGAACAAAACTTGAAGCTCACATATATTGAAGGAAAGGAATTTGAGGATGCAACAAAGTATAGACAGCTTGTAGGAAGTCTCATCTACCTCACTACTACCAGACCAGACATTTCATTTGTTGTTGGAATCCTCTCCAGGTTTATGCAAAAGCCTTGTGAGGGACATTGGTCTGCTGCAAAAAGAGTTCTAAGGTACTTGAAGGGAACTCAAGACCTTGGAATCAAGTATACATAGGTGGACGACTTCAACTTGATTGGATACTCTGATTCAAACTTCGATGGAGACAAAGAAACTGGGGTATCTACTTCAGGATATGCTATGAGTCTTGGATCAGGAGCTGTCTCCTGGAGATTACGCAAACAAGCAGTACCAGCAGATTCCACAACAGAAGCAGAATATGTGGCAGCAGCTGAAGCAACGAAAGAAATTGTGTGGCTCAGGAAAATTCTTGAATATTTGCAGGTAAAACAAATACAATCAACTCCACTCATGATTGATAACACCTCTGCAATAAAGTTGGCCAAGAACCCAAAGTTCCATGATCGTACTAAGCACATCAATACTAAATATCATCTGATCCGACATCATGTTGAGGCCAAAACAGTCCATCTCCGTCATTGTTCCACAAACGAGCAAATTGCAGACATCTTCACCAAAGCGCTTGGAAGAGAAAAGCTTGAAAGATTCAGAACGATGCTTGGACTCACCAACATCCCTTCAGATTAAGGGGGGAATGTTGACACCTAATCCTCAACGGATGGGTGAACTGGACAGTCATCAAGAAGATGAACTGATCCGTCATATTTATGTATATAAATGATAGTTAGCTAATGAATAATGCAATCAGTTTTTTCTTCCGCTCATTCATTCTGGAGTTACCCTGGCCTGACATTATGTATCATATAAGTGCTTGGAGCCAATAGCTCTAAATACATCTGACATGCCCATAGCATGTTACAAAAATCAAAATCAAAGGGACCCACATGTCCCTACATCTAGTCATTGTCTGGCGGATCCTGCACCAAAGGCTTTGCTCCACCTACACGTAGATCACGTACTGCCTGACCAGCCATTGCCACGTGCTGCATGATACCTCGTCACTCTAAGGGAAGGCTGGTACACTCTTCTGTGTATCGATCATCTAACTCATGCCATCCGCACTCTAAAACATCTGTCAAGAGTACCTCAAATCTACGATGTAGATCAATGAGTAGCGCACTCTCCCTTAGAACCTGACATGATGACGATGTTCCCCGATCTGCAACCCCAGGTGTTGCGGCACGTCCTGCATATCCTGTCAGTTTTACTGGTACTATGTCTACATTATAACATATTTTACACTCAGTACCATATACATGTGATAAAAATATGAAATGCGCCATAAAAAATAACAACTTAATACTTATCGTCTATTCCCCCTGCTCGCTCGGGCAGAAGTGGAAAGTGAGGATCTCCTTAATAGTTCATCCTGCTATAAGGGTAATCATCAATATAGAGGGGCATCTAATCCCAATGTGTGAAAAAATCAGGTCAGAAAACACGTCCAATTCCCCCTCGTCCTCCTCTCCCCAGTAGATGCCCCCTGTGGCACATACTGGGCTCTTGTGCACCCCCATCTCGGATATGTACATGAGGACGGATAGTGGGTATATTCTCAAAGAGTATGCACATAGTACTGTACCAAAAGCGCAGTCACGGTTCACCTGCCTCCTACATAGAATTAATTGTCGTTTCACCGACGACAACATCATTTGGGCCCACCCATAGTAGGTCCCGAACAAAACACTCTCAACCAGCATCATCTGCCCACTAGTGATGTGGTGGAACGCTTGGCTACCCAAGACCTATAGCATAGCTGTAACAATAGCCCGTGTCTCTAGCTGCTCTAGATCACCAATCGAGATAGTTGTGCCCTTGACACACACATCTTGTTGATAATGGCGCTCCACAAACTCAGTAATGTTCCTCCCACGAGGTAACACCGGATGAATATCCCCCACCACTCTGAGGGAAGGCAGTCTGGTCAAGAAGTAAATATCCTATAATGTGAGATCAATCTTGTGCCCCTGCACAATGAAGACCTCCTGGTCTGGATCCTAATAGCTCATAATTCTTGATAGCAAGGGCTCACCTACCCTCATCAATGGGTTCTTTACTAACTTGAGAACCCCATAACGAGTCAATGCCCCTCGAACCCTCTGATCCCCCTATATCTCGGCTTGAAGGGTATCCAAGTATCATTCACGCCAGTTGATTTTCAGCTCTGCCATGCCTATAATACACCACATGTCTTGTCAGTTTAGAGAAGAAAACACTAGTCTACATTGATTAGCCTACAAACCCCACTAGGCCAGCAGACCAACCCTCTCTTCAGTGCCCAGAAAGTGTAAGCTCCCAGGTTTCCAACTATTTCCTGTGATCCATATCGCACTTCTAGGCCCAAAAAGTGTGATGTGACCATGAGCAAGGGCAGGGATCTCTCGGGGAGCTGCTAAGTGCCAAAAATCAAGAAATAAACCATTGAAATTGAAGAGATGAGTAAGGCCACCTACCTAAAAGTCGCAGAACCTGATTTTGATGGTCAGTTTGTCCGCTACAATCTCCACAAGATTTAGGTCCTTTTCCTCCTCTCCAAATTTTCCACAACTCACTTAACAAATGAATCCAAATTGGAGGAAAAATGTTTTCATAGAAAAATCCCCAATTTTTATGTCGCCCATTGCGACCAAACTGTAGCTCATTTTGATGAACTGTCAACACCATTAGAAATCTCTCAACAAGATCTATTATGGTACTTCCTCAGTTTTTGATGATTTGAGACTTCACCAGGAAGCCATTTTTCCAAGAAGGGTCACTTCGTCACCCCTCAAAATTGAATTTCTTCATAAAGAGACACTTGTACTTTGAGGACCACTTCCTCTTAATGCTTTTCATACCATGTGTCAATTTCCGTCATGAGTAACCATTATTTACTCATGCTTCCATGGTCCCCACCAGGCCTATTCTGTGTGGCAGCATCATCGAGTCACCCTTGTTCAGAGCATTTGCAATGGGTCACCCTTGCATCCATGGAGTCTGTTTCACGTCCCATTCTATCATGTCATATTATTCCATCCATATTTGCATATCGTTCATCTTATGTTGCCCATTTTGGCCTCCAGTCATACTGTCCCCATCCCCTCCGAAGTTGAGTCAGTCGCTGCCAGGTCAACCATGCACTTTATGCTCTGACAAGGGAAGTCATATGTTTGTCCCTCAGTACCACATTTTCCATTATCCTTGGTGTCAATCCATTAGTCACATTACTATTTTCCCTTGTGCCTTAGTTGAGGATCCTCATTGCCTCATCTATCGCGGACCATAATTTGTCGACATCAGGGCATTTATTCTAAAAAAATAGTCCAGAGGGAAGCGTATCTTGGTTCTAGCTTCCATTCTTGTTCAGCGCCTCAGATCAAGAAGAGGGACTCATTATTTCCCTTTGACTTGGTCGTTTCATGTTCGTGATTCATACACTCGATGGTCCACTGATGTAGCAGATTGTACCAGTGATTCACGGGTGTGTGTGAGATGTTTCAGACCTCATGAGGGGTAGCCCCCATGTCCTCGGATGCATTACTATTATGCTACAACCTCAGATGTAGTTCCGCAGATTTGATGGGTTCGGTTCCAACCGATCGCAGTGTTCTTAGAATGCACGTCTCCTTTAGATGATCCATCCAGTTTTGTAGAGCCCTTCCCTATTCAACAGGGCTTCTCTGGTTGTTCTACTCTCCCTCCCACCCATTTTTTGAGCGAAGGGCCTTTGTATCTCATGTACTCAAATATTATTGTATTTAGTCCTCGCTCATATTTTTCCAAGTGATTTATGTATATGGGACACATTGTATTATTTATTGGCTCTGTTACGCCAGCATGTCATGTACCATTCGGCATGTACTTCATTGCTCATTTTTATGTTTCTGGGCACACCATTATTTTTTTACTAAGTTATCTCAGCAGGTATGGGTATGCCTCCCCTGCCTCATTTAGGTCTAGTACCGCAACATAAAAGGAGACTTGCATTAGTCTCACCCCCTTTGTCCCTATCCTCTTTCACTTCAACTTTATTGGTCTCTCTCTCTCTCTCTCTCTCTCTCTCTCTCTCTCTCTCTCTCTTTGACTCCCCTGTGTTGTCTAGTGATTGTGTCTTTACAATGTACTTCGGTCATATATTTTTCTCCTAACACTCGTACATTGGAAGGCAATTTGTTATCACCAAAAAATTGATCATCTAGCCTAATTTACTAGATGGAGCGAAGTACACCATGTAAAGCCAATTTTACCATAGTAAAATTGCTTTCACTGAGAGAAATTACTTAGTGATGATGGACTCACTTGGTAGTCTGAAACATTGGGTTCATAAAACTCGATAATGGGTTATTCCTCCTCTATCTAAAGTAATTTATAGTCAAACCCATGAAGAATAATTAAATAAATCACTATTTATTTGATTTTCTTCTAGGAATAATTAATTAAACCATTGTTCAATCATTATTCCTTGTCATATTTGACCCAATCATGAAAAATAAACATATAAATCATTAATTATATTATTTTTCTCTAAGAATAATTAATTCATCACTAATTAATTATTATTCTTTGTCAAATTTGACTACATCCATTAGGAATAATTAAATAAATCCTTGTTTATTATTCCTTAACTAATTCCTTGAGATGATAAATAAATCATTTATTTATTTATTATTTCTAAATAAAAGTTTAAATACTTTTTCCCTCCTAACCAAATATAATAAAATATTTCAAGTGGTTATTCCAAGAATGGGATCAATAATATTTTATTATTGCTCATTATTCGAGGATAACTCAATATTTTGTTATAAATAGTAGGGTTTTCCATCCATTATTCACTTCTGATTATTTTCGCTGTTGCACTCACTAGTGTAACTCTGATTATTTTTATTGTCGCACACCATTATTTGTTGGGTTTACACATTATAGAGGAGAGAGACTCTACACAAGCTGAAGACATTTGAGGATAGCCAAGAACCCATCCCATAGAGGGGGACTGGTAACATTTATTTGTTCCCTTCACAAGTGTTATAATAAAAACTATTCTTTGTATATTTGGTTTCCATTGGATGATTGGAGTTATTACTACTTCTTTTGGTTGTTTAACTATGACTGTGGCATAGATCAGGGCTTTGGTAGGTTTTGTTTCTATCAGTTGCTGCAGATCTACAATGTTTAGTACCCATTTATATTGTTGAGATTGTTTGTCATCCACAATCTTAAGTGGATTCTTTTCGTACATCTTTGAGAATAAAACACTACAACGATAGTCAGTCATGAAGACGGGGTTACAAATATGCTCCTTTTTCAAAGTTTGCAGAATTAAAATATGATATCACTATTCCAATTGAAAGACACCATGTCATCTCTAGGCACCACGTGGACTTTTCTAGGCCTTGGTGACATTGTCACGCTATCATTGTGGGACCCATAGTTACTTTTCACATCACATCAGAGCAGTGTTCCAGTGTGTTCCTTCCCACTGCATGTGGCAAATAAAAAGTAATGAAAAATAGGTGGTTGATGGTCTCTACATGGGCAGGGTTCCTACACTAGAAGCTTGGTCAAACCAACCTTTTGATCATTGGTATCACCAATTTAAATTCACAACAACACAATTTATGGAAATAGGCTATGGATCGACCACATGGTTCCATGAATTGGAACATTGGTTGAATTGGCCTACTCTCCACCAATGTGCATGTATCACATTCACAGTAGGCCAAAACTCATAGTGGTGGGCAGTGGGCAACGACAGGGTTCTAATTTGGGACCATGATTGGATCAACCTAACTCTTGTCACTACACGCAATGCAAATTTAACCACAACGTTGGTGGTGACCAGTGTTCCATGCTGCTTCTCTACAAATTTGGTGGTTTGGAAGTTGAGAGTGTGATGGGCCTACTCCCAACACATCTAGTTGTCAAGGTCTATTGACCCAATCTTTGTGTCATTAAATTGATTACCTGAAGGTTCGAAGGTTTGAAGGTTGAGTTTCCAATGAGCCTAGTTGCGACACCTTCAAGTGTCGGGGTCCATCAACCCACTTATTCGTTTGCCTCACTCTAACTCTCTAAAAGCCTGAAATCCAAGAGCACAACACTGGGGTGTTATGGTTTGGGGTCACAGACTTAGAATTCGAATACCAATGAGTAGAAATGAAAAGAGGGGAGATCATACTCGTTAGTTATAGAAATACTTGTCCAAGGAATGGAACCATGACCCTCACACCTCCTTTCCATAGTCGGTAATGGACAGGGGTCTAAGTTACTCCTTCTTCATAATTTAAGAGAGAGGACATAGTCTCAAAATCCAAGTCCACACAAATTGTATGTTGTACAAGAAGGCCGTATAGGAAATTCTTCTATGCTGACCCTTTGCAGGCTGGTACACAAGTTTGGATATATTCAATTAACCAATTAACTAATCATAAAAGATATGGGGTTGCATGTCTACTCAAGGAGGATTATGGTCCAATCATTAAACAATATATTATCTCTAAACATTCAACACTACAGTTTTCATCCATAGCAACATGAATGTATGTAAACCTATAGTTTACCACATTATTTATGATATAATCAATTATTAACACAACCTAAGTGTTAATTTATTTTAGAACATGCAACTTATCTGCAATTTATGAATACTATATCAAAATACATAATCCAAGTATTCAAGGTTGATAATATTAAGTGAGGAATTGTAGATCCTCTAGTAAAACAACATAAGTCTGTTGAGTGTAAATCTTATTCCATACCATAGGAATACAAACCCAAGCGAAAGATAACATTACACATTGTTAACATATTAAACACAATATTGGACAGCACAATCTAGACATTTATGTATCACTCAACATATGACATAATCTGTAAGTTATTAACTCTACAACAAAATTAACAACACTAGATATCTATATAGCCAAGGATGTCTCAGGTAGTTTTCAACCATGGATACACATATATTCGAGCATTAATTCATGAATCATACAGAAGCATATATCATCTTGTTATCACATTGAGTATAGCTCATCATTTACAAATCAACTATACATAAATCTTTATACTTATCTAAATGAGTTAAATCAACTGGAAATCAGAGAAAGGACTTCCACTCTCCACCCAACCATAGGCCAACTACAATGTAATATTTGTTACAACTGACCACCCTCAAGCCAAATCTAGAGTCTGAGAGGATGATTGCACAGAGGTAAACTCACACCAATGGATTGGTCAAACTCTAAGGAGCTTCAAAAACATAGGGCCTTACCCAAATTCAAATAATAGGTGTGTTGGTCAGTTTGTGAGGATTGAACCCATTGTGAGGGTGGTTTAACAACCAATTGGAAAGCACCCAATGGTGTGATTAATTGTTTGTTAGGCACTAAGTTGTTTAACATGCAAGGAAAGTATTTAGTGGTGTAGCAACCTGTTGTGGCCACAACCTTTTTGGAGTGTTTCTATTGTTCCCTAAAAGGAATAACACCTTTTTGGAATGTTTTTGTTGTTCCCTCTAGGGAACAGTTTTTGTTCCCTCCAAGGAACAACACTTTTAGAGTTTGTTGCGACCACAACCTCCACCCTATTAAAACCTGCTCTGGTGGAAAATTTGAATGGGTCCCCTAGAAGTTTGATCTTTCATTTCTCCGAATGATAACTCTTCGAATGATCTGTTTTTATCCCAAGGATTTTAACTCTCTGCCGAGTCAAATCTTCAACTCTTAAGGGTTAAGACCCCCCTGAATAAATCTCTGCGGCGTGATTCATTTATAACCCAGTCTAGCCCTTCATTCATATCTTTCATCGGGACTTTTTCAATCCTCATAAACCTTCTATCGCACCTTTATTTCTATTATAACGCTTTTGTAATAGAAATACTTTGCAAGCATATTTAACTTACCTTTTCCGCTCTTTTTCGGTCTTTATACATTTCTCAATGCCTTCCTTATCGCTATCGCAATCTCTCAATTTCCGCGGTTACACTACACATCCCTCTTTTGCATCCGATAAGCGATGACCTTCCAGATTTCAAATGAAATTAACCACGTCCATATCCTTTCATGTCCGCCATTACATCGCTTATCGTAATTTCCCCGCTGTGATGTGGGATTGCAACTTGATTGCATCACAACCTTGGCTGAATCAGGGGCCGATTATTTCACACTTGTTCCTTTTGATTTTATAAAAGCTTTATTGAGGGCAAGATTTGTGTTTTTAGGCATTTCTATCATATTTTCATAAGCATAGCTGATGTTGATTATTTCTGCAGGCGAGAACCAAGAGAAGGCAAGCGAGGTCGAAGAGTGGATGCGTAAGCATCAAGAATGGCTCTGGGTAAAAGATGCATGAGTGGATTCGAAGAATATGTATATGCAAGTGTACTCTATTTAAGATCCGTCCTTAGGTGTTCACGATCCAGTTTCCATGCGTTACCTGTGTATTCTGAAAGTGATGTTGTCCCGGGTTTCATCATGAAGAGATGACAGCAGTCATTCTCCTTTCCATCGGCATCCATTCATTCCCCCCAGGAAATAGAACGCTCCAGCAAATGTGACCTCGACGTGTCAGCGGTTTCACCGACCGTTCTACGTCTGTATATTTTGATTTGTATATTGAAAAGGGGAGGAAGGTGGAAAGTCGGGGGGAAGACGGAGGGTCAGTCTTTTTTGCATAAATATTACCTCTAGAGATGGGAGGAGGACTTTTTTTTGGTAGAACAGGGGTCAATTTTATTGTGCTAATAAAGAAGACTATTTCGGTCAAGAAGAAGCCTCTTTTTTAGATTCATTTTCCTTTTTCTTTTATGTTTGGAATCAGGGTGTTGTGACTGGCATGAGGATATATATGTTTTGTTTTTGTGCATAGTGATAACAGACAGTTCGTGACTAGTCTTAGTTATTCAAATATAATTTGTTACCATGGTTAATTCATGTGCGGTTGCTGATTCGAAACCTTGTTAAACATCAGTTGCAAATTTTATTTGTATGGAAAGGAATGTGTATTCCTGTATGAGTAATTAGATTTCAATTAAGATTTAATACAACCTTGTTTATCTGTGAACTAGTAATTGATTGGTTTGAACTTAGAATCTATATATGATGTTTAATCTCCTTTTGTTATGCTCCTACAAGAAAGATTAGAATAGTTAGAACTAGCATAAGTAGGTAGAATCAGTGTAGATAGGACTTGATACATATAGGTGAGTTGTTTCTTTTGCTGATTTAATTGAAGTCTTCCTCCAAGAAGCAATATTTCAACACCTATAACAGTTTACGAGATCCTTTAAAACCCATTGGAACTAGCCACTCCAAACAAAAGCGGATCTAATTGGGATCTGTGATAGGGTTGGTTCCCTTTGTTGGCATAGTGAACATTCGTTGTGTCAACAAAACCAAACCACAAGCAATGAGTGGTTTAACAGATAAGGTAAGAACTCAGTGGTTGAATTTTCAATCCTTCAATTGCATACTAGCAACACAAGCTCACATAGTAATTTTAGTGGCCTCAAACAAAGTAATGTTAGTTAACACCCAACGTCACAGGGTGCAGGCACAAGGCCCTAGAGCCTCAAAACTCATAGGGATAATGGAAATCCAAGTCCACCAAAAACTTAAATAGTAAAAATTATAGGCATCTGATTTTTATTCCAAGCATCCAATGAACAAATTCCCCAGTTTCATTTGTGTTGTTCACATATATAGAACTCCCTTTGCATCCCTTCGCACAATTGAGAGAGAGAATTTCCTTCCCTCTTCAGTGCCATCACCTCCTCGGTTATCTCTTCAATTTGCAAGAGGGAATAAAAGGGATCAAAACCACCTACCCTTCCACTACCCTAGTCCAATTTTGTAATGGATGTCAATGGTTCTACCAACTATTTAATCCCCAATCATATCACACTAAACATGTCAGAAAATGGTTTCTCTTAAAAAAATTGTTGCATTTAATTCAGTAGGATATGGTTCATGGATTTTCAATCCAGATGGGAAAGAAAGCAACTTAAAGCATTAAAGTGGCTTCAAGAAAATCCAGTAAGCAAGCAAGCTTCCCTTAGACCAAGGATCCATAAGGTTTTCCCTTCTTTAGTTGTGTTAATTATTTAATTTTAATAAACAATTGTGAGATATTTAATCTAAGTTTTGGCCAATGGTGGCTCTCTCCATGCTACTGTGGTGGTCACAATTGTCATTACAAAATTGCAGGGGTAACATGATGGATGATAAAAACCCCACACTCTTCAAGGAACACTATCCTTAGTGTTCTATAATAGAGAACATAAATAAATAAGCCTTATAGCTACCTCTTTAACTTAATGACATTTTCCCATGTCCTCTATTTTCATGTATATTTGTGTTATTCCTTGTCCTCAAGGCTTCCACAGGGAAGAAACTCTACCCATTTCTTCCTTGGACACACACAATGCATTTATGATCCCAATGAGTATGCACGTGACTCCTTGAAAACCAATTTTCTTAGGTTTCATCTTCCTTGCAGTCACACACATTCCAATTTTAGGTATCCCCTTCTTTGCCTCCCTAGTCCCTTGGGCGATTTATTCCTTGGCAAGGCTTCCTTGCAAAGGGAGAGCCTTGCTGGAGTCTCATAGCCAAGGCATCCCTTTGCCTTACTCTAATAACACAACACATTTTTCACAAAATATCTCATGGTGATCAATTCATATCATAGGGTTCCAATGTCACTATGATGATCCAACCCTAACATCTTCAGCTCCACTATGCTTCGCTACACCACTCTGGGATTACCACACTAATATTTCTCTGAGATTGTTTGTGATCAACATCATATATATTTGTTGGATAGTTCAACAACTCAACTATATCATAAGCATACAATTCTTATGAGATTGATCATAAAAAAATTAAGTCAAACTAAACCAAAATTTCAACAGAGAATTTTTTAAAATGATACTTATCTATATGGTTACTCTTTGCTTCCTTTGGCTTCATAGGTAATAATTCAAGCTCACAGTCTTTACTAAATAAGCCTCCTCATGCTCACATCCCAATGATTGTCTTTACCAGACGAGCCTCCCCATTCTTACATCCTAGTGAGTGTGCTTAATTCTTCAACAGGCGCTAAGTGGTTTAACATACAAGGAAATCACTTAGTGGTGTAACAACCAAACCGAAAGCACCGATTGGTTTAACAAATAAGGAAATTAATCAATGGTGTGTTTAATTATTTGGTAGGAACTAAGTGGTTTAACAAAAAAGAAATCACATAGTGGTGTGACATCCAAACTATAAGCATTGAGTGGTTTGATAGAACTCAGTGGTGTATTTAATTTTTTGGCAAGCACTAGTGGTTTAACAAACAAAGCAAGAACTTAGTGGTGTAATAGCCAAATTGCAAGCACCAGGTGGTTTAAAAAACAAAGAAAACACTTAGTGTTGTGTTTAAATTTTCGGTAGGCACTAAGTGTTTTAACATACAAATCAAGCACTTAGTGGTGTAACAACCAAACTACAACTACTATGTGGTTTAACATACAAAACAATAACTTAGTGGTGTGTTTAATTGTTTGGCAAGACAAAGTGGTTTGACAAACAAGGAAAACACTTAGTGGTGTAGCATCCAAACTGCAAGCACTTAGTGGTTTAATAGACAAAGTAAGAACTTGATGATGTTTTTTATTGTTTGACATGAAGTAAGTAGTTTAACAAACAAATAGCGCACTTACTAGTGTAATAGGAAAATTACAAGCAGTAAGTGGTTTAATAGACAAAGCAAGCACTAAGTGGCATGTTTAATTGTTTGGAAATCACTAAGTGGTTTAACAGAAAAAGTAAGCACTTAGTGGTGTAGCATCCAAATTGCAAGTATTGAGTGTTAACAAAAAATGCAAGCAATCAGTGATCATTGGAGTCTTATAGCCAAGTACTAGTATGGCATGTTCTAATGCAATGTGTAAGGAGTCTTATAGCCGAGTGACAATTTGGTGTGCTCCACTACATTTTTCATGGAGTCATATAGTCAAGGTACCGGCTATGACTTGCTCCCGTGATGTAAAAAAAGTGCCACATGTTCAAAATGCCATCACGGTAGTCTCCTTCCTAAACTCCATGCTCCATTGTTTGACATGTTCTTACATCATTTAATTTCCATGAGATATACTGAAAATTTTCATACCATAAATTTTAACCACCCAACTTTGCTTCATCCAGAAGCCAAATTTCATAAACGTGAGATTGGTAGCCATGATTTTCAACTCCTTTGTAGGTGGTGTTATTTTGTCATGGTGGCTTTGATCTCACACCCTATTCCAACACTCTACCTATAATTTGAGCTTCCAATGAACCAAACAAATATTTGTTTTTATACATATAATCTTCTTATTACAAACTTTTCACAACATCCTGAGGTGATCTCAGTGATTGTACACATAACAATTATGTCAATTTCCACTAAATAGAAATGAAATTGTCATATTACCATATGTGTGCATAAATTTCATACTAAGAAATTCATAATACAATTACACATTTATTCATTAGACCAAAGAACCATAATTGAGAGTTCCATATCTTTAAGTCCATCAGTAGTTCAACATGCATTACAAAATCCATTGTAGTCTTTCACACTAAAGGCCGATTGCCTTAACCATGCCCCTTCTTGGGAATCCATGCAATACATGCATTAACTTTGAAAGAAAAGATATCAATTTCATCTAAAAAGAACACTTACCTGGCTACCATTACCAGCACTTTCAACTAAAGTCTTTTAAATGGATCCAACTAACTTGTATCATACTTGTTGCTGCAATATTTAGTGGTCCTTGAAATTATCTCAACTTCACATATTAGTCACAACTCCATCAATTCAACTACGCACAAGTTTCAATTATTTTTTTATAAATACATTTTCATCGTGTATCAAATGTAGACATTCAACAATGTCCCCATCCAAGTACCCAAACTTGTGCATAATCATTTTGACAAGAATGTGTCATACATGCACACATTCCATGCTATTCATATGTTGTTATCTATAGAGATAGCTTTAAACCTTTATTGTTTTCATTTATCTACACAACAAATGTCATGAGCATAAGCATAAGCACATTGATAATGGTAGTTAATAGCAAGAGGTCATTCTTGCACACTTTCCCAATGGATCTTTCACATGACATGGAATATGTTAAATAACTTCACGGTATTACCCCAACATAGTAAGTACTAGCTTTTACTTGCATGTTATTTACACAATTATAATATTAAAAAAAAAATCACTTATATTCCTACTATGATGGTTCTCAACAAATCACTTGTCAAATGAAATGGCATCATTAAATCTATATCTCATTTTTCACACATTCATAAAATGTAGAACACACACACACACACATATTCTAAGCATAATTTTGATTAAGGGAATTTCCTTATGTGATTTCATATTTGTCACATCGTTGTCCATTTTACTCACGTGGAGCCATCCATGCCCCCTTAGTTGATTTGTTATACTCATATGCCCTCTAATGCAATTTATTACATGCACATAATTTAATCAGGGCCTTGAACTTCTAGTTGGGTTTTATTCATCTCTTCGCCATGAGCTTGTTTCCCTCCCTTTCCCACACCCAAAAAACTAAAACAAGACTAAATGAAGAAGGAAAGAAAATGAAAACCAAGGAAAACAACAACACATGACAAATAACACAAAGCATGGTCATGCTCAAAGTCAACATAACAAAAACATGTAGCCAAAAACACACAAAGAATTTTAAAACATCTTGATTTACAACACATCCAACATTCCATATTTACTTCAACAAGAGCACTTAGTACATGCACAATATTTTAATCATAGTCTTCCCTAAGGTCTAAAACAACTTCAAGATCGCAAAAAATATTTCTAAATAGTTTAAGAGGACTTTTTAGTATTTTAGAGAGCTCATGGGTTCGCTCCCTCATATTTATTTCTCCTTAAGTTACCTCCATTAGTATTGTTGGTTTTTGCTTCATGTCTAGAGTTTACATCAGCTATCCTTCTTTTGTTGTGTTTTAGGTTACTCTCGGATCATGTGTTCTTTTATGCAACCTAAACATGTCAATGTCATATTCTTCTTCCCAACCTTATGAGGTTTATCTCTAATCCTATTATCATGGCACCCTTCCATATTCCTAATGGTTGATGCATGTTGCAACAACCCTTGGCATGTATTTCAGGTTTTGTAGCAAAAGTATGTTCAGATTTTCCTACAGTTCTTCTTGTTTTCTAATGAGTCTTTCATTCTCTACTTTTAAACTCTTCAACTCATCTCTCAAACTCATGAGAGTATTTATTCTATTAGAGAAAATTTCCTCTTCCTTCTCATGATGGACTTAGTCCATATTGTTTTCTAAATACATTCCTTTCCTTCATTTCCTACTACAAGTTGTATCTTCTTATGTGATTTCACACACACAAATCTTAGTTATATTAAGCATAAATGTATTAATTTGTTATCTTGCCACACCAAATCTAGGTATGTTAATCTAATGCATGTTGACATGATGTTGTTCACACATATAACAGCCATGTTAGTTACATAAAATAAAAGGACATGTAAGCATCTTATATGTATAAAATAACAGTCATGATAGCTGCAAGTTCAAATTCAACATATATATAACTAAATTATCAGAATAAATTTTCTCTTTCAAGGCCCATCCAATCAAAGTGTTAAACCTTTGCTTCATATGGTGTATTCCTATCCCTCTAGGCCTAACATTAGAACCAATGTTATGATACCACTATGTAACGCTCCCTTCCACCTCCTTATCCTAATCTAGGGTTGTAAGAGGTGTTTCCTATCACTTAACCGACCTCCATAGTTGGTCATGAAGATGGGGCTACAAAATTGCTCCTTTTACAAAGTTTATGGAATTAAAATATGATATCACTATTTCACCCATCTCGTTGAGAGATTTCTAGCGATGTAAATTTCACCTCAATATTAGTTCTAGATCAAACTTTATGCATGTTCAAAGTTTTGACCAATTAAAATAGGTCATGTCATTACTAGGAAACATGTGGTCTCCTCCAAGCCTTGGTGGCACTACCAAACTATCAATCTGGGACCTAGAGTTACTTTCCATGTCACACCAGAGTAGTGCACCAATGTGTTCTCGCCCAACACATGTGGAAACTAACAAGTAACGAAAAACAATTGGTGGGTGGTTTCTTGATGGGCAGGGCTCCTGCATTGGAACCTTGTCAAAACCATCCCTTTCATCATCAGCATTGTCCTTTTAAGTTCATAATGATCCAATCTATGGTAGTAGGCGGTGGCCTGACCGCATGGTTCCATGAACTGGAACCTTGGTTTGATCGACCTGACTCTACACTAGCGTGTCTGTGTCACATTCACAACATGCCAAAACTCATGTCGACATGCAGTGGGCGACAACAGGGTTACGATTCGAAACTATGGTCAGATCAGCCTAACTCCTATTGTTTCACCCAATACAAAGTTAACCACAATATTGGCAGTGAACAATGTTCCAAAATGATTCTCTATAAATCTAGTGGCCCAAAGGCCAAGAGCCCAATAGGCCCACTCCCAACACATCTCGGCTTCTAGATCTATCGACCCAATCTCCATGTGATTCAATCAATTGCTCGAAGGTGAAAAGGTTCGAAGGTTGAGTGTCCAATAGGCCCACTCCCGATAGTTTTCAATGTAAGGGTCCATGGGCCCGCTTCTTCACTCACCTCATTTTAATGCTTCGAAGGCCTGAAGGCCAAGAGCCCAAGTCTAAGGTGTTGTGGTTTCAGGAAACACTATTACAATTTGAATATAAATGAATGGAAATGATGAGAGGGGAGATCCTACTTGTTAGTTGCAGAGATTCTTATCTAAGGGCTAGAACCATGGCCCTCACAATGCCTTTCCATGGCCAGCAACAAACAAGGGTCTGAGTTACTCCTTCATAATTTAAGGTAGATGACATGGTCTCAAAATCCATGTCCACACAGATTGTAGCTTGTATGAGAACGCCCTACAAGAAATATGTCTATGCTGACCCTTTGCAAGTCAGTATATAATTTCAGAGACATTCAAATGACCAATTAACTAATCATGAAAGACACGGGGTTGCATGCATTAGAGAAATTTTGAGGTCTAAAATGGGCCTCAAAACAAAAATGTACAATCAAACTAAACTTTATAAAAACCAATAGGATTCAAGATGATGATGTCAACCATGGAGGGTGATTCACCATTTTTGGAGTTAAAAAAAACAAAAAACAAAAAACAAAAAACAAAAAATCGGCTCGTATTTTCAGTTTATCTCCTTATGGTTTTACTCAAATTTCGAACAGGAGCACTCATTGGATGTGGAATTCAATTCCTCATCCAAGGAGTACCCAGGTTGCATAGTTTCGATGGACCCTACAACACGAAAATTGAGAAATACATGAAAAATGTGATTGCAATTGTGTTTTTTCATGTATTTCTCATTTTTCATGTAGTAGGGTCAATCGAAAGTATGCAACATGGGTACTCCTTAGATGAGGAATTAAATTATGCATCCAACGAGTGTTCCCACTCAAAACTTGAGTAAAACCGCAAGGAGATAAGTTGAAAATACGAGTTGAAAAAATAGTTTTTGTATTTTCCCACTTAAAATTTTTATGATATAATCTAATCTTATTTTATTATTTCCACTATTATTTTATAATATTCCTTAGGAGGCCCATTTTAGACCTCAAAATTTCTCTAATGCCTGCTCAAGGAGGATTAGGGTCCAATCATTAAAAAATATATCTATAAATATTCAACACTATAGTTTTCACCCATAGCAACATGAACATATGTAAACCTATAGGTTACCACATTATTTATGATCTAAGAGGTTATCGACACAACCTAGGTGCTCATTTAGTTTAAATGTGCAAGTTATTTGTAATTCATGAATAGGACAATAAAATCCATAAACCAAGTATTCAAGGTTGATAATATTGTGTGAGAAAGTTTAAATCCTCTAGTAAAACGACATAAGTACGATGAGTGCATATCATATTCCATGTTGTAGGAATATTATCCAAGTGAAAGAGAACATTACAAATTGTTAACATATCAACCACAAACACAATATTGGACTACAAAATTTAGAAATGTATTTATCACTTAACTTATGACATAATATGTAAGTTCTTACTCTACAACAAAATTAACAACACCAGATATCCATATAGCCATAGACATCTCAGGAAATTGTCAACTGTTGATACACCAGATAATCATCCATTCATGAATCATACAAAAGCATATATGAGCTTATTATCACAATAAGCATAACTCATCATTCACAAATCAACTATACATAAATATTTATACTTATTTGAATGAGTTAAATCAACTGGAAACTAGAGAAGGGACTTCCACTCTCCACCCAACCATAAGCTAGTTACATTGTAATATTTCTTGCAGTTGGCCAGCCCTGAGTCACATCTAGATTCTAAGGGGATGCTTGCACAGGGGTGAATCCACACCTGTCAATTGGTCAAACTCTCGGGAGCTTCAAAACTCAAATATTTACCTAATTTCAAATGATAAGTGTGTTGCTCAGTTTTCAAGGATTGAACCCACTGTGAGGGAGGTTTAACAACCAATTGGAAAGAACCTAGTGGTGTGATTAATTTTTTGGTAGGGTCTAAGTGGTTTAATAGCAAATACAAGTACTTAGTTGTATAACAGTCAAACCACAAGCACGGGGTGTTTTAATAGACAAGGAAAGTACTCAATGGTTGAATTTTCAATCCTTCAAATACATACTAGCAACATAGGCTCACACAATGATTTTAGTGGCCTCAAACATAATAACGGTAGTTAACAACCAAGGTCACACGGTGCAAGAACAATGTCATAGAGCCTCAAAATTCAAGAAATCCAAGTCCACCAAAGAATTAAACAGTAAAAAATTTGGGCATTTGAGTTTTATTCCAAGCATCCAATGAATGAAACCCTCGAATTCATTTTTTGCGTGTGCATATATAGAAATCCCTTTGCATCCCTTCGTACAACCAAGAGAGAGCAACATCTTACCTATTCGATGCCATCACCTCCCTAGTTATCTCTTCAATTTGTGAGAGGGAACAAATGGGAATTGGAACCACATATCCTTCCACCACCCCAGTCCAATTTCGTAATGGTTGTTAGTGGATTTTTAAACATAATTCATACCCAATAATATCACATTAAACCTCTCAAACAATGGTTTCTCTTGGCTACAAGCAATTGTTGCATTTAATTTAGTAGAATATGGGTCATGGATTTTCAAACCAAGTGGGAAAGAAAGTGACTTTAGGAAAAATCGATGAGAAAGAAAGCTTCGCTCAAACCAAGTACATGTAAGGATATCCCTTCTTCAGTTGTGTTAGTTAATTAATTTTAATTAATAATTTTTATATATTTAATTATAAGATCAACCATTTGTGTCTCTCTCCATGTTGCGTGGCAAACACAATTTTCATTACAAAATAGCAGGGGTAACGTGAGGTATGTTACAAGAGAGGGGATAAAATTCACCTAAGAGAGGGAAATTTTGAAGAGAAATCCCCAATGGAGTCACCAAATTTAGTGTGGCATTTAGAGTGAGGCATTATTCTACCTTAAGGAGAAGGAGAAGGTGGATTCTCCACTCAATTCTAGGGAAATATTGACAGACCTTAAGAGAGAGGAAGAAAGAGAGATAAGTGAAGGAAAATGCCACTAAGTTTTTTAGGGTTGTTAAAGTGATCTAGGATTGTAGATTAATTTGGGTAATTCAATGAAGTTCCAAAAAAAATATAAGATACCAACAAATCAACAAAGGAAATCGCACTAACTATTGTTGATTTACTAGTCTCTTTTAGTGAGCTAAATAACTTAATTGTTGAAGATGGAAAAGAGTTGGAAAGGAAGGAAATAGCCTAGAAAAATGCTCCTATAGGTGTTGGTGCTACCTGGGCTAAAGGCCTGAGATCTGACATAGACCTCTAAGAGAGAAATCTTTCATTCAAACAAATTTTCACACAATGTTACACCTTCCTGCAAAAAAACTTGATCTCGATCTCGAACAAAATGCAATAAACCACCCTAGATTTATTACACAATTAATGAAATAATGAAGCGTTGTTTAGTGACCTAAAATGATCTAACAAAGGTGACACCTCTCTTTCCCTATATGTGTTGGGACCACCCTTGAGGTAAAGGAGTTGAACATTTAAGGTGTGATAAGGGAAATAATCCAATGTAGATACCAAAAAGAGACAATAAGCTGCCAAGGAAGAAACCAAACCAGAAGCAAGTGATACATGTAGAGGTGGTGGAGATGACATGTGAAAGCAACCCAAGAGTATGGATAAATAGTACAAGATCAATATATGTCTCTAATTTGGTAGTGTAATTGCAGGATAATGAGAGGAGGAAAGAACATTGAAGATGGGGCAAGAGAGTTTGAAAACAGGATAGGATTGATATAAATGTATGAGGAAATAACCTTGAGAATGATTGATTTTCCATTAGGACAAGTTTTCCATACAAGGTAAGCATACTATCGGTTTTGACTATGAATCTTAGGTAGTTTTCACAAGCAATGTACTTTTTTCTAAAGATCATAGCACATAGAGATAGTACAACCCAAGAAAGTTACAACACACTTGGTGCCAAGAAATCGATAAGGGTTAAGGGAGGTTTGACCCTATGGACCTCTAGTTAAGAATTACCAAATTGGTTTGGGCCATTAAGGACCTAAAATAAATCATCCTAGCTAACTATTTGCTAGAAAAGGGGCTTGGATCCTGGGATAGAATCCAAACAGTAGGAAAGTGCCAGAAATACATGCCCCAAAGGGTCTAGTAGATTCAAACTCATGATAAAATAACAAAGAAAAGAGAGAAGGAATTAAGGTACCCTATTTAAGCACAAAAAATCGTAAGGATGTTGCACATCTAGGCTAAGATAAGATGGCTTACAGAAAGTAATCCAGGATTGAAGAACATTTACAATGAATAACAAGAGGTAACCAAGTCATCATTGCAAGTTGGGCCACATACGGACATGACATAAAAATAGGTTGCATGACTATACCTCTAAGTGAGTAGGCATATACAAGTAATAAAGTGATAAATTAATATGCTAAACTATCTAAGTACATAATTGCCAAATTTTAACTCATTTCAAAAACACTAGAAATTTAATAAATATTGTAGGGAATTGACTACCATCTCCTACTTCTAAGTTTTGATGCTATGAAAAATCCATGACATGAAATAATCAAACATAGTTTTGATAGATAGTCCCATTAATATTTACCTAGAAAAAACAGTAGAGGAAGCAAAATATCAAAAATGTTATACATGATGTAAATAATCAAAACTAGTACATTGTACCACATATGTTTAACATGACATGAAAATTTGAGAAACAATGGATGGAACAAGGTGGTGATGGGAGTAAAGAAAACTATCTAGATTGATATGTGATTGAAAGTGGTGAAAGCTACCAAATAGAGTTGGGCCTATCTGTCAGAAATGTAGGCAATGCATGTTTTGCATAGGGTGTATTAGTATATTTTTAATAAATCCTTATGGTAAGATCTAAAATATTTTTAGGTTATCAAGCTTCAACCTTAATTTTGTTTTTCTCACATTGAAATATTTTTTTAATCTTGTGATGTTGCTATTGTAGCCTAACACACGATGTTGATTTATATTTATATTTATGACCATCAACATCTTACTAATTTTAATTCATGATATTTTTATCACATATCTTCAATGATTTCACTGACTGATAATTTTGGCATTATTTTATAATGCATTGCATGAATTGGGCATTTGTAACTCCCTTATTGTCTTTATCTTATCCATGGGGATTTTGCAATTAATAAAGAAATCAAGAAGTTTTTCTTGCATCTCATCATAATTAATCTTACATGGTTCAACAAACTTCATTATTATAAGAATACTCAAAAGGTTTGCATGGGAACATAGTGAGACATAAAAATATTGTTTGCATGAAATAAATTGCATTAGTGTAGAAGTAATCAAAATGGTAATGTAGTAAAATAACTATCAATTTCCATTAATGAATCTTAAAACTATCTTATGCAACGTAAAATATTTTAGTTTAAGAAAAAAATTAGCAATTTACCATGGCCAAACATAACAATATCATGCATAACCTAAAATTGGTTAGTGTGGGAAATCTTAGAATTCCAATGTTAGAAATATAGAATGTTAATGCAAGGGAACTTAGAAAGGAATAATAAGGAAAACTCAAATTGACATGTACCTTTTGAATTTTTTAGTCTTTTCTTTTGAAGCAAAAAAGCATACTAATAAAGCTATTGAATCCCATATGAGTTTATTCAAAACATTACATTAGAACAAAGGGTAAAGTATCATATCCACTTAAACAAATTTGGTTTGTGGAAAATGCGTTAAACCCCTTTGATGATAGAGGGAATTCAATTATAGTAGGTCAAACACATTGGCCCACACACATACACATAAGGGTTGCAAGCCATCCAGATTTGAACATGGGTTCCCTGAATGTTGATGTGCTACCCAACCACTAATGATTAAATCATCTAAAGCATACACAAAAATTATAAAAAAATGTTGCAATGCATGCATAAAGATTTCAATGGGAAGGAAATACCATGAAATTAATATGAGAACATATAATGCTTTCCAAAATAATATAGTTTTCAAACGAATAGCTAAGTTAATGTAAATTTGGCATAACTTTGAAGTTAAACTTAGTTACTCCCATGCAATCCCAAAATTAATAATGTTTTGAAAAATGTCTTGGATCCCTTATCCATCTTGATAGATATTCAAATCATTGAAGTAATGAAAAATTTTAGAATAAAAAATCACTTACGTGCACCCCTAGGTTGAGTCATTTTAATAGCTTGGCCAATGACACCTAGCTTAGTTTCCAACTTAGGAAAAGTAGGCATTCTTTATGTTGTAAATTCTATGTGTGACAATGATGCAATATATTTATTTTACATGGATCCTAGGTGGTTGACCACTTCATGTAGTATCATTCGCTTATCCTTTTCATAGTTGGTATAGTAATGATTGTCTTGGAAACCTATGTTTGTTTTGTTCTTGAATGTTTCCAGTGTTTTATGCAAGGTCCATCCTCATGGATCACTATTATTAAGTGAGATATTTTCTTGATTGGCATGGATGGAGTATATAACCAAACCACAAAAGTGTGTGTGTGTGCACGCACACACACACATATATAGAAACCAAAATAACTTAGTCTAGTTAGATTTGCTTGAATAGGCCAAAAAGAAATTTTTAGTTTTATGTCCTCTTTCATAAACCCATATTAAAAAATATACTTAATATGACAAATTTGTGTGTGTGTGTGTGTGTGTGTGCGTGTGTGTGTGTGTGTGTGTGTGTGTGTGCGCACATACATATATAGAAACTAAAAGTGCTTGCTCTAGTTAGGTTGGCTGTGTGTGTGTGTGTGTGTGTGTGTGTGTGTGTGTGTGTGTGTGTGTGTGTGTGTGTGTGTGTGTGTGTGTGTGTGCACATACATATATAGAAACTAAAAGCGCTTGCTCTAGTTAGGTTGGCTTGAATAGGCCAAAATAATTTTTTAGTTTTATATCCCCTTTCATAGACCCATATTAAAAATATTCTTAATATGACCAATTTATTTGGGTTTATGTGTGTGTATATACTTTTGTGGTTTGACTCTATACTCCATCAATCTCTATCAAGTGAATATCTCACTTGGAAGTAACACATCTCTAAGGATGGCTCTTGTATAAAATGCCCAAACCATTGGAGAATAAACAACAAACACAAGTTTCAAAAACAGTTATGAATTCATGTAGAGTTTATTTTATTCTATGTGCTACATCACTTTTTTGTTAACAAAAATATCTAAATGAACCATGTCTTGCAACATTTTAATGAACCCATTATTTAGGTTAATGGATTATGCAATGTAGGAAATATATACCATGAATCCACTTCGAATACTATAACCATCACAAGTTAAGGTTTTGAATAACATCATATCTAATTTGAAAATGATTACTCTACACTTTTAGTCTAATAATTTCTCTAGTGTGCCCATTAGTTTCTAGTAGTGCTTCACTCTCTACCATACTACTCATGTGATATCATAAAATGTAACAAATTGAAATAATTTCAATAATTGTTTCTATAGACTATTCTAAGCATTGGATTTTACTTGGGTGTTTCATTATTATTGGTTGGACGATTTTTTCTAATGGTTTGGCAATTTCCCTCCATAATCCAAGTTGTGCCATCCTTTTATTCCTTTGGTTACATGGTACTTTTATCTCTGATGCAATGTCTCTTGTTTGTATTAGTAATTTCATAAACTACTTTCCTATATGTTTGCATGTAACTTAATTTAGTTCCCTATCTTATGTTTTTAGGTAGTGCATTATCCAGAGATCGTCGCTTTTTCTAGGAAAATGGACTATTAAGTTCAAGGATCTTGATGGAATGTGGGTACCTATTCCTTTGTCTCTTCAATAATGTTTTTTAAACTAATTTCTCATTCGAAAATTCCTTCTTTAACTCATGAATTTATTAACCTACAAAATTTACCTAGTGCTCTTTAGTCTTGAAATTGTAAATTTTTCTAATCAAGTTTTAAGTGATCAATGTTCCTTGACATTAATTGCATCTGCATTTCTTTATAATTTCCAACTTAATGTAACCAATGGGTTTTTTCCTAGCTTTTGGACTGGGTAGTTCATAGGCTAGAATGTTTTTTTGGATTTTTCAGGTTTGAAATGGGATTAGCTTTATTCTTCTAAATTTTTTCTTGGAAATTTTCATTAACACCATGATCCATTACTTTTATGAAGGACAACTACATGACATGTGTTTTTTGTAGTTACACTTGTTAACTCAAAGGTTGAATAGGTGGATTTTTCTTTACCACCTCTCGTCCACTTAATTTTTATGCAGCTTGAAATACAATTTATAGCTTCTTCTCTCAGTTATCCTTAAATCTCATCTATGTATGCTATATTGAAGTGATGAATAATGTAGGGAACTTGCTCACCTACTCTACATAGATTTAGATCTTACACAAGTAGGCATTAATTAGCAAAGATTGGCATGACAATTTACTTTCTCTAGTCCCACATTGAACATTATTCATTGATATTATCACTAGTGGATACCATAACTTTTTCATATACCAACAAATAGGGACCAAGTTTTCATTTTATTTCTTCATAGTTTCAAAACTTTGACACCAAAAATTTTGGGGTCTTCCTCTCATGAAAATACCTTAGCACCATAAAATATTGTACTCTAAAGAATTTTTTCCAATGCTAAGATAAATTTCCCTTGTATATTATTTGTCTTGTGCATTTCAATGAATTTTTTCCTGATACTTTGGTTAAATTTTCTCATCAAGTTATTTGTGTGTTTCTTAGATTGTCAATTCCTTGACTATAATCCATGTCGTTGCAAAGTACTTAAATGAGGCTTATATTAGCGAAATTATTGAAAGGGTTTGCATACAATGATCCTCTGAACCCTAAAAGGTTAATTTTCTAGGGATAGTGCCAAAGTGAGAGTCAAAGGCTACATTCAAGAGCAAGGGTGACATACATGAGTGAAGCTAAGGAAATCTCGAGCATAGAATTACTTTCCAAAGTAAAAATCAAAATAGAAAATAACAACATGAATTCCATTGAGTTTAAATTAATCTTGTATCAACCCAAAGCAAAACACAACAATCAATTATTACAATAATCTTTAGTAGCTTAATCCACAAGCGGGTTTTCTCTAATTAGAAAAAAAATCATGTCTAATTTTTATTGTGATAGCTTATTTATTGTTTTGTATATATTTTCACTATTGTACCATAACATATGTTATAAATAAACAAACCGAGAAGGACAAAGTAGAAATAAAAAGATTCAAATTAATAATTGAGAATTTTTCTCATTCCATTTCTTAGATTAAGTTTATAACTCACACCCTTCAATTACATGAAGAGAATTTGTGAATCATTGGCTTTTATTCACATATTGTTTGCATGTTATTCTTGATAGAATATTCAACGTGCTCCACAACTATTAAATCATCAATAAGTTATCACACATTATGTGATCCACAACCAGTGTCATAATCCCTCCATTATAACATGAAAATGTGTATGGAGTAGGAACTCATAATCATAATAATAATGACACATGCATAAATGGAAACAATAATAGATGATTCTCAACAACCATTTAGCCCCATTTTGGCCCTCTGGCTCAGGCTAGGCCTCACACCCTAGCCTCGCTCACAAAAATTAGGCAAACCATAATCATGCCCTAGGTTCCCTTCTCATTCTCACAAGAACCTTCTCTCGTCTTTTGTTTCTCTACACCTTACCCCATGCTAAAGTTTACTTTTATCTCTTCTTCTTTCTCTTGCACACCCACTCGTGATTCTTCTCTAAATTTTTCCTTTTTTGGGTAAGCTTCTTTGTTAGGTCTTCTATCAGGTCTTCCCATGGTTGGTTCAATCAGAAACTTTTCGTGATTTTTGTTAGCATTATGTTATCCATGCCTTTTGAATAGTATTGGTACTACTACCCACTCTTCTAATAATTATTGGCAATGATTTTTGCACCTTCCCACTAGATATTTTCTTGGGAAAGATTGACAATATTGACCCTTATGAATATTTGGCTTAGGAAATAATCCATTAGAAAATACTAATCCTCAAATTTCTCTTTCTTGGCTTGCCTCCACCTCATGACTTCTCATGTTCTATATCTTATGAAGGCTTCACCACTTTATCAATTGGTATTTAAATAATTACAATTATTCTAGGTCAATTGCCCATTTACATTTACATGCCCATTCAGGGATCAATAACATAATTAATTACGATTGCAATGTCAATGGGGTTATGTTATAAGGATATCACATTATCCTAGGAGGGTGGTGATAGAAAATCAACCAAGTCACCATAAACTTATCAAAAATTGAAGAAAATATCTATGAGGAGAAGAGACATCTCCCTTCGAGCATGCTACCAAAATTATCCAAATAAAATGAATCTATTTAAAAAATAAAAATAGACCACCTCATAAATCTAGGCATGTGAAAAAAATCATCAAAATAGCACATCATATGGATCTAAGGGATCTAAGGCACTTTCTATTAGTGATAAGTTGTGCTAGCATTGTGAAGATCCTCCAATCCAAAAGAATAACTCTAATAACATGTGCCCTCTCTAATCCAAAAGAATGTAATTTCATATGCCCCTCAATTATAACCTAGAAGTCATTAGAGTCATTAACATCTACTCTAGCATATCCCTACACATATGCAATGGACTCCCTCCTACAATAATGGGTGGTAGGTTAGGGAAATGGGGAAAATCTCCCCCACTCCTAGATAGTCCAATTTTGAAATGCAAATCCTCCTCGATGCATGTTTAATATACCTTTTTTCCAATACACTTAGGATGCATAGGATCACTACTCATTATTGTGACCTATATAGACAATTAGTGTTAGTGTGTGAACAAACCCAAGGCTACATTAGTGGCGATTTTTTCAAACAAAAAAAAAGAATCAAACTATAATTTAAAATTTAAACCAATGAAAATGTGAAATAAGGGATAACAATCAATTTATCTAGTCCCTTTTTAACCAATAAGGCATGGTTGCATGTAAATAAAAAATATAGATTTGTTACATTTTGAAAACTAATGAGGCAACACAAATCAATTGTGGAAGAGGAGGGATGGAGAAATTTAGTAATCAAATAGCATCATACAACTAGGTGCTTGCAGGGGATAGGGAGTACCAATACTTGCATGCATGTGAAGCACTAAATGAAAGTTTGAACAAAAATTGTTTTTGTTGAAAATGCAACAAGATGATGGAGCTTAGTGGAAAGGAGTCACCTTCACTAAGCGGGCCCGCAGCCTATTTTTGGCGCAAAGTCTATTTTTAGACTGTGTCTATTTTTAGACATATGGATCATGGTCTATGAGTTGCAGGATGCTATTTGTGGATGATTGGTCATGTTGGTAAAAATAGATGGAATTCTATTTTTAGACATATGGGCGGAGTCTATTTTTAGACTGCCAAGCTAAAAATAGAATAGTCGAATATTATTAGCTCATAATAATATTTGGACTATAAACATTATCTTATCCTCTTGGAGCACTTCAGTTTGAGCTACGGACGTGGCACATGCAATTGTCAGAAGGAAATATGCTTTTCTTATGGGTCAGTTGAGCTATTGCATGATGGACTTCAGTTAGAACTCAAGTGATTGAGTTTGGTGGAGTTGATTGAGGAGTTGATGGAGTTGTGTTCAGTTTGACTTAGTTGAACTAGTTGTATTTAGTTTAACTGCAGAATACACTAGTGATGAGTGATGTGAATTAATTATTAATTAATTCACTAATTATTAACTCATAAAGCAACTAAAGAATACATCAGTTAACTCAGTGCATGGACAGTTCAGTGGAGACAAGTGTTAGAGGTGAGTGAAAGGGCAAGACAGCTGTCAGTTATGACTATAGTTGTGCATGAGATTTGCACAATCAATGGATTGAGTATTTCCAATGAGGATTGTGTGGTTCAGCAAAGGAAATACGAGTTTGCTTCAGCCATTCTCATCTATTCTCATGCAGGATTACGCAGTGGAGGCAAGCAGACAGTGGAGGAGATTTGAACCTGTGATTGATTCAGATCTGAGCTAGTTTGTGTGTAATAGGTGGAGATAGTACTGAGTACTTGCGAGGAGTATTGTACTATGTATTGTTACATGTTCTCAATCAATATAATATACAGATAGTTGGGGGTTTTCAGCTGTATGCTTTCCCCGTGATATACTGTGTTGATATGTGTGATTGATGCTTCAATGTGCGCATGCGATTGTTTCTGAATACTGCAAATTGATGATCAATAGTAGAGGAGGTTATGTATTATGCATGTATTCCGCAATAGTGTATAATCGGGATAATCTCTGTGAATAAGTGTCATATTATTCAAAATTTCTACAGTTTTACCTTACCACAATGTGCCTTGTATCCTTGTAACCAATTTCAGTACACATGTAAGGATTAGATATCAATGTTGTGATATTTTTTTTGTGCATCATTGGTCAATTTTTATGAATCTTTCTATAATGCACATTAATTATAGCACTCCACACCAGTGCATCTAAATCTACTTGGCACATTAATAATAATCATTTAAAAAATTCTTAGCCCTAGCATAGTGTGCATTGTGTTGTATGAATTAGTGTATTTATACGTAAGGTAAGTATTGTAATATTTTTTTTTTAATGATTTTTAACAAAAGTATGATTTTTATTTGAAACTAAAACCAATCTACCTTGTAATACAATGGATTAATGCATTGTATTTATGAATAAGCGTCAATGAATTTATATGGGAAGTATGAGGAAAGAAGAAGGTTCAAATTCCTTAGATATTGGAGTCTTCTAGACCCATTATATTTTATACTCAACGCTTATTTCTTCATAACTATGGAAGGTAGATTTCCTTAAAATCCACCGCTTTGAATTTAGTGATTAGAAAGCTTAATGGCATCGAAATATGCCAATCACATCTATCAGTGATGCCTAGAACAAACATTTTGTGTTACTTAGAATGTCTTGGATGGGTTCTAACATTCCCTATATTACTATTGGGGTCTTTGGGTTTTTATTTCTTCATTTTAATGAGTTTTCTTCAAAAGTCAAGAGCAATTTATTATACATGTAATTCCCCTAAGACCTTTCACAACCCCACAAAGATTGATAGATATTAATAATGACCTACCCAAGTTTAGCTAAAAACTTCACTCCTTAACACCCTCTATATCCATGTAAGTTAGTCAGTTAGCTAGTTAGGGACTAGTTGATCAAGACACTTCTTTCATGAGGCTGGGTAGGACCTACGTTGCAACTATCTACGTAAAAGAATGTTTTGTTATGCTCACTTAGGTAAGGTAAGACTATTGTTATATACATCATGTTACAATTTTTTGAATATTTCATATTTTACAAAGCTTGAGTGCAAGAGGCAATCCTTTTGTTCGAGGAGGTTGATAATGGATTCAAAAGCATACGAAGAATTCAAAGTCAAAGGATACTTAAAAGATATGTACCCAAAGGGATTTTGAAAACTAGTGATTTGGGTGGGCAAGTTTCACATGATTAATTTTTTTAGAATTTTTTGCTATGCTCGCTTAGGGAAGCTAGGACTACTTTTGTATGCATCATGTTACAATTTTTTCAATGTTTGTATTTTACAAAGCTTGAGTGCAAGAGGCAATCTTTTGTTCGAGGAGATTGATAATGGATTCAAAAATGTATGAAGAGTTCAAAGTCAAAGGATACTCGAAAGAGGATATGTGTCCAAAGAGATTTTGAAAACTGATATTTTAGGTGGACAAGTTTCGCATTTTTTTAGAAGTGCTTAAAAACATCTTTAAGGTAATTAACTTACTAAAACTCATATTAATTGAATTAAAGACTAACTTAATTTTAAAAATTATATGGTCAATGGGGTCTTAGATAGATAGTGATTAGGTGTTTTGTTAAGGCACTCCTTGATGTGAAGTCAATGGTTCAATTCCCTGTCGTGATTGAGGTGACATATTGAACATAATAGGGTCTTGGATAGATGGTGATTAGGTGTTTTGTTAAGGCACGCCTTGATGTGAAGTCACCAGTTCAATTCCCTGTCATGATTGAGGTGATATATTGAACATAATGAAGGACTTGAGGTGATATATTGGACATTATGAAGATGTAATCATGCCAAGCTTTATAATTTTGTTTTATATTAATTAAGCATAAATTAAATTAATTAACACAAACTCAAATAACCAAAGTGATTTTGAAAATAAATTTCTTTTATTATATTAATTAAGCATAAGTTAAATTAATTAACACAAACTCAAATAACCAAAATAACACATCCGAAATAAAGACTTGGTCACCTCAAAGAGAACTCTTGGAGATTAAAAGTATAATTTAATCTTAAAAATTATATATATTAAACATAAATTAACATAGACTCATTTAATTTCGAAATGAATTAAAAAAATAAATAATACATCCTTAATAACATGATAACACACAAACTCAACTAAGTAAATCATCTTTAATAACATAAAGCCACCTTTAGCGAAGAGATTAAAATCCCCGAGATTTCGAAATGAATTAAAAAAATAAATAATACATCCTTAATAACATGATAACACACAAACTCAACTAAGTAAATCATCTTTAATAACATAAAGCCACCTTTAGCGAAGAGATTAAAATCCCCGAGATTTCGAAGTCAAAGACAAGACATAAAGGCAATGTGGAAAGCGCGCCAGGTAGGGGTCGAACCTACGACTTTCTGCTTAGGAAACAGACGCTCTATCCACTGAGCTACAGGCGCCGTTACAAATTCTATTTCTGTTAATTCTTATTTAGGATAATAATAACTAAGTTATTTCGTTTGAAGAGAGATGAGCTCTCTCTATTTGTATGTATATCTGAAATAAAAAGAATAAATACGTGAATTGCACGGGAGGTGATTGAGTGGTTGGCTCGCGTAGGTTTGAATCTAGAAGTTTATGAGATGTAATTTTTTTTGGAGAGGTTTATTTTACAGTGTAATATCATATGTAATTTTGTTTGTTTATCATCAAATTTGAAATTTTATTTATATTGGCCCAAATAAAAAAAAAAAAAAAAAAAAAATGAAATAATTCTACAAAATATTTAAATAATATTCGTTTGTAAAAAAATTTGCACGTGAAGAAATTGAAATTGGATCTCGCTTGGCTCATATTAAATCTGTATTTAAGATGGACCTATACTGGTGTTTAACAATTCCATAATCAAAGCAAAGGCAATACACTTCAAATGAACACCCTATGATTGAGGTGTGAATTACCTTGGAATCAGCTAAAAAGTCACAAGGGAAAAAAAACCATCCATAGACGTTTTGAGGGATGGGGATGATATCCCATCAAATTATTCAAATGAAGGGTCTATAAAAGACCCATCCAATTTATATAATGTAGGTAGTTATACAATATTAGCTTAGTTTAATGGGTGGTTGAGTGTTTGAAATATTATTTGAGGATGAAATATTATTTATGAATGGAAGGAAGGTTAAATTGTGGTTATATAAGGTAACAAGTTTTTACTTTTGTGAATTATGAGGTGTAGACCAATTTGTTTGTGTGGTGTTTAGTTCCTACTAAGTCATAGGTTCAAATCTCATAAGAAGGGTTAAGGATGGGAGCCACCTTTGGGGGAATTAAACTATCCCAAGGGGCGTCCAGGTTCAACTAAGCTTCACATAATCCTAGTGATAGGATCCCACTAATGAACAATCATTCTTCCATCCAACATTGGAGTTGGCCTCAGCCTAGGCTAAGCCTAATTCGAAAAAAGAAAAAAGAAAAAAAACTTTCACTCTTGTGAGATACCTTTAAGTTTTAAACCCTTAATCTATTTCTTTGTTTAAAAAAACTCTTAACCAAACAATCTATTTCTTTGTTTAAAAAAAAACTCTTAACCAAACAAAAATAGTTTTTAAATCACATATATTTTATATTTATAAACTTAGTATTTTTATTCTATAATTATTATTTCCAATATATATTATATAAAATGTGTTTATTGTTTTACCTTAAAAATTAATTTAAATAGCAATGTAATAAGTCAAGAATGATTGTTATTTTATCTTGAGTTATTGAGTGGCATTTCAACAAACATAAGATCATGTTATGGGATGGAGCTTAACAATATGTCTCAAAACAAAGGGATTTGGGGAGGGGCTTTAGTAAATACGACTGATGTGGTTTGATTAAGTGTGTCTACTTAATTTCCCGTCATCTTAATGGAAACATTAAATATGGAAGGAAATTTTGAAGAGCATGTAGTTTATGAGGAAGATATTAAGCCTAGTCTTACACAATCTTCGTGCTCTCCTACACTTTCAAATCACTTTACTTCACCATGGTGAAATTCCCACATTAAGGTGGAGACGCTAAACTGCCCCTAATTATGACAAAGGTTAGTATCTCATATAATCATTTAGGATCAATATCACTAGAAGAATTCTTTAATTATTCTCTTTCAATTCATGACCATGTAAAGGAGGTTATTAACATATATGCAACCAAGGCATGGGCCTCCAACAACAATATCCTTGAGCTATGTGGTACAACAAAGGTATTGTGGGTTGTTTGTGTAGAGTCAAAGATAGATAATGATCCACAATTTCATAGGATCATTAAGATGGGGAGATAAAAAGAGCATACATGAGATGGTCGAAGAGTGGACATTCAAGTTAAAGCACTATGATGGATGAATCGACAATGTATGAAGATCACCATTACTTCCTCTTATCTTACTAATTTGGGCAATCAACTAAGAAAGTTATAACTTAGCTTCTTCACTCCATTTAAATGACTTTATGAATGGAATTAATATTTTGTGAGTATAGGTTAAGTTGGAACTATTCATTTGAGACAACAGATTTTGATTTTTTTTTGTTAATAGGACAAGATTGCAAACAATCACTATAATCTCCAACAACACCCCCCTCCCCTCCAACTTCTTGACCCTCATAAGAATCATTGTGTCTAACCATAATTATATAAAATAATAATAATAATATATTTTTAAGTCACAACCTAGCCAAATACCAAATTGATATATAAAACCCAACGATGTGGGACCCTTTTCCATAGTGATTTCACTACTTAGTCTATGGAGTTGTACATACCCTATTCCTCATCTAAATTTGAACTTGTGATCTCCAAAGAAAAAATATATGTTCGCAATTGTTATACCCATTTAACTTGTTAAAAAATTAGTTTAAAAAGGGTAAAATTTTAGTTAAATTTACTTAGATTTATTATTATGATTGTTATTAACCACATTACTTTATTATTAATTTTATTTAAATTATTAGTATTGTTTATATTGTTATAATTATTCTTTTGTAAACATAAGACATATTCGAAGAATTTTGGAAAATTGAGTCTATCTTGGGTGGCTAAGAGAAGTTGGTGTCCTCTAAATCTAGGTTCACATATTGTGTGTGACATGTTTTCCCTTCATGGGTCAGTTGGGGTGGAAAGCTACTAACAATATCACCCTTACTTAGTGCTTGAGGGTAGTTCAATATGTTCCAAAAATTTTAGTCAAATAGGTCTAGCTTGGGTTATTCAAAGGAAAAGTTGGTATCCTTCCCACCCAGGTTTAAATCCCTCTTGTGACATGCATGGCCCTCTCAGAATAGTTGGGGCTAGCAAGGTACCATCAATTTCACACTTATTTAAATGATTGAGAGTGGAAAAATATGTTTAAGAACAATTTAGACCAAAGGGTTAGCACAGCTAGCTGTTTCCAATGTTGTTGGTCATTTGGTTTGTTCAATTCTAGCAACTACTTGGTTCAAAGTTGCAATGTTCCTTAAACCATAAGCTTGAAACATGAACTAGGTATACATATATTATAAATGTAGAAAAGTAGATACAAGAGACAAATAAGATTAAATACATGAAATATAACCTTGTATTATGATAATCACGAGGAAGAAAGTAATGTTCACTTTCCTCTTAGACTTTGCATTTCTCCATTCACATTTCAAAACCTAATGAAAAAGGTTTTTCAACACTTCCATTGTAATTTTATGTTGGTATTTTTTTATGACATATTAATTTACAAGAAGATGGGGAGGCCTATATTAAGCATGTTATTATAGCCTTGCAACCCTTATGGGACCACCTAATGTGTTTCATGATGTCTCCAAGTGTGCTTTTGGGACTCCAAGAATTGAATACTTGGGTCACATTTCCAATCAAGATGAGTTGTGAGTAAATCCCAGGAAATATGCAACAATGAAAGTTTCACTAAGCTGCAAGAATTTGAAGAGCTTATGTAGGTTCTTAGAATGTAAAATCTACTATAGAAAATTTGTGAAAATTATGGCAAAATCGTTTCTCCCTTAACAACTCTATTAAAAAACAATGCATTTGTATGGAATGAGGATCCTAGGAAATCCTTCTCAACCTTAAAGGATGCCATATTATCTAGTTTGGTCCTAGCAGTGCCATATTTCTCTAAGACCTTTGTCTTGGAATGTGATGCCTTAGGTAGAGGGCTAGGTGTATCTTGATGTAAGAAGGATGTTTGTTGGCATTCACTAGTTATCAATTTTGTGATTGCAATTTAGGAAAATCTACCTATGCGAAATAAATGATGGAATCATTCATGCAATTGAGACTTGGTGCCGATATCTCATTAGGAGGCATTTCCATATCAATACCCGACTATAATAGTTGGTCTTGCTTTGGAATTATTCCTGGGTGTTGGAAATTTTGTGTTGACATTGATGTCAACAATGATTTTGCTTTGGAATTATTCCTGGGTGTTGGAAATTTTGTGTTGACATTGATGTCAACAATGATCTTGCTTTCGAATTATTCCTGGGTGTTGGAAATTTTGTGTTGACATTGATGTCAACAATGATCTATTGATGTAGTTATTGGAATGACTCTATTATGCCTATCTAATGGATTTGTTATGCAAGACATTCTGAATATGAAGGTTCTAGTGAATGTCTGAAATACGATGATGCAAGGAAAACATCAAAAAGGATGCATTTGAAGTTTTTTAGTAACAAAGTCATTTATGCAGACTTGATAAGACAAGCCAGCATAAATTATGCAGCGTTGTATTGTTTAGAAAGTGCAAATTACGCATGATTTCTAGTTGTATTCCACATAGATATTCATAGGCATGGAAAACAAATCACGCCTCAAAAACCACATCCTTCCCCGGTCGTATTCTCCTGTGGTTTTTGTGTCAGCTTGATTCCAGTCAAATTTAACATGGTAAATTCCCAAGGTAATTTGATTGGTTGGCTTGTTTTGGTCACCGAATGATGAGTATAAATCCACGCATTTGGCATCAAAGGAGGTGAACCATTGAAGCGATCAAGTGCATGTTCGTGAATTAAAGTATGTGGTTCAGTCTATTTTTGTTCCGGTACAATGTGGTGTGATGAGTGTGTTCTGACATGGAAGCAAAGTAAGTGTCGGTGTGATGATGTTTATTTTCCTGGTGTCTCACACTTGATGCGTAAATTGAATGATTGGGCGTGAAATATGTATTAGTGTAATCACATAAAATATGTCACATTATGATGTGGGTTTAAATTAAGTATGATGTCACGCATATCAGAGCCTGAATCGGTGACCCAATGTGCAGAGTGTATGTTTGTGGGCTGGTGATTCGATCTGGTGTAATGCAATGTGTAGAAGCAATGTATGATGTGTGTACTACTCATTCTAATCTGGCGTAAAGACCTAGTGCATAAGGTGAGAAATTGGGTGCACTGTTTCTTTATTCTTTTCCTGGTGTGATCGGGGTTGTTGTATGATTCATGGAAGTGAGTATGTATGTTATCCTTGATCCAATACAAAGAACCTATGTTGTTTGATTCCTAGTGTCATTTGATATTTATTTATATGGGCAAGTCAACAGTAAGAATTTATGATCTAAGTGTGATCAACGCTAGCTCAGGTTCTGGACTTCAAGGGTCGAAATTTGGTGTCTTTTCTTTGTTCTGGTATAGGTGCTATCTATAATCAGATGTGATGCAACGTATGATATGCCCATTGGCCTTTCCAATCTAATGTGGTATATTCTGTTCTGATCTGGCAAGAGTTTTCATGGTCTAATTGATCACTTGTTCTGGTATATGTCTAACTAATCTGATACATATGGTGTGTGAAAAAGAAGTGTGCCTCAAGCCTCGTGTCTCAGGCGAGTGATTATGTGGTGCGATCAGTGGTGGATTCGGTGATCTATATGTGTGCTCATTGTGCGTGCCAGTTAATTATGATTCAACGGAAAGAGTTTGTGCACGTAAATTCTCTTTATGCCTTGTAATCACTAATCTTTGATTGCTTGTTATAGAAGGACATTGTACCATAGAGTGTTGAATGGTTGGTGTAAAACTATGATTGTTGGAGTATAACAGAGGTATGCAAAGCTAAATTTCTAGTTTGAGATTTAGCAAATTACTATTGTTACGTGATGTCTAGAGTAATTGCAGGGTTGTTGTAAGGGGGTTTTTATGTAACAAAGGTTGTGTGTTGTTTGGCTTGGTTCTTACTATTGAATAATTCCTAGTGTGCTACCAAATATTTAGAAAATGTACATTAAACCTCTATCATGTGCCATTATTGTATCATGTTATAAAAATCACTATATGCCTAAAAGTGAAATCAGGGCTTATGTTCAGATTTAGTGTATAGGACAGAATTATGTGTGTTTTGTATTGTTATATGAATGGTGAAGTATACTTGAGGCTATGAAATACTTGTTTAATGTGTCCACTGGAGTATATTGTTCATGTACATGAGGTTTGTTGAGATTATTCTATTGTTTTATTATTGAGGTTGATAATATGTTATTGATGTCTAGAGCTCTAAGAATTTTTTTTTGATGAATAATTAACAGAGTGTTGTTGATCAAAGAAGAAAATTTGCTGAAATTTTTTTTGTGTTGATTTTGAAGATTGTGCTAAAAGGAGTGGATCCAGTTTGAAATTGGATGAAAAGGAGATCCACATTGATTTTGAGGGTTGGTGCCTCAAACTACTTGGTGCTAGCAAACTACTACTTTGAGGGATTAGGTGCTTCTTTTTGGTGGGTGCCAGCAAAACAATACAAGGGAGTGTGTAAGGACCTGCAGTCCTTATACGAACACTCCGGCTTGAAGTGCAATGCGAGAGGAGTGAGCCTTGACTTAGCACGCGTTATAATTAAGTGCAGGAGGAGGGCGAGCTGTTTATAGGCGTGGGAGCGTGGAGGAGCACCCATGGGCCGACCACCAAACGAAGGCAAACCGACCATGGTTGAGGACGTTTGGAGGGATGGCCGACTTGATGTTTAGAGGCTTTTACGATGATGTTTGGCGTGTGGGCAGGTCGGCTGGGTAGCTGCGACCTCGCCCAATGCTCATATATATTGGAGGAGCATTGGAGCTCATTCCACCATCGAACAACGACTTCACTCAACAAAGAGGAGTGCGCAGAACTAGAAGGTGGACGCAACAAGATAGGGAGGCACAGATTTGGGAGATGCGCCCATTCTTGGGCGAAGCCACACGAGGGTGAAAACACATCTTGGTTTTGGGTGAAGGGCACGGGCAGGGTCGCCCGCCAGTTGGAGAAAGGCGTGCACGGTGTGTGTGGGCGCCCGATTTGTGCGACGACTTGGCACGGGTTCTTGGGTGACTCGGGTGAGCACCCGCCCGTCGTGCAAGTGTGCACGGTGTCACTTGGTGAAGTGTTGAGATTGTGAACAAAGGTATGTCTCCGGCAGAGGCGCCCGTGTGTGGCGACTTGGAGGCACGCCCAAGTTGGGCAAACAACATGATCGTGCGACAAGGTGAACGAAGGGTTGGTGAGTCATGCGGCAACCGTGCGGAGGTGCCGACGAGCTAGGCAACCAAGTTTGCCGAAGTTGAAAATTGGTTAAGTGTAAATTTGGGGTTTCCCAAGATTTAACTTGTACTTTGTAAAAGTGAAGATTGTACAATATATTGATTCAGGCATACTCATATTGCAAGTAGTTGCCCCTCCCTTTATACTGTTGTGCATTTCTCTTGTATAATTTTGTTTATGCGAATGTTATGGGCTTTCACTTGTATAAAGGAGCACATTAATAATACTTGGTAACGAAAATAAGACTAAGTATGGAATGTTAGGCATAGTCTACAATCATAAGTATTGGTGAAAAGAAAACGATTGGTAGTGCCGCACCTCGCTATAAGCGGTTGGAAGACTACCGCAGGTGTAGAGGTGTGACAGTTGGTATCAGAGCTGGTCCAAATTTTGCAGGAAACTTGGTGTACTGAATCAATAAGCTGATTCTACGAAGACCGAAGACTTGGCAGGGAGCTCAAGTTTTGCAGGTGACAAGTGGAATATCAGGGTGATTCAGGTGAATGGTGACATAGGTTTAGCCGAGGTGAAGCTTAGTGCTTGGACCAAGCTGAACGACAAGGCATGGCAGGTTTGGAAGAATGCGAAGGGAAGCTCTTGCTTACCTTATACAGGTTGAAACGGATGAAAGAAGAGAATTCCCGGATTCGAGATAAACTTGAAGTCTTGGAAAAGAATGTTGAAGACGAACTTCTTCAACTTGGTTGGGCAATGGAGCAAGATGAAGTTGCAGATTTTGCTGACAAGGAAGAGGAAGTCGTGATGATTGAGGATGTTGCAGATGTGACAACAATGGAGGATGAACTTGAGATTGATCAAGTTGGACCAGGATCGTGCAGTTTGCAGACATGGATGGATGAGGACACTCCTATGGAGGAACCTCATGATGATGAAGTAAGTATTGATACTTGTGTTTCAGTTGAGCATTTGGTAGATGGATTGTATGCAGGGAAGAGCAAAGTCAGTTTACCGATGCAAGGGAGCATCTTACCATGGATGTCTATGATGAGACCTTGTATGGAGAAGCAAGGATTGTTGATTTTTGCAGTACTTGTTGGGGTTGTTTGTGATCTTATGGTAGAAGGTACAAAGGCCCGTGACAAGGGAGGAACATGATGATCGTTGCGGAGGATTGGGTCATGCTTTAGCCACATGAAGAATTGGCTAAGTGCCCAGCATGACTCATGGACAGATTGGAGGGCACACTCTTGAGGTATGATGATATTTGGGTGGACTGCTCATGGCCGAGACCAAGAGAGGAAGTCTTGGTGGAACCTTTAGTGGGGGAGCTATGATGGAAGGGACTCGTGATGATGATGATATGGTTGGGTGACCGAGTTCACTAAACCGAAGATTGAAGACTTGGATGAGGATGACTGATTGTTGTGATGAGTCTACATGGTTGGACTAGATGGGCAACTTAGTCATGGACATCAAGTTGGAGACATGGAGCATGGCAGTCTTATGCAGGGACATTATGCAGGAGCACTTATAGAGGTGTCACTTATGGGCATCCGATGAGGAGTGCCAGGGCAGGGATGTTGTGCAGGTGGATTTGCTGATATGACATGGAGACTTATTACTTATGAGCCGATGGAGAGGTTGTACACTTATGTACAACAAGGCCATGGACTTGGATGGAGTTGTGAGTAGACTATGGAGCATTCCTACTACATGGAGAGCTGAGGCATCTTGCAGAGACCTTTGGGCCGAGACTTGTATGCTTACTGAGATGTTGGTTGGAGATGACTCATGGAGCTCATGATGACAAGAGGTTGTGACTTCCAGGGAGACTTCATATATGGTGGATTTGGAGGATCTGAGGCATTGAGGAGCTAAGGTCGGAGATTTTGATGCAGGATGAGGTGCATACTTTCAAGTACATGTATGGGAATGGCTTGAAAGAGTGACTTGATGTGGATGATTGATATGAGACACCTTGGAGTGATGGAGTTACAATGATGATGATGCCTTGGTGGCAACACTTGGGCATGGGTGAGCCGAGACTTAACCACTTTGACACATGGGGGTTGATTGATCTATGATCATGGGCAGCACATGGATAGATGAGGCAGGTTTATATTTGTTTCTATGGCAGACTTGAGGGATGGCACATTGCAGATATGATGGAGGTTGCTTCATGGACCTGGATGTGGCACATCGAGAGTCTAAGTTTGATGAGATGGTCTCTTCATATTGAAGAGGCACACATATGGATGATGATGTTGGGATAGATGTGGCTGATTTCATGCAGCACATTGGTACCAAACATCATGGACAGCATGTTGCAGACGAGATGAGGACTACTTCATGGACCTGAGCATGGCTTATACTTGTATGGAGATGGATTCTTGATCGAGTTGATGATGTGATGGGATGTTCTGAGAAACGACTGATGATGGCATGAGGATGTTCACTCTCATGGTTTGAGCATGACAGTTGGACTGATCACCCGACTAGTTCAAACATGGGGTCGCGAAGTGTGCAGAGATGTGTTAGCATTTGTTGGAGTATCATGGCAGTAGATCACATGAGGATGACACATGATGAGGTCGACATGAGAGGTTGCAGGAAGCATGTAGCTTGAGATGGAAGGTCCAGCCTTCCACGATGGGGAGCAGCATGTGGAGATTGCGACGAGATGGTCGATGGTCATGGATTGAGATGATTTCCGATGTATGATATACCGATGGGGCGTATACCTTGGTATGGTGATCTTGGTGACAGATGGTTGCCGAGACGTTTGCAGTATGTGGGGGAGTTGACATCATGGATGAGATAGTTGTTATTAATCTTGGTGGATGACTACCAGGATGGTATGTTGTTGAGGATGATAACAACTTCAGGTGGAGGAGGATGTAAGGACCTGCAGTCCTTATACGAACGCTCCGGCTTGAAGTGCGATGTGAGAGGAGCGAGCCTTGACTTAGCATGCGTTATAATGAAGTGTAGGAGGAGGGCGAGCTGTTTATAGGCGTGGGAGCGTGGAGGAGCACCCACGAGCCGACCACCAAATGAAGGCAAGCCGACCATGGTTGAGGACGTTTGGAGGGATTGCCGACTTGATGTTTAGAGGCTTTTGCGATGATGTTTGTTGCGTGGACAAGTCGGCTGGGTAGTTGCGACCTCGCCCAACGCTCATATATATTGGAGGAGCGTTGGAGCTCATTCCACCATCGAACAATGACTTTGCTCAACAAAGGGGAGTGCGCAGAACTAGAAGGTGGACGCAGCAAGATAGGGAGGCGCAGATTTGGGAGATGTGCCCGTTCTTGGGCGAAGCCACACAGGGGTGAACACACATCTTGGTTTTGGGTGAAGGGCGCGGGCAGGGTCGCCCGCCGGTTGGAGAAAGGCATGCACGGTGTGTGTGGGCGCCCAATTTGTGCGACGACTTGGCACGGGTTCTTGGGTGACTCGAGTGAGCTCCCACCCATCGTGCAAGTGTGCACGGTGTGACTTGGTGAAGTGTTGAGATTGTGAACAAAGGTGTGTCTCGGGCAGAGGCACCTGTGTGTGGTGACTTGGAGGCGCGCCCAAGTTGGGCAAACAACACGATTGTGCGACAAGGTGAACGAAGGGTTGGTGAGTCGTGCGGTGACCGTGCAGAGGTGCCGACAAGATGGGCCGAGTTTGCCGAAGTTTAAAATTGGCTAAGTGTAAATTTTGGGGTTTCCCAAGATTTAACTTGTACTTTGTAAAAGTGAAGATTGTATAATATATTGATTCGGACAGACTCATATTGCAAGGAGTTGCCCCTCCCTTTATATTGTTGTGCATTTCTCTTGTATAATGATGTTTATGTGAATGTTATGGGCTTTCACTTGTATAAAGGAACACATTAATAATACTTGGTAACGAAAATAAGACTAAGTATGGAATGTTAGGCGTAGTCTACAATCGTAAGTATTGGTGAAAAGAAAACGATTGGTAGTGCTGCACCTCACTATAAGTGGTTGGAAGACTACCGCAGGTGTAGGGGCATGACAGAGTGGGTGCTTCATGCTAGTGTGTGCCAAAAAAACATTGCAATGGATTTGGTGCTTCCTATTGGTTGGTGTCAGTGAACATATGTAAGAAAATATTTAAGAAAAGAATAAGAAGAGTGTTTTTCTCCCTTTATGGGTTTCCACCTTAAAAAATCTCTATGTTTCTCATGTGATTTGTCTTATGGTTCTTGATCTATTGATTTCATGCATGGTATTGCCAATGATTTTTCAATTATTGTTAGTAAAAAGAGGTGTTAAAGTTCAATTGGTAATCACAGTAGCTTTATAATGATTTAGCCCCCTTCTCAGTATAAAAGATATTTATACAATTGGTAATAGCGCAGGTGCCTTCAAGTCTTAGCTTAGTCGCTAGAAGAAAGATCATGTGAAAATGGTTAGTCATGAGAAACCCTGTGTGTTCAATGGAGCGAATTTTACTTTCTGGAAAATCAGAATGAGATCATACCTAGGATATCTTGGAGCATACAACTAGGAAATTATTGAAAAGGGGTATCAAAACCCAGGAACCACTCCAACAAATAAAACTGGCATGAATAAGTATGAAATTAATGCTAACATAATGAATGCCATCCTAGGAGGACATGCTAAATCAGAATTCGTAAAGGTAATGTAGTACGAAACCACCAAAGAGATGTGGAACTAACTGGTTAAAATCTATGAAGGGGACACAGAGGTAAATAATGCAAAGCTACAAATATATTGAATACAATATGAAAATATGAAGATGCATGAGGATGAAAGTGTTGCCAACATATTTCTCAAAGGAGATTAAGTAGTAAACACTTTGAAAGGCCTTGTGATAAGTTCAAGGATTCTACAATTGTTCAAAAGGTAGTAAGATAGCTAACTCCCAATTTCAATGCCAAATTTTAAATACTTGAAGAAATGCAAGGTTTAAACCATCTATCCATGGAATCCCTCCATGAAATGTTGATAGCTTACAAAATGAGGACACAAGGGGAGAAATCTAAAATTAGAGAAGTTGCTTTCAAGGATACAAGCAAAGGCAAACAAAATCAAGGACAAGATAGCTCCAACCACATCTCAGATGACGAGGAGGAAAATTTTGTTAAAAAACTACAAAATGGAACCAGAAAGTACAAAGGTATGTTGTCATTTAAGTGTTTTAATTGTGGAAGAATAAGACACTTTGTTGCTAAATGTCTATATAAAGATAGTGTTGATAAGGAAGAGAAAGGAAATAATTTCTCTAATAAAAGTATCAAGATGAATTTCTCTAAAAAGAAAAGTGTGTATTCTCATGAAGCTAGTGATAGTTCATTAGAAAATGAAATAGACTTGATGCAAATCTTATCATGGCTCTTGAAGATCAATTTCCTAGTATAGATAATAGTGAATTATATGATTGTGAGATAGTTGTTGACAAGAAAGATGAATTGTTGAATGAATTAAAAGAAATAGACAAACTCATGAATATAAATAAAAATCAAAAAGAAGAATTTCAAGCATCCAAGGAGAAAGAGAGTAATAGTGATGAATAAATGACCCTTCTAGAGGTCTAATTAGAAGAAGCTAAAAGAATGGAGAAAATGATAATGAAATATCTTCAAGAGAAAGAGAAGTATTGTAAGAAATTAGGGTCAGAAGTTGTAAATCTAAGGAAAGGTCTTGAGAAACTAAGTCACAACTAAGTTTGAATCTAAGGTTTGTAAAGGGATCTAAAACATTGGAGATAATTATTAGTGATAAATGATCTCCATCAATTAAGATTGGTCTCAGATAAGACAGAACACAGAATCGGGATAACTGAGACTCGGATCCAAAGAATTCAATAGAGGCATATTTGAAAAACTGTGTTAATGCTCAAAATGGAATCAATGGGTTGCATAATGAAGGTAGAATTAAAGATAATATTCAAAAAAAAACATAATGAGTCAAGTTATTCAAATCATAGACAAGCAAGAAGGTGACCAAGATCAGAAATTCATCTTTTCTACAGCCAAGGGCCAAACTTTTGAAGAAGATTCTACATTCCTAGGTAATTATATCTCTTCTATGGTCATTGTTTTGTTTATCATAACTTTGTCACAAGGTTTTTCACTGCTTAACATACAAATCTATCAAGATTAGAGAAGCAAGGGTCAAGTTTAATCTGAATAAATCAACAAAGTCTAAGAAATCCTTCAATAATGCATTTTCCCCTCTTATGGATGAAATTGAATGTTCTATATGTAATAACTATGGATGTGAAGCAAGTGAATGTAGAAGCAAATTAATATCTGCATATCGACATGAAAGAAAGAAATATCCTCCAAAAATATGGAAAAAGAAGACTTCATATTTAGAAAAAAATGTGGGTCAGTCTTATATGCTAGAAATCAAGAAAACCAATGGCACATTGACAGTGGATGTTCAAAACACATGAGAGGTGACAAAAATAAATTTGTTTCCTTTACTAAAATAAAGAGAGGAAATGTTACTTTTGGTAATAATGCTCCAACAAGCATAAAAGGTAAAGGGATTGTTGTTTTAAGAGAAAAAACCAAGGAAGAAAAAATATTGTTTGTAGATGGAATAAAGCATAATCTATTGAGTGTCATCCAAATGTGTGACTAAGGACATGAGGTAATCTTCAAATTACAAGAGTGTTTGTTCAAACAACTAGACATAGGGGAAACCATAATTAAAGCAATTAGAACTCTGGATAATGTATATGTGCTAGAAGGTGACAATGAAAATTTCTATTTCAGAAAGATTGAAGAAAGTTGGTGGCACAAGAGGCTAGGACATATCAATTTCAATCATTTGGTTAAACTAAGAAAGAAGGGATTTGTTTGTGACATACCTAAGATTTTCCCACCTAGAAACAATGTTTAGAATCATGTCAATTCGATAAATAATCAAGGGTTCAATGCAAAGAAAAAGAATGTTCTTCAAAAGGACCTCTTGACCTCATCCATACAAACATTTGTGGACCGATGAGGAAAATATCCCCATGAGATGAGAAATAGTTTATGTTGTTAATTGTACACAAGAATGTGTTGGATTAGTTTGTTGAAACTTAAAGATGAAGCCTTTGAAAAAATCAAAATATTCAATGCCCTAGTAGAAAACCAAATGGCTCTAAAAATTAAGTGCCTAAGGTCCGACAAAGGTGGCGAATTTACATCAAATGAGTGCTTTGATTTTTGTGAACATAATGGGATAAAGAGACTATTTTCAATAGCTAAAACTTCTCAAAGAAATGAAGTTGTTAAGAGAATATACCAAATAGCCCAACAAATGGCTCACATCATGCTTGATGAATCAATATTACCTCATACCTTTGGGGGCAAGCAATGAAAATAGTTGTTGATATTCTCAATAAAGTTCGTGTGAGGGTAAACAATGTTAAAACATCGTATGAAATGTTTATTAAAGTATTTTAAAATCTTTAGGAGAAAATGTTATATCAAAATAAATGATGATAAACTTGACAAATTTGAACCAAGGTATTCTACTCGGATACACTTCCAGAAGTAAGGGGTACAAGTGCTATAATGGAAGACTTCACAAATTTGTTGAAACTATAGATGTAAAAGTAGATGAAGGCTTTGTGTGTCCCAAAATAAAAAATACAATATGATGAATTCAACAATGATGAATATCCAAACAATGAGCTCAAATAGAATGAAGGGGAAGAAGAGCATGAAGCATTAGTGGAAGAAGACAAAGAAGAAGTTGGTCCAGAAAAGACTCCATCCAAGTATGTATAGAAAAATCATCCTAAAAACCAAATTCTTGGAAATAAAGAATTTGGTGTGCAAACTAGAAGGAAATTCATTAGTTAACCTAGTCATGCAAATGTAGCTTTGTTATCTACAGTTGAACCTCAAAATTTGCATCAGGAAAGTCAAGATGAATTTTGGATTGAAGTTATGCATGAAGAACTTAATCAAATAGAGAAAAATCATACTTGGGATCTTGTTCCAAGACCACATAATAAAAATGTAATCGGAACCAAATGGATATTCAAGAACAAGTTAAATGAAGATGGAAAAGTGTTTAGGAAAAAGGAAGACTTGTTTGTAAATGATATGCTCAATAGAAGGGGATATATTTTGAAGAAATTTGTTCTCTTGTTGAAAGACTCAAAGCCATCAAAAATGTTCTAAGCATTTGCATGTTTTCGTAAATTCAAGGTGTATGAGATGGATGTTAAGTTTACAACATTGAATGGGGATTTAAAAGAGGAATTCTGAATTGAGCAACCTGAAGGATTCATACTGGGAAATAACAAGGACTTTGTATGTAAACTCAATAAATCCTTATATGGGATAAAGCAAGCTCTCGAAGCTTGGTACTATCGATTAGAAAAATATTTATAGCAATAGGGATTTAAGAGAGAAGAAATCGATAACAATATGTATATCAAGATAGATGGTGATAAAATATTGGTAGTAGTTGTATATGTTGATAATATCATTATTTATAGCAATGTTGACTCAATGAGTCAAGGGTTTATGGAAACCATGCAACAGGAATTTGAAATGTCTCTACTTGGTGAATTCACTTTCTTCCTTGGATTACAGGTATATCAAACAAAGGATGACATCCTTCTTTCTCAAACAAAGTATCTCAATGAGATTTTAAGGATATTTGGGATGGAAGACTGTAAACCTATAAGTACACCTATGGTAATGGGTTTCAACCTCACCAAGGATGACAAATATTTAGAAGTTAATCAATATGAATCTAGATCCATGATTTGGATTTTACTATATTTCATAGTGAAACGATCTGATATTATGCATGATGTTGGCATAGTAAGGCACTTTCAATCTAATCGTAAGGAAACACATATTAAAGTGGTCAAGATAATATTCAAATAGTTGAAAGGGACTTTGGATTTTGGACTATGGTATCCAAAGAATACATATTTTACTCTATAAGCATATATTGATTTAGATTGGACTAGCAGCATTGGTGATAGAAAAAGTACCAATGGTGGAGACTTCTTTCTAAGAAAATGCTTAGTTTCTTGGCTTAGCAAGAAATAGAACTCTATTTATTTTTATATTGCTAAAGCATAATGAATTTCAGCAACAACATGTTGCACACAATTGTTATGGATGACTCAAAATATGTAGGACATTTTGGTAGACTACCCACAACTTGCCTATATCTTCTATGATAACACCAAAATCATTAGTATATCCAAGAATCTCGTAATGCACTCCAAAACAAAGCACATTCCCATTAAATATCATTTTACTAGAGAGAAAGTTTTGGATCAAAAAGTAACATTGGAATATGTTCCTACACCTGAGCATATTTCAGATATCCTTACCTAACCTCTTCCTCGAGAATAATTTGAGTATCTTATACAGAGAGTGTGGATGATATTTTCTTCCTCTCTTTCTTTAATATCAGCTCAGGGGTAGCATCAAATGCATGAACTCGGGGGGGTGGTCTTATTTCAGATGCACGACCTTAGGGGGGAGACTTTACATGCCATTGATTCTTTGTCACTGATGTCAAAGGTGGGGAGAGCATAACCATCACCAACTAACAATTGGTTACTATGATTTCCATCAATTCCAAAGGGGGGTATGTTAGAAATTTCATGTTGGCATTGATGTCAACAATGATCTACTGATGCAGTAACAGGTAGGACTCTAATATGGCTATCTAATGGATTTTTATGCAAGACAATCTGAGTATGAAGGCTCTAGTGTTGAATGTTTGATGGTTTATGATGCAAGGTAAACATCAAAAAGGATATATTTGAACTTTTCTAGTAACAACATCATTTCTGTAGACTTGATAGGACAAGTTAGCATAAATTATGCAGCGTTGTATTATTCAGAAAATGTAAATTACACATGGTTTCCAGTTGTAGTCTGAGCATATATTACTAGGCATGGAAAACAAAACGTGCCTCAAAAATTGTGGCCTTCCTAAGTGCTATTATCCTATGTTTTTCATGTCGGCTTGATTCTAATCAAATTTACATGGTAAATTCCCAAGGTAATTCAATCGGTCAACTTGATTTGGTCACTGAGTCATGAGTATAAATATACGCATTTAGTATAATTGGAGGTGAGCCATTGGAGCGATCAAGTGCGAGTTCATGAATTAGTTCGATCTTTGTTTGATATGGTACAGGTGTGATGTCATGAGTATGATCTGACATGGAAGAAAATCAAGTGCTAGTGTAATCATGTTTCTTTTCTTGGTGTCTCATAATTTATGTGTAAAGTGAACGATTGGGCATGAAGTATGTATTAGTATAAACACATCAAATATGCCACATTATGATGTGGGTTTAAATCCAATATGCTTTAATGCATATCAAATTCTGAGGTGGTGACCTAGTGTGTGGAGTGTATGCCTATGGGCTAGTGATTTGATATGGTGCAATGCAATGTGTAGAAGAAAGGTATGATATGCACACTACTCGTTTTGATCTGGCATAAAGACATGGTGCATAAGGTGAGAAATTGGATGCCTTATTTCTTTATATATGTTTTGGTGCAATTGGAGTTGATGTATGATTCAGGGATGTGAGTATGTATGTTATCCCTTATCTAATGTAAAGAATCTATGATGTTTGATGCCCAATGTATTATGATATTTATTCAAATTGGCAAGTCAATGGTGACCATTTCTGATCTGAGTGTGTGTTACACAACATTTTTTCACTGTCCATGTACTCCCCATCTACGGTCCTGGAGGACCTCTACAGTGTACCCGACATGCTTTCCCATCATGAAGAAACTCCTAGTATGTCCCTCTTCATGAGCAGAATAATTCCCCTTTACACCATTTCCCAAGAATCTTCCTTCTATCCCAGTTTACAAGACCAGCGTTACTGACTAGTTTTCTCCTCGTGCCCATTTACAGAGGTTAAAACTATCCCTCGCGTCATTCGGATTGACTGAGCCCTTTTCTAGTCACATCGATCTTCTTTTGGAAGGCTTTTTAAATAAGGATTCGAAGCTTCCATGTCTAGAAGCTTCGTGACCGAAGTCTGGTAGATGGTTGGGCCGGATAGAGTCGAGGAAATCAGTTTGGGCTCCTTTCCCCTATTAGGATGGGACAACCTTAAGATATAAGACCTTCTCCCATGATTGGAGGAACCATCTCCCATCCATCCAAGCTAAATAAACCTCTCTTCTTCCCAAGCAAAATCTAGTTGGACTTTTGGAGCAAGTTTGAATAACCAGCAAGTCATCTATAGTTTGTAGCTTTCTAGTGTATGTTTGAGGGAGAATAGTGTGATTTTGGTTTGATTTGAGACTAGAGGGAAAGAGGTGTTAAAACTTCCATTGTTGGGGCTATCCATGAAGTGCTAGCAGAAGTGTGGGAACCTGGATACATCGGAGGAGACCAGCAACGTCAAGGCACCGGTTGTAATCTCTTTCTAATTTATATAAATGCAACTATCGATTGATTTCCTACATGAAGTGTCATTTTACATCTTTATGGCTTAATGTTCCTTGACCTATTAAGTAGGTTGAATACAATATTGTATGCTATCACATTTTTTGTTGTTGTTGTTTGCTTGTTTCAGGTATTCGAAGGAAGGAAACAGAAGATAGTTGGAGTGAGGAAGAATGATCATCACCAAGCGGAATAGCGTTCTAAGAGGTAGGCCCTCTTAACTGATTCTAGCTTAAGGAGATTTTCCATAGATTTTTTGTTTGTGGCTAGACCCGCTCTCTCGTGCTAGAGGAATTGTTTGTGTCCACACTTAGAATTTACCTGCACCACAAATTGGTGACTCCGCTGGGGAACCAATCCTTTTGTTTGATTGATTGTCATTTTATGGTTTTGTGTGAACTTTTCTAGCATCACCATTTCCCTTTAGTTCTCTTCTTTGCCTGATTTACTGCTCTGAACCTGGAATTTATAGTGGAAAGTCTGGTCTTAGCCTTTGAAAAAAAAAAAAAAATTCCTTGAATCCTTGGTCAGCGCATTTATTTTTCTCACAGTCGCGCTGATCAACATGAGTTTCTCAAAAATAGTCACGTCGACCCCCTTTTGGTGCGTGTTGTCAATTAGCAAGTCACGCTGATTCCTGTAGGTGAAGATTAGGGTTTACCCTAGATCATAGCCATTGTGTCTTACCCTTCTGATTTCTGTCTCTCAGCTTGTTTTGATTGTGTTCTCACTAACTTGAAAGCTTCATTAGTTTCGTTTGTGTGCTTGTTTGGTTTAGCCCACCCTATGATGTGTTAAGTCTAGCCCTGTGTGAAGTTCTTTTTTATTTTTTCTTTGAATCCCTTGATCAGTGCTACTTGTAGCCTGACGAATCACGTCGATCAGCCCATTAGTGCTAGTTGTAGTCTAGTGAGTCATGTCGGTTGTGTTGATTGGCGCCAGTTGTCAGTTAGGTAGTCACTCCGATCTCTGAGTTAAGAAAAAACCAGAATTTCTCCCATTCCAGTGCCAGTGTGTCTTGACCCTTAGACTCTCTTCTTCCGCCCAATAGTGAATAGGATGCTTTGTTTGTTGCTTTTGATCGATTGATTGGCTTGAAGTTTCATTGCTTGATTTTTTTTTTTGGATGGCTTCTATGACCCTAGGGCATCTATGTCAATTACTGTTCATTTGTTTGTTTACTCATTGTGTCAAGTTTCTAATTTGTTTCTTCATTTAATCCATCTTTCAGTCGCAACATCTTCATTGCTTTGTTTTCAATTGAATGAGTGAAAGAGTCTCGTTTGTTCTCTTACTTCGAGTGTCTCTTTTCTTGTTTCGAGCATAGAGTACATTGCTTGGTTTGTTCAATTCAAGGGAAAAGTTGCTTTAAGTTTCATTTATCATGATTTGGATTTGATCGATGCTTGTTTGTTTATAATTGTGAAAATTTTCATTAAAGTGCTTTATGTGAAAGATTCATTTTTCATTTTATGAAAAGAACATCATTCTAGTTTACTTAAGAAAAAATATTGCATTAGTAGCGTTATTGAGAAGCTAGAATTGCATCATCATAGGCATGGAAATGAAATGGAACTTATTTTGTTGTTAAGGGAAGATTAAGTGCATTTAGGACATATATTAGTGAAAGATTTCATTCTTTGATTGTTTCATTGATTTTGTGTTCCCTATCTCTCAATTAGTGTTAACTTTCATCGAAGACAAAGATATATTTTCTCATATAGCTAGATGTAGGAGTTTTTTTTTCTTCAGTTGACAGCGGTAGTGCCTTGTAATTGACACCTAATTCAAGATCAACCATTAAAATATATTGAATTAACCTAAGGAAGCATTGAAACTTAACGCTTATATTTAGAGGTCTAGGCTAAATACGTTTTTTGGCGTCTTTAAACCTAGCAGTTGCCATTCGCTTCAACACTAGACAGCACTAGTACAGACTTATGCTCCCGATACCATCATGTATATAAAGGGAGACCCCACTAGGTCTGCAATCCTTTATCCGTAGGAAGGAGAGTCTGTTGCCTTGTAAACATGATATAATGAACACAACATTCAGGGAGATTGCCTACCTGTACTTCTCAGTTCGTCGGGAGGTATTATGCAGTTCGCGGTTACCTGGTAATCCCTATGCCTAGAGTACCCTGAGTAGTCATTTTTGATATTTACTGAATCTTTAAATTTTAAAATATGATTGATCACTTGTCCTTTCAAGCTCATTAATTTCGAAAGCGACTAGAGTCACCTTTCGTCCTTTTCTCGACTCTTAAAATATGAAAAGGCAAAGTTTTGTTTCAGTGTCTTAAAATTAACTACCCACGAAATATTCCTGGTTAAAGTTATCTTCCTTAGTGTTTCTTTAAAAGTCGATTCCAATGGAAACATTCCCAGAGTCTACCAGTCAAGGGTTCCCCTCGGATAGGAATCCTGGTCCTTTTCCTTACTTGGAAATGTTGGTGCTCTGTATATGGCAACGTTGTCCCTCCCTGGGTTAACCATTGGTTTACATGTCTGATTATTTTCGACCTCGGTGGTCCCAAGTGTCCCAACTCCTATGCAAGCATCTCCTTCATTTGAATCACATCACGTTGATTCTAAATTTGACCTCTCACCTTCTTCCCTTATTTCTTCACCTTCCTCTTGTACTTCCCCTGGTGAAATTTTCAAATCTAATAACCAGGAGGCTAAGAAGAAGAAGAAGACGAAGAAGACGAAGAAGAAGAAGTCAAATAAGCGAGAGGCCAACCGTGTAGTTATTTCTCTAAACGCTCTTCCTGTCGACAAACATTTCGATCCTCCATGAAAGGTTAGATTCCCTTGCAAGCTATGTAAGGGTGACCATCTCCTTCGAGGTTGTACTGACGTCCCCAAAGTCTTAGAGGTATGGTCTCAAGTCCTGAATCGACCATCCTCGTCGACCTCTGGGGATCATTTCAATGCTACACCTTCAACTAATGATGGTAAGAAGAAAGGAAAGATTAGATTCCCCTGTAGGTTATGTGAAGGAGAGCATCTTCTTCACCTTTGTCCTCTTATAAATAAAGCTTCCAAAGTTTTGGAAAACCTTGCAGCTCCTCAACCCCAACTTCATGTTGGTTATCAAAGGTTTTCTTCTAACCATCTCCTAGTTTGTAAGGAGATTGACTTGGATTCATCTCTTTCCTATCCTGCTCTTCCTGAGCGATACTCTCTTGTGTCTGTTCCTGACCAACCACTGGTCGAAAAGAGTGTCGACTTGGTTCCGCCACCAGTTTCTCACTCTGTTCCGGAAGAGAGTGATGATCATACTGCTCATGTTCTTCTTGTCTCCTTAGATTCTCATGAATCGAAGAGTTACCCTCCCGTCCCGGTTGTTCAGGAGAGTCCTTCTTCTATTCCTACAGAGCATGGGGGAAATCATATGATACCCCCACCAAGTAGTTTTGTCATCTCTTTCGATTGGAGTCCATTGACTGCTTTTTTCCTTCCATATTATGTGTATTTCTAGATTACAGTACAAGCCTATAATATGGTAGTACATGGCACTATAGTATATGAAGGTGCATCAGTTAGCGTCATGTCTTCTACTACTTGGCAAGCTTTGTGTTCCCCACAGCTTGTGCCTGTGACCTAGAATCTGTTGGCTTTCAACAGAAGAACCAGTCTACCCTTAGGGATCCTTCTGAAGTTTCTTATTACTTTGGGAGGAAAGACCATCTATATAGATGTGATGGTAGTCTAAGGTCCCTTAGATTTCAATATTCTCCTTGGACGCAACTATGTTTATGTCATGAGAGCTCTTGTTTCTTTGCTTTTCCATGTGGTTTGTTTTCCACATGAAGGGAGAATAGTGACCATTGATCAATTGTCATTCATTGAACACCAGGCGCCTCCTTTGCAACCATCGTCCCCTATCAACTCTTGTTTGCAAGCAGTACCTTCCCCGCCACAGGTAAATTATGTGGCTACCCATTCCGTCTCTGAATTTGTTGATGATCACACAGATGGTATTGTACATTATGTACTGGGGGCATTGGAACCTGATCTTTCTTTGGTACCAAATGACATGTATTCGTCCCATAGTGTAGTTTTTCCATCTAGTGAAGACCTCTTGGGAGCCATGTTCTCTTATGGGTCATGAATAGACATCGTGAGGATAGTTCCTGGTCTTGTGTCAACCTCATTAAAAAATGAAACAAGGGTCATGAGGATAATTCCTAGTCTTGTTTCAACCTCGTTAAAAAAATGAAACAAAGGTTGTGAGGATAATTCCTGGTCTTATGTCAACCTCGTTAAAAAATGAAACAAGGGTCATGAGGATAGTTCTTGGTCTTGTGTCAACCTCATTAAAAAATGAAAAAGAGGGTGTGAGCATAGTTCTTTGTCTTGTGTCAAGCTCGTTAAAAAAAAATGAAACAAGGGTCTTGAGGATAATTCTTTTACTCTGTCAACCTCATTAAAAAATGAAGCACCTCCCTTTTCCAAATCGAGTCTTTGATTAAGATCCTGTAAAATCCCAGTCGAGTCTTTCCTGGATCTTGAAAGTGAACCTTCATTCCATTCACCTAGTTGAATGAAATGAAGCTTGGGGGCCATGTACCTCAAATTGAGTCATTATGCTGGGGGCATGCCAACTTATTCCAAGTAGAGTTCTCCATGGTTCAATCTTGTGTAAAAATTCCTGATTCACATCTCATGGTTACCATTTTAATCAGTTGATTTCTGCTAGATGAGCCTTGGTTGTTTTATTCCATCACCACCATCTCTTTGGTCGATCATATGCTTTCACCTGGTTGTTTTTTCCTTTCATGAGGAACCATAGCAATGAGTGGTTTTATTAGCCAGCCTCTTGACCATTACATGTTTTGAGAAGTCCATCCATTGCCAGAACCAGTTTCTACCCTTTATACCACTCGTTCCTCCAAGAGGAGTCATGTTTTAGCTCTTTTCTCGACTCGTAAAACTCAAATGAAAAGATCGCTGAGTATTTTTCCCCTTTTGACTCGTAAAAGAGAATAAAATGGGGGGTTTTCTTTCAAGCTCTTTTCCAACTCTTTAAACACGAAAATATTGTCAAGCTCTTGTCGTTTTTAACTCGTTAAAGGCTATGAAATGTCATACACCTAGTATACATTTACCCCTTTTTCGGGTTGGGATGCACTATTTACGAAAAGGCACTTCTTGACTAAAATGGTTAAGCATTTCTCTTAAGTATCATTTTCTACCTTTTCAAGCTCGAGAGACACAAATGTACGAAAAGGACCATGTGGATTTTTCTTTTCCGTGTCTTTTTCAAACTCTCTAAAAATGAAAAAGATACCGAGTTACCCCTTTGTCAGACTCATTAAAACATTAAACGACATTGGATTCGTCACCATGACGAACATGAGCTTCTCCTTCCTAGGGCTCATTAAACTTACTAGGTCAGATTCGTCTGAAGGATGAACTTACATTGCAAGCATATTATATCCCCTTCAAGCTTGCAATCAAAAATAATTGGGGTACCTGCAAGAAATGATGGGGCAAAATTTGGATATTCTATCAGTCGTATTGGCAAATCACTCTTGAACATGACACTTTATGCTTTGTGTCAGGTTGGGATATCCTCATTTTCATTTGACCTTCCTAGGTTCGGCTACTCAATTTTGCCTTCCATTTTATCTCTGCCACGTCATCATGACCACCAATCATGGATCCAACAGTTGTCAAACGCCAAAATCGTGTCACCTATATGTTCAAGAGTCAGTCCTTTTGTAGTTACACTTACTCTTGATTCTCTGTATCGTCTAAAATCATTTGCATCCCTTTGTCTCATGTCAATGATGTGGGATACATCATAGCCTCCTTCGACACGGTCGCTTCCTGTCGACTTCGGATCATTATCTAGGAAGTTGGACGAGAGACTCCCTTCTAGTACCTTAGAGCTTACATGCCCTAATGGAAAGTTCTTCATACTCCACGACAAGTTCTCATCATTGGCTTTCGATCGGGTGATTTCATGAGTGTTCGACATCAGTTCCTTTATTCACATTCCTTGAACTGTGTTGCCACTACCTTGAGAGCCATTGTCGTTATTGGTGGTTTCTCTCACGCTTGTTAACTATTCACATCATTGACTGGTAATCAAGCGACTTCCTAGCATGTTCGACTTCAACACATTCATTCACATGTTAGGATTTGTACTTTGATCAGTTCGTTTGAAGCACAAGACCCTGGGCTAAGATTACACAAGTCTAGGCTGCAAGGCGATGTGACATGGTCATGTTAGTATACATGTCTCTTTCAGATGGATGGCTGCAACATAACATGAGTTGTTATATGTGATCCTTCTCATTATTGGATGATTGCGACCATACCTTGGTTTCGTCATGATCCTTTCTACTAAATGGTTGCGCCCATGCCTTGGATCCATTTACATGATCATTCTCTAGATGGTTGCGTCCATACCACAATTCATGTATCATTATTCATAGTTTTCAGTGATGTATATCTATCTATGCTTGCTTGTAGGTTTTCTGATGACGGGTTCCGGTTCCCTGCTTCCACTTGTAAAGCATTTCACCCCTCACTCTAGTTCGGCCTTCACGCTTTAGGGGGGCATCTGTTACACAGCATTTTGTCACTATCCCTGTACTCCCCATCTACAATATTGGAGGACCTCTATAGTGTACCTGACATGATTTCCATCATGAAGAAACTCCCAGTATGTCCCTCTTCATGAGCAGAATAATCCCCCTTTACACCATTTCCCAAGAATCTTCCTTCTATCCCAGTTTACAAGACCGACACTACTAACCAGTTTTCTCCTCGTGCTGATTTACAGAAGTTAAAACTAGCCCTCGCATCGTTTGTATCAACTGAGTCCTTTTCCATTCCTACTAATCCTCTTTTGGAATGTTTTATAAATAAGGAGTCGAAGATTCCATGCATAGAAGCTTCGTAATGGAAGTTTGGTAGATGGTTTAGCCGAATAGAGTTGAGAAAACCAGTTTGGGCTCCTTTCCCCTATTACTATGGAACAACCTTAAGAGATAAGACCTTCTCCCATGATGAGAGGAACCATCTCCCATACATAAAAGCTATATAAACCTCTCTTTTTCCTAGGCAAAAGCTAGTTGGATTTTTGGAGCAAGTTTGAATAACCAGCAAGTCTTCTATAGCTTGTAGCTTTCTAGTGTATGTTTGAGGGAGAATAGTGTGATTTTGGTTTGGTTTGATACTAGAGGGAAAGAGGCCTTAAAACTTCCATTGTTGGGGCTATCCATGAAGTGCTAGCAGAAGTGTGGGAACCCGGATACGTCAGAGGAGACCAACAACGTCAAGGCACCAGTTGTAATCTCTTTCTGATTTATATAAATGAAACTATCGATTGATTTCCTACATGAAGTGTCATTTTACATCTTTATGGCTTAATGTTCCTTGACCTATTAAGTAGGTTGAATACAATATTGTATGCTATCACATTTTTTGTTGTTTTTGTTTGCTTGTTCCAGGTATTCGAAGGAAGGAAACGAAAGATAGTTGGAGTGAGGAAGAATGATCATCACCAAGTAGAATAGCGTTCTAAGAGGTAGGCCCTCTTAATTTATTCTAGCTTAAGGAGGTTTTCCATAGATTGTTTGTTTGTGGTTAGACCCACTCTCTCGGGCTAGAGGAATTGTTTGTGTCCGCACTGAGAATTTACCTGCACCAAAGTGTGATCAATGCTAGCTCGCGTTTTGGACTTCAAGGATTGAAATTTGGTGTCTTTTCTTTGTTCTGGCACAAGTGATATCTCTAATCTAGTGCGATGCAAGGTGGGATGTGCCCATTGTCCTTTCCAATCTAATGTGGTATCTTCTGATCTAATTTGGCAAGAGTTTCCATGGTATGATTGATCACGTATTTTGGTATATGTCTAACCGATCTAATGCATATGGTGTGCGAGAAAGAAGTGTGCCTCATACCTAATGCATAAGGTGAGTGATTGTGTGGTTCAATCAATGATGGATTCATTGATCCTATGTGTGTTCAGTGTGTGTACCATCTATTTATGATTTAGTGCAAAGAGTCTATGCACGATAAATGCTCTTTATGAATTGTAATCATTGATCTTTGATTACTTGTTAAGAAGGACATTGTATTGTAGAGTGTTGTAGGGCTCATTTAAAATCATGAATTTTGGAGTATAATAAAGACATGAAAATCTAAATTATTGGGTTAATATTTAGAAAATTACTATTAGAAACTTGATTATACAAGGGGGGGGGATCATTGTAGTGCATTAATGGTCATCAATTATCATTCTAAATTTTATTTTCAATAGTTATTTGAACTATTAGATGAGCAGTGTTACATCATATGAATAGAATATTTAATATGTTAGAAACATTAGATGAGAATCAACACATAAAACAAACACATGTAGACACGATATATAAGTGGAAACCCATAAAAGAGAAAACTAAGAATTTTGTTTTTGTGATGTAAATGCAAGCACCAACTCCCTTTTTACATCAAATTTTGTAGGAAACCAACTATAGGAAGATTCAACCTCTCTTCTATTATGCAAGATAAAACTTGTTGGAAGCACCCACTATCTCTTCTACAGGCTCCAGCCTACTCTTCTTCAAGCTACTGCTTGAAAGGAGGCACCAATCCCCTAACAAGATTACAAATTTATAGGTTTACCTAGTCCTTGATTTCTGATTTCTTCTTTTTATTTGGCTTTGTTCTACACTTTGTCTATGCTCCCTCTTCCTCATTTTTCTTCACATCTACTCCTCTTCCTCTTTCTCTCTTTTTCGAACAGTCCATGAACTAGGTCTCACAACAACTCAATCGAATTTCTAACTATTTTTCCATCTAAAATCACATATTTTGATACGCAAAAATTGTTTATTGTTTGTATTCCAATGTACGGATTTGAAGTGAAATGTTGTCTCTTTGTGTTCCAAGGTTGTATCTTTGTGGTCCACCTATTCATTTCTAAGTTCTTTTGAAATTTGGAGTATCAAAACAAAATTAATGATCCTTGTAATAATAGTAAAAGATTAACATCAACCAAATCCAATGATTGCATAAGTCGAAGCCCGAAGTTTTGTTTTTTCAGGCTACACAACACACATGCAGGTTCTTAATGAGAAAACTAGGTTGTGGATGTTGATTGATATATCTGGAAATACGAGTTACTAAAATTGAAAACGCAAATTTCTAGGCCTTAAAATGAGTTTTTTCCCTAAATTAGGTAAAACTAAAAAAAAATCACCTAGATTTGCAACCATTTACATCACAACATCTTCAAGCACCTATGCAACTCTGACCTCTACAACATACCTCATTGCTTAGAGACACCTCTATCAACATCGTCATACTCATAATACAAGCACCATTAGCTCAACAACAGTACATAAATAACATGCATTATCAGAATACTTTGTCCATCTCTGATACTAGCAATACATCAACAACCTTAGCACCCATATCTCTCAAGACACACTAGCAGTGGTACATGACAATTATGGCTTAGATCAGCAAAATAAACCTTCAACACCTTTGCCATCAATGGAAACTTTACTAACAATCTACCCATTTGGCATTGATGGCAACATTGATTTGATCCTCCCACTTTTGTCCTACAAATCATTTTTCATTATTTCTCCTTACCTCCTTGATCAAGGTGGATATTGGTGGCCACCCGCCTATTCCACTTGGACCTCCAACACTGTCTCTTTCAGTTTTTCAGTTTACTTAATTATATCACAATTTACTATTTTTGGCATTTTTTTGGGTCTTGAACTTCTGAAGCCGTTTTGAGGCCCTAAATGATCTTTTTAGGGAAAACGAAAAAAATGAAAATGTTAGAAATTAGTTTGCTAGTTTTTTTTCAACCTTGTCTTCGAGATCTTTGAAATGTGGTATTATGATAGCCAAATGGAAATCGTATGCCAAAGTTATGACTCCGGGAAGTTGATGTACCGATTTACCCAAACGGGGCCCACAGTTTTGGCTCTTCATCTCCTAGGGTTAGGTTTTTGTATGTTTAGGGTTTTCCATTGTTTCTCAATAAAAAATAAGTATTTGAGCCTCATTGTAACATAGTTCATAGGCATGTAGCCACCACATCTCTTCTCAGAGATAAGCTACCATCGCCCGAGCTAGTTTAATTCCATTTTTCTTGTAAGCATATTTTCATATTCTGGTATTAATGAATGAAGTGTGTTTTCTCATGCATTTCTGTATTTATGGTTATATGTGTAATTTTTTGCGTTCTTGTTTAAATTTGGATCAGTGGTATCAAGGTGGTCTACTCTTTCTCTATTTTTCTTTGCATGTCCCCAACAAGGTCAGCGTATAATGAGTTATGGATTGATTTGGTTGAACCTTTGCAAAACCAGCCTCACAAACCTTGATGGCCTCCCATGGAAAAAGAAAATAAAGATGAGCGGGTAGGAGATCCTTTCAAAATATTGCTCGAGGAAGCCTTTGAGTGACAGAGGAATGTGATGATGGATAACTTTGCCTAGATCATTTGACGGCTACTCATAGGTGACGCATCTTCATCCAACAGCTACTTTGGAGTCGCCACTCCTTTTAAGGTACAATTTAACTTCGATATTCTCGTATTTGAGTGCCAGATAGATGCAGACGTCATAGATAAGTGGTTGAATATGTTGGAAGGATATTTTTCAATTTGTGGCTTTTCCAATTGGGAAAATATTACTTTTTCACTTCTCAAAGCCGCCCCACAAGTCAAGGATTGGTGAGAAACCTACTGTGAACAAAAGGACGAGAAGGAATTCTCATTGTTTTCGGCTACACCCACTTAGGATTCTTTCCGAATCACCATCAAGGAACAATAATACCCTGTCAATATCTATGAAGATAAATACATAAAGTGGACCACGCTATGATAGGGAAGGTACCAAGATGTGTTGGAGTTCACAAATGTTTTCCACACCCTCTACACGAAGTTGGGTATTAAATATTTTGAGCGGCATTTGGTACTCAAGTACCACGGTTGTCTACACAAGTACATCCAGGACGAGATGGAGTTCTTGGACATCTCCTCGCTCGACACAGCATACCGATATGCTCTCAAGATTGAGCAGAAGTTTAAACAGGAGAAACAAGACTTTGGATCATCAAATCCAAATCAAGGGAAATGCACCCCCAAACCATAGAGCAAAGGCCAAATCCAAGGCGGGGTGACCCAGGACAACCCGCCGAAGCCGCAAGCAAAGAACAATACCACAAAGACAAAGAAGGACACAGGAAAATGGTGTGAGTTCCATAAGAGCTCCACTCACAACAAAAGTGAGGTGTGTGCCAAGAAGTCAGTAGTGGCTGAGATGAGGCTTCCGAATAAGACACGTGTTCTGACTCTGAGTCAGAACCTGACAAGGGAAATGACAAAGGGAAGCAGATCATTGATGCAGAACCTAGTGCCACCATGGCCACCACCAAGATCCATAAGAATGATCATGAAGATCTAGAGGAGGGGGAACGCATCTTCCACTCAGAGATGTGGGTGAAAGGTTCTCCGCTACATTTGATTGTCGAAGTTGTGATCAGGTGCTCATGTCCTAAGTGTCGTAAAATGCTCAAAATTTAAATTTCTTAGAACTAGTTCAAAGTTGAATGACTGGAAAGTGCTCGTCTTCCCGATTCCGGCACCGCAAACGGTTCGAAAAACGATCGTCGTGTGAGGAAGTTATGGCAAAAAGAAGAATTTGTCCATAACATTAGAAATTTTAATTTTTCAAAAAAAAAATTAAAAAAGAAATATTCCGCCGGGCACGAAATCCGAGGCAACCACCAAACATTAAATGTAACTGCAGTTAAGTTCACGGAATTTTGGCAGGAGCGCCAAATTTGGCGGACCCGCCATAATTGGCGGAGCTAACTGGAGTTAACTAAAGTTAGCTGGAGTTTTTCTAGGGGCAAACTGGAGAAACTTTAAATGGCCATAACTTTGGCTAGGACAGTCGGTTTTGGACGAATTTTTTTTTTTTATTTTTGGTATTTTCGACCTTCTGAAGCCATTGGTGTAGGTCTTACATCCATCTGAGGTCATTTGTAGAGGTTTTGGAGCCGTGAAAGTTCTAGAAGCCACCAGAGCCCAGTTTTGTGAAGACTGTATAGGGTTGCAGGTATCCATTGGAGGTGATCCAATAGTCAATCCTGAAGGATTCAAGTGTTTTGAATCCATTTTTACCATCTATTTATCCTGTATATTCTTCTATTCAGCTGTATTTTCAATTTGAGCATTTAATAAAAACAAGGACAAGCCCGGTTGGGAGCTTTGGACCTAGCAGACGTAGCCCTGGAGGGGGTGAACTGCTTTATCAACTTCTTTTGCATTTGTGGTTGATTTATTTTGTAGATCAAATTCATTTTAATGTGTTAAACAGTAAAAGGAAATAACTCTGCTATGCTTAAATGGGTCATGAACAGCTGCAAATTTCATGTGTTTTCTTTCTGCAAGACATGGAAATCTTTTAAACATGTTTAATTCTGAATTGAATACCTTGCAAACAAATTTCAAGTAGTTTCAAATTCAGATCAAGTTGGTATCAGAGCTCAGGGTTTTTGTGCAAAGATCTTCTAACTGTCTTGCAAAGTATTGATGCTTACCAGGTTGAAACTTAAAAGAGGGGAAGGACAGTTGACTAGAGAACGAGAGAATCCTCAGTCAAGGAAGGCCAGAGATCCATCACCTCCACCTTCAATTTCACCCTCAAGAGTCTCAGCAGAAGCTTCAAGGATGTCTGAACATGAAGGAGAAATTCCTACAGAGACAGATCCAAGAGAAGAAGAAAGAGTCTTCAGAAAGGCTTTCTTGGACCTCACTGAAATGGTGAGGATATTGTACCAAGAAAGAAATGAGAAATTGGCTAGAGAAGGGTCCAAACATCCACATGAAGGAGAGGGCTCTTCAGGAGGTAAGAAGGATGATGATCATTCCAAGAAAGGACATGGAGGAAATGGTGATCCACCACCCCCATCTTCACCTTCTTCCTCTTCATCCTCGTCTTCTTCTGTTCATAAGCATAGATCATCTGGAAAAAGTCCTTTTTTGAAGCTTGATGTAAAATTCGAATTACCTATGTTTAATGGTGAAGTGAATGCAGAAAAGCTTGACAACTAGATTAGACAGTTGGAAGTTTACTTGAGGATCCAAAATATGCATGATGATGCCACAAAGATTCAGTTGGCTTCTTTGAGAATGGATGGAGCAGCATTGGTCTGGTGGGAGGCCAAGACTAAAGAGGAGATCAAGAAATTTGGTAAGGTTACCTTAACATGGCCTGAATTTCTGTTAGCCATTAAAAAGCAGTTTTATCCTCTTGCTCGCATGCAGAAGGCCATTATGAATTAGCAAAATTTCAGACAACTTAAGGGTCAGAGTGTCCAAGACTACACCCAAGAATTCAAGAGAAGAGCTCTCTTGTTAGGGGTAGATTTGCAGACTCAGGAAACCTTGCTGAAATACATTGGTGGCTTGCATAGCTACCTTAGACACACCATCTTGATGTTTAACCCTACTAGCCTGGACGAGGTTTGTGTCCAAGCTACCCATTTAGAGGCAAGGGGAAAAAACACATTTGAAGAGCAAAAAGAATGCATCTGTCAAACAGGAGAGTGAGAAAGTGATCTGTAAACATTGTTCTAAACCAGGCCATGAGGAGAAAAACTGTTGGAAATTATATCCTGAAAAAAGACCTCAATTTAAAAAATCCAAAGGGAAATAGAAAACTGCTGCTACTACATCTACACCACAAGATTTAGGGGAAGACTCAGGTGATGAAACCAAAATTGCAGCCATGGGTTTGAAAAACTTGAAGGGAAACGAAATTGAAACTCAAGCCAGTACTAGTACCTCAAACTGCCATGTACAAGCTCCTAATGAGGAAGAAAGAATTGAACTGTTTCATGTGAGGGTGATTTCAAAACATACTAAAATTGACACACTTTTTGATAGTGGGTCACAAGCAAACCTTATATCAGAGGACTTGGTCAAGCAGCTTAAACTTGAGATTGTTCCACATCCGAAGCCATATCCACTTGGATGGATTTGCAAGGATGCAAATTTACAAGTTTCAAGAAAGTGCACATTGCGCTTTGCAATTACTGCACATTTTATTGACACAGTTGAACTTGATGTGGTACCTTTTGATATAGCAGGAATTGTTTTGGGAAGTCCTTACTTGTTTGACAGGAAAGCTATCTTTCATCGCCATGAAAACAAATATCATCTGTTCAAAGATGGCAAGGAGTTCATTGTTAGAGCTCATTGCAAGAAGACAAATATAGCGATGGTGAATGCAGGACAGGTAAAAAGGCTGGTCAATTCAAGTAAGAATTTTGTTCTTCTTATGATTAAGCCCAAGGTTGATGTAAATCATGAGTCATTTGACAATTGTGATCTAAAACTTAAATCAGATCTGTATGATGTAGTTGATGCATATCATGAGATGTTTCAGGAGCCAACAGGTTTGCCTCCTAAGAGGGAGATTCAGCATGAAATCCATTTGCATCCAGATTGTCCTCTTCCAAACATAGGCATGTATCGCATGTCTATTATGGAGAATGTTGAAATAAAGAAGCAAATCAAGGACTTGTTGGACAAGGGTTTCATAAGGCCAAGTACTTCGCCATGTGGGTCACCGATTGTATTGATTCCAAAGAAAGATGGCACTTGGCGTATGTGTGTTGATTTCAGGGCCTTGAACAAGATAACGGTAAAGAATCGTTACCCACTCCCAAGGATAGATGATTTGCTAGACCAGCTGAAAGATGCTCGATATTTCACTAAGCTAGACTTGCGCAGTGGATATCATCAAGGAAGAATTGAAGAAAGTGACATTTGGAAGACAGCCTTTAAAACCAAACAAGGACTCTTTGAGTGGCTTGTGATGCCATTTGGTTTGTGCAATGCACCTGCAACTTTCATGCGGGTAATGGATGATGTCTTGCGTCCTTTTCTTGATGATTTCGTTATTGTCTACTTAGATGACATCTTAATTTTCAACAAGTCTAGAGAAGATCATGTCATGCATGTTAGAAAAGTACTTGATGTTTTGAAGAAGAATCAGTTATTTCTTAAAATGTCAAAGTGTGAATTTGGAAAGACTTCTTTGGTTTATTTGGGACATATAGTAGGAGGAGGTGCTTTGAGAATTGATCCTGCTAAGATTGAGGCTATCGTGAAGTGGCCTACTCCCAAATCCATAATTGAGGTAAGAAGTTTTTTGGGTGCAGCTCAATATTGGAGGAAGTTTATCTCTAACTTCTCTTCTATAGCAGCTCCTATGCATGCAGTGACAAGTGTGAAGCATTCTTTCCAATGGGGAGGCAAGCAGCAAAAAGCTTTTGAATCTTTGAAAGAGAAGATTAGTTCAACTCCAGTCCTTGCATTATCGGATTTGAGACAGCCATTTGAGATACAAATTGATGCTAGTGATTATGCTATGGGTGCAGTTCTTCTACAGCATGGTAAGCCTATTGCTTTTCATTCTGAAACTTTTAATGGTGCTTTTGTAAATTATCCTACATATGATAAGGAGTTGTATGCGTTGGTACAAAGCGTCAAAAAGTGGAAACATTACTTGATGGGCAAAGAAACTGTTATAGATGCCGACCATCAGCCCTTACAGTACTTGCAATCACAAAGCAAGTTACAACAGTCACGACACTTTAGATGGATGGGCTTCTTACAACAATTCCATTTGGTAATAAGGTATAAGAAAGGTACTTTGAATAAGGTTGCTGATATGCTTTCAAGGCCTATTATTGGTGTTGTTACTTTACTTAAGAATGATTCCATTGTACATGATAGTTACATAGAACAGTATGCATCTGATGATGACTTTAAAGATGTGTATGCTAACTTGAGTAAAGGAAATCATGTAGAGGAAAACGACTATCACATGCATAACAATTTGTTGTTTCATTTGGGCAAGTTGTGTATACCACAGGGGGAGAGGATAAATGTCATAAGAGAAGCTCATTCTTCTCTTATTGCTGGCCATTTTGGTGTGAGCAAAACAGTTGCACATCTACAGAGGTATTGCTATTGGCCTCGCATGGTAGATTCTGTTTCAAGGTTCATAAGAGGTTGTTCATTATGTGCTACAAGCAAGCCTAGCAACAGGAAGCTTGGTTTGTATACTCCTTTGCCGGTACCTTCTAGACCATGGGAGAGCATCTCTATGGATTTTGTAGGAGGTTTTCCAAAATCTCGAAAGCAGCATGATTATTTATATGTAGTAGTTGATCGTTTCAGCAAAATGTGTATACTTATGCCTTGTAAGAAAACTATAACTGCTGAACAAACTGCTGAATTATTTTTTCATCATGTATGGATTCACTTTGGTTTGCCTACTTCCATTATTAGTGACAGGGATTCCAGATTTGTGGCGAATTTTTGGTCCAACCTATGGGAGATGATGGACACAAAGTTGAAGAAAAGTACTGCTTTCCATCCGCAAACAAATGGACAAACCGAAGTTGTGAACAGAACCATTGTGCACCTCTTGAGAGGTTATTGCAGCAAGCATCCCAAGCTTTGGGATGAACATTTGCACTACATACAGCATGCTTACAATCATGCCAAGCATTCTTCCACAAACCCTCACCGTTTGAAGCTTGTTTTGGTTACTTGCCAAAATCACCTCTTGATTTCATTCTTGAGAAAGATGTTGCCATTGAGGGACATAGTGAAATTGACAAAGCTCGTTCATTCATTGAAAGAATTCAGAAAATACATCAGCAAATTCAAGAACAGCTTGAGAAGATTCAAGGCAAGTACAAGGAAAGACACGACAAGCATAGGGTCGATCACAAGTTTCAAGAAGGGGATGAGGTATGGTTGTACATTAGTAAGGAAAGGATGCAAGGAGAAGGTAAAAAGCTTAAGCCTATTCATTATGGTCCATTCAAAATCCTCAAGAAGGTTGGAAATAATGCTTTTCAATTAGATTTGCCTTCCTACATGCAAATGTATTCTGTTGTCAATGTGGAGAACTTACGTTTGTATGAACCTCCTTTGATTGTTGATCATGAAAATGTTGTTCAGCTGCCATCTATAGAAGATTTCTCGCTAGAATTCTTAGATGAGCTGAAAGAAGATACAATCCTTGACAGAAGGACACGCACTTCAAGAAGGGGCAGTGTAGATTATGTTCGGGTTGGTTCCAAATGCAGCAAACCGAACAAGGCAAAGTGGATGGAGGTGGAAAGAGTGAGGGAGCTGCACCCTCACCTCTTTAACAGGTAGTCGAAGGCTTTTGGGGTCCAAAAGCTTCCCAATGGGGAGGCGTGATCAGGTGCTCATGTCCTAAGTGTCGTAAAATGCTCAAAATTTAAAGTGCTTAGAACTAGTTCAAAGTTAAATGACTGGAAATTTCTCGTCTTCCCGATTCTGGCGCCGCAAACGGTTCTAAAAATGGCCGCCGTATGAGGAAGTTATAGCAAAAAGAAGAATTTGTCCATAACATTAGAAATTTTAATTTTTCAAAAAAAAAAATTAAAAAGGAATATTCCGTCGGGCACAAAATCCGAGGCAACCACCAAACATTAAATGTAACTGCAGTTAAGTTGGCAGAATTTTGGCAGGAGCGCCAAATTTGGCGGACTCGCCATAATTGGCGGAGCTAACTGGAGTTAACTAAAGTTAGCTGGAGTTTTTCTAGGGGCAAACTGGAGAAACTTTAAATGGCCATAACTTTGGCTAGGAAAGTCGGTTTTGGACCAAAAAAAAATTATTTTGGGTATTTTCGACCTTCTGAAGCCATTGGTGCAGGTCTTACAGCCATCTGAGGTCATTTGCAGAGGTTTTGGAGCCGTAAAAGTTCTAGGAGCCACTAGGGCCCAGTTTTGTGAAGACTGTATAGGGTTGCAGGTATCCATTGGAGGTGATCCAATAGTCAATCCTGAAGGATTCAAGTGTTCTTAATCCATTTTTACCATCTATTTCTCCTGTAGATGCTTCTATTCAGCTGTATTTTCAATTTGATCATTTAATAAAAACAAGGACAAGCCCGGTTGGGAGCTTTGGACCCAGCAGACGTAGCCCTGGAGGGGGTGAACTGCTTTATCAACTTCTTTTGCATTTGTGGTTGATTTATTTTGCAAATAAAATTCGTTTTAATGTGTTAAATAGTAAAAGGAAATAACTCTATGCTTAAATGGGTCATGAACAGTTGCAAATTTCATGTGTTTTCTTTCTGCAAGACATGGAAATCTTTTAAACATGTTTAATTTTGAATTGAATACCTTGCAAACAAATTTCAAGTAGTTTCAAATTCAGATCAAGGTGAGAGCCAAAAGAACCTCATTTAAGCAGAGTTCATGAAGAAGTTGGGCCCCAATGACAGCACTTTTGCAGTCGTACACCATCAGGTGGCTTCACCAAGGACAAGATCTTTGCATCAACCAGTAGTGCCTCCTTCCCTACAGCATCAAGACCTTCACAGGTGAGGTACTTTGTGATGTTGCTCCTCTTGAAGTTTGTGATGTATTATTAGGACAACCATACTTGTGGAAGCGACATGTTGTACATGAGTCTAGACCTTACTCTGTGATTATTACTTTGGGTAATAAGTTGTACAGGATACTGGAGGTAGCCCTGCCTACTATCATCTCTTTGATCACTGCAAAGAAATGTAGTAAGATCATTTCCTAGACTAGGAAATTTATTTTCCTTATGATTCACCCTCAGGGCAAGAAGAAGGTTGTGGCCACAACTTCCAAACAGGGCTCCTCCACATAGAACCAGCATATGGACAAGGTCATGGAGGACTACAAGGACATTTTTGCCTCACATATAGGGGTACCTCTGCACTATCAAGTTAAGCACTCTATCGATCTAACTCCGGGCACACTGCTACCCAATGGACTGATCTATCGACGCTTTGTTCTGGAGAATGATGAGATCAAGAGGTAGATTTAGGATGTATTCCAGAAAGGGCACATCAAGCCAAGCTCATCACCCTGTGGGAGCCTGATTGTATTGGTACAAAAGAAGGACGGGACCTGGAGACTCTGTATTGACTATTGGGCATTGAACAAGATCATTGTCCAGAATAGGTACCTAATCCCACAGATTAATGACCTTCTGGACCAGCTCAAGGGGGCCAAATATTTCAGCAAGATTGACTTGAAGTCTAGTTATCACTAGGTGCCTGAACCCTCTGATGTGAGGAATACTTCCTTCAAATCCAAGGACGGCCTTTTCGAATCGTTCGTTATGCCTTTTGGGTTGACGAATGCCCCCACAACCTTCATGAGATTTATGGATGACAACTTGCGACCCTTCACCAATGCATTCGTGGTGGTGTATTTAGATGACATCTTGATCTTCATCCATAGTTGGGAAGAGCACCTCCGCCATATTTGACAGGTCCTTAAAACCTTACGACAACACAAGTTGTGTGCCAAATTAGAGAAATGCACTTTTGGAATGACCCAAGCTCAATATCTGGGGTACATAATTGATGAGCAGGGTGTGCATGTGGACCCAGCCAAGATACAATTCGTTCAGGGTTGGCCAGCCCCAACCACTCTAACAGAGCTCCATAGATTTCTGGGTCTTGCCAATTTCTACCACAGGTTCGTGTTGGGTTCTCTCATATCACTTGGACTTTAAGTCAAGTCACCAAGGGAGGAGTGAAAGCAAAGTTTTTTTGGTCTGAAACCCAAAAAAATGTGTCTTCTGAGTTGAAGCATTGCCTCTGCTTTGCACCAGTGCTCACATTACCAGAACTGGAACAACCATTTGAGATTGAGACAGATGCCTCTGACTATGTTATTGGTGCAGTTCTTACTTAGCAGGGGAATCCAGTGGCTTACCACAGTGAGACACTTTCAGACACAGTCTAAAATTATCCCACTTATGACAAAGAAATGTATTACATTGTGCAGGCCTATCGTTAATGGAAGCATTACATTCTGGGGAAGGAAATGGTCATCCACACAGACCACCGACCCCTGCAGTTCATACAGACACAAGGGAAGTTGCAAAACGATCACCATCAGAAATGGTCCACATACCTGCAACAATTCCATTTGAACATTAAGTAAAAGAAGGGAAGAACCAATAATGTTGCATACTACCTCAGCCAACCACCATTCATGGCGTTGATCATTGTGCTCGACCCTTATGGGCACGAGACTTCGGGGTGGCCGCATCTTTACGAGAGCAATCTAGAATTCGGCAACACATCCTAGACACTCCTCGAAGGTAAGCAAGTTCAAAACTTTCACCTCCAGGATGCACTGTTATGCCATCTAGGACACATCTATGTTCCTTCAAGTGAGCATGCCAAGATCATTTGGGAGGTGCACTACAATCAAGTCATTGGACATTTTGGAGTAGAGAAAAGATTGGGAGTACTGCATAAGCATTTTTATTGGTCGAACCTTTGTCAGGATGTTGGGAGGTACATTAGAACCTGAACTGCCTACACCATTGCCAAACCAACCATCAAGAAGCAAGGCCTATATACTCATCTGCCTACTCCTAGTCGACCTTGGGAATCCATCTCCATGGACTACATTCTGGGCCTTCCTTCTACTAAGCACAGCAATGAATGTGTTTTCATGGTCCTCGACAGATTATCTAAGATAGCCATAATGGCGACCTACAAGAAGAGTATCACACCAAAGGCCACTACTAAGCTCTTCTTTGAGCGAGTGTGGGTACACTTTGGGATATCACAGTCCATTGTCTCTGATCGGGACAGCAGATTCCTAAGTGAATTTTGGTCAATTCTTTGGTCGATGTTGGATACCAAACTCACTAAATCCACGGCTTTCCATCCCGAAACTGATGGCCAAATTGAAGTCATAAACAGGATGAGCGTACACATTCTGCGCATGTACAACTTGAAGCATCCATGCACATGGGATGAAAGCCTCCCCTATGTCCAGCACATCTACAACAAAGCTCTCTACAGCTCAACAGGCCACAACCCCTTTCAGGAAGGGTTGGGATTTTAGCCATTATGTCCCATTGATGTGAGCATACCATTTGCAGCTACTCAGGCAGTTTCAACTCATGTCTAGCCTAAAGCCGATAGGGCTAATAGCTTCATTGAGCACATCCAACACATCCACCAGCAGGTTCATAATATATTGGACAGAGCCAATGATAAGTACAAGCAGCACCATGATTAGCATCGGGTGTCACACAATTTCCAAGTGGGCGACAAAGTTTGGCTACATTCGCAGAAGGAGCACCTTGTTGGACCCCACCGTAATCATTTCCTGCTCTGATATGAGCCATATACCATCACCAAGGTTGTAGGGGACAATGCCTTCGAGCTTAGCATTCCATCGTTCCTTGGTCTGCACCTAGTGTTCAATGTAGACCACCTTCGACCATACTTTCCAACATTGTTGGACACATCTGATGTTGTAGAACAACTCATGCCAATGGAGCTAAACCCAGACTGCATGGATCAGGCTAGGCCTTATAAGATCATGCACACACAGATCAAGAACACTTGCCGGTAGAAGATCCAACTATATTGGTTTGTCAAAGTTGGCCAACTCCTTCACCAAGGAAAGTGGCTCACCAGGGACCAAGTCCAGCAGAAGTTCCCCATCTCATGGAGGCACTTAATGCAATGGGGACCATTTCTTCCTAAGAGGGGAGGAATGATCCAGGTGGATATTGGTGGCCACCCACAGATTCCACTTGGACCCCCAACATTGTATCTTCCAGTTTTTCAGTTTACTTAATTATAGCAAAATTTACTATTTTTGGCATTTTTTCAGGTCCTGAACTTCTGAAGCCGTTTTGAGGCCCTAAACGATGTTTTTAGGGAAAACAGGGAGATTGAAATCATCCCAAACTAGCTTGCTAGTCTTTTTTTTTCCTCCTCTTCGAGATCTTCGAAACGAGGTATTATAATAGCCAAATGGAGATCGTATTCCAAAGTTACGACCCTCATAAGTTAATTTAACAATTTACCCAAACGGGGCCTACAATTTTGGCGCTTCATCTCCTAGGGTTAGGTTTTTGGATGTTTAGGGTTTTCCATTATTTCTCAATAATAAACAGGACTTTTAGCCTCATTGTAACACATTTCATACGCATTTAGCCGCCACATCTCTTCTCAGAGATAAGCTACCATCACCCGAGCTGGTTTAATTCCATTCTGTTTGTAAGCATATTTCATTATTCTGATATTAATGAAATAAAGTGTTATATCTACTGCAATTATGTATTTATGGTTATATCTGTAATTTTTTGTGTTCTTGTTTAAGTTAAGATCAGTGGTATCAGAGCGTTCTGCAATTTCTCTATTTTTCTTTGCATGTCCCCAACGAGGTCAGGGTATAAGAAGTTAGGGTTCGATCTGGTTGAAACTTTGCAAGACCAGCCTCGCAAACCCCAACAGCCTCCCATGGTGAAAGAAAATAAAGATGAGGGTGCAGGAGATCCTTTCAAAATATTGCTCGAGGAAGCCCTCGAGCAATAGAGGAATGCGGTGATGGATAACTTTTCCCAGATCATTCAACGACTACCCACAAGTAACACATCTTCATCCAGCAGCCACTCTGGAAGTGCCACTCCTTTTAGGGTACAAGTTAAATGTAATATTCCCGTATTTGAGGGCCAGATAGATGTAGACGTCGTAGATAAATGGTTGAATTTGTTGGAAGGATATTTTTCAGTTCATGACTTTTCCAAACGAAAAAATATTACTTTTTCACTTCTCAAAGCCGCCCCACACATCAACGACTGGTGGGAAACATACTATGAACAAAAGGACGAGAGGGAATCCTCATTGTTTTCAGCCACACCCACTTGGGATTATTTCCTAGACGCCATCAAGGAACAATGATACCCTGTTGGGAGCTATGAAGATAAATACATAAAGTGGACCACGCTACGGCAGGGAAGGGACCATGATATGTCAGAGTTCACAAATGTTTTCCATACCATCCACACGAAATTGTGTATCAAGGATTATGAGCAGCATTTTCTACTCAAGTACTGCAGCTGTCTACACAAGTACATCCAGGACGAGATTGAGTTCGTGGACATCTCCTTGCTTGACGCGGCATATCGATACACTGTCAAGATTGAGCAGAAGTTTAAACAGAAAAAGCAAGACTTTTGATTTGTGAATCCAAAGCAAGGAAATGGCACCCCCAAACCACAGACTAAAGGTCAAAGCCCAGGCGGGGCAACCAAGGAAAATCCACTGAAGCCGCAAGAAATAACAACACCATGAAGACAAAGAAGGACATGAGAAAATGGTGTGAGTTCCATAAGAGCTCCACTCACAACATAAGTGAGTGTCGGGCCAAGCAGTCACTGGTGGTCAAGCTGAAGACTTCTGAATCATATGCATGTTCTGACTCTGAGTCAAAACCCAACAAGGGGGATGACAAAGGGAAGCAGATCATTGATTTGGAGCCCAGTGCCATTGTGGCCACCATCAAGATCTAGAAGAATGAACCTCGAGATCTAGAGGAGGGGGAATGCCTCTTCTACTCACAGATGTGGGTGAAAGGTTCTCTGTAGAATTTCATTGTTGATAACGAGAGCCAAAAGAACCTCATTTCAATAGAGGTCGTGACGCAGTTGGGCCTACCGATGACAACACATCTATAGTCATACACCATCAGGTGGCTTCACCAAGGATGATATCTTCACATCAGCCAGCAGTGTTTCCTTCCTTACAACATCAAGCCCTTCATGAATGAGGTATTATGTGATGTTTCTCCTCTTAAATTTCGTGAGGTTTTATTAGGAAAACCATACTTGTGGAATCGGCATGTTGTATATGAGTCTAGACCTCCCTCTGTGATTATTACCTTAGGAAATAAGTTGTACAGGATGCTGGAGGTAGCCCCACCTACTGTCATCTCTTTGATCACTACAAAGCAATGCAGTAAGATCATTTCCCAGACTAGGAAAAACATTTTCCTTATGATTCGCCCTCAGGGCAAGAAGAAGGTTGTGGCCACGACTTCTAGACAGGGATACTTCCAGAACAACGACAAATGGACAAGGTCATGGAGGAGTACACGAACATTTTTGCCTCACCTACAGGGCTACCTCTACACTGTCAAGTCAAGCACTCAATCGATCTGACCCTGGGAGCATCTCTACCCAATGGACTAATATATCGACGCTCTGTTCCAGAGAACAATGAGATCAAGAGGCAGGAGCTATTGCAGAAAGGGCACATCAAGCCAAGCTCATCACCCAGTGGGAGCCCGATTGTGTTGGTAAATAAGAAGGACAAGACCTGGAGACTCTGTATTGACTATAGGGCATTAAACAAGATAACTGTCTGGAATAGGTACCCAATCCCATGGATTAATCACCTTCTGGACCATCCCAAGGGGGCCAAATATTTTAGCAAGATTGACTTGAAGTCTTTTTATCACCAAGTGCCTATCGAACTCTCTGATGTGTTGAAGACTACCTTCAAATCAAAGGAGGGCATTTTTGAATGGTTGGTCATGTCTTTCGGGTTGACGAATGCCCCTGCAACCTTCATGATATTGATGGACGACATCTTGCGACCTTTCACCAATGCATTAGTGGTGTTGTATATAGATGACATCATGATCTTCAACCAGAGTTGGGAAGAGCACCTCTGCCATATTCGATAGGTTCTTCAAACCCTGCGACAACACAATTTGTGTGCCAATTTGGAAAAATGCACTTTTGGCATGACCCAGGTTCAATATCTAGGGTACATCATTGATGAGCAAGGTGTGCATGTGGACCCATCCAAGATATAAGTCATTCGGGATTGGCCAGCCTCAACCACTCTAACAGACCTCCGCAACTTTCTGTATCTTGCCAATTTCTACGCGGGTTCGTGTTTGGTTTCTCTCATATCACTTGGCCTTTAAGTCAAGTCACCAAGGCTAAAGCGAAAGAAAAGTTTTTCTGGTCTGAAACCCTATAGAAGGCGTTTTCCAAGTTGAAGCATCTCCTCTGCTCTACACCAGTGCTCACATTACCAGACCTGCAACAACCATTTGAGATTGAGACAGATTCCTCTGACTATGTTATTGGTGCAGTACTTACTCAGCAGGGGCATCCAATGGATTACTATAGTGATACACTTTCAGACACAGTCTGAAAGTATCCCACTTATGACAAAGAAATGGATTCCATTGTATAGGTTTGTCATCACTGTAAGAAATACATTCTGGGGAAGGAAACAGTCATCCACATAGACCATCAACCCCTGAAGTTCATAAAGACACAGGGGAAGTTCATAACGATCGCCATCAGAAATGGTACACATACATGCAACAATTCCATTTCAACATTAAGTACAAGAATGGGTAGCACCAATAATGTTGCAGACTGCCTCAACCGACCACCAACCATGGCGCTAATCACTGTGCTCAACTCTTGTGGGAACGAGACTTTGGGGTGGCCGCATCTTTACGAGAGAAATCTAGAATTCAAAAACACATACCAAACACTCTTGGAAGGTAAGCAAATTCAAAATTTTCACCTCCAAGATGCAAATTTTTGCCACCTAGGACAAAGTTTGTGTTCCTTCAAGCGAGCGTGCCAAGATTATTTTGGAGGTGCACTGCAGTCGGTTCACTAAACATTTCGGAGTAGAGAAAATAGTGGCAGTACTGCAAAATTATTTTATTAGATGAACCTTTGTCAGGATGTTGGGAGGTACATTAAATCCTACATTTCCTGCGCCATTGCAAAACCAACCATTAATAAATAAGGCCTATATAATCATTTTCCTACCCCTAGTCGACCTTGGGAATCCATCTCCATGTATTACATGTCAGGCCTTCCTTCTACGAAGCATGACAATGACTGCATTTTCGTGGTTGTCGACATATTCTCTAAGATGGCCATTATGGCGGCCTGCAAGAAGAGTATCACAACAGATGCCACTACTAGGCTCTTCTTTGAGTGAGTGTGGGTACACTTTGGGATCCCAAATCCCATTGTCTTTGATCAGGACAGCATATTCCTAAGTCCATTTTGGTCAAGTCTCTGGTCAATTCTAGATTCCAAACTCACTAAGTCCACGGCTTTCCATCCCCAAACTTATGGCCAAACTGAAGTCATCAACAGGATTATCGTACACATTCTGTGCATGTACAAATCGAAGCATCCACGCACATGGGATGAAAGCCTCCCCTATGTACAGCACAGCTACAACAGAGCTCTCCACAACTCAACAGGCCACAACCCCTTTCAGGTAGGGCTAGAATTTCATCCATTATGTTCCATTGATGTGGCCATACCATTTTCAACTACTGAGTCAAATTTGGATCATGTCTAGTCCGAAGCTAATAGGGTTAACATATTCATTGAGTACATTCAACACATCCGGTAGTAGGTCCTTAATATATTGGACAGAGCCAATGCTAAATACAAGCAACGCCATGATCAGCATCGGGTGCCACACAAGTTTCAGGTGGGCAACAAAGTTTTCCTATACTTGCAGAAGGAGCGCCTCGCTGGACCCCACCGCAAGCTTCGCCCTCTCTGATATGGGCCATACACCATCACCAAGGCTATAAGAGACAATGCCTTCAATCTTAGCATTCCATTGTTCCTTGGTTTTCTTAGACCGCCTTTGACCATACTTTCCACCATTGTTGGACACAACCGACATTGTAGAAAAGCTCACACCAACATAGCTAAACCCATATTGCATGGAACGTGCCACAATTGATCAGATCATGGACACACATTTCACAAAAACTTTCTAGCAGAAGATCCAATTATATCGGGTTATCAAAGTTGGACAACTCCTTCAACAAGGAAAGTGGCTCACCAGGGACCAAGTTCAGCAGAAGTTTCCCCATCTCATGGAGGCACTCGACGCAATGGGGATCATTGCTTCCTAACTGGGGAGGAATGATCCAAGTGGATATTGGTGGCCACCCACCTATTCCACTTGGACCCCCAACACTGTCTCTTTCAATTTTTCGATTTCAGCACAATTTACTATTTTCGGTAGTATTTCAAGTCCTGAACTTCCGGAGTCATTTTGAGGCCCTACATGAAATTTTTAGGGAAACAACAGAAAGACCAAAAACTTCCAAAATTAGATGGGTTGTTTGCTTTCAACCTCCTCTCTAATATCTTTGAAACGAGGTATTATGATAGCCAAACAGAGATCGTATGCCAAAGTTACGACCCTGGGAAGTTAATGTATCAATTTACCCAAACGAGGTCCACAGTTTTGGCGCTTCATCTCCTATGGTTTGGTTTTTGGATGTTTATGGTTTTCCATTATTTCTCAATAATAAATAGTCCTTTGAGCCTCATTGTAACTCAGTTCAGAGGCATGTAGCCACCACATCTCTTCTCAGAGATAAGCTACCATCTCTCGGGCTAGTTTAGTTACATTATGTTTGTAAGCATATTTCAGTATTCTGATATTAATGAAATGAAGTGTTATGTCTATTGCATTTACGTATTTATGGTTATATGTGTAATTTGTTACGTTCCTGTTTAATTTTGGATCAGTGGTATCATAGTGGTCTGCTCTTTCTCTGTTTTTCTTTGCATGTCCCCAACGAGGTCGGGATATAAGGAGTTAGGGCTTGATCTGGTTGAACCTTTGCAAGACCAGCCTCACAAACCCCAACGGCCCCCCATAGCGGAAGAAAATAAAGATGAGGGGGTTGAATATCCTTTAAAAATATTTCTTGAGGAAGCCCTCGAGTGATAGAGGAATGTGATGATGGATAAATTTTCCCAGATCATTCGAAGGCTACCCACAGGCAATGCATCTTCATCCCGCAGCCACTGTGGAGACGCCACTCCTTTTAAGGTACAAGTTAACTTCGATATTCCTGTATTGGAGGGCCATTGGAAGGATATTTTTCATTTCATGACTTTTCCAATCAGGAAAAGATTACTTTTTCACTTCTCAAAGCCGCCCCACACGTCAAGGACTCATGGGAAACCTACTGTGAACAAAAGGACAAGAGGGCATCCTCACTATTTTCAACGACACCCAATTGGGTTTCTTTTCAAGACACCATCAAGGAACAATATTACCCTGTAGGGAGATATGAAGATAAATACATAAAGTGGACTACGCTACGGCAGAGAAGGTTCCAAGATGTGTCGAAATTCACAAATATTTTCCATACCCTTGCACGAAGTTGGGTATCAAGGATTCTGAGCAGAATTTCGTACTCAAGTACCATGGCTATCTACACAAGTACATCCAGGATGAGATGGATTTCCTGTACATCTCCTCGCCTGGCATGGCATACCAATACGCTATCAATATTGAGCAGAATTTTAAATAGAAGAAGTGAGGCTTTGGATCTGCGAATCCAAAATAAGGAAAAGGAACCCCCAAACCACAAAGAAAAGGCCAAAGCCAAGGTAGGGCGACCTAGAACAACCCACCAAAGCCACAAGCAAATAAAAACACCACGAAGACAAAGAAGGACATGGGAAAATGGTGTGAGTTCCATAAGAGCTCCACTCACAACACAAGTGAGTGTCGGGCCAAGCAGTCATTGGTGGCCGAGCTGAAGGTTTCTGAATCAAATGCATGTGTCAACTCTGAGTCAGAACTAGACAAGGGGAATGACAAAGGGAAGAATCATTGATGCGGAGCCCAGTGCCACCGTGGCCACCACCAAGATCCAGAAGAATGATCTTGAAGATCCAGAGGAGGGGGGATGCCTCTTCCACTCACAGATGTGGGTGAAAGGTTCTCCATTGTAGTTCATTTTAAACCGCAGAAGCCAAAAGAACCTCATTTCAGTAGAGGTCGTGAATCAGTTTGGCCTACTGATGACAGCACATCTGCAGTCGTACACCATGGGGTGGCTTCCCCAAGGAAGAGATATTCGTATCAGCCAATAGTGTCTCCTTCCCTACAGCATCAATCCCTTCACGAATGAGATATTGTGTGATGTTTCTCCTCTTGAAGATTGTGATGTATTATTAGGACAACCATACTTGTGGAAGCGGCATGTTGTATATGATTCTAAACCTCGCTCTCTCATTATTACTTTGGGAAATAAGTTGTGCAAGATACCAGAGGTAGCCTCGCCTACTGCCATCTCGTTCATCACTGCAAAGCAATGCAGTAAGATCATTTCCCAGATTAGGAAAAAAAAATTCCTTATGATTCTCCCTCCAGGCAAGAAGAATTTTGTGGCAATGACTTCTAGACAGGGCTCCTTGACATAACAGCAAGAGATCAACAAGGTCGTGGACGAGTACAGGGACATTTTCACCTCACCTAAAGGGGTACCTCTGCACTATCAGGTCAAGCACTCCATTGATATGACCCTAGGCGTGTCACTGCCCAATGGACCGATATATCGACGCTATGTTCTAGAGAATGATGAGATCAAGAGGCAGATTCAGGAGTTGTTGTAGAAAGGGCACATCAGGCCAATCTCATCACCCTGTGGGATCCCGATTATATTGGTACTGAATAAGGACATGACCTAGAGACTCTGTATTGACTATCAGGCGTTGAACAGGATCATTGTCTGGAATAGGTACCTAATCCCACGGATTGATGACCTTCTGGACTAGCTCAAGGGGGTCAAATATTTCAGCAATATTGACTTGAAGTCTAGTTATCACCAGGTTCCTATCGAACCCTCTGATGTGTGGAAGATTTCCATCAAACTAAACGAGGGCCTTTTCGAATGGTTGGTCATGCCTTTCGTGTTGAAAAATGACCACGCAACCTTCATTAGATTGATGGAAGACATCTTGTGACCCTTCACCAATGCATTCATGGTGGTGTATTTAGATGACATCTTGATCTTCAACTAGAGTTGGGAAGAGCTCCTCTGCCATATTCGATAGGTCCTTCAAACCCTAAGATAACACGAGTTGTGTGCCAATTTGGAGAAATGCACTTTTGGCTTGACCCGAGTTCAATATTTGGGGTACATCATTGATGAGAAGGGTGTGCATGTGGACCCAACCAAGATACAAGTCATTCAGGATTGGCTAGCCCAAACCACTCTAACAGAGCTCCTCAGGGTCTTGCCAATTTCTACCACACGTTTGTAATGGGGTTCTCTCATATCACTTGGCCTTTAGGTCAAGTCACCAAGGGCGAAGCAAAAGAAAAGTTTTTTTGGTCTGAAACCCAACAGAAGGCATTTTCTAACTTGAAGCATCGCCTCTTCTCTACACCAGTGCTCACATTACCAAACCTGTAGCAACCATTTGAGATTTAGATAGACATCTCTGACTATGCTATTAGTGCAGTTCTTACTCAGTCAAGGCATCCAGTGGCTTACCACAGTGAGACACTTTTAGACACAGTCTGAAAGTATACCACTTATGACAAATAAATGTATTCCATTGTTCAAGTTTGTCATCAATGGAAGCATTAAATTTTGGGCAAGAAAACGATCATCCACACAGACCATTGATCCCTGCAGTTAATACAGACACAAAGGAAGTTGTAGAACGATCCCCATCAAAAATGGTCCACGTCACTGCAACAATTCCATTTGAACATTAAGTACAAGAATGGAAGCACAAATAATGTTGTAGACTACCTCAGCCAACCACTAGTCATGATGTTTATTACTGTGCTCGAATCATATGGGCGCGAGACTTCGATGTGGCAGCATCTTTACGAGAGTGATCCAAAATTCGAAATCACATACTAGACACTCTTAGAAGGTAAGAAAGTTCAAAATTTTCACCTCGAGGATGCATTGTTATGCCACCTAGGACACATCTATGTTCCTTCAAGCAAGCATGCCAATATGATTTGGGACGCACACTACAGTCATGTTGTTGGACATCTCAGAGTAGAGAAAATAGTGGAAGTACTGCAGAAGTATTTTTATTAGCCAAACCTTCATCAAGATGTTGGGAGGTACATTAAATCTTGCGCTACCTGTGCCATTTCCAAACCAACCATCAAGAATCAAGGCCTCTATACTCCTCTGCCTGCTCCTAGTCGACCTTGGGAATCCATCTCCATGGATTACATGTCAAGCCTTCCTTCTACTAAACACGGCAATGACTACGTTTTCGTGGTCTCGACAGATTCTCTAAGATGGCCATTATGGTGAACTGCAAGAAGAGTATCATAGCAGAGATCATTCTTAAGTGCTTCTTTAAGCGAGTGTGGGCACACTTTGGGATCCCACGGTTTATTGTCTTTGATCAGGACAGTAGATTCCTAAGTGAATTTTGGTAAAGTATCTAGTCGATGTTGGATACCAAACTCACTAAGTCCACGAATTTCCATCCCCAAACTGATGTCCAAACTGAAGTCGTCAACAGGATGATCATACACATTTTGTGCATTTACAACTCGAAGCATCCACGCACATGTAATGAAATCCTCCTCTATGTCCAACAAAGCTACAACAGAGCTCTCCACAACTCAACGGGCCACAGCCCCTTTCAAGTAGGGTTGGGATTTCAGCCATTATGTCCCATTGATGTGGCCATACCATTTGCAACTACTCAGGCAGATTCATCTCATGTCCAATCTGAAGCTGACAGGGTTAACAACTTCATTGAGCACATTCAACACAACCGTGAGCAGTTCCATGATATATTGGACATAACGAATTCTAAGTACAAGCAGCTCCATGATCAGCATCGGGTGTCGCACAAGTTCCAGGTGGCCGAAAAAGTTTGGCTACATTTGCAGAAGAAGCGCATCGCTAGACCCCACTGCACGCTTTTCCCCCTCCGATATGGGTCATACACCATCACCAAGTCTATAGGGGACAATGACTTTGAGCTTAGCATTTCATCGTTCCTTGGTCTGCACCCAGTGTTGAATGTAGACCGCCTCCGGCCATACTTTCCACCATTGTTGGACACATCCGATGTTGTAGCACAACTCACACCAACAAAGCTAAACCCAAATTACATGAAACATGCCACAACTAATTGGATCATGGACACACATATAAAGAAAACTCGCCAGCAAAAGATCCAACTATATCGAGTTGTCAAAGCTGGCCAACTCCTTCACCAAGGCAAGTGGCTCACGAGGGACCATGTTCAACAGAAGTTTCGCCATCTTATGGAGGCATTCAACGCAATGGAGACCATTGCTTCCTAAGGGGGAGTAATGATCCAGGTGGATATTGATGGTCACCCGTCTATTCCACTTGGACCCCCAGCATTGTCTCTTTCAGTTTTTCGGTTTCCTTAATTGTAGCACAATTTACTATTTTTGGCAATTTTTTGGGTCCTAAACTTATGGAGTCATTTTAAAGCCCTAAATGATGTTTTTAGGGAAAATTGAGAGACCAAAAAAATCCCAAACCAACTTATTGGTTTTTTTTTTCCTCCTCTTCGATATCTTTGAAACGAGGTATTATGAGAGCCAAACAAAGATCGTATGCCAAAGCTACGACCCTGGGAATTTGATGTACCAATTTACCCAAACAGGGCCCATAGTTTTTGCGCTTCATCTCCTAGTGTTAGGTTTTTGGATGTTTAGGGTTTTCCATTGTATCTCAATAATAAATAAGCCTTTGAGCCTCATTGTAACACAGTTCAGAGGCGCGTAGCCGCCACATCTCTTCTTAGAGATAAGATACCATTGCCCAAGCTATTTTAATTCCATTATGTTTGTAAGGATATTTCATTATTCTGATATTAATAAAAAGTGTTATTTCTGTTGCATTTCTGTATTTATGGTTATATGTGTAATTTGTTGCCTTCATGTTTAAGTTCAGATCACTCCCCCTTTGACATCAATGGCTAGTGGGTTTTGTTGTGTAAGCTAATATGGGGTCAAGGGCACCTTCAACATGTTAGTTAAAGGAAGACAATGCCCATATCAGAGCCTAAGAGTCATCTCCTATAGTGCAGATTTTCTATTGTTTCTAGCAGTCCTCATATTTAGAATTAGCGGCACATCTGAAGTAAGGAGGGCTCAACAATTGAAAAATACTTGTACAACCTCAATACATTTATTAATCCTACATAAATAGAAGCACACAATATTTCTACAACATAAGCCCTTCATCAGTTTATAGACCTTATCAGTAATGCATCCAATAGCAATGCATCATTAGAAGTATCATAAACTTCTATAGACTCAGTCAAGATATGAATAACAATCAGTCTCTGGTCATCAATCATAGATATGGATCACTCTTAACACACCACACACACATAGAAATTAAAAAATTAACCAATGATATCTCAATCCTATGTATCACTTTTCTCAATGCATCAACACCTCCATGAATTGGCCTACTACACAAAAACTTTGATCTCTTGATCTCTTAAGACATATCAACTTCATCTCATTAATGATCAAGGGTTTTTCCAAACTCATTCTATTTTGAGCCTTTGTTAAACAATTTTATCTACTCAATATTACAATGTTGTGCCATAACATCAAAATGTCACTGTGTTTCCCATTTATCAAACCTACACATATCCGAAGTGAATTCTTCTCAATGTAACTCAATTGGACGAAGGTTAACTAGTCCTTCTATCTGACAATATTTACTCTAAAGGGGGCATTAGCCTCCCTCATTTCCTTAATTTTTGCATTCTGAATGAGCGTAATGGTGGTGAGCTCCAGTATTGTAGCAATAATGCTACAACTCCTGGGGCTTCCTGTCTCTTAATTTTATCAACCCGGTAGTTCGTACAAACTTGGAAGCGACGGTGCTGTATGCACAAGTACTAGCCCTTGTCGCAGCTGTCACTTGGTCAGCTGGCACAAGTCCGCTAGGGCTTAAGCCAACTTCTATAGGCTCACAGAAGAAGCTTTATCAATGATGGACGAAAGTTAACTTCAAAGAAAGGCTACTCTACTTGACAAACTGAATCAAAAGCAACTTAAAGCATGTAAATCTATGAAACCCTAATTTAACTAGTATATCCTCTATAATGCAAAGAATGTGGGTGCAACTCTTATGAATGTTGTCATTGCCTCTAACAAGTATGAATGCATGGGTCTAAGCTACTGGCATCATGAGAAATGTGTTTTTGTGTTTTTCCTTTAAGTGTGTGGAATGATGGTGATCTTGAGCTAACTAGGGTTTGGTTGTGCAGATGGGATGGAGAAGGAAGGAAAGCGTGGGATAGGTTGGGGAGGCTAGGAGAGGTCCCTAGGGATCCTTAGCACCCATCCACAGAGGTTCCTCGCATTCAGATGCTCAGCAACCGAGAGAGTGGCCTCCTACAGGATGGCTGTGGAGAATCCTATAGGATACTCTGTTTTCTACAGGATGTCGAGAAATGGCTACAGGATGACCTACTGTGAATGTTTGGAGTGATGGAGGGATGTTGAAATGGTAGGGGGAGATGTGGAAGGTAGGGATGAGGTTGGTGATGGCCTTAGAAGCGAAAGATTAGGATGGGAGGTGAGTGTAGGAAAGAGGATGGAAGGTGAAGGGCTATGTCAACGAAAGGCGAGAGAATGGAGACACGTGAGGAATGCAAGACTTGATGAGGTAACAGAGCGGAGCAGGGGTCAAAGAGATGTCTGCATGCGTGATCAAGATGGAGGACAAAGTGATGGAACGAGAGAGAGAGGGAGAGCAGTGTAAGTGAAACAAATGATTATGACTGTTACTTAACCAAAAATGCATCAACCTAAACTACTTGTGCTTGTAAATTCAATGAGCAGCAATCGAAATGTGAAAGAGAACGTGCATGAAGCTGTGGTAAGGAAGTGCAGTGCATGAGTGGATGACAAGGAAGCATCTAACGTAACAGTGACTGTATCGCAGCAATCATCAAGTGAAGAAATGCGTGTTTTTGGTGGCTAGCTTTGGGCTGCACCCCAATCTTCACGAAAGATGGCAGTGAGTCCTAACAGCCTTTTTGTTGGAGCTCCAATGGACTCTATCTATCCTCTGCTACACTAAATGACTGTAAACAAACTCACCATAAGCAAATCCTATCTACTCATGAAAAAGACCAACTCATCAACTTGTAATTCGAATTGCATGTGTAAATGGAAAGCTCACAATGCTGCAATGAAATGGAAATAACACTACAACAGAGGGGATCTATGGCTCTCAGGTTGGGCCCTAACCTGAGAGCTATAGTCTCCTTAAGGAACTCAGAACTAGATCACAAACTGTCTTCTTTATTCATAACTGATATCATGCCAAATTGGCTTACAAAAGAGAACGAAACTTGAGCTGTGCTCCAAAATTACAATAGTAATACGAGAGTTTCAACAACCTAACCAAGGCTAAGGCTTCTATACTTATACAAAACGATGCTCCAACAGATATCCATGATTCTAGGAGCTCGGCTATTCAATCTATAGTTTAACTGCTGATCCTGTAGGATGGTCATAAATGCTGTTTCCTGTAGAGCAGTTTTGAACTGCTGTTCCTGTAGAACAGCTGGCCGTGTATTAAGCTCGGAGGGAGGCTGAAGTGGGCTCGGAGTTCTTGGTGAGGATCACGAGGAATGTCCCCCAAAACCGTGGACAAACTCTCCTTATGTCAGCAATGCCAACTCGTTGTCTCCTTGCCACCTTTTCGTTGTCTTTTGCTCCCTTTTAATGCCAAAACCTGGAATCACAATGCATTAGCTACGTGGATAAAGTGCCTATCCTTTCTCCTACAAACAACATGAATAAACTAAGAAGTGTATGCATAAACAATAAAAATGAATGGTTTGAGCAAGCAAAATAGGCCAAAAATGAGCCCAAATTGTACCAAAATTGGGGCTCATCATCACCCCCCAGCTGAACCATTTGCTCATCCTTGAGCAACCTTGCCCCTGCTCCTTGTCCTTGGCCGAGGACTCGGGACCGGAACAGGCTGTTTCTTTTCTGCTTTTGATGGTCCTGCCTTTTCTGCCCCTGATGGTGATGAGGGTGATGCTTCCTTCCCTTTTTCTATTTCCTTGAGTCGGGCTTCAGAAGGCGACTAGCCTATCTTTCGTGTCCAGGAAGTTATTTTTGGGCTCCCTTTTTCGGGGGTAGCTGATTGTTTAGAGGGGGTTCTTGCAATGGGTGAAGTAGGTGCATCCCCTGAAGTGGTATGGCCACTGGGTGAAGGCTGTGGCTTGCTTGGGGACATCCTCTTGCTTCTCGTGGCTTCAGGTGGCAGAGGGGTCTCCCTCTCCCTTTTCTCTTTCGGTTTTGGAGGAGTGCTGAGGACAGCCAGTGCCGCTGCTGCCTCCTTATCGAGGATGTCAGCCTTCTCTTTCTTGTGTTTTGCTTTCTCGGAGCTCCTTGTAGAGGGTCCCTCCTTTTTAAATTTCAGGCTTCCTGTGGAAGACCCTGCTTTGCCCGCTTTCGGGCCTCCTGTAGAAGATTCCTTCTTTGTCTTCGGGCTCTCTAGAGGAGGCTGTTTTTCAATGACCTTCGGGCCTCTTGTAGGAACCCCTCTTTCCAGCCTAGTGATTCTTGTAGGAGCCCCTGTCTCTGTCTTCGGGCTTCCTGTAGAAGCCTGTGGTTGTACTGTCGGGCTTCCTGTAGAAGCCTTTATCTCCATCTTTGGGCCTCCTGTAGAAGCCTGTTTCCCAGCAATTTCCGGGCTTCCTGTAGAAGCCTTGGTCGTTGCTCTTGGGCTTCCTGTAGAAGCCTGCTCCTTACTGATCTTCGGGCTTCCTGTAGAAACCTTTGCCTTTGTTTTCGGGTTTCCTGTAGAAGCCTGAGTTTGCGTTTTTGGGCTTCCTGTAGAAGCCTGTGATTGCGTTCCTGCAGATGCAATTCTCACCACCTTCTCTTGCCTTGTTGCGTGGCTTTTGCGTTTGGCTTTGACTGCAGAAGCTGACGAGGTGCTTGGGCTGGCAGGGGCCACCTCAGCTTTGACTGCCCTGCTCTTCAACCTCTGTTCTCTTGCTGATAGGATGAGGGTGTCCTCTTTGACTTTGTCATCTTCTCCCTCCTCCTTCTTCTTTCGTTCCTTTTTCTGTGCTGGAGCCGGAACTTTTTGGCTTTTTCCTTTCTTACTCCCAGCTGCCGGCTCGTCTTCTTCTCCGTTAGAGGATTCCGCTTCTTCAAGCAACATTTTTATGTTCCCCGTTCTTGATAAGTTCCTAAATGATTCCCAAGCGAGGGGAACTTTATATGAGCGAAGAGCATCCTCCACGAGGAGCTTGACTAGCCCATGGTGGGCTATCTGGTCCGGAATTCCATCCTTGAGCTTGGTGGAACACTCCATTAAGGATTGTAGTAGAAAGTAAGGAATGCTCAACCTCTGTGCTGCAGGGAGGTCAATCTGGTGTCTTAGTTCGTTAAGCAGCCTGAAGTGATACGCATATACAATGCTATATCGGCCCTCACAGGTGATATATTTCATAATTTGTAGACTGACTTCGTTCCATGGCGGCAACAGGCTTGCCCTTTTGACTCCATTTTTGTCTTCGGTGAATGACTCTTCCGGTGGGAAGAACTCCTTCTTTGCTTGCTGGCTCTGTTTCCGCTCTTCTTTGTCCCACGGCAGACCCATGGGCAACTCTGTAATCCGACTGATATGCTCGGGGGTGAGTTTGAGGCTGAGACCTCTGAAGGTTACCGTGGCCAACGTCTGTGATTTAGGCTGCAGAGCCTGCAAAAATTCCGCGGCTACTTCCTCATCGTAGCCCTGTAGTTTATCACAGAAAGGCATCCATTGTGCTCTAGTGAAGAGCTCAACCACTGCCGGGTTTCTCCTTAATGCATTTGAATTAGTGGGCTCTCGCCTGATAAACCCGCCAGGCATGATGAACACAGTGTTTGTACCAGAGGTGGTGGATACACAGGAAATTCGGTCTTAAAGACAGAACATGCAATGAATTTTCAGACCACAGTGTGATTATACAGCTATCCTGTAGGAGCGATAATATAGGCACGGCAAACCGAAATTTTTTTATGACCACACTGTGACTAATTGCCTTGCCACCTTTTAAAAAACCAATTGCGGAAGGAGTTGCAGGGTTACCTCTTTTCTGCCACCTTTTTTTTTTTTACGTGAAGACTTCACCTTCCTGTAGAGCCGCGTGCCTGTAGAAACTGCTTCCTGTAGGACGGCGTTCCTGTAGAGACTGTTCCTGTAGGAGCAATGTGCAGCCTTCGGGAAGAGCTTTTAGCTGGCTGGCGGTCGAGAGGTGCTTTACTAGCGTTCAGGTAGCCGAGAGCTCGGCGTGTCAACATGCAGAGGTAAGCAGAGGATCTACTCGAGTTTTGAAGTGAGGTTGATGGAGATACACGCTTAATCGAGCCGATTAGATTTTGAATCAGCGCAGCTCGTGGCGCGGGGGTGAGCTGTCCCCGCCGGACCGTTGGGTGACGTCACCCCTCATCCGCCTGCACATTCGTTTGTTGCCGCATTCATTCCCACAAATCTGCCGCCGCCCTTTTCGGTTAAACTTCACTTCTCGGTTAACGGGACTGATCTTCACATGCTTGCTGCGTGTGTCTCTCGTCGTGGCTGCCACCTCGTCCTCTGACTATCCCTTTACTAACCGACGTGGCCCATCACTGGCCTTTAGGCCGCTCAACCATTCACCTTTATGCCATGCAAAACAAATCGAAGTAATAATCATACAGTTTGATGGAGAGAAGGATTAGAACACTTACCTGCGCGCGGCTGCACATGATCTCCAGATTTTTTTAGCGATGGATCCACCTGCCGCATGTGGCTGCACATTCCTGTAGGCTCGTGGTTACAGGATGCTGGCGATGGAGTGGATGGATCTGCGTTCATGCGCCCGTGTTTGATCTCAGATGGCGGTGCTGTGAACGGTCTTCACTTGAGCAGGTCGAACTGTTACAGGATCCCCGCGAGGGGTCTTGTCACCGTTCTTTCTTCTCGGGTGTATGCTGCATGCTGGCGGTTCTGGCTTCTCGATCATGATCCCAGCGCTTCTGATGTATCAACATGGATGTGGTATGGTTCTCGGTGCTTAGTTTCTCTTTGACAGGTGCTTTCTCACGAGAACTGATTACTTTGGTGTGTTGCTGCAGGGATCTGGGTTGCATGGCGACGAGGGTGGTGGAGGACGATAATGGCAATGTTCAGGGGTGCCATCATTGACATGCATGCATTCGATCCACTCCTCAGTCACTAGATCTTCATTTGAAACACATTTCGGCCATCGTAACCTTCTACAGGAAGTTTCCTGTAGAACACAGAGCTTCCTGTAGAAATTTGGCACTTTCCTGTAGAAGATCCACGTCTTCCTGTAGGAAGACTGTCTGTTCCTGTAGAAAAACTGTATCCTCCTGTAGAAGATCTAAAGCATGATAATAACTGCACATACCTTAAAAACATTGTTGTTCTTGGAGGAGGTGCTGATGACATCCTTTGCTAGCATGATGAAGGCCCCTGGCTTGGAGTGGGGAGGCTTCTTCTCCTCCATAGAACATCTGCATGCAAACCTTTTTATTGTGCTGATTGTTTTTTCTCTCTTTTTTCTTTTTTTTTTCTTTTTTTTTTTTTTTAGAAAGGCAATAGGAGCGCCTCAATGAGGTTTTCACCCCCACTGCCTGCCTTGGGTGCCTCAGAGAGGTTTTCACCCAAGGATCTTTATTTTCCTTTTTTCTTGAAAGACAATAGGAGCGCCTCAATGAGGTTTTCACCCCTACTGCCTGCCTTGGGCGCCTCAGAGAGGTTTTCACCCAAGGATCTTTATTTTTTTCTTTTTTTTCTTTTTTTCTTTTTTTTTTTTGTTTTAGATCCTTCAGGGTATGCCCAAAGTGGATGCAGAACCCTTCTCTATGACCAAAACAGATTTCTCCATAGTGCTGATAAACTCTTGTCTTGAGAGAGGTCTTCTATAGATCTTCAATCGGTGCCCATTTACAAGCATGGGAATGGATTCCTCATCAATGGTTCGAATGAGGACAGATCCATTGTCATGGCACTGTTCCACCACATATGGGCCTAGCCATCTGGTTCTCAACTTCCCCTTGAAATCTTTGAATCTGGAATCATACAACAAAGCCCAATCTCCCGGCTGAAATTGCTTGTCATGGAGATGTTGGTCATGCCACACCTTCCTCTGAAGTTGAACCACCTCTGAGTGAAGGAGGGCCTGCATGCGGTGTTCATCCAGTCCATTCAGCTGCAATAGCCTTTCTTGCTGTGCATGGCTGAGATCTAGGTCCAGCTGAGCTGCCAACCTCAAAGTGTTATACTCAAATTCAATGGACAGCAAAGCTTTCTTCCCATAGACCAGCTCATAAGGTGTGAAACCGGTGGTGGTCTTCCAAGTGGTGTTGTAAGCCCATGTGGCTTCAACTAGGCGATCTGCCCAGTCTTTTCTGCTGCTGTCTACCACTTTGGTCAAGATCCCTTCTAGAGCTCTATTGGTGACTTCCACCTGCCCATTGGCTTGAGGATGATAAGGGGTGGAAGTCCTATGCTTGATCTTGTGATGAGCCAATAGATCTTCAACCAAGTTAGAGGTGAACTGGCTCCCTTGATCGGTCACCAGCTCTCTTGGGTAGCCAAACTTGTAGAAGATGTTCTCTCTTAAGAACTCAACCACCTTTTCTTCAGTTGCTGCTTTGATTGCTTTAGTCTCTGCCCACTTTGTCAAGTAGTCAGTACACACTATGATGTAGGATCTTTGCCTCGAAGAGGGATTGATTGGGCCCACAAAGTCCATGCCCCGCTTCTCAAATGGCTCGAGAGTCACTTGAGGTTGGAGAGGCATCTCATCCCTTTGGGTCGGTTTCCCCATTCTTTGGCATTGGTCACACTGGCTAACATATCTTCTGACATCTTGATGAAGTGTGGGCCAATAGTAGCCTGCCTGCATGATCTTGAAGGCAGTTCTCTTTGCCGCAAAATGTCCTCCACAAGGCCCATCATGACAGGTGAGGAGAATGTCAAAGACTTCCTCCTCCCTTACACAGCGCCTTAAGATCTGATCGGGGCCAAGCTTGAACAGGTTGCCCCCAATCCATGTAAATGAGGCACTCTTTCTGATGATTTTGCTCTTCTCTTTTGAAGAGAGGTGCGGAGGAAACTGAGCTGAAACAAGGTAGTTTGCTATGTCAGCAAACCATGGAGAGAGTACTGAGATAGCAAATAGATGCTCATCAGGCATCTGGTCATCCACCGTCCCATCTTCATCTGCAGACAAATCCAATCTAGACAAGAAGTCAGCAACAACATTTTCTTTTCCTGGTTTATCAACAATGGTTAGATCAAACTGCTGCAATAAAAGTAACCACCTAATAATACGAGCATTCACATCTGGTTTATTCATCAAGTATCTAATAGCAGCATGGTCAGTATGTACAAAAGTCTGGTAACCAGTAATGTAATGTCGGAACTTGTTCAGTGCATGAACCACAGCTAAGAATTCCTTCTCGGTTACAGTGTAATTCAGCTCTGCTTTGGACAAGTTTTTGCTAACGAAGTAAATGGCATATGGAAGTTTTTGCTCAACTTGTCCTAAGGCTGCACCTATGGCTTTGTTCGAGGCATCAGTGTGGATGTGGAAAGGTAGGGCCTAGTTTGGACCTCTTAGGATTGGAGCTGACACTAACTTGTCTTTTAATTCATTCAAACTCTTCTGACAATCGTCAGTCCAATTAAACTCCACATCTTTTGCCAACAAACCAAACAACGGTGAGGCTAACTTGCTGAAGTCTTTAATGAACCTCCGGTAGTATCCTGCTAATCCCAAGAAACTCCGGACATCCCTTACTTTTTGAGGAGGTGGAACCCTCTTGATGAGAGCAATTTTGTTAGGATCCACCTGCAATCCTTGAGAAGAAATGGTATGGCCTAGCACTGTCCCTTCAGTCATTAAGAATTCACATTTCTCAGGGCTAAGGGACAAGTTCATCTCGATGCACTTGGTTAGGACCTTTCCCAAGTTGGACAATGCTTCCTGGAAGTTGGCCCCATAAGGGGTAAAGTCATCCATGTAGATTTCCACTGCATCATGGACCAACTCCGAGAAGATGCTCAAGACAGCTCTCTGAAAAGTAGCAGGAGCATTGCATAGCCCAAAGGGAAGGAGTCGGTAGGCAAAGGTACCCCAAGGACAAGTGAAGGTGGTCTTATCTTGGTCTTCCGGGCTTATTTGGATTTGATTGTACCCGCTGAACCCATCCAGGAAAGAGAAGAACTTCTTTCCTGCCAGTCCATCCAACACTTGATCTATGAAGGGTAGAGGGAAATGGTCCTTCTTGGTAGCTTTGTTCAGCTCCCGGTAATCTACACAGATCCTCCACTTCCCATTCTTCTTGGGAACCAACACCAGAGGGGACACCCATTCACTATCTGAGATGGGGTAAATGAATCCGGCGTCCAACAGTTTTTGCAATTCTTCCTTGACAATGTCCTTAAGGGCTGGATTCATTCTCCTCTGGGGTTGCCTAACTGGTTTACAATCCTCTTTGATGTATATATGATGGGTACAGACCGAGGGATGGACTCCTTTCATCTCCTTATAGCTCCAAGCAAAGGCATCTAAGTGGTTGGACAATAGGCTACACAACTCCTTCTCCTGGGAAGGAGATAGGGAGGAGCTGATCTTCAATGCTCTCTCAGGGCCGAACTCCACATTCTTAACTCTGGGAGTGACAGGGTTGGTTGTACAAAGATCCACTAAGGTGCTGGCTTGGGCATCCTCCACCAATTTTTCTAAAGGTAGTGCACTGGTAGGTGGGTTTTGGATCAAGTTCTCGATCAAATCATCCTCGGTTGGGGGATTTCTTCTATTGGTTTCTATGGTACATAGAGGTGCTGAATACACCTCGTCTTCTTCTCCTTCTTCCAACCAGAGTGGTAAGTCATGCTCTAAAGAGGGTTGGGCAGGAGGGTATAGGACAAGTTGCTTGGACATAGGACCATTTTTTATGGTCATATTTCCAGCACGACAACTGATATAGGCATCTGCAGTGGCTAACCAAGGCCTTCCCAAAATGAGGGGATAGCCAGTAAGCCTTGCCTTTGGTTGTAGAACCAGGAAGTCTGCAGGATACTCCCAAGAGTCAATAGAGACCAAGACATCCTCCACAATCCCTTCGGGAGTCACGGTGGAGCGATCTGCTAACTGCAGTACTGTCGAAGTCTTTCTCAAGGAACCCTGAAGATTGAGTTTAAGCATGGTATCCCTGGTCATCACATTGATGGCTGCCCCCAGATCAATCAAGGTGTGGGGGATAATGGTGCCATTGATGTGTACATCTACTACAGGACTTCCAGGATCTAGGTATTTTGGGCAGATGACTTGTCCTAGCATAAGGTCAGACAGTTGTCCTATGACGTTGATAGTTGAGGCATCTTTCTTCCGTCTGCCTGGGTGTTTGAAACACTTCTCCTTAATCAGCTTGTTATATATTGGCACATCCTTGATGGCTTGGAGAAGTGGGATTTTAACACACAACTGTTTGAGCTCACCCAAAAGCTCATCTTCCTCCGGGTTGGGTTGTGTGGTGGCTGTAAGTCTCTCAGGAAAGGGTGGAATAGGCTTTGGTTCACTTTCCTAATGGTCTTCCTCCTCCTCTGGGGGAGGAGGTTGGCGATCTGGAAGAGTCTTTCCAGATCTCAGATTGATCTCCTGGATCTCCACAGCATAGGTAGGGCATGAGGTCTCCCCAGTATATACCTGCTGAGCCTGTCTATTGTTGGGGTTCGGGTTCGGTTGAGCAGGCATTTGAGGTTGCCTTGGAGGAGCAGGAGGTAATGGTTGTGGCTGAACTGGAGGTGGAGGCAGAATGGCGGGAGGATTGTTGTATTGAGGCCTCCACCCCGACTGAGGTGCACTCCATTGAGGCTGCGACTGGGTATGTGAGTGATATGGATGAGAAGTAGGTTGAGTAGGGTACTGAGGTGGATAAGACCATGGAGGAGGCATGGACCAGGAAGGATGAGCAGGGGGACCCCAGGAAGGCATGGGAGTCAAGTGGTTGGGGTTGTAATAAGCTTGAGATGCCCCTTGCATCCCCTGCTGATAAGGTCTAGATCCTTGAGGCCTCCTTTGGTTGATGAAGTAGAGAGGTTCAGTGGGGGCTTCAGTCCCTTGGTACATAGCTTTAAACCCAGGCAAGGTTGGACACTGATTTGTTGGGTGGTCCTCCTCACAAACGAAACACACTTCAACCGAATGCAATGGACATTCGTTCTTAGGGTGTCTTCTGGTGCACCTAGGGCAGAAGACAGCCAAGGCTCTCTCAGCTTCCTCTTTCTTTTGCTGGATCCTGAATGTGTCCAGCTACATGGCAATGGTATGTCTCACCTCACTCTTAAGATCTTCTAATTGGTTTGTAAGCTCATGTTTGGAGAAAGGGACACCGGTGGAGAGGAGGTTTCCTCTACCTCGTTTTCTAGCTGCCCTGGAATGATTTCGAAACACAGTTTTGATGTCCTCATAAGGCAGTTGGTAAATGTCCCCCCCAGCTAACATGTGAAGGGTGTCTAGGAGATCTTCAGGGACTCCTCGGAGTAGAACCAACTTGAGGGATTCAGGGTCAAGTGTGCACCTGGCCCGTTTATAGCTAAGTTGGAACCTCTCCTCATAGTCCTCTAAAGACTCATCATTCCCCATGGTCATTCGAAAGATTTCTCCCTTGGTTTCCTTGGACCTACAATAATCCCTATACTTGGTATTGAAGGCTTGCTGCATCTGAGCCCAAGTGGTGATGCTATTCCCAGGTAATCCCATGAACCAACGTAGTGTTGCATCCTTGAGAGTGGAAGGGAAAAGCTTCAACTTTTGCTCATCCTCAGTATAGTCATAGGTTCGACAAAGGATAGCAAACTCAAACAAGAAGGTATCCGGATCCTCAGTGGTTAGTCCATGGAAGTGAGGCAAGGCAGAGGGGCTAATGTTTTTCATTTTCATATCCCCATTGGTTTCTCGGATGGGGAAAGCTCCTTCTATTCTCTCATCTTCTCTCCCATTATCAGCCATGGCTTCAGATGGAGTGGTTTCTAACTCTTCTTCGTCTATAGGGTCTTGGTATATCTCGGGATGTTCACCTATAGGTTCCTCTGGGTCACTGTCACCAAAGAAGAGAGAAGGGTGACTTAGTGATGTGGTGGGGGTGTTTGGTAGGAATTTGCCTGATCTATCTCGGTTCCTACGAGGCATGAAAGGGAAAGGACTCTTCTCTGTTTTTAGTGCTTTTGCTTTTTTCTTGTACCTGCAAAACTGAAACAAAGTGATCTACAACTAACTAGATTGCTCAAATGAAATTTGCGGAATTGGAAATATTAATCTAGGAAAGCAGGAAATATTAATCTAGGAAAGCAGGAAATATTAATCTAGGAAAGCAGGAAATACTAATCTAGGAAAGCAGGAAATACTAATCTAGGAAAGCAGGAAATACTAATCTAAGAAAGCAGGAAATACTAGTCTAAGAAAGCAGGAAAGTCTATGCTACTTTTGCAGAATGGAAATGAAGCAAACTACTTAGCAGAAGGTAAGAGTAGGAAAGTAGAGGAAAAGCAACAGGTGCTAATACTCTGACGCTTCCCCGGCAACGGCGCCAAAAAGATGGTGAGCTCCAGTATTGTAGCAATAATGCTACAACTCCTGGGGCTTCCTGTCTCTTAATTTTATCAACCCGGTAGTTCGTACAAACTTGGAAGCGACGGTGCTGTATGCACAAGTACTAGCCCTTGTCGCAGCTGTCACTTGGTCAGCTGGCACAAGTCCGCTAGGGCTTAAGCCAACTTCTATAGGCTCACAGAAGAAGCTTTATCAATGATGGACGAAAGTTAACTTCAAAGAAAGGCTACTCTACTTGACAAACTGAATCAAAAGCAACTTAAAGCATGTAAATCTATGAAACCCTAATTTAACTAGTCTATCCTCTATAATGCAAAGAATGTGGGTGCAACTCTTATGAATGTTGTCATTGCCTCTAACAAGTATGAATGCATGGGTCTAAGCTACTGGCATCATGAGAAATGTGTTTTTGTGTTTTTCCTTTAAGTGTGTGGAATGATGGTGATCTTGAGCTAACTAGGGTTTGGTTGTGCAGATGGGATGGAGAAGGAAGGAAAGCGTGGGATAGGTTGGGGAGGCTAGGAGAGGTCCCTAGGGATCCTTAGCACCCATCCACAGAGGTTCCTCGCATTCAGATGCTCAGCAACCGAGAGAGTGGCCTCCTACAGGATGGCTGTGGAGAATCCTACAGGATACTCTGTTTTCTACAGGATGTCGAGAAATGGCTACAGGATGACCTACTGTGAATGTTTGGAGTGATGGAGGGATGTTGAAATGGTAGGGGGAGATGTGGAAGGTAGGGATGAGGTTGGTGATGGCCTTAGAAGCGAAAGATTAGGATGGGAGGTGAGTGTAGGAAAGAGGATGGAAGGTGAAGGGCTATGTCAACGAAAGGCGAGAGAATGGAGACACGTGAGGAATGCAAGACTTGATGAGGTAACAGAGCGGAGCAGGGGTCAAAGAGATGTCTGCATGCGTGATCAAGATGGAGGACAAAGTGATGGAACGAGAGAGAGAGGGAGAGCAGTGTAAGTGAAACAAATGATTATGACTGTTACTTAACCAAAAATGCATCAACCTAAACTACTTGTGCTTGTCAATTCAATGAGCAGCAATTGAAATGTGAAAGAGAACGTGCATGAAGCTGTGGTAAGGAAGTGCAGTGCATGAGTGGATGACAAGGAAGCATCTAACGTAACAGTGACTGTATCGCAGCAATCATCAAGTGAAGAAATGCGTGTTTTTGGTGGCTAGCTTTGGGCTGCACCCCAATCTTCACGAAAGATGGCAGTGAGTCCTAACAGCCTTTTTGTTGGAGCTCCAATGGACTCTATCTATCCTCTGCTACACTAAATGACTGTAAACAAACTCACCATAAGCAAATCCTATCTACTCATGAAAAAGACCAACTCATCAACTTGTAATTCGAATTGCATGTGTAAATGGAAAGCTCACAATGCTGCAATGAAATGGAAATAACACTACAACAGAGGGGATCTATGGCTCTCAGGTTGGGCCCTAACCTGAGAGCTATAGTCTCCTTAAGGAACTCAGAACTAGATCACAAACTGTCTTCTTTATTCATAACTGATATCATGCCAAATTGGCTTACAAAAGAGAACGAAACTTGAGCTGTGCTCCAAAATTACAATAGTAATACGAGAGTTTCAACAACCTAACCAAGGCTAAGGCTTCTATACTTATACAAAACGATGCTCCAACAGATATCCATGATTCTAGGAGCTCGGCTGTTCAATCTATAGTTTAACTGCTGATCCTGTAGGATGGTCATAAATGCTGTTTCCTGTAGAGCAGTTTTGAACTGCTGTTCCTGTAGAACAGCTGGCCGTGTATTAAGCTCGGAGGGAGGCTGAAGTGGGCTCGGAGTTCTTGGTGAGGATCACGAGGAATGTCCCCCAAAACCGTGGACAACCTCTCCTTATGTCAGCAATGCCAACTCGTTGTCTCCTTGCCACCTTTTCGTTGTCTTTTGCTCCCTTTTAATGCCAAAACCTGGAATCACAATGCATTAGCTACGTGGATAAAGTGCCTATCCTTTCTCCTACAAACAACATGAATAAACTAAGAAGTGTATGCATAAACAATAAAAATGAATGGTTTGAGCAAGCAAAATAGGCCAAAAATGAGCCCAAATTGTACCAAAATTGGGGCTCATCAAATGGTATAAACCCAAATCCTCGTACTAGTAGATTATCACTCATGAGTTCTCTATGAATTTGTTGTAGATAAAAACAGCTCAAAAATATTAGAGTATCCACTCTCAACCTCTTTCTCAATTCTTCTAGCCTTAGAGATCTCAATATCCTTCCTCTTCATCTAATTAAAAGAAAAAGAAACTTCTATCTCATCCACTTTGGGTTTTTCAAGGAAATTATTATTGAAAAAGTTTGCATTGGATGAATCCAATATGACACCTCTTGTTCCTTTTGGTGAATCCAAACACCATATATTCAATACCTTTGTATCCAACCGTACTTATTTTTCAAAATTCTCCATCTTGAAGGTCCATTGCAACACTGGAATACAAATGCAAAAGCCTTATCTTTACATTTGAATAATATTTGTATCCTCTGTAGAGAATTGAGAATCTAAATAAGTTTCAAATGATGAATATTTTGACCATATCCTTACTTCCACCAATGCACATACAAGAAATCGAAGAGGAGATACATCATCGAGGCAATGTCAAGACTACTACGCAAGAGAGGAATTAGGACCAACACCTCTATATCACTTTATTCATCCACCTGCTTGGCTCACCACAAACATCGAATGTCATCTAATAACACAGTGGACTCCATTGAATAATTTCTCAAGGTCTGGGTATAACTATTTTGATATGGTATATGCATACACAGAGGCATCCTTACCCAAATTGTTATGGCATCCCCGCGCATGATCCTAACATATATTATTCTTGTTAGAAGGTCTGGCTTCAACAATAATGCATACCTTCAGTATTTTTTGACTTGTGTTGTTGATTTTCCCAATCTTAGTATGTATATTATGTAATGCATACTACATTTTGACTTTTGTAACCATTATAAATTTGTTTATTTGGTAGACCATCATGCATACCTCTCTGATGTTTAGCTTTCATTCCATAATGCTTTACCAATCATGTTGATAACATTTAACACTTCCTAGTTTCCATGACTTATGTAACATTCCACATAGGCTTTCCTCTAACTTGTAATATCTTTTTCCTTAGGTGCACTTCATACTATGTCGAGTTCACTGTATACTATCATCTTCCCTACACTCTTGATTCTGTTGAGAAATCTAGGGCATGAAGAGTTAAAATATTTCTCTGCTTGATAACTGCTTGTGATATATTCTTACTTCTTAGCTTATAGTCTTTTCTTTTGTTATGTTATTATTGTGTTCTTTTCATCAAGACAATTACCAATATGCACAATAAAAGACTAGTGACACAGTATGTATCCTTGTCAGCCAAGGCCAAAACCTCTCACCTCTTGAGAGGAAAACCCAATCAAAATCTTCTTCTATATCTTCAACTGATGAGTACCAAGACCATGACAAAGACCCCTGACTATAGTATCCTCCAAAAAACCTTGTCACTAACCTTGATGCTCTACCTCTTCCCTTTCTCGACTTGCTTCTTGATCTTGAACTACTCTCCTCAGCTCCTTCTAGAGAAACTCGGTCTCTATCCTTCACACTGCTTCTTCTCGACTTCCCTTAGAGAAACTCGGTCTCTATGATCTCATTGGATTCCTCTAGAGAATCTTGGTCTCTAGATTTCTATCTCTGTCACCCAGAAAAAATACCCCAAAATAACCCTTCCTTCTGATCCGAATTTAAACAGGAATTCAACAAATTACAGATATAACCATAAATATAGAGATGCAGTAGAATTAACACTTCCTTTTATTAATATCAAATAATGAAATATGCTTAAAAACATAATGGAAATGAAACTAGCTCGGGCGATGGTAGCTTATCTCTAAGAAGAGATGTGGCGGCTACATGCCTCTGAACTGAGTTACAATGAGGCTCAAGAGCCTTTTTATTATTGAACAATAAAAGAAAACCCTAAACAACCAAAACCCTAACCCGAGGAGATGTAACACCAAGAGTTTATGGGCCCTGTTGGGGTTAGTTGGGAAGCCAACTTCCTGGGTCGTAACTTGGTCATATTATCTTCTTTTGATTTGCATGATACCTCTTTGGAAAGATCTCTCCGAGGAGTACCACTAAAAAATTAATTTCAAAGAAACAACCCAGACAAAAATTACCAAAAAATGTCTTTTGGGGCCTCAAAACAGCTTCAAAAGTTTAGGACCTGAAAAACTGCCAAAAATAGTAATATGTGCTACAATTAAGGGCACTGAATAAAAATAAATAAATAAATAAATACAAAAGTTAAAAAAATTAAAAAATTAAAAAAAATAATAATTAATTAATTAATGAAAATAAATAAATAAATAATCCGAGGGAGATGGATCGCACGCGCAAAGGACTGGGCTAGGGTTTCCTTTCGCGCATCTACTGCGGTTCGTAGAGGCTAGGGTTCGATAGCACTTCTACGTCTAGTTTTACTACCGCTGCGGTCACGGTCCAGGGAACCTCCAGCTGCAGCATCCCCATCGATTTCTTCACCTGTCATTTTCGGTCGCCGACAAAGTGACAGTTATGGATGACTCGGAGCATGAAGCGGTGGACTATTCGGCGGATCCCTCGCCGGACAAAGCTATTTTTGGGAACCCCTGTTTTGCTCCTCGTTCTCAGTACGCGCCTTCCTCATCTTCTATTGTGCCTGCGCGCTCATCTTATCCATCCTCCGCTGCGCCCGTCGTATATCACGCCATCCCATCATCCGCTGGAGCATACCCCATTGAATCTCCGCCTTTCGAAGTCCCTCCGCTCTCGCCGGGTTCTCTGCAGTTCTTGGCCTCACATACTCCTCCCTCGCCCTCTTTCGATCCACAGGCTCCGCCCCTCCTATCGGTGCCATTCCCCCCGCCGGTCGCTACACCTGCATCTCATCCCTCCGTCTCGGGAGTTCGCCCATCTGGTTGTTTTGAAACTCCTGCGGTCGTTATTCACCCCTCAAATCCCCCTTCCCGGGAAGGTATTACAAATCCTCTGGTGGATCATCCGTCGGCCCCTCGATCCGGCAAAAAGAAGGCAAAATGTGTTAGATCTACGACACGGGACATCTCCATCAAATTCGACGAATCGAAGCCGCTCGGAGAATATATGGACATTGCAAACACTGTGTTAGTAGGGCACGTCAGGGGTAGAACATACTCGAGACAGAGGCTCAATCTATGGGTAAAGGAGATCTGGGGCGGAGTGCTTTTTGACCTTCTAGAGGTCCATGTCCTCCCCAGAGGATGGTTCTCCCTTAAATTTTCCAAGGAAAGTCAGACAAACCTGGTGTTTGGCTAGTACTGGCATATAGAAATGGCCCCGGTCCTCCTCAAGCGCTGGAATCCCCTTTTCGACCCTGAGCGGGAGCAGCTCAGTGCAGGACCAATCTGGGTACGCCTCCCAGGTCTACCGTTACCATTCTGGGCTAAAGAAGTTTTCATACAGGTTGGCAATGCCCTAGGGACTTATTTGGACTACGATCGCACATTTGTGGAATCTGGGAGTCGAACACTTGCGCGGATTTTGGTTCATCTGGACACCCGGGAAGGGCTTGAGGAGCAGATCACGCTTCAGTGGGGAAGATGTATCAGAGTGCAGCTACTGGATTATGAAGGAGTCCCCTTCCGTTGCAGGCGATGCCATAAAGTCGGTCATCTTGCTAAGGACTGCCCTCTCAACAAGAAAGCTGAGGACACTCCGAAGAATACCCCGACTCCTTCCAGGATGGCATCTCCCAACACTGCTCGTCCTCCCTCTCCTGGCCCGCCCCTTCGGCTTCAGCTCCCGTGGATGATTCGAGACTCCGGCGTCCATCACCTCCTATTACCAGGGCACGCTCGGTGGCAGAAGCGGGTATGATCTCAGGTTCTTTTACCTCTCATTTTCATTCTTCGTTTGATGGTAACCATGTCATTAGTCCCACTACACATCCCTCCATGATTCAATGCTCATTAACATCATCTCCTTTAATTTGCAACACCGATCCCATCATATCCACTTCTTCCCCTGAGGCTTGCACCTCCCCACGGCAGTCTTCCCCTCCACACCCATACTTTCTTCGATCTAGGAATCCTGCCAAAGAGACCCCGGCTGGACATTCTGGTCTGGGCATTGTTATTCCTGAAGGGGGTGTATCGAATACCAGAGGGAGAAAATCCCATCTCTCAAAGGCCATTAAACTTGCTGGGGCAGAGGTGGTCTCTGGCTGGCAATCGACCATTGACGGGGTCCTTAGAGCAGGACACACCCCGAGAGGTGTTCCCCCATGAAGTGCCTATCCTTTAACTGCAGAGGACTGGCTAGTTCCTCCAAGAAACTAGCCATGAAGCGGCTCGTTGAATTTGAGCCTATAGATATTATCATGTTACAAGAAACCCTCTGCTCAGCTGATCAGAGTTCTCGAGCCTTGCAAGCCTTGGTCCCTGGTTGGAGCTTTTATGCCAATGATGCAGTAGGTCGATCTGGGGGGCTTGCCATTGGGATCAACCCTCGCTCCATCAAACTGAATTCGATCTGGGGGAGGGCAGGGTTCATTGGTTTGGACGTTTTCTCAGCTGATCTTGGCATGGATCTTAGAATTGTCAATGTTTATGCTCCCTGTTCCCAGAGAGAAGCGTTCTGGCAGCACATCCTACACCTCCCATTACTGAATGGAGACCTCAATTTCTCTCTGGGATTCAGGGAGTCTTGGGGCTCAGAAGCAAAAATCGATCCCATTACCGATTTCATGACCAATCTGCTGGAGCAATCAAACTTCATGGATATTCCCATGCAGCGCCTCCTCCCTACTTGGAGGAATAGACAAGTTGGGGATGCTGCTCTTGCTCACAGACTTGACAGATTTCTCCTAAAGGGGACTCTCCTTCAGCGTGTGCATCTCTACAGACAATGGGTTGGCTCGGGGGGCTATACGACCATAATCCTATTTATCTGGAGATTTAGGGTCCTTCCAAAAAACCCAAGGCACCCTTCAAATTTAATCACACCTGGCTGAAGGATCCCTCATATATCAAGCTGATAAAGGATTACTGGATGGCTCACCCTATCAATGACAATGAATCTCTTGCCAAAGGTTTCTGCAGGAACCTTACAGAAATAAAGCATATTTCTATACAGTGGGCTAAGGAGAAATTGGAGTGGGAAACAGCTCAGCTCATCCAAATTGAGGCTGATCTTTGCTCTCTCACCGACGACCGAGGATTGGGGTTCATTTCAGCTGATGACAAATGCAGGCTTATTGACTTAGAAAATCAAAAAGCCAAGATCCTCAAGGAAAGAGAGGAATCCATCAGATTAAGGAGTAGAGCCTTATGGATACAAGCTGGGGATGACAACACAAAGTTTTTCCACAACTATGCAAAGAGCAGGAAAGTATCTAATACAATCTGGAAGCTCCCCTCCCCGGATGGCGATATCGCAGACAATTTTAACAAGCTTGCACACCTGGGCACCACCCATTTCAGGAATTTATACAAGAGCCCCCGGGAAGCTAAGCTACTGGACATCATCAATGTGGCAAACCACTTCCCGAGGTTTGTGGAGGAAGATGATGTGGAGGCTTTAACTGACCCAGTAACAGCTGAGGAACTCGAAGGAGTGATGAAATGGTTCAAGAAAGACCAAAGTCCCGGCCCAGATGGTTGGACCATCGAATTCTACTTAGCCTTCTTTGATGTATTGGGGCAGGATCTGCTGAGGGTGGTCGAGGAGAGCTGGACTACTGGATCCATATATCATGCTATCAATTCTACTTTCATTGCCCTCATCCCCAAATCGGACTCCCCGGCATCCTTTGAGGATTACCGACCCATCTCATTGTGTAACTGCCTCTATAAAATCATCTCTAAGACCATTGCAAACCGTCTTAGACCCATCCTTTCCAGGTCCATTGCCCCGCGGCAATTTGCTTTTCTAGAATCCAGGCAAATACACGAGGCCATTGGACTTGCACAAGAAGCCCTTCACTCCATTTGGTCAAAGAATCTTAAAGCCATCCTTCTCAAGATCGACCTTTCTAAAGCTTTCGATCGAGTCAGCTGGCTCTATCTTAAGATGATCCTCATACATCTGGGGTTTCCTCATGCTTTCATCTCTTGGATCATGGCCTGCATCACCTCTCCTTCCTTCAGTATCCTCATCAACGGCTCGGCCTCTACATTTTTCCACTCTAAAAGAGGTCTAAGACAGGGGTGCCCCCTATCACCCCTTCTCTTCCTCTTGGTCATGGAAGGCCTTAGCCGCCTCATGGAAGCTACAAAGAGGGATGGAGACATTGGAGGTCTTGGCATTTCCGACCTTTGCTATCTTACTCAATTACTTTTTGTGGACGATGTCCTTATTCTACTAGATGGCAGTATTAGAGACACCCGGACCTTCACAAAAATCCTGCAACGTTTTTCTACAGCTACTGGTATGCAGCCAAATCAGATGAAATCCACCATCACCTGCTCTCGCACTTCTGTTCAGGAGACCCGGACAGCCCTACAGGCTTTTCCTTACTCGGTTCACCCTCTGGATAGAGGCCTCAAATACCTAGGTTTCAATCTGAAGCCAACCTGCCAAAGGATAGTTGATTGGGTCTGGTTGGTGGTCAAATTGGAAAAAAGACTCATGGGATGGAGCTACAGATATCTCTCTAGGGCAGGCAGATTGGTGCTCATTAAATCCGTGCTAGAGGCCACCCCGGTCTTCTGGATGGCACTAGCCTGGATTCCAAGGAATATCCTGGGAAGGTTACAGCAGCTGTGCAATCGATACCTCTGGAACGGGAGTCACGAGAAAAGAATCTTTGCTTGGATCAGCTGGAAGAAAATCTCTCTGCCCAAAAAATGGGGAGGTTGGGGCCTTAAAGACCTCCCTGATTTCGCCAAGGCACTGGCTGCCAAGATGGGATGGACTTTGCTTACTAGCCAAAATCTGTGGACACAGGTAACCTATCACAAATACATATGGCCTCAAAATATTCTGGATTGGGCCCGGCTACCATCCTGGTCAACTAAAGGATGCTCATCAGTCTGGAAGGCTTTGATAGATTCCCTTCCTCTCATTCGGGACAATCTTGCTTGGCGAATTAACGATGGGATGACGGGCAGGATTGGCTTGGACCCATGGATAAACAGTGGGGGCAGACACATATTAAATCAGGAGCTTATCACTCATCTACAATCCCGGGACATTCAACATTTCGCTCAGATTGCCGATCAGCATCACACGGACATCTTCTCCCAAGCTTGGAAAATTGCCCAGCAACTGGATCTCCCTCTTCAATGGCATCAGGAATGGGAACGATATACCATGGCATTAACTGAATCACACATCCGCATCAAACAAGGGCCGGATGAACTTATTTGGTGCCTTGCGAACCATGGTATATATGCTCCAAAACATGGGTACAAGGCTCTCATATCCCACAGAACTCCGGAACAGATCCTCTCGTGGTGGCAAACAATCTGGAAGCTCAAGGCCCCTCCCCTCTCCAAACTCTTCTTCTGGTGCGCTCTCAATGGTATTGTCCCCACGAGGGATCATCTTACCCACAGAGCCATATACAGCCCTACCTGGTGTACCTTTTGCAAAAATGCGTCTGAAAACACAGATCACATTTTCCTACTCTGCCCTACTATACACAACCTATGGAGTAATATATGTAATCAATTGGGCATAGCGGGCCAATGGACTGGACCTGAAATACAGAGCGCATGGGATACCTGGTCGCATAATCACCCGGGCACAAAGTTACAAAACCTCCCCCCTGTGGCCACCTGGTATATCTGGCTCGCCGGAATCGGGCTATATTCGAGGATAGACCGATATCATGGAGCCGGATTGAAATCGCTATCATTGCTGCATATCAGGAGCTACCTGATCCGCCACCGCCCAGACCCAGAACCATACAGCCTATGCCTGATATCGACAGATCCACCCCGTGGGCCTTTTTCGACAGGGCAGCTAATCAAGCCGGGTGTGGAGGAGGATTTGTCCTGCACATAAATGAGCATCATAGATATCTTGAAAAATTGGGTTTCGGGAACGGATCAAACAACTTTGCTGAGCTTTCTGCTTTACACAATCTACTTCATTTTGCTTTATCGCATCATCACACAAAGATCAATATATTTGGGGATTCAATGGTGGTTGTTAACTGGATTAACAATGTCACTACTTGCCATTCACACACACTCATCAATTTATTACATGATACACTCACTCTCAAAGCAGCTTTTGATCATTTCTCTTGTTTACATATTTACAGAGAACACAATAGCGAGGCTGACAAATTATCCAAAGAGGCCTCGACACTTCCCCGAGGTGATGGGCAAATAGTGGAGCAGAATGGATCAGAAGAGCACCAATTTTACCAAAGGCCATATATAGATTAGAGACAACAGAGGGACAATAGTCCCAATAGCTGACAGAGAATGGAGACTTTATTGACTAAATATTTTGGAACATTGCCACTATGATTATAAAACAGAATCTTTTTGTGATAACGAATAGGCTGAAAAGCCAGAACAAATGAATGTATACAGCACTTTTTGTAACTACTCACTGAACAACACCTGAAGAGGTGAATATTGTATGAACAAGACAGTAATGCCATGGCATCTGCTTATGTAATTTTCTAATATCAATGAAAGTTACTGATTTTTCCAGTGGAAAAAATAAATAAATAAATAAATAAAATAAAATAAAATAATAATAATAATAATTAAAAATTAAAAATAATAATAATAAATAAATAAAATAAAATAATAAATAATAAATAAATAAATAAAAATAAAATAAATAAATAAATATAAATATAAATAAATAAATAAATAAAAATGACAAAACAATGGTGAGGGTCCAAGTGGAATAGGTAGTTGGCCACCAATATCCACCTGGATCATTCATCCCCCCTTAGGAAGCAATGGTCTCCATTGCATTGAGTTCCTCCATGAGATGAGGAAACTTCTGCTAAACTTGGTCCCTAGTAAGCCATTTTCCTTGGTGTAGGAGTTGGCAGGCTTTGACAACTCGATACAATTGGATCTTTTTCTAGCGATTATTCTTGATCTATGTGTCCATGCTCCGATTAGTTGCAGCTTGTTCCATGTAGTCTGGATTTAACTCTGTTGGTGTGAGTTGTTCTACAATGTCAGATGTGTCCAGTAAAGGTGGAAAGTATGGTCGAAGGTGATCCACATTGAACACTGGGTGCAGGCCAAGGAATGGGGGAATGCTAAGCTCAAAAGCATTATCTCCCACATCCTTAGTGATGGTATATGGCCCATATCGAAGCGATCAAATCTTTGGTGGGGCTCAGCAAGGCGCTCCTTCAGCAAATGTAGCCAAACTTTGTCACCCACGTGGAACTTGTGTGGCACCCGATGTTGATCTTGTCATTGCTTGTACTTCACATTGGCTTTATCCAATATGTCATGGACCTATTTGTGGATGTGTTGAATGTGCTCAATGAAGTTATTTGCCTTGACGGATTCGGACTCAACATGAGCTGAATCTGTCAAAATCGCTGCAAATGGTATGGCCACGTCAATCAGCCATAGTGGTTGGAATCCCGAGCCCACCTAAAAATATTTGTGGCCAATCGAGTTGTGGAGAGTCGGTTCTAGTTGTGTTGGACATAGGGGAGGCTCTCATCCCATGTGTGTGAATGCTTTGAGTTATACATGCACAGAATGTGTACGATCATCTTGTTGACGACCTCTGCCTGGCCATTAGTTTGGGGATGGAAAGATATAGACTTAGTGAGCTTGGTGTCCAACATCGACCAGAGACTAGACCAAAATGTATTGAGGAACCTGCTGTCCCAATCTGAGATGATAGATTGTGGGATCCCAAAGTGTACCCACACTCATTCAAAGAAGAGTTTAGCAGTGGCCTCTGTTGTGTTACTCTTCTTGCAGGCCGCGATAATGGTCATCTTCGAGAATCTATCGACGACCACAAAAACACAGTCATTTCCATGTTTAGTAGAAGGAAGGCCTGACATGTAATCCATGGAGATGGATTCCCAAGGTCGACTAGGGATAAGCAGCGGAGTATAGAGACCTTGCTTCTTGATGGTTGGTTTGGAAATGGCAGAGGAAGTGAAGGATCTGATGTACTTCCCGACATCTTGTCGAAGATTCAGCCAACAAAAATACTTCTACAGTACTTCCATTGTTTCCTTGACCCCAAAATTCCCAGTGGCCCGACTGTAGTGCGCTTCCCAAATCATCTTCGCACGCTCGCTTGTAGGAACACAAAGGTGTCCCAGGTGGCAAAACAAAGCATCCTGGAGGTGAAAATTTGGAACTTTCTGACCCTCCAAGAGTGTATGGTATGTATGGCCGAATTCTAGGTCACTTTTGTAGAAAAGTGGCCAATCAAAAGTCTCAGGCCCACAAGAGTTGAGCACGGTGGTTAACACCATGATCGGTGGTCATCTGAGGCAGTTTGCAACATTATTTGTGTTGTCCTTCTTGTACTTGATATTCAAATGGAACTGTTCCATGTATGTGGACCGCTTTTGATGGCAATCATTCTGCAACCTCCCTTGTGTTTGTATGACCTGTAGGGGTCGGTGTTCTATGTGGATGACCATTTCCTTCCCCAAAATGTAATGTTGCCATTGTTGGCAGACCTACACAATGGAATAAATCTCTTTTTCATAAGTGGAATACTTTTGGACTATGTCTGAAATTGTCTCACTATGATATGCCATTGGATGCCTCTGTTGAGTAAGGACTGCCCCAATAGCATAGTCAGAGGCATTTGTCTCAATCTCAAATGGTTGTTGCAACTCTAATAATGTGAGCACTGGTGCAGAGAAGAGGCAATGTTTCAACTCTGCGAATTCCTTCTGTTGAGATTCAGATCAAAAGTATTTTTCTTTTGCTCCTCCTTTGGTGACTTGACTCAAGGACCAAGTGATATGAGAAAATCCCAACACGAACCTGTGGTAGAAATTGACAAGACTTAGAAAGTTGTGAAGCTCTCTCAATGTGGTTGGGACTAGCCAATCCCAAATGACTTAGATCTTGGCTGGATCCACATGCACCCCCCATTCATCAATAATGTATCTCAAATACTAAATTTGGGTCATGCCAAAAGTGCATTTCTCCAAATTGGCACACATGTTGTGTTGTTGCGGTGTTTGGAGAACCTATCAGATGTGGTGGAGGTGTTCTTCCTAACTCTGGCTGAAGATTAGGATGTCATCTAAGTATACCACTACAAATGAGTGGGTGAATGGCTACAAGATGTCATCCATCAACCTCATGAAGGTTGCAAGAGCATTCGTCAACCCGAAAGGCATAACCAATCATTCGAAAAGGCCCTCCTTAGCTTTGAAGGCAGTCTTCCACACATTGGAGGGTTCGATTGGTACCTGGTGATATCCAGACTTCAAGTCAATCTTGCTGAAATATTTTCCCCCATTAGGTTAGTCCACAAGGTCATCAATCCATGTGATCGGGTACCTATTTCAGATAGTGATCTTGTTCAGCACCCGATAGTCAATACAGAGTCTCCAAGTCCCATCCTTCTTCTATACCAACACGATCGGGCTCTCACTGGGCGATGAAATCGGTCGAATGTGACCTTTCTGTAGCAGCTCCTGAATTTTCCTCTTGATTTCATCATTCTCCAAAATGGAGCGTCGATAGATTGGTTCATTGGATAATGGAGCACCTAGGGTCAGATCGATGGAGTGCTTGACCTGATAGTTCAAAGGCACCCCTGCGGGGTTGGTGAAGATGTCCTCGTACTCCTCCATGACCTTTTCCATATGTTGTTGTCGTGTGAAGGGGCCTTGTTTGGAAGCCGTGGCCATCGTCTTCTTCTTTCCTTGAGGGTGTATCATCAGAAATACAAATTTCCCGATTTTGGCATTGAACTTACCGCATTGTTTTGCAATAACCATAGAGATGGTGATAGGTCGTGCTACCTCTAGTATCTTGTACAACTTATTTCCCAATGTAATAATAACAATGCAATGCCTTGACTCATACATAGCGTGTCGCTTCCACAAGTTTGGTTGGCCTAATAATACATCACAAACATCAAAGGGAGAAACGTCACATAATATCTCATCCATGAAGGGCTTGATGTTGTATGGAAGGCGGCATTGTTGGCTCACGCACAGATCCCATCCTTGGTAAAGCGACCCGATGGTGTACGGTTGTGGGTGTGTTGTGGTTGGTAAGTCAAACCGCTTCACGACCTCTACTACAATGAGGTTCTTTTGGCTCCTGCTGTCAACAATGAACTGTACCGGAGAACCCTTTACCCTCATGTGGGAGTGGAAGAGACGCTCCTCCTCCTCTGGATATTTGGGTTCCTCTTTCTGGATCTTTGTGGTGGAAACAATGGCGTTGCACTCTGCATCAATAATCTGCTTCCATTTTTCATTCCCTTTGTCGGGTTCTGACTCAAAGTCAGAACGTGCATTTGATTCTAAAGCCTTCAGATCGGCCACTAGTGACTTCTTGGCCCGACACTCACTTGTGTTGTGGGTGGAGCTCTTATGGAACTCACATAACTTTTTCGTGTACGTCTTTGGCTTCGTAGTGTCCTCCTTTGCTTGTGGCCTTGGTGGGTGGTCCTAGGCCATCCCGCCTTGGCTTTGTCCTTTGTTCTATGGTTTGGGGGCACCTTTCCCTTGCTTCAAAAATGTAGATCCAAAGTCTCGCTTCTTCTGTTTAAAATTTTTCTTGATCTTGATGACATATTGGTATGTCGTGCCGAGGGAGGAGATGTCCAGGAACTCCATCTCGTCCTGGATGTATCTATGTAGGTAGTCAGAGTACTTGAGTACCAAATATTTCTCAGAATCATTGATACCAACTTCGTATGAAGGTTATGAAAAACATTGGTAAACTCTGGCACATTTTGGTCCCTTCCCTGCCGCAGTGTGGTCCACTTTATGTATTTGTCCTCATAGCTCCCGACAGGTTAGTACTGCTCCTTGATGGCATCCCATAATGAACTCCAAGTGGGAGCCAGCTGAAAACAATGAGGTTGTACTTTCATCCTTCTGCTCACAATAGGTTTCCCACCAGTCCTTCGCATGGGGGGTGGCTTTGAGAAGAGCAAAAGTAATCTTTTCCGGATAGAAAAATCATGAACAAAAAAATACCCTTGTAGCAGATTCAACCATTTATCTACAGTGTTTACATCTATTTGGCCCTCAAATATGGGAATTTAAAAGTTTAATTGTACATTAAAAGGTGTGGAACCTCCAGAGTGGTTGTTGGATGTGGATGCGCCACCGGTGGGCAACCGTTGAAGGATTTGGACAAAGTTATCCATCATCGTGTTCCTTTGTTTCTCGAGGGCATCCTTGAGAATTATTTTGATATGATCTCCTGCTCCCTCGTATTTATTTTCTTCCCCCATGGGAGGCCTTCAAGATTTACGAGGCTAGTCTTGTAAATGTTCGAGCCCTAACTCCTTATATCTTGACCTCGTTGGGGACATGCAAAGAAAAACGGAGAAAGAGCATACCGCTCTGATACCACTAGTCTAAATTTAAACAGGAACACAACAAATTATAGATATAACCATAAATACAGAGATGCATGAAAAATAACACTTCCTTTCATTAATATCAAATAATGAAATATGCTTACAAACAGAATGGGAATGAGACTAGCTCGGGCGATGGTAGCTTTTCTATTAGAAGAGATGTGGTGGCTACATGCCTCTGAACTGAGTTACAATGAAGCTTAAGGGCCTTTTATTATTGAAAAATAAGAGAAAACCCTAAACAACCAAAACCCTAACAAGAGGAGATGTAACACCAAGAATTTATGGGCCCTGTTGGGGTTAATTGGGCAGCCAACTTCCCAGGGTCGTAACTTGGTCATATTATCTCCATTTGAAATGCATGATACCTCGTTGGAAATATCTCTCCAAGGAATACAACTGAAAATGTGAATTCAATGAAAACATCGAGAATAATATTACCAAAAATACATCATTTAGGGCCTCAAAATGGCTTCGAAAGTTTAGGACCCAAAAAACTACCAAAAATAGTAAACTGCTACAATTAAGGAAACTGAAAAAAACTGATAGAACAATGGTTGGGCCAGTCAAAGAGCCCCCCCAGCCCCCGAAATGCGCCAACCACATTGTAATATATATAAATGGCCCACTATAAATAGCAAGAATCAATGTGTGGCTTGTTGGTAAGTTGTTGCACTATGTTGTCGGAGGTCTCGGGGTGAAACCCCATCGAGGTCAATCAATCGCCCAACAAAAAATTTAGCCAATAACACAGAGCCATGTGGCAGTCCTTCATTGGGCCACATGGTGGCCTGTGGTTGGCCCAACCAGAAACACCACAACCAATCAAACTTCACCATTTTTCCTGTCCTAATTGACCCATTTTGACAACCATACTACCCGGTCATATGTTGACATTAGCGTCATGTCATCATACAGCCTACCTAGTCAACCTTGCAAGTTGACCTCTTATTTGTTTGTAAAAAACTTTAGAACACGCTAGATTTATCATACGATGTCGAATTAAGGCGATTCAAGTGTCATTGGAATTAGAAAGATGAGATCTATGATTTGGCGTTAGTTCTGGGTAAATTTGAGAACTTTGATTTTTGAGCATATTTTTTTCCCCTGGATTATATGGTGACCCCTTAGACTCCTATATATAAAAGAGGTATTGTCATTTGTATCATCCAAGAATTGTTCATTTTATGTAATGTAAAGGAGGTTTCCCCCTCTAAGAGGCTACTTTTGAAGTCTTTGATCTATCTCTTTCTTCTATTTTGTGAGTTGGTTGCATAACAATTAGTATCAAAGCTTTGGATTCTAGGGTTTCGATGCTTCAAATAAGTCATCGTGGAATTTTCTCTATAAAAAAATTTTATTTGAAGCTTCAAAAGCTGAAATTAAAACCCCTTTGAGCCAAAATCGTGATGACCCTCGTGATCGAATTTTAGATCTTGTTTCACTATATTTTCGGATATATGAACTGAGGGAGTTAGGGTTTTTTCATGCTCCTGAATTTGATCTCAAACAGGTCACCTTGGGAAAATCATCATAACTTTCTCTCTGAGCATCTAATTGAAATTTCATAAAAAGTTACAGAAATCAAATGGACTGTAGTTTGTTGGCTATGGTTTTCAGAACCTAAGGTTGAAATAGTGACACATGGCATGTCGTACAAGTTCTCTCTACTGAACCGTCTATAATTAGGTCATCACAGGAGATTAGGCATATATATTCCTTCGGGAATCAATTGCAATCAGACTTGCGGGGTTGGAAAGAAGACTCCGTGGGCTATCCTAGGCCAAAACTTCAGAACTTGGAGATCCGAAATTATAGAGTTACGGTCATTTCAAGATCGAGCTCATACAAATATATATATATATATATATATATATATGTATATGTATATGTATATGTATATGTATATGTATATGTATATGTATATGTAGATGTAGATGTAGATGTAGATGTAGATGTAGATGTAGATGTAGATGTAGATGTATATATGTATATGTATATGTGTGTGTGTGTGTGTGTGTGTGTGTGTGTGTGTGTGTGTGTGTGTAGTTTTTTTTTTAATTTGCATAAGCCTTGTTTGAGAAAATAGATTGAAGTGATTCAAAGGGAATTGTAATGCATAATTATCATTCATTGATAACCCGAAGAAATAAAATGGAAAGACCTAGTAAGCAACCTGAAATCTCTACTATGACACATGAAGAAGAGGAAGAAATGCAACATGATATATCAAAATTATGAGACCAAGTGCAACAAATTTCGTTCTCACAAAAAGTAACTGAAGATAAGATGGATGATTTAAAGAATGGGATGGAAGCTAAAATGGATGGTATAGAAAAAAAACTTAAAGGCAACATGGAATATTTGAAGATAGATTTGACAAAGTTGCTACAAGACATGATTACTAATGGTGAAAGGGCAGTAAAGAAAACCCATGATGAGAACAAAAGAAATGTTATCCATGATTTCATAGACTCTAACATTGGATTGAAGACCCACCATGTTCCAAATATCGATATAAGGAAGTTTGTTGGCAAGGATCTTGTAACAGGGATACTACAAATGGAACAATATTTTGATCTCCATAATGTGCAAAACACACAAAAGGTATGCATTGCAACTTTATATTTGGAACCCAATCAGTTTGTATGGTATTGATGGCTTTGCTCTCATAAACAAATTTTCACTTGGGCAATTTTTACAGATGAAATGATAGCACATTATGAGGGTACAAAAAGCAACACTTTTAATTGATAAATCTCAAACAAAAGGTTTCAATGGTGGAGCACGTTGAGGACTTCCAAAAATTAAATATAAGGGTAAAAGATATTGCATAAGAGCATAGGATTGATGTGTTCATAGGGACTTTAAAGGATAAAATCCAACATGAGGTTCACCTTTGGGAACCTAATTCATTGGAGAAGGCATTCATGTTGGCAAGAAAAAATTAAAGCAAAATTATGGGAGCAAGGAAGCCTACCACTCACAACTATAAAGATGGAAGTGTTGTTGTTGTTAGCCTCCTGTTGCAACAGGTGTTCATATTTCATGATTGACATTTTTACATGCCAAATATGTCATACTTTGCATGCTGCAATGCTCCATATTTCCAAAAGAGGCCAAAGAAGAGGCCATGAAAGTGTGCCAGTCTAAATGCCACTATTGTATTCCAATTTTGATGAGTTAACCATTTTTGAAGAATTTTCTGTTAAGGGAAGTCCAAACAGCTTAACCTTGGCTTCCCTAGGTTTCAATTTCTTTTTTTAGAATATAGAGAATCATTATCTGTCCAAACAGTTTAATCTTGGCAGATTTGTAGATAGGTAGAGAAACAAAGGAGCCCAACTACTTAATCTGGGCCCTTGGAAGAAATAAGTGTAGATTTAGATAGGAGGACAGCAAAAAAGAAAAAGGATAATCAGGGTCTGCAAGTCCAAGTGCACCCATGTACAAAAGAAGAAAAATGCTAGGTAAGTAGGCTGGGTAAGTAGTTTTGTGGTTGCAGAATCAAGCTGTGTGATCCATTTCATGTTTTCAAATGTTATATCTATTCAGATCACAAGTGCAAGGCAATTCCCCTTTGGAGGAGCTCAAGCGAGGCATGTCTAACTCCCCCTTCTTCTCATTCCCCAAATCACTCACTAACATCCCCTTGAGGACCTTGGGATCTGCCCAACCAGTCTTGTTATCACTTCATTTTTGTAAAGCACCAAGTCAAGCTTTGACTTTCTTCTGTGAAAAGAAGCCACATTTCTTGTGTAAAAATCATGTCTCCACAGTTCATTCACTCCCTATGTCTAAGTTTCAGCTCACAAACTTAGCCTCCCCCCTACACTTCACCTCACAAATTCATATTAACTCCTAATTCTATTATCTAGCTCCCTAGATCATTTCCCCATCCCCTATCATAAAAAAAGCTATAAAACTACCCAAAAATATTAAATAGCCCCTCCCCTTGGCATTATAGCCATATTTATCAAATCCGGGAAATAGTAGTCCATCTGGGGCTCCTACTAACCCTTCCGTGTCCTAACCTGGAGTTATTCTGACATCTGGTCACACTAATAACCATTTCCCCTAAGTCCTAACCCTAAAAATACCCATTTCCCCTAAGTCTTAACCCTACAATACTCTTTTCCCGCCCTTATCCTAAGGTCATGCATGTAAATATATTTCACCCCGCTTGTATATAACCCAAAACTGACTTTCCTAAAGTTTTTCCCCCGCCAGATTAAAACAATTAATAAAAAGCGTCGCGGGCCCCGTATATATCCTTCCGCCTTTTTTATCGTGTCGCCGACAGTCCGATCTGGTGCGCCCAAGATATACGATGGGCGAGTCTTTTTGTGCCCCGACATACCGAGGGTTAGCGTCCGGGAGATGGGCGGTTTTCCCGTCGTACTCCCGCCACGCGTCACCCTCTCGACTGTGGCGGAGCCCCCTCCTCCGAAACCGCTTTTGCGCAAAAGTGGTGCGACATGAGACCAAATACTGCCCTCCCCTGTGTGACGTTGGCGCCACATCTCCCCATGACGTCACCTCCTCGCCTCCGCTGCTCTGCCACGATTACCGCCAGTTCACTGTCCTTGCCACGTCGCTGCCACCATACTACCACGTCATCACCTCCACCGTACCGCCACGTCATCACCTCCACCGTACCGCCACGTCAGCTGACCGTACTGCTGACATCACCCTGCCACGTCACCGTCGTACTAGGACATACCACTGATGTCATCGTCAAAAAGAGTGAAGCGCAAAATCTGCACAATGGATGCCCGGAATGAAGAACCAAGGCAGTTTTTGATGCGCGATTAGCGCTTAGCGCTAAGGGAAATAGGCCAAAATGGAAAGCCCTTTCATGGCTCGGCCACCAGCAAGCCCGAAAGTCGCAAAATGACAAGGATTTCTTCGCGCGGGATTCGGAAAAGGGCAAAGGCAGTTCTAAAGCAAGCAGAGGGCCAAATAGCAGCCATGAAAGGTCGATGAAACAGTTTAAAGAGTATCAGAAGTGAGAAAAGGTGCACATTCAATGCCAAAGCATATCAAGGAAGCGGCAAAGAGTATCAGTCAAAAGTTTTTAATGGAAATCTTTATTTCCCAAAGCAGGTGAACATTGAATGGCCTCCAACAAAGTCAAAGAAAGCGGTGGAGCTATATCAAGGCTCTCCCATCACAGTTAATGCACCTCAGAATCACTCAAGAGCATGGATCAAAACCCAAAGCACAGTTATGGCTAAGTGATCAGCATAGAGCCATAAAGACAACACATTAACTCTTTTTGACACAGCTGCCCCCAGCGCAGCTCGAAGATATTTTCTTACATTTATTTCAGACATATGTTAGGTTAAAGACACTTATTACAGCAGATCTGTCTGAGATCTGATTTTGTAGATATTTTACTTATAAAACCACCCTAATTCACTGTTTAAAGGGTTGGTTGGTTGTATAGCTCCAAGAGAGACTCGCTCTATATACTTAATGTTTTACTTAATCAAAGACTGCTCAAAAGCTTGGAGGAATGACAGTTTGTTGTGTGTTTAATGGTTGAAGGACGAATACGGAATTCTTGTGCTGCAACATGACTCAATAAGTGTTTCCTACCTTTGTTTTCCATTGATATACCATCTAAAATAGCAGAAAGAATGAATAGTTTAGACTTGGTTTAATTGCCCTCTATGCTCAATTTCTGTTGTTTCTTTATGTTTTCATCTGGATTAGTAATGAATATGAATTCCCTATGGCTCATATTTCCCCTAATTCACTCATGTTTGACAGTTATCTAGGGATTCTTCACTGCTCCTAGATAGAGCTCATTCACCTTCCCTCTGCTAAGTTGAACGAGAGATTCTTAACTACCTCTCATTCCTTGGCCCTCATTCCATCCTTTTAAGCTTGAATCATTGTTTCATGTGCAGCTAGCTTGCTCCATATTCCTTTCTTGTGACCAAGAAAACGCACCAGCAATCCTACTCCTTGACTCCACGCCCAATGGTTCTAAAACTTTCATGCTATCCCTGCCTCTCTACTTGAAAGCATCATCCTTCCCACCAAAACTCAAACAAAACCCCTTGTACTCAATAACTAGCCTAAAATCATCATCAACAAAGCAAAATCATAAAGAGAGAGCCCTCTCTGATTGCAGGTAGGCTAGGACCTACAGTCCAAAGATTGGTTTGTGGTTACCTCGGCCGTATTCCCTTGGGAGTCAAAGGGAACAACCTGAGTGATAACATAATGGCGACTCCACTAGGGACAAACAATGAATTTTCCAATTGCTGCATATTCCTTAAAACTACAGATGAAGCCTGAATGTCAACCAGGAAGCCTTTGAAACTGTTCTTTCTTTGCATTTACAGGAATAAACAAATGTTGCTTCAGTCAATCTTCATGCTAGTTTTAAGCTATAGATAGCTATTCCTAAATTTGATTAGTCCCTTGCTAATTCTAAAAACATTCATAGCAAATACCAAAACAAACTCAGAATCTGGCTCCCAAAAGGAATTCACGTTATACAAGGTCAAAGCCAGACCCAAACCCCCCAGTTGCTTTTGAAAATCCAAATTTAATCCCAAGGAACCTCAGGAAGCTATAGCAAAGAGAAGATTTTGTTGATTTTAGCCCTGAAACAGTTCAGCCAAGCTGTGTTCCAACCCCTGTCAAAGTTTTATTTCGGTCAACCCCCACTTCCCCTTGTTCATCGTCCACCTCTCAAAGCACTCCTTCCACACCTCCATTCACTGCACATACTCCCATTACCACTGTTGTTACAGCTGTTCCAGCTGTCCCTGTTGTTCCACTTACCCCTATAAACATGGCCAATAGATATGCGCCCTTGCAATTACCTGCAAATCCTGGGGCTATGCCTTAGGATTACCAAACTAAAATCACATATTTTGACGGAACTAGTTCTTGCACAGCCCTTCAGCATACCAAGAAAATGCAAGACTATTTTGAGAACTACGAGATAGATGATGATAGCGTGAGAATGAAGATTTTCATCCAAAGTTTGACAGGTGATGTCAAGACTTGGTTTAGAGCACTCATAGCCATTTCCATCGCAGACCCAGAGGCCTTATATCAATCATTTATCAACAGATGGGAGAAAAATAAAGATCCCTTGCACATATTATCTGAATATGACACCATCAAAAGAGGCCCTCAAGAATCTGTCTTGGACTATTGTGCAAGATTTAATAATGTTTATAATGCAATACCATAGAACTTAAGGCCTCCACCTGATCTTGCTTTGCATAAATTCCCTAATCGTTTTGACAATGACATGGCTTATCAGTTGAGGGAAAGAGCCCCTCAAACCCTTGCAAACATGAAAAATGTTGTTGTTAGCGTAGAGGCAATTCTAATTGCCAAAAGAAACAGAGCTAGAACCGAGAGAAGAACCACCTTTAAAGAGGAACCCTCAGGCTTAGATCAAAAGTTGGATGCTATTATCAGTGGCATGCACAGGCTGGGAGACAGAGTAGAGAGTGTTGAGAGGAAATCATCATGAGAAGGACAACAACCTAATACCATAAGGAACCCAAATTTCAGGAAAACTCAGAACAAAAATGCTGGTAGGTCTAGCCCAGACCATGATGTAAGGCCCCCTTTTCATGAAAATTATGCTGAAGCATCTACATCTAGTGAGCCCACAGAGGATACTCACATGAACTTAGTGGATTTGAAGGCTGAGCAACAAATTTTCCTAACTCAACAAGACCAAGATGAGCATGACTTTAATCGATTTCAAACTAAATCTGGTGAGTCTTTTGATTTTAAACAAGGCTATGATACTGTTATGTATGAGGTCCACAAACAATATAAGCTGAGGACAAGAACCATAGATGTGCCCAAAAAGGTTAAACCAAATGATACCAAGCAGCCGAAGAAGATCAAAGAAAAGGTTGCCCTCATAGAAACTGTTGATAAAAAAGTCCCTAATCCAAAGGATGTCACCATAGAGGATGTCACAGACATGCGGTCCTCTAATGATCAAGCTCTGCTACCTTTTTCCTCAAAAGAAGATTTGAACAGCATTCCTAAAAGCCTTCCAAAAACAGAAGTACCGCAAGATATCACTCACCACAACTCTGATAACCAAGAGGAAAACGCGAGAATACACTTAAAAAAGAGAAATCTTCTACTGCCAACACAAAGAATCCATTGGAGAAACCATTTAACTTAGAGGCAGAAATAGGTAAACTAAAGATATCCATCCCTTTATCTCAACTTGCCAAACATGATGTGTATAGGCAACAAATTCAAAGATCACTTCAAATGCCAGAGGTCAAGGATGATGTAAATGTTCTTGATGATCAGCCTGAACTGTTGTTCGATCCAGAAGTTAATGGAAAATCAACATATGGATCTGTTCTACCATTCTATGTCAGTTTGCATATACATGACAAAGTCTTGCACAATGCTATGTTTGACTCAGGTGCCTCACACAATCTTATGCCCAAAGCTGTAATGGAAAAGCTAAACCTTGACGTCACTAGACCATACAAAGATCTATTTTCCTTTGACTCAAGTCAAGTCAGGTGTTTAGGCCTCATCGAAGACTTGTGTGTCTCCTTAGTCCAATATCCCAACAAGACAATCCTCATGGATGTGGTGGTTGCTGACATTCCACCAAAGCATGGCATGCTATTGTCAAGATCTTGGGGAGAAAAACTCCAAGGATCCCTCCAATTAGACCTCTCTTATGCCACTATATCTGTCTTTGGGCAACCAAAGAGACTGTATAGAGAAACACTGATGAAATATGTGGTAACTAGTGAGGACAAGCCCCAAAATTTTCCTATTCACTCAATCCATTCTGATATGGATTCTTTTATTTTATTTAATGATAAAACAAATCCTCTCATTGATGACAAGCCGTTGGATTTAGAACTGGACACACACATCAATGAAGAATCGGTTGCCCATACTGATGAAACTGTCAAAACAATCAAGGCAACCAGCATACAAGAAGAACCTCCCCAAATAGAAATTTCAAATCTGCCCAATCCTAAAGTGACTGAAACTCTTGATACTAACCACAAGCAAGAAATCACATGGTATTTAGAGTTTGATGGCTCTGTTAACAAGTTAGGAGCATGGGCAGGTGTATGGATTCACAATACACATAACAATCACGCAGAAGGCCATGCCTGCAGATTGAATTTCAAATGTACCAATAACATGGCAGAGTATGAGGCTCTCCTTTTAGGCCTTAAACTGCTCAAAGCTCTAGGAGCTGCAAAAGTGTCTATTCTAGGTGACTCTGATTTAATCATACAACAAATGAAAGGCAACTTTGTTACCAATGACAATAGAATGAGGGCCTATAGGACTGCTGCCACTAATATACTCAATACATTCACTGAATCTAAGCTTGCCAAGATTTCAAGAAATCATAACATTCATGCACACAGCCTAGCCACTTTTGCTAGTACATGCAAGCTTCCTTTTGAGCCAAATCACCATTTCACTGCCGAGATAAAACATAGGCCTACTATCCCAAATAATGTTAAAGATTGGCAAGTGTTTGAAAATGATGCCCAGATTAACAACTTCCTCACTCTTGAGCATGAGTTTTCAAATATTAACATTGACATGGATGCTATGACGGATGAACAACAGCAAACAAATGAAAATGAGCAGGCTGTAACAGCCAAAAAAATGCTGAACCCAACTGTTTTTGACAATGCAAACATAGAAGAGCTGAAACAAATGCATTTGGAGGAGATAGGCGAAACAGAGGCCGAGATCGTTGATCTAAAAGATAACTTTCTCCCTGCTGGCCTCACTCCATTAGAAGATATGTTTGATGCAAATGATGTGCCCAAAAAACTAGAAATGAAACCCTTAAACACTGCTATAGAAGAACACAACATTGGGACAGTAGAGTAGTCCAAAATGATCAAATTGTCTCAATCTTTGCCACTCGATCAAAAGCCCAAATATGTTGATTTATTCAAATAATTCCAAGACGTATTTTCTTGGAGTTATGAGGACTTGAAGTCCTATGACATCTCAGTGATCCAACACACCATTCCCTTAAAACCAAATCAAAAGCCCTTCAAACAGAAACTAAGGAGAATCAATCTTGTGCTTCTCCCATTAATTGAAAAGGAAGTGAAAAGAATGTTTGAAGCAGGTATCATAACACCCATCAGATTCTCTGAATGGTTATCCAACCTTGTTCCCACAAGAAAAAAGACAGGTGAGATTAGGCTATGTGTAGACCTAAGAAAATTAAACCAAGTCTCCCTAAAAGACCACTACCCCTTGCCAAAAATGGACCGCATCCTACAAAGAGTAGTGGGGTCATCTAGAATATCTTTGCTAGATGGCTTCTCAGGTTTCAATCAAATACTGCTTCACCCGGATGACCAAGACAAGACAGCCTTTACCACACCGTGGGGAACATTTAAATATGTGAAGATGCCTTTCGGACTTAAAAACGTTGGTGCTACCTTTCAAAGGGCAATGGATATTGCATTTGCCAAGGAAATACATGATTTCCTAGTTGTTTACCTCGATAACTTAACCCCTTTCTCCAAATCTGATCAAGAACACCTAAAACATTTGAGGCAAATATTCATGACATGTAGGAAATATGGCATTTCCTTGAACCCCAAGAAGTCTCTCTTTGGCCTTGAAGAAGGCAAACTGCTTGGCCATATCATCTCAAAAGATGGTATTAGAATAGATCCGGAAAGGATCCAAGCCATCCTCCAAATCCCATATCCAAGAAACATAAAAGAGTTGCAAGATTTCCTTGGAATGATCAATTTCCTAAGGAGGTTTATCCCAAATCTAGCCGAGCTGATAAGACTGTTAAGCAACATGTTAAAAAAGGATGCCAAGGTAAAATGGTCTCTTGAGACCAAACAAGCCTTTGAGAGTATCAAATCGGCCTTAACCCAAGCCCCAGTCCTCACAAGTCCTCAATTTGATAGGGACTTTATCATATTCTCATTCGCATCTGATCACACCATAGCTGTTGTCCTTTTGCAAAAGGATGATCAAGGAGCTGAAAAGCCAATTGCTTTTTTCAGCCGAGCCTTAAGAGATGCCCCTTTAAAATACCAAATCATGGAGAAGCAGGCCTATGCCCTTGTTAAAGCAATCAAAGATTTCCGAGTTTACATTTTATATTCACATGTGATTGCCTATGTCCCAAATGTTGTTGTAAAAGACATATTAACCCAAGAGGGGCTAGAAGGAAAAAGAGGCAAGTGGATTGCTAACATCCTTGAGTATGACATAGAAATAAAACCAACCAAGCTCATAAAGGGACAAGGTTTAGCCAAACTGATGTCCGAAACAAATTTTCAAGCCTTAGACATTAACCAACTGGACAATGAACAGGAGTTGGCAACTCCACAGATCAGTGAAACCTTTTTGCAATCCCCATGGTATGTTGATATATGCTTTGTATTGTTAAACCTTTTTTCTCCCCCAGGATTGTCCAGAACCAAGAAAATATTTTTAAAGATGAAAGCTTCAAAGTTTTGTGTCATAGATGGTGCTTTATTTTGGAAAAATCATGAAGGCATACTACTTAATTGTTTAAACATGAATGAGACTAACAATGTTATGAAAGAATTCCATGCAGGGGACTGTGGAGGACATCTATATTGGAAGTCCATTGCTGATAAAATTTTAAGGGCTGGTTTCTATTGGCCCTCTTTGTTTGCAGATGTAAAGAAGTTTGCTATCTCATGTCATAAATGCCAAATCTTTGAGGGCAAAAGAAAGTTGTTACCCTTGCCCCTTAAGCCCATCTCAACCGAGAAACCTTTTCAACAATGGGGTCTTGACTTCATTGGAGAAATCCACCCCTCTTCCTCAGGCCAGCATAAGTGGATTCTAACAGCCACCGACTATTTCACTAAATGGATTGAAGCCATCCCATGTAGACAGGCCAATGACTCCATCATTATCCAATTCCTTGAGTGCAATATCCTTTCTAGATTTGGCTGCCCTGAGAAGATCATCACTGACAACGCTGCTGCTTTCAAATCCAAAAAGATGATCAATTTTTGCCATAAATTTCACATTACCTTGGGGCATTCCACAGCCTATTACCCTCAAGGTAATGGCTTGGCCAAATCATCCAACAAGAGCTTGATTAATATTATCAAGAAGATCTTAGAAGAAAACAAGAAGAACTGACATAAAAATCTCACAAATGCCCTATGGGCAGACAGAATTTCAACAAAGAAATCCATTGGGATGAGCCCTTATGAGCTGGTGTATGGCATGGAGGCCAGATTTCCATCTTCTTTGGGCATTTCCATTATGAAGCTGTTACAAGAGGTTCAGGCAGAACCAAATGACATTCAACGAAGAATCAATCAGACCATTCATCTTCAGCAAACCAGAGAGCAAGTTTATGACAGAGCCCAAATTTTGCAAGAGAAGCTCAAAAAGATGTTTGATAAGAGAGCTAAGGCTGAAGATTTCTGTGTTGGCAACAAAGTTCTAAGGTGGGATTCACGAAGAGAAGACAAGGGCAAACATGCAAAATTTGATTTTTTATGGAAAGGGCCATTCGTTATTTCTACTGTTCAGGGAAATAACACATATTTCCTCAAATCTGTAGAGGGCAGCTCTGTTGAAGAAAGCCCTGTTAATGGCCGAATGTTAAAACATTACCATGATCCCTTTTAAGGGATACAATGCAGCTCTGTATATATCTCTTTGTACATTGATATTTGTATATATCAGCACTTTGTTTTTATTTTTGTATAAGCAGTCTGATTGTTAGAGGAGCAGCAGCAAAGTTTGTGAAGACACAGCCAATGCAAGTACTCCATTTTTAAAGCTCTGTCTCTGCATTAATCTCAGCAAAACAGCAAGAGTAGCGTTGTCATATCACAGCAATTCATGGTAAAAGAAATTGTTTGCAGCTTGCAGTCTTCAGTCAAACAGTATCAATAAGAGAGGAGCATTTTTTAAGTTTCACATCAGCAGCTGTTTCTAAGATCAGAGGCTAAGGGAAATACATCAGTTTAGATCCATGTTTTGGATGTATTTCAAAAGCAATGCCCAAGCAACATTGCATATAATGATAGAGAACACAGAAGAAAGCAGGAATGCTGCTATGGTATAAAAATCCAGTTGATGAGAATGCTATGTTCAGGTTTCAAATTTTCAATCATTTGACAGCCAGCACAAGGGAAGTTTCAGCCTACAGCAACAAAAGAAGATCAAGGCAGTCTGACCTGTTGTTCTTGGCTTTTCACAAGGAAAAGCCATCCCCAAGTGGAGCCACTGTTAGCCTCTTTTTGCAACAGGTGTTCATCTTTCATGATTGACATTTTTACATGCCAAATATGTCATACTTTGCATGCTGCAATGCTCCATATTTCCAAAAGAGGCCAAAGAAGAGGCCATGAAAGTGTGCCAGTATAAATACCACTACTGTATTCCAATTTTGATGAGTTAACCATTTTTGAAGAATTTTTTGTTAAGGGAAGTCCAAATAGCTTAACCTTGGCTTTCCTAGGTTTAAATTTCTTGTTTTAGAATATAGAGAATCATTATCTGTCCAAACAGTTTAATCTTGGCAGATTTGTAGATAGGTAGAGAAACAAAGGAGCCCAACTACTTAATCTGGGCCCTTGGAAGAAATAAGTGTAGATTTAGATAGGAGGACAGCAAAAAAGAAAAAGGATAATCAGGGTCTGCAAGTCCAAGTGCACCCATGCAAAAAAGAAGAAAAAATGCTAGGTAAGTAGGCTGGGTAAGTAGTTTTGTGGTTGCAGAATCAAGCTGTGTGTTCCATTTCATGTTTTCAAATGTTATATCTATTCAGATTACAAGTGAAAGGCAATTCCCCTTTGGAGGAGCTCAAGCGAGGCATGTCTAACTCCCCCTTCTTCTCATTCCCCAAATCACTCACTAACATCCCCTTGAGGACCTTGGGATCTGCCCAACCAGTCCTGTTATCACTTCATTTTTGTAAAGCACCAAGTCAAGCTTTGACTTTCTTCTATGAAAAGAAGCCACATTTCTTGTGTAAAAATCATGTCTCTACAGTTCATTCACTCCCTATGTCTAAGTTTCAGCTCACAAACTTAGCCTCCCCCCTACACTTCACCTCACAAATTCATATTAACTCCTAACTCTATTATCTAGCTCCCTAGATCATTTCCCCATCCCCTATCATACAAAAAGCTATAAAACTCCCCAAAAATATTAAATAGCCCCTCCCCTTGGCATTATAGCCATATTTATCAAATCTGGGAAATAGTAGTCCATATGGGGCTCCTACTAACCCTTCCGTGTCCTAACCTGGAGTTAGTCTGACATCTGGTCACACTAATAACCATTTCCCCTAAGTCCTAACCCAACAAATACCCATTTCCCCTAAGTCCTAACCCTACAATACTCATTTCCCGCCCTTATCCTAAGGTCATGCATGTAAATATATTTCACCCCGCTTGTATATAACCCAAAACCGACTTTCCTAAAGTTTTTCCCCCGCCAGATTAAAACAATTAATAAAAAGCGCCGCGAACCCCATATCTATCCTTCCGCCTTTTTTATCGTGTCGTCGACCGTCCGATCTGGCGCGCCCAAGATTTACGGTGGGCGGGTCTTTTTGTGCCCCGACATGCCGAGGGTTAGCGTCCGGGAGATGGGCGGTTTTCCCGTCGTACTCCCACCATGCATCACCCTCTCGACTGTGGCGGAGCCCCCTCCTCTAAAACTGCTTCTGCGCAAAAGCGGTACGACATGAGACTGAATACCGCCCTCCCCTGTGTGACGTCGGCGCCACGTCTCCCCATGATGTCACCTCCTCGCCTCCGCTGCTCTGCCACGATTGCCGCCAGTTCACCGTCCTTGCCACATCGCTGCCACCGTACTACCACGTCATCACCTCCACCGTACCGCCACATCACCCGTCCGTACTGCTGACATCACCCTGCCACGTCACCGCCGTACTAGGACCCACCGCTGATGTCATCGTCAAAAAGAGCAAAGCGCAAAATCTGCACAATGGATGCCTGGAATGAAGAACTGAGGCAGTTTTTGATGCACGATTAGCGCTTAGCGCTAAGGGAAATAGGCCAAAATGGAAAGCCCTTTCATGGCTCGGCCACCAGCAGGCCCGAAAGTCACAAAATGACAAGGATTTCTTCGCACAGGATTCGGAAAAGGGGCAAAGGCAGTTCTAAAGCAAGCAAAGGGCCGAACAGTAGCCATGAAAGGTCAATGCAACAGTTTAAAGAGTATCAGAAGTGAGAAAAGGCACACATTCAGTGCCAAAGCATATCAAGGAAGCGGCAAAGAGTATCAGTCAAAAGTTTTTAATGGAAATCTTTATTTCCCAAAGCAGGTGAACATTGAATGGCCTCCAACAAAGTCAAAGAAAGCAGTGGAGCTATATCAAGGCTCTCCCATCATAGTTAATGCACCTCATAACCACTCAAGAGCATGGATCAAAACCCAAAGCACAGTTATGGCTAAGTGATCAGCACAGAGCCATAAAGATAACACAGTAACTCTTTTTGATACAGCTGCCCCTAGTGTAGCTCGAAGATATTTTCTTGCATTTATTTCAGACATATGTTAGGTTAAAGACACTTATTACAGCAGATCTGTCTGAGATCTGATTTTGTAGATATTTTACTTATAAAACCACCCTAATTCATTGTTCAACGGGTTGGTTGGTTGTATGGCTCCAAGAGAGACTCGCTATGTATACTTAATGTTTTACTTAATCAAAGACTACTCAAAAACTTGGAGAAATGACTGTTTGCTGTGTGTTTAATGGTTGAAGGACGAATACGGAATTCTTGTGCTGCAACATGACTCAATAAGTGTTTTCTACCTTTGTTTTCCATTGATATACCATCTAAAATAGCAGAAAGAATGAATAGTTTAGACTTGGTTTAATTTCCCTCTATGCTCAATTTATGTTGTTTCTTTATGTTTTCATCTAGATTAGTAATGAATATGAATTCCATGTGGCTCATATTTCCCCTAATTTACTCATGTTTGACAGTTATCTAGGGATTCTTCACTGCTCCTAGATAGAGCTCATTCACCTTCCCTCTGCTAAGTTGAACGAGAGATTCTTAACTGCCTCTCATTCCTTGGCCCTCATTCCATCCTTTTAAGCTTGAATCATTGTTTCATGTGAATCTAGCTTGCTCATATTCCTTTCTTGTGACCAAGAAAACGCACCAGCAGTCCTACTCCTTGAATCCACGCCCAATGGTTCTAAAACTTTCATGCTATCCCTGCCTCTCTACTTGAAAGCATCATCCTTCCCACCAAAACTCAAACAAAACCCCTTGTACTCAATAACTAGCCTAAAATCATCATCAACAAAGCAAAATCATAAAGAGAGAGCCCTCTCTCGTTGTAGGTAGGCTAGGACCTGCAGTCCAAAGATTGGTTTGTGGTTACCTCGACCGTATTCCCTTCGGAGTCAAAGGGAACAACCTGAGTGATAACAGTTGCCCCTAGCCTTCCACAACCTACAAGGTTACCACCACAAAAATTGGAAGAAAAAAGAGCAAAAGGGCTTTGTTACAGTTGTGATAGCAAATACACTAAAGGTCATACATGTGCTGAGAAGAAATTATTTTACATAGATTGTGACGAGGAGGAAGAAAAGGAAAAAGAAACATATAAAGACGAGGATACACACCAGAAAAAAACCCTAGAGAAAGAAGAAATGAATCTGACCATATCTTGTAATGCATTGGCTGAAATTACCACTCCTCAAACTATCAAGATAGAAGGACATATCAGGAATAAAATGGTAATAGTGTTGATTGATTCTGGCAGTACCCATAATTTTATTCATTGTAAGATAGACAAGGAATTGAATTGCTTCCTATATCCAGCACTAGAGTGTCAAGTGATGGTTGCGAATGGAGAAACCATAAATTGCTCTAGAAAGTGTCACAATATCAAGCTATCCATGGGAGGATATGTGTTGAATAGTCCAATGCTTTCCATTCTAATGGGTGGTGTTGATGTTGTACTAGGAGTCCAATGGCTACAATCTTTGGGTGTGATAGCTTTTCATTTTCAAGAAATTTTCTTGAAATTTTTTTAGAAGGAAAGGAGGTTGAATTAAGGGGTATCAAAAGGAAACCGGGAAAGATAATCAGCTCTAACGGCATGACAAAGCTTCTAAAGAAATAACAACAAGGCATAATTGCACAATTATGTTCGCTAGAAGTTCCCACATTGGAATCATCTATTTCTCCATATCTCCAAAAAGCCTTGGACAATCATTCAAGGGTATTTGAGACTCCAAAGGCATCCCACCTATTTGTGATCATGGTCATGCTATTCATTTGATTCTAGGAAGTGTTCCTCCAAACATGAGGCCTTACAGATATCCCTATCCCCAAAAGAGTGAAATTGAACGTATGGTTGCAGAAATGCTAGAGGCTGGTATAAACAATGTAGTCAAAGTTCTTTCTCTGCTCCAGTAGTATTGGTTCAAAATAAGGATGGATCATGGCGCATGTGTCCGAATTATAAGGAGCTCAACAAGCTCACTATTAAAGATAAATTTCTCATTCCTAGCATTAATGAATTATTGGATGAATTGCCTGGAGAAATTTACTTCACCAAGTTAGACCTTCATTCAGGATATCATCAAATCAGAAGAAGACTGAAGACATTCCAAAAATAGCATTTAGAACTCGTGAGGGTCATTATGAATTTTTGGTCATGCCTTTTGGCCTTACCAATGCACCTTCTACATTTCAAGGTTTGATGAATTCCACTTTCAAACCCTTCCTTAGAAAATTTGTGTTAGTATTTTTTGATGATATACTAATCTACAGCAAGTCTTGGAAGGATCATGTTCAACATGTTGACAAAGTGCTCAAACTATTGGAGGAGAAACAATTATATGCAAAAACCTCCAAATGTTTCTTTAGAGTACAAGAGGTGGAATATTTGGGTCATATTGTATCTCATAAAAGTGTTAACGTAGACCCTACAAAAATTAAAGCCATTAAGGAATGGAAAATCCCCACATCCATAAAGCATATGCGAGGATTTCTCGGGTTGACAAGGTATTATCACAATTTTGTTAAGAATTATGGGAGAATAGTGGCGCCTCTAACAACATTACTAAAGAAAGATGCATTTTCTTGGACTCTAGAAGCAATGAAGGCCTTTGAACATCTTAAAGAGGAAATGTGCCAAGCACCGGTCTTAGCTATGCCAGACTTCACAAAAACCTTTATTGTGGAATGTGATGCCTCGAGAAATGGAATTGGCATTGTTTTAATGCAAGAAGAAAGACCCATTGCTTCTGAAAGTCATCCAATCAAAGGAAAATATTTACACAAAACTATTTATGAGAAGGAAATGTTGGCAATACTACATGCACTTAAGAAATGGTGACATTACCTAATGGGAAGACACTTCAAGGTAAAAACAAATCATGATAGTCTTAAATACTTTTTAAAACAAAGATTATCTTCAGAAGAGCAGCAAAAATGGGTCACAAAGATGTTGGGTTATGACTTTGAAATCATCTACAAAAAAGGGAAGCAAAATGTTGTTGCAGATGTACTCTCAAGAAACATAGTTACCGATCAAACGAGAAAATGACCTAGTACCCATTTTTTGAGGTAGCAAAAAATCACTCGATTTTGAAAAATGGTGATTCGGAATAAACCTTTTTTTTTCGCATATTTTTGTCACTAAATTTTTTATGTATCAAGTATGAACAATTTTTTTAAATGTTAGTGATTTTCATGCTGATTTTGAAAAGTGTTTATGCAGCATCAACACATTTTTTTAGAGGGCTTATTTTTGACAATTTAAATTTTTTGATTTATCAAGTGTGAACATTTTTTTTTGTTAGTGATTTTCATCTAGATTTTGAAAAGTGTTGATGAGCATTCACCCTTTTTGTTTAAAGGGCTTATTTTTTACACTTTAAATTTTCTAATGAATTAAGTGTGGATAATTTTTTTCAAATGTTGGTGATTTTCATGTTAGTAATAAAACATAAAAATAAAAATAAAAAAATGTGACAAAAAAAATCAAATACAAAAAATATATATAAAACAAAAAACAAAAAATGTATAAAAATGTAAAAAAAAAAAAAACCAAAATTAGCTCGTAAATAAAAATTAAAAAATTAACAAAAAACAATATATATATATATATATATATATATATATATATATATATATATATGTATGTATATATATATATGTATGTATAATTTAAATAAGAACAAATTAAACCCAAAAAAAAAATCTAAAAAACATTTTTTTAAGTTAAAAAAACAAATTAAATTAAATTAAATTAAAAAAATAAATAAATAAATAAATTAAAAAAAAAAATATCAATTAAAAAATATATATATATATATATATAATTTAAATAAACAAAATAAAAAATAAAATAAAATAAAAATGTAAGAATTATATTTTTAAATTAAAATCATAAAAATAAAGAAATAACATAAAAAAATTAAATAAAAGAAAATAACAAAAAAACTATAAAAATAAAAAATAAAAAAACAAAGAAAAAAACCTTTGCTCCCCCTTTGCCAACCCCTCTCCTCCTCTCCCTCCCCCCACAACCCCCACCCCCGCACCACTCCCTCACCCACCTCTCCTCCCCTCCCCTCTCCCCTCCCTAACCCAGCCCCACCCCCTCTCCCTCACCCCTCTCCCCTCCCCACTCGAGCCCCAAGCCAGCAGCCATCAGGCTGTAGGCCGATTCCAAAAATCGGTTTGCAGCCTCTTGGACGTTGGCTGGGAACCCCCCTCCCAACCCGCACCCCCCACCTTTGTCCTCCCCCCCCCCCGACACAATGGGTCAAATGGTTGCCTCTCGATGAATGGTGGTATAACACTTCCTTCCATACTGCAGCAAAAAAGACCCCATTTATGGCGCTTTATGGATATTATCCACCGTCCATCACATGATATTTAAGAGAAAATTCTAAGGTTCAAGCAGTGGAAGATCACATCGAGAATCAACAAAAAGTTCTCCAACTTGTAAAGGATAACCTCACTTTGGCACAAAATAGAATGAAACAACAGGCAAATCAACATCGCAGCGAAAGAAGTTTTGATGTAGGTGACTCGGTATTTCTACGGTTGCAACCATACAAACAAATGTCCCTCGAGCAAGCTAAGAAGGATAATAAATTATCACCAAAGTATTATAGTCTGTACAAGGTGTTGCAAAATATTGGTACTAGGGCATACAAATTGGAACTTTCTGCATCTTCCCGGGTGCACCAAGTTTTCCATGTTTCATGCTTAAGGAAGGTTATAGGTGACAAGTTCCCAATTCAAACAATATTTCCAGAACTTGATGGGGAAGGACAAATCATATTGGAACTTGAAGCAGTCAGAAATAAGAACTCGACAGCTACGAAATCGATCAATTTCAGAGGATCTCATCAAGTGGAAGAACTTACCCACTGAAGATTCCACATGGGAGGATGAAAATTGTATACAGAAGCATCCATAACTACTCAAGCGTTGAGGATAACACTTTTTTGAAGGAGAGGGGCATGTTAGGTCCCTATAATACTAGTGTATTTCCTTATTATTATTTTCATTGTACCCCTTATTGTTATTGTTGTTCCCATGTTGTCCCCGTATTGTTATTATTGTGCCCCATAGAATCCCACTATTGTTATTGGTGTGCCCTTACATTATTATTTTTATGTTGGCTCTGAGTATATGGTGACCCTTAGACTCCTATATATAGAAAGGAGGTATTGTCATTTGTATCATCCAAGAATTGTTCATTTTATGTAACGTAAAGGAGGTTTCCCCCTCGAAGAGGCTACTTTTGAAGTCATTGATCTATCTCTTTCTTCTATTTTGTGAGTTGGTTGCATAACAGATAATCATAACCTTTCTTAGGCATTGATAGCCCTCCAACAAAATCCATACAAATATTTTCCCAAGCACACATGGAACATCCTTTTGCATATCTTGAAACAGTTTCATTCATGTGAGGCCAATAGCAATGCCTTTGAATTTGACCAATTGTTTTGCCTACACCAAAGTGACCAACAATAAGAGAAGTGTGGGATTCCTTTATGACATTGACTCTTTCACCCTATGGAACACATAACTTGACAATATGATACAACAACTTGTTATGAAAATGATAATCCAGCTCTTCAACATGATTTTGTTGACTCAAAATTGCATAAACATATTTAAAATATTGATCTTGAGCATACTATTCAATATAAATTTCACGCATGATTGAGTTATGCTTAAGAATAACATATGCATTAAAAATAGGCCTTGATAACATATCAGTAACTTTGTTATATATACCTTTCTTGTACATGATTACCAAATGAAAATGTTGCAGGAATCTCATCCACCTGAAATGTCTAACTTGTTGTAGCTTGGTTTTCGATTGTAAATATTGGATAGGTTGATGGTCAATATGAATAATCATTTCTTTACCCATCAAATTATGCTTCCATTTCTTCATGTTTTGTACCAAAGCATACAACTCTTTAACATAAGTTGGATATTCAATTACTACATTGGTAAAGGTTTCATAATGATAACAAATAGGCTTACCATGTTGCATAAAAACTACTCGCATAGCACAATCACTTCCATCGGTTTGAATCTCAAATGGTTGCTTAAGATCTAGAAGTGCTAAAACTGGTGTTGTACTGATTTTCTCTTTCAAAGTTTTGAAGGCTTTCTGATGCTTTCCTCCCCACTAAAAGACTTTTTTCACACTTGTCAAATCATGTAATGGTGCTGCAATGAGTGAGAAGTTAGCTATAAAATTTCTCCAATATTGGGTTGCTCCCAAAAATCTCCTAACTTCTGTTACATTGTTGGGTTTAGGCCAATTTACAATAACATCAACTTTTGAGGGATCAATCTTCAATTCACCCCCTCCTACAAGAGGTTTTCCTAACTTCACACTTAGACATATTTAAATACAATTTCTCTTTTTTCAAGACCTCTAAAACTTGTTTCACATGCTTGACATTCTCTTCATGAGTCTTACTGAAAATCAGAATATCATCTAATTAGACTATGACAAAATCATCAAGGAATGGTTTCAACACATCATTCATAACTCTCATGAATGTTGCAGGTGCATTGCAAAGCCCAAACAACATAATTAACCATTCAAACAAACCTTGTTTTGTCTTGAAAGCAGTTTTCCAAATATCATCTTCAACGGTCCTTATCAATTATAATCGATTCTCAAATCTAACTTAGTGAAATAAAAAACTTCCTTTAACTGATCTAGCAAATCATCAATGTGAGAAAGAGGATAGTGATTCTTTACCATGATCATGTTCAAAGTTCTAAAATCATCAGACATGTGACATGTACCATCTTTCTTTGGAGCCAAAACAATAGGAGACCCACAAGGAGATGTGCTAAGCCGAATGATCCCTTTCTCAAGCAGCTCTAGAATTTGATTCTTGATATTTGCATTCTCCAAAACTGACATTTTGTACATGCCAATATTTGAAAGTGGTGTATCTTGCTTTAAATGAATCTCATGTTGGATTCCACTTTTTGGAGGTAACCCTTCAGGTTCCTAAAACATCTTGTCATATGTGTTAACAACTTCAACCAATTCATGCTCGAGGTTAGAATCACATCCTGTGAAAGCTTCAGATTCAGCAGTATCTTTAGCTTTAAACATCGACAACACAAAAGTCTTAATAGCATTTACAAGCCTTTTCATCTGAACAACACTTACAAGAGATAAATTCATCTTCTTGCAATGTGCTCTAACAATATACTCTACTCCATCTTTAAAAAGATGATATTTTTTTCTCATGACGATAAAATATGGCTTTTTGGTCATACAAATATGGACTCCCTAAAGCAATTCCACATATGTCAAGTGGTACAACATCAAGACCTACCTCATCTATAAAATTTGCAGTGATGGCCAATTTGAGTATACACTTTCTTGTCACTTATAATTTGGCATCGTCATATACCCAACCCAAATGGTAAGGTTTAGTATGAGGTGCAATTTATAGATTTAGTTTCTTGACAATTGCTTCAAAGATAAGATTGACTTGGGATCCACTATCAAACATTGTATCAACTTTTGTATGTTTTGTAATGACCCTGATATGAAAAATCTCACTTCTTTCTTTATCATTTTGAGACTCAATAGGCTTACTAGAATAACTAGTACTTGCATTAGAATCTTTACCTTTTATTCTCATGGTTGTGATTTTGGTTTCTGTTGGAAATACTGAGAGGGGGGGTGAATCAGTATTTCTTTTTAATTGTTCTTTTTATCACCAAAACATTTATATATAAGGAACACAAAAATAGATAGCTAATAAATGATTTTATTAATATAATTAGTGCAATGAAATAAATACAATATATAAGTGGTTGCATTCAGTTTCCAAGCACCAACTTGGACCTTTGTGAGGCTTCAACCTCCAGAGCACCAACTCTATTCTGCCAAGACAATAGTCCTGGACCTAGGAGCACCAACTCCCAAGGACTCCAATTCTTTTAATTCTGAGGCTCCAACCCCGCGGGCTGCAACCCTTTACGATAACCTGTTAGAGTGTGTTTTGTTGTCTTTCTCAGCTCCCAAGCCTGCTGAGCTTATGCTTCACTTCTGTTCTCCTGCTTCTCCTGCCTCTACCAGAGCTATGGCTTCCTCTCACTCTGATTATCCGCACACACACACACCTTTCTTTGTTTTTCCTGTTTTATGTATTCCTAATGCCTCTGACTGTTTGTTTCCACTTTTCATTGGCTCTTCGACTTCTTCAATGCTCGCTTCAACTCCCTCTACACTAGCTTTTCCTTTGGCTTCCCTCTTCTTCATTGCTTTGGCTTTTCGGTTTCCTCTGCATTGGCTTACCCTTCGGCTTCCTAGCTTCTTGATCATTGTAGCTTCCTCTATCTCTTCATGCTCACCAACACTCCTGGGACACATTAATTTAACGGCGAGGACCAAATACACAGAGCAAAATTGTTGCATGTGAAAACTGTAATAGAGCCCCCTTTTTTAATGATAATAGGCATACACAGGACTTTATTATTTAACGGACATGCCACGTCCCAATCGCAATCGCAATCAGCTTTCGTTCAGGCCTCCTAAACTATCGGAATCGTTATCATACGCCTTTTGGCCTAAAAAACCCCGGGCAACGCAAACACTGAAATACACAAGAAAATTATGAAAATCCGACTGAAACTCTAAAGGGCAGACTTCAAATTTATTACACCTGCATTTATAACTTTATCGATTCCACTACATATATCGCAATCGGCAGTCACAGCTTCCCAATGGCCGATGGCCGATTCACCTGTGGATGCGATATTATATTAAGCCAACTAGTAATGTTGCATCGGGTCCGCAACATTCATCGCAATCGGCGCTTGCAGGAGGATAGCCCTTTGGGTATTGCGATATGCGATTACCGATACAGCGGATGCGATATGATATTAAATCATATTTCAATGTTTCAGCGGGTCCACATGTATCGCAGTTATATGACATTTATATATGTATTGCAAATTTGCATGTTTTAATGCACCAAGGCTTAGAGCCAAAAAATCTGAAATACACTAAAAACATGCTTCGGAACACTTTTGGCAGACTTCATTGTTGATGCACCTGAACTTATATGTTCCATCGAGTTCGCACATATATATCGCAATCAGGGATTTTGGGGTGATGGCACATAACTGAACCCGTCGATTACCGTATTGTTGATCTATACATCTTTCTCTGCTATGATAGTGTATTCCTCTATATGTACATGTTTTTGCCTCCGATAGTGTATATAGCCTATGTATATATGTTTTTGCCTCCTATAGTGTATATAGCATATGTATATATGTTTTTGCCTCCTATAGTGTATATAGCCTATATACATGATTTTGCGCCTCCGATAGTGTAAACTGCATATATATAAGTTTTTCTGCCTCTGATAGTGTATTTGCATGCATATACACTATATTGCTCCCGATAGCTCTTGATAGTGTATTCTTTGCCATTCTTTGCTCTGATATCTCCCGATAGCTCTGTTTGCTTCCTCCGATGGCTCTGATAGCTCTATTTGCTTCCTCTGATGGCTCTAATAGCTCTGTTTGCTTCCTCCATTGGATCTGTTTGCTTCCTCTGATGGCTCTGTTTGCTTCCTCTGGCTCCTGGAATATTGCCATATTGACATCAATGACAATCTATGTCAACAATCTCCCCCTTTGTTATTGATGGAAATATTCTTCTGCTCTCCCTTTTTGACATCAATGGCAAAGGAATGCATACAGACTCCCCCTGTCGAACTGCTCCCCCTATCTTGCAACATCTTTATGAGTGAACTTGAGTGATGCTAAAGAGATAACCCCCATCTTTTGATGAAGATGTTCAAATTCTTCTTGAGGAATAGGTTTTATGAAAATATCAGTTATCTACTCCTTAGTATTGATATATTCCAAGATGATGTTTTGTTCAGCTATTTGTTCACGAAGGAAGTGATACTTGATTGGTATATGTTTGGTCTTTGAGTGCATCACTGGATTTTTGCTGAGACTGATAGCACTTGTGTTATCACAATAGACGATAATTGGTTGATCTGTACCTATGTTGACATATTTTAGAGCTTCCTTCATCCATAGTATTTGAGTACAACAGTCTCTTGCAACTACATACTCAGCTTCGGCTGTGGATAATGATATGAATGTCTATTTTTTGTTGAGCCCAATCAGCATTGGTGTATGCAGTTACAGTTAGTGTTGAGCTCTTAGGTACTAAAGACCAAAATCAGGAGTTCCTTTCAGATATCTGAGAATTATTTTCACAACTAACAAATGGGATTGTTTAGGAGTAGATTGAAATCTTTCCACCATTCCTACTGCCTGCATTATGTCAGGTCTTATAGCAATTAAGTATAGAAGGGCTCCAATTATTGACCTGTAATGAGTTGCATCTACTGGAGGGGAGTCGTCATTTTTTCTCAATTTGCAATTTGTGGTCATAGGTGTGCTCATGGGTGCACAGTCTTCCATTCCATATCTTTTAAGCATGTCTTTAAGGTATTTGGCTTGAGATATAAACAACCCTGCTCTGGTTTGAGATACTTGTAGTCCAAGGAAGTGAGATAAATCTCCTATCAGTGACATCTCAAACTCTTTTGACATGTTTTGAGAAAATTCATGGCTCATCTCATCATTATTGCTAGCAAAAATCAGATCATCAAAATAAACAAGTGTGACTAGTAACTTACCTTCATCCGTCTTTATGTAGAGATTACTTCCTGCCACTCACTTCTTGAAGCCTTGTTGTTGTAGATAATGATCGAGTCTTGCATACCATGCTCTAGGAGCTTGTTTCAACCCATATAATGCCTTTTTCAACTTACAGACTAAGTCTTTTCCTTCTATTAGATCAAACCCTTCTAGTTGCTCCATGTAGACTTCTTCCTTGAGTTCCCCATTCAGAAATGCTGATTTTAGATCCATTTGATAGATTTTGAATCCTTTTGAGCAAGAAAATGCCAAGAACATCTTAATAGCTTCCACACGAGCTACCGGTGCAAATGTTTCTTCAAGGTCAATTCCTTCAATTTGTGAATAGCCTTTACAAACGAGCCTTGCCTTGTTTCTGATGACTTGTTTTTGAATACCCACTTGGTTCCTATAAAGTTCTTGTCCTTTGGACGAGGTACCAACTCCCATGTCTCATTCTTCTCAATTTGGAACATTTCTTCTTCCATAGCTTTTACCCAATGAGGATCCTTGTGTGTGCAAATGTTTCTGGTTCTATCATGGATGGAAGAGCAATAACGTTTCTCTTTGGTGTAATTATCATCCTTCTTCAAGTTTGCATCCCTTCATCTCTATTGCCAATAATCTACTCTTCTGGATGATATTTCTGGAGAAACTTCACCTTTGAAGGGGTATGAGGTGGTTTTTTTTCCTCTTCTTCTTCTTCGTGATCTATTTCTTCTTCTTCAAGTTCTTCTTCTTCAATGAGGGCATCATCTTCATCTTCTTCAACTTCTTTTTCCGGAAGGTTTTCATCAATCTTTACATTAATGCTTTCAACTATTTTCCTTAGTCGAAAATTTGTAGCACTTGTAGGCTTTGCTCTGTTTAGAGTATCCAAGAAATATCCCTTCATCAGCCCGAGAATCAAACTTTCCTGTTGAGCCATCATTGATTTTTATGAAGCACTTGCTTCCAAAGATCTTGAAGTACTTTACTGAAGCAGGTCTTCCTTTCCATAATTCATAAGGATTTTTTTCAAAATTTGGTCTTAATTGAGTTCGATTCAAGCTATAGACAGTTGTCCCGACTGCTTCTCTCCATAATTTTGGTTGCAAGTCTGCTGCTAATAACATTGTTCTTGCCATTTCTTGAACTGTTCGGTTTCTTCTTTCAACTACCCCATTTTTCTGGGGTGTTCTGGCAGTAGATAATTCTCTTTTTAATTCCATGTATATTACAGAACTCATTAAATTCTTCTGATGTGAATTCTCCCCCTCTATATGTTCTAAGGCACTTAATTTTTTAGTCCTTTTCATTTTCTACAAGATCTTTTAGATTCTTAAAACACTCAAATGTTTCAGATTTATATTTTATAAAATATATCCACATCATTCTAGTATAGTCATCAACAAATAAAACAAAGTACCTTTCTCCTTGGAGTGCCTGATTTCTAGTTGGTCCACATAAATCAGCATGAATGATCTCCAAGGGCTTTGATGTAGAGAGCTCCTTGGTCTTGTGGCTGGTTCTGGTTTGCTTTCCATGTCGACATGGACCACATACTCCTTGATTTGGTTTGAATAGCTTTGGGATGTCACGTACAGCTTTAATCTTGTTGATATTGATCAGATTTTCGAAGCTTGTATGTCCAAATCGCTTGTGCCACAACCAACTTTCATCTTTCTGACTCAAGTAGCATTTATTTTCTTGAATCTTGTTCAGAATGTAAATGTTTTTTGGTGTTCTAACCCCTTCCGCCACAAGTTTCCCTGAGGAAGAATTCCTTATTTCACAGTCTTTGGTGCTAAAGGCAACATTATGTCCTTGATCACAGATTTGGCTAACACTCAGGAGGTTGTGTTTGAGCCCGTATACTAGCAGAGCATATTGAGATTTTCCTTTTCCATTGATAAGAGTAACAGTTCCTTTTCCCGCAATTATGGCAGATCCACTTCCAAAGGATACATTTCCTTCCTTTTGTCCCCTGTCATGTGTCTGGAGCACCCACTATCCACAAACCAATGATTTTCATTGTTTTGAGCATATAGAGCTAGGCCACATTTATCCATGTTGGGATTCTCACTACTTGTTTTTCCTCTTTTGAGTGGGCAGTTTTGTTCATAGTGTCCATTATTGTAGCATAATGAGAAAATCAGATCAAATTTGGTCAAGGGATCAAACGAATTGAAGGTTTTGATTTGTCCCTGCCTTTTGGGGCCATATGGTTTGATTATTTGATCCTTTAGCTTTGTTGTTTCACTCTTGCGAGCCATGCAATGTCTAGGTTGATGACCAAAGTTTTTACAATGAAAACAATGTCCAAGAAAGATAGTTTTGTACCTGTTGTAGTAGCCACGGTTTGAGTCAATTTCCTTCCTTGGAATTACTCTCGCTTCATTCTTTGGATTTGAGATGGGATTTTGATGGGATACTGGTTTGTATTTGTTGTAGTATCCATGATTCGAATCCACATTCTTCTTTGGAGTTATTCTCTCTTCAATCTTTGGATCTAGGATGCGCCTTTGATGACATACTTTTTCTTCTTTTGGGTTGTTGGAAAGTGCATCGACATAATTTTTTGCACTATTCTTAGTGCTTGATGATTCTCCTTTAAAACCTATTCTAGACTTGTCATGTTGAGGTTTTTGACTTTTTAGGATAGTCTCAAGTATTTGAGAGCTTTTCCAACCCTTTTTGACTTGCTCCAATTCCTTCCTTAGAGATAATATTTCGGCTTCATGTTCTTCGCAAGTCTCTTCTTTTTCTTTTAGCTTTTTTTCCAAGAGATCTTCTCTTCTTCTTGTTTCCTCGTTTTCTACCTTAAGAGAAATGATTTTATTATGTAATTTCTCATTTTCTTCAATGGAACTTATTAACAGTTCATCTACATTTCCTTCTAGCCCTAAGTCATCATCATTTGTGAATGCCATGAATAACGTTTCTTGGCTTTCATCATGGTCACTTTCGTCATCTGATTTCTTTTTGATGACTACAAATTCATCCTCATCGGACTCATCTTGATTATAGAAGAAGTTCTTCTTATTGAAACCTTTCTTCTTTTATACCATTCTTTTAGAATTTCCTTCATCATCACTATCATGTTTATGAGGACATTTTGCAGCATAATGACCTATTTTCCACATTTGAAACACATAAGAGGGTACTTCCCTTTTAGCTTAGATCCTTTCTTTAGCTTTCGTACAAATTGAGCCAAATCGGATTCCACATCGGATTCATCACTACAGTCATTCCTTTCTTTCCCCTTCTTTGATTTTGAAGCCTTGAATGCTGCATCTTTGGATCTTGGGCCACCTTTCCTCATCTCATAGGCAGTGAGAATTCCATGGAGTTCATCCATCTTGAGAGTATCTAGATCCTTTATTTCTTCTATGGCGCTTATTTTGGAGTCAAATTTGTCTGGAAGAGATCTCAAGACCTTTTGAACAATGGTACTTTCTTCAATGTTTTCGCCCAATCATTTAAGAGAGTTGACCACTTCAGCTACTCGGAGAAAGTATGCCGCAATATCTTCTTCATCTTCCATTTTCAGACTTTCGAACTGCCTTCCATGATTTTGAAGCTTTGCTTTCTTGACTTTTGAGTCCCCATCGTATAAGCCAATTAGTTTATCCCACATTTCTTTGGCAGAGTTGCAATTCATGACTTTTGTAAACTCTGAATCAGTGATTCCACTAGTGATGGAGTTCAAGGCTTTGGCATTTGCAATGTAGGTTTTCCTCTCGTCTTGATCTATTGGAAGAGTGGAAGGAATTGAGTACTCATTTAGAACCGAATGTCAGACTTCAAGTCCAAGGGACATTAAGTAGTAGGTCATTTTCTTTTTCCAGAAACCAAAATTAGTGCCACCGAGCAGAGGAGGTCTTCCTGATGCTTCGTGATTTCTCATCATGGCTATGAATCCTTCTTCAAGTTGTTAGGCTAATATGAAGAAGCCTACTCTAATACCAACTGTTGGAAATATTGGGGAGGGTGAATCAGTATTTCTTTTTAATTGTTCTTTTTATCACCAAAACATTTATATATAAGGAACACAGAAATATATAGTCGATATAAATGCTTTTATTAATATAATCAGTGCAATGAAATAAATACAATATATAAGTGGTTGCATTCAGTTGCCAAGCACCAATTTCGACCTTTGTGAGGCTTCAACCTCCAGAGCACCAACTCTATTCTGCCAAGACAACAGTCCTGGACCTAGGAGCACCAAGTCCTAAGGACTCCAATCCTTTTAATTTTGAGGCTCCAACCCCGCGGGCTCCAACCCTTTACTATAACCTGTTAGCGTATGTTTTGTTGTTGTTCTCAGCTCCAAAGCCTACTGAGTTTATGCTTCACTTATGTTCTCCTGCTTCTCCTGCCTCTACCTGAACTATGGCTTCCTCTCACTCTTATTATCTGCACACGCACACACCTTTCCTTGTTTTTCATGTTTTATGTATTCCTAATGCCTCTGGTTGTTCGTTTCCGCTTTCCACTAGCTCTTCGACTTCTTCAATGCTTTCTTCAGCTCCCTCTACACTGGCTTGTCCTTTGGCTTCCCTCTTCTTCATTTCTTTGGCTTTTTGGTTTCCTTTGCACTAGCTTACCCTTCAGCTTCATGGATTCTTGGTCGCTGTAGCTTCCTCTGTCTCTTCATGCTCACCAACACTCCTAGGACACATTGATTTAACGGTGAGGACCAAATACATAGAGAAAAACTGATGCATGTTAAAACTGTAACAGAGCCCCTTTTTTTAATGACAATAGGCATAAACAGGACTTTGTTATTTAACGAACATGCCACGTTCCAATCGCAATCGCAATCATCATTTTTTCAGGCCTCTTGAACTATCGGAACCGTTATCACAAGCCTTTTGGCCTAAAAACCCCCGGGCAACGCAAATACAGAAATACATAGGAAAATTATAAAAATACGACCTAAACTCTAAAGGGCGGACTTCAAATTTATTACGCCCACGTTTATAACTTTATCGGGTCTTCTACATATATCTCAATCGGCAATCGCAGCTTCCCGATGGCCGATGGCTAATTCACCTGTGGATGTGATATTATATTAAGCCAACTAGTAATGTTGCATCGGGTCCGCAACATTTATCGCAATCGGCGCTTGCAGGAGGACAGCCCTTTGGGTATTGTGATATGAAATTATCGATACGGCAGATGCGATATGATATTAAATCATATTTCACTGTTTCAGTAGGTCCGCATGTATCGCAGTTATACGGCATTTATATATGTATTGTAAATTTGCATGTTTTAATGCGCCAACGCTTAGAGCCCGAAAATCTGAAATACACTAAAAACATGCTTCAGAACACTTTTGGTGGACTTCATTGTTTATGCACCTGAACTTATATGTTTTGTCGGGTCCACACATATATATCGCAATCGGGGGTTTTGGGGTGATGGAACATAACCGAACCCGCCGATTACCATATTGTCGATCTATACATATTTCTCGCTCCAATAGTGTATTCCTCTATATGTACATGTTTTTGCCTCCGATAGTGTTTTTGTAGGCATATACACTATATTGCTCCTGATAGCTCCCAATAGTGTATTCTTTGGCATTCTTTGCTATTCTTCGCTCGGATAGCTCCCAATAGCTCTGTTTGCTTCCTTCGATGGATCTAATAGCTATGTTTTCTTCCTTCATTGGCTCTATTTTCTTCCTCTGATGGCTCTGTTTGCTTCCTCTGGCTCCTTGAATATTGCCATATTGACATCAATGACAATCTATCTCAACAGTTTCATCACCTGAATCATATCTTAGATCTTGTTGAGGTGTAGCAGCATTTGTTTGTTTCCCCTTATTGTTGAACTTCTTTGGTCTCATTTATGGATGAATTTTCCAACAATGATCTTCACCATGGTCTTCTTTTGAGCAATGTTTACAGGTAATTTTTTTTCCATCTTTCTTGATTGTATCATTCTTTTTTCCTTTGCATTTAAACTTCCCCTTTCCTTTGTCTCCAGATTTGGCAGGTTTCTTGCTAGTCTCTTGAGGAAAATTCTTGCCTCTTGATTCTAAATGAGTTTCATGAACACATACTTGATCTAGATTGGTGGCCGATTAAACAGAAGTACAGTATGTCTCAAATAACTATGTAATTCACCTATGTATTTAAGGAGAGTATCTTGTGAAGGAAAATAAACACCCAAGATTAAAGCTCTTCTTCTAAATTCTTATGTGTAACTTTGGACAATCTGAACTTTAGCTTGTCTAAAATTTTTCCAATCAATAATTTCTTTTTGCATGTAAGCTAATGGATAAAATTCCCTTCTTAATGCAGCTATAAAATCATTCCAAGAAGAGATCATTTTACCACTTCTCTTCAAATCTTCTTGAGTTATGACCTCCCACCAGATGAAGGTTGTACTTTCTAAGCGAAGAGAAGAAATTTGGATCTTTGTAACATCATCATCAATCTTTTGAATCTTGCAATAGACTTCAATTTGACGAACCCAGTTATCCAACTTTTCAACATTTACTACCCCATTGTACGTAGGCAGTTTAAACTTGACATAAAGATTCAACAAAGAAGATTTAGCATGAACTTTTGGAGAAGGAGGAGAAGTAGGTCTATGAGATGAAGGAGTTGAATAAGGAGGTGAGGGTGGAGGTGAAGGAGGAAGTGGAGGTGGAGGCTTGTTTCCATCATCACCATTACCTTTTGTATGATTTGAACTCTCTCATTGCAACCTTGTTGTACTCTCATTGTATAACACTTTTAACATATCTGACGTATCATAGAAAGCCTTTCTAAAAGCCCTCTCATCCTCAGACACTAGCTCATGTCCTTCTTCATGTGCCATGACTGGTGGAGTTTGTGGAGTTTGTGACTTCCTTGAACCAATTTGAGGGTTTGGCTCTTCAAGCACTCCTTCTCCTCTTCTCAATTTAGACTTTGTAATAATTCAAGAGAACACTTGCAAAAAATTTCAAACCTTCAAAACAACCACGCTTTGATACCAAACTAATCTGAAATTAAAAATTGAAGGTTTCTTGAAAATTTTGCAAGCTAGTTTATGTCTTGTGGGCAATGGATGAAAATTGCAAAATCACATAAACTTATTAATCTTACTTAAGTTTTGCAAATTTAAATAAAGAAAAATGGACATGCAGCATCACAAAAAGGCAATTTGATGACGGAGTTCACCCCTCCTAGGCTACGTCTTTGATTCCAACTTCCAATGTTGGCCCTTCAAATTATATGCTCAAAATTTCAATTACATCAGCATGCAATGCTCAAATCACAAAAACAATGTTGTCATTGTGTCCATAACACTGAAAAACCCCTGTCTAGGCTCTTCTTGGGCGCAAAAAAGCTGAAAAATGGCTAAGTTAGGCCTCTTTCTTCATTTCTTTGCTAACTATCCTACAATATTACCCTTCTGTCAAAACTGGAAACAAAGTATGCCTTTGGCGGAACTGCAAGGTGACAAACTGGCGCGGGAACGGCAAAAACTCCACTAAAAATGGTGCCAAATATCAGACATTTAGTTGGGCATCGCACCCTTAACTTCCGCCCCTTGTGTCAATCACGTGGCATATAAATGACCAAGGGTGCGGGCTAGAGGCCACGCGCCCGTCGGCCCTCCGCTCTTGGTCATGTTGGTTGGCATGTGGCCACGAGCTGGGGTGCAGGCAGGGTGCCACGCACCCCACACCTTCGTGGTGTTAGCCATTGGTTACAATGGTTTAATAGAATCGGGGTCAGGGCCTTGCGTCCCTCCCCACTCCTCTTAACACTTGGTCATATATGATATCATATCCCCCCCCCCAAAAAAAATATGTATCAACCACATTATAATATATATAAATGGCCCACTATGCATAACAAGAATCATTGTGCGGTTTGTTGGTAAGTCATTACACTCTAATTTTGAAGGTCTTGGGGTCAAACCCTGTCAAGATCGATCAGTTTTCCAACAAAAGTTTTAGCCAATAACATAGAGCCACATGACAATCCTTCATTGGGCCACGTGGTGCCCTATGGTTGACCCAACCACAAACACCACAACTAATCAAAATTTTCCACCTGTCATGTCTTGATTGGCTCGTTCTAACAATTATAATGCCTAGACATTTGCTGACATCAATGTAACACCATCATACAACCTTCCTAGCCAACCTGCAAGTTGACTCTTTAATTGTTAACTAAAAACTTCAGAACGCAATAACTTTCTCATACGGTGTCGGATTGAGGCGATTCAAGCATCGTTGGAATTAGAACGAAAATATTACGATTTTGCACTAGTTTCGGGTAAATTTGAGCACTTTTATTTTTTAGAATATTTTTTATCCCCTGGATCAATTCCCAAGTAGGAATTTGGAGAAAACCTCGAAAAAATGGAAGCGTTGAGCTTTAGGGTTATTCAAACAAAATGGCCAAATTTGAAATTATCTAAACATACACACATATGGGAAATTTTAAAAATTAGGATCAATTAATTTGACCACTTAGTTGATGGGTGTGTTATAGCAACCAACTAACACAATAATGGTTTGTTTGACTAATGGTTGACTAATTTGAATACCCTAGTCGAATCATTTGTATTATTGACTAGGATATTCTACAAGTCAACCTAACCAAAAGGTGTGACTAATTTGACTACTTAGATAGCTAGTGTTTGCATTTGACTAGAAAAGTACATTGGTCTGAATCTAATCTAATGGTTTCCTAAGTTAACTACTTAGTCGACTTGTATTTATAGTTGATTGGTATATTATATTAGTTGACTTAACCAAAGATTGATTGACATAATGTATAGGTCAATTTGACTAAGATCAACCAATTTGACTAATTTTACCCATCTTATAGCTTACCAATGCCCTACTTTGGTCAATGTGATTCAACAGCGAACTAACTTGATCACATAGTCAAGACATTTTCCTAATCGACTAGGACACTACCTTGGTCGACCGATTGGTTTGGTTGATTGCTCAGTCCATTTGATTGAGTGAATAAGACCTACAATAAGTATAGATATCAGTGAATTGATTAAAAGGGAATCATGTACGAAGGTTCATAAGTTGGAATAATGCATCATATCCCAGATCAATAGTGAAATCAGTAATTTCGTTACAAATTTTCTCATGATTTTATGGATCTTGAACTTCTAGAGCATTTTTAAGACCCTAAAAAGTGTTTTTAGACATTGAAAATTCTAGGGAGCCTAAGTGCTACCACACATTAGATCCCAAATATCTCAAATGAAAGGGCCCAAAAAGAAATTTCTAACAAGATATTGCAAGTTTCAAACAAAGCAATATCAAAAAATGAAGAGGAAAAACCAAGCATCGGTCTATTACCATGGGCATAACTCCTCGCTCAAAACATAGATTGGGACACAAAATTAGTCTATGGAAATCTCTTGGATTGTAGAATCCATCGACACCTAATTGAATTAAAGAAAAAATGGGTAAACTAACAAAACCTCAAAAGACCATAAATTACAACCTATAAAGTCTCAAATTTGGGAAATGAATAATCAATAAAAAGCTTATGAAATATAGGATGTAATGATCCACCTAGAAAATTGATTTGACTAGGAAAAATTTCCTAGGAAAAAAACAAGGCCTTTAGTGGCCTATAAGGAACAAAATGCCTTAAATTTAATGGTTTCTAAGTTTTATTCTACTTAATTAGATACATGACTAAAGAGCTAAGTATATGCACATTGCAAGGTATAGCTACAAGTACATCAAGTAGATAATATTAGGGTAGAGAAGAATCTAATGAGGATAGAAGACATGGAAAATGCTTAAGGGCTTTATAGCCATGAATAGGTAGAAGATAGAGGAATGAACCTTGGCAATGTTGAGATCACATACTCAAATGGTCATGGATGGAATGTTAGAGATCCTTATTTTTAGTGGCTATAAAACCCTATTTTTTGATATAAGATTCTAATAAGGATTTTGATATAACTTAGATAATATAATTAAAAGTAACTATTATTTTATTTATGCAAGTATTATTTAATACTTGCAAGCAAGTGTGGTTACATTTTACAAAGTATGGATTAATTTTCCAATCTAACTTTAAAGTGTGACTTTTATTCCTATCTAGCAATGTGTTTTCCCTCTATAGCATGCTAAAAATCCCTATTTCAATGGCTATGAAATTTTCAACATGTTACAATTTTTTTCTTTAGATGGCTACATAACCTTGTTTTCTAAAGCATTTTTATCATTTATGAATCGTTTTTTAGTAGCTTCAGTTAAGGAACTATGGTTGTATTCTAATCCAGAATAAATGGATTAGCACTTCATGGATGTTGTGGGATATATATTATACATAATATATCTATCTATATTCTTGTTGGTTTTCCGAGTTTTTGGTTTCCATCATAAGAAATTTGTGTCGTTGTGTGTGTTTTTCATTGCATCTTTTCTAAGTTAGTTAAGAATTTGTTTCCGGTAATTAAATTATACAAGGTTAAAAACTACACAACTATCTAGATTTTCTAGTGCGTAGTGAGATTGTTAGAAGCACAATGAAAGGTGTTAAGTAAACATCATTGAGCCATACATGGTTAGAAATTTCCCTCTATATCCAAAAATATATCACTTGCGAGGGTTGGCACAACTAGTTTGCATATACCACTTCAAGTTTCTTTCTCATCTCCAGCATCATCCCTTGATCAACATTCATTTCTTCTTAGTCCTATCTCTGTAACTAATGGTGATGTTGTCAAGAAAACATCTTGAAAGGAGTATATATCACTCATGGGACAATGAAAGGGGTCTAGAGGAAGTGGTCGAAGCAATGACACCCATTAATTTTGATGCCTGAGAATTTGATAATTCCATTCATTGGTTAACATCTTTGATGGGTTAAAATAGAGCAAAGAAAGCATGATTATAGAATAGGAAGGCTTCAAACACAAATGAACTAGGAAAATCATCACTACATAAATCATTGTGACGAAAGCTAAAATAGTATGAAGAAGAGAACTTATGGTAAGCATTGTTACAAAAGTCATTACAATAGGGGCCACCGCTATAGGACAATCAATAAATTGTTTGGTAAGAACATTCATATGAAGCATCTCAAGGACAATAGGCATTTTTATTCTTAAAAGCCTTTTTTTCTAATTTATTAAGGATTAATAAAATTTTGAAAAGAATAAATAATGGGTTTGTTTCTTCTATATTCTTTTGTGAATGTCACTTCTTGGTGTTTATAAGTTGGTGGGTATTCTACTTCTAGCCTAGGGTATGTGTGTTGATCCTTGGATCCAGGGTGTGTGACTCATTCCCCAAAGTCGACTCCAAAGTTAAATAGAAGTAAGGTGAAGGCAAGTAAGAAGGAAATTGGTAGCATGGATCAAAAGCATTCTTGCTAAGTGGTTGGGAAAGTGTCCAAGGTTATTAAGATCATTGTTGGCAATGATATTAGTATTGGAAATATTTTGGAGTTTGTACGTAAGGTGCTCATCGACATGCTTTTCGAGTTCAATTTTCATAATCCACTTTAATAAATTGGATGCATAAGTCTTTGGAGCCATTACTACAATACAACCTGGATTTTTAATACCTAATGAGGGGATGGCTAGGGTTTAAGTCCTAGTTGTAGGAGTACATGGTGATGGTTCTAAATGGGCGTTTCTTTTTAGGGGTCTTGTTTCTTTTCTCCTAAACTATGGAATCCTTGCTTCAGCCCATTACATGAGGTTTCTTGTATAGTTCCTATATGGGTTAAAATGTGAGGACTACCCTTGGAACTCTAACAGGATTGTTTTTTACGAGTTTGGGGAATCAAGTAGGAAACATTGTTCATTTGGACCCATCAAACAAATATTAAAGGGACCGAAATATGGTAGAAGTGTTGACAAGTTTGGATTTGCTTGAGGTTTGGCTAAGTCAGTTGAGGTTGTGGTTGGTGATTCAATCTTTGAGAAAACATTGCACTACTCCAACCTTTCTTTTTGTTGTGGTCATTGTCATACTTATGGGAACACCATTTAAAACTACCCTTTGAAAGTGAAGAAGTAGATTTGGCAATGAAAAGTGAAGATTTAACTCCCTTGGATGTGTTAGGAATTAATTTACCCCTGACGTCTTAAGTGCCCATTTATGTGTAGGGTCAAGCTCATTTGGTTGAAGGATCACTTGAAACTTTATTAAGTCCCTCCCTGGTTGGTTGGGATAAGCGAGAAGCACCAAATTTCTTGATGTTTCTTTCCGATTCTATGTTGGTTGGAGAGAATGCTAGTGATCCCACACTTTTGGGACCATGCATTTTTACTTTTCAAGCCTTTGTCGGCTTCTCGTTGCTTGGTAGCTAGGGAGGAATTGTCAACTTTGGCTCCAAGCAATTCATCCCACTCAAAGATTGGAACTTTGTCTCAGTTGATGAAGACTTCAACTATCAGTTCTTGGTCGCTATTGTTGCAGTCCTCATCTTTCCTCAGGTCAAGGTGTTTGACATTAAGGGCACTCACATATTAGCGGAGGTGTGATCTAATTGGACTAAGGGTATTCCAACCTATAGTAAGTTTCTCAATAATTTGTCCTCCTATTTTGACTTCAAAGAAAGAAGTCGGTCCAAACATATTACAATTGGGTCCATTGTTGACAAGTCAAGTTAGTGTAAATGAATCTCTAGCGGGTGGGGGGGAGGTGGAACCACTCACCTCTTAAACTAGTTCAAACAGTACAACTAAACCAAATATTGTCTCTCATGTGGTCATTCTTCTATCTCGGATTCCTCCTTTGCGGGTGACTATGTTCTTGGACTCTTTTTCACATTACTCCAAAGATGGGCATCACATTCCCTATGCCTTTTAATCTAAGGGTGACATAACTTTCCAATTGGAGGTTTAGAATGGGATTCCATACAAGATAGCAAGGGAGTGACCCCTAGTTGTAAGTCTTTCTATCACATGCATAGATAAAATTGGATTGAAAAAAATTCCTTCTTTTTTTATCATGGTGAATTGGTAACTCCTTGGAGTAATCTAGGCAGGGCCTAAGATGAAACTTAATGGCTGCCACTAGAATACCCATTAGAGAAATATTGAGGTCTAAAATGTGCTTCCTAAGGAATATTATAAAACAATAGTGGAAATGATAAAATAAGATTATAATAAGTCATCAAATTTTAGAGGGAAAAAAGGAAAATAACTACTTTTTTAACTCGCATTTTCAACTTATCTCCCTATGGTTTTGTAGAAATTACAAGAAATTTGCTATTGCTAATGAATTCAAATTGAAATCAAGAGCTAGAAATTTCTTCTACTATTTTGCGGAAAGCAAAACACACGATAGAAACACATGCAATCATCAAAACACAAGGAACACGATGATTTTACATGGGAACCCAACTGGGAAAAACCCCTCCTATGTTTGTATTATATCTGATGAGAAAAAAATTGATCAATTACAATGATTGCTTCACACATGAAAAACACCATGCACTGGAATTTTGATCTCCTCCTGAGACTGCTATGTAAAAGACATAGCGAAATCTTGGCCTCCTTCTCCTGTATCCTTGCATAACTCCTGAGGAAATTGGCTCCTAAAGAATAGGAGAAGTTCATATTTGCACACAATTCCCAAGAGAAGGGTATCACCTGTTGCATACAAATTGTATACACTCTCTAGTATACAATAATAAATACATTTATGCCTTTTTCCTCCACTCAACTAGGCAATTCGAATTCCATGCATGACTGGTTTATTTTTAGTAAATTGATCAGTTAACTGAGAGATCAGTGAGTTAACAAATGTTATAATTACTCAACTAAACTCCTACTAAATCCACTAAAGAATAGAGCTCAGTTAATTGAGTTTAACTAACAATAACTCCACTATATTAATAAATTTGAGCAATCAACCCATGCACAACTCTACTTCTATCTTGTAACTCAAATTTACTGACTTAACTAGGAGACAAAGCCATGTCACTCCAACAAACTACAATCCAAGTCATCTTGTTGATGTGGAAAATCAAATTTCTCCATTTGACTAAGGCACAAGGAAAATGAATATTTTTTTTGCTAAGTTTTAACACTCCCTCTTAGCAAGAAAAGGTTTTTGCACCACTCCTATCCTACACCTATGGAATGTACCATAACACAACTCCCTCTCACTATTGTTGTTGCTACTGCAACAAGTGCAACTGAGAAGCATCCAAAATACTCAATTCACTTTTCCCTGAGTCTCTAACTGTTACTAGCCTGCAACTGTTGCTCAAGATCTGACTACATCAATTGACATTGATCCTTTTGCTGCTGAAAATTATGAGCCCCTGTAGTAAGGGTAATGATCCATGGGAAGAGTATATTGCGATTGTCGTTGCTCTCTTATGGACCCTGCCCCAATATTTGCAACTTTAGGACTAAGGATCTACATCACCCCACCTCACTACTAAAGGTGTAGTTGCATGCATGGTGACATCTACTCTAGCTTGTAGATATTTTTAACTTGAATACCAATTTGTTTTCCTTGTCTAGTAGCAACATTCTTCAAATAATATTTCCCCTTACTAAACACCACATCATATCCTTAGTCTTCAAGTACAACTACATAAACTATTTTTTTCTTCAGACCAACCACATACATTACATCCTTCAAGTGAAGATGGGAGTCTGACTCCCTCTTAAAGGCAACAATACCAATCCCTTTAGTAATATACCACCCATCATCTCCAAGTTCTATTTGTAATTATAGGTCCTTCTCCTATAGGGTGTTGAAGAACTCCTTAGATCTTGTCATATGAAATGAGGCTCTAAAGTCCAAGTACCATACACTGCCTTGTATAGTATTTTCCATGCATGCAATGAGGGTGAAATCCAATTCAAATTATGATGTAAAAGCATCACCTCCTACTCCTCCTACAGGCCTCTTCTCGTATTTCTTGTGCGAACACTTGGTTGCATAGTGTCCATACTCATGGTAGTGAAAGCATTTAATTTTACTGTGGTCTTTCTTCTTGCCATGGTTTTGGCTGGATTTTGCCTCACCTTGGGCCTTCATGCCTTTGGCCTTCTTTTCTTTTCCAACTAGAGCATAGTCTTCTTCCTCATATGCAACGGATGTGACACCATATCTAGTGTTTCTTATAATCTCCTCCTGCACCAAATCAGACCAAAATCTCTCCCAATCTGGTAGCTTGTCTCTTCCATTAACTGAATCTTGATAGTTGTGCCAAGATTTCAGAATGCCAAGGAATGTTAAGCTCATAAGTTCAAATGATGGCACATTTTCTCCTACTCCTCCAAGTTCATCTCAAACCTGAGTGAATCTAGATAGGTATTGAGGAATGGTTTTATTCTTCTGCATTCGAATCCTCATGTGTTCATCTCTTAATGCCAATTTCCTAGCATCATTGCTGCTTTGGAATAGATCTGAGATTTTTCCACATTGCAAAAGGAGTCTCCTTTCCATGCAAGTTTGAAACCCCATGATCTTAGACACCCTCCAAAATAATCCTCCTAGCTCTTGTTGTGTCTTTCTTCCACTAAGCAAGTGCTTGTGCATCTGATGTTGTTGGTTTTGGAACATCAATTTGTGTATATTATCATACTCCATTTTCATCTAGGACAGCTTTCATCCTATCTTTCCAAGCACAAAAATTCGAGGTGACCTCCTATGTATACTCGAGCCTCAATCCATTGAAGACATTTTTCCTGCCTTGCAGAGAATCTGCACCAAAAACTCTACAAAGCGAAATTTCTCCCATAGAAGATCTGGAACAAGGTTTCTATGTAGTATTTTGTAGCTCTGATACCATATAGAAATTGCAAGAAATTTTCTACTGCTAATGAAATCAAACTGAAATCAAGAGACAAAAATTTCTTCTACTATTCTGCGGAAAGGAAACGCACACGATAGAAACAAATGCAATAACATGCAACCATCCAAATACAAGGAACACAATGATTTTATAGGGGAACCCAATTGGGAAAACCCCTCCTTTGTTTGTACTATATCTAATGAGAAAAAAATTGATCAATTACAATGACTGCTTCACACATGAAGCACACCCTGCACTAGAATTATGATCTCCTCCTCCTTAGACTGCTCTGCATGACTTAGCCAAATCTTGGCCTCCTGCTCCTATTTCCTTGTGTAATTTCTGAGGAAAATGGCTCTTAAAGAATAGGCGAAGCTCATATTTTCTTGCACAATTCCCAAGAGAAGAGTATCAGATGTTGCATACAAATTAGATACACTCTCTAGTATACAATAATAAATACATTAATGCCTTTTTCCTCCACTCAACTAAGAAATTTGAATTCCATGCATGACTAGGTTTATTTTTAGTAAATTGATCAGTTAAGTGAGAGATCAGTGAGTTAACAAATGTTATAGCTACTCAACTGAACTCCTACTAACTCCACTAAAGACTAGAGCTCAATTAACAAAGTTTAACTAACAATAACTCTTGCAAATTGTTAAATTTTAGCAATCAACCGATGCACAACTCGACTTCTATCCTATAACTCGAATTCACTGACTTAACTAGGAGACAAATCCATGCCACTCCAACTAACTGCAATACAAGTCATCACGCTGATGTGGAAAATCGAATTTCTCCATTTGACTAAGGCACAAGTCATATGAAGACTTGCTACATTTGAACAGGTTTTACTCAAATTTCATGCAGGAGCACTTGGAAGTGGAATTCAATTCCTTATCCAAGGAATACTCATGTTCCATGCTTTTGATGGATTTTGCTACACGAAAAATGAGAAATACATGAAAAACATGACACGAAAAATGAGAAATACATGAAAAAACGTGATTACAATCATGTTTTTCATTTATTTCTCATTTTTCATGTAGCAAAGTCCATCAAAAATACGCAACTTGGGTACTCCTTGGACAAGCAATTAAATTCCGCATCCAACGAATGCTGCTGCTCAAAATTTGAGTAAAACCATAGGAAAATAAGTTGAAAATATGAGTTGAAAAAAAACAATGTTTTATTTTTTTATTTTTAATCTATTTACATTTTTACTCCAAAAATGATTGACATCATGACCTTCAATCCTAATGGTTCTTATAAAGTTGATTTTGGTTGTACATTTTTGTTTTAAGACCCATTTTTTACCTCAAAATTTCTCTAATGAAGAGTATATCCAACATCCCATAAACCAGATGTATTAAGAATTTATGTACGAAATTTGAGACTCCAAGAGGGTGGGGGAGGAGTGGAGGGGATAACATCTCATTGTGTTACCCACTAGGTCATCCCAGGAGGAGTCATTAGATCGAAAATCCTACAAGGTAAATGATGACAATATAAAGGGTCGTTGGAGACAAAAATCCCTCTATGGGGGTTGCAAATGAAAATATTTTCATTCAATGCTAAGGGTTTTCCAACCCATCTCAAATGTTGGCCATGAATAGACTGGTGGAGAAGGATGCATATGATACTATTTTGGTGTATGAAACAATATATAAAAGATATTTTATTTTAGGAAGACTTAATTCTCTCTTCAATAACTAGGAGTTGATGTTGTTGGATACAATTGGTTTTTCAAGAGGTTTGCTTACTATGAGGATAAATTTCTCACTCTTGAATTGTTTGTTTATTCGTTCAAAGATGTGCATAATGGTCGAAAGCAAAGAAAAGGATTTGGAAATCTCAGTTGTGAATGTATATGGCCCTTATCTTCAAAGATGGGATGTTTAGCATAAGGTTTTTTTATTTAGGCATTTAAGTTGAATTCTCTGATAGTCGAAGGTGACTTCAACTTCACTTGGAATCGGGATGAGGTGTGGGAAGACTATGCATAGCTAGATCCACTATCAATATGTTTCATTCGCCAAATAGAAATGGTTAGTCGGTACCATTGGAGCTAGTGGTCAAGAAACCAACATGGCGTAATAAGCGCATAGGACTTGGCGTATACAAACAACTAGATCAATTCCTTGTGTCAAAACAACTACTTAGTAGGGTGAAAAGTCATGATATTGGGTCTCAACTAGAGGTGGCTCTGGCCATTTTCTTGCTTTCTTAATTTGGTTAAAGATCAAAAAGCCTCTATCCCCTTTCAAATTACACCCCTATTTGGCTGGAGGAGCTAGACTTATAGAAATTTATTAAAAATGGGTGGAAAATGTGCAACCCTATCCATGGGCACTATTAGGATATTTCGACACTTAGGAGTTAGTTAAGTTCCAATTGTTTCAATGTTTCTATTAGGTAAAAGTGTGTTATCTAATATGCATTAGTTGCATCGTAGTCCGAAAATCACAATATGTTCTAGACAAGAGTGAGTCAATGAATCAAATTCTCCTCAATACTAGTGGTTATTGATTTGTGGCTTAACACCTGATTGGTCCATGATCTCTTTTTAAAGAGCATGGAAGGTCATTGTTGATGATCAATTGTCAAAACTCTCTCTTGTACGATTTGTTTCTTGCATTAATAAAATCGTCAAGTGGCCACACTGGTTGGGGTTGTGGATTGTTTCTCTCAGAGGGTTTTAACTACATAAAAATATTGGTGTTATGATCTTTGATGTGGTTGTGCGAGTGGTTACTAAAGGTGTTCATCCTATATGGAATTCCCTATTTTCCTAAACAAACACCCTCCTAGTACACAGTGTGCTAATGCACGACTTAAGGATAAACACTTGGTTGTAGATTGGTCTACTTATAGGCAAAGTTAGGGATGACCAATTGAAGGCAATAGAAGAGTAGATTGACTAATAATTGATTGACAGCTATCCATCTAAGATCCTCTTCATCATGGAGCAATAAAACTTATTGGCTTTGGAAGGCATAAGGACTAAACTCCTTAGGCACAAGTAGGCAAATTGGACGTTGAAGAGCATAGCAGTGTGGTTGTCCCTCGGGGGTTGAAAATGTGGAGTTCTTCCATAGATATGAAAACCTCCAAAAGATTCAAAACACAATTGTGACTTCCTGATTCCGATAGGTCCAAGGTGAGGGGATTCCATGATCTAATAGCAAAGGGGGTCTCCCATTTCTTACATATCTTTACAGAGTCAATAGATACCAATATTACAGAGATTATTTAGGTTTGTTCTTTATTTCCTATTTTTGTGGATCTAGAATGCAATATTAAATTGTATGCTTTGACTACATTAGATGAGTTGGGAGGTTTTTACATCTATTTCAAAAATATAGGAGTTCAAGCTCAAAAGAATGGACCATTGACTTCTTCATTTGTTTTTTGATCTCCTGGGACTGGTGTTGGAAATACTGAGGTGGGTGAAACCGTATTTCCTTTCTTTTGCATAATTGGTTAGCCTATTACTTAAACATTCAGCAATAAGCAAACATAAAACATCATCATCACATCAATGATAATACACAAACTTTCATCTCAACACAAGATTTACATTATATATGATTTACATACAACTTTACCAGCCAAGTTGGAAGGAAGTACGAGACTCCCCAATGATTTCTGAAGAGTCTACAAATATGATATGAAGGGGTCTTCAATCCCCCAGTACAAATCAACTCTCCTACTCCATACTTCAACTTTTGCTTCATGTTGAACCAACTTTTGCTTCATGTTGAACCTGTTGTCACTGTTGTTGTACAATTGCTTCCTCCACCTCTTGCCACCTCCTACCACAGCCACTGCCACCACTCAAACTTCCTCTGTTGTTGCTATCACTCTCCCTATCTCCACTGCTGCTATCACTACCTCTGTTGCTACTATCACTTTTACCTCTCCTTCTGCATCTCCTTCTGCGACTATCCAACTTCATCGCCTCTACGCTTCTATACTTCTACTGCCACTACTTCACATGGCCACTGCCACTATCAATCATCAAGATCAATGTCACCTAAAGACTGCAAACTCACCCATATATTACCTTCAATCTAGACATCATACAAGATAGAAACTCTGTGTGGCTTCCACTGTCTTCACAAAAGTATTCCAGCGTAACACTGACCAGCCTCAGATCTCACTTTTCTCCCTTATCTATTGTCATGCACATGCAATTGTTCTAATCTTACACCAATTAGGATCTTACACCATCAACATTGAAGGGTTTCAAAGCATACACCAGCATGGCTTTGTACTAACACGTTGTTGAAAGCAGTAAATATCCTCATTCCCAACATTCGAACCCACTTAGGCCTTGCCATTTTGTTCCAATATAACATCAAATTTCATTTATGTTTAAACACGTTTTAATAAGAAGCTCCATTTTCCTCCCACCTACGTTTTAATAATAAGTTTCATTTGACTCCAACCTACTTTCAATGATGATAGTTTTTGGCCAAAAAAAGCCTCACATAGATGTCAATTAATTAATGTTTAATCATTGTGGGATATCTAGATCTTAAAAAAAAATGATTACAAAGATGTGACATTAATTAAGAGAAATCAAAAATATTTGTCGAGGGCAAAAATAATAAATGACCCAAATTTCACAGATTTTAACAATTTTTTACATTAATAGTTTTTTCTTCAAACACAAAGATGTAACATTAATTAAGAGAAATCAAAAACATTGGCCAATATTTGTTAAGGGCAAAACATAATAAATAACACAAATTTCATAGATTTTAACAATTTTTTGTATTAATAGTGTTTTCTTCAAACTCATATTCGGATATTAATTGCATCCCCAAATGTAATAATCACAAGATGGAACTAAAATCTCAAAGTTTCAAGACACAAGTAAATTGGGGTTCACTTTTGATCCATCTAAAAAGGTTCAAGGCAAATATTATAAAAAAAAAATGAAGTTTTTTTATTATTTTCCATGTTTTATGACAAACGAGACTATTAGAAATGTGATAGGGCTCTAGGACCTCTTCGAAGATGATTTAATCAAGCTATTTGAAAAGGTCAAAGTTTTGGGAAGAATTCCTGGGTTTTCCAATTCCACTTTTCTAACACTTGTTCCCAAAAGGATGAGCCAAGGTCTTGTGATGATTTCAAAGCAACAACCTATGTAATGTTGAACATCCCATCAAAGGCAATCTCTCTAGAATAGTTTAGGTTTCTAGTTAGTAGACAACAATGTGATGTAAAAGGTCGTTGGAAAGGCATTACACCATCTAAAAAGTTAAAATCCAATAGCATGGATCGAGAAGGTGCTATCGAAAGTAATCCCTAAACAACAATAGGGATGGCTTGAAAGACATTATTCCACTTAAAAACTAAAAGGAAATCAATGATTATTTTGAAGTTGGAACCCATTGATTTCCTTTCGATAATATTCAATGGGTTTACACGAGTATTATGCTCCCTGAGGGAGCGTTTGCACTATGTACTTTTGCTACTTGTATAGATGTTGATATAGCTTTCGGTGTTTAATTGCAACAAATATTTTTCTTTCAAACTAGACTTCTTAGATCAATTGAAGTGGTTTGGTTTCATATTAAAACCTAACAAGAATGGAAAATGAGATTGGAATTGGCTTTTGAGAAAGGGAGAATAAACCTATGCAAAAGCTGCAACATTGACTTTGGTCAAATTGATTTTGAAAGCCATCCCTACATAGTGGTATCTTTAGCATCCATCCGTAAAGGTGGGCAAAAATGTTTCAATTCTTTCAGAGAAAAAAGATAATAAAGGGGTTCTTCTAATCAAAAACAAATAGAGAATAGTTATGGCTCTCCAATGTCTTTTAAAATGTGCATGGCCAAAAAAAGTAATAATAAAGGGGTTCTTCTAATCAAAAACAAATAGAGAATAGTTATGGCTCTCCAATGTCTTTTAAAATGTGCATGGCCAAAAAAAGTAAATAAAATATCAAGCTTAATGATGTTTACTATTAACTAAATGAATGGGAACATCCAATTGTCAAAAAAAATCTTAGTAACTCTTTAAGGGTTAGATGAAGATGGTGGCAAACACTTATTGAGGAAATACCATTCACCCGTATAGATTGGGAAGTGAACAAAGATGTAACTAGCCAATGCATCATAGATCTTAGTGGAGTTAGGTGGAAATTTATATCTTTTGATAATCATTCAAGGTTAAAAGCAATTTCTAACATTCAAACTGAATTTATGTAAATAATGTCTCTTTACACTGGAAACAAAATATTGATAGTAATTAATAACAGCAATAAAAACAAATTCACTCTTGACCGATACACAAATATCATGTCCTAGATCTTGATATTAAATTTACAAATAATACTAATAAAAAAAACAAAGATTTTATTATACAATTTCTAACAAATAAAACAAATAAAAAAAGCATAAATCTTATTAGACAAAAATACTAGTCATGCTTTATACAAGGTCTTTATTTTCTCATTTTTTGAGACACTAATTAGAAATATATATATATATATATAACAAATTTCACTCATTAGAAATATATATATAAAACAAATTTCAAATAACTAAATTTTTTGCAAATAACATGATATCATAGTTATATTGCTATTAATATTAGTTTCAAATGTTCATAAACTTGGAAAGAAAATCAAATAAAAAATATTAAAATGGAAAGAAAATAAAATAAAAAAATATTAAAAGATGAAAATATTTAAGATAAAAAAAAAAGCAAATAATTATTGGTCTAAATAATGGACTCAGAACCTATAATATTAAGAGAAATATTAAAATATTAATAACTTAGGAATCAGAAAACAAATAAAACAAGATAAAATAAAATAATAAAAAACGTTATAGACCAGACATTGAAAAAATGATAATACTTATATTGAATGGTTCTATATCAAACATAAAATATCACAGCTTAATATATTTTTAAAACATTAATGAAAACCTAGTGTGTAGAATATATGGTGATGATATATGCTGTTGTCATTTTTTGATGTGAAAATTATCGGTTTGAAATTCCGTGGGCAAAAATCTAATCATGTTAAGAGCTAATCTAATCATGTTACGAGCTAGTGTAACCCAAGCCGAGTGCAATCCCTAGGTGATTGGTAATTCAAACAACTTAGATATCCGGCTTGGTCACAGTTTCTCGAATGGTAAAACAAGACACATCCATTAACTTGCATAATCCAAAGAACAAAACACATACATTCAATCCAAAAACAAAACACATGCATTCAATCCAAAGGCCCATGTCGTGTGAGGCTGAGAGAAGTCCCATACCATTACTTTTCATCATCAGTCAAAGATCCCATACCATTACTTTTCATCATCAGTTAATGACTTCGAGAATATTAATAAACAGCAAAATTGTATCTCAATCCAAAATCCTACATCAAGCATGCAGCAGATCTATATCACATAATTAAGTGAAAAGCGACAGATATATATTGCATAATTAAGTGAAAAGCCTTTGGAAGAATGTCCCAAAATGGTTTAAGATCATCAATTGCATTTTACATCCTTCGCACGGAATGGAGTGAAAATATTGCGAGTCCCGGAAACGTAAGTGATCAAGCAACCTTTTACCTCAATTCAACACCGGCAAACCGTAATCGTTATCAACCAACTCTATTAGCCATTGCTAATTATACCCGAACGGTACTTTTAATCGGTTATTTGATCTTTATAAGCTTGTTTTAAGTCGTGAGAGTGCCTTTCATCATCAAGCTCTAACATTGAAAATAACGTGGAAAACTATATCATTAATTCAAATCACGAAGACTAGAGTACTTGCAAATATAGTCAATTTAGTTAAGAGGCTAACTACACTGTCAGCACATTCCAAACCTATCCATCCATTTATCAGTTTGGATAAAATTGGGATAAAAATTAGAAGTTATAACTACAATGCAAGTCCGCCATCATAAATCTTTCTATTCATTGAAAAACTGTTGATCATTATATCTGTATACGTAACATTGATTAAAGCATCCTACCAGTAACACGACCAGATATGTAGCTAGATCTGTTTAAGCACAGATAACTACAATGCAAGCCCACCATAATTAACTTGAAATTCTACTAAAATGCAAGTCCATCATCATAAATCTTTCTATTCCTTGGAAAAACAGTTGATCGGTATTATCTGCATATGTAACATTAAATGCATCCTACCAGTACCAGGACCAGATATGCAGCCAGATCTGTAAAAGCACAAAAAAAACTGAACTATGGGTATGGGGATACAGCAACTTTCATTTGTAATGGAGATCACCAGCATGTGAGTATTGGTTGCAGTCGACACAGGCATGTCCCGTGCAAGATACACATAACCCATGCAAAAACAACTATGCTCGTCTCTGCAACATTTGCCATGACAAGAAATATTTTATTCTGCTTCAGATTTAAAACCTCAACTCAAACCTCCCACCCAATTAAGGTATCGCAATATCCTTTTGTACTGAATTGATGTGAAACAAACCATGTTTTATGCCAGCAAATTCCTTCCCGACTAAAAGATGATAGGTGAAGAGTGCATTCAATTCTGCTTACCCACGAGCCCACATTCCAAAGATTTTCCAAATCCAAGGCATTCGCTTAATTTATTCCTTATACCCCAATTTATCTATCTGTTGTTGGTCCATCTTCATACGTAAGTGCTACACTAATAATCCGATTCATAGGTATTAAAGACAAGAAGAAAACGCAACCAGAGAAACACAATCACTGTAATAGTAATTCAATTGGTAAAATATAATTCTTCAAACCAATAATCAATAATAAGACGGCATCTCAAGAATACCCGCACAGGTACATTTAAATAGAAGGTTTTAATTTGCCTGTCTTCACATATAAAGATAATGGCAAATGCGACAGAGAATCACAGAATTATTTCAGATTGCTTAGTAAACAATGGCATGGATATCACTATACCTGCCTCTAAAACATATATGCATCAAGGATATAGATATATTTTCTAGAAATATTTCTAAAAGAAAAGAAATCAACGGGTGGAGAGTTGCCCAAGATTCAGCAGTCCAGACATATCAGTGTATTACTATTTTGGACCAATATCTTTCAGGGAACAAATCTGCTCCTCTCCCATTGCAGACATAACAGTTACAACAAGGTCTTTCCCCTCGTCAAATCCAGCCTTGATCTGAAAGTAAAAATAGAAGCATATAGAAATAAGTCAAACGAAGCAAATAGAAATAAGCTAAATTAATATTAAAGAGAAAACGGTAAATTGCACATTGACAAAAAAAATAGGCAGTTGAACTCGTTACCTGGGCCAACAGCTGCTCATCAGTAGGCAGCTTGAGATCATCCTTGGTCTGCCCAGATTCGGTCAGCAGGCTAACCTGCACATTAGTTAATATAAACATTATCAGTCAACTAGCAACCATTTCAAAGTAGCACAAGGAAACATATAGAAACCACAAAAATAACATAAGGTGATAGAAACTAACATAAACAATACATGGCAGCCAAAATCTTTATGTGATGTGTCTTGTGCATCTGATCAGACAGCAACATACTTGTTCCTAATTGGAGAAAACAGATAACAATTCCTTTCAAAGCTCAATTGCACATAAAAAGGGGAAGAATGCCTCCATATGAATTAAAGGGAACGTACATGTTCCTAGCTAGAGAAAAAAGATTGCAATTCCCTTCAAAGCTCAATTGCACAAAAAAAATAGCATTAACACCCATTGCCAACCCCAATCTACGTATCCTTCATGCGTTTACAACACCCTCGATCCCAAGTGCATCCATGCATTCACAAAGAAATGGGAAACTGCAGTTTCTACTAGCTTGTTAAGTCGATACACAAGTTATCAAGAGTCCAGACTACAATGCTCCAGAGAAATAACACCATCGGCAAAAAGATCTCAAACGTAGTGAGTATCCAGGTCAATGCGTTTGGTTTCAGATTGATACACTGGATTATATGCAAGCAGAATGGCACTCTGATTGTCACATCTTAACTCTAGCTAATTTCTGAACCAGATTTATCATGCACGGGGAATCAAATCCATCAAATCCTTCTAGATGCAAACCTTTCCTCAAATTATTAATCCAAAGTTATTAAATTTAATAATATTAATATTATAATATATTAATATTAATATTAAATTTAATAACATTAGTATTATTATTTTAATATTAATATTAGATCTAATGATGTTTTTTACATGGCATCGTAACAAAATTTATAATAAAATGACATCAAATTAGTATTTTCAAATATTACAACTGACTTGGAAATATTTAGACTTTAAATATTTTAATATATCCATAGGATATGGTTTTTCTTTTTAAAGATTCATTTTACAAATATTTAATTAAAAGAAATATTAAAAGATTTTGGAGCATGAATTTCATTCTGTGTTGAATTGTATTGTAGTTTTTTCTCTATATGATTATTTTCATCTTTGTTTGGGCAGACAAATGTTTTATTATTATTATTATTTTATTGGAGACTTGACATACTTACACATCTCCTCATACCGGGTTTTAGAATGCACCTCTTGGCGCAACCAGGACAAGCTCGGAAAGAACATGCCACAACCAAACTGCTTCTTTAGCTTCCCTGTTCTCTGCTTCACAAGAAGAAAGAGAAATAGTTCTAAAATTCTTACTGGATCATGAAATCAGACCTGAATCAAGCTGAAAGATGTAACCTGCAGTAGGCTATCAAGACTGGATATTCTACATCTTTTACCATTCCTGGTTGCCCATCACGAGAATCGGGCCTAGGAATCTTCACATAAACACCTCAAATCCCCTTACTGCGACCAGATAGTGCAAAGTTATCCGATATTTGTAATGCCATTGATCCAAAATTATTTATGCCAGATTTGAGGCCAATAATACCAGTTCAACTCTTGTTATTTTGAGCATTCAAAAAAGGGTCAATTCATCATGTCTTTAGGCTACTTTACAAATTACACCTCACATTGACCACACTTTGTCTTTGGTGCCAATGGGAACAGTGCCCTCACAGAACATAGAAAAGGCTTTACAATGACCACAGACCAGACTTATAACTTCAAAAACTACATAGAAGTCAAATGTTAACTGTAAGCAGTCATTTACTTCATCTACTCCATCTTCTCCCTTCTCTCCTGCACCATATTACTCCTCTCTTTTGGTGCCAATCGGAACAGTACCCTCACCGAAACATAGGAAAGGCTTTACATTGACCACAGATCTCACTATAACTTCTAAACTACACAAGTCAAATGTTAACTTTAGGCAGATCGAATTTAATTTGACTACTCTTCTCCTCTGCCCTACACTTCATAATTTCCTCCCCCTCTCCTATCAATCTTTCCCTGGACCCTTCCTTTCTGCAAGCACCCTCCACCAATTCCCCCATCCTAATCACACCCACAACCCTTCATTCCCCCATCTAATCACATCCTTAACACCCCCACTCACACTTATTCATCCCATCCCCCTGCATTTTCCTCCAAAATTGCACCTGCTCACACTCAGGCCAGGGTTACCACTCATAAAGCAACAAGCTCCATCTGCTGGAACCTCAAATGGGGGTTACCACGCAAAAACACCCTAACAAAGGGGGGACTGATTCCATTAGCTATCCAACAGTAGATAAAAACATAGAATGAATATTCACTGGAACGGCAACCAACAGGTGACAATTTTGGTTTAGTCAGCACGTTAACTCTCCACACTGATCAACTCCTATTAGCTGCCCAGGTCCATAGTTTTGCTAAATTGCTGGAACAACTGTAGAAAGAAATGCTTATTCTCTCAAAAAGAGCTTTCAAGATTGAATTGGAAAATTTATCACTCAAGAAATTGCTGAACAACAACAAAGCACCGGAAGCTCTTCATCCCCCAACCTTGCACACACAGATTCTTGTTCTTCAAAACAAGCACGAAGAGATCCAAACTAAACAGACTACCCTTTAAACAAGAGAGACAAACAGATAACTCATTGGCACAAATGGTTCATGGAGGGGCAGTGCTCCACCCCTTCTTGAGGCAGTGGTACAGGCTAAATTCATTGAGGAAAATGCTAGGCAGGCAAGGGAACTAAACCTGAAAGTGAGAGGGCTCCATGTACTTCACCCATCTCGAAACCCCATGGAGGATTTAAATATATTTCTCAGACACCCTTGACCTCCTAGATGTGACCTTTGATAGGGCTTGGGCTTGGATCTGACTCCATTCTCTTTCTTCAATTCAAGTTTTGTGGATGATTGACTCAAGCCCTCAGAGCAAAACAGAAGTTGTTCTCTTCCCATCAAGATCTTCCTAGAGCTTAAACACTCCAGGGATCTAGTTATGGCAGCACGGCATGCAAGGAAATGGGCAGTCTTTGGGAATCTCAAGCTAGTGTTTCAAGACTGCTTCACTACAAGTTGGGAACCCCAATGCAGACTTTCCAAATGATGGGCTTGGTACGACAGGCCTGGTTGGGAGGATACGAGACAAGGAGAACTGGATTGGTTGTCGAAACAATATTGGATCCTTTTGGTCATCACTAAGCATAATTCATCCTCTTTGTCACTGATACCCATGCAAGTCCTATCAAGCCACTCCCAAATATTGTTGGTTACAACTTACCACTGGTTCTCAACTTGCAAACAAGAGACTAGATGTTCAAGTGGGGTAGCTTGTTTGCTCAGGAACTCCCTTTGAAGGGGTGATTAGAAGCATCAAAACACCAAAACCCGCAAGTGTTAATAAACGGAAGCATCAAAAAGTCTAACAAGATCATGCAGATTTGGATTAGATCCTTTGCTCACCTTTCCAAAGAAATCTACATAGTCATTTGGTACTTCCCCCAACCTCCTCATTGTTTGCTATCCCAGTGATTCAATTAGGGAAGCCTCCCTACACTTGTATGCAATATTCAAAAATTTGGGAGGTCATCCTTCTGGGTGACTTCAACCTCGCACTAGACTCTAGAGGTCTCCAAATCCCTCTCCACAACCGCTCAGAGGATAAATTTTGCACTGAAGTAATGGATCTACAGTCAATGGGATGGGACTTCACAGCTGTAATCTGGAATCAAAATTCTCAGTTGGTAACTATTAAGTCAACTTGTTTTAAAATTCAGTTGATATCAGTTCAGTCAATTTGCATTATGCTGTCTAATGGTTTCTGTACCAAATTCTTTCACAACTATTCTCATTGCCAGACTTGGCCTGTTTAACATTACTAAATTTTGCCAATAACATCTAAACTCGTTAATTGAAGGGCATATTAAATATTTATGGACAGACAAATTGGATCTTCACTTTTAAATTTTAATGATTTGCAGCATTCCTGCTGTTTGCTCAAAGCACAAAAATCATCCATCTTAGGAAATTTGTCACTGCTAAGTTTCAAGTTCTCAACAATGTTTCCCATTTCCACTATCAGCCTCTTAATGAATCGGGGCTCCACGATTACAGTAAAATCGTACAATTTCTTCTAGGGGAGGACTATCATGTTTTATCTTGACCCCCATCTTCTTTGGGGAGATCTATTCTTAGCTGACCTCCTTGGCCTCCACTTCATAACGGTTTCTGTACCAAATTCATTCATAGCTATTCTCACCGCCAGGCTTAGCCTGTTTAGCATTACTGAATTTTGCCAATAAAATCTAAACTCATTAATTGAAGGGCACGTTCATAGACAGACACATTGTTTTTTCAGTTTCAATGTTTTGAAGTGTTCCTGCTGTTGTGCTCAAAGCACACAAACCATCCATCTGGGGCAATTTTTCACCGGTAAGTTTCACGTTTTCCACAATGCTTCCCATTTCGATTATCAGCCTCTTAATGAATCAGGGCTCTACAAATACACAGTAAAATTGTACAATTTCTTTTAGGGGAGCACTATCATGTTGTCTTGACCCCCATCTTCTTTGGTAAGATATTTTCTTAACTGAACTCCTTGGCCTCCAATTCCATTTAGAAGTTTATTCATTTTAGTTGGTCCGTTGAACACTCACGTGGTTTCAACATGCCAAAATTCTTCAACTTCATTCACTTTTTTTAATGCCAACTTTGGTCGGTTTCAAATGCCAAACTAGTTTCTTATAACTTAAATATCTAACACCTTGCTCCTAGGATGTTTGTGTATCCTACCCCCTCCATTTATATACCCAGATAAATATAAGAACGCAATACTTCTCAGATACATCTTTGACACTTCATATAACCATATGCATAAAGTGTTACAGCAGGGATCTGTATGGGACCTATAAATGTCCCATACAGAAATTTCATTTTCTGCTATTGGGGTGTAGCAATTTCCTGCTGTGCAAAAAATCCTTATAAGCCACACTGTGTGCTATGGCTAAATCTAGGATGCTCTTCGCAAATTTAAAGCAAGGGACATTTATTTTCTGACGTGAGAGGATGCCACTGCGCTACATCTAGAATAAAAGTCAGGCCAGCACACCAAACCTTAAGCTCAAGCATAGATGTTGATAAGCAGATACAGAGGGTATCAATAAAGTTGTATGTGCATATTGCATGCATGGTAGTCGAAAGGGTTAGCTCAACCGGTTGTCACCAATGTTATTGGGGTTTTGATTAATTCCAAGCGAAGAATTGCCCTGTTCGAATCCCCCCAGAAATGTGAGAAAGCATCCCTTGGATTTCTCCACAAGATATTCCTTGGACAAATTATATAGCCTGCATGGTGACTAGCTGTCACCAATGCAAATTTGGTCATTTTACGCAGTTTGTCTGGCATTCATGGAAAAGAAAGACTGCTGCAACTGGAGCATAAAAATGTAGAGCTATAATCAAAAAACAACATCTTTAGACAGTGCTTACCCTAAAGGCTAAGACGCATATAAATTTTCACAAAATATAACCTTTACTAGGATCCTTTTCAAAAAATTGCTAATTGGAGATGGCTGCCTTCAAGCAAACAGGCAGATTTTTCTCCATGTGAGAAACATACTTGTTTAGTCCCAGAACTGTTATGCACATTGTCATTTTCAGTGTAGGCTATTATAGTTTGTAGATGCATTTTTAACATTTCTCCAGTTGACTTGCCTCCGTGTTGTGTAATACAGCTTTTCTTAGGGGAAAAAATTGGGGACACGTTTAACTTAATTAACATTTAGTATCAAATAGGCAACAATTGACCTCCTTACATGGTCATTGGGAGTATTACTATCGGCAAATCAAGAATGAAAACATCAAGATGAAAACATGTTGTCAAACAATTGGGAAAACATTTCAAGAAAGAAATATCTATGGATATCTATGTAATGACCAGGAATGAGGGGTGGAGGCAGGTTAGGATAATAGTAGAGAAGAGGCGATAGATTGATAGACAGGAAGTGCATCTAATGATCTTTTCAGATCACTCGGAATTTTTTTCAGCAACCATCTAGCTTTAAACACTTCAATGTCTGCCAATATCGAACTTATTGAATTAATAATTACTTCCATATGTACAAAAGCCAACCTAGAGATGTACAAAAGATAACCTAGTAAAGTAAGTTAAAATCTTCTGTTTGATTTGAATGGAAAACAGTATGCAAACAAAACTAGTGCAAAATTGATGTTTCAAAGAAACTTACAAAACCATCCTCAGAAATATCGATTAGCTGATAATCAGTACGAGTAACATGAGGGACCTGCAAAATCAAAAAAGGAATAGTTACTGGTCTATTCCCATCTGCCAGTCCATATTGATTATAGAAAATTTGCCTAACTCATACAGGCAGAGTATAAATATATTATGTATTTCTACCCGGGCAATCCTGTCTGGAACTAAGGGCAAGATATAATGATTTTCTTCTGCATAAGTAGATAATGGTTGGCATTATCTTAAAAGATAAAGAATATCATCTTCCAAACACATATATCAGCATAGAAAATGCAGGCTCCAAAAACCAAACTGTGCAAATATAACCAGTGACATCAACGTATCTAATTGTCCTGTCTGCTACTAGTTTTTAACAACAAATGGCTTCTTGTCTCGAGTCTCGACCAAGAAATAATAAATAAGTAAAGACCACTTACATCGCAGTTGTGTGAAGATGGCACAATATCTTCCAGTTTTTTACCACTGAAAATGTCAATTCCTACAAAGTGGCACTTAGCATGGCCATGCTTTCCAGTCTTTGAAGTAGATACTTCAACCACCTAAACACAACAAGCAGCTTTATAAGAATAGTGTTTATAACCCTTAATCAAGCTTAAAGAATAACTGATCAGTGTTTGGTGTATTTTGGCATCCTATGCATTCACAGAGTCTAGTTTGATATCCGCTTAACATTGCATCTTAAGTTCACATGTGTATTTTAATTACCACAAATAAACTGATGAAAACTCCAACTATCGAACCACGATAGCCTTCAAAAAGACAATAAATCTATAGAAACACAGAAATATCACAACATGCTGCATCCCATCAAACAAAGCAACCGTTGAGCAAGAGAAGAAAATTAGACACACAAAATGGTTGAATTGCATGCAAATAATGTTAAGGCTGATAGATACTATAATATCAGAATAAGCCTGAGACTATCAGGCCCACTGTCAACGTAACAAAGTTAAAAATTGTACACAAAACACACATTACTAACACTACTAAATGTGCGCAAGCACTGTATACCAATCTAAATTGCCGAATATGGAAATTGTGCATATGCAGATCCAGTTAAAACAGAAACGAATGGCAGGCCCTTTTAGAATGTCAAAGAACTACCCTCTAAGAATTACCCACATATAACATAAATACTATAGATACAATCATTCCCAATCTTCAGCTTTGGCTGAGCACACGGAGAAATCCAAACACCATGTCTGTATTAAAGATATTGAGGATTCCAGAGTCATTTCTAGGGTTGATCATTTCCACCATAGGAAGCTTACGAAGATGATCAAAAATGAAAGGCATGCTAGAAATCTCGATAGAGACGATGGTGGGAAATTGAGTAAGAGTTGGATTCCAGCCCTCTCCTTATGATCCTCTTGTCTCTGTCCTCCTTGTCCCTCCTCCCCCACCCTTTTCTTATTATCATTATATTAATTATAATATTCCTCTAGCTCCTAAGTTCTTTATTTTAAGAATGTCCCCTCCCCTCCTTTTCCTCATATATTGATAGCATATATTATCCCTTATCTTAATTCATTATAGGACCCTATTTTAGCATAATTAATTTATTCTATTGAACTCCTAATTTCTTCGTTAGCATATAATAATTTAATTCTATCTCTTATTCTCCGCATGAACATATAATATTTTAAATCTTAACTCCTCTTTACCTTATTCTGTATCATATATAATATTTTAGATCTAAACCTCATTAGTATTTAATATTTTCATAATCTCCTAACAACTGTTGTTAGTGATGTTTTATTCTTAACCTTCTCCTTAGTTTTTGGAGTATTCTTAATTTATAACCAATTTATAATAATGAATCATTCCTATCCCTTTTAGAATATTTTGATTCCCACTCTTAACCTCTCTTAACCTTATAACCTAATTACTAATTTAATATTAACAACTTATTCCTATTAATTATCAGAACAACTAATATAATTAAAATATTAAAATACTTAATAATTTTTTAACTAAAACTAGTTTACCAAATACTTTTTAGATTTTCCATTTACCTATTTAACTAATTTTCAACAGCTAGTTTTTTCAATGATTGACCTTGGGCTATGATGCATCCCTGCTATTTAATCCTTAAACATCAACCAAATCTTCATAATGTAAAGAACCTTTTCTATTGAGCATCTTAATAATGTAAAGAACCTTTTCTATTGAGCAGTCATTCTCTCGACACCCTCAGGACCAAATTCTATGAACCACATAAAAGTATAAAAAATAAAAAATAAAAAATAAAAAGAAAAAAGACAACCGCAACACCAGTTAGAAGAAAAGAACTAGACTACCAACAGTGCAGACCCAATCATAAGTTTTTCTGCACAAAAAATTGTGCTTTAATCTGAAACAAACGGCATAGCCTAAAACAAGAGACCTTACTTAAGGCAGAGGACCCTCGATTACAGGAAGTAGCACAAAACATGAAATGACAAAGCGCAATAACCATCATATTGTCATATATAAAAGATTGCCACAGCTCGAAAACAGAGAACTTAAGGCATGGAAAACTTGGTTACATAGGTTTTATAAAACAAAAAAGCTATTACAAAGATGTGTCAAAACAGATAAATTTTGAAACAGATAGCAGCCCTGGAAGGATCACATATAACAACTAAACAACCTACATAACGCGAAATTGTTTCTAATACCGCATCATAAATTCACACAGAGGAAGAAACCTTTAAACATATCATTAGAGACTGCATTCAAGAAGCTATTGATATGCTTCATCCTAACAGAGTCTGGTTGGGGCTATACATGTACTCTCTCTCACTCTCACACACACGGCTAGATAAACTGTCAGGAGAGAAAACCTTCTCTGCCGCAACATATTTGCAAAGAACTCATACCATCTAAGCTAAAACGATAACATTCACTGTGTAGATTGGTTTTATCATCGTAGATTACATTACAAAGAAAAAGAACAAAGTTTTCCGAATAGCGACAGCCAGGGTGAATTCTTACCCTAAGGCCGCCAAACTAAATCTTTTCAACAACACAGGCAGGCAATAATGTCCTATATCATTGGTACATCCACCGATTGGGGCTTCTGCTGATTTCGATCGGTTACTTCAGGGGAAATCCCCAAATCAGCAGAAATCCCCATGACTTGACATTGACACTCAAGCCTCCCTATCACGTAAACATTATGCAAACCCTTGAATGTCAATTTATCAATAAACCCATCATTAAAATAAGCTGGAGAATATCGAACGGGTTACCTTGCAGGGCCTGGCCTTGATGACGATGTAACCGTTCTTTCGGATGGTACCGGCCTGCTGAGGGAATGTTTTGGAGGCTCCTGCATCGGCCTTGGACTCGAACTGGTGATCATCGTCCGACATTGTTCACCTTCCTCTTGACAATAACAACACACCCAATTCTCACCCAAAACCAGGCCAGACCAGACGCCAACTGCCACACCACGAACAAAGATACAGACTCTCCTGCCCTTTACAATTAAGCAATCGCGCTGGAATCTTCAAACCCTACCTTCCAAACCCTCGCAGGTTCGAACTCAGGGACTAGGCAGCCAACTGGATCTGAACACGTGGGCGGATAGATTATAGCTATGGGTGGTGGTGTTCTTAATTTTTATAGGTAATAGTAGCGTCAAAACGAAGCCCCCTTTAAAAAGATTCTAATCCACCACCCCCATAAAAAGATAAGATTTTATTCCATTTTACCTTTTTATTGAAGATGCTGCTAAAAGGATAACCCTCGCCTTATTTGTTTTCATTTTTATAACATTTTCCACTCAATTGGGCCTAGAAATCTCCATAACTTCAGGGTTATTGGGTGGTTGGACCTTCCCTTTAATGTAAATTTTCTTTATCTCGCTTTCAATAGAATATATCTATTTATCTTAACAGTGTATATACCATTATTCTTTACCGGTACAATATAAATGCTAATAGATTCCAATATCACATTGATAACCAAATTTAGAAATTAAAAAACCACCCTTTTTCCAAATAAAAATTATTTAGAATATCATGTTGTATATAGATAAGTGAATCGAAGCTTTTTCTATGTTTCTTTTTTCATTAACCAATAAGAGAGAGGGGTTCTTTTCATTGTTGGACAATTTTTAATAATAAGAAGATATGAGCTTACTTTATGGTTGGATAAGATTTTATTTTGAAATATTAGCTTTGAAGTTAAGGCCCATTTTGACGTAGGTAGTGGTTGATGTGGAGGTTTATTTACGGGGATTATAATAAAAATAGTTTTGTGATTTATTTATATATAAGTAAATCAAAGTTTATTTCACGTTATTCTTTAAAAGTCTTTGGGTATAGATTAGTGGGCAATGGAATATATTGGACACTGTTGGTGAGATCACTAGTTCAAAACTCGTCTACCACATGTCACATGTTTGACATGTTTGAGTGTGGGTTGCACTCAAAGGTTATAGTAGTGATGGCTAGAATCGGTCCCTTATCATTTGAGTATGAGCCTAACCTAGTTATCAATTTCTCTAAACATTATATTTATATATATATATATAGCGCAATGTTTTTATTTTTTTGGTTAGATTTGGTGATATAATTTTTCATGAGATTGTAAATTTTGTTAGTTAAATTTATTTTTTTAATGTATAAATTAATTAAATGTCTTTAAAAACCCTTGGGCACTCTCATTGTGTACATTTTTTACTAATAGTTTTTAAAATGCATTACATTGAATCTCACTCAAGTGTTTTGGTGAACAATTCATTTCCCCACTTGTGTGGGTTCAAGTCTCCATAGACATGTTGTAACTGGTCCATTTGTGGCATTTATGGAATAGTTGCATCTGGTGTAATAGTGGTAATTGTTCTTTCAAAGTTTCCAATTCTCCATAAATTCTGGTCCTGTTAAAAAAATTCAAATTAAAAGTTAAAGATAAACTTTATTTATAATATAATGAATTTTGTATTGATATAATAATCTTTTTTTTCTCTTTAAAAAGCAATCAATATGTATAAGTCATGGTTTCTATTGTCAATTGGGGTTATCTTGGGTGGTTAAGCAAAATTGTTGTTATCTTCCCTACCTAAGTTCAAATGTTGTTAGTGAACTAATGAGCATATAATGTCTTGGTGAATATTGTTGTAATGTCTTCAAGCCTTGTGACCTCTTTAAGCAAGTATTCTTGTGGGTTGGTTTGGTATCAACAACCTCACTCTAGCCCTAAGGCTTAGATGGAAGCAGACTTCTACCCTTGGAACAAAAAAAAATCATGGTTTTTGTCAAATCATAGAACTATGCATATAATCATTATCAAATCATAGAACTATGCATATAAGCATTATCAAATCATAAAACCTATCTATATAGCCATGTGTGGACTTAATTAGAATTGACATTAAGAATTAGATAAGTGAAATTTAAGAATAATGTAAAAACAATTTAGTCAATAATTTCATCTTTCATAAAATGTTATCTATATAATTATTGTCGAATTATAGAACTTATTTATATAATTATCTGTGAATTTAATTAAAATTGACATTAAAAAGTGGATAAATGAAATTTAAGAATTGTCGATTGGGATTATCTCGAGTGGTTGGGTTTATTCGTTGTTATCTCCCCCCCGCTCCTAAGTTTAAATCCCCACTAGCAACATGATGAGTTATAATGCCTTGATAATTAGTGAGTATATCTATGGGCTAGTTTGGTACCAACAACCTCACTCAAGCCTCTAAGCTAAGAGAAAGGTTGATTTCTTTCCACGGGAAAACAAAATATTAAGAATTAACCAAATTCTTTGTAGTGAATTGTTATATCTTTCATAAATTTTGATTAATATTTTTCCATGTAATAAAGCACTCTACCTTCGAGCCATTAAAACAATATAATGGATATGAGCTCAACATGTCATTTGTGGAAAATGAACCTAGGAGGAGGATAACAATCATTCCTCCAATTACCTTCGACAAAACTAATTGATGGTCTCTTCTTAACATATGTGTTGATAATTGTAATTGACATACCTATGAAGTGTTGATGAGTTGGTTTTGTGAGGTTTCGGGTGGAATCCGCTTATAAGTAATAAAAATTATCCTACAAGACATCCATGCTTACACAATCTTAGTAATAGCATCTTACATATAAATAAATCATTATTCCCTCCAATATTAAAATTAACCTCAACTTAAACAAAATTAACTATAAATAAATAATAAAATTTACAAATTAAAATATAAACGTCTCACTGCTTAACCACTTTTGAAAAAAAAAAAATGATATGAATAAGTAAACTTTGTAAATTAAAAGGATATTAAACTCATTATTTGATCTTTCATAAACTCTCGTACATATTAGGTTGATCCGTTAAAATATATATACACATTTTAATTATTTTTTTTAAATATTAGTAATTTTTTATATTAATCTGTGTATACAATCACTAAAAAAAATCCACATTTCATTATATTATTTTCATAAATCACTTGCATAAAATAATATGGAAAGACCGTTTGAGTAAAAATCATATTGGATGGTATTTATTTTGAGTTTTTAATTAATTTTCTTTTTAAACGGTTAATAATTTTTTATATTAATCTGTTGTATACAATAAAATAAAATAAATCCACATTTTTTTATATTATTTTCATAAATCACTTGTATAAAATAATATGGAAATAGAGTTTGAGTAGAAATCAATTTGGATAGTATTTAGTTTGACTTTAATCATAAACTTAAAACTTAATAATAGTTAGTTTGATTATAGGTACTAAATGGGTTTATAAGAATATATATATATATTAAAATAAATGTTTGACTATTTTATAGTTATATAGTAAATTTATAAAAGTAAAGATAATTTGTGTTTATGAATATTGTTGTATTAGTTTTTAGCTTTGTGAATATTTTTTTTAATTAGGTTGAGCTTAGGTCAAGGACTAGTGTATTTATTGGATGGAAGAAGGTTGATTCACTCACAATGGAATGTTTATCACTAGGATTATGTGAGGTTTGGTCAAGTTTGGATGCCTTTTGGGAAGCTTAATTCCCCCAAAGTGACTTTCATACTCAACTCCTCCCCATGAGGTTTGAACATGTGACTAGGCATGGACTAAACCCCATAGCCTTGTGAACTCTTAACTGAGTATACCTATGGGTTGGTGCGATACCAACAACCTCACTCTAGCCCCCGTGCAAAGAGAGAGGATGATTTCTTTTCTTGGGAAAATAAATAAAAATTAAACAAATTATTTTTAGAGAATTATCTTATCTTTCATAATTTTGGATATGAGCCTAACATGTCATTTATGGGAATTGAACCTAAGTAGGAAGGATAATAAACATTCCTCCAATTACCCCGGATAAACCTAATTTATAAATTCTTATTAACATACATGTTGATAATTATAATTGGCATTACCTATAAGGTGTAGATAATTAGTTTTGTGTGGTTTAGTCCTCAACAAGTCACTAATTCAAATCTCATGGGGAGGGGTTAAGGGTGGAATCCACATATGGGGGATAAAATCTATCCCACGAAGCATCCATATTTCCACAATCCTAGTGATAGCATTCTATAGATGGGCAGATAATTTTTTCGTCCAACATTTGAACTGGCCTCAATTTAAACTCAACCTAACTTTAAAAGGGAAAATAAAATACTGAAAAGTGAATAAATGAAATTTACAAATTAAAAAATAAGTGAACCTGACATTAAAACTCACTTAGCCTAAACTTAATCGGGTTTGAAAAAAAAGTGATATTAAAAAATGAATAAGTGAACTTTGTAAATTAAGTGGATTATTTTATCTTTCATAAACTCTCTTAATATCATGTTGAAGAAAATATATATATGATTCTTTAATTAATTCTTCTCTTTTTATAATGTTTATGATTTTTTTTAAGGGGAAAAAAATGGATGGAGTTTTGTGAAGCTTGCATCGCATCGGCTAATGTTTTCCTAACCACTTAAACCCTCAACGTCATGCTAAGCTCAAAGAAAGCCTGTTGCAATTGAGATCTGGGTCTAATCACGTGTTGTCATTAGATGTGTAGTTGTGCGTTGGGTTGTAGGGGTAAAACTAATGGGAGTTTTGCACAATGGTAAACGCTGCAAGAGGATCCACCCCCTGCCCTCCTCTTCAACATCTCCTCAACCGCACACCACGTCCTCTCTTGCTGCGGTTGTGAAATACACTAGTTCAGAATGGATTGAAAGGGGTTAAAACCAAAAATGAGAAATTTGTGAAGAGAATGGAAAGTATTATGAAGGTTTAGGTAAATCCCCAGAGATCTAGAGCTACAACTCTTAATCTTGCTAAAAGGGGCTTGGTAGGGCAATTTATGGGAATCTGGCCATCCCCTAATTCCCTAAGGCAATGGGTGGACAAGAACTGGAAGCCCTTGGTTAAGGAACAAATCGAATGTGCTTTTTGTGGGAAAGTCTTCTTCACTTTCCATTGTGAGCACAAAGAAGATAGGGATTTGATCTCCCAAAATGGATTGTATTTTATGGGAACTCAAGGGCCATATTTAGAGAAGTGGACATTAGATTTTAACCCGAAGAACGATGTCCCATATGTTGTTCCAATTTAGGTCAAATTACCCCATCTCCCTCTTCATTGTTGGGACAAAGATACCCTAAGAAATATTGGAAATGCATTTGGAAAATATATAGAAAAAGCAATGGTTAAAGACTCAATGTATGCTTGTGCTAGGATTTGTGTTGAAGTTGATCTAAAGAAGGTCTTCCTAAATCAATCAAACTCTCTCTAGATAATTGGTCATCTATCCAACCTATAGATTATTATTAGATTTCATTCAAGTGTAGTCATTGTCATCATTATGGGCACTTCGCAAGGAATTGCCCCAAAAAAGGTGAAATTACAGATATCCAAGAAGATGAAGGACAATGGTAGACTCAAAGGAATACAAAGGGCGTGAATCGACAGACGTCTCAAAAAAGTCAGGCCCTCGAGTCTCAGGAACCTCACAACTCCTTAGGAAAGAATCCAGTGGATCTAATCTAGCAGGAAAGAGAAGCATACTCTGATAAAAATCCAAGATCATCGAATCGTTCACCTCTTTGGAGGGCGATCTCGACAAAGGAGATACATGTTAGGAAGTAGTAAAGAAAAATGATCATAGGAGGCAAGAAGATGTAGATCAAATGGAATCAAAAAGGCCCCTAGATTTGGGAGAGGATCTTGCGCTCCAAGCTACAAAGGAGGATCAAATATCTGAATAACAGGAGAATTTCATGTCACCGAAAGCATAAAGTATTCCATATATAATTTTAGCATAGGATGAGTCATAAAATGAGGTTGAAATAGATGTTGAGGGTCCGAGAAAATAGGTTTTTCATTCACCTAGAAAAACAAGGAATCGTCAAAAATGTTTGGCTTTTGGATTTACAAACAAAAAATCAAAAGGTGAAAAGGAAATCCAAGATAAACCAAATAAGAAAGCAAGTCACCACACACAAAAAATATGTTAGAAGTGTACATGCAAAGAAGGATAAAGAATTATGTTCTCAAAGGTCATTGGAAGAGGTATTTCATACAATCCCTAAACAAACCTAAGACAAGGAATTGGGGGAAGAAAAAGAGGTCACTTTTGGAAAAAAGGAGAGAAAGATGGGTGGTGATACAACATCTACAAAAAGATAATGTTTCCTCCTCTCCATCATTTTCATAAGTGTTAAAGAAAAAAATTAGGTCCACCCACCCTCTCGCTTTGACAAGAGGTAGGAAAGACCACAAAGAACAAAATTCCAACTCGTAGAAAGCTCCAAGCTTCATTGATTTAATAAGAATGTTTTCTAAATTTTGGGGGCTAGGCGAGAACCAAGATCAACAAAGAGGAGATCTCATCAAATGACTAAAAAATCTAAATCAATATGTTGAGTAAATTTTGCTATTTGTTAGGCTAGTTTTGGCATATCTACAAGTACTATAGTCCTGAAACTGCTTTCTTTTGTTTGAAGGAAATAGGTAAAAAAATAGTAAGTGGATGAAAGAGCTTTTGTTTGTTCAAATCGAGCTCATGAATTGTAGTGTCATATCTTTGTATGATGTAATCACTCTGAGCATTTAACCTAGATTTTTTTTTAATACAAAATATATTATCGGTTCTTGTTATATATATATATATATATATATATATATATATATATATATATATATATATATATATATATATCGCGTTGAGAGGCACTCTCCAACTCAATATGGTAAAGGCATTGTAATGTCTTGTTTAACATTATGGGCCGGTCAATTTTTATTTTTCTTTTTGTAAGTGGAGGAAAATTTCATTAAGTCAAAAAGTTACATAATTGTCTACAATTTTTCAAAATTCTGTCAACATCACTCCTATTGGATTTATTGATCGGCAACTAATTCACTAAGATCTTTACTAGCCAAAAAGGATTGAGAAAGCCAAAACAAAAGAGAACTCATAAACTAGAACACCAACAAGATCTTCACACAACCTTTATTAATTAAGAATCAAAGGAAATTACCGGTGTGAGGTTTGTTGAACTAAAACTTTGGAGTTAAAATATATATATATATATATATATATATATATATATATATATATATATATATATATATTCATTTTAACATTGAACCTACCAAGTATTGAAAGGAATCAAATCTCTTGAGATGAAAACCTATTTTAGAAAAAAAAATTAATTCTTTTGAAGCTTAATACATTTGTTCAATCTAAAATTAAAATAAATCTAAATTAATTTTTTTTTCCATATAAAATTATTGCATATATACACGATCACTAAAATCAAATACCTATTTTTGATAATTATATAATCCACCTTTCCTTATATTATTTTCATAAATCACTTTCATAAAATAATATGGAAAGAGAGTTTGAATACACGATCACTAAAATCAAATACCTATTTTTCATAATTATATAATCCACCTTTCCTTATATTATTTTCATAAATCACTTTCATAAAATAATATGGAAAGAGAGTTTGAGTAGAAATCAATTTGGATGGTACCTAGTTTGAAAATTGAGTAACTTTTCAGCCATATATTTAAAATTTAATAATAGTTAATTGACTAACTTTTCCACCATAAATTTAAAATTTAATAAGAGTTAGTTTGGTTAAATGGCCCTACTAAATAGGGTTTATAAGAATATACCCACTTCAAAATAAAAGCGTGACACTTTGACTACTTTTTGGTTATAAAGTAAATTTATAGGAATAATTTACACTTAATAGGGCATGCTAAATCAGGGGTTTTAAATTGCATGTCAGCACCGTTTGAGTACTTTGTGGTACAATATAAATCTAGGAATAAGTTAAACTTATAGCATTGGTTATCATTTGGATTATAAATTTGAGTTGAATTTGGTAAAGTTAGAATTTAAGCATTTATATGTGTGATGGAAATAGAGCTGGTCTCGTTTTAAGTGACCACGTATATTTAAAAATATTATGAAAATTATAGATTAATTAAAATTGTATTTTTTAAATCATTGCATTCGAATAAACGGAAGGAAGTTGGTTGTATATTTAGTTACATTTAGAATTTGTATTTAAGTATTATTTATCTGTTGGGTTTATATGTAATTTTTAAATAAAATTGTTTTTTTTTTTTACAGAAATGGTTATGGGATTTTATTAGATTTTTGGCAAAAAGTCACAATTTAGATTACAGATAGTGGAGCTTCTTTCTGAGCGCCTCTCCAACAAGAGGATCATAGCACATATGCTTATGGATCTCCTCTTTTTACATTTTATAATGTGATCTATTGTTGTTGCTTTCCTGAGCTTATGAATGCATACAAACTGTTTCAATAAAATGCAATAAAACATGGAAGATTAGGGGATTGGATCCCATGAGGTTTCTTTGTCTTTGAGGATAATCCTAGCAGATAACTGGGTTGCCTTGTTTGCCTCAATGTCTGCCTCTTTGTTGTTTACTCTCAATACATGGAAGAATTTCAAATTCAGGGGCTTTGTCATGTCTTTGATCCTTGTAATCGTCCTCGCAAGACACAGATCTGCTGGATTAGAATTTGTCGCCATTGTTTTGATGATGACCTGCGAATCGCCAAAGATATTTGCCTCCTTGAGGCCCAACTCTTTAAGTAGATTGATCCCTTAAAGAAGGGCCATCGCTTCAGCTTGCATGCTTGAGGAGTGACCCAGTCCTAAAGCATATATGTGAATAGAAGTTTCTTCTGGGTTTATTAAGAGCTCTCCTGCGCCAACAATTCCTGGATTTCCCTTGGCTGCCCCGTCAAAAAAGAGAGAAGGAAGTGTTTGCTTGGAAATCCAGGACTGTGATTTGCCAATCTTTGGGAAAGATAGGTATGGTGGTCGATTTTTGGAATTGGAGATTGAGTGTAGCTCCCAACTCGATATCTTGCTGGCATAGATTTATATCATCCCTTTTGTCTCTCAGACATTCGTTCCACTGGGATTTTACTGTATTTGCAACGAGTCTGAAATCCTGTTCTTTATTTCTAAATATCCTTCTATTCCTCTCTAGCCAGATTTGCCAGCTGATGAATTTAGGAAGGGCAGTCCAAGCTGCTATGATTATTTTATTTTTAGGATTTGGACCTGGGTATCTGGCCAGCCATCCAACAAACAGGTCTGGGATGGAACAAGGGAAGATGAAGTTAAAGTTCTAGGTTCCAAGAAGCTCTTGCCAGATAAGACCTGCAAATTTACACTCTATCATGATATGAGGGGCGGTTTCAGGGTTTTCTTTGCATAACGTGCATCTTGAAGGACCGAGAAAGCCCCTCTTCTGTAACCTGTCATCTGTAAGGATTTTTCTATGGCAAAGTAGCCAGCAGAAATGGTCGATTTTTGGAATAAAGGGGAAATTCCAGATGCCCATCCAAGGAGCAGGGTTAGGAGGGACGTGAGGTTTTTCCACGCACTTGGAGTAGCCCAACGCAACCATGAAACCTTCCCGATGCGAACCCCAACCTCGAACGTCCTTCCTCCGAGCGTGGATAGGAGCCAGCCCATGCAGAATGTTAAGGAAAGCTGCGTAGGCATTTTGCAATGCGGGTGGAACCGGGAGCTGCTTCCAACAAGACCAGCAGTCACCGCTCTAGCTCGAAATATCCCATAGTGATTTGATATTGGCGTCCTTCATCCAATTCCTCAGTTCGATCATGGGGTTCGATTCAGCTAGCGAGGGCCTGTTCATGATGCAGTCATCCCACAGGTTGATGTATTGACCATTCCCAGGTATCCAGAAGGCGTGAGCATTTACTAGCGGGGTTGCTTTGTTACTCAGCATATTGAAGGGGGTTCTGAGATGGGATTTGGGCCGATCCAAGCATCAAAGTCCCTGTGCTCTGAAGTATTTTTTCCATAAAGCTAAATGCGCCCAACCAGGATTGGGAGCTATGATTCTCCAAATCAGCTTTGCTCCCATGGCTAAGTTTTGAGCACAAAGATTTTGAAATTCAGCACTCCCTCCTGAAGCGGCTTGGTGACTATTCCCCAGTTAACTAGAGGGATACTCTTATCGTTTTGCTTGCCTCCTTTCCAGAAAAAATTTCTAATTAGCTCCTCCATCTTCTTGAGGATACCCACAAGTGCCAAGAGGACAGAGAATTAGAATAAAGGAAGGCTACTAAGAACTGCTTTCATAAGCACTAATTTGCCAACAATATTGAGCTAGGAGGATCCCCAGGCCTGCATTTTTTATTTGAATTTCTCGATCTGAGGGGTCCAGTCTTTGCTCAGGGCCCTCTTGAGGAAGATGGGAAGGCCAAGATATTTGAAAGAGGTACAATTTGAAGAGGCTGCAAAGCCTAGACATCTAGCAATGGAGTTTGCAGATGAGGGAGGGGTATTCCAGCAGTAGATATGACATTTGCCATTATTTAATTTGTTGCCTAAGGCTTCACGGGAATCTTCCAGCACTTCTTTAAATCTAGCAACTGAAAGTGAAGTTGCAGCCCCCAGCAGCAAGGTATCGTCAGCGAAAAGGGTGTGGTTGATGTTTTTTACCCCTCTTGCTATGCTCACGCTAGCTATTTCTTGATCTTGTTGTTTCTTATCTAGATAAAAGCTGAGGACAGAAACTTGCAACACAAAGAGGAGGGGTGAGAGGGGACACCCCTGCCTTAGCCCTCTAGAGGCTTTGAAGTAATCAGCAGCCCTACCGTTTACCAAGGGAGCAATCCAAGGCTCCGAGATGCAAGCTCGGATCCAGTTTATAATATTTTGACCAAAACCCAACTTGTGCAGAACATCTATCAAAAAGCTATGCCTTACTCGATGAAATTCATTTTCTAGATCTAGTTTGATGACCATACCTTTTTCTTTTCGATGTAGACTGGATTGGATCACCTCTTGGACCAGAATGAAATTGTCCACTAGCTGCCTGCCATGAATGAATCCTCCTTGGTTCTCCGGGATGATTTTGGGGAGAATATTTCTCAGCCTATTTGCTATAACCTTGGTTATCACTTTGTATCCAATGTTACATAAGGAAATTGGACGGAATCTATTGAATGAGTTTTCTCCTTTTTCCTTGGGGATGAGTGCGAGAAATCCTAAATTTGTGCAACCTCTAATTTTCTGGCAATCTTGGGACTTTTGAATCATTTTAAAGAACTCCTTCTCCACAATCTACCAACAATTCTGAAGAAATTTGGCTGTAAAACCGTCCGGTCTCGGGGCTTTGTCGGGGTCCATTGCAAAGAGGGCGTCCTTGACTTCATTTTTGTTGATTTTGGTTTCAAGCAGCTGATTCATTCTGGTAGTGATAAGGTGCGGAACAGCATCCAGGAGTTTAGAGCTTTGTCCAGCCTCCATGTCCTAACTATATAACTTCTTAAAATGTTCAGAAGCTGCCTTTTTGATGTTGGAAAAATCCTTTAATGTGCAGTTTTGTTCTTTGATTTCAGAGATGGAGTTATAGCATTTCCTGGCTAGGGCTTGCTTATGAAAGAAGGAGGAGTTTCTATCACCTGCTTTGAGCCAAAGACTCCTGGATCTGAGCCTCTAGAATTCTTCTTCAGCCAACCAAGCCTTATGGAATTTCTGTTGAAGATGCGCCTCCTTGTCCAGATCTTCTTTGGTGATTTCAGTTGCTTCTAGATCGAGATGCTGCATTTCTAGGGAGTTTTGAATTTTTTTCCTTTCAGCTGCAGGATTGGGCAAGGTCTTGGCCCAGCTTTTCAGCATTGCTTTTACTCTTCTAAGTTTTTCCTCCCAAACAAAAAATGGGGAACCCTTGACTGGGTCTTTCCAACAGTCTCTGACCTTTTGCATGAATTCTGGCTCTTTAGTCCATAGAGAACTGAATCTGAAAGGGATAGGACCCAGGTCCTTGGGAGCCAGCAGCTCAAGCCTTACGGGCTTGTGATCCGATACACTGCTATGTAGCATGTGCATTTTAGCCTCTAGCCCAAGAAGCAGGAAGGAGCTTTGAACAAAAAATCTATCAAGTCTTGTCGCTATATGTCCAGGACCAACTCTCTTATTTGACCAAGTAAATTTACTAGTAACAGACTTGATGTCTAGTAGGTCCCAATCCTGCATAAGATCCTCCGCCCATTCTCTTGCCGGATCCCTTACAATTTTGCCTCCTCTTTTTTCTGACGAGAGAAGGATGAGATAGAGATCTTCAGCTATGATGATATTTTCCATATTCTCTAGATATGCCAGGCTTTTTGTGGAGTCCCAACAATTTTCTTTCTCACCTGCATTGTTAGGAACATACACATTAAATAAACAAATGATCTCTTTGGTTTCTAACTGTTGTATTTTTAAGAAAATCCAATGAGTATTCAATGTCTTAGAGATTAATGGGAACTTATTAGGATTCTAGAGCGACCCAAGCCCTCCTAAGGCTCCACAGGCAGAAATTGCTTGTGCTCCGCTTTTATTCCAAAAATTTTTACTTACTTGGAGGAAAGTTGCGTCCTCCATTTTGGTCTCCTGGATGAGAAGGATATCCGGGGCTTCCAATCTCGTTAAACTTTTCATTGCTTCTTCCTTGGCTCTAGTGCCCATACCCCTACAATTCCAGGAGACTATCTTCATCATTTATTTTTGTTGTGGTGGGTTCCCCTGGAGCCTTGATGTTGGTTCCTTGTCGTCTTCGGGGTTTTGACAATAGCTTCTCTAGAGTTAGTTGGCTGCCCTGAAGCTTGTCCTTGTAGATTTCTTGTTCTCTTTTTTCCCTTGCAGACTTGCGTCCTCTTGTGGATCTTCTGGGAGAGGATTGAGAGTCACCTATTTCTCCTTCTTCTTCTAATTCCTCAGATTCTTGGGTTTCCTCCTCCTCTTCTGAGATCTTCCCTTTGGATCTCTTAGTTGCACTTCCACCTTTGATGGATGGGGAAGCTTCGGCAGGAGAAATTTCCTTTGGGATCTCTACCTCTTGGGAGGTCATGATTTCAGATCCTAGGAGCTCGAATTTGTTCCCTTGACCTTCCATGGTTGGTTTTTGAGCATGACCCGCCTGGGGGGCTTTAGCATTTGCATTTGCAGTCTTCTTGTGAGAGATTTTGGTGTGTTTTACCTGGTTCCAGCCCTCTTCTTTCCCTTTTTCTTCCACACCATTGGACGGATAGTCTCTGGCAAAATGACCATAGACGTAGCATTTCCAGCATTTGAAGGGCAGCTGCTCATAATCAAGTTTCTGCACATGAGTCCAGGGACCTACTCTTATTTTCATGACTTCCGTTAGCCCGACCTCTAGATCTACCTCCACGCAAATTCTGGCACAATCATACTGATCTTTGTTGTTAGCCCTATCTATATATTTGCCTAGGGTGTTGCCTATGTGCTTCGGAGAATCCCAATTCCAGCAGTGCACTGGAAGGTTGGGGAGTCTCACCCACATCGGGACCATTGTGGGCACATCCACTGCCGGATAGAAATCTGGCGTCCATTCATTCAAATACAATCCTTGAGGACCCATGAAGTAAGGTCCATTTTGGAAAATCAGATCCTTGTCCTCTTTTGCAGAGAACTCAAACAAAAAGCAGCCTCTCCCGAGAAAGTAAGAGGTTACCTTGTCTTTTATCAAGGGTGCCCAGTTCTTGGCAACACAGTTCTCTGTGGATTTTGGGGAAGGCCAGAGCCCTGTGAACTGGCCGACAAGGGCACAATCAACAAGAGACAGGGCAACTTGGATCGGCCCTTCTAGCAGGAGAGAAATCTCAGGAATATCATCCAGTTTCTTCACGAACTTTGCAGCTTCCACTTTCTTCTTCTTAGGCAAGGAAGCCAACAGGGATTTGAATGCATCAGAGGCAGAGGGCGGAAGGGGAGAGATGGGAGGCCCCTGAGGAGTACCCAACGCCTCCATGAGATCAAACAGCCTTGGAATGCCCAACCAAGGCAAGACGGCCCCGGCCTGCAACATAGGCCAGAATCTCAGCAGGATCGCGCGTGTAGCAGATGCAAAGCGGGGAGTTTCAGCAACGCAGAGCGGGGAGTTTCAAACAAAAATTCCGCTGTCATCGAGTTTCAGCCAAGGGAAGACGGCCCCGGCCTGCAGCGCGGACCAAAAACCTCAGTAGGATCGCGGGCGCAGCAGATGTAGAGCGGGATAAAAGTTTTTTTTTTTTAATAAAAATTGTTTTAGATATGGGTAATTACAATAATAACAAAGGGCATCCAGAGTGGGAGGGTGATTTTTAGTTCTGAAGAACAAGAAGTGTATAATTTTGCTTGGGGTCTTGAAACTGCAACAAATAATCAAGTAGAATTTTGGGCACTTTAGAAAGGTCGAGATATAATATTGAACAAAAGAATTAAGAAATTAATAGTTCTCGAGGACTCTATGGTTGTTATTAGGAAAATTTCCAAGGCAATATTTGGAAGTCTCCCAAAACTTCCTTCTATAGTTCAAAGGATTGCTCTCTAGTGTTAAAATTTTGAAAAAATATCCTTTCTCCATATTCTTAGGAGCTTGAATGAGGAGGCAGATAAATTGGTCAAGCTCGGTGCTTAGCTTAAGCAAGGAAAGATAGAATTCTAGGATGGATCATGGACTTAGGCCCCGATCCCTTGAATGTAATGAGATTAATGTGGAAACTAGCAAGGATGCATAGTGTGAAATACACAGATCGAAAATCCAAGAACAAATAATTGTCGCCAAGTGGAATTCCACCACCTTGGGAAATTCGTCATAAGAGGACATGCGTGTGGCTGACATCATCCATATACATTGTAATATATGCATGAAGGAGGCACCACCTAGAGTAATTGGTAACGAGAACAATGTTATACTAGCAATTGCACCAAGAGGTGCAAAGGAATACTAATAGGAGTAAGGGGAATGTGGAAAGTAATAGTTCGTATTTTGTGTAATATTTTAGGGTTGTACAAAGTTCTATAAGTTGAATGATTGCAATTAGTGCATCATAGGCTTAATATTTAGTTTTCATACTATAGAGGAGAGAGTGGAAAGGCTTTTGCAAATAAAAGTTAGAAAAAGCTTGAGCTCCTAGTGACCAAACACCTTACTTAATGATCTAAACTACATCACGTCTAACTCTATCTTAAGTGTACACACACTCCTTACATCTAACAACCCAAATTTATGGATACCATGCACATAAAATATGAAATCATGTTGTGGAAAATAGTATAATTTTTTGCTTTAAAAAACTAAGTGGAATATAGTGATCGGATCGATTGTCTTCAATATCTGAGAATGAGAAATTGCATTGAAAGGACATAAGATTTTGCAAGCTCTAGTCAATGCCTTTCTTTTTCCTTTTTTTTTTCTAATCAAAACCACAAAACCAATGTTATCTATGGTTGGATCCTAGACACATACCTTTGGCATAGTGATTTCAGTTTATGATTTTTGCGTGTTTAATCATTAAGCTAAGCAGCGTTTGGTTGTCCTTGCATAGAAACTCATGCTTGGTATGTCTCAGATGGAAAATAATATAAATTTTTGCTTTAAAATACTAAGTGGAATATAGTGATCGAATTGATTGTCTTCAATTTCCAAGAATGAGAAATTGCATAAAATTGAAAGGACATAAGGTTTTGCAAGGTCTACTTGAATTTTTTTTAATCAACGCCACAAAACAAATGTTATCTATGGTTGGATCCTAGACACATACCTTTGGCATAGCGATTTCAATTTATGATTTTTGTGTGTTTAATCATTAAGCTGAGCAACCTTTGGTTGTCCTGGCAGAGTAGCATGTGCTTGGCCTGTCGCAGATCTAATTGGCCAGTGAGACCCTTCTTGCCACGTAGTACCATCGGTGACGAACAATGTATTAGTATAACCTATCTCCTTAGATATGGGGTGAATATACCGAGGATAGATTTAGTTATTTTCATCCTTGGTGTTTTAAGTTGATTGTAAATTTCTCCCTTCCCTAAACCATAACCAAAATCATTCCCATATTTGATGTAAAATAAATCTATTAACATCAAAAAAAATTATATAATGTCCAATACTATCAATTCAACAATTATAACCTTAAAGCTAAGAACTAGGGTCGCATATTCAATTTTAGCCCTAATTCTTTTAAATATACTAAATAACCATTTATCTAAGCCAAAACCCTGATGTTTGGGGAGACAATGAAATGTCTAATCTAGGTGCTAAAAAGATCATTTTTATGGTTATGCAAAAAACTTCATCTATGATGTCAATGGCGTAGTTGAAATAGCAATGTGACATCAGCTGTAAATTGCTTCTCTAATAAAGTAGTAACACCATCACCCTCATCTAGTTGCCTCATCACCTTAACATCCACAGTCCTCTGTTTGTAAATTCCATGGTATAGTCGGATGTAGGTCCCAGAAGCAAACTTAGTGCCTATGAGCAACTGATAAATACCAATCATCCATTCTTTATTGTCTCCAGTAGCATGGTCTCTTCCAATGAAATCCAAATAATGAGACCAAGAAGACACTCTTCTATACTCTTTCTTTGTAAAATTGATACCATCCAAGGTTTGGTTGTCAACAAGTAAAGAAAGAGACCGAGGGCCATTAAATTTGTTACTTGAATAATCGGTTGGAATTCAACAAGTAAAGAAAGAGACTGAGGGCCATTAAATCTGTTACTTGAATAATCGGTTGGAACTAACTAGAAATCGCTTTTATCCTCAAATTTAACTTGCTTTGAGCTATGATTACTAGACTTAGTACAACTATTTACACTGTAATCGTTCCAATCTTCTGGTCATATCACATAATTATGTATGGTATTTATACTACTAAGTGCAAGGAATGTGCACCTAATGTCTTATAATACATAAGATTCTACGCGTTGAGTAAATGGCATAGTGCACTATGCTTAATAGGCATGAGCATGGAAAGAGTGGATCTAGTTGTTTACCCATAAGCAAGGACAAATGTAGATCTAGTTCCAGGATCAATTTAAGAGAGAGATCTATAACCTGTTTCAAAACCTCCATGACCAAAGTAAGCATATCTCTACGAGGTAGCCAATCAATAAAAAGCATGAAGCCCATGCGATTCCTGTATCCATTATAGAGAAATATGAGATGCAAGCTAGTAGTGATTCTGCGGGGATATCAAAATCTGGTATATAATTTGTTGGCCAATGAATGTACAAAATCATGGGGGTAAGCGTTAGCAATCATTCCCAAACAAGGAGTAACAACATTGAGTAACCTCATAGGTGTAACCAAGCTCTAAGTTGTTGATATCAAGTTTGGAATCCTGAGACTTGTCACATGATCTGAGGGTTTAAGGGCCCCTCGATAAGTGTTGTTGTTTGTAGCGGGCAGATAGAAAGCAAGGTTCAGAACCAATAGGGAAAAAAGGGAAGTTATTTCTTTCGCCCTCTTCCAATGATGGCATGAAAGAGTGTGCTTCAGAGTGCATGTTTTGTCTTACCAATGTACCCAAAACCAGGAACCATACTTACATATATAATTAACTGAATTGGCTCGAAAGAGAATTACCTACAGATACTTGCGAGTTTCAATGGATCCAATGTCGAAAGGGTCCTTTTGATTTTATTGAATAGTTATAGTTTATCCCTTCCGTATCCTGAATATCCTTGATGAAAATCACATTTTCAAAAAACAATAACACTAGCACAACCACATTTACCAATGTGGTTGATATACGCTCATAGATGTATATGAAACATATATACATTGTACTTGATATACGTCAATAGGCTTATATCAACCACATTAATAATTATTATGGATATTTTTTTAAACACCAACTATTTATGATTATTAATAACTATATAAATAATAACAACCATATTATTTTTATATATTATTATATTAATATAAACTCATAATAATATTAATAAATAATAAGAATAAATCATAATAATATTAGATTATTATTATTATTATTATTATTTTTGTGGTTCACGACACCCTTGGTCACTGGGTGGCCTCTACGTCCACGGTAAGAGACTAGGCTAATCGACCCGAAGGGGATCAAGCCTTTCGGCCATTGCAGACCTGACCCCAAGGGCTTTTGGGAATTGACCCTGTGACCTCCCAATTGGTGAGGCCCTAACTTGACCGATTGAGCTAACCCTTGGGGTTGATTATCATTATATTATTATAAAAATATAATAATATAATTATTATAATAATAATATAAAATTATAAAAATAATAATAACAATTATATTGTATAATAATAATAATATATTTATTATTATATTATTATAATAATAATACTATATAATAATAATAATAATACCCGGATGCGGGTGATATTCAAGGATATTAATGGCGCTTCAGGGGAATGACGGCGCTCGGCCCAGCCAGCTGCAGACCAGCGCTAATCTCCATGCCCAGCTCAAACCCCTGCATACTCACCTCAGGTGAGAGCTAATTCGCCTGCAGGACATAATAAATGAACGCCCCGGTCGAGATAAGGAGATGGTTAGATTAAACATGGTGCTTAAGCCCATCAACTCCATTGTCGGTCCGCCCTCCTGTAGTATATGCCCGCTCCAAGCAGGAATCCCCTGCAGCAGAAATGTTGCAGGAAATCATTGTCCGATTCCCTGCTGTCTTAATTCACTCTCCTAGCTCTGCCCTCTGAATCCTATTCAGGCCCCCTCTGAGCACTCTCTACTTCCCATCCAAGCACTCAATTCGCCTGCGATTCTCCTTCGCTGCATTACCATGGTTCGTCACCGCATGAGGAGCCGCCATGGAGGTAGCCGAGGGGGCTGTGCTAGCTCTGAGGCGGCGCAAAGCATGGAGCAGCCACCACCACCTGCCTCTCCGACTTCATCCCAGGCTAATTCTCCCCCTCCTAGCCCGCCTTGCAGAGTCTATCTGCACAATGCCTTCTAGATTCTAGAGCAACCTGAACCGGCCCATTATCACTGCTAATATTACCATTATCTTCTCTGAAGAAGAAGAACAACACAGGGCTCTAGAGCGTAACCCGGCCGAGCAACCTCAGGACAGCCGCTGAATCGTCGACAGACATGGCTCAGAGCAGCTCTCGGCGAATGAAGGCAGAGCAGCAAGGCGTGGCGTGCAGCATGAGGAAGGTGATGCTGCAGGCGACACTCGGCAACCAGGTGGCAGCTCTCACGGCGCCACAATTTCCATGGCCATTGCTGGCAGCTCGAGCGGCACCCTTCAGGCTTTAGAACCTCCAAGTGGCGGGGGCGGAGGGCGGTGTGGCGAAGGAAGGCGAGATTTGGTATGGGAACGAGTGCCCCGTCATCGAGGAGCCATTGGACCCGGATTTCCCTATGTGATGCCACTTGGTCGCCCACGTGTCACCCAAGTTTTTTGCTGTTGACTGGTTAGGCTCTGTTGTTAGTGGTTTTATGATACTGCTTGTAGTTTTGTGGTTCTGGCATTTGTGGTTCTGTTGCTGATGTGTGTAGCAATCTATCATATGATGTTGTCTCAAGTGCTTCAAATGGTGCTCTCTCAAGCTCTCATTCTGGTTTTACTGTTGTATTCCCGACTTTCTGCATGGTTTTTTGCAAAGTGTAACTGATTTTCCTAAACATGGGACAGTTTTGATAACTAGATGAAACTCAGATGTTCTCGGCTGAGGCTACTGCCTCATTGTAACTATATTTTTCTTTCCTCTTAATATAATTAGTTTTTACAGAGAAAATAATAATAATAATAATCATAATAATATTAATTAATAATAACAATATTATAAAAATATAATTACTATTATATTATTATAACAATAATATAAAATAATCACAATAATAATCACAATTATATTGAATAATAATAATAATAATAATAATAACTCATAATAACAATCATGATCCAATAATAATTAGAATTGTGATAAGTGAATTATTATGTGTAATTTTTTAAAGACAGAACTATTTATGGTTATTAATAACTATATAGATAATAATAACCATATTCTTATATATTTATGATTATTATATTAATATTATTATAATAATATAAACTCATAATAATATTAATAATTGTTTAGATAATCTTCGGCAAAATCACATAACCAATCTTTTGTCGACGCGTTTCGAACCAACCAGTGTGGTTCATCGTCAGGACAAGTTGAAGAACAATCCGGCTTAGCTTGATTAAATAGAGTGTGCAGAGATTCCAACGGCTATAATGCCAACGGCTAATTTTGACCTAATGATCCTGGTCAAATCACTAAATTAGTTAATTAATATTCCTAGAAATAGCTAAAATAGGTAAAAAAGGAATTCATTTGTTAATTTAAAAATAAATAGATATATTATTATTATTATCTCAAATATTAAGAAAATTCATATCATATCTAATATTTTAATTATAATGGTCATTCATATTTATTAAAACATTGGTTATGTGATTTTGCCGAAGATTATCTAAACAATGTTATGGATCACAGAAGTCTAAATTCCTTAATATTAATAATATTAATTAATAATTATAATATCATAATTCTTAGGCTTTATTGATTCAACCATGTTTATTTTAGTATTTTTAATATTTATCTTAAGGTTTGTATACACTGGGTTTATAATATTAGTACATTTTATTTAATATAATATAATATAGTATTATATTATTATTATCCAAGGGATTAATACTAAAATCCGAAGGGATTATGAACCCGAGGGAATAATATTATAAACCCAAAGAACTATTAAACTCAATCGTTTAATATTATAAACCCAAGGAATTAGTGAACCCAACAGGTAAATATTAAAAACCTATGGGATCACATGGCGCAATGGATTGATATTACAAACACAAGAGATTAATAAAGCTGACCATGATTGATATTATAAACCCAAGTTAATAATAAACCTAAGGGATTGTGAACCCAAGGAAATAATATTAAACCCAAGGGACTAATATTATAAACCCAACATTGGTAAACCCTAATATAAATATTAGAAAGACTAAAATAAACATGATTTATTTTCATGGTGAGACAATCCTTGTCACAATGTGACATTCAACCATGGTTGACCATGATTGATATTATAAAACTAAGGGAATAATAAACCCAAGGGATTGATATTATAAACTCAAATGAATAATAAACCCAAGGGACTAATACTATAAACCCAACATTTGTAAACCCAAATATAAATGTTACAAAAACTGAAATAAACATGATTTATTTTCATGTTGAGACAATCCTTGTCACAATGTGACATTCAACCATGGCTGACCATGGTTGGCTATGATTGGCAATGGCTGACCTTGATTGATATTATAAACATAAGGGAATAATAAACCTAAGGGATTAACACTAAAACCCGAAGGGATTATGAACCCAAGGGACTAATATTATAAACCCAATGTATATAAACCTTAAGACAAATATTATAAACACTAAAATAAACATGACTCACCATCATTGTTTTTCATATTGAGACAATCATTATCAATATTCCATGTTGGGCCATGGTTGACATCATAATAAACCATCATTGAGCGAGGAATAATAAACCCAAGCGATTGATGTTGGGCAATGGTTGATCATGGTCAAACATGATTGTTTATTGTTGAGTAATATTAAACCCTAGGAATATAAACCCTTAGATCAATAAACCGAAAGGATTGATATTATAAACCCAAGGGAATAATAAACCTAAGGGATAAAAATTATAAACCCAACGCATATAAACCCTAACATAACTATTATAAACCCTAAAATAAACATGGTTGATTTCCATATTAAATTAATCTATTGTGATGTTGACATAATCATAAATAGTTGGACAAATATTTAAACCTTAATATTGAGGTTTTATAAAACCAAGAGATTATTAATATTACAAACTCAAGGCATTAATATTATAAAAAAAATGATTAATAAATGCACGGGATCATTATACCTAAGGAATCAATAAACCCAACAAGCTAATATTAAAAACCCAAACGATTAATAAACCCCAGGAATTAAGTTTTTAAGGTCACGGGATTAATAAAACGAAGGGATTAAATAATAAACCAAAGGAATTATTAATATTAAAAATTTGAAGAATGAAGAAACACAAGCATTTGATATTATAAACCTAAAGAATTAATAAACCAAAGGGAAAAATATTAGAAATCCAAGGGATTAAAAATGGCAAGGGATCAATATTAAAAATAGAAGGGATTAATAAAGCAAGGAATTAATATTTTAAACCCAACGATTGATCAACCCACATGACTATGAATATTATAAACCTAAGGGATCAATAAACCCTAGGGATTGTTAATATTATGAAAGCAACATGTTAATAAATTGAAGGGATAAACATTGTAAACATAAGGGATTAATATTAAACCTTAGGACTGTTATTTAAACCTTAATATTGGGGATTAATAAACCAAAGGGAATAAATGATAAACCAAAGGAATTATTAATATTATAAACTTAAAGAACAAATAAACCTAATCATTTAATATTATAAACCCAAGGAAATAGTAAACCGAACCTAAGCCCTAAATCCATGGCATCAATATTATAAACATAAATAATGCTATAACATAAAACAATAATAAAAAACATAAACCAAAACCAATATAAGAACCACATTGCAAACCATAAAGCATTAAAACATGATAAATCATCATCACATTAATAATAACACATTTATATCACTACATTATAAACAATAAATAAATTTTAAGCCATAAATACATTGTTATCAATACATGAATGTATTAAGAGTATAAATCTCAAGAATATTGATATAAACACCTAGAACATGAAAGCCCAACAATACTATTATAAATGTAAACAATATTTTCATTTATGAAAGACGTGAACAAAGTAAAGGGATCCACACAAAATACCACAAGAACCACAAATGCAAGAGAAAAAAATAAAATAGTAACACTGTCATTGGAGCAAAGGAACATAAATGCAAAAAACACATCTAAATTGCACACATTGGATTTAAACAAGAACAACATAGTAGAACATTTTAAGACTAGAGATATACAATTTTGTACATAAAAGCAACAACGAAAATAAAATAAAATAAAATAAAATAAAAAATCAATTTCAACAACATTGCAACCACATAAAGAACATTGAGTCTTAACATATATTTTTTGTTTTCTTTACATCAAATAATTCCACTACAAAATTGAACTTGAAACACTCCATCAAAAGTCATCTATGGAGCAGCCTCTTTCAAAACACAACCAGGCCGATGACAAAGCAGCACCAATTCAAATCAATAGGATAATGATCACGATACTTAACGCTTTCCAACCAATTCCTTCTTGTTCTCCTCCCAGACTCCCTCTGGTGCACTTGTAACAAGTATTTTACATGTGTTTTTGTTTGATCTAGCTCATGAATATGATCATCAATAAAAGCAGGATGGAACCCATGTTTTCTATCAAACTTGTTCCGAAGATAGGGAAAAAACTTATAGCTCCAACAATATTGCAAACTATTCTGGAATAATATATGACATCATTATTGTCCATATCTGCATTTGAAAAAAAGAAACAAAAGCAAAATTAATAAGGGCACGCACAAATAAATAAGCATACACATATATATGTATATACATAAAACATAACACCCCATTTGTATTTATGTTAAAAAACTTAATGTTATAATGTTACATGAAAAAAAAAAAACGAGTGTCACATGAACCAAATGATACAAAAAATTCTACAAATATAAGCCTCATTATAGAAAAACCATGGAAATAGAATAAAATCATGGCCAATATTCAAAAAATGAATATTGGCCATGGTGATGGCCAATATTCAAAACCTCCATTTTTGCATTTCATGATGTAATATGAATCCATAATATTAATATCAATATGAACCAGTGATAAAAATTATTTTGAATGATTGGTTCATATAACTCGTTGTTTATGTCTGAATCGTTTGTTGCAAAGAAAAGAACAATAGGCACTTAAAAAAAATTAAGTAAATTGAACAACATGAAAAACGATGTAAACAACTTTTTCAAATATTACTATGAATATGATGAATTTATTAATCTCATAAATATATGAAAATGATTATTATATTAAAAGAAAATCAAGAGGACAATAAAAGCAATTCAAAAAACATACTATAAAGAAGGTCACAATGTTATTAGTTGTATGTCATAGCAATATGGACTTCATTCGCTCCTCTTCTTTCTTCATAATTGTATCATATGTATTATCTTTCATCTTGGCATATCGTTGAAAAGAGAAAGGCGGTGCAATGCGTAAACCATCTATTGATTTCATTCTTGATATGGCTATGAAGGTAAGGCCTTGCTGCTTGTTATTCCCGATATCAACTAACGCTCGTTCTAAAGTCAATCCATGTGACTTGTGGATTGCAAAAGCCCATGCCATCTTCAAAGGAATTTGTTTTCGATTTCCTCTTATCACTAGTGTGATAGGGACAATGTTTGGTTTACTTGCATCAAATGGCACACCAACATACTTATCCAAAACAAAAGTTGTGAACATTTGAAGTTGAGGTGGCTTAGAGGTAAGCATATAAAATATATCCTTAACATAACCAAGTGCAACATTCACCAAGCCAACTTCAACTCATAAATTACATGTCAACATAACACGCTGACCACGACACAACAAAACCTCATGGTCTAATTGATCATCATCAACACCAATTATTTATGAATGCCTTGAATGCTTAGCAACACATCGTGCAATTGGAGAATTTAATGATTTTAACATATGCCTATTATGGAAGGAGACCAAATTATTTGTTGGAAACATGTGAACTGCTGCATTAAATAAATCTCTTTCTCTAGGATGCAACCTCATATCAGCCCGTGACATAAGAAACTCCCAATCTTCAAGAAAAGGTTCTACATTTCTTATGTTATTGAGGACTCTACGAAAACAATATTGTTTTTCATTATTCCCTTGTTGGAGAAATATTGTGTCAAGAGTGACAACAATGTTGAATTTGTTCCACAAGACTTTTCCTATTGTATTACTTGCATACAAAGGTTTATCTCTCACAGGAGGCAATTGGCCAAGGTCACCCACAAGGATGACGGATCTACCACCAAAAGGACAATTCTTTTTCTTTGGAAATGCTTCTCGTAATCGAGCATCTATTTGCATAAACAACCTTGATCCTAGAAAGCTCATTTCATCAATCAATATATATCTAACATGTCACATTTCTTCTTGGAATACTGCAAGTCACTGCCCCTGTAGTGGCTGCGTATCTTTGATTGGAATTTTTAGAGCTGAGTGTATTGGGTTTGCATGTATATTAAAAGCATCTATTCTTGTTGGGGCAAGAAGAAGCAAAAGGCTTCTTCCATTACTTGACGAATTAGAAAGAGCTTCAAAAATCAATGGATAAGGAAAGACTTCCTAGTGCCTGCAGTGCCTTGAACAATCATAAGAAGAGCTTCACGAATTGCATATTAAACAAAGTGCCTTAAAAAAATTTCAAAAGCAAGTTGTTGTTGTTGTTTTTTTTTTTTTTCGACAAAGAATTTGGAGATGCAAATGTTCTGTTTGAAAGGTCAACAATATCACCCCTTGATTTTGCATTCCTTATAAAATTAATAGCTTCTTCTACAACATCATCAGAGATAGTTGTACTTTCCCAGTCAAAGGATATATCAAAGTCCCTTTGACCAAGGGTGTGAAGATCATAACACATCATTTGGTGGAATCAAGCGAGAGAAAATCTGCCATTCTTGAAAATCATCTTCAAGATTCATTTCCTCGTTAGAAAAATCACCATCTTCTTCATCTTCAATATTGTCTAGAATTAATAGATTTTGATCAACATGCCATGCTCGATATCGAAAATTCCTCCAATTTTCAATAATAATTTCAGCTGAAAGGCCAGTTTTTGCAGGAATGTCACGAAATGGCTTGTACAAGAGCAATTCTGTCTGGAAAAAGGTTTCAGATTCCTCTGAAGCCTCACCAGGAATAGAATAAAACTGTGGCTAAACCCGAACAATAGCATGAACATCTCTAGGCTTCCATGGATCTTGTTTACGCTTGCTATCAAATGTCCAAGATCTTGTTGTTTCTATCAAAGATAGATGTTAAAGGGAAAAATGTCTCTTCTGATAATGTTGAACAAAAGTATTCTCAGATGAACATTGCAAGCCATCCCTTGAGATTCTCCTAAAAACCTTTCTTCCAACATTTAAGGAAACAAATTTCTGACTACAAACAATAAGAGGTAGCTTAAGCAACATATGGCACGTTTCTTGTGCTCCAATGTCACGGTCAATAATTTTTTCTACAAGAAACCTTCTATATGCACATAAAGAATGATCCTCAGAACCAATAGAATTTGAAATTCTAGTTAACATATGATAATAACTTTCAGACCTTTTTTATGCTTTTGATGCATACTTAGCAATATATTTCAGAACAACATAGGGAGAAAGCATTGGCTGGCAATCAACATTTGCACGACACATTATTAGAAGGTCAATGTTATGTAGATTAAGCCTATCATCATTTCTTGCTGGCTCATATTTTTTCTTCCTTAATCATCTATGAACATTCTTGATTCATCACAAAGATTCCATAGAGCATTATACCGACATGTCAGAATAGTGCCCTTTTTGCACAAACAAGAATCTACAGTACACTTTGTGTGCCTTTGGACACTGTTTAACAATTCTTCGTAATCATTATGAGGATTACAAGAGAAAATCTGATCAGTATTCAATAGGCAAGGGTCATCATTGAGGCTTCGTGGAACCATTATGTTGCGACAATGTTTGTCACAAGGATTCCATGCAGTTACATATTTGTTGAAGAATATCTTTGCATGTTGTACATCAGAACCATTTGACCAATCAAGTATTTCCATGTTAATAGCACCTTCTAACCATAGGAAACCACAGATATGTGCTGAACCTCTATGTTGCCACTCATATCTAGAAAAAATGAAGATATAGCTACTACAAACAATATAAATAGAATCATAATAAAAGTTGACAAAGTATAGAAAACAAATTCAACAACACAAACCTGTACTAGAAGTCTTTAGCTTTAAGATATTTTTAGATAACTTCCTCTCGAAAAATATTGAATCTATGGTGCATAAATGTCACAACAATATGAGGGTACTGGATAACATTCCCAATTTTCATACGATGCTCATTTAAAGAACGAGAATGTGAATGTATGGGCATGAGGTTATGCAACTCTTACCACTTTTTGTCAGCTGCACTCAAAGTAAAAAAAAAAGATGGACATCCTAACTGAGTAATCATGTCAGTCAATTCAGCTCAACACTTAGTCCAGTATGGCTTTGTACCTCTCATAGAATAACCAAACCGCATAAGATGCTCAACCAACTTATTAATTGGTAAATCAAATAGTTGGTGACGTAACTCTTCAATTGTTGTAGGTGAGTTATCATGTAAATGTTTCTTTGCAAAAATTGCAGCGGTTTCTTGGCTCCGATGCCGCATTATCATGTTAAATAGGTAATATCGAAAGCGAGGGTGGCTTCCAAATCTCTAATCATAGTACCTAAGAACATGCAATGCATACTCATGAAGTCCAACATTACAAATACGTGGTTGCAACCAATCAGCATCACTAGTGGGGAACAATGTTGGGAATTCCATATCTAATAACCCCTCTATATTATATTCATTCACTGGAGAGGTTCCAATACTGGGCCAATCCATGTCTTGAACATGTGAAGAATCAACATTATCAAGAAATGCTCTAATTTCTTCCACTTCTCTTCGTTCGTTTGGTAGCCAAGCAACAAAAGAAGAAGGATTAGAGGGCAAACGCTCAGCGGGAAACCATTCATTATTAGTTTCATTGATCTCAGACTCTTCAATATCAAAATCACCAAATTTAAGCCTGGAGGAGACATTTGTTGATCTTTTGGGCAGTGCATTCACTGAATCATAGTCAATTACAACATCTCAATAATATTGATCATGTTGGATTTTGAAAAGCAATGAAGTCATCACTCAAGATCTTTTGACATAAAATTCATAATATTTAGACTAAGCGACATGTCTCCTCACAATTAGAAAGTCAATATCTTCAACATGTCGGGGAAGCCTTTGTACAATTGTAGAAATATCTTGAGGAAAGCTAATTGTATGACCACTATACTTATATTGTCCACCTCGAGCATGTGTCACTTGCAAAATAGGATTCACACATGCTATTAGCATTTCTTCAACTTGAGTAAGAACTCTTAAAATATGAGGTTGCTCACCAGGATCTGTTGGGTGTGGGATACCCCAAGGCAATTTTTGGGGCTTAAAGCCCAGGTTTTGACCAAATCCGATGTAAAGACTCCGTGTTTTGTGGGCGCGGAACGCAAAGATTGTAAATGAGTCATAGGGTTGTCTGCCCTCATTTTTGTAATGTAATGTCGGCTTTTAAAATCTACCCATGGTTCACGGACCATGGGATTGTATAAATAGAGTGAGGCTCTAAGTTGTAAATGAGCAAATCAATGGGAAAAACAGGAGAATTGAGTCTTATCTAAGTGTAGAGTCGAGTCTTTGGGTTGTAGAGTAGGACAAGGCTTTGCAATTGAGTGCGCAAAGGCCTAGTAGTCCGCAGCTGAGTGCGTGGACCCCTGCAGCTGAGTGTGCAAGGCGAGTCGAGTTTGTAACCTTTGAGAAGTAATAAAGAGAAGCTTTACATCATTTATGTGTACCTTTTTCTTGTTTTGTGCATTGAATGTATCAGATATAAATTGCATTTCTATTGTTTACATGATGCACGAACTTATATGAATGTGTTGATAAAGTGAATATAAGGTAAAGTATTTGTTTACGCGAAGATAACTAATTGTTATAAGGAGATAAGTAAGATACGCGGTGTAACTTGGGGAAAGAGCGCAAAACGTTGCCCTAGCCTTACGAAAGTAACTTAGCCCTTGGTTAGGGCTATGCGAAGGCGATTATAACAGATTGCAAAGGCCTCGCATGTCAGGATAGTGCACGAAGTGACTTGCACGAAGCTATTCACAATTGGACTAAATCAATTCCTCAGACATCTCAAGGGTGCAAAACTTGGTTCCAGCATCCCCCCATACTACTTCGGGTGATACCTCAGTCTGCGCTCTGCGGGATGTTGCCGAAAGGGCCAGTAGTATAGGGATTTGTTTGGCTAATTAACTCTGAACCTGGGTCAGGCCCCCTCAAGCCAACAATTGGTTCTGTTGCTGGGATAGGAATCTGCATAAAGATGTCTGATATCGTACCATTGGAATCTAACTAAGTAGGAAATTGAAGGTTGGTTGGACATAAGAATTAACGAGTTCATGGCGCAGGATAACAAGAGTCCGTGACTAACAAAAGAAGAGTGGTTAGACTGCTACCTGTACACAGGGATCCATGAAATATTTTTCGCATCTTTCCCTACTGAGCTGTGCGAGTGGATCGCGAAGCTAGCAGATAGCAAAGGAAGGTGGAAACTCGACAATCCTATTGTGTGGACCCCAGAGTTGGTGTGCAGATTGGAAGCATCAGAGGATAAGATCGCGCACATTGTTGATCATTGGCTCGATCAGATTATAGGAGGATTCATTACTGAGTTCGTGGTAGATACTTTAGCCAGCTATAGCGAAGCGGAGCGACGCTTTTTCAAAGGATTGCGAGGTAAGTATGTAAAGTCTATGAATACTTGGATTAAAATGTTATTGTGTGAAAAGAAGGTTACGCAATTACGTTGATGTCCAGAGCTACGTGAAGTGGAAAGACCTACAAAAACGAAGGAAGTAAGGGACCAGAGAATAGCCCTTTGATTTCACCTCCACGAGGGGATGAGGAAGAGCTTGTGAAGGTCTCGCCGCGAAGTGCGATCAATTTGATAAGGCAAAGGATTCCGCGAATACCACCCACACCCACACCACCATAAGTTTCACCACCTTCACCTCCATCTCCACCCGTACCACCTCTGCCACCATCGCGAGTCAATATGGAAAGCACGATAAAGTTTCCTGTATTCAAGGGAGTAGGAAATGAAGATTCAGACTAGTTTTGGTTCATTATAAGAGCAGTATGGGAAGCATAGGGAGTTACATATGATAATATAAAGAAAGCAACACTAGTTAGCGCTCTACAAGATCGAGTGCTGACCTGGTATATTAAGCATTCTAATGACAATCCGAATGCGGGAATCACAGATATCCAAATTGTGCTAAATAGAGAATTTAGCAGACCGAAGTTAGAAGCGCAATCCATCATTGGATTTAGAGAGATCACAATGCTACCAGGTGAGACCCCTTGAGAGCTGGATCAGAGATTGAAGTGTACGATTCGTGAAGCTATTATGACTTTGACAGATGGACAACACCGCGAATGGTTTGTAGCATCGCTAATGCCGCATTTGAGGAATGCACTGTTGCAACAAAGGTTAATGACTCAGGCAGAGGACTTGGAGATCATGATGAGGCTGCATGAAATCCGATGCAGGATCCTAACTTGGGAGTTCAGTAGATCCATGCGCAGTTGAAAAACTTATGCCTTGAGATGCAGAGTTTGAAATAGGACAAGACAACCTGACCAGAAGTGCGCGAAGAGGTGTGGTGTGTAAAATGCAAGGGTCAGGGTCATGATAAGGACCACTACCCTATGTTCGCGAATTACCTCAGAGGAGGAGGAACGATGCCGTTAAGGCTGGAAGCGCAAGTAGGACCTAGTGTGACACCTACTTTGTGGTGCGTGATTTGTCAAATAGGAGGAAAACATGCTACGTACAACTGCCATTTGTTACAGAAGTACACACAGAATTCACAATAGTTGTTCTATAATTTTTGTAGATTGGTTGGACACGGTGAGCGCACTTGTAGAAGTTATGAGCTGATGATGGATAGAACTCCCACCGATAGAGTTTAGGTCAAAACGCGGCCCCTAGACCAAAACATAGGAGTGGCGCGAACCAGATTTCAGGGGTGTAGACGAGGCCAAGGTGGAGGAGGACCGTGATTGTACGAACCCAACGCGTCCATCATGTCTGTATTATACCTTGTTTGATCATGAAATGGAATATTGTCCTACGCTAATAGCTAGGATACATGACAAGGGAGCGCTATTGCCTCCCCTGTCTTAGAACATGCAGATGATGAGGTCTGAGCTGCGCGAGGAAGATCCAAATGTGAACATTGTGCTCCGAAGTGGAATCGTGATGGGAGATGATAATGGCAAACAACTCGAAGATAGTACTTGGGTTCGCAAGGCTCCGACGAAAGAAGCAAAGTTTAATTTGGAGCGTGCTAAGGAAACCTTCATGGAAGCTAAGAAGAGCTTTGCTGATGCCTCCACTTTAGGAAGCAAAGATAGACTAGAGCCAGAAATGGACCAATCTATGCTTACAACGTTCCTGGAAACATGCATGAAGCTACTGCGCGATAGTAAAGCTGTAAAAGGATTACGGGAACTCATTAACAGATGCGTTGGGACCGTTCCAGGAGAACCGCGCGTAGTCCGGAAGATTAGAAAACACAAGACTAGGACAGGGAGAGAAATGAGGCCAACCACACAGATTGGAGAATATGAGATGGACCAAGTAATTCTAGATTTAGGATCGGACATGAATGTTCTGCTGAAGCAAACATGGGAGCGCATGGGGAGGCCTACGCTGCAATGGTCTCCTATTCAGCTGCGAATGGCGAACCAGCAAAAGATAATACCTATTGGGAGATTGCAGGGAATCACTGTGGATATTGAGGGAGTGAGCGCGCTAGTAGACTTTGAAGTGATAGAGATTGTTGATGACAACAATCTCTACCTCATGCTCTTAAGAATTGATTGGGCCACTGACATGAACGGGGTGATTAATTCGAAGAAGCGCAAGATGATTTTTGAGAAGAAGTATCTGCGCGCAGTTATACCCTTAGACCCTACTGAGTGATCGCACTACACCGAGCTGGTGTGCGACTATGAAAGCGACGATGATTTGGACTATATCAATAAGATAACTACGCGAGAGCAAGACTGGGTAAATCCCACCGCGGATGGACGAATTTCATGGGAGTGCAAAAGCTCCTGCACTTCAGATTCATATGACGAGATAGAGCGATGGAAGAATAGGTTACACAAGGTAACCACGCTGAACTGTAATATGATGATAAGATCGCTGTGTTGCGTATCGACAGAAGTGTGGGATCTGCCTACTTATGATGGGTTAAGTGAGGCAGATACTTTCCTAGATAAGTTTGAAAGGGAGGTGTCAGAAAAGCAACGTTTCCAGGCCTTGAATTAGGTATTGCGTGCTATGCCTGCGAGGTGGTGGGGTACGCACAAAGGGAGCTTTGAGGATTGACATGAATGCAGAAGAATGATGCGCATGCGGTTTGGGAAGACTAGAGTGCGATTGACAGATAAATGCAACGGGCAGGATAAACGACGCGCACATCTAGCCATATGGATGTCGACATATGGAAAACAACTTACGTGGATGCACACGAACTTCATGTTGGGAGATACGATCAATAAGCATGTGTTGGGGGGGGGGGGAATTGTGCAAACGGATCCTCAAGTTTGAACGACAAAATGTGGAGAGAACGATCGCGCAGAAGGTTATCCACCCGGAAGCATTTAATGAGGTGTGCGAAGCACTGAACAAGTTATGTAGTGCGCAGCGAAGTGATTGGGACCTGTGCGTACCAATAGTTTTATGGGCTTATAGGAAAACGTGCAAGAAACTGACGGGACAGGTGCCTTCTAGGCTGGCCTATGGGGCGAACGCTGTAATATCGATGGAGTCTATCATGCCTAGTCCACGCGTAGCAGTTCCCATGGATATAACGGATCACGGAGCCTTGGAAGACGGGATTGCGTAGTTGGAAGAACTTGAAGAAGAACGCTTGGGACCTGATGAAGAGATTTAGAAGGGTGATCTTAGGCTCCAATAACTCATGAATGAAAGAGTTCAGTTGAGGGAGAAAAGCTCCATGGCGGAAGAAGTCAAGAAGCCTGAGAAAGGAATAAAGAAGGACTTTCTTGATAAGAAAACTGTGGTGATAAAACAGGATGCGCACGATTACGTTGACAAAATTTGGGACTACTGCCGAGAGTTGATCAGTTCGATGCATTGGATTTTAACCGTATGTTACTAAGGGGATCATAGGTTGTGGCGTGATGCAGTTGGAAAATGCGCGATGCAGTTGGTGAAGTCAAATGCCGAGCCCCTCCGAGGTGAAGTAAACAATAAACGGTTGAAGCCATATACAGGTGGCGTGGCTACCTGACTAGCCGTGGGAAGCACAGTCTCAGTACTCCAGGCAGTTGAAAGGAAGCACGAGACTATAAACTACTTTGCCAGGAGCTGTGATGTCAGGGTTGCACGCAAGAGCGAAGTGTCACAGGGTCCACGATAGCGCAAGGGTAGCTTCCCTGCCACACGGGTCGGATGGGAAGTGACCTTTGCAGTCACTATTCATGATGTGATGCTTAGTTTGAGACCAAATGGAGTGGGGGCAGGCATTTAAGGCAAACTTTATGGGCTAGATTTAGGAAAATCTGCTGCCAAGGGAGCATTAATGAACCAGATTTAGGGGGAACGATCGAATTCAAATTCAAAAGGCGCTATAAATTGTAAAGGGGTGCCCAACAAACAACACTTGGCCATTTGAGAATTGAGCTATTGCGCGCCCAAAGATCTATGAACCCTGATTTGTTTGATTTTTTGAAGTCGAAGGCGTTTTTTGAACACTTACCTGAACCGTTGAGAAATTTGTGGAACAGCAGTATGACAACACTAGAGGAAGCCCTGATATTGGTGAAATGATCGTTGAAGAGGCCACGCATGCCATGATAATAGGCGATGCCCCTGAGAGCGCTGGGATAGTCGTGGAAATCCCTAAATCACCACGCATGTTGAGACCTAAGAAAGATAAACAGGCCATGGTTCTGATGCATGTGTCCCCTTGAAACCCGCTGCGAACTAAATTGACCGTGGAAGAAAAGGGGAAAGCGGTTAATCTGGAAAATGATGAGGAGGAGGAAGACCTTGAGGAAATCCTTGTCGAAGAGGAGGAGGATGAAGACATGGAGGTGGAAACTGAGGGTGCAGACCCTCTAACGAGGTTGCTCGCGTATGTTCCTCCATGGAAGGGAAAGGAAAGGGTTCCCAAGGACCTATATGAGAGCAAAAGCTCTCTGCAGACTCTGCTGCTATCTGACGATATCGTTTTTGAAGGAGTGCACTTGGGACAGTTGCCGAGTCTAAAGTTTGAAGACTGGGATCTCGCGGACCACGAGAAGTTCCTACACTTGGCAACCGCACAACTCATGAAGCCGAAGAAAAACACTATGATGGAAGTCATAGAGTTGGAGCCGCACAAGTGGTTGCGTGGATTAGAGAAAGCAAGGTTGTTGAACTTGCTCTGGGTGCCGCATTACCATCGCGGCCCAGTAAGTATCTTTGTCATCGGGTAGCTACTCTGCCTGGTGCATGATGGGTGTTTGTGGTTGGAGGAGCCCATCCCCATCACGGACCACCTGATTCATAGAATTACCTGACTTCTTTGCAAAGGGGAGGACCCAACAGATACTTCAGAAGGTAAGAGCAACAACTTGGCCATCGCGGAGGCCATGAAGGAAAAATTCAAGCTGGAAAAAAAGAAGAGAGGGTACGCGATCTCCAGTATCAACAATAAGGTAGTCAAAGTTTCCACCTAGATAGTGGCTGGCAAGGTTATGCGGAAGTGCCGCACGAATGAGGTGCCCACGCCGGTGATAACACTTATAACATAGTGCATGGAGGGGGTCCAGTTTAACTGGTTAGAGTACTTATGCAAGGAGTTCCTGGAGAATTGCTGCGAGGCACAGGAACAGGGGAAGACCTTCCACTATGCATGGATTATGTTGTCCATAGTGCTGGTGCCTTGGGAATTGCCTGAGGACAACCAATTCCCCATAATTGTACGAGATCTTCTGGAGGCAGCAAAGTACGCTTCACTATGGGCCACTAAAGATGCGCAAAGGATCCGAGACAGTAAGATATTCTGGGTGTTCATGGAGATGAACATCAGAATGGGGATTAACTGCAAGTCGCGATTATCGCCCACTATCTATAATAGTCTACAAAGCTTCGTAGAGTTTAGGGCGAACTTCCATCACGTGTAGATCACGGCGTGCAAGGACCCCATAAAGAAGTGGAATGAACTATCGTACCTAACCACAGACGATGTTATATTCGTCGTGATTGAGTCATGGCCATCAGAGTGGCCCGCTCCAGCCATCTCCGTGATGGAAACAAAAAAGTCTACTGCACAATGGAAGAAGGAGGAGGCAAAACTGTGGATGGCGCAATTGGCAGAGAAGAGAAGAAAAGAGGTAGCAACAGCAAAGGCACAAGAGGCACGGGATGCCGTGAAGGCAGCAACAGAACAACAGAAAGTAGTAGCTAAGCAACAACAGGCAATAGAGAAGGATCGCGAGGGCTATAAGTCGCCCTCACTTGAGGAAGAGTTCGAGACAGAGGAAGGTGGTGTGGACCCAGAAACAATAGCTACATAGTTGAAGCGTCAGCACCCGCGAGAGCAGGTGGGGCCATGAAAGAAGTCAAAAGCTTATAAGACTTCTTTCGACCCGATCACCCTCACCGAAGGAGATCTCCATGATATAGAGGAGACGGTTCACAACGTCACCGTGGAGGCCCTCCAACAGCTCATCGAGGAGAATCAGATTGCATTGGGGGCCTTCTAGGCACAGATACAGGAGTTGCAGGTGCGCACTCCTTAGGCTGGTACTCTCTCGACCAACCTTGCAGTAGGAACGGTCATGGCTGAGGAAATGCTACACGCTCGCATGACCAACACCATAGTGCTTCCACAGGGGGCACTGGTTACAGAGAATGAGGTCGATAGGCCTACGGTCAGTGCATTGAAGGGAGTAGGGATCAATATGGTTGTGCTCCCTTAGGAGACACTCTATATCTTACAAGATGGAATGACTGCAGAACTGCGAGCTAGGGAGGGCCGCGTACTACAGGTTTTGAGCGAGCAAAAAATTAATATGGAACAATTGAGCTTGCAACGCGACAAGGTAGTGGCGCAGAACCAGTAGACGGTGCAGGTGGTTGAGGAGGCCTTCCAGATGGTCCCTGAGTTGGCCATCCTAGTAGAGGCACCAGCAGAGGTGCGCATCCAGAGGTTAGCAGTAGGGGTGCGCGAGGCGCGACAAGAGATGGCTAAGGTTCAGCTGGAGCTGAACCTTCAGATAACAGAGCTGTGGTCGAAGGCATAGCCTTCAAATCCTCCAGAGGCGAGGAAACAGCGTGCCAGGGCCATCATAACGGGAATGAAAGAGACTAGCAGTGCAGTGAAGGACTGCACCAAAATGTTGGAAGAGTCATTCGAGGTCCTCACCACTTTGCAGGAGGACTCGAACATACAATGCTTAGAAATAGAGGCGCGCAAGCTGCAGTAATAGTATGATGATATAAAAGGGACCGCCCAAATGGTGGCCCTTACACAGAGGCTCACGCGGATGCAACAGGAAAAAGTGCTTAAGGAGCAGGCAGACACAACGCGACACAAAGAAGCGGTTTTGAAGGCATTGGTCATTATAGCCTCGATTGAATCCAAGCTTGTGTAGATGCACAAAATGCAGGAGTAGAGGCAGGGAAGCAATTCAGTAGTCTTTGAACAATGCGTCCAAGAGATATAGTAGGCAGTCGCTCAGTGTGCTTCCAACCTTGCAGCGATCCAGACAGAGTTGGGAGGTCTCTGTGTGAAGATCTCCGCGCTGACAAAGTGACTCGAGGGCGAGTCACAATGTTTGTGTTTGGGGCTTGTTGGGTGCGAGATCCCCCAAGGCAAGTTTTGGGGCTTAAAGCCCATATTTTGATCAAATTCGATGTAAAGACTCCGCGTTTTGTGGGCGCGGAGCGCGAAGATTGTAAATGAGTCATAGGGTTGTCCACCCTCGTTTTTATAATGTAATGTCGGCTTTAGAAATCTACTCATGGTCCGCGGACCATGGGATTGTATAAATAGAGCGAGGCTCTAAGTTGTAAAGGGGCGAATCAATGGGAAAAATAGGAGAATTGAGTCTTATCTAAGTGTAGAGTAAAGTCTTTGGGTCGTAGAGTAGGAGAAGGCTCTGCAGCAGAGTGCGCATAGGCCTAGTAGTCCGCAGCTGAGTGTGCGGACCCCTACAGCTGAGTGTGCAGGGCGAGTCGAGTCTATAACCTTTCGAGAAGTATTAAAGAGAAATTTTACATCATTTATGTGTATCTTTTTCCTATTTTGTGCATTGAATGTATCAGATATAAATTTCATTTCTATTGTTTATATGATGTGCGAACTTATATGAATGTGTTGATAAAGTGAATATAAGATAAAGTATTTGTTTACGCAAAGATAACTAAATGTTATAAGAAGATAAGTAAGATATGCGGTGTAACTTGGGGAAATAGTGTAGAACGCTTCCCTAGCAGCGCAAAAGCACCTCAGCTCTTGGTTAGGGCTGCGCAAAGGTGATTATAACAGATCGCGAAGGCCTCGCAGGTCAGGATAGTGCGCGAAGTGACCTGCGTGAAGCTATTCACATTTGGACTAAATCAACCCCTCAGACATCTCAAGGGTGCGGAAACTTGGTTCCAACATCCCCCCATACTGCTTCGAGTGAGACCTCAGTCCGCACTCCGCGGGCTGTTGTCGAAAGGGCCAGTAGTACAGGGATTGGTTTGGCTAATTAACTCCAAACTTGGGTCAGGCCCCCTCAAGCCAACATGATCCATGTTATTATATCGACAAAAATGATGGGCTCCTCTTTCACTCTTACATCGTCTGCAAACAGGTCCTTCAGAATGTTTCACAACTTGGATCCGAGATATGATTCTTGGAAAATGTGGCACATTTGGACAATTGACAAGCTATCTATCTTTGCTCGAAATCTTTTATGCACTGCAATCATGTTTTCATAAAAATGAATATGATCTCTATTGGCCGAACCATGTTGAAAACCATTTGGAAGAGTAAAATTTCTTCTAACATGTACTTCATCTTCAGGAACATGAGATTCCCTTCGCAAATTTGAAGCATGTGGAATGGATCTATGAGAAGGTCTTTCCAAATTTATGGTCTACATTTCACAAACCTGAGAGGATGTAAAGGTCTCTTTGTCATAAAAGATTTTAAAATTTAATTTCCAACTAATTATAAATGAAAAAAATGAAAAAGAATCAAATGCATTCAAAATTTACATTTGTGTCTTGATGTGGATGAGGGTTATGAGATGGTTTCTCTTGGATTCTAACATCAGTGGATGGAACATTTTGGGATGTAGTTTCTATGCCTCTATTCAAATGAGTTGTTTCCTGTTTCAAAAAAATAAAATACGTTATAAAACTAAATGTCCAACAAAGAAAGATTAAAAAATGGAAAAGAAATCAAATACATTGAACATCTACATTAGTTTTACAATTTGATGTTTTGGATTCCAATTCTCCAACCTAATGAGATGAAATCATGGTTTCTCCATAAAAGGTTACAAAATACAATGTCCAACTAACTGTAAATGAAAAAATGAGAAAAATATCAAATGCACTCAACATTTACATTTGTTTGGTGATGTGGATGAATGTTATGAGATGGTTCCTCTTCACTTCTAACATCAATAGATGGAACATCTATGAAGTTAATTTGTATGCCTCTATTGAAATGAGTTGTGTCCTGTTCAAAGAAAATAAAATATGCCATAAAATTCAATGTCCAACCAACTAGAAATTTAAAAAATGAAAAGCAAATCAAAAACATTGAAAATTTACATTAGTCTGGCAATTTGATCATCGAGGAGAATGCACAGGAAGGTTATGACATGCTTCATTTTCACTTCTCAGATTAGTAGATGCAACACTTTGGGAATTAATTTCTAGCCCTCTATCAAAATGAGTTGTAACCTATTCCAAGAGAATACAATAACTTATAAGTTTAGTAAACAAAACTTTGTAAATAGAGGAATGTAATAAAACAACCACTATTGCAGCAAAAATCAAAATATCATTGTGTTACCTCCATTGTTCCACACGAAATGCTATCAGGGATGACTAATTCTCTTGATGGGACCACATTACTTTGAGAAGCAAGATTGGAAGATCCGATGTTTCAAGTAACTGGCTCCAAATTATCAAACAAATGGCCAATTAAACTATCATCCAAATCATCACACACAATGTCATCATTACCTCCACCATGGATGTTTTGCAACCTTTGGCCGTCAAAACATGCAATTGGACACACAGAAGGGTTAGGGTGGACATTTTCATCCACGTTATTGATATGATGTTCTTCCCGATTGCAAGATGTTTCCCCAATGTTATGAACATTTTTAGGAGAGCATCGAACAACAAGATTATGCTGACGAGGAGCATATTCTGATAATGAACTATCAACAGGAAATGTTCTTTCCATTATATCATCCATAGTACGATACTTACGAGGAATTATAAAATCATTTTCAAGAGTGGCTTCACTCGTTCTTCTATGATATGTAGCTCTCCTATGCTCATTTATGGCATCCTTATTTTGTTGATACCGTAAACGACGACTTTCATTAGACCTCTTACATGATTCTGGTGACAAATTTCGTTTTATTGTACACTTGCTTGTGCCTTCAGATGACATGTCTACAATGAATAATAAAATATTCATTATGGAATCATAAACGCGGAACATAGAAAATATCTAATATAAACAAACACAAAAGAATGAAAAAAGCACAAGTTTTTTTTTTGGAAATCGTAAAAAAACATAAAAGGTGTATATTTTATTTTTTCCAGCCATATAAACTTATCAAAATGTACAAGGCTTTTTCCAAATGGCTAAAAACAAAAATGAATTTTTCAAAATGGCTAAAAACATTAATGAATTCTTCCAAATGACTTAAACAAAATAGTCTAAATTTCCATGTATCATATTAGAATCAAAACAAAAACCATACTATTGGGACACAATACTCTAAGAATGATATGACTTGGAAGTATATCTAAAAATTTGGAACTATATACTATCAAAATATAAATGCAAATATTAAAATGTACATAAAGATATAACATTGTTTGAGAATCAATGACAAAAACCAATACAAATAACATGTATAACATAACTCATAGCAATTATAATTATACAAACAAAGAAAAATGCATAACATTGAGACACATGTACATGTAATTAAGAAAACTTTAGGGGAAACAATATGAAATATTTTACATCATAAATTTACCAATGTGAAATATTTTACATCATAATTTTAAAATATTACGATAAAGACCCATAGAATGTATAGAGACAAAAATGGAAATATTTTCCACAACCATAGAGAGTATATAAAATGGAAATATTTATAGGAACTCCTAAGAATACTAATATCCTAAGAATCCATATCCATATGCAATGGTGGAATATCATCAACAGAATCCATACGGGGAGCAATTGCAAAAACATTTCCATACTCAATCAAATCATTGCAATCCTCTAGCGTTGGGTACCAAAACCCAAACATTTGTTCATTAGTTGAATTATCAATATCTGTTGGAAAATAGATGCTAGTCATCATGTCATATAATAGGAAAGGAACTTCACTATAATTGTCAGACCATGGACTGTTCGAAATGGAAGATAACAAGGACATTTGCTATTTATATTTGTAGAAATTTCTTCCAAGAATTTCCATCTAAAACCCCAATCATCTTCAAAGTATTCAATTCTTTGTTCAATGCACTGTTGAACAAATTGGAAATGATCTAATTTTTCAATTGACCATACAAAAGTGGAGCCATCATTGACAAGGCATATCAACTGATCGATGTATATTGATAACGACATACACCGTATGTCAGTGATCAGAGCAAATGAAAAACCCCATTCATTTTTTATTACATCAAACCAGTAGATTGTGTAGTTGTATCGAGGATAATCTTCATACTCCTTGTCGAGATATAGCCAAAACAATTTACTTTTATAAAAACGCGCCATTCTTAGGGGGCGAAGTGCCACCAAATGGAATAGAAGCCCTTTGTCATACCTTATCAAGACTACTGCAAACATAAAATTTAGACTGCATTATGTCATACATATGTTTTAGAACAACCCAGTCATATTTTTTGTTGCTTACATTTTCCAATAATGAAAAGAATCCCCACTCTCCAATTCGTATTGGCCCTATGTTTTTAAAGGCCTTTATAAATGGATTCGTTATGAAATAGTTGAGTGTATGGGAGCATTCTGTTGGTAAGGATAAAACCACCATTGGTCCAACAGTAGACTCTACTCTGTATCTTGAATCTATGAATCGCAAATGAAATTGAGATATGTGCCCATTCTGATTAAGGTATTCAGGAGCAAAATAATTGTCTTCACTATTGAGGAAAGGAACCATAAATCCAAATTCGTTCGTAGAGACATGCTTGGAACGTAACAAGAAATAAGGGTTTTACAAAACATTCTTCCATTTCTTACAAACAGTGCTAAACTTTATCACAACTGATAAAGGCAGTGAGAGGAAGACAACTCCAAATAGATGGATCCATGATCAAACAATGAAATCACCTAATAAAAAACAAAAAACAAAAACAAACATTTGATATCAACAAAACAATTTAATATTGAATAAAATTAAAAGTAACATACATACATAATTTACCATTTACACATACCTAAAAACTTCACATATACACATTGTATAAAATCAAAGGAGCGATCATAACATTATTACAACACCGAACACAATTCCACAATTTTTTAAACCTAATCTCTATAATCCAAGATTATTAATGTTAGTAAACCTATAATTACGCCATAAGGCGTTCCCTCTGAGAAAGACATCCCTAAAATGTGACGTGTGCGATCCTGAGCCATTGATTATGTGTGTTAGATGATTGGAGTGTTTTCTGCCGTTCGTTTAATCTGTTTTTTTCATAGAAAAATGGTTTTTTTCCCATGGTAATGGGCCATGAAAGGCCAGGACTGGCCTGCTGGCGATGAGACTCTTCTGCTGGCGATGAGACTCTTCGCAGAGACTGCCTGCTGGCGATGAGACTCTTCTGCTGGCGATGAGACTCTTCGCAGAGACTCTTCATGTCTTTCTTCCCTGCATGCGTAGCCTTGTGCTGTTATATCAATAGCAACCCTGTGCGCATGGAAAAAAATGACATGACTTGAGTTTGACAGAAACTTGGCCCGCCGTTTTCCAGGCTCGTCCAGATCATTCAAATTATATAATTCGGACAATTACGTTGCAAATCGTCTTTAAAAAGTTTTATATTCAAGCACTGTTATTTGCTAAGCGAAACAATTTTGTTATGTTTTCATACGATTTTAAGGCGATTTCAATTCTTGTTCTTGGAAACTGTTTCCATTCCTAGAGTTGGGCAGCCCGAGGGTATTACAGAGGTATTTATGGTCTAAACTTGTCAATTTACGAATCAGAATTTATTTGTCTTCTGTAAATGTAACTTGGTTAATTATACGCTGTCTGAATTAATTTGGGTTTCTTAAGACATTGGGTTAATTTCTCAATACCTCATTGATACAGATAGTTCAGATGCTTCATTGATAATATCAGATTCTGTGTGAACACTGTGATTTCCCATTTCACATTTTTCTAACTTACGTTGAATGCAAAGTAGCAGAGGTGCTCTGGCTTTGTTCCATAGAGCTTTGAGAGTTACCCCTATTTTTGTCTTCAGTTTTTATGTATCATTTGTTTCTTTAGTTTGGAAGAATAACATTAACCACCTTGAGCACAAACCCCTTTCATTTCAGATCTTCTTTTTCCAGGTTTTTTATTAGGCAAAATGTTTGTTCTTTTAAAGTAGAAATATCATTATACTAAGAGGAATTTAGTCTTAGAAGAATTGTTTAGAGTTTAGCTTTAATAACAAAGTTCGAAGTCATTAGAATAGAGCTCATCACATCACTTAAAATAATTGAACTTGGATGAGTCCTTTGCATGTTGTTGGTTATAAGAGCCCTATGCACATTGATGATGTACCCCAAGTTGCAGATGTGGAGAGGGCAGGTCAGATATACCATAAATTCAGAGATCAGCCAGAGGCCAAATGTCATACTGGTCATTAGCAAAAGGCTCATTAGAAAACGGGAGCTCATACAATTTACACAAATTTTGGGTCAATTAAATAATCAACACAAATGAATTCAAAACAAGAGGGCTTTGTTGATTCAGAGAATTCAAGATTAGCAGTTCAGTGAGGTTAAGAAGTGAATTTATACAATGTTCCTTGAGGTTGAAATTAAACGTGAATTCTGCTATGTGATGAACTAGGATTTGGTGCCTATTATATTGATGAAATTTTTGTGTTGAGGGTTACTTTTATTTCAGATCTTCTTTTTCCACGTTTTTTATTAGGCAAAATGTTTGTTCTTTTAAAGATTGTTATTCACATTTGTAATAACCTAAGATGGTCCTCGTCTTATCTGGTAATCTAACTCAAAATAGTTGGTATCCCTCTCTAAGATAGCTGAGGCAAATGACATTTAAAAGGCCGCAAAGAAGAAGAAACCTTGATGAAGATCAAGCCTGCTAAGTTGCATGTGAAAAAACAACTGTTTAAGATCTTAAGCTGGAACTAATGTACAAACACTTGAGTGACAACTAGAAACATGGAATCTAGCTCAATATCCTTCTTTAGGATAGCATGAGGCAAAGGAATGTTTCAAGACATCTGGAAGTTGTAACCTTAGATTTTTATATCAGAAAGGTCACAAAGAAAAGGAAGAACCTTGATGAATATTAAACCTGCTAAGTTGTATATGATAAAAACATCTGATTAAGATCTTAAAATGGAACTGTTGCACTTGGGTGACAATTAAAAACATGGAATCTAGCCTTTGACAATTTTAAATTAGTCGTTATCAAAACAAGATGAAAGAATGTAGTAAATGATATTTATAGACAATATCCACACTAAAGAATAGTTAGACAGAAAATGAGATGCTAATATATATGTCACATAAAATGTGTAACAAAAATGAAGGTGGCATTGTTTATTTTGGGAAATGCTAATGTATTTACAAGCATTTCAGGTATTTTATCGACCAGTCCTCTGTGTTCCCAAATAAAGCTTAAGCAGAATGACTTTACCAGAATTCGTTCTTAGACATTCCAACATATCAATTGCATGAATTTTGCAATTCTTCATGATGCAACCCTTACCAATGACACTGTGGTAGGTTGGAGTTGTAGCAATAAAGGTAATGTTGGATGCTATGCGTAATTTGGAAAAGGCTTGCAAGGTAACATTCCCCCAATTTTTTTGAAATCATGGTATATATTATGAGATTTGGAGGAGCCATTTACCTTAGGCATTGTGACTGTTTGTGTTCTTAGTGTCACTGCTAATCTAGATAGTATCATAAGGAGAATCCTCACTAGTGCATTGAACAGAGCTGTCTTGTTGTCCGTCACATAGAATTATGTTGGCTTCTTGGAGGCCGTCTTCAATAATTAAAGCTGAGAGCACCCTTTGAACTCTCCATATCCTTTGTTTCATTCAAACTTCCAAGCCTCAAGGCCTTGTTATTCACACTTCCATTTGACAATATTTTTTTGCTTGCTTGTAATAATGAGACCAGCCTTCCATTCTGATGGTCTCCAGATATATAATTTGTAGATGCATGTATGTCCTCCACCTATTTGATTTGTTCCTTGAGGAGGTCTAGGCCATCCTAAGTGGAGAATGCAAAAAGAGGCTCCAGTTATTCGAAAATGGTCATGAACATGGAGTTTCACTTGCATTGATAGCAGTATTTGCAGCTGCTACGAGTTCTTCACAATCATCATTCGACTCCCAAAATTTTGATATTTGTATTATATCAACATTACCTTTGACAACTCCACAGAGAACAATTCTAATTCCAGTTTCATATTGTTCAAGTTCCTTTGGAGAAGATGGTGAAAATGTTCTCAGATTGTTATTCACATTTGTAATAACCTAAGATGGTCCTCGTCTTATCTGGTAATCTAACTCAAAATAGTTGGTATCCCTCTCTAAGATAGCTGAGGCAAATGACATTTAAAAGGCCGCAAAGAAGAAGAAACCTTGATGAAGATCAAGCCTGCTAAGTTGCATGTGAAAAAACAACTGTTTAAGATCTAAAGCTGGAACTAATGTACAGACACTTGAGTGACAACTAGAAACATGGAATCTAGCTCAATATCCTTCTCTAGGATAGCATGAGGCAAAGGAATGTTTCAAGACATCTGGAAGTTGGAACCTTAGATTTTTATATCAGAAAGGTCACAAAGAAAAGGAAGAACCTTGATGAATATTAAGCCTGCTAAGTTGTATATGAGAAAAACATCTGATAAAGATCTTAAAATGGAACTGTTGCACTTGGGTGACAACTAAAAACATGGAATCTAGCCTTTGACAATTTTAAATTAGTCATTATCAAAACAAGATGAAAGAATGTAGTAAATGATATTTATAGACAATATCCACACTAAAGAATAGTTAGACAGAAAATGAGATGCTAATATATATGTCACATAAAATGTGTAACAAAAATGAAGGTGGCATTGTTTATTTTGGGAAATGCTAATGTATTTACAAGCGTTTCAGGTATTTTTGTTCCAGGGCATGGAAGCAACCTTTAAGGAAAATCAAAGAGAAAGATGTAAAGATGGGATTATACAATGTGATACAAACCAAGTCATTTGTAGATAAATTGTAGAAGAGAAGATCTATGGTTTATATGTTAAGCTAAATGTGCAACTCTGAGTAGAAGCTATGGGTTCATACTATCACCTCAATGTACTATTGGGTATTATTCTTCTCTTGAAATTGATGTAACTATTTTATCTCTATTTAATAATCCTCTTTGTTGTTCAGCTATGGAAATCTCTTTTGAAAAAAGGGTTCAATAAGATGCTAGTGTTGTTCATGGGGCAACTCGGACTGTCAGAACTTAGACCTATGACAGCATGGAGAGGAAGAAATACTCAGAGAAAATGCAGGGTTAGATAGCCTAAAAAAATCTCTTCCTATACAGAATCCAGATTGCTGTGGAGACTTGAGGAAGGGATGGAATAACATCAAGAGAAAACTATCAAGATTCAAAACTAGTTTAGATAGACGAAGAAGGACAATAGTTTCAGTGTTGTATCTCAGGGTACAGAAACTAGAATTACAGGAATTAACAGCAGATGTGTCTGAGCAAGTTGAAAACTCTAGGAGACCGTTTGTCTATAAAACAGAACACAAAATGAAGATGAAGAACAACATTGTGAATATTCTGAATCCTAAAATGACCATGGGGTGGATCTGGAGGAATTTCGTCCCATCCATATAATAAAGACTGTAGATGAATAACCTTATCCAAACTCTCCATTGTTCTTGTACTGAAGCATGTTAAAGGACAGAAAACGGGAGCTCATACAATTTACACAAATTTTGGGTTAATTAAATAATCAGCACAAATGAATTCAAAACAAGAGGGCTCTGCTGATTCAGAGAATTCAAGATTAGCAGTTCAATGAGGTTAAGAAGTGAATTTATACAATGTTCCTTGAGGTTGAAATTAAACGTGAATTCTGCAATGTGATGAACTAGGATTTGGTGCCTATTATATTGATGAAATTTTTGTGTTGAGGGTTACTTTTATTTCAGATCTTCTTTTTCCAGGTTTTTTATTAGGCAAAATGTTTGTTCTTTTAAAGTAGAAATATCATTATACTAAGAGGAATTTAGTCTTAGAAGAATTGTTTAGAGTTTAGCTTCAATAACAAAGTTCGAAGTCATTAGAATAGAGCTCATCACATCACTTGAAATAATTGAACTTGGATGAGTCCTTTGCATGTTGTTGGTTATAAGAGCCCTATGCACATTGATGATGTACCCCAAGTTGCAGATGTGGAGAGGGCAGGTCAAATATACCATAAATTCAGAGATCAGCCAGAGGCCATCTCTTCCTATACAGAATCCAGATTGCTATGGAGACTTGAGGAAGGGATGGAATAACATCAAGAGAAAACTATCAAGATTCAAAACTATTTTAGATAGACGAAGAAGGACAATAGTTTTGGTGCTGTATCTCAGGGTACAGAAACCAGAATTACAGGAATTAACAACAGATGTGTTTGAGCAAGTTGAAAACTCTAGGAGACCGTTTGTTCTGAATCCTAAAATGACCATGGGGTGGATCTGGAGGAATTTCGTCCCATCCATATAATCAAGACTTTAGATGAATAACCTTATTCAAACTCTCCATTGTTCTTGTACTGAAGCATGTTAAAGGATAGAAAACGGGAGCTCATACAATTTACACAAATTTTGGGTCAATTAAATAATCAACACAAATGAATTCAAAACAAGAGGGCTCTGCTGATTCAGAGAATTCAAGATTAGCAGTTCAGTGAGGTTAAGAAGTGAATTTATACAATGTTCCTTGAGGTTGAAATTAATCGTGAATTCTGCTATGTGATGAACTAGGATTTGGTGCCTATTATATTGATGAAATTTTTGTGTTGAGGGTTACTTTTATTTCAGATCTTCTTTTTCCAGGTTTTTTATTAGGCAAAATGTTTGTTCTTTTAAAGTAGAAATATCATTATACGAAGAGGAATTTAGTCTTAGAAGAATTGTTTAGAGTTTAGCTTCAATAACAAAGTTCGAAGTCATTAGAATAGAGCTCATCACATCACTTAAAATAATTGAACTTGGATGAGTCCTTTGCATGTTGTTGGTTATAAGAGCCCTATGCACATTGATGATGTACCCCAAGTTGCAGATGTGGAGAGGGCAGGTCAAATATACCATAAATTCAGAGATCAGCCAGAGGCCATCTCTTCCTATACAGAATCCAGATTGCTATGGAGACTTGAGGAAGGGATGGAATAACATCAAGAGAAAACTATCAAGATTCAAAACTATTTTAGATAGATGAAGAAGGACAATAGTTTTGGTGCTGTATCTCAGGGTACAGAAACCAGAATTACAGGAATTAACAACGGATGTGTTTGAGCAAGTTGAAAACTCTAGGAGACCGTTTGTTCTGAATCCTAAAATGACCATGGGGTGGATCTGGAGGAATTTCGTCCCATCCATATAATCAAGACTTTAGATGAATAACCTTATCCAAACTCTCCATTGTTCTTGTACTGAAGCATGTTAAAGGATAGAAAACGGGAGCTCATACAATTTACACAAATTTTGGGTCAATTAAATAATCAACACAAATGAATTCAAAACAAGAGGGCTCTGCTGATTCAGAGAATTCAAGATTAGCAGTTCAGTGAGGTTAAGAAGTGAATTTATACAATGTTCCTTGAGGTTGAAATTAAACGTGAATTCTGCTATGTGATGAACTAGGATTTGGTGCCTATTATATTGATGAAATTTTTGTGTTGAGGGTTACTTTTATTTCAGATCTTCTTTTTCCAGGTTTTTTATTAGGCAAAATGTTTGTTCTTTTAAAGTAGAAATATCATTATACTAAGAGGAATTTAGTCTTAGAAGAATTGTTTAGAGTTTAGCTTCAATAACAAAGTTCGAAGTCATTAGAATAGAGCTCATCACATCACTTAAAATAATTGAACTTGGATGAGTCCTTTGCATGTTGTTGGTTATAAGAGCCCTATGCACATTGATGATGTACCCCAAGTTGCAGATGTGGAGAGGGCAGGTCAGATATACCATAAATTCAGAGATCAGCCAGAGGCCAAATGTCATACTGGTCATTAGCAAAAGGCTTATTCCTATCTCTTTGGAAGGAAGTACTTTTGACTGCATCCTTAGTAGCACTGGAAACTTGTGGATCATATGTAGGTCCATATTTTATAAGTGCCTTTATTCTGTTTCTAGATGGAAAGAAACAATTTGAAAGTCAAGGCTATGTGCTAGTTTGCGAATTTCTTGTGGCATAGGGTCTTCATCAATCTCAAATTTGAATTTTAGAAGTATCCATTTACTAACAAAGTTCCATTCAGTAAACTCAGGGCTAACACTCACACTCAGATATATTCTTTTCTTAGGAGACCAAGAAGATCAACTTCTTTTATTTCTTCACTTCTTATGTTAAATCTATTGTTTGCTGCAACTTTGTGATTGATATCAAGCAGGGGACAAATCTTGTGAGGTGTGTTTGCACTGAATGCTGGCTGATGTACTGCTTTCCATCATTTTTTATGTATCTTGGGTTGAACCTCCAGTAACGATTCTTGTTATATTTCTCTCTAGTACAATTTCTAAATTTAATGATATCATATTGTACTAAATTTAATGATATCATGTTTGTGATTAAAGAACATCATGAATGTTGCTAGTGTTCAGAAACAGGCTTTGCTTTTATCTTTAATGAGTCAAAATTTTCTTGGGCAGAATTTGGCAAAAGAAATTGTAAGATCGAGGCAAGCTATTCAGCGCCTTTATGAGAACAGGGCACAGCTGAATTCGATATCTACGCACCTTGGAGAAAGTGGTGGTAATTTTTTCTTTACTACTTGTTCTCGGATCATCTTGCATGCAGTTTAATCTCTGTTCTGTTATTGAATTTGCAGTTGTTTCTCCCTACCTTTATCTGACAATAGCCATTTTTTACTATATATCAAGCAGTTGCAAGCTAAATATGATATTAACTAATTTGTAGTTGATGTTCAACTTTCAGCGTTGAAGGACATTTCTGGACGTTCTCTGTATTGCTTCATCTCCGGTAACAGCCTTAATCTCCTTTCCAAGTTTTTGCTTCATTTCTATTTCATCCATGGACCATGATAGAAAATCCTCTTCCATCAATTGTACATTAGCCACTGAGCAGCTACAGAGTCTTATAAATTTGATTCAAAATTATTTCCCGATTGAAATGATTCAATTATATATATGCTTTCTTGATAATTTAAATTTTATTCCTTTGTGTTAAACTAATGCAAAGTGGTGCCATCGTGACTGTCTTGTTTCTAGTGAACAGACTCTAGAAATGCCTTACCTGCCCTATCCATGAAATTCAATATGCGTTACAATCTAATACCTATTAGCAAGTGTTTGTTCATTACTCTCATTCTATGAAGAAATGATGCTGTGTTAAGCTGAGTAGAAATAGATGCTTTCAAGCCTGGCTGTAGCTAACCTTAGCATAGAAAAATTAATACAACTTGAGATAAATATAATGCCTCAAATAGACCTGTGTCATTCTAGTATCTGATGATTTGGTGTTTTTAACTTGGAAAGATACACCTTCAAAACAAATAGTTGCAAATGCCATCAAATATATCTGTAACATTGCCTTCACGTGAGAACTTATTGATCTACACTGCCTGCACATGTTTCTAAATGTATTTTTTTCCATATCAATACCACATGAGACTATATGGACTACACCTTGGTTACTCATGGGTTCACCATTCTCTTGATATCATTTTGCACACCTTTAGATTAGTCATCCATTGGTGTTTCACCAACATTCATTTTAACTAATTCCAGGAGCTTACTTCTCATTGAATCAAAATGTACAGTTTGGGCATAGTCTTGTGCTATAAGCCTTGATCATTGTAAAAGAGGCATCTCTGTTTAGCTGGGAATTTTTTTTGTTTATTTAGTTGTCTACTACCAATGATTCTATTTGCAATTCTTAGACAATAGAGGAGAGTTATGTTCGCCTTCCCATTCCAACCCGCTCAAAGTGCTTACTATCACTAAGTTAATTGTGTGCACACATCAAATACCAATGACTTATAATTCTTGCCACAACTGCAGTTAATAGACTATTGTTCTTCAACGTCGCAAGCTGGTTGGAATTCACATCAAGTACAGGCTTTGAATTGGACATTTCAACATATTCTTGACAACTCTTTTTACTTTGACTTCTAATTCTATTTCTCAATTGAATTTTTCAACTTTACTTACAAGTGTTAGAGATGAGCTTGGTTTGTGCTCCTACTCCAGTGTTAGAACAAAGCCTTTAACACCTGATGTACTTGGACAACAGATTTGTGTTACACATCTTTGATCTTTTCCTTAAAAATCAATTTCTGTATGAAATTCTTTCTTATCAATTTGCATGCATATAAATTGTTCAACACTGTCAGCTCACACCGTGTACTTGATCCAACCATGCAGCCAAAGATGAATCCATCAATAAGAACCTTTCTTGCAAGGTGTGCTTCTAGTTAATATAACTTGAATCCCCTGTTGTCAATTAATTTGTTGATTCATTATGGAATCTATCCAACAAATAATTTAAAGGTAAAGGCCTCCAGTATAAGGCGGTAGGCTAAACATATTAAAAACATGAGCCATGGAAATGGCTGATAATATGAAAGGAGAAAAAAGCAACTTACTTGAAAGTAGAAAGTGTTTTTCATATATTTAACATTATGTATATTATAGAAGTAAAAGATGAATCTTTTATCATATTGTTCAAGTTCCTTTGGAGACAATGCTTAATAGTAAGTGGGTATTATGGTATACATTTTTATTTGCTGGGGCACCCACATTTTCCTAGGATTTTATAACATAAGAAAACCTTTAAATCCCTGCAAAACCTTCCTCGTGAGGATTAGACTGTGTGGATTATGTTGGGTTTTCTTCCCGCAAAGACTATTAATTTGCATAGCACTCTGCAGCTTATGTTGGTTACTCACACAACAATGTTAAATACAGATACTTTGCCTTGGCCTACTCTGTTTTGTCACTGGGCAATTCAACTTTCAGCATTGAGGGACATTTCTGGGCGTTTTCTGTATTCCTTCATCTCCGGTAACAACCTTAATCTCCTTTCCGAGTTTTTGCTTCATTTCTATTTCATCCATGGACCATGATACAAAATCCTCTTCCATCAATTGTACACTAGCCACTGAGCAACTATAGAGTCTTATAAATTTGATTCAAAATTATTTCCCGATTGAAATGATTCAGTTATATATATGCTTTCTTGATAATTTAAACTTTATTCCTTTGTGTTAAACTAATGCAAAGTGCTGCCATCGTGATTGTCTTGTTTCTAGTGAACAGACTCTAGAAAATCTTAGATACAAACTTCAATAGCTTTGCTTATGTTTGTCAGAATCCTGGACTAGTCATATCCCTGTATTGATATTATATTCCACTTGGCATTTTTTTTGTCATCCACACATTAAGAAAGCGGAAAACAAATACATGCATGTAAATTTACATTTAGAATGCATGCGGAAATTGATTTAGGACTTAGTGTGTGCTCTCTGCTCTATGTTGAAACAATTTCACTTCTCTTTCCTTAGTAGCTAGGATTTTCACCGCAAAAAAGAAAGCAAACTACTGTTTATCATCTTAGATTGCATATTTAGTAATTGTATATGTACATCACGCGATCAACCTTAAAGGCAAACTTCTTAAGAAAGATCAACTGTAAAATACATTTCAATAAACATAAAAACGCTTTGGAACCTAACGCACACTATTTAGAAGTCTAGGCTAGAGACGTGTTCCGGCGTCGTAAAGCCTGGTAACTATCACTTTCATTGTAGGTTGGGTGATTCCTCCTCTTTGAAACGACAAGTGCCAGTACGGACTTATGCTCCCACGTACCGTCCAGTATATATTGGGAGACCACAGTAGGCTATATCCTTTATCCTTAGGAAGCCGTGTCTGCCACCCTATCGATCGCAATGCACTGAACACAACATTCGGGAAGATTGACTGCCGTACCATAAAAAGTATTCTGCAGTTTTGCGATTGGTTTGGTAATCCCCCTGTCTAGATATCCAGAGTAGTCACTTTCGTTCCTTTTTGGACTCCTTAAAAGAAAAGGACCATCTGAGCACTTGTCACTTCAGGCTCGTTAAAAATCGAAGGCGACTAGAGTCATCTTTAGCTTTTTCTCGACTCTTAAAAATTGAAAAAGCAAATTGTGTCAAAGTGTCATAAAATTTATTTAAATCGGAATAACCTCACTGTTCCCTCGTTGGTCTTAGGGTGAGAAAATGGAGTCCACCAATCAAGGATTTCCCCTTGGAGGAATCCTGCTCCCTTTTCCTCTAGGGGAGATGTTGGTGCACCTCATATGGCTACATTGTCCCTTCCAGGGCTTGCAATTGGCCTGCCAGTATGCTTTTTCTCGACCTCTGCCGTTCAAAACACCGTGATTCTTGAACAATCAACTCAGCAACCAGATGATACTAGAGTTACCCAAATCGAAGGCGACTAGAATCATCTTTAGCTTTTTCTCGACTCTTAAAAATTGAAAAAGCAAGTTGTGTAAAAGTGTCATAAAATTTATTCAAATCGGAATAACATCACTGCTCCCTCATTGGTCTTAGTTTGACAAAATGGAGTCCACCAATCAAGGATTTCCCCTTGGGGGAATCCTACTCCCTTTTCCTCTAGGGGAGATGTTGGTGTACCTCATATGGCTACATTGTCCCTTCCAGGGCTTGCACTTCGCCTGCTGGTATGGCTTTTCTCGACCTCTGTCGTTCAAAACACCATGATTCTTGGGAAATCAAATCAACAACCAGATGATACTAGAGTTACCCCCAAACCTTCTATTTCGTTTGTTTCTCCCTCTCCTTCCTCTGCGCTTGGTGGAACTATGCTTAAAAAAAAATGATCATATAAAAGTTGTTGTAATAAATATCTTTCTTCATTATGTTTACAAGCTTAGATGCCCACTCATTTAGAAAAAAACTAAACATGCTTCTTTCCCTTTGCCCTTTAATTCATATTTTTTCAAGTAATGCTGTAGGAATGTAATGAATTTTAAACATCTTACACGAAGAAAACAACATTTTTGTGTTTTGTTTTGTACCAGAAAATGACAACAAACCTTACTGAAAATGCAATTTCCTCAATGTTATCTGGATCAACTCATATTCAACCATACCTACAAATTGTTGAACTTGAGCCAATACAATCAATGCAAAATTCAACTCCACGATATCGTACTGCAATTTCAGACGGAACACATAAGAAACACATCATGCTTCCAAAAGATTTCAATGATCTCGTAGCAACAGGCTTGCTACAAAAGGGTTCTATTATAAATGTTAAAAGTTAGACTACCTCAGCTATTGGTCCTTCAACGTAAGTTTGTTATAAATTTCTTATTTCAAATTTAACATTTTTTATTTATAACACAACCGCTTCTAATAGTTATTCCTTTGACTCTCATTTGTCGTGTAGGTCTATAAAGCTAATAGACTTTGAAATATCTACTTCATTTGCACCCTTAATTGGCAATCCAAAAACTATGAGTATCCCCATCACATCTGATGAAAACACTCCATCCTCATCGGATCCACATCCTTCATCAAAAAGACACTGCCCTCTTCCAACTACTCCAACTCCGTCCGTTCTACCAGTTCAAATTCCCATCAAATCGTTAAACCCTTACCACTCAAACTGGTGCATAAAAGGATACGTCCAAAGGAAAATAGCTCTTCGACAGTTTCAGAATCAATACGGACCCGGTAAAGTGTTTGGTTTTGACCTGTTCGATACAGAGGGTGGAGAAATACATATTACATGTTTCAACAATGTCGCAGATTATTTTTTCAACAAAATCCAAAATGAAAATGTCTACATTGTCTCTAAAGGGAATGTAAAAATGGCTAATAAGCAATACAACCACTTGAACAATGACTGGGAAATTTTGTTGAATGCAACATCTACCATAGAACATGTTTCCAACGAAAAAAAACATAAACCAACAGTGCGATTCAATATAAAATCAATTGATGATATCAGAACAACAAACGTCAACTCCATTGTTGATATTCTTGGTGTTGTCACAAACATTTCCAGTGTATGCACTATACGTAGAAAAGACGACTCTGAAGTCAATAAACAAACAGTACAGCTTTGAGACATGTTAGGGTATAACATAGATGCAATCTTTTGGGGAGATAATTTTAATGCCGTGTCACAGGAAATCTCCTCCCTATGTGCTACAGGAAATAACCCCATCATTGCAATCAAATCTGCATGTGTTGGAGAATTTAATGGAAAAAATATCGGCACTACAACGAGATCCATTGTTCTTGTAGATCCTGACATTGAAGAGACCCATGCACTAAAGTCGTGGTTTAAAAAAGAAGGTTCGACTGCAGCTTCTACATCTTTGACAACAAGATCTCCTTTTGGCCACCAACAAAAAAAAAATAACAATTGCTGACATTTACAGTATGGATTCCTTAGAGAAACCAACATTTTTCCAATTAAAGGGCACAATAACAAAAATTGGGATGGATAAGTTTTTACTACATTTCTTGCCCGTCGATTGTTGGTGGGAAAAAATGCATGAAAAAACTTATTCCACAAAATACAGGGATGTGGTTCTGTCCAAAATGCAATGCTGAAGTAAGCGACTGTGATTACAGATACTTACTGAAAATTGACATACAAGATCACACTGGTGAATTGGCTTCAACTGTTGCTTTCGAAGATGCGGGCTCTACAATTCTTGGAAATAATGCCAAAGACTTCTATCTATTATCTTCAGATCCAGAACTGATCAAGGAAATTGTCTCTAGAGCTCTATGGACAGATCATATCTTCACACTATCAGTGAAGACAAAAACTTTTAAAGAAGTCCCACGATTGAAATGCGTTATCATAAAAGAAGAAAAACCGCATTTCACGACAGAATGCAACAACATCCTTCGAGAAATTCAAAACATCTCGACATTGTAGATAAATATTGCAAAATGTATTCCTTGCTTTTTGGCAATTCCTATTGTCCAATTTTATAAATACAACTTTACAAGATATATTGTTGCATGTCTTCTTATGAAATTTTCTTATATACCATTGAAATAAATATTCGTTCTCCATTGTATCTAGCATTATGTGAGTAGACCAAATCACATTTTTTTTTTCCTTTTATCAGCTTTACACATGAAACTACCTACATGTATGCAGAAAAAATACTAATACGTTCTTTCAAAAACATTTCTCAAATAAAAAAATTCACATAGCACTGTTCAGAACTTAGATTTTTTTCCCTTCTTTCGCTTTCGCTTGCATTTTTTACCCTTCTTTCGCTTTCATACAATAACATGGTTGTTGTCTCCAAATAACATTCTTCTTTTCCCCTCTCTTGCTTATAGGTACCATAAATTTTGCGAATGGCTTCTTCTTCTAATAATGAACGTGCTCGAAGATACTATGCAACAAATAAAGAACGAATAAATGCACGGCGCCGTGAGCTTTACCAAGCAAAAAAAAACATCATAGAATGTCAAAAACACAAAAAACAAAAGGGTGACCAACCTTCCTCGTCTGAAATGGCCCACCCTGAAAACAATCCTCCCTTGCAATTATCAGACTCTTTATCTTCTCAGCAAACCTCTCAAACAAATACATCCATGCCTCATTTCCCTAACCCCTCCTTCGCACATGCTTTCAACAACGTTTATACTGATCAAGCACATCGATATTTCCGTTCAAAGATTGATAAACTTCCACCTAAATGCCCATGCTCCATTTGTCTTGAATCATATCCTGGAATACATATTCGCAATTCCAACCACATGTATTGCTGCTCCAGATGCGTCTCTGAAACAAAGGGTCTTCACTTCTCATTATCAAACAACATGGACCCTGGCCCTCAACTAGCTACCCTTACGTCTCTTTCACAAATAGAAGAAATGCTCATTGCTAGGGTTAACCCTATACTGCAGGTAACACATGCACGTGGTGGCCAGTATAAATACAGTGGCCACACAATTTGTTTTCCTCAAGACATTACAAAAATCGCAAACATGTTGCCACGACGTGTTGAACACTTGGACATCCTAATTGTCACGCGTCATAGTAATGACCATAAGGCTTATGATTTCATTGTCAGTAGACATCGCGTTCTCGCTGCATTGGAATACAAATTGGCAAATGACCCATACTATAAGAATGTTCGTATTAATTCCAACACACTGGCATCCTTACCAACAATCCCCACCGATGTCTCCTCCTCCCTTCACCATTCCAATACTACAGAAACCACTGTCCGCCTTCCACTTGAACCACCCCATGAGCTCACCGAAGATTTCACAAACCCATCCGCTGACCAAACATCATCGTTCGTACCCATCATACCTAATACAAATACAGAAATCCAAGAAATCCACCATTATTTGCATGCTTACAACCACCAATCTGATACTACAATTGAGTGGCCAACAATTGGTTTATCGGCAGTCAATGAATACAACACAGAAGGTCTACTCTCTATGGCTTTCCCCGCCCTTTTCCCGACAGGTGCTGCAATGCCAAATCAACCAAGAATGAAAGCAGTGCAGTTACATGAATATGCACTTCATCTCATACCTTACTACGATAATAGATTTGGAAGCCACCCACGCTTTCGTTATTACATATATAATCTCATGATGCGGCATCGCAGTCAAGCAACAACGTCGATTTTTGTGAAAAAAAACATCACAGATAACTTTCCAATATCTATTCAAGATCTGAACATTCAATTAGAACAATTTCCAGATGAGCAATTGGCAGAGCAAGTCATGCGATTCGGTAGCTCTTTACGTGGAACAAGGTCATTTTGGCACAAAGCTAAAAATGAACTAACGTACATGATATCTCAACTCGGTTGCCCGACGTTCTTCTTCACATTAAGTGCAGCTGATACAAAATGGCCTGATCTTCATGCAATCATGCCCGGATGTCTTCCTTCTGATATTGCAAAACAACAAAAGTGGAGAAATGATAATATTATCTATAACCCACATTTAACATCACTATATATGCACCATAGATTCACAGCATTTCGTGAGATTATCTTAGAGAAACACTTGAATACAAAAGATTACTGGTACAGGTACGCATTCTACCGCATTTTTTTTCTCCAAGAACTCTAAACAACATTCCTCACCTATTGCAAAATTATCTTACAAAAACGCATACTTGATAGGTATGAATGGCAACATAGGGGATCTGCTCACATCCATGGTTTCCTTTGGATAGAAAATGCACCTGATATGGAGAATCTCAACTGGGAAGACACAGAAGCAGTCGATATTACAAGGCAGTTCTTCGACAAATATATTTCCGCTTGGAACACTCGTGCTCCTTCGACTTCAAACCAAACAAATGCTTGGACAAATCCTGAAGACCCTTGCCTATTGTCCACACCGCAAATCTTCAGAACCAATCCTTTCAGTGACTATGAACAGCTCGTCAATTGTGTTGAACGTCACACAAAATGCTCAGAAAGCACGTGCCTAAGAAAAAATGGATCCTCACTCCAATGTCGTTATAAAGCACCGTGGCAATTACATCCAAAATCGGCCTTATTCATTGATTCTAATGGCAAAAAAACATACACCCCTGCTTGCAACGACGATCGACTCAATAGCCATAACCCTACCATCCTATCTATTTGGCGTGCAAATGTTGACTGCCAACTAGTACTCTCCATACACGCTGTACAAAAATATATCGCCAAATATGCATCCAAAGCAGAAAAAAAATCTGAAAGCTTCCACCACATGCTACGTAGAATTGTCCTAGCTTCACCCATTGCTGACCCAGCAACATCCGCATTTCGAAAATTTCTTGCAGAAACCCTTGTTGATCGTGACATTGGAGCACAAGAAACCTGCCATATGCTGCAAAAATTACCATTAACATTATGTAGTCGGCCATTCATTTCTTTAAATGTAAACCAAAAAATTCTTATGCGCCTTCCACAAACGAACACCACCTCCACTACATCCCTGCACTTCATAGATACATATATCTAGCGCCCTTCTACCCTAGAGTCCACATCACTAATAGAATTAGCAAGATCCTAGTCATATGATCCTCGTCGCAAAACAAACAAATGGAAACAAAGGCCTACAAAAGCAATTGTTCGGGTCATACCACGTTACTCCTCCATACCATCCACAACAGAACCTTGCTACGCTGACTTTTGCAGGGTTGAACTAATTCTATACAAACCTTTTTCGCCATATCGTACAAGATATAGGAGATTCTGCTGCAGAATTCATCGCAAATTGGCAAACATTTCGTCCATTCTACAATCCTTGGCATCAACATCGCACACTATCTGATATTGAATCTGTCACAAATGATACCTCAACTATAAATGAAGCCAATCCAACAGACACCATGGAAATAAATGAATGGGAATTACTTTCCCAATTACACCCTACAAATGAGCTTCTCATAAACGACCTTGACATGCTTGGTCTTCGTGGCTTTGATGACACCCATAACTGGAATCATACCACTATCCCATTGGATCTACAAAATAATGCAATACAATTCATTGAGAATAGCCGCTCCATCCACCGCATTCTTCAAACACATCAACATACCCTGCCGACCCTTACTACATTATCTCCAATGCAAAGAAAAGCTCTAAATATTATTTTTAATCATTTTGCTAGGAAGGATTATTTACCCGCTCTCAGAATGATAATACAAGGCACTGCTGGTACAGGAAAATCCCTCCTTATTAATTGCATCAAAGATATGCTCATAGGCCTTGCAAGCCTGGAACCTTCACCGATCATGCTCCTCGCCCCTACAGGGGTTGCTGCCTTCAACATACAAGAATTGACAATCCATTCTGCTTTGCACCTTCCTATAAAGGATCTTATGTCCTTAGAAGGTAATGCTCTTGCAAAATTCCAAGAAGAACTCAGGCATATAAGATACATACTAATCGATGAAATGAGCTTCATTGGGCCAAAGCTTCTCAGCCATATTGATGAACGTCTTCGCGAGGCATTTCCCCACCAAAGAAACACTCCTTTCCGTGGTTGTTCCATAATATTGGTTGGTGATCTCGGTTAGCTACCACCTGTCAAAGACATACCTCTATATGCAGGGACGAGCCACGGAAGCGCACTGTGGAACACCTTCAACACAGTCATCACATTAGACACAATATTTCATCAACAAGGCGACGACATCGCACATGTTACTTCAGGAACATTTTCATGTCGCGCACAGATTCCTTTTTATCAGAAGAAGAGATATGTTCATTCCATGATTCCATGCATCTATTTCCAACAAATGCTCAAACAATGGTCCATAATAAGCAAATGATGAAATCTATAAACACTCCTATCGCACGATCCATTGCTGAAGATGACAACACATATTCCAGTGTTTCCTCTGAAGACAAGCAACTTGAGCGAATTGTATTGCTATGCAATGGCGAAAAGTTATGTTGACTTCCAACCTTTGGGTTTCAGCCAGTCTTGTTAATGGTTCCCTTGGAAAAATTGTAACCATCTTTTACAAAGAATCAACTGCACCACCACAAATTCCAACATTTGTTGTCATAGATTTTCCCAAGTACATTGGGCCTCCTTGGAATGAAAGAAACCCCACTCACTTGCCTATTCCAGCAGTAAAAAGAAATGGTCGTGCACAAATTCCATTGAAGATGGCTTGGGCTTTAACCATACATAAATCTCAAGGTATGACACTTCCAAAAGCAACAATTGACATTGGAAAAACAGAACGTCAAGGTCTCACATTCACAACTATTTCAAGAGTGCCTTCTCTACAAGATCTCCGGATTAACCCCGCATTCAGTTTCGATCGTTACAGTAAAATGAAGGACAACAAAAACATTGCTCGCAGAAAACACGCAGAAGAAATTCTCTGTTCAATGCCGCCTCCAGATAATCTGCTCCAAACCATACTTTGACATCAACAAAAGGTTTCCTCCATTTATTTACCTCATTCTATTTCATAACATACTTTTCATATCTTTCAACAACAACCAACTTTAATCAATATTAGTAAATAAGCAAATATTAGAATGTCTTTATATTATCTGTACATCTCATTCTAACCTTTTCTTTCTTTTGCAACAGGCCACATGGGCTCAGAAATAACATACCTGCACAACTACATGTAGATTGGCAAGCAAAAAAACTGCATCTCCAGCTGCGCATTAACCTCCAATGGTGTTCAATATGCCGTTATTCACCATGCATCTTCCACTAACAATATATAAATCCCCATAGCAAAGGTAACTTCATTACCATTCATTCCAGATTCATTTTAACACAACTCACCTGCAAAGTATTACTAATAAATTTCTGCAGCTGATTTACATATTACTAATTCTAACAAAATATACATTTTGCAGGCCCATTACTGCTTCTTCAGGTCTTTACTACCTCCACCATGTTTTCGTACAACTTCAAATATGGAATGACAAGCACAATGTTCTTTAGACTATTATATTCCTTCTCGAACCTCTTTTGTTACAATTCACTGTTTGTATTTTCCATTTCAAACTTGAAAAATGATGTTTCAAGATCAAATACCGTTTTCATGGTTTGTTTCCTCACAACTATTTGTGTTTTCCATTTCAAACTTTAAAAAGGATGTTACAACACACTATTTGTATTTTCCATTTCAAACTTTAAAAAGGATGTTACAATACACTATTTGTATTTTCCATCTCACACTTAAAAAAGGATGTTTCAACATCAAATACCATTTCGATAGTTTATGTCCTCACAACTATTTGTGTTTCCCATTTCAAACTTAAAAAGGGATGTTTCAAGATCAATACCATTTTGATAGTTTATGTTCTCACAACCAATTCATTGTCAATGGGTTTTAACATATTTTGTTGACAAAATCAATTGATTTTAATGATTATAATACATGTTTTCAATATATCTTCATATTAATTTAATTTTCCATTTGAATAATGATTTTGTAAATAGCCCTTTCCAAATCAATATGTTTGCCCGGTTGTTGCTCTCATATTAATTTAATTTCCCATTTGAATAATGATTTCTTAAATAGCCCTTTCCAAATCAATATGGTTGCCCGGTTGTTGTTCGCATGGATTCATTCATTTATCTTCACCTTTAACTCCACAATTTTTACCAACTACAAACAAAGGTCTCTAAACAGGTTCAATGCATATTTATGGCTACTTGCATTCCATTTCAACGGTTTTAGGCATCGCTCCCTCAAATTAAAACTTGAATTCATCGACCCTTGCTTTCAAAAAAGCCCGCAAAAGCCTATTCACATTTCAATATTCTTCCACACACTATGCCTTACGGCGTTTCCTTTGCAACATTAGGTGCAAATGCTAGTTATGTTTATATTAAAATCTATGTTTAATATTGATGCTATAATGTTTATACAAATATGTTTATAATATCAAATTAGAACAACTCATTAGGTAGGTTTCCATCAAGGACAACACCTAATTCACAATGCCAACAAAAAATTGTCTAGAAAACACAATTTTATCTTTTTGTTGGACTACACAATTTTCCATTGTGTTAAGGATAAAAAATGTTAAACCTAAACTAAAATTTTTAATATATCCAAAAATATCGAACTAAATTGATATTATTAAATTTCTAAAACAACACATTCATATATATTATTTTTTTTCATATTTAAAATTACTCTAAAATCATTTTACTTATTTATTAATAAAACAATAGAAGGTTAATATCATAAGATAATCCTTTTAATGCACTGCATTAATGTCACAACTTAACCATTTTAATGAACTACATTAATATCTACATGATTATGATCATGTGGTATATGGAGGTTAAATTAATAAATATTAAGAAATTTAAATAATAAACAATCACATTCATATTTTTAATTATTTATCTTTCAAAACTGAATGATATTTAATATCAATATTATAATAATAAATCACAATGGTTGGCTCTAAACCTAAACTGATTTTTTTAATATAATGAATCTAGAAATATCAAATTAAAATGATATTATTAAATTTCTAAAACAACACATTCCTATATATTAACTTTTTTCATATTTAAAATTACTCTAAAATAATTTTACTTATTTATCAATAAAACAATAGATTGTTAATATCATAAGATAATCACTGTGATGGACTCTATTAATATGACAACTTAATCATTGTAATGGACTACATTAATTTTCTTGTCATTTCCAAGTGTTGATATCTACATGATTATGATAATGTGGTATATCCTCTTAAATTAATAAATATTAGGAAATTTAAATAATAAACAATCAAATTAGTATTTTTAATTATTTATCTTTCAAAACTTAATGATATTTAATATCAATATTATAATAAGTCACAATTGCTGGCTCTAAACCTAAGCTAAATTTTTTAATATAATGATTCCAGAAATATCAACTTAAAATGATATTATTAAATTTCTAAAACAACACATTCATATATATTAATTTTTTTCATATTTAAAAGTACTCGTTTTCATATTTAAAAGTACTCTAAAGTAATTTTACTTATTGATTAATAAAACAATAGATTGTTAATATCATAAGATAATCCTTGTAATGGGCTGCATTAATATCACAACTTAATCATTGTAATGGACTACATTAATATCTACATGATTATGATTATGTGGTATATGGAGGTTAAATTAATAAATATTAGGAAATTTAAATAATAAATAATCACATTAGTGTTTTTAATTATTTATCTTTCAAAACTTAATAATATTTAATATCAATATTATAATAACAAGTCACAATTGTTGGCTCTAAACCTAAGCTAAATTTTTTAATATAATGAATCCAGAAATATCAGATTAAATTGATATTATTAAATTTCTAAAACAACACACTCATATATATTAATTTTTTTTCATATTTAAAATTACTCTAAATCATTTTACTTATTTATTAATAAAACACTAGATTGTTAATATCATAAGATAATCCTTGTAATGGGCTGCATTAATATCACAACTTAATTATTGTAATAGACTATATTAATATCTACATGATTATGATTATGTGGTATATGGAGGTTAAATTAATAAATAAAAAATGTAGTCTGATTTAAGTTTGTGAGATTTCTCAACATAATTTTATATATTTATAATTTTTATTAATTATTTGAATTTCTTAATATTTATTAATCCATATTTAATTCACAATATTTAATATTTGAATTTCTTAATATTTCTTAATCCATATTTAACCATTCAGGTAAATTAATTAATTTTTTAAGTTCTAAACCCATTGCTTTAGGTCTAAAACTTCAATATTGGGTAAATTTTCCAACCAATTATTTTTGATGGGTTCTTTCTTTTGGAAATACTTTCCTAGTTATCCAAAATTTCAACATCTTTTATATGAATATCTATTATTTTTTATTTGAGTAAATATTTTAGGAAAAAAGTAAATGCACCATTGGATTTGATATCTAATGCTTTTTTATTATATATGTAAATAATGTTATTGTAGAGTTTATTGAATTTCAATTGGATATTGAAGAATATTTAAAATAAAATGTTCTCTATTAGACTATAGAGTTTGTTATCACTCAAATGTTTTCCTTAGAAGTTATCAAAGAAGGAATAGTCCGAGGTAACCACAAACCTAATATTTTAGACTCAGGATCTAGCCAACCTAAGTCAAGAGAGGGCTCTCTCTTTATAATTTAACTTTGTTTTGAATAAGATTTCAGGCTAGTTCTTAGTGTTCATGATTGTTTTGTTTTGATTGGATGGTGGAATTAAGGAAACAAATGGGCAGAGCAAGTATTCAGGCCATTGGGCTATGGAGTCAATCAAGAGTGGTTGAACTAGATCTAATCTATTACTAGGGTAAGAGTTCACGGGCAAGCTAGCACAACAAAAGCAAATTTGCAGGTTCCAGTGGATAAAGTAGTCATAACCAGGGCAAAGGGCAATGAAGAATCCTTAACCGGGATTAAGATGAAGAAAGGATGGATGATTAGTAGCAAAGGGCAATGAAGGATCCTTTACTATGGACCAAAGGGTGGTAAACTACGGAAGTAAGGGAGAAATTAAGAATTCCCAGACCAAGATAGCTTAGTAGAAAACATATAAAAGGCAAACAATTAAAACAGAGAGCATTTAAGCTAATTTTGATGATATCATTCCTTGTTTACTTTTAGATTTCTTAAGAGACACATATGAATATTCATAACATGAAGGGAAAACAATATTTCAACACGAAGAGATAATACTTATTTGATCCAACTGTGCACATGAATCCAGTGAATGTCCTTAGCTTTATTTCATTTCTAGCAAAACTAGTCCAGTCTTGAGTACAATAGCTCTTTGGCTCAAAAATAAAGTGTCTACAGAAATGTATTTTAATCCACCCTAATTACTTCAAATAATAAAATATTTATACAAAATATGTTACAAAATATCTCATAACAATATGAGAATCATTCTAGGAAACAAAAAATATCTTCAACACGAAGATAGAGACAGATGGAGAACTGCTTTCTTGCTGTCCCTTTTATTATGACTCTGTTGGCTGTTGTAGTTCGGATTTGGCTCTTTCAGCTTCTTTATAATTGTGTGCTGGAATCACTTTTATCTTCTACCTACTGATACTCTTTACCTGTTTTACTTGGCAGCTATGTTTTACCATGTAGATTTACTGTAGTAACTTTATAGTAAATCTGTAAGTTTTGTCCACCATTCACTGTCAGGTAATTTCATCCTTATCATTTTCCTGTATATCTCGTCAGCTTCTGTATACTAAGAAAAATTTGGTTGGCTGGCGAACAAATGCTTTACCTCATGCTCTTATAAAACAAATTTTCAAGACTATCATATAGTAACTTTCCAGTGGGCAAAGACTTTACTCCTGAAGTGCTAGCTTGGTTTCTGGCTAGCTTATTTAGTTTTTCGATGTAATCCTCCTGGGTCATCAACTTGTCATTTATTACCTTAGGACTGGGAAGTCCTTTCTATCTCAAAATTCCGTACTTTGTCATAAAACTATCATTGTCTGCTTGGATGTTTTGACACCCAGATTGAGCATCAGATTGCTTTTGGTGAGAACCTTCTTTATTTCAATGATGGTTGCTATTCTATCATCAATTTCTAGTTCATCCAGCTGGTACCTGTTTTTGCTGTTCAAAAATGTGATCAATAAGTTGGCCTCTTCAGGCATATCTCCCAATTCTTCTCTAGTCTTGTGGATTGCCTCTGTAGCCACTTTCACTAGTTCAGCCTATTAAAAAATAACTTGAATAGAAGGCCAAACATCATTGATGGAATCAATGATGTTGGCCCAAAGAATGTCCTTCATATCTCCAAGTGGTTCTTGTAATGTCAAGTCCTTCTCAGGGACTTTTATTCTTTCTACCATTCTTTGGTTCTTCTGAACTTATTCCTTTTGTTTTATTTGGGAAAGTTTACAGTCAGTCTCCAGATTTGACACTTTAAATTTTCTCTGAGTTTCTTAAGTTCAGTGGCGTGGATGCTCATTTCTTCCATGGCCTTTACTAGTTCAGTTGTTTGTTATGTGGAAGTACATGCACTTGTAGATGCTCTTGTGCCTACTGACATACCTGTTACTGGAAAAGCTGTAGCTGGTGGAAGTGTGGGTGCTAAGGCAATAACTAATGTGGAGGCAACTGCTATAGAGACTGTAGGAATTACAGTTTGAGGAGCGGTGGCCAACTCACTCTGTTTGGACTGTATTAAATTGTCTAATTCTTTCTCTATCTCCTTTAACTATTCATTTAGCTTAAGGACTAGGTCCATAAGCTCTTCCTCTTTCTGTGTTTCCAGCACTTTAGCTGTCTGAGGATGATGTAGAGGAGGAATTTTGAGCTGCTTCTTTAGTGCAACTATGTCATAATTTTTCTTCTTGATAAGATTTTCTGCAGCTTTCACATCTTTGGGATAGTGTCCCAGCTCTATGACCAAGTCCTCTAAGGACTTTATTCTGGTGTCCTTGGCCTATGAAGAGGCTTTTTCCAACTGAAATTGTGATGATATATTATTCAGTGAATTTTGAAGTTGGTGGGCTACAATTGCCTTGCTGGTCAAGGTGGAGTAAACCATTTCACTAGTCTGCTTGTGTAACTCAATTTGGTCAATAGGATGGATCTCCTTGGCCAATACTTCAAAATTAGTCTTTAGATAATCTGCCATTGATCTAGGTTGCTGTGTAGTTGGTTTCAAAAAATTCATCTGCATCTTACCTTCCTTTATGTCAAAGGCTGACATAAGCCTTGTTTGATTTGTTGGAGCCATTTTCAGGTAGTGTGTATAACTTTGTGCCTTTAACCTTTCATTCCTGGCCTTGATTTCTTTATATTTCTCTTTTAAGTCCTGGCTCTGGCCACTTGGAGCTCTAAAGGAGGATACTTCCACGCTCTGTTGTCTTTCCAACATTTGAGCTTGTGAGGTGGAAGGTTCTTGTGTACCTCCTAAAGGAGTGGTATGTCTGCTTTCTTCTCCTGTAGTTCCTGCTGTCTCCTTAGTATACTCATGTTCAGAAAATGGGTTCAACCTTTGTCTCTTGACATAGGTTTCGACAACAGGTTTTCTAGAAGGAGTGGCCTCCTCTCTATCTCTTTTTAGATTCCTTTTCTCATTTAGAGGAGTATGCAAAATAGGAGGATTGCTCATGATTTGCTTAGTTGAGCAAGTTCTTCTGAAATTTCAGGCTGTTTTGATTCCTCTAGCTGCTCTGAAGGTCCTGGTTGCTCTGATGGCCCTTCTTCTGCTATTTTCCCACTGTGACATTGTGATTTCCTTTGATATTGAGTTTCTCCTGGCACCTGTACAAATGAATCCAAGTCTTATATCTAAATCTATGTATACATTATCAACAATAGTTTTTGTACTATCCCGGTCTACCAAAGTGTTTTCCACCCATTCAAGCTGATTGACATACTGTTCAATTTCAGGGATTCTTTGGTGGATGTAAGGAGATAATTTATTCTTCTCTCTCTTATTGCAAATGAAGTCCAAAGGGCAATATCTCCAGATAAAACTTTGTTTCAGTCTTAATCTTTAGAGGATCTCCTTTGCTACCTTTCCTGCTTCTCTATTGTTACATATGAATGGGCCAAGCTGACCCTTTATCCTAAGCTGAGCTTTCTTCTTGGCTTTCACAAAATGCACCTCATCCGAGTTGATCATTTGTTTGTAGTACTCCAGGGCAAACAATCTCATAGGGAGGTATCTGGGCAGTTTGTAGGGAGCCAGCTCACAGCCATATATTCTGATCTTTGTGTGGTTTTGGTATAAATACCAATTTCCTACTTTGTACTGTTTGGACAGATGAAGGATCCTCCTGATATCTGCACTGATTCTAGGGGGAGGGCTTCCTAAAAGCATAGTTGCCACTGGGTGCACAAAGAGGTCTATGAAATCAATATAAGAATATTGGGAGTCATTCATGTGAATCAATGAGGTCCAGAAGACTACAGATCTTGGGTTACCTCTGGTATCAAGCTTCTGAAGTGTAATTGGGAATTTGTCAACTTGATAATACATGGACAAATGATGTAACACTGAGGAGTATTTAAACACTCTTTCATTATCCAACCTCATAAATTGATCATGCATCTTGTCAGCAATGAATTTAGCATAGTCAAGCATGATGGTTGGTGGCTACCCAGGGGAGTAGATAGACATAAAGGCTATAATAATTTCATCAACAAATTCACTTGTGGTTTGGCCTAATAGACTTGATATCATTTCTATGATGTCTCTGCCAAGGTCAGAGAATACAGTCCAGATGTAAGGGGGAGGATCCTTTTGGAGTGTATTTTTCTTCCCTAATAAAGGTTTGGAAAAAACTAGCAAGTTTGATTAAGGTGAGTGTCGAGAATCTATTAAGCAAATCTCCAATGGAAAGAGGTGTCAGGTTTTGACTTGGCTACAACTGGAGAATTTCATTTATGGATTCGGCAGTAATGGTAAATAATATAGATTGGTCTGGGGTCATTACTGCCCTTTGGCTGGGATTATAGTTCATATGGTAGTAATGAATGATCTCTGGGAAGATATAAACTTTGGGGAATTAGTATTTGGGTAAACCTGATTCCCAGAGTCCAATGGAGTCTGCATGGTTTAGGAACTGGTCTCTGTATCTGCAGAATAGTTTCAAAGGGGACTCTTGGATGAAAGTGTCTTTAATCTGGAAATCTTTTTCTGCTAGTGGGAGATGATCTAAATCCCCGTGGGGAGTAGAAATGGGCATGACATTTAGTGCAATTGGGGTATCCATCCTTGGTTCTTGTGGATTCAAAGACGAAGGGTGAAGGGTTTACAGTGAATTTTGGGGAAAACTGGTCCAATTCAGGTATTTTGGAGTCACCAGGTAAGTTTCTTACTAAATTACTTAGGAATTGGAAGCAATTTAGACCAGGTTGTGGAACAAAACAGGGTTTCTCAGCGAATTGGGATAAATACCTGGTTTCGGCTTTAGGATGGAGTAATGGCAACTTTAGGATGGAATAATGGCGACTGTGCACTGATTGCAGGAAGCGCACGGGTTTGCATGGTGATCTGGAAGTTCAATAGCTTCTGTTTGATGGCAGTTGGACGTAGGTTGACAGTTGAACGTACTCTGGTGCTTGCATGGAGGTCAGAGTGTTCTTTTTCATGATAAAACAAAAACTATGAGTTTTTTAGTTTTATTTGTAAAGTCAATTCTTTTGGTGGGTACATTGGTGAAAAGACACTTGGCGTTTAAGTGGGAAGTGTGACAGTTTGTCATTTAGTGGGAGGCGGTAACCGTCTATTGCACCGCTTTTTGGGATAAAGTGGTTTTGGGAGGAGGCCGCCTGATGCCATTCATCGAGTACCACATAGCGGCAGGGTGAACAGTGAAACCACCCTCATCGGGTGGGTAAAGGTCGGCCTTCGGAGGCCGCCCGATATGAGTGTCGACCGTTGGATCAAAAGGGGTCAGATCGCACGGTGATTGGGGCGATGGCTTGATCGGAGGTTTAATGTATGGGCCTGATGAGTTTTTAATGAGCGGAAGGTTTAATTAATGAAGGATTAGGGAGGCTTAATGATGTCGTGAGTGATTTCATTGGCGGGGATAGACTATTAATTAATCATTGATTGATTAATTAATCTCCTTTATTTCAGCGGTGGGTCATGGTTGCTAATTAGTCACTGATCGACTTAATTAATCCCATTAATCAGTTTATTAGTAAGGCTTATGTTTCAAACCTGGGGGCGGGATATTATCATATGAGATCTTTAATAAAACATACGGGACAGAGGTATTCTTCGGGATTCAGTAAATAATGTTAGAAGTCAATATGAAATGAAAGCGGAAAATAAAATGTGGTAAATATAATGTGTATTGGATTTATTTGCTTTTCACTTGAAACATTATAACTTAGGCTAAATGCACATTTATGGGTTTTTGTGGAAAAAAGGGGTTTTGCATGGGTGTGATCACTTTCCCTAGGAAAATGGTGATTTTACCTTAGGAAAAGGGATTTTTTAGAGGAAATGAGTGAATTATGGAGGGGGTGAATGTTGGTGAGGTGGCTTTAGTACTTAGATCCTATAAGTTATTGGGCCAAGGGTCCAGTCCCTCTAGAAGTCAGAGAAATGCTCTTAGCCCCTTTAACTTAGGGTTTTAGGTATTTTTGACTTTACTTATGGGAAATTAGTAAACTTAAAGGTAAAATGAATGGGGGAAATTAATCACTTGACTTTATGTAACTGCTCCATTGTCATCCATATTTTAACAACTTGATGGTGAAAGTAAATGATATGATCTTAGTTAATAATTCATTAGAATTCTGCAACCATGCAACTACTTACCCATCTACTCATCCTACTATTTTTTCTACTCTTTATTAGGGTGCACTTACGCTGGCAAACCCTTATCAAAACATTTTTCTTTTCTTTTACAATAAAAACTATCTAAGTCTATCCTTATTGCATCCAAGGGCTCAGATTAAACTGTTTAGCTCCTTTTATTTACTCTACCTAATCTATTTATCTGCCAAGATTACACTGTTTGGTCAGATTTTATTTTATCTATCTATAAACATGAAATTCAAAACATGGAATAACCAAGATTAAACTGTTTGATTTCCATGGATTGTGGCATAGGTAACAAGTTGCACACAATCTTTTTATTTTGCATCAAAGTAAATGGTAGTGGCATTTTGGCTTGCACACTTTCATGGTCCTTTTTTTTTTGTTGGGGTTCATTTTTCATCTTTTTTGACCTCTTTTCATTCTTTTTGTCCTTTGATTTTTCTTTTAGGACATACCCTCTTTACATTTTTTATTTTTTATTTTATTATTTGAATATGGAAAACAATTACATAAAGCAAAGGTATGTACATATTATAGATTTGACCTCAGCCATTCAAAAATTATGACTCCTATTGGTATAGGAACCTAACAGATTTGAAAAGTTATTTGTTTAAAATGTTAATGGGATATGCATCTATAAATCTATGTACCAAGTCATTATTGATGTACTTGCGCTCTCGTATTTATTTCTCAAACTCATTCTTGATACTCATATGAGTGTTGTTGTTGTTGTTGAATTAAGTTTGGTACAGATGTTGTAATGTCATGTTTTAATGTTGTAATATCTTGTTTTATTTTGTTATGTTCTATTTTGACTAGATCAATTTACATAAACATAAAAATAAAAATAAAACTAAAATTAAAATAAAATAAAATAATAATTAAAATAAAATAATTAATTTAATATTAATATTTTTTGGATATATATATATATATATATATATTTTAAAGTTTAGTAGGACTACATCTTCATCATGTCCAATATATCACCCAGATAACTATCGGATATGGAGTACATTAATAGAGCACAGACCCCAAGTAAACTTTTTTTTTCTTTGTGAAACACTACATCTTCATCATGTCCAATATATCACCCATATAGCTCTTGGAAATTGAAGAGGCGACTTCACATAAAAGAGTACATTAATAAAGCACAGAATCACTGTCTATCCAAGACCTAGTGGGCTACATTTTTATTTAAAAATATCATATATATATATATATATATATATATATTCAATAAAATTACTAATCAATAAAAAAATAAATTAATACAATTAAAATAAAAAATTAAATGAAATTAATATTGTAAAATCCACAGAGATTTCCCGATCAATTAGAGAGGCCTAGGGAGACCTGCCCGGTAATCTTGATGGATCAAAATAAATATATAAAATTTAAAATTAATTAAAAAAATAAAATTAACATGATTAAAAATAAAACAAAATTAATATAGTAAGACCCGCAAGAATTTCCGTATCCATTCTACAAACCCTACGAGATTCGCCCGATCATTTTGACTCGCTGAAAATAAATATATAAAATTTAAAATTATTAAAAAAATAAACTAACATTAATATAATTAAAATTAAAGAATAAATAAAAAATAAATTGTAATATATGAGTGCATTTCCAAATCCATTCTACAAGCGCGGGGAGATCCGACGGATCACGAGCTTGTGACGAAGGGAGTCAGAGATCGAGCCCAATCTTTCTAAGCAATTGAGGCCTAAAGGTTGTGAGAGGGCTTCATTGATGTCTATGCAGGTTAGATTAGCTAGACTTCTCACTATGACATCCAATATTTTTTAGGGTTTGTCATTCTTGTGTTCAGCTTGGTAGTGATTTTAAAGGTTTATTTGTACTACAAGCGCAGAAGGAAAAAGAAGCCTCGAATGCAGCCATAAGGAGAAATTTCCACGCGTTGCAATGACTGAACACAATCTTTCTAGGTGATTGGAAGGTAGGGCGGCATGGCTGTCTTCTTGTAGCATCCAATATTTTTTAGGTTTGTTTTTTTCTGCCTTTGATTTGATGGCGATTTTAATGATTTATTACTTATTGCAGGCACAATGGAGAAAGAAGCCAAAATGAAACCGTAAGGAGAAATAGGTAAAATAAAATGAATATCGATAGATCCTCGAGAATTTCCAGATCCCTTCTACAGTCTCTGGGAGATCGGTTGGATCAAAAGACTGTCAAGGAAGTTAGTTTAGTACATGGGGGTTCAAGGGTTTGGTGAAGAGGGTTTGATAACTTATGATCCAATCTCAGGCAAGACTATATACACTTGAGCTCCATTGAGAATTTTTTAAGTGAAAAAAAAAGCTTGGAGGAAGCCAGTGGTGGTGTTACAAAGATGGAACACAATGCAAGTGGAAGAAATTGTGATGGAGCAGGTTCGAAATGATACAACTGAGCGACATGGTTGTTTATGCACGTTAGATCAGGTGGACTCGTTGTTGTGGAAGCGTCCAATATTTTTTAATATTTTCTTTTTCTACCTAACCCAGAAAGGCATTATTACCGACATCTCTTTAACACCCAACAACGAAAGGCACTAGCAACATGCTCACATTACTCATAAATCCCAATGCACCGACACCACCCCATCACTACGTAGTAAGAATGATAATAATACAATATTCATGATGACAATAATTATCGCTATTTAAAACAATCATCCACCATCTTAATGTAGGGTTTGGATGTCCATTCCTGGGTCCCCACAAACAATTATGTTATAAACCGTGCAACTTTCACAGATTGAAGGTACGTCGTTGGCATTTAGAGACGAGTCTAAAACCAAAGTGGCATACTAAGATAACAAACCAAAGTGGCATCTTCTATAAGTTTACAAGATTGTCAAATAAGTTATAAGCTCCCAAGTACAGATTAAAAATAAATAAATATATATGATCCAAAATGGATCCTAGAACACTCTCTAAGTTTTCATGAACTCTCTAAAAATTATACTAAAGATTCAAAGTCTTATAAAGATCAAGCTATCGGAGGGAATCCTCAGACAGTTGCAATGGCGATCAACGCGGATCAATGAGGGCCGTCGATCTAGCGCGCAGAGCGGCAGACCATGGTAACACACACTGACACCAACCAGCAAATGCAGGGACAAATTTAAGCAGTGGAGGTAGTTTCCGATATGCGATTAGCGACAAGTCGCTAATCACATATCGCAGGGCAAACCTCTCAGTGAAGAGAAGCCTCGAGCACCCAGACCCAAAATAATTATAAAACGTGGAAAATATTATTTCGGTTCCATCAGAGCGGGATTCCACAAAATCGGCAGGATATCGGACGGGCTTCTAGTGGTAAGCGGTTTCGACCAAGTTCCGCCCGATGCCACACAGTGATCGCCACGCGTCTCGGTAGGGAGAGAGAGAACCGCTCACATCAGACGAGTAAACATCATGCTACTCAGCCGCCCGATATGAATGACAACCGTAGGATCTGGGGCCCCCAGATTAACGGCGGAGACACGTTCCAATGGATGACTGGATTTGACAAGATTATAAAGCAAGATCACATAGGATTTGAAGTCCGATACAGACGATCCGTTGGCAGAAGGTCATGTTTCGTGGGCATTCTTGGAGTTAACAGAAAAAACTACTGTTTCAAATATGTCCAAGAGAACTGACATCTGTTATGAAATAGGTGGCCACCTCCTCGTGAGGCGTTATACAATGACTGATTACGTAGGACAGAGGGATTCAAATGGACAGAGGCAGGGGAACCGAAAAGCCTGGAAGCGGAAACAAACAGTCAAGAAGCAGATTGGCTTAAAAACCATGAACTGACAGAGAGTGAAGGAAGTTAAGAACAGGAAAGCTGAGAGAAGAAGTGGAGCTGACCTACAGAAGCAAAGGCAACATCGAGCCAAGATTAGGACAGAGATAGAGAGGGTTAGAGAGTCTATGTACTCCAGAGAAGACTTGAGAGGTTCAAGCGAACTCCTCTGTATATGCTTGACATGTATTGAGTCTCAGATTGGGCTCATACTACCGTGACCAATAGAGGTCAAGAGTCAGTGAGAAGAGTTTGTGTACTCCAGAGACTTGGGGGATCCAAGTACAGTCTTACTGATTTATACCTGTTGTGTGAGACTCAAATTGAGCTCACTGTTGTAAAAACTCTGCTATGAAAACATAATAGAGATGCCACCACTGAAGACTGTTCCAAGAGACGTAGTCCAAGAGTATTGGGTGAAATCCTTATTAAACTTATTGTGTTTACATGTTTGCCTGTTATGCTTCTTTAACTGCTTCATTGCCTATGTATTTCGCAATATTATCAATCCATTGCATAAAATAACATAAGCACATCCATGCACATGAGTCTGTAATACCTTATTAATTGTCTTAGATCAATTTTGGATCAAGTGGTATCAGAGCTCTAGGTTGCTAAGGTTAGACAAGCTTGTGCTGGACTATTTGTGAATGCTAACTAGGTCAAAGCTTAAATTAGGAGAAGGAGAATTGGTTGAATCTAACCCAGAAATTGGTAGAGTCTATACTAGGAGGAAAATGTTAGAATAAACTCCCTTGGAATCAGACTCTTAGTTCATGGACAATTTCATGACTATGAGAGCCATGGTAGAAGAAATGTATAGAGAATTTAAGAAAGGTCAAAGTGAAGATTCTTCAACTTTCCATGACAAAGGAGCAGAAGAATCTCTCCTAAATGACCATTCTAAAGGCAAAGGGAAAGAAGAAAATCATCTCACACCTCCTAATAGTCTTGAAAATAAAAAGAAGAAAGCATCTTTGATTAAATCAGATGTTAAATTTAGATAAGAGATTTTGGGGCTAGGGTTCGGCTCTCGCGCACAGATCTAGCCGCCGCTTCTTCTACAGAGATCTCTCGGCAGCCACCCACTGCTGAGACTATCCAGGAAGAGAGCAGAGAAAGCCCTGCGAGGTGAGACTTCTCCAAAAAATTTGAGTCCAATCAGCATGGACGTCGGAGGGGGCCCCCCTCCTCCCCCTCCTGAGATCGATGCCTTCAAACGACTGGTAGCCTCCTGTGTCAAGAGGAAAGCAAAATCGAACCATCAGAAATTTGTAAAGAAAGTCGATTCCATCCCCTCGGTAGAGCTACTTGCGGAACATCCATGCCGGACTGTGCTAAACCTGGCCGATCGAGGGCTCATTAGACAATTCATGGGCCTCTGGCCCTCACCAAAAGCTATTGATGGATGGGTCCAGCGAAACTGGAGGCCCCTTGTCTCTGAAGGAATCCGAAGCCATATAATAGGCAGAGGTTATTATGTTTTTTTTTCGAATCAGCAGAAGATCGAGATCTTATTTTCCAAAACGGTCCATATTTCATGGGACCCCAAGGGCTCTATCTGAATAAATGGACTCTGGACTTTGATCCTTCCCAAGACACTCCTTCAGCTGTACTAATCTGGGTAAGGCTACCCCATCTTCCTCTTCATTTCTGGAACTCAGAATCTATGGAAACAATTGGGAACAAATTAGGCAAATACATTGATAGGGCTGAAAGGAGAGAACAATATTCGTGTGCTAGAATATGTTTTGAAGTCGATCTAGAGATAGGACTGCCTGAGGCGATCAAGTAGACCATAGCTCCCCTTCAGGAACTAGATTATGAATAGCTCCCCTTCAAGTGATGACATTGTCACGACTATGGTCATTTCGCTCGAAACTACAAGAAGAAAATTGAGGAAGAATCTAAAAAATAAAAGGGAGAACAATGGACACAAGCTAGGAAAGCAGGCACATCCAAAAAGACCAATAGAGCGAAAAGGAAAGGAGGGAATCCAGAGACCGGAGGACCCTCTGATGGGTAGAGCTTAACCGAAGATCAATCCACAACAAACGCCACCATCTCAGCAAATCCTTTTGCTGCTCTAAACCCTTCGGAAGATCAACCAGAACTTGAAGAGGGAGAGGTGCAATAGAATAAGGAACAAATAGCCAACACAGAAATAAATTCAGGATCTCAGGAACAAATTGTAGAAGCCATCTCAAAAACCCCTTATGAAGATGCAATCCAACGGGAAAATCAGGGCCCTCCAGTAGGTGCCACTTCCCCACTCTCGTATGCAGAAATGACCAAAAAGAAAACACTGTTAGACAGTCCTGGTTCTTTTGAAGATGAACCCTTGAGCAATCCAACAAAAAGGCAGGAAGGAAGTCATGCAAGGAAATCAGAGAAGAAGAGGCGAAGCGACTAAAGATGTAGGGCAGTCAGTCCACAATCAAAATGTCACTAGGCAGAAACACAAGGACCAAACCCTTAAAGGGTGGTCCTGCACCACCCCTCTCTAGTAAATAATGCAGATCGTATCTTGGAATTGCAGAGGTATAGGAAACCCTCTGAAAGCTGAAGCAGTAAAAATTCTATTAAAAATGGAAAATTCAGACATCCTCCTGCTCCAAGAGACAAATATAGAAGAGTATGCTCTTCTATCTCTAAGTCGAACCAAATGGAAAAAGAACTCAGGAAAAGCAGTCAACGCCCGAGGTACTTCAGGGGGTCTGGCAACCTTATGGATGGAGGATATGTTCCAACTTAAAAGTTCCTTCACAACCCAACACTGGATATATACAGATTTTCTACATCTTCCAACTAAGATCTCTTTAGCTATCTTCAATATTTATGTTCCTGTTAACTTCCTGGAAAATAAGGACTGCTGGAACTCTCTCTCAGACTTCCTAGAAATCTATGCACCCCCAAACATCATTCTAGCAGGGGATCTTAACATAACGTTAGACCGAAAGGAAAAAAAAGGAGGAGTATGGGGTAAAGATCCCTTCCATGCCTTGGTGGAGTCCTTAATCCTCTCTTGGGACCTTCTTGAACTCAAATCCAAGAAAGGTCATTATACTTGGACAATAATAGAGTTGGTGATGCCAACATTGTTGCCTGCTTAGACCGGTTCCGTGTTCAAAGTACTCTGCTAGAGGGGAAGCATTTAATCTCTTCAAAAATTCTGCCCAAAATAACTTCTGATCATAACCCCATCTCGCTGCTGATAGAGAAAGAGGAGGACTTGCGGCCTATTCCCTTTAAATTCAACCCTCTTTGGGTATCAAGAGAGGGCTTTACGGACATAGTGGCTCACGTTTGGTCGCAACAATTTGAAGGACCCCCCAGCTTTGTGTGGGAACAGAAACTCAAACACACTAAGTCCACTTTAAAAGCCTGGGCAAAAAAAAAGCCCCTTCCCACTCCAACGACCCATAGACAGAAGGCAGTGCAGGCCCTAGCTGAGATTCAGTTAGGTATGGAAGGATCTGAAATCACCAAACCTCAGCTTCTCATTGAACAAAATGCTCAGTTCAACTCTTTTCTTTCCTTTTGACAGGAAGAGGAATATTGGCGCTTTAAGTCTCGTAGGCTATGGATCTAAGCTGGAGATAGAAACACAACTTTCTTTCACAGACAATGCAGAGCCTGTCTCTCTCGGAATCACATTTTTGAAATATCCATCAGGGATGGGGAAATCATCAAAGGACAGACTCTCTTAAAACAGGCATGCAAAACCCATTTTAAGCATCTGATCTAGGAGGATGGTTCCTCCGACGAAGATCTGGCTGCTGACTTTTTGTCAAACATCCCCTCTCTTGTCACTGTAGATGTAAACGCTAGGTTAATAATGCCTTATTCTGAAAAAGAGATCGTTGAAGTCATTTGGTAAATGTAGCTGGATAAAGCACCTAGGCCGAATGGTTTCACCATCCATTTCTATAGAGCTTGTTGGAATGTAATAAAATTTGATCTTCTCAGAATGGTAAAATCCTTCCAAAAGAAAGCCAAAATGGGAGGGTGCACCAAATCCACCTTCCTCACCCTGATCCTGAAAGAAGTTAATCCCGAGACTTTTGACAGGTTCCGGAAAATCGCTCTCTGCAATGCCTCATATAAGATCCTAGCCAAACTCTTATCCAATAGACTCAAGCCTCTGTTAGGGAACCTGATCTCCCCTCTGCAGGGTGGTTTCGTTAAAGGAAGACACCTCATAGACAATGTGATCCAAGTGCAAGAAGCCCTCCACTCTAGCCACACATGGAAGGAAAAAGGCATGCTCATCAAGTTGGATATATCAAATTCTTTCACCTGGGTTAATCTTTCTTTTCTCTATAAAATCCTCCTCTCCTTCGGTTTTAGTGCTGAATTTGTCAATTTGATAAAAGCCTGCACACACAGACCTTGGATAGCTCCCTTGGTCAATGGCAGACCTTCTGACTTCTTTCAAGCTTCTAGAGGGCTCCGCCAAGGATGCCCATTGTCTCCCTTTCTTTATATCTTGTTGGCAGAATCCCTGAGAAGAAAACTGACAGCGGAAAAGGAAGTAGGAATTATTCCAGGTATTAAGGCAGCAAGAGGGGTGGATCCTATGAACCATGCCCTCTTTGTGGATGAGTCTCTCCTATTCAGAGGAGCCTCGATTAAGATAGCAAAGGCTTTCAAAGAAATCCTCCAACACTTCTGCTTAATCCTAGGAGCCTTGATCAATAAAAGAAAAAGTGTGATTTATGGCTGGAATGTAGATCACTCAACTATTCTTTGAATTTCTTGCATATTGGGATTCCCTGGGTACGACAAATGGGAAAAGATCAAATATCTAGGCCTTCCTTTAACCTTGCGACCAAGACCTCCCTCCCTTTGGACTGAAGTAATAAGTAAGATAAAAGCAAAAATAGCATATTGGGGAGGCCAATGGCTAACAAAGGCAGGGAAGTTGGTTTTGATAAAGGCAGTCCTGTCCGCCCTTCCCATCTTCCAGCCTTCCCTCCTTCTAGCTCCTAAGTTCGCCACGGAACAGATCTCCAAACTCTTTCAGGGCTTCCTATGGAATGGGGGCAAGGGCAACCAGAGCAAGCTTCATCTGGTGAGATGGGATAACCTTAATAGACCAATCTAGCAAGGTGGGTTACAGATATGGGATCTAGTATTAGAAAATCTAGCCGTAGGAGAAAAAATCATATGGTAATTGTATGCAGATAAAAATCATCCAGTCAGCAAGATCCTCTGGAAAAAATGCCTTAAGGGAGGCTCCCTGAGAAACCTCTCATCAACTTCTACTCCAACAGGAACAACAATATGGAATTTAGTCAGAAGAAGTATCGACCATATTCAACAACATTTATACAGAATTTCGGGCAATGGTTAGAGAACATGACTATGGGAGGATACCATTCAAGGGAATGCCCCATTGACCACCCTAAACACTTGTAACTATCTAAAGATCTGGCTAGTGAACAAGGGCCTCCTCTGGCTTGCAGACATATGCTCTTGGGACAACAAAGGGAATTGGGCAGGTTGGACTTTTCTAGGGGTTACTGATCCTCTAGAAACACAAAAAACTTGCTTTGTGCAGCTCTCTCTAACCTCTCCCCTGTCCATCGTTCATCCAAAGGCAAATGGGGGTGGGGAAAAACCAGAACTTACACAACAACTCAAGGATTCTCCTCTTTACAATCTACACACGCATCATTGCTGACACCAAAGATCTAGAATTCTGTCTGGTCCCCCTTATGCCTTCCAAAGGTGAATTTCTTCACTTGGGTACTCATGCATAAAAAGGCACTAACAGGAGAAAATCTGAACAAAAGAGGGTTCCTCGACCCATTTAGATGTTGCCTATACACTTCTGCTATCGAAACCTCAGACCACTTATTGGTTGACTATGTTTTCATGCAAGAAGTCTAGAAGATGGTTCTCCATGGAATAAGTGTTCCCACCCCCTCCCAGATATCAGTTGTTTCTCTCTACACCTCCTAGGGTGGAAAAACATTTAGCAAGCTATTCCAAAATGTCTTTGGTGGAAAGTGTGGTTGGCTCGAAATGAGTGCGTCTTCAACAACATGCTCCCGAATTCAGTGGAAGTGGATGCCAAAGTAAAAGCTCTCTTGTCGGAAATAGTAAATAACTCAAATTATGCCTTTATTGTAACTGCAGAAGTCTCTGCGTGGCTAGGACCCTGCGTGACAGGAGAAAGGAAAGAATCAATCAGCAAACCGATGAAAGCTCCTACTTGGCGCCTGCGTCTCACTAAAGGTGAATTTCTTATGTGGTGGCAGGGGACCTCAAAAGCCACTATTTTCTTTGATGGAGCGTCCAAGGGGAATCCAGGCATTGCAGGAGCAGGAGGTTTGATTCTTTCCCCAGATAGATCGAATAAAACCAGCTACAGTTGGGGCCTAGGCATAAGTTCAAACAACCAAGCAGAGAGTTATAGCCTCTTAAAATCTTGCCAGATTTCGAAGGAATTAGGTTATAAAATAATCCAAATATTTGGAGATTCAGAGATACTGATTAATCTCTTAAACTCCGAAGATTATTTTCGTAACCCAACTTTAAACAAAACCCTGCAGAGAATTCAAAATACATTGAAAGTCTTTGACACAATATACTCATACCATATTCTGCGGGATTTAAACAAGCAAGCAGACTTGCTGGCAAATAAAGGATGCCTGCTGCCTCAAGGAAAACTTAGCATAAATGGAGGAACCTACGTGATTCATCCTTTGCCTTAGAAAATCTACAAAAGGTGATTGACACTCACTGACCCCTTTATGGCAAAAGTAATAACAACCAGAAAGAATGGCAACAGAAGGAACAACACCAGATGGAATAGCAGCAGAAGGAACAACATCCTAAGGAACAACAGGTCGAAGGAACAACATCATAAGGAACAACGAGTAGATGAAGGAATAGTAGCAGAGGGAACAACAACTAGAAGGAACAACAATAGAAGGAACAACACCAGAAGGATCAACAGTAGAAGGAACAACACAAGATGGAACAACAAGCAGAAGGAACAACATCCGAAGTGTTATCACTCAGGTTGTCCTTAAGCTCCTTAAAGGATACGACCGAGGTAACCACAAACCAATCTTTGGACTGCAGGTCCTAGCCTACCTGCAATTGGAGAGGGCTCTCTCTTTATAATTTAGCTTTGTTTTGGGTTGATTTTAGGCTAGTTGTGATGTTCTTGGGGTTTTGTTTTGATTTTGGTGGGATGATTGATGTCTTCAAGTAGGGAGGCATGCATAATGTGAGAGGTTCAAACCATTGGGCATGGAGTCATGGTTTAGGGCTGCTGGTGCGTTTTCTTGGTCACAAGAGGAATACAGAGCAGGATAGCTACACATGGAACAACATTCAAGCTGAAATAAGGGTGAGATGGAAGCCAGAAATGAAAGGCAACTAAGGATCTTTCATCCAACTAACAGAGGGAAAGGTGAATGAAATTTATCTAGGAGCAATCAAGGATTCCTAAATAACAGTCATACATGGATGAAATAGAGTAAATATGAGCCATGAGGTATTCATATTTATGCCTAAATCAGAAGAAAAACATATAGAAATCACATAAACTGAGCATAGAGTGCTGCTAGGCAAATTCTAAACTAATCTTTCTTTCTGCAACTTGGATCATGACATATAGATGGTATAACATATATAAATTGAAAAAACAGAGACAAGGAAGACTTATTGAGCCATGTGGGAGCACGAGGATCCTGTAGTCACTCTTTAGCCATTAAAACATCCACCAGAAGGTCCATCAACAAGCTCTTCAGCTATCTTTGGTTATAGTAGTTCTCAAACATACATTGCGAGTCTCTCTTGAAGCATATCAACCAACCAACCCTTTTTTCATAACAGAGGGTGGTTTAAATAAAAAAAATATCTACAAACAACAGATCTGAGACAGATCTCATGAAATAAATGTCTTTTACCTAATTTGTACAGAAGCAATGGCTGAAATACCTATCTAACAGCTGTGCTGGGGCAGCTGGCATCTCAAAATATCTATTACTGCAGATCTTAGGCAGATTTGAGGAAAATGAGTGCTTTAATCTATCTTATCTTGAAGTAAGTGCTTAAAACATTTATCTAAGTGCTGCGCTGGGGCAGTTGCCTCAAAAATGGATCAAAATTTGTCCTTATGGCTATGTGCTGGCTCTTTTAGCCATAACTATGCTTTAAATTCATTCATATGCGCCTGCAAGTGGTTCTGCTGCCTTAAGTGGCAAAAACTGTGAGTTGGTGAGCCTTTATGGCTCAGAGATGCTTTATTGACTTTGCTGGGGGGCTCTTTAATGATTTCCTGCTTCGGGCTCAAAGTTTTCCACTGAAAACCTTCACTGATACACTTTGCCGCATCCTGATACACTTTGGCACTGAATCTGGGCATTTTCTCACCGCTGATACTCTTTAAACTGTCCCATCGCCCCTTTTCTGCCTATTCAAGGCAAAATAACTGTTGCAAAAGCTTCCGTGGCCTTTGGGATGCTATCGGCGCTTGGCCGATCAAAAATAGCATTAAACCTTGTAAAAATGCCGCAAAAAGGAGGACTTGTATGCTGCTGATTGTACCGAGGCCGAAACTGGCTCTCTGAAGAAAAACTGGGCCTTGGAGCGATCTCAAATGGCTTAGGGATGCACGAATTCCCTTATCGGGAGCCGGGCGCGGGCACATATGTGAAAATATGAACAAATGCCACCTTTTCTTTATAACAGGCAAAATTCCCATTTACACGCAAAAATCGCAAAAAACCGGGGCGGGAGCGACACTGTTCATTAGATTAAATCGTAGCCATTGGATCCGGCGCGGGCCGATCCAACGGCTAGCGCTAAATCGGCGGCTTGGCGGATCGGAGGTCCCAACATATAAACCTCCGACGAGCGATATACCACAGACCCGAAATTGCTTTGAGGCCTTCTTTATTTTATTTCGTGTCCGACCCATTAGCGGAACCCAAATCGGCGGTGTTATAAAGGAAATGGGTCATTGGACCCGAAACCCTTCAAAACTGTGTTTTATGGCTTTTCGGGTTGAAAAGGGGCGTACAGTACCACCACCATTTCGGACCCGAAATCCTTTAAGTGCTGCTTTATTTTATTTCGGCTCCGCCATATCGGAGCGGTCCCTTTCGCTGTACAACGGGCTCCTTTCGGACCCGAAATATATACATGCCGTGCCTTATAACATTTCGGCTCTGCTGGTCGGAGCCATATATATGGGAATGATGCGATAGAACACGAATCGTTGGATGAGCGGGCCCGAATGGGTGGCTATGATTTCATCGGCATTTCAACAATCGGCGGGACAGCGGGTATATACATATGTGCGATCGCTGAAACGATCTGGACCGTTGATCCGGGCGGAACGATGGACGGCTATGATTTGGTCGCTGTTCCGCTATCGGGGAATTTGCGATAGGGCCTGCGCTATATGAAAATGCGGGGATTTGCGATAAACTTAAGTTTTATGAAAAACTTAAGTTTGAACGATAAAACATGATATATGCGTTTAAACGGGAAATTGCGATGCGGAGGGCTCCCGATAGCGATATCGCATTAGCGGAGGGGTCGGGGCTTATATACATGGCACAAAACTTTGCGATACGTCGATGCAAAGTCGCGATCGGCGATAAACCATCGGGGGAACACATATATGGGCCAACATTGATCTCTGCCCCCTCTCGACTGCGATATCGCATCAGAGGGGGTAAAAAGGGAGATTTTGTATTCGGAGCAGGGTTTTAACATAAAAGGGAGGCTTTGTGAAATCGGAGGAGTTTCCTTTAGAGTTTGGCATGAATTATAAGGCATCGGAGGGGGTCCGATAGCCCAAAAAGGAGGAATTTTCATGCATTTGAGGGATTTTCATGGTTTTTTGCATGATTTTTGGGATTTTTATGCCTTGGAAGGATTCCAAAGGAACTCAAGAGGAATTTATGTACTTTGAGAAGGGTTTAAGGCCCAAAAAGGGGTTTATGCCTTGGAAAAGGTAAAACAAGGCCCAAAGAGGGATTTGTACACTTGGAGGGAGATTTTATGAAGAAATAGGGGCTTTTATGCATTGGAAGGAGTCCAAATGCATTGAAAGATGGCTAAATGAGTGAAATGAGGGCAAAATGAGGGTTCTTGCCAAGTTTCAGATAAACTTAGCAATTCCCAAGCATGTTATGGTTATTTTTCAACCGGAGGGGGGGGATATGTACATAGGGGAGCTATTAGTGCTTTTTAGTTAGGGGAAGGGGAAGTAGATAGGGATTTACATAATAGAGTTAGAAGTTAATATGAAAATGACAAGAAAGCGCTAAGTTTAGAGATCTTAGGCTATTTAAAGGGGAAAATGACTCAAAGAGTGAACAAGAGTACACCTAAGCAAAGTAGACCTTTACCTAGGCCAATGATATGAAAAATGATGAAACTTAAGAGATATCAAGCAGATCTTGACCTCTTTGGGGAGGTTAGTGAATGATTTGGGAAAGAGGAAGAAGGAGAAGTTAGACATGCCTCGCTTGAGCTGATCCACATGGAAAACTGCCATATACTTGTGATCTAAATGGATATAACACTTGAAAATATGAAACTGATCACAATCATTGATTCTGCAACCACAAAACTACTTACCCAGCCTAGTTACCTATCATTTTTTCTTCTTTTTGGTTTGGGTGCACTTGAACTAGCAAACCCAGCTTTACAACTTTTCTTTTGGCTATCCTCCTATCTAAGTCGATCCTTATTTCTTCCGGGGCTCAGATTAAGCTGTTGAGCACCCAAGATTCTCTACCTATCTACAAATCTGCCAAGGTTAAATAGTTTGGACATATGTTTATTCTCTATATTCTAAAACAAAAATTGAAACCTAGGGAGGCCAAGATTAAGCTGTTTGGCTTTCCCTTAACTGAAAATTCTTCAAAAATGGAATAACTCAACAAAATTGGAATACAACAGTGGCATTTAGACCAGCACACTTTCATGGCCTCTTCTTTGGCTTCTTGTGGAAATATGGAGCATTGCAACATGCAAAGTATGACATACTTGGCATGTAAAAATGTCAATCATGAAATATGAACACCTGTTGCAACAAGAGGCTAACACGAAGGAACAACAGGCCTAAGGAACAACAACATGAGGATTAGCAAGAAGATGAACGAACACCATCCGAGGGAACAACAACCAGAAGGAACAACAAGCAGAAGGAACATCTTCTGAAGGAACAACAGGCTGAAGGAACAACAACAGAAGGAACATCAAGCAGGATGAACATCAGCAGAAGGAACAACAAACTTAAGGAACAACCTAATGAAAAACATAAGGAAAAGGCCACAGAATATGCTCTTCCAAAGACAATACGCAAGATAACCCAAAGAATCCAATGATTTTTTGAAGATAAGCATAGGAGAAGAGACTATGTCCTCAGCTCATTCTCATTGATCAATTTTTAAAAGCTACTACTGATTATAATAGGAACATGCTCCACTTTTGGCAATAAATATACTAAGTATTCTTGTTAAAAAAAAAATTAGATGTTAAATTTGATTTGCCTATTTATGATGGAGAGTTGAATGCAGAGAAGCTAGATAACTGGATCAGACAAATTGATGTGTATTGCAGGGTGCAAAATATTGATTCAGATAGTAGTAAAATTCAGCTGGCTAGCCTACGCCTTGGAGGAACTGCCTTGGTATGGTGGGAAGGCAGAACACAAGTTGACTTGAAGAAGCATGGTAAAGTTATTTATGTCTGGAGTGAATTTGTGTCTGCAATTAAAAAACAATTTTATCCACTAGCTTATATGCAGCAAACCTTGATGAGTTGGCAAACTCTTCACTAATTGAAAGGGAAAAGTGTACAAAGTTACACCCAAGAATTTAGAAAAAGAGCTTTGATTTTAGGCATTTCTTTAGACTCAATTGAAACTTTGCTGAAGTATATAGGTGGTCTACATAGTTATTTGAGACATACCATTCTCATGTTTAAACCTACTAGCATAGACGAGGTATCTGTTCAAGCTACCCATATAGAGGCTAGAGGCAAGAATGTGGTCCCAGAGGTTGGGGGATCATCCAAACCCACTGCAAGCAAGAACAAGGAAAAGAGGAAGAAAAAATGGAAAGAGAGGAAGGCCAATGCTATACAAAAGACCAAACATTCATGCATTCACTGCAAGAAGGATGGACATGATGATGAACATTGCTAGTCTTTGCATCCGAAGCTGAAACCCAAAAAGTTCAATGGAAAGAAGAAGAAGACTGCTGCTGCTGTTCAGAGAGATTTGGGGTCAGACTCAGGTGATGAAACAACCATCACAGCCATAGGAATACAAGGTAAAAATTCTGAAGCATCTTCTAGTAATTCTGCCCAAACTATTGATAGTGAAGAAAATGAGAGAAGAAGACATGAGCTTTTCCACATTAGAGTTATTTCCAAGCATCAAAATATTGATACTTTCTTTGATAGTGGCTCACAAGTAAACTTAATTTTTGAAGCAATCGTAAAGAACCTGGATTACTAACCACACCTCACAAAAAACCATATCCATTGGGTTGGTTATGTGATAAAACAAAGCTACAAGTGACTAGACAATGCAAACTTAGGTTTGCCATTGGTTCATCATTTGTAGATGAGGTTGAGTTAGATGTAATTCCCTTGGATATATGTGGGATTGTTTTAGGAAGTCCTTACTTGTATGATAGAAAATAAATTTTCTATAGAGCAGAAAATAAGTATCAACTTGTTAAAGACGTAATAAAATATATTGTAAGAGCTCACAAACTCAAAAATAATTATACTCTCATAAACTCAGGGCAGATGAAAGGGATTGTAAATTCATGCAAGCAATTTTTACTGATGGTTGTAAAGGAAAAGAAACCTGAAAAAACCAATATATTTGAAGGTTGTGATGCTAAACAACAAGCTGATTTAGAGAAAGTCGTTTCAAAATATGATATATTATTTCAAGAACCTAAAGGTCTACCACCAAAAAGGGAAATTGTACATGATATTAATTTGTAGCAAGATGCTCCATTGCCTAACATCGAAATGTACAGGTTATCCGCTTTAGAGAATGCAGAATTCAAGAAGCAGGTATAGGAGCTGCTCGAGAAAGGGTTCATAAGAACAAGCACATCACCATGCATATCTTTCAAGCCCTTGTCAAACAATTAGACAAAGGATGAGATCAGTTAAAGATAGCCCTGATCACCTCCAACAAAAGGGTGTTTATAAAGTCATATGTTCATGTGGAAATTGTTATATTGGTGAAATTGGAAGGTCATTCAAAATTAGACTAAAAGAACATGGCGAAGACATAAAAAATGGCAGAACTCGATCTTCAGAACTAGAAGAACATTCAACAAAGACTTGTCACCATATCTGTCTTGAAGACATTAAGGTTATCGCTAAAGAAAACAAAAAATATAAGGAAAAAATGTGTGAAGCCCTTGAAATTATTAAGCAACCTCACAATCTTAATAGGGATGGGGGTTTGGAAATAAGTACAAATTGGATTCTCTTACTCTCCCACAACTAAAATACATACACCATTACCTTCCTCTCCCTGTTGACCCCTTTCTCTCTCCATGAATCCTCTTTCCCTACCCACCTGCATTCTGTGCCCACTTCATTTTTGATCCTCCCTCTCCCATCATTCCTTTATCCTATTTCTAAATCTATTCATTATCCACCTTAACAATTAATTCTAATCAATAAATATTTTAATTGCCCCTTTCTATCCTTATATTAATATATGATTCCCTTCCATATTAATTCCTTAACATGATATTCGTTTTCATGATCGTCATTTCATCCTATCTAATGTAATATAATTCCTAGATCATTATTATTATCACTATCATTTTTATCAATTATAATTATTATTAGACCATAAAATTAATAATAAATTGCTTTATTATTAGTATTATTAATTAACACTATTATTAGTAATAAAAAAATTACTACTAATAACATTATAATCAATATTAATAATAAAATATTATTATTAACTTTTGTTTTTAATAATTATTCTTAATAAAATGTCCATAATAATATTGATTTTATTCTAACATTAAAATTAAAATTTATAAAATTAAAATTTAAATATATAAAAGTAAAATTAAAATACAAAATTTTATTTATTTTCTGTTTTATATCATTTTCATGAAATATTTTGTTTCATTATTTTAGGTTAGGGTTTGTTGGTCGGCTCTCCTTTTCTCTTTTCTTTCTTCTCTCCCTTATTTATCTCTTTTTTACCCTTCTCTTCTTTGCAAGTTTATCTTGATGATGAGTCTTTTTATAGGCTCGAAACATTGAGACTCAAAAATGGATACTGTGTATATTTCGAAATCTCTAAGCTCTCAATATTTTTTTTTTTTTTTTCTCTGAGTAAATTCTAATTCTATTAAAAAAGAAAAAGATTATGTACAAGGAGGTCGAGACCTCAGAGGGGGCAGAGGCCAGCCCTCAGCCACAGATTCTGGAATTTACTACAAAACTTGGAGGTTATACAATGACCCACTGAAGAACCACTTTTGATCAGACTATAACCACTGCTATCTAAAGCCTGCGAGGCGATACTGGTAAACAGAATGAAAATTCATCTTGGTTACAAAGACAACCCATAGCTGGCCAGATTCGTAGTATATACTGCAGAATGGGTAAATGATGGCTAGCCTTGACACTGAGCAAAACTTGAGACCAGACTCGTAACCAGATGCTTCTAAGCTCTCAATATTATTGAACATGAGAATCTACAATATGTTGGGAAAATACAAGAAATTATTGAGTTGGATTACCACTCATTTAAATGTTTTATTTTTAAGGGCATATGGTATGAAGCATTTGATAGGACATGAAGACATGATACCCATAGTGGATTGTTTTCTATATATTGCTCAAAGTTCCTACTAGAGGATAAGGAGCCTTATGTTCTACCAATTAATTGTGAGCAGGTATTTATTTAACTCAAATAATTAGAAGTGGTAGTGATCAATAATCTATTAATACATTGTTTATTGTGAATATATACATGTGTTTATTAATCAATAAAATTGTTATAACATATGTATAATATATGTATGTACTTTTTCATGTGCATTCATGTTTCAAATTATCTATCACTGAGTCTCCATCTTTCATCCTTACGTTATACAGCTTTTTCCGTAGGAATAGTTTATTCACCAAAGACTTTGATTGATACAAAGTCCCTAACTTGTCTCACAAAGCCTTCATCGTAGCTTCCCTTGATACATTCAGCAATACTGAATCTGAGACACACAATTGTATTGTGTTTTTTGCCTTCCGGTCCAACTTCTTCCATTCTTCATCAGACACTCCTATTGGTTTAGTACTGTTTAGTCAATGTAGTGTGTCCTAAATTGCTGCATTAATTATCAATCTGGGAGTCGTAAATTGATGAAGTGTGGCACACTGTATGTGCAAGACAACCTCTTTCTTACTTTATTGTTTTTAGTTTTTATCTTGTTTTTGGGGTTTTGTTCTTGTTGGTCTGCTAAAGTGTCTAATGCAAATGGAAATCCTATTCTGAGGTCCTAAGAATACTTTTAAAGGTCAAGTATGAATGTAGAATTTAAGACAAGGTTTATGCCTCTTATGGTAATTTCCAAACTTAGCACTTCAAAGATCTCAAAACATGCTCTTTATAAAATCAAAACTTGAACAAAAGTGTAAACATGCAACTACTTAAATCAAGTAAAAGATGAAGTACTGAACATGAGGTTACTGTCTCTGCTGTCCATCTAATTACAAAAATAAAATCTAAACCAGTGCATTCAAAACCAAAAATAAAGAAGCTGGAAACTAGTCATTGATTTCATCCATAATTCCAATATTTCATCAATTAACTTCTAAAACGGGGTTAAGCTAAAGGCACTAGAAATAACGTCATATGGCATGAAAGAATGACATTTAAACTATTCTACTTGCAGTCTAATGAAAGCAAAATCAAATTACTTCACCTACAATCTGATAGCTCGCCAATTAACTTCTAAAACGGGGTTAAGCTAAAGGCACCGGAGATAACATCATGTAGCATAAAGAACTGATATCTAAATTGTCTACATGCAAACTAATGAAAGCAAAATCAAATTACTTCACCTACAATCGGATAGCTCGCCAATTAACTTCTAAAACGGGGTTAAGCTAAGGCACCGGAGATAACGTTATGTAGCATGAAGAAATTGATATCTAAACTATCTGAAAGCAGTAAAAAAATCTTCACTGAAATCAAAGCATAACAAATGGAATTAAAAACTAAAGTTCAGTAGAGGAAGAAAATCTCAGGTCACCACTTGATGCAAAAACTATATTAAAAAGCTCAAGCATAACCTATTCTGAAATGCACTGATCAGTGTTAGTGAAAAATATAACAATGGTGCAAAATCATGTACAAGAGTAAAAATGATTCATACCACAAAGAAATTATGAGAAATGTACAGTTGAAATGAGAGAAAACACACATGAAAACTATACAAAAACGAAAGGCAAAACTGCAGCTAGCCGGGGCCCTCTGCTCAGCCTTGGATTAATACGTTGTCACCTCAAAACCGCGCTTTAAATAGTCATAAGAAAACAGATTTTTTGTATTATAAAACAGAGGATATGTCTCTTGGTTACAATAGCAAAATAGTGCTAAAACAACAACAACATGACTAACTACTTATGTTGCAAATGCTTATACTTATAGGAGAAATAGATAACTGTCTTTTGGAGAAAAATTTTCAGCAGAGGACACTTAAACATGATAGAATCCAGAAGTTTAGCCTATTGGTTGCCATAAACATTAAATCTACGAAAGGTGGGCGTTAGATTGCGATGAGACTGCCTGCAGATGGCAAAAGTGGATCCACGAACTCAGGAACGGTCTCGGAATTTTTTCACGTGCTGGAACAGAGTCCTAATTAACGTAGGACTCTCTATTGACCATCCTTTGACCGATGCCTTCCTTCACGAATTCGGCTAGTTAGATAAGACCTTGTCCATGTTTGGATCATTTTTGAGCTGCCCATGTGCCTCGTTTCTCCTGTCAACACCTGTAACTTATAGAACAATGGAAACATCTGCAGAATTGCGAATTAGCTGCGGAAAGTGGCTACATTCCGTAGCTGATGAAAAAAATATAAATCAAATAGCACACACAATGATATAGTTTGAAAATCACTTAAATGCACTCCTAAAATCAATATGTAACAATCTTTGATAGCTTATGAGGCATTAATGTGGGAAAATAGAAGAGAAAAGGTTTAGGAAAGTATGTAGAAGAGAGGTAGTTCTAGGGCTCAACATACCCCCACTGTGAAGATGTTGCATGTCCTCAGGCAACCAAAACTGTGACTATTCTTCCTTCAATTCATCTGCTCTAAGACTTCTGCTAACACATCTAACCTTTTCTTCTTCTTCTTTGGTGTCACTGTCATCCTGGGCTTCATCATAAGGCACCTATATTTGAGGTTGATGAGGGCTTTGCTCAACCTCCTATTCTTCCTCTTCAATTTCCTATTTTTCTTGTGCCACAATCCTAAATGCAGCATGGTATTGTCATGGATAATTTTGTCCAACTTGTTCTACTCTTTCAATGTCTCATTTTCCCTTTTGATATGTCTATTCAGGACTTCTAGTTCAAAAACTTCTCGTTTTAATGATTGGATCAAAGTTTCTTGAGTTGTACCAGGCTAATTAGATGAAGTGCCCTGTTCTGTTGCGGTCTTTTCTAATGATTCAAAAAAATCATACATCTGTTGTTGAGTTTGATCAATTTCTGGTGTGGCCTTCGTTGGATTGATTTCAAAATCTAGTTGAGGAGAAGGAGAATGCTGTGGACTATGGTCAGGAGGAGTGATTTCTGGTGATTGTTCTGGTGTTTCCCCTCCTAAGTCTATGAAGTGGGTCCCTTTGATTTTCACTTCCTTCAATTTGCCTTTAAGTATTGAGCTTCTTCTTAAACTCTATGAGTTGGCATCTCCCTTTTCTACACTCTGTTTCTCCTTTCCTTTTTCTTTTGTCTTAACTGACTGTTCTTTAAGATGAATTAGCCTTTCAGAAAGTATATGTTCTTCTTCTGAAGAAGGTTCTGGGGTCTAATAAATATCTTCAACATTTATTTTCCCTTTCTGTTTTACTTGTTTTCTAATCTCAGTCAAAGTTTCAGACAACATTTCTTCCTTACTGGTTTCTTTAGTTATACTAGTAGGAGTATCTTGAATGTTTACATTTGTTCTTTTACTCTTACTTTTTCTTGTTGAGCTTCCCTCAGGAATTTCAGGTGGGTCCTAGAAGAACTTTCTAATTAGGAATTGTTCCCGTGTGTCCTTTCTTTCCTTCAATTGCTTTTCAACCAGAATTTTAATAAGGTCATGATGATAAAGATGAGGCTTCACGTCATCTAGATTCTTTTGTACAGCGGTAGACATCTTTCTCAAGCTACTCAACAAGAAATAAGGAAGATTTATGGTTTGACTTTCCAGGAAATTCATTAATAACCTTATATGGTACATGTACATAGACCCATACCTTCCTTCATACGTAATGAACTTCCGAATTATCAACAACAAACTAGTCCATTTTTCCTTTAGGGCTGAAACAAGAATTCCACGTTTAAAAACAGATATATCCATACCTGGGTTATGCAAAATGATCCTCCAGACCTTTTCATCGAAGTATTTATTCTTAAACCATCATTCTCCTTCTTGTGGGAGCTCTGTTGCTGTTGCAATGGATGTATCTGTTACCGGGAATTTGATGTCCCCCATCTCGACTTCCATACCATTGAAGGACCTTGCAAACGTCTTTGTGACTTCTTTATTATGACCCTTGAACTTTTGAATAAACTGCAGCCATTTTGCTTTCCTTAACATGCTTTTCTGTTGTGGATAACCCTCCATAAATTTAGCTCCATTCGGCTTTGTTCTTACCAGAAGACCCATTCCTCCTCCTTGCTTTGAAAATACCTCTGTAAGTGATGGTTTCACAAAGGCAGAATAGTGATATGAGTGGAGAATGGAAAAATGGATGCGGAGAAACCAGTGGTTACAAAGTGGGAAGAATATGGAGCATGCAATGAGAACAAGTTCACTGAGCAGAGGTATGTATAGACAAACCCTGAACTGACAATTGTAGAACTTGGTGTGAGAGTATGGTGACAAAGTGATACTGGAAAAACTAGACAGAGTTTGAAATAAAAGGTTGCGGAGTAGACGTTGGTGAGTTCATGAAATGACTGCGGAATAGTGCGTCAGAGGAGGAGAGCCGTGGTCAATTGAATTACGTCTTCATGATTAACCGTTATAATAGGTGTGATGCGAAGTACGAGTTAAACTCGGAAGAGGATTATAAGGCCGTTAGAATTTGATGTGCGGAGGACATGGTGAGTTAAGGTGGCTATCAAATCAATCATTACACATTATGGAGTTTGTGATTTTACGAACTATACAGATTATGTGTTTAAAGTGCTATTTGAAAATGATTTTGCTCATACCTTAGAATCTTACCACTTCTGTTCGCTAACTTTTGATTGGCTGCCTCTTGTAGGTGCTTTTAGGTGCTGACATCTTCAAAAGATTTTCCTCTTCCATACCTGCATTTGGCTTTTATCATTATTTGGCTAATCACTTGACTGTCACTGCAGAGTAACAGAGGATTAGCTGTGGAATCAACAATCAGCTGCGGAATCAGTATTCAGCTGCGGAATCAGAATTCAGCTGCGGAAACTGACATAGTGAATATCATATGACTTGGTGAAATGAATGGAGATGGATGGAAATGACAGATGACTAAATGAATGATATATGGAAAGCTGAACATGAAAGAAATTTTATTGGTGGAATGTGGTGGCGAAATGGAATGAAATGAAATGAAACAACTATGAGTGAAATGAGAGAGATTTTTTTTGGAAATATAGGGCGTCAGAGGCTTCTAATTTTCACCCTGTATTTTCTGTATAAGACTGTCAATCAGTGATTGGTTTTCAGGCTTATACAATTTTTTATTTTTTAGATGATGATGAAAAGAACAAAGACTAGGCTGGTGGAGAAGAAGGATTCTTCTTCACCAGCCTCATTGCAAAATTGTCTTGAAAGATTTTAACAAATTCCTCCTCTGAGAGTGGCTTATGATAGATCTTCAATCTGTGACCATTCATAATGAGAGGAATTTGATACTCATCAATTGTTTTGATTCTTACTGCTCCATTGCTAAAAACTTTTTCAATCTCATATGGCCCAAGCCAATGAGTATGAAATTTACCTTGAAAATATTTGAACTTGGAATCAAATAGTAATTCCCAATCTCCTTCTTGAAACTTTTTGTCCTTGATGTATTTGTCATGCCACTTAGCTCTTTGACGTTGAACTAGATCAATTCCTAGAATTGCTTCTTGTCTAATCTTATCTAGTTCATTCAACTGCTCCATTCTATGCTTTTGGGCTTCTGATAGATCCATTCTCAGTTGAACTGCCATCTTGAAGGTATTGACTTGGAACTCAATGGGGAGCAGAACTTCCTTCCCATAAACATGTTCATAGGGAGAATGTCTTGTTGTGTTCCTCCATGTAGTTCTGTAGGCCTATAAGGCTTCAGGAAGCCTTTCTGCCCAATCTCTTATGTGTAGATGAACAGTATTCGTAATGATGCCTTCAATTAATTTGTTTGCAGACTCCACTTGACCATTTTCTTGTGGATGGTAAGGAGTGGATTTTCTATGCTTGACCTTGTACTCTTCCATCAACTTCTCCATTAGTTTGGATGTGAATTGACCTCCCTGATCTGTCACAATTTCTCTTGGAACACCAAAGCGAGTAAAAATATCCTCATAAAGAAATCTAACAACTGAAATTTTAGTAGCAGAAAATAATGCTTTGGCTTCTACCCATTTAGTGACATAGTCAGTACATACCAATATATACTTTTTCTGTTTAGATGGAGGATTAATAGGTCCAATAAAGTCTAAAGCCCATTTTTCAAAGGGTTCGATGAGTACCTAAGGTTGTAATGGCATCTCATTTGAGGGGGTAGGTTTTTCAACCCTCTGGCAGCTGTCACACCTTTTGACATATTGTTTTGCATCTTTGAAGAGGGACGACCAATAATATCCAAAAGAAAGGATTTTATAGGTTGTCCTCTTGTCAGTAAAGTGTCCACCCCACGGTTCATCATGACATGCTTTGAGGACATCAGGCATTTCATCTTCCCTGACACATCTTCTGATCACAAAGACTGGCCCTGTTTTAAACAATTCGTTAGAAATCCATGAGTATCTTGAACTCTCCTGAATAATCTTTCTTCCTTCACTAGGAAATAAATGTGGAGGTAGTTTCCCTGTAACCAAATAGTTAGTCATATCTACAAACCAAGGAGTCTTACTAGTTACTACAAATAAGTATTCATCAGGAAACTTATCCTCTATAGGAGAATTTTCTTTGATATTCTGAATCCTAGACAAGAAATCAGCTACTGTGTTTTGTTTCCCTGGTCTATCTAACACAGTAATATTGAATTCTTGTAAAAATAGGAGGCACTTGTAACTCTGCCACTAGTAACAGGTTTGTTTATTAGATATCTAATTGCAGGATGATCAGTATGAATAAAAGTTTCATAGCCTATTATATAATGTCTGAACTTATTAATTTCATGAACAACAGCTAAGAACTCTTTCTTAGTCACATTATAATTTAACTCAGTGGGAGTCAAATTTTTACTGGTATAGTAAATGGCATAAAGAACCAAGTCTTTTTGTCCCAACACAGCTCCTAGAGCTGTATCTAAAGCATCTATAGAAATATGGAAAGGAAGTTTCCAATTTTGTCCTCTCAAGATAGGCGCTTCAGATATTCTTGCTTTCAAAGCTTCAAACGCTGATTCGCAATCAGGACTCCATTTGAATTCACAGTCTTTTGTAAGAAGTTTGAAGAGTGGAGATGTTATTTTGGTAAAGTTTTCTATAAATATTCTATAATATCCAGTAAATCCCAGAAAACTTCTAACATCTTTTTGACAATTTGGAATAGGTAATTTGGAGATGACTTCAACTTTTGATTTATCAACTTTGATCCCATCCCCTGAAATATGATGTCCTAAAACAATACATTTAGTAAACATCATAAAGCATTTTTCATGGCTTAATGAAAGGTTTGTTTCTTTACATCTTATAAGGACTTTTTCCAAATTTTCTAAGGCTTCTTCAAATGTATTACCATAAACTGTAAAATCATCCATATATAACTCTACACAATCATGGATTAGATCAGAAAAAATTCCTAGTACTGCTCTTTGGAATGTTGCGGGTGCATTGCATAATCCAAAAGGAAGCACTCGGTAGGCAAAAGTTGCCCATGGACAAGTAAATGTGGTTTTATCCTGATCTTCAGGTGCTACCTGAATTTGATTATAACCACTAAATCCATCCAGAAATGAAAAGTACTTTTTGCCTGCTAATGTATCCAATACTTGATCGATAAAGGGCAAAGGAAAGTGATCCTTCAAAGTTGCTTTATTCAATTCCATGTAATCAATGCACACCATCCATTTATCATTCTTTTTGGGTACTATAACCAAGGGAGAAACCCATCGACTATTTGAAATTGGGTAAATGAAATTCACATTGAGTAGTTTTTGGAGCTCCTCTTTCACAATCTCCCTAATATTTGGATTCATCCTTATCTGAGGTTGTCTGATTCGTCTACTGTTTTCCTCAATATAGATATGATGGATGCAAGTCTTAGGGTCAATACCTTTAATATCAGTATACTCCCATGCAAATGCAACATAATATTTTTGCAAGATTTTGGTTAGCTCTTCCTGTTGTAACTTTTCCAAATTTTTGTTGATATTCAATGTTTTCCCTGGAAAAATTTCAACTGTAGAACTGCCAAACTCTTCCATAGAGTAGAGAGACATTTTCCTTGATGACAAATATTCAATATCAGAGTCTAACTGAAATTTTGTGTGGTCATATTCTGAAGATGTTTCAAAATTTTCTAATGTATTCAAAATTTAACTATCTTCACTAACTTCAGAGAGAGTAAAGACAGGTTGTATAGTATCTTCATCATCGACCCATTCATTGTCTCCTACTTTTGCAATTGCTTTTGCTGGAGGATACAAATTGAATTTCTTTGTTGAACTACCATCAGAAATGTACATGTCCCCAGATCTATAACTAATAAAAGCATCAATTGTGGCTAGCCAAGGTATTCCTAAGATGAGTGGGTGCCCTCCTAGATTACTCTTGGGAGTCAAGATCATGAAATCTATTGGATATTCCCAAGAATCTAAGGAGACCGAAATATCTTCTAGTACACCATCTGGTTTGATTACTAATCTATCTGCAAGTTGCAGTAAGATAGGTGTAAAAAGAAGATTAGGAAGTTTAAGTTGTTCCATAGTCTATCTACTCATAATGTTTATAGCAACTCCTAAGTCAATCAATGTATTTGGAATTTCTATCCCATTTATGTGTGTCTTGACAATTGGACTACCTGGATCTAAATATTTCTGCATGGTAATCTTTCCCATCATGATATCTTCTATTTTTCCTACCAGGTGGATTCTTTTTGTGTCTCTTGGTTTCCTACCTGGTCTTTTGATACTCAACTCCTTTATTGTTTTTTCTAGAATAGGAATCTCTCTAATGGCTTTTAGCAAGGGAATCTTGATACAGACATTCTTTAATTCATCTAGGAAATCATAGTTAGGCAACAAGATTTGTTTTTCCACCCCTTTGTCAATTTGTAATCTTTCAGGGAAAGGAGATGTGGATGTAGATACAGGTTGCTCAACTATAGGAGTTGTGGGGGTTGACTCTTTTTGTTTTTCTTTTTGAATGGTTGGGTTTTGAAGGGATGCTTCTTCAAAACTTTTATTGACTTTCAGAGAATCCTCCTCAGAAACATCTTGCTCTTGAACATCTATAGAAGGTTTTTCCCTTTCTAAAATCCTACCAGATCTAAGTTGAACATCATTAAGATCTAGAGGAACAATCATGTAGGTAGGAAATTGTTGTCCTTCTACTATGTAAGCATTCCGAGGGTTTTTGTTGTTGGGATTTGGTAATGGCTGGGCTGGTAATTTATTTGGCTTTTGTTGAAATGGAAGCAAGAGTTGAGGATTTTGATTTTGTTGAGAAGGTTGTTGTTGTGGAAATGGCAATGAAAGTTGTGAGCTTTGATTTGGAAGTTGTGGATTTTGTTGTTGATTTTGTGGGTTAGGATAACCCTGAAAAGATGGAGGATATTGATAAAATTGAGCAAATATCCCATAAGGATTTTGTACCCCTTGTGCCCATGATTGAGATTGATACTGATTTTGAGGTTGGAGCAAAGGTTGTTGCCAAGGATTCCAATTTGGTGGGAGCTAAAAATTCATAGGATTGTTAAGTCCTTGATTTTGTTGCCCTTGCCAAGGTCTTCTTGAAACAAAACAAAGGGATTCTACTGAATTTGGATCCTCCTGAAAGACAGCTTTGGGCCCTGGAATTGAAGGACAATCCTTGGTCTCATGACTTTCTGAGCAAATCATACATGTTTCTACAACTTTTGCATCCAAGGGGCATTCCCTTAGAGCATGTTTCTTTCTACATTTTGGGCAAAAGATGGCTAAGGCATCAAATTTTGTTTTTTGTTTGTTTTGAATTTTAAGGGTGTCTAGTTGTTCACTAAGGCTCCCTAGAATGTCGGTTTTGAACTCATCAAGCATATTGCCAATCTCTGCCCTACTTACTGATCCGGTTGCAAATCTATTTGCTCTAATAAGAGAAGGATTGATGAGCCCCAAATTTGGTAACATTTTGGGCTCATTTGGCCTAACTACCCTTGTTCAATCCTTCATTTTTCATAACTTATGCATTATTTTTTAGTATGTTTATGTCATTTGTACGAATAAGGGTAGTCACTATTCCTAGGTGGCTAACACGTGCTCATTTCAGGATTTTTTGACACATGTTGGAGCAAAACCGAGCAGACATGGGCTAGGAGATAGCCAAGCTTGGGTTGAGGATTCGTAGGGGGGTTGTCTATGGCATTAAATAGCCTCCCTCGGGATCTTCACCCCCAACTCCGAGCTCCAAAGGCCACCAAAACTGGATCTGGAAGGCAGCCAAACAGATTTCTTGGAAGGAGCTGTTCACTCACAGTTTGGGCAGCCAAGTCCCATAAATTTAGGAGGCCAGCTAGGGCCTCGTGGTGTATAAATGTTAAGGCCTCAGCCTTCGAAAAGGACTTTTTGAAAACTCTTGCACATTTTTCACTTCAGTGCCGCTAGCTCTGTTTTGTTCTTTTGTAGCCATTATTGGCATAAGTCTTGACTTATGATTATTTTTTGATAATGGGAAGCAGTCAGATTTAATATCAGCTCTGAGTTTTTTATAAGAGCCATAGCTCTCGGGGTTGGGCCCAACCTGAGAGCCTAGGGCCTCCTTCTTTGTATTGTTATCTTTCCTTTCAGCACTGTGATTTTCCTTTTATGCATTTGAAACGTGGTTTTGTTGAGCTAGATTTAGTTGTGTTGGTTAAGTAGGTCATTGTTGAGGAATATAATTGCTTCAGATATGTAGGATAGATTGATAGGATAATAATTGATGAAGCTCTAGAAAAAAGGGTTTCCTGCACTCTCAGTGTCACCTCTCCCTTATTGGATCAGGGGTTGGAATTGTAGAAATAGTGCTGCCCAACAAAAACACTAGTTTGCTTGACCATGCAATCTTAGGTGTAATGTTTTCATTTGTAGAAGTTAGTCATGCGTTCAGACCTTTTTAGATGTTTCTTTGATTAAGTGTTGTACATGGTTCTCTTTGGAAATAAAGCTGCTGTTCATTTGTTTCGTTGACAGTTCAGATAGATTAGCTAAGATTTTGATTGTATGCAGGATTTGGTTGATTCAGTTAAGTACACACCGTGCAGGGCATATCCATCTTTCTCTCATCCACCTAAGCTTCGTCCAAGCCAGAGGCTCCATCTCCTAGTTAGCTTCTTCATCTCACAACTACTCTTCTGTCCACGTAACCCTACCTTCCTGCTCTTCCTTGACCTTAGCCTCCTTTAAGCCAAGTGAACTATCCACACCCTCTCATCACTTCATCCATCAGTCACTGGGCCATCTCAGACCCCTACCCTACCTCTCTATCCATTCATGCATCCTCTTTCACTCACCCATCCTTTAAAATCCAACTTTAGAACATCCTGTAGAAATTTCTGAACATCCTGTAGAAATCCTTGAAACATCCTGTAGAACCCCTGCAGACTTCCTGTAGAAGCTCACAAGTGAGGTTGCTGGATAGCCAAACTTTGTGAAACTCTCTGGAAGGGTGTTAGGGACTCCTTAGACCTTCTCTGTGCCTTCCAAACCTTTTCCAAGCATTTCCCTCTCTTGATCCACTCCTGCACAGTGAAAAGCCAGTTAAAAGCACATGTATGATAATTCTGATAACTTAATCAAAAATAAAAAAATATGTGTTCTTTAGATAGAGATAGCATAAGCATGTGCATTTTACCTTTGTAGACGTAATGGCATATTTTTCAATAGTTTGCATCCTCTCCTTTGCATCAGTAGGACTAGCTGGTAGAATTAGGGTTTGCTAGGGTTTATGCTACTCTTTGACTTTCAGTTTCTTTCTGCAAGTAGATCAGATTCCTTTGAGATTAGCTTCCATCCATCAGGTACAAAGCTCCTTCTAAGAGCTCATAGAAGTTGGCTTGAGCCCCTAGCAGACTTGTGCCAGCTGACCAAGTGACAGCTGCGGCAAGAGCTAGTACTTGTGCATACAGCACCGTCGCTTCCAAGTTTGTTACGAACTACCGGGTTGATAAGAGTAAAGAAGGGAGTCCCAGGAGTTGCAGCATTATTTCTGCATAACTGGAGCCCACCATCTTTTTGGCACCGTTGCCGGGGAAGCGTCAGAGTATTCGTGATTGTTGCTTTTCTTCTATTTTTCTATACTCGCCTTCTGCTAAATAGTTTATTTCATTTCCATCCTGCAATTTCATTTCCGCAAAAGTAAAATAGATGTTTCCTGCTTTCATAGATTAGCATTTCAATTCTGCAATTTCAATTCTGCAAGCGTAGATTAGCAATTTCAATTCTGCAAGCGTAGATTAGCAATTTCAATTCTGCAAGTGTAGACTAGCATTTCATTCCTGCAATTTCATTTGAGCAACGTAGCTTAGTCCTTTCCTGCTTTCATTTCAATTCCGCATCTTCATTCCAGCAAGATAGCTAGTTGCAGTTCAATCTATTTTAGTTTTGCAGGTACAAGCAGAAAAAGAAAAAAGCAATCAAAAGCCTTTCCATTTCATGCCTCGTAGGAACAGAGATAAAACCGACAAATTCTTACCCAACACCCCCACCACTTCACTAAGTCACCCTTCTCTCTTCTTTGGTGACAGTGACCCAGAAGAACCTATAGGCGAGCCTCCTGAGATATACGAAGATCCTATACCAGAAGAAGAGTTAGAAACCACTCCACCTGAAGCCATGGCTGATAATGGAAGAGAAGATGAGAGAATAGAAGGTGCCTTTCCCATCCGAGAGACCAATGGAGACATGAAAATGAAAAACATAAGCCCCTCCGCTTTACCTCACTTCCATGGATTGACTACTGAAGACCCTGATACCTTCCTGTTTGAGTTTGCTGTCCTTTGTCGAACCTATGACTATACAGAAGATGAGCAAAAACTGAAACTCTTTCCCTCTACCCTCAAGGATGTAGCATTACGCTGGTTCATGGGATTACCTGGAAACAGTATCACCACTTGGGCTCAAATGCAGCAAGCTTTCAATACCAAATACCGGGACTACGGTAGGTTCAAGGAAGCCAAGGGAGATCTTTCGGATGACCATGGGAAATGATGAGTCTTTAGAAGATTATGAGGAAAGATTCCAACTTAGCTATAAACGGGCCAGGTGCACACTCGACCCTGAATCTCTCAAGTTGGTCCTGCTCCGAGGAGTCCCTGAAGACCTTCTAGATACCCTTCACATGCTAGCTGGAGGAGACATTTACCAACTACCTTATGAGGATATAAAGACTGTGTTTAGAAACCACTCTGGGGCAACCCGGAAAAGAGGAAGGGGAAACCCCCTTTCAGCTAGTGCTACTTTCTCCAAGCATGAGTTTGTTAATTAGCTGGAGGACCTCAAAAGTGAGGTGAGACAGATCATGCCATGTAGCTTGATACATTCCGAATCCAGCAAAAGAAAGAGGAAGCTGAGAGGGCTTTGGCCATCTTCTGTCCTAGGTGTACAAGGAAGCACCCTAAGAACGAGTGTCCATTACACTCGGTAGAGGTATGCTTCGTTTGTGAGGAGGACCACCCCACAAACCAATGCCCAACCTTACCTGGGTTTAAGGCCATGTACCAAGGAACTGAGGCACCCACTGAACCTCTCTACTTCCTCAACCAAAGGAGGCCGCATGGACCTAGACCTTACCAGCAGGGGATGCAAGGGACATCCCAAGCCTATTATAGCCCCAACCAATCTGCTCCTATGCCTTCTTGGGGTCCCCTTGCTCATCCTCCCTAGTCTGTGCCTCCTCCATGGTCTTACCCACCTCAATACCATACTCAGCCCACTACTCATTCGTTTCACTCACATGTCCAGCCACAGCCTCAGTGGAATGCACCTCAACCGGGGTGGAGGCCCTAGTACAACACTCCTCCTGCCATTTTTCCTCCACCACCAGCTCAACCACAACCATTACCTCCTGCTCCTCCAAGACAACCCCAAATGCCTGCTCAACCGAATTCAAACCCCAACAACCGACAGGCCCAACAGGTATATACCAGGGAAACAACCTGCCCTACCTATGCTGTGGAGATCCAGGAGATCAACCTGCTATCTGGAAGACTCTTCCGGATTGCCAACCTCCTCCCCTAGAGGACGAGGAAGATAAACAGGAAAGTGAACCCAAGACCACTCCACCCTTTCCCGAGAGACTAACAGTAACCACACAACCCGATCCAGAGGAGAATGAGCTTCTGGGAGAACTCAAACAGTTGTGTGTGAGAATACCACTTCTCCAAGCCATCAAAGATGTACCGATATACAACAAATTGGTTAAGGAAAAGTGTTTCAGGCACCCAGGCAGGTGAAAAAGAGATGCCTCGACCATCAATGTCATAGGACAACTGTCTGATCTTATGTTGGGGCAAGTAATCTGCCCAAAGTATCTGGATCCTGGGAGTCCTGTAGTTGATGTCCACATCAATGGCACCATCATACCCCACAATTTGATTGATTTAGGGGCTACCATTAATGTGATGACCAGGGATACCATGCTCAAACTCAACCTTCAGGGTTCCTTAAGGAAGACCTCGACGGTCCTGCAGTTGGCAGATCGCTCCACCGTGACTCCCGAAGGGATTGTGGAGGATGTCTTGGTCTCTGTTGACTCTTGGGAGTATCCTGCGGACTTCTTGGTTCTTCAGCCAAAGGTAAAGCTTACCGGATACCCCCTTATTTTGGGAAGACCTTGGTTAGCCACTGCGGATGCTTACATAAGCTGTCGAGCAGGAAACATGACCATCAAAAATGGTCCTATGTCCAAGCAGCTAGTCCTATACCCTCCTGCCCAACCTCTATTAGAGCATGACTTACCACTTTGGTTGGAATAAGGAGAAGAGGATGAGGTGTACTCTGCACCCTTGTGCACCTTAGAAACCACCAGGGGAGGTCCTCGAACTGAGGATTATTTGATTGAGGCCTTGATTCAGAACCCGCCTCCCAGTGCATTGTCCTTAGAGAAATTGGTGGAAGATACTCAAGCCAGCACCTTAGTGGACCTTTGTGTGACCGATCCACTCTCTCCCAGAGTAAAAAATGTGGAGTTTGGCCCTCGAGCGAACGTTAAAGATCAGCTCCTCCCTATCTCCTTCCCAGGAAAAGGAGCTGTATAGTCTGTTGGCTAGTCATCTAGATGCTTTCGCTTGGAGCTATAAGGAGATGAAAGGAGTCCATCCTTCGGTCTGTACCCATCACATCTACATCAAAGAAGATTGTAAACTGGTCAGGCAACCTCAAAGGAGAATGAATCCAGCCCTTAAGGACATTGTCAAAGAAGAACTGCAAAAACTGGTGGATGCAGGATTCATCTACCCCATCTCGGATAGCGAGTGGGTGTCCCCTCTAGTGTTGGTACCCAAGAAAAATGGAAAGTGGAGAATCTGTGTGGACTACCGAGAACTGAACAAAGCCACCAAGAAAGACCACTTTCCTCTGCCTTTCAAGATCAAGTGCTGGATGGACTAGCAGGGAAGAAGTTTTTCTCTTTCCTAGATGGGTTCAGCGGGTATAACCAGATCCAGATCATCCCAGAAGACCAAGATAAGACCACCTTCACTTGTCCTTGGGGTACCTTTGCTTACCGAGTCCTTCCCTTTGGGCTATGCAACACTCCTGCCACTTTCCAAAGAGCAGTATTGAGCATCTTTTCTGAGCTGGTCCATGATTCAGTGGAAATCTATATGGATGACTTCACTCCCTATGGGTCCAACTTCCAAGAAGCATTGTCCAATCTGGGAAAAGTCTTAACCAAGTGCATTGAGATGAACTTGTCCCTTAGTCCTGAAAAATGTGAATTGTTGATGACTGAAGGGACTGTGCTAGGACATACCATTTCTCGCCAAGGATTGCAAGTGGATCCTAATAAAATTGCTCTCATAAAAAAGGTTCCACCTCCTCAGAAAGTAAGAGATGTTCGGAGTTTCCTAGGCTTAGCAAGATATTATAGAAGATTTATTAAAGACTTCAGTAAGCTAGCCTCGCCACTGTTTGGCCTCTTAGCAAAAGATGTTGAGTTCAAATGGACGGACGACTGTCAAAGGGCTCTGAATGAATTAAAGGATAAGTTGGTGTCCGCCCCGATATTAAGAGGTCCAAACTGGGCCCTACCTTTCCACATCCACACTGATGCCTCGAACAAAGCCATAGGGGCAGCCTTAGGACAGGTTGAACAAAAACTCCGATATGCCATATACTTTGTCAGCAAAAACTTATCCAAGGCAGAACTAAACTATACTGTAACTGAGAAAGAGTTCTTGGCCGTGGTCCATGCCCTGAACAAGTTCCGACACTACATCACTGACTATCAAACATTTGTACATCTGATCATGCTGCAATTAGATATTTAATGAATAAACCAGATGTGAATGCTCGTATTATTAGATGGTTACTTCTGTTGCAGGAGTTTGATTTGACTATCGTTGACAAACCAGGTAAAGAAAATGTTGTTGCTGACTTCTTGTCTAGACTGGATTTACCTGCAGGTGAAGATGGAATAGTGGACGACCAGATGCCAGATGAACATCTGTTTGCTATCTCAATACTCTCTCCATGGTTTGCTGATATAGCAAACTATCTAGTCTCAAAACAGTTCCCTCCGCATCTATCTTCCAAAGAGAAAAGCGGAATTGTAAGGAAGAGTGCCTCATTCACTTGGATCGGGGACAACCTATTCAAACTTGGCCCCGATCAGATATTAAGACGTTGTGTAAGGGAGGAGGAAGTCTTTGACATCCTCCTAACTTGTCATGACGGGCCTTGTGGAGGACATTTTGCAGCCAAGAGGACTGCCTTTAAAATTCTACAGGCAGGCTACTATTGGCCCACACTTCATCAAGATGTCAAGAGATATATTAGCCAATGTGACCGATGCCAAAGGATGGGGAAGCCAACCCCAAGGGACGAAATGCCTCTCCAACCTCAAGTGACTCTTGAACCATTTGAGAAGTGGGGCATGGATTTTGTGGGTTCTATCAATCCTCCTTCAAGGCAAAGGTCTTACATCATTGTGTGCACAGACTATCTGACAAAGTGGGCAGAAACCAAGGCAATCAAAGCAGCGACAGAAGAGAAGGTGGCTGATTTTTTAAGGGAAAACATCTTCTACAAATTTGGCTACCCAAGAGAGTTAGTCACCGATCAAGGAAGCTAGTTCACTTCCAACTTAATTGAAGATTTGCTTGCTCATCACAAGATCAAGCATAGGACTTCCACCCCCTATCATCCTCAAGCAAATGGGCAGGTGGAAGTCACCAATAGAGCATTAGAAGGGATTTTGACTAAGGTGGTGAGCAGCAGCAGAAAGGATTGGGCATATCGCCTGGTTGAGGCCACCTGGGCTTACAACACCACTTGGAAGACCACAATCGGCTTCACACCTTATGAACTGGTCTATGGGAAGAGAGCTTTGTTGTCAATTGAGTTCGAGTACAACACATTGAGGATGGCAGCCCAGCTGGACCTAGATCTCAGCCATGCCCAACAAGAAAGGTTATTGCAGCTGAATGGGCTAGATGAACACAGAATGCAGGCCCTTCTCCACTCAGAAGTGGTTCAACTTCAGAGGAAGATATGGCATGACCGGCACCTCAATGACAAGCAATTCCAACCGGGAGATTGGGCGCTGCTGTATGATTCCAGACACAAAGATTTCAAGGGGAAGCTGAGGACAAGATAGCTAGGACCATATGTAGTGGAGAAGTGTAATGATAATGGGTCCATTCTTATTCGGACCATCGATGAGGAAGCCATCCCCATGCTCGTCAATGGGCATCGACTAAAGATCTACAGGGAACCTCTTTCGAGGCAAGAGTTCATAAAAACTGTGGAAAAATCAGTGCTGGTCATAGAGAAGGGTTCTGCCTCTGTTTTGGGCATACCCTGAGCATAAAAAAAAAAAAAAAAAAAAAAAAATGATAAAAAAGACCCTTGGGTGAAAACCTCTCTGAGGCGCCCAAGGCAGATGGTAGGGGTGAAAACCTCATTGAGGCGCCCCTGCTGTCTCTCTCTGAAAAAAGTGGAATAAAAAAAAAACAAAAAAGACCCTTGGGTGAAAACCTCTGAGAGGTGCCCAAGGCAGATAGTAGAGGTGAAAACCTCATTGAGGCACCCCTGCTATCTCCTCAAAAAAAAAAAAAAATAAAAGAAAAAAAAAACAAAGGAAAAGAAAAAAGAAGAAAAAAGGAGGCAGAAACAGAAAAACAGGCTCCAGCTTTGGAAATTAATGCAGGTTGCAGGTATTCCATGCAGAAAAGGAGGCCTCTCAACTCAAGGATAAGGGTCCCTACCATGCTACCAGGTGACCTCACCAGCACTCCCTCCAGAAACACTCATCTCTTCCAAGGTTTGGGCACGATCTGGTCATAGTTTAGCCTCCTACAGGAAGCTACAGGACTTTCTACAGGGAGTTCTGTATTTCTACAGGAAACTTCCTGTAGAATCTTGGGACGGGCCAGGACCGACTGTGTAGAAGAATTTGAAGCCTGAAGTCCAAAAAGGAGACATGCAACCAACGTTTTTCTCTATCACCCACTGCTGTCGCCTCCTTCCACCACCATTGCTGCCATATGATTGAAATACCTGCACAGTCAAACCAGAACGTTGGACTCTCAGAAGAAATAATTTTCAAATGAAAAATAAGGCATGCAGAGGCCCAATGCGCTACCTATCAAGGCAATCCGAGGACCCTGCAACCGTGAACGTGACTCCAACTTTTCGGCATGCACCCTAGGAGGAGAAACGGCTACAGGATGTCCTACAGGAATCCTGTAGTAGTTGATCTGGCTAGAGCACACGGCATGAAGATACCTGAAACTCATGAGTCGGCGCATGCACCATCCACAGCCAGGCAACCGGTCCCGTAACCAGTAGCAGTCAACGAAAAGGAGCTCCCGTGCCTGTGCACGAAGCGGCAGCAAGCAGATCCATCACCCTCGTCCTAAAGCATGAGAAAAATGACGTCCACGGTCGCACAGGTAAGTGCCTCACCCTGTTTCGTCAAATTACATGAACAATGCTCTAAAATGTGTGTAAATATGAAAATGAATGGGTTGAGCAAGTCGGGTAGCCATTCAACTGGCCACCACAACCAGCCCGACGGCCTCGTCCGATCCAAAAAGCCTTAGGTGTGTCGACGAGATAGGAAATGGACATGTGGGAAGCGTCCAGTCGGAGAGAAGCGGCGATCTAACAGGAGTGGCGGCGGTAGATATGCAGGGAATGATTCGGCGGTCAGGCAGACATGCAGTGGAATGATAGCAGGTGACGTCGGCCAACGGGCCGACGGGGACAGCTCACCCCCGCACCACGAGTTCCGCAGAGATTCAAATCCACCGGCTAGATTGCGTATGGCGCACCACACTCATTTATTCTTAACCGCTTTGCAGCCGAGTACGCATCCGCAATTCGCTGAAGGCTGTTGCTCTGAGTTCTCGGCCTGTTCAAACGTCCTGTTGTTGCACAGAAGGCCCAGAACCACTGAAGCGCTCCCCAGAACCCGTGCACGACTTCTACAGGAAGCTGCACTACAGGAAGCTCGACGTTACGAAGGAAATTAAACTGTTCACGTCAAAGGTGGCAAGTATGGAATGAGGTAAGCCTGAACATAGTCCTCCCATGCAATTGGTTCGAAAGGTGGTGAAGTCGACGTATTAAAGGGGTAGAAAACCGTAAATTATAGTCTGTGCATGAATATGCAAGCGTCTTCTTATTTCTGCATGAGAATTGTCGTCGTAGTGTGTATGCGGGATTTTCTACACGGTTTGGTTCATAATTGAGCCACTGTTAAGGCTCACCTATAGACAGTCGTGAATTTATAAACTGTGTGCATGATAGAGGCGTAACTCTGCGCTCTGTCTAAGGAAATCCCAAAGATCCATCTTTTTATACGCGTCAGCCAGCTCAGGCCAACACAACAAGCTTTTACCATGCCGGGTGGGTTCAATAGGAAAGAGCCTACATACTCAAAGAAGCTACGGGAAACCCCTGAGGCGGTAGACCTGTTTTCTCGTGCATGGTGGATGTCATTCTGTGACAAGCTTCAAGGTCACGATGACGAGGTTGCAGAAGAATTCCTGCGATCTTGCAGCCAAAGCCAAAAACGTTGGCTGTTGTCAACTTCAGAGGTTTGACCCTCAGACTCACCCCACAGTTCATTAGCAGAGTCACTGATCTAACGATGGGGGTACCTTGGGATAAGGAGGAGAGAAAACTGGGCGAGAAGGCTAAGAAGGAGTTCTTTTTGCCGGAGGAGCAATTCTCAGAAGACAAGAATGGAGTTAGAAGAACCAGCCTACAGCCATTCTGGAGTGAGGTCAGCCTCCAAATTATGAAGTATATCACGTGCGAGGGGCGATTCAGCATCGTGTATGGATATCATTTCCGGCTGCTCACAGAACTTAGGCACCAAATGGACCTACCCTCAGAGAAAAATTTGAGCATTCCTTACTTCCTCCTGCAGTCCATGACTGAGTGTGCCACTAAATTGAGAGAGGGGACGCCAGACCAGATAGCCCATCATGGGCTAATTAAGCTCCTCGTGGAAGATGCACTCCACACGTACACCGTCCCTCTCTCCTGGGAAACCTTTCAAAATTTGACTAAGGATGATGACATCCGAGTGCTGGCTGAGGAGCTCACCTCCTCGAGTAGTGAGGAAGAGAAGAAAGAAAAAGGCCAAGAAACCATGGCCAAAGCACCAAAGAAAGAGCACAAGGGAAAACAAGAGAAAAACCAAGCTGCCAAAACAGAGGGTGACAAAACCACACTAACACCCAGGGAGAAATGACTACAGAGCAGGGTGGAAAGGACTGAAAAAGTCCATGTCAGTGAGGGCACCTCTAAGGCAACCTCAGCAAAATTGAAAGAAAAAGCACCCTCAGCCAAGCAGGCTAAAATGGTGCCATCTGTTTTTACAGGAAAGTTAAAAACGACTTCTACAGGAAGCCAGAAATCAGCCACTACATGGCTTTCTACAGGAATTCCTGAGAAAAGAACACAGAAGGAGAAGACGGCCGAAATTCTTGCTCGGGAGGCAGCAGCTGTGCTGGCCACCCTAAGTACCTCTCCCAAGCCAAAGGAGAAATGCAAAAGGGAGACTCCTCTGCATTTCAAAGTGAGGAGAAGTGTAAGAATTAAAACCGCCAGGCCCCAACCTCCGTCTAAAGACCCAATTACCATCGAAGACACCCCTACCTCGCCAAAGGAGAAGTCCCCCTCAAAAGTATCAGTCACTTATGAGCGGGGGAGCCCCAAGACAACTACCTAGATGGAGAGAATGGAAAGGTCAGCATCAAAAACCCCTCTACAGGATGCTGAAGCAGTTCTACAGGAAACATTAGCTAGGCTCAAGGAGACCGAAAGAATGTAGGGGGAGGCAGCTACATCACCACAAAGGGAAGAAGAGGTAGAACACATTATGGAGCCTAGCCCCCAGCCTAGCTTGAGCTCTTATTATAACTTTTTGGAGGTTGGGAAAATTATTCCACAAAAATTCACAGTGCTGCTTTTCTTTGCGCTGGAGGAAGAACGAGTGAGTACCCACACATGGATGAGGATAACTAAATCTAAAGGAGTAGCAGATATAGGCCCCTTGGAGGAACAACTCAAGGAGGCCAGAAGGGAATTACCTATGGCCAAACACGTGGGAAACTGCCAGCGAGTATTTCTACAGGAAGAGAATGAGAAGCTCAAACTGCAGCTACAGGAACAAAGGAAAGAAAGGGGCACAACATCAGAGGAAACTACAGCAGAACCTCAAGACAAAGAAGGAATGCAAGCTGGTCTTGAAGAACTAAACCAGCATCTACAGGAAAGGGAATTGCAAGCAAACATTGAGATACAAGCTCTCAAACAACAGTTGCAAGAAAAAGAGGCACAACTGGCCTGCATGGCCAGTTGGGCTATGGATGCTCTATAATGTAGGCAGCCGGCCAAATCTTATGGCCTATACCTACGGGACCAGTGGCTGAAATTCCAGATTAATGCATTAGCACAGAGGGGTATCTCCCAGATCCAAAACCCCCAGCAGTTCACAGATTTATGCAACAACAGCTCCACAGAGGACAAGGCCAAGCTATCAGAGTTCTACCTCCATAATTTGGCCCTTCCTAATGTAACTTCATGGGATCCCAACACAGTTGTGGGAGATATGCAGCTGATGACATTTACCTCATGGTTAAACCACGAAGAAAAGAGAGCGACAAAGGTCAAAGATGTTATGAACCGAGAGTTACATGAACCACTGTTAATTAGAGCAGAGCCAGGGGACCCCACTGCATTGATATCCGCCAACCAACACCTAGCACCCAACCCTCAGGCTTTACTAAAATACATGGATCAGCAGGCTCAGGCTATAGCACATTTCGAGGATATGGAGCGACTATTAGGGGACAATTGTGTTCATGCTTGCACTCGGAGGTGGAACACATTGTCCCACAGCCTCAAAATCAGGGAGTATCACACTCCAACTAGAATGAGGGAGGGCCTAGTACGGGTACCTCTCTACAAGAAGTCCATGCAGAACCTCCAGGCCAGCTGGATTGGCCTCAAGCTAAGCCCACCTTTACTTTTGGGATTGGTAGAAGGAAGCACAGAAAAAGAAGAGCATAAGCAATGGGAAGAGGTGGAAAAGAAGGCTGGGTTCCATGACAGTGAGGAGGATACTACTTTAGAAGCCTCGGATGTGAGAGTGGCGGTTAAAGCAATGAAGGACGAGGAGCTGGATTAGTTGCTCAGGGATGAGCAATCATTTTAGCAGGGGGGTGATGATGAGCCCCAAATTTGGTAACATTTTGGGCTCATTTGGCCTAACTACCCTTGTTCAATCCTTCATTTTTCATAACTTATGCATTATTTTTTAGTATGTTTATGTCATTTGTACGAATAAGGGTAGTCACTATTCCTAGGTGGCTAACACGTGCTCATTTCAGGATTTTTTGACACATGTTGGAGCAAAACCGAGCAGACATGGGCTAGGAGACAGCCAAGCTTGGGTTGAGGATTCGTAGGGGGGTTGTCTATGGCATTAAATAGCTTCCCTCGGGATCTTCACCCCCAACTCCGAGCTCCAAAGGCCACCAAAACCGGATCTAGAAGGAAGCCAAACAGATTTCTTGGAAGGAGCTGTTCACTCACAGTTTGGGCAGCCAAGTCCCATAGATTTAGGAGGCCAGCTAGGGCCTCGTGGTGTATAAATGTTAAGGCCTCAGCCTTCGAAAAGGACTTTTTGAAAACTCTTGCACATTTTGCACTTCAGTGCTGCTAGCTCTGTTTTGTTCTTTTGTAGCCATTATTGGCATAACTCTTGACTTATGATTATTTTTTGATAATGGGAAGCAGTCAGATTTGATATCAGCTCTGAGTTTTTTATAGGAGCCATAGCTCTCGGGGTTGGGCCCAACCTGAGAGCCTAGGGCCTCCTTCTTTGTATTGTTATCTTTCCTTTCAGCACTGTGATTTTCCTTTTATGCATTTGAAACGTGGTTTTGTTGAGCTAGATTTAGTTGTGTTGGTTAAGTAGGTCATTGTTGAGGAATAGAATTGCTTCAGATGTGTAGGATAGATTGATAGGATAATAATTGATGAAGCTCTAGAAAAAAGGGTTGCCTCCACTCTCAGTGTCACCTCTCCCTTATTGGATCAGGGGTTGGAATTGTAGAAACAGTGCTGCCCAACAAAAACACTAGTTTGCTTGACCATGCAATCTTTGGTGTAATGCTTTCATTTGTAGAAGTTAGTCATGCGTTCAGACCTTTTTAGATGTTTCTTTGATTAAGTGTTGTACATGGTTCTCTTTGGAAATAAAGCTGCTGTTCATTTGTTTCGTTGACAATTCGGATAGATTAGCTAAGATTTTGATTGTATGCAGGATTTGGTTGATTCAGTTAAGTATACACCGTGCAGGGCATATCCATCTTTCTCTCATCTACCTAAGCTTCGTCCAGGCTAGCGGCTCCATCTCCTAGTTAGCTTCTTCGTCTCACAACTACTCTTCTGTACACGTAACCCTACCTTCCTGCTCTTCCTTGACCTTAGCCTCCTTTAAGACAAGTGAACTGTCCACACCCTCTCATCACTTCATCCATTAGTCACTGGGCCATCTCAGACCCCTACCCTACCTCTCTATCCATTCATGCATCCTCTTTCACTCACCCATCCTTTAAAATCCAACTTTAGAACATCCTGTAGAAATTTCTGAACATCCTGTAGAAATCCCTGAAACATCCCGTAGAACCCCTGCAGACTTCCTGTAGAAGCTCACAAGTGAGGTTGCTGGATAGCCAAACTTTGTGAAACTCTCTAGAAGGGTGTTAGGGACTCCTTAGACCTTCTCTGTGCCTTCCCAACCTTTTCCAAGCATTTCCCTCTCTTGATCCACTCCTGCACAGTGAAAAGCCAGTTAAAAGCACATGTATGATAATTCTGATAACTTAATCAAAAATACAAAAAGATGTGTTCTTTAGATAGAGATAGCATAGGCATGTGAATTTTACCTTTGTAGACGTAATGGCATCTTTTTCAATAGTTTGCATCCTCTCCTTTGCATCAGTAGGACTAGCTGGTAGAATTAGGGTTCGCTAGGGTTTATGCTACTCTTTGACTTTCAGTTTCTTTCTGCAAGTAGATCAGCTTCCTTTGAGATTAGCTTCCATCCATCAGGTACAAAGCTTCTTCTAAGAGCTCATAGAAGTTGGCTTGAGCCCCTAGCAGACTTGTTCCAGCTAACCAAGTGACAGCTGCGGCAAGAGCTAGTACTTGTGCATACAGCACCGTCGCTTCCAAGTTTGTTACGAACTACTTGGTTGATAAGAGTAAAGAAGGGAGTCCCAGGAGTTGTAGCATTATTGCTGCAATACTGGAGCCCACCATCTTTTTGGCATCGTTGCCGGTTTTATCTCTGTTCCTACGAGGCATGAAAAAGATGGTGGGCTCCAGTATTGCAGCAATAATGCTGCAACTCCTGGGACTCCCTTCTTTACTCTTATCAACCCGGTAGTTCGTAACAAACTTGGAAGCGACGGTGCTGTATGCACAAGTACTAGCTCTTGCCGCAGCTGTCACTTGGTCAGCTGGCACAAGTCCGCTAGGGGCTCAAGCCAACTTCTATGAGCTCTTAGAAGAAGCTTTGTACCTGATGGATGGAAGCTAACTCAAAGGAAGCTGATCTACTTGCAGAAAGAAACTGAAAGTCAAAGAGTAGCATAAACCCTAGCAAACCCTAATTCTACCAGCTAGTCCTACTGATGCAAAGGAGAGGATGCAAACTATTGAAAAAGATGCCATTACGTCTACAAAGGTAAAATGCACATGCCTATGCTATCTCTATCTAAAGAACACATCTTTTTGTATTTTTGATTAAGTTATCAGAATTATGATACATGTGCTTTTAACTGGCTTTTCACTGTGCAGGAGTGGATCAAGAGAGGGAAATGCTTGGAAAAGGTTGGGAAGGTGCAGAGAAGGTCTAAGGAGTCCCTAACACCCTTCCAGAGAGTTTCACAAAGTTTGGCTATCCAGCAACCTCACTTGTGAGCTTCTATAGGAAGTCTGTAGGGGTTCTACAGGATGTTTCAGGGATTTCTACAGGATGTTCAAAAATTTCTACAGGATGTTCTAAAGTTGGATTTTAAAGGATGGGTGAGTGAAAGAGGATGCATGAATGGATAGAGAGGTAGGGTAGGGGTCTGAGATGGCCCAGTGATTGATGGATGAAGTGATGAGAGGGTGTGGACAGTTCACTTGGCTTAAAGGAGGCTAAGGTCAAGGAAGAGCAAGAAGGTAGGGTTACGTGGACAGAAGAGTAGTTGTGAGACGAAGAAGCTAACTAGGAGATGGAGCCGCTGGCCTGGACGAAGCTTAGGTGGATGAGAGAAAGATGGATATGCCCTGCACGGTGTGTACTTAACTGAATCAACCAAATCCTGCATACAATCAAAATCTTAGCTAATCTATCCGAATTGTCAACGAAACAAATGAACAACAGCTTTATTTCCAAAGAGAACCATGTACAACACTTAATCAAAGAAACATCTAAAAAGGTCTGAACGCATGACTAACTTATACAAATGAAAACATTACACCAAAGATTGCATGGTCAAGCAAACTAGTGTTTTTGTTGGGCAGCACTGTTTCTACAATTCCAACCCCTGATCCAATAAGGGAGAGGTGACACTGAGAGTGTAGGCAACCCTTTTTTCTAGAGCTTCATCAATTATTATCCTATCAATCTATTCTACAAATCTGAAGCAATTCTATTCCTCAACAATGACCTACTTAACCAACACAACTAAATCTAGCTCAACAAAACCACGTTTCAAATGCATAAAAGGAAAATCACAGTGCTGAAAGGAAAGATAACAATACAAAGAAGGAGGCCCTAGGCTCTCAGGTTGGGCCCAACCCTGAGAGATATGGATCCTATAAAAAACTCATAGCTGATATCAAATCTGACTGCTTCCCATTATCAAAAAATAATCATAAGCCAAGAGTTATGCCAATAATGGCTACAAAAGAACAAAACAGAGCTAGCAGCACTGAAGTGCAAAATGTGCAAGAGTTTTCAAAAAGTCCTTTTCGAAGGCTAAGACCTTAACATTTATACACCACGAGGCCCTAGCTGGCCTCCTAAATCTATGGGACTTGGCTGCCCAAACTGTGAGTGAACAACTCCTTCCAAGAAATCTGTTTGGCTGCCTTCTAGATCCGGTTTTGGTGGCCTTTGGAGCTCGGAGTTTGGGGTGAAGATCCCGAGGGAGGCTATTTAATGCCATAGACAACCCCCCTACGAATCCTCAACCCAAGCTTGGCTGTCTCCTAGCCCATGTCTGCTCGGTTTTGCTCCAACATGTGTAAAAAAATCCTGAAATGAGCACGTGTTAGCCACCTAGGAATAGTGACTACCCTTATTCGTACAAATGACATAAACATACTAAAAAATAATGCATAAGTTATGAAAAATGAAGGATTGAACAAGGGTAGTTAGGCCAAATGAGCCCAAAATGTTACCAAATTTGGGGCTCATCAAGGATCTCTAGGCCCTTTTCCAGTTTTAGATTTTCCCCTTGAGAGATGGACACATAGTTCTGCTATGTCATGTAGTGGAAGTTGAGAAATTTCTCCCTTCCCATCATGTTTAAAATATCTATCCATTCATCTCCAATGGCTTTCAATAGAAGATCTTTCAAGGTTTCCTCATCTAAGTTGTTCATTTTTGCTCTCTTTAAGTTGTATTGAAATCTTTCAAGTAAATCCTCCAAGTTATCATCTTCTTTTTGCATCATTTTTAATACCTCATCCTTATGATTAGTGGGCATACAATAATCCAGATATCTATCCAAAAATGTTTGCTTCATATCATTCCAAGTCCTAATAGATTGAGTGACTAATCCCATGAACCATTGAGAGCAGCCCCTTTCAATGTTGAAGGAAACAGTTTGAGTTTTTGAGAGTCTTCTAGATAGTCATAGGTTTGGCACAAGACTTCAAACTCAAATAGAAATGTTTCAGGATCCTCACTTTGCAACCCATAAAAGTTTGGGAGGACAAATGGTGAAATGTTTTTCATTGTTGTATGGCTTTCCTCATCGACTATAGGGAATCCAAATGAGTTATCTCCTTCCATATTTCCCCCATTATTACCTCTACCTCCTCCATTGTTACCTCCATTATTTCCTCTACCACCACCTCCATTGTTTCCTCTACCTCTACCTCTACCCCCTCCTCCAAATAGTGAAAATTCTCCATCTAGTACTTCTTCTACCATGATAGTTTCCTCAGGGTCTTCTGGTTCTTCTATTAATGGCTGATGAGAGAGAGTCTCTTCCTCTTCTTCTTCTCTAGGTGATTCTACTTCTTTTACTGCAATATGTTCCCCTATAGAGGTGAAGAAGGGTTCTTCTCCTAGATCATATTTAGTAGATAGTGTGGGAGAATCTTCTAATTTAGTTGCTGCCCCTTGAATTCCAGGAATCCTAAGGCTGGAAGTATGAGTCTGGGATGGAGGTGTATCTTGTCTATGCCTTGAAGTAGTTGGAGTTGTAAAAATCGAACTTTTCCCCTAGCTAGAAACCTTCCCCTAGAATATCTTGCTCTATGCATGTCATTTTTTTTTTAATGATTTTTTTAGTTGGGCTAATAATCCTTTTTCTGATCTTCCAGATCACACTAGTTGCAAGAAGAGAGCATACTCAAGAAATTATTGAACTAATAACCCTCTTTTCTGATCCTCTAGATCACACTAGGTGCAAGAGGAGAGCATCCTTCAAGAAATTATCAATTTTCCCCTATTTTTTATGTAAGAGATAGGCTACCTAGTTACACTTCCTCGGCAATGGCGCCAAAATGTTTAGTCAATTTAGTGTGTCCTAAATTGCTGCATTAATTATCAATATGGGAGTCGTAAACCGATGAAGTGCGGTGCACTGTATGTGCAAGACAACCTCTTTCTTACTTTATTGTTTTCAGTTTTTATCTTATTTTTGGGGTTTTGTTCTTGTTGGTCTCCTAAAGTGTCTAATGAAAATGGAAATCCTATTCTAAGGTCTTAAGAATACTTTTAAAGGTCAAGTATGGATGTAGAATTTAAGACAAGGTTTATCCCTCTTGTGGTAATTTCCAAACTTAGCACTTCAAAGATCTCAAAACATGCTCTTTATAAAATCAGAATTTGAACAAAAGTGTAAACATGCAGCTACTTAAATCAAGTAAATGATGAATTTCTGAACATGAGGTTATTGTCTCTGCTTTCCATCTAATTACAGAAATAAAATATAAACCACTGCACTCGAAACCAAAAATACAGAAGCTGGAAACTAGTCACTGATTTCATCCATAATTCCAATATTTCGTCAATTAACTTCTAAAACGGGGTTAAGCTAAAGACACCAGAAATAACGTCATATGGCATGAAAGAATGACATTTAAACTATTCTACTTGCAGTCTAATGAAAGCAAAATCAAATTACTTCACCTACAATCTGATAGCTCGCCAATTAACTTCTAAAACGGGGTTAAGCTAAAGGCATTGGAGATAACGTCATGTAGCATAAAGAACTGATATCTAAACTGTTTACTTGCAAACTAATGAAAGCAAAATCAAATTACTTCACCTACAATCCGATAGCTCGCCAATTAACTTCTAAAATGGGGTTAAGCTAAAGGCACCGGAGATAACGTCATGTAGCATGAAGAAATTGATATCTAAACTATCTAAAAGCAGTAAACAAATCTTCACTGAAATCAAAGCATAACAACTGGAATTAAAAACTAAAGTTTAGTAGAGGAAGCAAATCTCAGGTCACCACTTGATGCAAAAACTATATTAAAAAGCTCGAGCATAACCTATCCTGAAATGCACTGATCAATGTTAGTGAAAAATATAACAATGCTGCAAAATCATGTACAGGAGTAAAAACAATTAATACCATAAACAAATTATGAGAAATGTACAGTTGAAATGAGAGAAAACACGCATGAAAACTATACAAAAACGAAAGGCAAAACCTCAGCCAGCAGGGGCCCTCTGCTCAGCCTTGGATTAATATGCTGTCACTTCAAAACCACGCTTTAAATAGTCATAAGAAAACAGAGTTTTTGTATTATAAAACAAAGGATATGTCTCTTGGTTACAACAGCAAAATAACGCTAAAACAACAGCATCAAGACTAACTACTTGTGTTGCAAACACTTATACTTATAGGAGAAATAGATAACTGTCTTTTGGAGAAAAATCTTCAGTAGAGGACACGTAAACAAGACAGAATCCGGAAGTTCAGCCTCTTGGTTGCCATAAACATTAAATCTACGAAAGGTGGGTGTTAGATTGCATCATGGAGATGGCCTGCAGATGGAAAAAGTGGATCCATGAACTTAGGAACGGTCTCGGACTTTTTTTACGTGCTGGAATAGAGTCCTAATTGACGTAGGACTCTTTGTTGACCGTCCTTTGACCGATGCCTTCCTTCACGAATTCGGCTAAATAGATAGGACCTTGTCCATGTGTGGATCATTTCTGAGCTATGCATGTGCCTCGTTTCTTGTGTCGACACGTCTAACCTATAGAACAATGGAAACAGCTGTGGAATTGTGAGCCGCGGAAAGTGGCTACATTCCGTAGCTGATGAACAAAATCTAAATCAAGTAGCACACACAAGGATATAGTTTTAAAATCACTTAAATCACTCCTAAAATCAATATGTAACAATCTTTGATAGCTTATGAGGCACTGATGTGGGAAAATAGAAGAGAAAAGGTTTAGGAAATTATGTAGAAGAGAGGTAGTTCTAGGGCTCAACAAGTACCTGGATCTACCGCGATCCACTGATCTTTATCCACCAGCAGGCCCTCCATCTTGAGTTTCCACAACTCAAAACTCTAACCATTAAATTTCTCGATCTCTATCTTTCCACTGCTCGCCATCCTCTTTCACCACAAGAATCGATCCTACAAATCTCCCACTAAAAAGGGTCTACCACATGCCCGAGCAAAACCCCTCAGTAGCAAAGGCATCCCCTTGAAGCCAAAACTACTCGATACCAAATGTAGGTTTTAACCCCGTACAGAAATTACCTGCATACGAATTCTAAAAACAAAAAATAAACAATGGCGAGAGAAAAACACATAAAACAAATATACACAGAGATTTTCCCCCGGATCCCAAAACCAAGACTACCAGATTGATTTTTCATTATGTTCCTTTCAATGTTACAACACACACACACACACACACATAAATATATATACACATGCCAAAGCATCATAAACCCCAATCCATTAAACCTAGATTAGAACATAGTCGTAGTTCCCTTGATCGGATCTACAAAATACCATGGAACGAAAACCATCGCGCCAAAAACCATGTGCGAAATCCATGCACAAAACCATAGGTAGGTCCGACCACCTAATATAGGGTCAAAAAAAAAATCCCGGGGGCCCCTGTCCCCTCAAACCCCCCGACAGGGGGGGCTACCGCCCCCCTAGTGACCCCAACATTTATTAATCAATACAATTGTTATAACATACGTATAATATATGTATGTAGTTGTTCATGTGAATGTATGTTTCTATTAAGATATTATGGACCCCAAATGTATATTTTTCATACATTATGATCCAAGATTAAGGCATGCATTTGATGATGAATTAGTGGATACTGAGAAAAACAATGATGGCCAATAAAATGAAAGAGAGGGATTAGAGAACATCGAAGAAATTGACATCCATGATGATGCTGAAGATGGTTATGTTCAAGCACAAGAAGACAACATTAATACATAGTTACATGATTTTATGAAAGACAACAATATGGATGGCATAAAAATGATGATCCAAACACATCTGGTAACAATATGGATGGTTTAAAGTCAGATTTCAATGATGATGAAGATGATGCAAGTCAAGACGAGGCTGGCGATAATATTAACTACTTGAAAGATCATATGGACATTGAAAATGATACACTGGATGTCATTGTTGTAGATAATGATGTTAATGACCAAGACTTCTAAATTTTCAGAATTATTTGTAATTTGTGTTTAAAAAGTTATGATTCTTATAGCCTAAACTTTGAAATGCTTTAGTATTCTTTGTGTCAATACAAAATACCTATTGCAATATCATTAAAGTGTTCAAGATATGATATGATTTGTTTGGCAGAAAAAATTAGGATTACTTGAATGCTTCTTCCATTCATTTTGTATCAACATATGTTCACGAAGACATAAAAGTTAATAAAATATTAATTCTTGTATCTCACAATGATTTGAATAAGCAACTTTGTTAACTTCATTATTTTTATATTGTTTGCATTTTAATGTTGGTCAACCTTATCTTACATTTAATTATTGGTCTAGGTAGGCTTTAATTTTTACAATAATGTCGTGCAAAGTCTATGCTAATGCAGATGATGACTAGTATAAAATAATCTCAATCCAAAGTTGTTGCACACACACTCTCAACACAGATTCAATGTGAAGAAATACTTCAAAATAAGCTACTCTGTCATTCAACCACTCTCACAACACTCCTGAAAACCATCACTCATTCAATCTACACACAAAAAGGAAGTGCAATTGATCTGCAATTGATCAGAAGTGAGGCTTAGAGAGCCTCACCTCTGAGTAGGATCTTCCAAAAACTAGACTAAAAAATGAATGAATCAAACAAAATCACAAAATATTAAGATACAAACTAACATTCACTTGTATTATCATGAGGCTTGATGGCCTGTTAAAGAGATTACAAATACATATTTTAGAACTTGCCTATGTTTTTGTGAGTTGTCAAATAGGAAATAGCTAAATACAATATTTAGATATTGTCTTTCTTGATATAAGTTGCATGGGACTACATGTTTCCTTCCTCATTAGATGTTACCATTATGAACCAGGCAGTTTGGCTGCCCAAAAATCCAAACTGTAAAATCAAAGCAAGTAATTCACTACCACACTAAACTGAGGGATCGGTTCAGGACTTAAGTTGTCACATCATCCAAATCTTACTGCAATTAATTAAATTACACACAATTAACTATAACAGCCATAGGCCCTCAGATCCAGGTGATCTAAGGGTTATCACCCTAACAGACTTGACAGTTGCATGCATGTACAAGGAATCCATCAGTTCATGGAAATCAGGGCCTCATTACTCAAGTTGTCATGTCTCCTCAGAATGTGTGGACCACCCTGTCGATCAAGGTTCTTTCTCCCACAATGGCCTAGCCTCCTTATCATTATTCCTTTGGTTGCATGTCCATGTGATCCTTGCTACTACCTCTCACCTCATCCCTGTGCCTCGCTTCGCCTTCATCACACTCATGCGGCGACAGAGGGAACCTAGCTCAAGGTAGTGTTCGTGGATGACCCCCAAGCACCCTGGACGACACCTCCATAACCCCTTTGTTGGAATACATCATACCTGATCAAATTTGCAGAGAGGTGGTGGCCATGGAAGAAGAGGAGACTAACTGTGGTCAGTGTTCATCCCTCTAGACCCTCCACAACCTCCTAGATAGGCATTTGAAGGGTAAGGAAGCAGCTAAAACCAAGGCCACAAACCAAATTGCTGAGCTCTCTCCACTCTTCACCCACTCATCCTCCTCCCTGAAGCATTTGGCCAAAGGCTTGGATATCAACTATCCTCCGAGTGTCCATTCCCCTGTTATGTCTCCCACACACTCACCTCCCATGAGTTCATCCTTTCCCTCCTCTCGAAAAAATCCTCCGCCTCCCTCTGTGCCATTTTCTCCCCCGCTGACAACTGAAGCTCGCCTCCCTTCTCCCCCTCAGCCCAACTCATACGAGTGTTTCGTTGTGGAGGAGCTTTCGGAGGCCACCATTTTGGTGTAGGCTTGTGGCATCTCTCTGGTACGTGGCAATTCTAGTTCAACATCAATTTGGCTTCACAACAACACACATTATTCGCTGACCACTTGATCAACACAAGGTTAGTTATCTCTCCTTCATTTTGTTCGATGGCTTGCAGAATAATATCGCTTTTTCTCAGTGGTGATTAGTGCGATAACACCCCTCATGATTGGCCCATAAGTGCCAACTTTGTATTTGAGGCATCCCCAATTTTGATGCAATTCACATTTTCTACCACCCCTTAGGCTATTATCTAGACGTTGCGAGGCTCACCCCTCCTGTGTAATTTGTATGGCCACACATTTTTGAGTGGTAACAGAGGGAGAGGTCATCGCCTAGGCCAGGGAAGAGTTCGTGGATGACCCACAACCACCCTGGACGGCACCTCCATAGCCACTTTGTTTGACCACAACATACATGATCACATTTGCAGAGAGGTGGTGGCCATGGAAGAAGAGGATACCCACCATGATCGGTGTTGGATTGAGGGGGTCTTGACCCAAGTTCAAAGTTAGCTACACCAACCAACAAAACCCTACACTACCATCCCTTTTGGTAACAACCTACGTAACGTAGGCTGCAGTCTCACTTGAGGTAGTATTGGGGGATGTCAGAACCAAGTTTCTGCATCTAGAGGTTTATGTGGTGGGTTTTTGTTACTACTAGGGCTTTATTCAGACCTTCACGAACCCTAATCCTTAAAACACATAAATTATGATAACTTATAGGTAACAACTCCTAACTCTACGTCGATTTTTGTAAACATTCATAACATCAAGTAAACTAACAGATCTACTACTTTCGCACATCAATTAAGTGTTTCTTCCCTATGCACACAACTGCAGGGGCCCACGCACTCAGAAACAGACTTACCAAGGTCTCCAGGCACACAGCTGCAGGAGCCTTCCCCTTTGCTTAAGTACAGAAAACAAACTCTTCTGACTTAGATCACTTTCCCATACATAGATATTCAATGATTGATTATTTTCTATGAGTCGTTATAACTCCTTTTTATAGCATATTTCTTTACAATACCATGGTTCACGAACCATGGGCGGGTCTGAAAACAACTTAAATTCTAACACACTAAGGCAATTTTACCTTCCTAAAGCCCCTTTGAATTCTAACGACCTTTGTGCTCCGCTCCTCAAAATGCGAAGACTTAAAAAAAACAAAAACTATTACAAAATTGACCCCAGGGGACCATGTCCCAACAAGGCCCCAACAAAAAGTCATGACTCGTCCTCAAGTCACTCTGTTGGTGGCACCTTGATATTTGCCTACAACTCACTGAATTCAATATTCAAAACTTGCAAGTCTATTGTTCCCTGCGCAACGGCCTGAGGGAATTCTTCAACCAATTTTTCAGTGGTACGACCTTCGACTGCAAGGCCCATGGTTCTTTGTGTCTACTGCATGGCCTTCAGCTTGTCCTATAATGACAATGTCTACTGACTGACCTCATCCACCCAAGGTTGCATCCTTAAAGATGTAATGGCTTCCTTGCGACACAACTCATCGATTTCACTCTGGATAAGCTAACCCTCGTGCAATCTTGTGAACCTTTGAACTAGTGCTAAGGTTCGCGATGTAGACCTTATCTCATCGAACTACCTCTACTTTTCTATGATGTTTGCTTGAAATCTTTAGAGAGTTGGATCCTTGTTATGAAACCAGATCAAGAAAAAGATAGAAAAGATAGATCAACGCCTTAAAATTCAGCCTCTTCGAGGGGGAAACATCCTTTACATTACATAAATGAACAATTCTTGGATGATACAAATGAAAATACCTCCTTTCTATATATAGAGTCTAAGGGGTCATAACATAATCAGAGCCGACATAACATTAATAATGTAAGGGCACAATAATAACAATAGTGGGCTTCTATGGGGCACAATAGTAACAATATGGGCACTACATGGGTACATCAATATAATAAGTGGGTTGTACTAATAACAATAAGGGGTTATACTAGTAGTATAGGGGCCTAACATGCCCCTCTCCTTCAAAAAGCGTTGTCCTCAACGCTTGAGTAGTTCTTGATGCTTATGTATAAAATTCTTGTCCTCCCATGTGGAATCTTCAGCGGGTAAGTTCTTCCACTTGATGAAATACTCTGAAATTGATCGATTTCGTAGCTGTCGGGTTCTTGTTTCTGTGACTACTCCAGGTTCCAATATTATTTTTCCTTCCTTTTCAATTTCTGGTAATATTGTTTGAATTGGGATCTTTTGCAACTTATGAATAAGTGGCCATACTTCTTCATCCTTCTTCCATTCATCCCTTGCTTCACTTATCCAATCTGGTTGGATAATAGAAATAGCACAAAACAATGCTTCCACATCCTCATCCTTGAAGAGTCTTCCCATTCGGTAAGGTTGCCATTTTTTAAGTGCATGTAGTATTGCCAACATTTCCTTCTCATAAATAGCTTGCTTGAGATGTAGCAGTAAAAATACCCAATCACCTACATCAAAACCTTTTTCACTACGATGTTGATCTACCTGTTGTTTTGTTTGATTTTGCACCGAAGTGGTGTTATCCTTTAAAAGTTGGAGAACTTGTTGTTGATGCTCGATGTGATCTTTCACTGCTTGAACTTTTTCTTCTTGATATGTACTTCTATCTGTAGAGTTTGAGGAGTGGCAATTTCTTCCAATCCTTTACAAGATATGGTTAGATTCATTTCTTGATGCTCGATGTGATATTTCACTTCTTGAACATTTTTCTTCTTGATATGTCCTTCTATCTTGATAGTTTGAGGAGTGCTAATTTTGACCAATGAATTACAAGATATGGTTGGATTCATTTCTTCTTTCTCAATGTGATCTTTCACTTCTTGCACCTTTTTCTTCTTGATATGTCCTTCTATCTTGAGAGTTTGAGGAGTGGTAAATCTTGCCAATGCTTTACAAGATATTGTTTGATTCATTTCTTCTTTCTCTGGGGTGGGGTCCTGGCGTATATCCTCTTCTTTTGATGTTTCTTGATCCTTTTCTCTCTCCTCTTCATATTCTATGTAAAATAATTTCTTCTCAGCACACTTATGACCTTTAGTGCATTTGCTATCACAATTGTAACAAAACCCTTTTTCTCCTTTTTCTTCCAATTGTCGTGGTGTAACCCTTGTAGGTTGCGGAAGGCTAGGAGAAACAACACTTCCATCTTTATAGTTGTGAGGGGTATGCTTCCTGGTTTCCATAATTTTTTTTTCCAATATTTCACAAATCCCTTTTACTCTTTCCAATTGTTGTGGTGTTGCTCTCAAGAAGGTGTTGCTCTTTGTATCCTCATAATGTGCTAGCATTTCCTCCGTGAAAATTGACCATGTAACAAGTTGTTTACGAGATCAAAGCCCTTCATACCATAAAAATTGAACCATTTCTAAATATGAAGATGCAATACATACCTTTTGTAACAATGGTACACCATGTAGATCAAAATATTGCTCCATCTGAAGTATCCAATTTACCGGATCCTTGCCATCAAACTTCTTCATCTTGCTTTTTCTTGATTTTAGGAGCTTGATCTTGAAACGACTGTAACTCTGTACTTTTGAATTTTTAAGTTCTGAAATTGCGATCTGTAGTAGCCCTCTGCGTCCTCTTTCCAATGCCACCAGTCTGATCCAAATTGGATTCTCCAAGGAAGAGTTATGTCAAATCTCCCACAATGACCTGATTATAGACTAGTTCAGTAGAGCGAACTTGTACGACGTGCCACATGTCCCTGTTTCGACCTTTGGCTCTAAAAAAGATATGCAAGAAACTACAGTCCGTCCTCTTTCTGTACCTTCTTACGAAATTTCAATCCGATGCTCAGAGAGAAAGTTATGATGATTTTCCTCAGGTCACCTGTTTGGAATGTAATTCAGGAGTCTGCAAAAAGACCAACTTCCTCAGATCATATCTCCGCAAATATAGCACGAAAAGATCTGAAATTCGGACCTGAGATTAGCACGATTTCTTCTCAAATGGGTTTTTTTTTAGCTTCTGAAACATCACAGAAAAAAAGTTATAGCGAAAACGCCACGATGACCTATTAGGAGCAACAAAACCCTAGAATCCAAAGCTCTGATACCAAATGTTATGAAACCAGCTCAAGAAAAAGATAGAAAAGATAGATCAACACCTTAAAATTTAGCCTCTTCGAGGGGGAAACCTCCTTTACATTACATAAATGAACAATTCTTAGATGATACAAATGAAAAGACCTCATTTCTATATATAGGAGTCTAAGGGGTCATAACATAATCAGAGCCGACATAACATTAATAATGTAAGGGCACAATAATAACAATAGTGGGCTTCTATGGGGCACAATAGTAACAATATGGGCACTACATGGGTACATCAATATAATAAGTGGGTTGTACTAATAAAAATAAGGGGTTACACTAGTAGTATAGGGGCCTAACAATCCTCCTGCAGCGAGGTCCATAATTCCATGGCTTGTTCAAACAACTAAGTGAAACCATTGACTACAACTTCTAAGGTAGCCATTTCTTCCTTAATAGAAGCCTTGCAATACTCTCTAACTTCTGGGGGAGTGGTTGGCTGCAACTTAAGTTGTAGCTCAAAGATTTGTAGTTGTAGCTCAAATCTGACTTTACCAATTTTTTCTTTTGACTCCTTGACTGCTACAACTAGCTTCTAGATCTTTTTTGCAAATGTCACTTTTGCTGGGATCTAGACCTCGGGAAGCTCACTATAGGCCTGTGTTATTGCCACTTCTAACTGTTGACTACACATCATCACTGCACGTCATCACTTGCCACTTCTATCTGCTGATTATTAGTTTTGACCTCATTGATGATTAGAAATGCGCATTGTTCCTGAATTTGAAGCTCATCTAACACCCCTTGATGTAGCTTGTTGAGCATCTGAAAAGGAAGTTCTGCCACATTTAGACTCAAGTCCTTCATGTGTTAGAGGTGTGCCCTGCCTTCTGCTGAGTCGACGTGCATGGACCCTTATGGTAGATGCATTGAATGGAGATCCACAGTGAGTTTTGCAACCAAGTCTGACCTGCTCACTTGTTTCAGGCTAACTTGATTCAAGCTCACCCGTCCCACACTCACTTGAATAATACCTGTTTTGGCTTGCAATTCCCATAGGCCCTGCTCACCTTACCCAGTGTTTGTTGGTACTATTCTTCAATGTGGCTCCGAAGGTTCTCAGTGGCATCACGAACCACATTGTCGATTTCTTCAAATTCCCCTTCCGTGAGGACAAAAGGCATCACACTAGCCATCTTGTCTGATTTTTTCTTTTTACACGACCTTGTTGAACTTCTATTTTCCCTCTTCTTGACGATGAAAGGGGAATCCAAGCCTGCACCCCCTTCCTCTTCTCCCTCTATCTCTTACTCCACATTTGCGTGCTCTGTTCTAGACTCACCGAGGTCAATGGTGGACTGTGACGTAGTGGTAGTCTTTTCCTTGGTTGTGTCGGTCTCTTCGGCAGAGACCCATTCTCTGGTTGCTTCTTTCTCCCTTGAAGTAGCTTCTTTTTGCTATGCGGCCTTTTATTTTTCTATTTCCTTCTCTTTTGCGGAAGCCGTATGTGATTCCTTATTCTTTTCTACTACTATTGTTGTTGTGGTTTGCGATGCTTCACCTTCAACAACCTTACTAGTTCCCGCATCGGCATCAGAGGGGGTAAGCCAGTCACTGGGCCATTTACTGATGACCCCCAGAATATCGTCCTTGGTGACTAAGTATGGCAACTTCTACGATGTGCACGTGGCATCCTTCTTCACGCAGATGTGCAGGTTATGAAAATCCACCTTAGAGTATGCAACATTCATGTATTGCTCATGAAAACTTGGTGATAACCTTGGCTACTGGTTAATCACCATCCTCAACTTGGACACAAATAAAACCCAAAATATTTTCATCTCCATGACACGCTCGGGGTATTTGGTGGCCTACAGTGAAGCAAATTTCATGGCCTTAGGTAGGTCTGGATTGCGCCGTGGGAACTGACTTTCCTCAGGCGTCCTCCATGCCACCAACATGATCAACAACAACAACCACACGTAGTGGAATGCCTTGCCCTCATCTTGGGCCTCCCTACAAACCTCAAAAAAATCATGACACAAGTACTAAGCCTAGTTATATTGGACTCCTTTGGTGCACTGCGAAGCCAAAGAGACAACTAGCATCGGTACTTCATCCACATGACGCTTCTGCATGATTTTGCCAGCCAAAATTTGTGTAGTGAATTTCATTGTGCCATCAGATATGGAACTTATGGCGTAGTCACGTGACTTCTTTTTCATCTTGAAGTTGCTCTTCATTTGATCTACCAATTTCTTCTCCTATGACTTTCCTACAAATTCCTCTGCAGGGTCCACTCCTTGATATGGAAACAAGGTTATTCTATGTATTAACATATCGATGATTGGGATGGGCTCTCCCAACCAGAGGCACCCATCATGCACTAACGTCAAAAGTTGACGCACATAGGCTGTGTTTATAGCACTGCAGCTAAAGTGAGGTACCCACAACATATTAAGTAGCCCCATGCACCCAACTCTGGCTACCCATTTCATCAGCTCAAGTCATGTGACGTCTAACTCTTCATAGTATACCTTCTTCAGGTACTTGCTCGGCTCCAACTATGGGAACTTCGAATGGTCCCCCAAGTCCCAATCCTCCATTTTCAAGTATGGTACTCATGTTAGCAAATTTCCCTCAAATGACACATTCTCTGGTAGCAAAGGTGTGGAAACCATGAACTTCGCTAAATCCAAGTCTTTGGGCACTTTAGCTGTGGATTTTATTGGGGGTATATACGATGGTAGCTGAATTATTGGCTTAATGTCCTCTACATCAATTTGTTCAATACCCCTGGCTAGTTCTTCATCATATAAGTCTAGGGCTCTATCGGCTATCTAGATCGGTCCATCTTTCCCTTCTGTCGAATATCTGTCGGGTTGTTGTGAAGCGATTGCCACACTAGCGCTTGTAGAGGCTTCTTCTGCTTCTTATCTCCCACTGTGGAAGCACATGGCTTAGGTATTGGTGACCTAGGTGCTGTAGTAGGCAGCCTTGTAGGTACAGGTTGGGTCGGCTCCGTCTCAGGTCAAGTTGCAGTCATTTTCTCAATGAATATCTCGCGCTACCAGTCAGTTAAATTTATGAATCTTGGCTGTGAAATCTGCTCCTCAATTCTTTCCCAATCCTTATCATACATACAACACTTCTCTTGACACAAATGAAAGTGCAACAACTTAAGGAAAATTCTCAGGAAACAAAGTGTTCTAATGTGGAGCGGCATGCCATATTTATAGCTCAATTTGAATTCAAATCCATATGTTCCCTCCAAATCCCGGTCATTAATGCATCTTTGGTGGAATATTTCCAAAGATATGCTCCATAAATGCTCCCCCCCACTCCTTTTAACAGAAAAATCACCATCCAATCAGCTACAGTGCTTCCAAACGGTCACTGTTTCGCCAGACAGCGTGAGACCCACCATTCTATTGTAGCTCCTTCGTTGTAGCTCTCCTCTTCACCTTCCCTTGAATCGTTGCGTAGCCCAATCACTTCACGCAACCATCCTTTGGCAGTGTATTTTATAATCCCACACTCCCTTACAACTTCCTAGAGTACTAAGACTATCAGCATCCATATAGTCATTGCGTAGGGGTGGGATCACCCCTGTACAAATTTAATCGACTCCCATTTACCTTTCCTGGAAACAGTTCCCCGTTCAGCTTCATGAGCTAGACTATGCCTCCATCCTTAATCTCCTTAATAACATATGTCCCCAACCAATGCATTTGGAACTTCCCCAGAAACTTTGTGAACTTACTGTCATATAGTAAGACAAAATCTTCATTCTTAAAGGTGCGTTGTTTGATATGGCGATCATGCCATGCCTTTTCGTGATCCTTCTGCACTTGTTGATGAAAACCTACCAAGAAGCGATCTTCTTCTGACTCAACTAGTTGCACGAGGCGTTCTTCCATGGTATCTCGATCGACCATGTTTGTAACTGCAACAATCTACAAACTTGGCACGGTGTACTCTATCGACATTACAACTTCCCATCCATAAACCAGTCTGAACAACATTTTTCCCATCAAATTTTTGCAAGCAGTCTTATACGCCCATAGGACAGCTGGTATGCGCACATCCCAATCATTTCGCTTCACATTACAAATCTGTGTTAAGGCATTCTCCATGATTTTGTTAAATGATTCTACCGTGCGATTCACTTGAGGGTGAAATGACACACTCTTATGGTGATACATCTAGAATTTTTCGAGCAAAGCAACAATTATTTCATTTAAGAAGTGTGACCCTCTATCACTCATCAAGATCTTAAGAAATCCAAAATAAAGAAAAAATGTATTCAAAAATGAACTTTGATGCTGTAGATGTACTACAATCCTTTACAGGTTTCACCTCATCCCACCTGATTAGATATTCAGTTGCTGTAATGATGTATCTGGCTCCTGTCTTCTTCCCTGGTGGTTGGATTGACCCCACAAAGTTTATCACCCATTTATCAAGTGCTTGTAAGGACACCTACAGGTTCAAGGGAAATTCATCCCTTCGCGACGGTCTTCCCATTATCTGGAAGACATCACATGCCATGTAATAAGCCTTGGAATCCTTATACACAATCGGCCACCATAGTATTGCTCGTAGAATCTTCTGCATAGTTCCTCTTCCCACTTAATGTCCTCCCCAACTCCTCCATGTTCTTGAATGAGGATGCTTTGTCGTTCATACTCTAGGACATACCTCCTCAATATTTCATCAGACCCTATTTTATATAAGTGTCCTGCAATGACAAAGAAATCTACAAGCCAAACCACCAATTCCTTCTTTTTCTGTGTCATATACCCTTTAGGAGTTATACCTGTAGACAAGAATTGGATTATTTCTGTGAAATGGTTATCTGTGACATGCACAACAAAGAGCTGCGCATTAGGCAATCCTTCCTCCATATTCGTAGGTTGGTCACCATTCTCAATCTGCAAGAGGTGATCTGGTTCAACATTCAGTTGCCCTGGCTTCACAATTACTTCAAAGTCATATTCTTGAAAGAGCATCAGTCATATTCCTCCCCCAACACATGCTTGTTGATCAGGTGCTTCAAAGTAGAATGGTATGTGTACATCTTGAATTGTGTACCCAACAAATAGTGTTGGAATTTCTCGAGCGCATACACCATTTCTAATCCTTCACGCTCTGTGGTTGAATAATTCTTTTTTTCCTTTGATAACTTCTTACTTGCAAACACTATCAGATGGTCGATATCACCTTTGCCTGGTTGGGTTATCGCAGCTCCTAGTGCTATGCAAAAAGCATCTACATGTACGTGGAACTCCTTCTTCCAGTCGGGGAATACTAGAATATGCGCAGTGACCATCTTTTCCTTCAATATATCCAAGATTTTCTCACAGTCCTTGTCCCAGCAAACAGTCGCATCCTTTTTCAGCAATTTTTCCATGGGCACAGTTATCTGCACATACGCTTTGATGAATTTTCTGTAATACCCTATGTGGCCCAACATTGCACACCATTTCTTGACATTCTTTCGAGGTTCTAGATTAATAATCACTGCAATTTTGGTAGGGTCTACCTATAGATTTATAAAAAGGGTCTCTTTCACCTCTAATTACCTCACATTAATATGTCAATCCGGGAACGTTTTGTTATTTCAAAGAGTGTCTCAGTCTGAGGCTATCATTTGTCAAAGTAATGCTAGTAGTACAGTGTTCAAAAATACAAGAGTAAATGTATGATTGTCTACAACTTAACTACTTCAAAAGATTAAATCACACATTCAAAATATTAAGCAACTTATTAGTCAAGGGTTCGGTAGCAATAACCCATCCCTTTGGAAACTGATGGAAAAGGAAATCAGAGAACAGATCGTGGATCTGGGGGCCGGACAGTAGATGCCAATGCTCACTACAGCCTAAGATCGTTCTTCACAACCAGATAAGAAATGGAACAACAATTTAGAAATCGAATAGCAAGTTTGAAATGGAACAACAAATCCGAAATGGAACAGCAGCTAAGAAATAGAACAACAACTAAGTCTCACAAGCAGTAACAATCTTAGTATACCAGATCAAATGCATTAATCGTAATCTACAGGAATCAAACGATAATCTTTCACTCTTAAGGGCAGATTGAATAACACACACCAATGGAACAACACTGATTACTGATAAATTATGGAACAACGCTTGAAAACCATATACACACACATCACACTTAAATAGTAATCTGATCCAAGTATCGATCTCAGTTAGAAAGAATACGACTGCAACTCAAAATAGAACAACATTGTTCATAAATCCAACAGTCGCAAAGAGCATAACTTCCAAGATGAATTCCGTAACGTTATTGAATAAGTGCACAACACAAAGGCTCTGTAATGGAATAGTTACAGTATTCTGTAAAGACTAGCAATATTAGATCAACTCCTAAAAGAACAACAATATGATGTAGAGTCAATACAATCGTTCTGTCTGTAGAAGCCTTAATAAATTAAATATAACAAAGCATGTGATGTAAACTTATAAAACACATCAGATTACCAAATGACATCGATAAGCAAACCATGCATAAACCAAATGTAATAATACAGGATCAAGTGTCCTCCAGGGCTGGGCCCTTAGCCTCCAAGGGTACACCGCTTGAAGTTATTCCAGACTCAGAGATGAAATAGTAACCAAATTTGTATTAATGCATAGAGAAGAATTACAATAAACCAGTTCTTAACGAGACTCGATGATCAAAGTTTTGATCTTAAAGGAAATTATATAAAAGCATAAACATATCTAATTCTCTCCCGAGCTAACAGTGCTGCCCCTTTTATAAGGGTGAAGGCGGAGATATCTAAGTGCAGAAATAGATAAAACAATGATCCCTTAGGATCAAGGATCCTGAGGGATTCGCCAAACTGTTAGTCCTTAGTCATTTCTTTCCTCTCCTGCGCCGAGCTGATATCTCCACCTCCTTTCCCGAGCTGATTCGCTTTGATTTTCTTTGCCTTGTTTGCATTCGGTCTCCCGTCAAAGGGACAGCGGTTAACCCGTCCTTGTACTTTCCTTTGGAACTACAACTTCTCGTTTTTCCTCCTTTATGCATAAGGAAATGACAATTGTTAGCGTTTTCATCTTGCATATTAATGTCACATGGTCTATTATAATTCTTTATCATTTTCCTAGTTCATGATGCAAAAGCTTTGAAATTTCTAATGAAAAGATACTGAAATAACCATCAAAAACATACCTTATTTAGTACTCCACACACCCCCCTGCTTACCCTATTTCATGCCCTCATGAAAACATTGTAGTTGACATGTAAGGCAATGAGAGAATAGGCTGGAGATGGAATCTCATGTGGAGGCCTACAACCATGATGCGTAACTAGGTATTCAAAGAAATGGCCTGTCTGACCCTCAGGCATCTTATACAGGGCTTGGTATCCGGGTGTAGGGTGCCAAATAATTGGACTCCGGAACCTATATCCTAACCAGGATGGCCCTGCCCTCAAAATGATTTTGCCATAGAGGTGCAAGCGGTTGGCAGCTAATTTAAAATTCTCATACTTAAGCGGTTCCCTGAGCTGGATATTCGGATTAGAGATTTGATACCGAAATTTAGCTGCATCAATGGCAAGGTCTTTGATAGAGAAAAAGTATTCTAATCCCTGTCGAATGAGTGCCTCATGCATGGGTCCTAATGCTTCAATTACACCTGGAGTCTTCATGAGGTTTCTATATGCTCTCCACAACTGTACTGGGTCCCTAGGCTCAGCCCTTACCCACAAATCTAATATGTTTTCTTGCCTTTGGAAAGTATTATAGGCTTTAAGCCATTTAATTTGATTAACCCCAAATGAAATGAATGTCTGCAATTGCATATCCCCAACAAAAGGGCCAGGGTTCAACTCGGTCTCCTGGTCTAATACAAGGTTATGTAAATAGAACTCACACAGTAGTCTCTAGACTTTTACCCCGTAGTGCTTACAGTAGTCTATAAAATCATTGACAGTGTTAATTTGTATGGGAGCACCTGCTTTAACAGCCTTTATTTTTAATTGCAAATACCGTTCCAGTAAAAACAAGGCATAATTCTTAGCAGGGGCTCTACATGATAAGACGTCATTGTATAAAGAACACAAGGTATCCATCTGCTTGATAACTATATCTAACCTACGAGTTACCTTCACGACTTTCTCTTGTTCCCTTCGCCACCCTTCAAAGGCCTGGCTTTCAGATAGATTGACGTTCCTAAGCTGCTACTGTAGCTCTTCATACTTTTCGCGAGGGACCGTTTGCTCTCTAAGATTTTCTGCTTCTTGCTGAGCTTGCTTCAAACCCTTTCGTAGGGTTACTGTCTTTGGATCTCTTCTCCATGCGGAAGTGGAGGCCGGGAGTTTTACCTGAACTTTCCTATTGCGTTGCTTTGAGTTCATAACCCTTATCACTCCCGAAAGTGGTGCCTCCGTCTGAATTTCCTTATCGCGGGTCATCATCTCATCCATTTCTATCTTAACGTGGATATCAGTCCATTGTTGTTCCTTTTCAATTGGAACATCAGTCTATTTCTCAGCATCATTAGGAACATCAGCCTAGTTTTCGACAGGGTTTTGAACAGTAGGATGGATTCTGGTCCTCCGCCCCTTTGCCTTGAGGGGTTTTGCTGGAGTGGTCACATTTTTCCTTCCCGAAGTCCTTTTTACCCTTTGCCTTGCTTTTAGAATCCTAATCTGCTGGTGGAGCTGGACTATTAGATTTAGTAATCTCTGCTGTTCCTTTCGTAATTCTTTAATTTCCAGAATTTCCTTAGAAGGAACAATAGGCTGTTCACTGCACCCTGGACTGTGACTAATTCCCGGATTTTCTCTCTGGGGTGTTTCTTCACTATTCTGCTTTGGCTGTTCCGGGGCAAGAACCCTAACTGGTTCTATTATTTCTTGGGTGACTCCTCTTTCTGCCCCTGTTTCCTTCGAAATTTCTTCTGGTGTCTTCTGGTTAGGAACGGATTGTTCTTGTTCAGCATCTCCTGTCATCTTTTCATCATGAACAAGCAGATTTTCTTCTTCTGCCTCCTTTGCATGTGATTCTTCAGGTGCATTTTCCTCCTGGGGTTTCTTTTCGGCATGGAGGTCTGATGGACTGGAAGGTTGGCCATATTCGCCCATATTGGCCAAAATTTTGGCCAGTTCATCTTCTCCCACTGGGTCCTGCAATGGGCTACCTTCCTACTGTTCCGTTTCCTCCTCCTGCTCGGATTGCTCGGCTTCTTCTTCGTTTTCTTCTTCCTCTTCAGATTGCTCAGCCTCTTCTTCTTTTTCTTCTTCCTCTTCAGATTGATCGACCTCTTCTTCTTTTTCTTCTTCTTCTTGCACTCCTTTCTCATCGTCCTCCTCTTCTGGTCGTGGGGGTTGCTCATCTTCTATTTCTACCGGCTGGCTGGTGTTTTCTTGGGGCTTCTCCAACCTTCCTCATAGTTGTGCTAGCCGGACCGATTTCCTGCGTTTTTCTGGCCGCTCGGGTGTACCGGTGGCATGTTTACGCTTTGCCGATTCCTTGCATTTTTCTGGGCGCTCGGGTGTACTGGTGGCATGTTTACGTTTTTCTGGACGCTCAGGTGTACTGGTGGCATGTTTACGTTTTGGGGATGGTGCGGTCAATCCCCCATTTATCATGGCAATTAGCTCTTCCCAACTACTCTGCTTCTGGGTGAGGCTATGGCTGACTATTAACCGAATCAACCCATGATGACTAACAACTGACTCTACATGCTGTGCCTTTTTTATGCTCCGTGCAACGTCATGAAGTAATGAATTCAAAAATGCAGGTAAATTTACAAAGAATTTTTGCTTTAGTACAGCTAAGAGTTTAAGATGTGGTGGTCTTACCACGTCTTTTCTGCCTTCACAGGTGATGTAGCTTTGAATGGTTTTTGCCAATTCTGCCCATGGCTCTCCTAGTGCTGCTGGCAGAACTCCCTTTCCTCTAATTTCCAGGCTCTGGCCTTCGTCCTGGAAGATTTCTATAATATTCTGCAATCTTTCCTTTTTTAATGTCCATACAGGTCCAGTGGCTGGTAGTCCCGAGACTTATGCAATTATGTCATCAGTGACTGCTATGTGTCTCCCCCTCACTGTGGAGTAATCCTCTTGCAAGTTCTGCAAGAATTCAATTGCCACAGTCTCGTTAGACTCCTGCAAGCGATTGAGATAAGTCAGCCACCCTGCTCTTGCCAGGATTTCCCGGGCAGCAACAGAGACTGTTAACACCTGCGGTTCTTTCCGAATCGATCTTCCTCCCATGGCTTCGCTGTAAACTCTCAATGGAACGAAAACTATTCGTGCTGTTGAAACACAGAGGGGCTGACAGACGCAAGACTTGTTCAAAATCTAATGCTGCAGAGTATACAATAGAAATGGCTTATGAACAGCAAGTCATGCAGAAAAAATAAAAAAATAGTATGCCGTTGAGCCGTGCTATACCCTAGTACACAAGTTCCCGAATAGTGGGCTGACACATAATCCAGGGAATGATGAGGTTAACCTCCCCCCCGCAATGTGATAGGCTGTCCCAGCCGTCAAATAAATGAACAACACCCGCTCTGAAGCAGAGTCATAAAGGAACAACGTATGGCAATATGCCATGTTTACAAAAGAAGCGAATTACCGAAATCGAGGCGTAGAGTTGTATCACTTAATATGTAAGAAACTGTTGTGATATGATGCGAGGCTGGGGGATAGGACATCTGCTGTGGAACGGAATCTCATGCGGTCATTGTCAACTGTTCTGTCATGATTGGTAATAATAGATATCCATGCATTATATGGTTCGGGAAATAATATATGATTTATTAATAAGGTATAAGAAACATAAGAGTGCTAATAACTTACCTATTGGTGTAAATAATGTGACTTCAATACCATTAACAGTGCTCTGCTGCCGACAGGTGTCCATAACCTTGACAGAGTTGTTTATTTCACCCATGGAACCATGATCCTTTGTGTATGCTTAGGAAATGTTTTGTGATGTCAAAATGTAGGCCATTATGCTGGCTTGGTGACCAGTTAGCCATAATTCCATTCATGAGGAAGGAGCGAAAAGTGGGCAGGCCAGCTCGTGATGAGACCTCCTGTTCCAAGGGTTGTTTATTTGATATACCTTTTAGACCATATCACTGGTGTGGTGGCCATAGTGGGAATGCCACTTCGCTTTCGTCCTCATGATCATGGTAGGCTGGCTCTTGATGAGACCCCCTATCCTGCATTTAACAACTTATAAGTCATGTTTGCTCTTTTTTCTTTGTTTTTCATAAAGTACTTTCCCTTATTTATACACAAAGGGTGGTTCAACACTCCCTAAGAGTAGGAATGGTGGAAGAAGTCTTAACATCTCAATAGGAAGATATAAACCCTTTTCTCTTATTCCTAAATAATAATCAAAGAGGATTAAAATGGATCAACATGATAAAGATAACCAATCAGAGCAGAATTAGTAGAATAATAACAGCAAACGCTGATAAATAAGCGTGTCCTTCCTTCTGTTCTCTTACCAATTCAGAGCAATTTCTTATAAAGATAGCGAGTTATGATTGACTGATTTCAGTGTGTTGTGATTTTGTATCCATTGCATAAGTGCATAACTGTATTCTAAAAGACTTGAAAGCACAGGAGCAATAAGCATCCTCAATTTAGAACAGCAAAAGGAACAAGCTGTTCCACAAGGAGAGAAAAAGCATGCAAGTGGTGTTCCTTTTGGAAAAAGGGACAACAAAAGACCACAAATACTGTTCCTTTGGAAAAGGAACAACAGAAAACGCAAATGCCGTTCCTTTGAAAAAGGAACAACAAAGATGGAAAACGCTGTTCCTTTGGAAAAGGAACAACAAAACACACAGATGTCGTTCCTTTGGAAAAGGAACAACAGAAATTGAAAACGCTGTTCCTTTGGAAAAGGAACAACAGAACATACCGATGTCGTTCCTTTGGAAAAGGAACAACAAAACACACAGAAATAGCATTCCTTTGGAAAAGGAACAATAGAAATAAAAAATGCTGTTCCTTTGGAAAAGGAACAGCAAAACACACAGAAATGTCGTTCCTTTGGAAAAGGAACAACAGAAATAAAAAATGTTGTTCCTTTGGAAAAGGAACATCAGAAATAAAAAACGTTGTTCCTTTGGAAAAGGAACAACAAAACATGCAAATGTCGTTCGGAACGGCATTTTTGATTTCTGTTGTTCCTTTGGAAAAGAAACAACAAAAATAAAAAATGTCGTTCCTTTGGAAAAGGGACAACAAAAATCGAAAATGCTGTTCCTTTGGAAAATGAACAACAAAACACACAGATGCCATTCCTTTGGAAAAGGAACGGTAGAAATCCAAAAAAAATGTTGTTCCTTCAGAAAAGGAACAACAAAAACACACAAATGCCATTCCTTTGGAAAAGGAACGACAGAAATAAAAAATGTTGTTCCTTTGGAAAAGGAAAAACAGAACACAAAAATAAAGAAAAATAACCAAATTACAACAAAATAACGGCTGATCCAAAGGGGGTTGCTCTTTTGAAAAAGGAACAACCAGAAGAAAAAGTTGTTCTTTTGAAAAAAAGGAATAGCAAAAATAATAACAACAAAACGTTGATTCAAAAATATGTACAAAAATGATTCAAGAAAAGAAATTATGTACAAACTGTAAAAAGAAATAAATTCCTTAATGAATTACAGGTGAGGAAGACTTCTCTTCCTCCCCCAAAATCTCCATATCAGAGTCTCAGCGTAGCTGCTGGCAGAAGGACTCCCGAGTGAGTGGTTTACGATAGAGATGAACTCGGTGGCCATTTGCCTTGAAGGCATATCCAGAACCGTCAATAGTGATTAGAGTAAGGGTCCCATTGTCATGTACCTTCTGGATTTCGTATGGTCCCAACCAACGAGTCTGGAGTTTCCCGGGGAAGTCCTGAAACCTGGAGTCGTACAAAAGAGCCCAGTCTCCTTCGTGGAAGACTTTATTTTTAATGAGAGCATCATGCCATTTAGCTCGTTGCTGTTGGATCAGGGCAGTATTTTGAAGTGCAGAGAGCCTAATTTCGTCCAGCTCATTGATTTGCTGCAATCGATTAATCTGTGCCTCGGTTAGATCTAAGCCAACTTCCTGTGATGTTTGCAATGTTTGGATTTCGAATTCTATGGGGAAAATGGGTTGTTTTCCAAACACTTGATAAGGTGAGTAACCAGTGGTGCTTCTCCATGTTGTTCTGTAAGCCCATAGTGCTTCAGGTAGTCTGGCAACCCAATCACGTCTATGTGACACAATGGTTTTCGTTAGGATTGCTTCTATTATTTTATTGCTACTTTCTACCTGCCCATTTGCCTGTGGGTGGTATGGAGTAGTGATTTTATGCTGGACATGATAGTTGTTGAGTGTTGCAGCTATTCTGTTCCCAACAAACTGTGGTCCACCTTCTGTAATTATTTCTCTTGGAATGCCATAACGTACAAATAGATGGAACAAGAACCGTATGACAAAGTCCTCTGTAGCTCTTGGCAATGCCTCTGCTTCAACCCACTTGGTGACATATTCTGTTGCCACCAAAATATATGTTTTTTGGTTTGATGATGGGTTAATTGGTCCAACGAAATCAAGAGCCCATCGCTCGAATGGTTCGATGACTAGCTGTGGTTTTAGAGGCATCTCATCAGACTGACTAGGGCGTCCTGCTCTCTGGCAACTTTCACAGGCTTGGACAAATTTCTTTGCATCTTTGAAAATCGTGGGCCAATAATACCCTATCTGCAGCACTTTATGTCCAGTTCTACGATCGGCGAAATGTCCACCGCATGGTCCGTCATGGCAGGCTTTTAAAATGTCAAAGATTTCATCTTCTCGAACACATCTCCTGATATGCATGTCTACCCCTATATGGAACAAATAGCCCCCAATCCAAGAAAATCGAGCACTCCGCTGTACAATCTATTTTCGCTCATTAGGGGTTAGATGCTTCGGTAATTTACCCACTGCTAGATAATTGGAAACATCAGCATACCAGGGTGTTGTGGGGAAAAATGCCTATGCAGGACGATCCTATCCACCTAAGGTGTGACAGTGCCTTAGCAACAAAAAGATACAGCTACTTTGGTTTCTTCCTTTATGAAATGTGAAAGAGAGGAGATCGGTAGACTTACCTTTGTCTTCCGGTTGTCCCTCGATCTAGATCCTCTTCTCTTTGGGTGTTCACAACTACTTGCCTCCTCGCTTGCTCAAGAGAACAACTACTTGCGACAAGAGAAGAACACAACACAAAGGCAAATATACATATTCATAAATGATTCAGGATTAGAAGTAAATCAAATACACTAATGCAATCATAAAAATACACCAGCATATAGGAGCAAACCAAGATAGCTTTATTGATAAGTAACAGGGTTCAGGAAGAGATACAACCCATAGGGCTCCAATCCAGCGTCTCCTTCCCAGCAGAATGGAATTCCTTCTTCAGCTCCCTTCAAAGCATTAAGCACCCAATGATCCAGTCTCAAACCAACAGCAATTCTTTGCATTCACAAAATTCCAGCCTCCTCTTCCCATGGAGGAGAGATCTATATATAGATCTTTTGGAGAGAGGATGAGTCAGCTTGAGGCTGGTATGAAGCTGACTAGTGTCCTCTCCCTCTCTCAGTTCTTGAGTCCACTTGGAGGTTCTTGCTTCCACTTGGAGATTTGGAACCTCTTACTCATCACCAGTCGAATTCCCTGATCCAAGTGTCATTTTGGAAGCTTCCTGGGCATTGATACCTTGAGGAATGACTCTGCCACTTGTCCAAACTCGCTCAGTGCAGGTAGCCTTTGTTGGAGTTGACATTCAATGCAGGTAGACAGTGGAGCAGTTGACATTCAGCGCAGATGCTCAGTGGAGCAGTTGACATGATCCAGAATTGGCTTTTTTTTGAATGTTTTCAGGTGGAGAACTTCTGTGAATTGCTGTGGTTAGTTGGCCTTGTTCCTCTAGGGGTAGGAACAACATGTTTAGGGACTTTGGATCCCTTAGATTATGGACATTTCATGCTCAATGCTGTAAGGCACAAAAATGTCTATAACACAGGGTGTTTGAACAGTCACAGCAAATAGATGCTCGTCCGGAAATTGGTCTTCAACTGCTGTTGCATCAATTGGCTTTGGAATTCTTGAGAGAAAATCAGCTACAGGATTTTCTTTGCCAGGTCGATCCTTGATTGTAATATCAAATTCCTGCAATAAAATCAGCCATCTAGTTATTCTGCCATTTGTGATAGGCTTGTTTGTTAGATATTTTATGGCAGAATGATCTGTGTACAAGATAACAGGATATTCAGTAATGTAATGTCTAAACTTATTGACAGCATGTATTACAACTAGAAATTCTTTTTCAGTAACAGTGTAGTTTAATTCAGCAGGGGATAAATTTTTGCTGATCTAGTAAATTGCATATGGTTTTTTATTCTCTTCCTGCCCAAGGACTGCTCCAATGGATATATCTGAGGCATCAGATGATATCTGAAATGGAAAATCCCAATTTGGTTCTCGAAGGACTAGGGTTGTGGACACAGGCTTCTTCAGATCCTTGAAAGCACGTTCACATTTTTCTGTCCAAAGAAAATCAATGTTACCAGTTAGTGCATACAGAGGTGTAGCAATGTGCGAATAATGTTCTATAAATCTCCTATAATAACCAGAAAATCCAAGAAAACTGCGCACCTCTGTTTGAGTGGTAGGAGTGGGAATAAGCAAAATTATTTGGATTTTGGCTGGGTCTACCTGAATGCCAGCTGCTGAAATATAATGTCCTAGGATAAGTCCTTCAGTCATCATCATATAACATTTTTCGTGGCTTAAACAAAGCCTGGTAGCAATGCAATGTTGTAGGGATTTTTCTAGGGTATCCAATGCTGGATCGAAATCATCTCCGTATGGTGTAAAGTCATCCATGTATACTTCAAGTCCTTCATTTATTAAATCTGCAAAAATGCTAAGGATAACCCTTTGGAATATGGCAGGAGCATTGCATAAGCCAAAAGGTAGAACTCGGTAGGCAAATGTTCCCCAAGGACAAGTAAAAGTAGTTTTGTCTTGATCTTCAGGGGCAATCTGAATCTGATTGTATCCATTGAAGCCATCCAGGAAAGAAAAGAATTTATTACCTGCCAAAGTGTCTAATACTTGGTCGATGAATGGGAGAGGGAAGTGGTATTTTTGTGTTTCTTTATTTAGCTCTCTGTAGTCCACACAAATTCTCCATTTCCCTTTCTTTTTTGGTACCACCACAAGCGGAGAGACCCATTTACTATTAGAGATAGGGTAGATAAAATTGACATCTAAAAGCTTTTGAAGTTCAGCTTTTACCACATCTTTTAGATGAGGATTTAGTCTCCTCTGAGGTTGACGAACAGGTCTCACATATTTTTCTATATAAATGTGGTGTGTACATAATTGGGGGTCAATTCCTTTCATATCAGGGTAGTCCCATGCAAATGATTCTTTATATTTCCTTAACAAATGGGTGAGCTTCATTTCCTGCTCGGGTGTGAGGTTGGCATTAATACTTAAGGCTTTACGCGGTTCAATTTCCACAATTTTACTATTTGCAACAGAAGTAACAGGTATTGTTTGATCATGCGTATCTTTCAGAGGATCTTCTTCTAATTCATTATCAAATGCTGCTTCTATCATATGACACTATGTGCAGGATCTGGATTCAGTTTGACTAATGAAATTATTAATGGCATCGTCTTCTATCTGGTCTTTGAAACCAAGTGCCTCTTGTATAGTTAATGGAGATCTAATGTTATCAGTAAGGTATGATATAGGGTGCTTACTAGTTTTGATTATTGTGACACTTGGCTGCGCTGGAGGATATAGAACTAAGTTCTTGATATTTGGTCCTCTGGTTATGGTCATATTTCCTTGCTGGCAACCAATATAAGCATCGACAGTGGCAAGCCAAGGTCTACCTAAAATCAATGGATGTCCATCAAGTCGGGTTTTGGGATTTATTATCAGGAAATCGGTTGGATATTCCCAGGAATCAACAGAGACCATGACATCATGTAGTGTACCCTCCGGCCTAACCACAGATTGGTCAGCCAATTCTAGCAAGGTAGAGGTGGGTTCTATAGATGTAATGCCTAGCTTTTGGCAAGTAGTGGTTGTTAAGATATTAATTGCAGCTCCTAGATCAACTAAGGCATTGGACAGGGTCTGACCATAAATTTGGACAGTTACAATTGGATTTCCTAGGTCTTCGTATTTAATGGGTGTTTCTTTTCCTGATAGTAAGTCAGATAGAGTGCCGACTACTTGGACTCTTGGATTATTTGTTATATTCCTCCTTGGTTTCTTTATGCACAATTCTTTGATAGTTTTTGCGTATATCGGGATGTCTTGAATGGCTTGGAGGAATGGAATTTTTATGTACAAATTTTGTAATTCTCCCAGAATGTCAAAATCAGGATATTGTATAGGTCGAGGTATGACTAATCATTCTGGGAACGGGGGAGAGGATGTGGTTGCTTGATTATGAGTTTGTTGTTTATTCACATCCTCTTCTTGTGACAGATGTTCTCTGGGTAACTGATTTTCAACCTGAACTGTCTTATCTCCCTCGGTTTCAATAATACGCCCAGATCTTAACTGAAGATCATTACACTCCCTCAGATCGGCTCTTATTTATGGTGTTTCTATGATTTGGACAGATTGGACCGGTCTGTTATTTGGATTGGGGTTGGGTTGGGCTGGGAGTTGCGGTCTCAGATTAGACTGGGGATTTTGTTGTAAGGCTATCAGTGTAGGTTGAGGGAGCGGAATGGTTCCTACTGGCTGATGCATCAGTCTCTGCCAGTTTGCCTGCCAGGCTGAACTTTGTGAAGTAGGGGGAGTCCATTGTGGTGGTTATGAGTTACTTTGCTAATATAGTGGGGTATAAGGAAGATTCGGCCAACCAGATTGGCTTGTCTGATTCAGCCACGGGGTTGAGGAAGGAAACGACTGCGATGAACAGTTTGGAAACGGGGATTGGGATTGACTTTGCCACATATTATATTGTTAAGCATTATACTACGGAGACTGAAAAGAAGAAGTTGGGTCTGTAAACATACCAGATTGTCTCGGCTGCCACTGATGGCGCTGATTGAGCAAATACACCGATTCTAGCTCTTCTTCTGCTTCCTTATATACTGCTTTCAATCCAGGGAGTGAGGGACAGCTCTCCGTTAGGTGATCTTTTGTACAGATGGCGCATGTTTGGACTGCATCCAGTGGTCACTCCTTATGGCTATGCTTTTTCCTGTATCGGGGACAGAAGATTGCCAAATTCTGTTTTGCCTCCATTTGCTTCTGTTTGGCCTACATAATATCAAGTTGTGTAGTTAGTGTCCCTAGTATATCAATTTTAAAATTTTCCAATAAATTTCCAATTTCTACACGCGTTACTCCTTCTGTCGAAATTTTATTATCTCTTACAAACCGATCATGTTCTACCGGTTTTACTCTTGTGCTGCCTCTCGAGCTCCTGATACATAAATCAATAATGTCATCAAAATTTTCTTGATAAATATCTCCTTTTCCCATAATGTTTAATGTTTCAATCCATTGTTCCTTCATGCCCCCTATTAATGCTGTTTTTAACACATTATCAGGTAAAGGTAGTGATGCATAAGGAGATCTTTGAAGATTATACTGAAAACGTTCCACATACTCCTCTAATGTTTCATTTGGTTTAGCTGTCATCTAGAATATTTCGTCCTTCAGTTCTCTAGACCTGCAATAGTCCTGATATTTTTTTAGAAAAGATTCTTTCATTTGATCCCAGTTATTTATAACCCGCCACCTAACCCCATAAACCATCTTAAAGCAACCCCTTTTAATGTAGAGGGAAATAGTTTCAGTTTCTGGGGGTCGGTGGTGTAATCATATCCCCTACACATTACATCAAATTCAAATAAAAATGCATCCGGATCTTCGGATGTAAGACTGTGGAATGTAGGGATATGTTGAAGAGGGATTGCTTTCATAGGTGCATTTGCTGCGGAATCCACTATGGGGTATTGTAATGTAGAAGTTTGAGTGTTTGGCTGGTTTTGAGCCATTGGGTCGAATATATGCTAATAACCTTCTGGGATATCTAGGAGGGTATTCCTAGGTTGAGAGGGAATGGCTTTAGCAGGGACAGTTTTAATAGCACTTCCTTTATTTGGGATAATGAGAGTGACTAATTTCTGAGGAGATTGAGTTTCTTCAACAATGATTTTTGCAGCACTTCCCTTGTCTGGGCTGTTTAATGGCTGAGTTGTTCCAATAGGAGACCTTGGTTCCTCAGTTTCCCCTGTTTCTCCTTCTCCTTCACAAAGATTGCTGAAATTCCCTTCCTGCAATAGTTCTGGAGTAGAATTTTCAATTTCTTGAAAGTCCTGCTCTTTAGTTTGACTATGCACCTCAGCAAAGGCTACAGATGGTGATCCTGTGGCCTGAAGGGAACTAGTAGGCTGTTTAGAAATGACATTCCTGGGTCCTACTGAGGGCTGATATTCTGCTTTCTTGTAGATTTCGTCTATGAAGGTTGGTCAGCCAAGGGTCACCGGCCCCTTAGCTTTTTCTGGCTTGGGTAGAGATTTGGAATTTTTTTCTGGCTTTTTCTGCTTAGTCATGCACTCAAATTAACTACTAAATTCTATTCAAACAAAACAACAGCAAATCTGTAGGAAAGTGGGCAGAGGAGCAGGGCTTTTACATGCTCCACACGTAGGTTCTTACCTTCTGTTTTTAAAATCCAATTCTTCTCTAGCAGGTTCGTACACTACTCTGAAAAAAAGAACAAATGGCTACACTCTTTCCTCGGCAACGACGCCAAAATGTAGAGCTGTAAAAAGGGTCTCTTTCACCTCTAATTACCTCACATTAATATGTCAATCTGGGAACTTTTTGTTATTTCAAAGAGTGTCTCAGTCTGAGGCTATCATTTGTCAGAGTAATGCTAGTAGTACAGTGTTCAGAAATACAAGAGTAAATGGATGATTGTCTACAGCTTAACTACTTCAAAAGATTAAATCACACATTCAAAAGATTAAGAAACTTATCAGTGAAGGGTTCGGTAGCAATAACCCATCCCTTTGGAAACTGATGGAAAAGGAAATCAGAGAACAGATCGTGGATCTGGGGGCCAGACAGTAGATGCCAATGCTCACTACAACCTAATATCGTTCTTCACGCCACCACTAATAAGTGGAACGACAGATAAGAAATGGAACAACAATTAAGAAATCGAACAACAAGTCTGAAATGGAACAGAAAATCCGAAATGGAACAGCAGCTAAGAAATAGAACAACAACTAAGTCTCACAAGCAGTAACAATCTTAGTCTACCAGATCAAATGCATTAATCGTAATCTACAGGAATCAAACGACAATCTTTCACTCTTAAGGGAAAATTCAATAACACACACCAATGGAACAACACTGATTACTGATAAATTATGGAACAATGCTTGAAAACCATATACACACACAACACACTTAAATAGTAATCTGATCCAAGTATCGATCTCAGTTAGAAAGAATATGATTGCAACTCAAAATAGAACAACATTGTTCATAAATCCAACAGTCGCAAAGAACATAACTTCCAAGATGAATTCCGTAACGTTAATGAACAAGTGCACATCACAAAGGCTCTGTAATGGAACAGTAACAGTGTTCTGTAAAGACTAGTAGTATTAGATCAACTCCTAAAAGAACAACAATATGATGTAGAGTCAATACAATCGTTCTGTCCGTAGAAGCCTTAATAAATTAAATATAACAGAGCATGTGATGTAAACTTATAAAACACATTAGATTACCAAATGACGTCGATAAGAAAACCACGCATAAACCAAACGTAATAATACATGAGAAAGTGTCCTCCAGGGTCGGACCCTTAGCCTCCAGGGGTACACCGCTTGAAGTTATTCCAGACTCAGAGATGAAATAGTAACCAAGTTTGTATTAATGCATAGAGCAGAATTACAATAAACTAGTTCTTAACGAGATTCGATGATCAAAGTTTTGATCTTAAAGGAAATTATATAAAAGCATAACCATATCTAACTCTCTCCTGAGCTAACAGTGCTGCCCCTTTTATAAGGGTGACGGCGGAGATATCTAAGTGCAGAAATAGATAAAACAACGATCCCTTAGGATCAAGGATCCTGAGGGATTCGCCAAACCATTAGTCCTCAGTCATTTCTTTCCTCTCCTGCGCCGAGCTGATATCTCCACCTCCTTTCCCGGGCTGATTCGCTTTGATTTGCTTTGCCTTGTTTGCATTCGGTCTCCCGTCAAAGGGACAACGGTTAACCCGTCCTTGTCCTTTCCTTTGGAACGACAACTTCTCGTTTTTCCTCCTTTCTGCATAAGGAAATGACAATTGTCAGCATTTTCGTCTTGCATATTAATCTCACATGGTCTATTATAATTCTTTATCATTTTCCTAGTTCATGATGCAAAAGGTTTGTAAGTTCTAATGAAAAGATACTGAAATAACCATCAAAAACATACCTTCTTTAGTACTCCACACTACCATCAACCCCTGATTACATACTACATGGCCCAATAGTATCCCATACCATACGTAGAATATGCATTTCTTCATATTAAGGGATATCTGATACTTTAGACAAGTATCCAACATGAGACAAAGATTGGAAACATGTCTTTTTTACTAACCCAAACACTGTCCAATCATCGATGTAAAACTCCAAAAAATTGTGAATAAATTCTTTGAAAGCTGCAACTACCCCCCAAGAGAAGATTACAGGGGAATTCTTAAGTCCGAAAGGCATAATTATATAATGGAAACAACCCCATTTAGTAGCAAATGTATTCTTACTCCTATTCTTCAGTGCAATCTTGATCTGATGGTACCCTGAGAACCCATCAGTAAACGAATAAGCTTCTTGACCTCCAACATTTTCCAGTACTTCATCTGTGAATGGCGTAGGAAATGGATCGTGGACACAAGCATCATTCAACTTCCCTAAGTCTACGCATATATGAATCTCACCATGTGTCTTGTTTTCCTGAAACACCATGGGACTAACCCAGTCTGATTCCTTGACAAGTTCAATAATCCCAGCTGCAAGCATCTTATTTAATTCCTTGCGCACTTTACTGGCTTCACATCTAGCTTTAGAGTGATCTTCATGACACCTAGATCCCCTACTATCTCTTTCAGATTAAATAACTTGGTGGGAAACAAGTCCTGATACTCCCGTATTAAATCCATGACTTTGTTCACTGTGTCTTCGTCCCAATAGTTTCCTATGTTTGTGAACTTCGATTGTGCTTTTGAGCCAATATTCACCTACTTGGTCATCAAGGGCTTTGAGATATCAGGGACTTCCATCATTGGCCCTATGACTTCGCGTTGTCCTTATGACTTAGGAACATTGATGTTCTTAGGATCTTTTCCATCCTCTGTAGTAATATTGTAGCATTCGAGTGCATGGCGCAGCTACGTACTCCAATCTGGTTTTACCCACGCAACAGGTTCTTCAGGAATTCTGAATATTGCACCTTTGATTTCTTGTAATGCTTCATCAATACACTCAAATCCATCTTTAAAGCTAAAAGTGAGCAGAAAAGTTTCCTTCAGAATATCCCATTTTGCGGTTATGTGTCGCAACTCCATTTCTAGATACCAATTCATCAGAATCGTATCCTAAGTGTGGTAGAATATATGAGCCCATTCTGGCTGTAGTTCTTCTCCCCATGCTTTCTTCCATCGAGCCAAATGTTCATGCGGATCGTCCTTCCTTGTTTATTTCTTCGTAATGCAGGTATTGGCATACTCAAACCTCAGCTTCATCATCTGTCGATATTCCTTCCAATCTGCAAAGATATTCTTATGTGTACTCCATTGTTGGCTTGAGGGGGCTTGACCCAGGTTCAGCGTTAGTTAGCCAAAAAAATCCCTACACTACTAGCCCTTTCGGCATCAGCCCGCGGAGCGCGGACTGAAGTCTCACCCGAAGTAGTATGGGTGGATGTTGGAACCAAGTTTCCACACCCTTGAGATGGTTGTGATGCCGGTTTATTCCAACTATACCCTCCTTCACGCAAGTTTCTTATCCCTCTTCTCTACCCTTCAGTACCTTCGTGAAATGTTACAATCGGTTTCTGCGTAGCCCTAGTCATGGGTTGAAGTCCCTTTGTGCTGCTAGGGCAGCCAACTGCGATATCTCCTGACCTAGGCTAAGTATCTTACTTATCTTAATAACATATTTTGTCCTATCTGCTTGGTTATAACTTTGATCAATATGTCAATGAAGCCATCCTTGGTTTCTTATCCATTTTTTCTGCCGATTCCAAACCCACTATTATTTATGATTTCATTCATTTCATATTTGAAGCCATACATGAGCAATTTGTCAAGTTTAATACTGAAGACGTATTTAAGTATGCTTCAGTACTTGTTTACCTTTTTATATGTTTTCATGGAGACAAATTCCCATTTTCTTTACAGAAGCTAGATGAGGAAGGAAATCAATAATCAGTGATATTCTGGACTTCAATGGGGATGAAGGAGAAAGAAGAGTTTGCATATAAATAGTTTATAGAACTGTTTATTCATCCAGCTATCAGTCTTATGAGCAGCACTCCAGCACCAAGGATCAGAGAGGAGATTATCAAGGTGTTATAGTTGGTTGATCTGGGGATTGTTGTTGCTACCAAAACTACACAGAGATTAGGGTTTATGGTTGTGAGCTTCCACCCTAAAAACTGCCCAAGTACCTCCCAGTCAGAATCTTTGCACTAGAATACATAAGGTAGAGGTTGAATGCAGATGAAGTACACTTTGTGGCTGCAAAGAAGAAATCACAATTCAAGTTGAAAGCCCAAGTTGGTCCATTCATGTGTAACACCAGGGCTGCAGGAGAGGAAGTAGACAAATTACTAAAGGAGATGAAGTTTGGTCTCAGCTTCAGTTGGTCTTATGACCCAATGAAAGTGGTTTCCAAGTACAGGGTGGAGAACAAATTTACAGCATAACATCACACAACCAGGCCTGAGATAGAACAATATAAAAATCAGTTGGAATGGGCAGAGAAAACCCTCCAAGAGGTTGAAGACACTACAACAAAACCAGCGATTAGCGTCCCTTTTTACTTCTTTTTTTGCATCTAGAGCCCATTTTTGGTGTTATTTGCATCCATTTATCAAATATGGTGCAAAACTTGACAAAAAATTTGCATCAAGTTTTGCACCAAATCTTACACCAAGTTTAGCACCAGGTATTGCAATAGGTTTTGCACCACGTTTTGCACCAAATTTTATGCCAAGTTTTGTGTCATCCTTGACACACTACACCATTGGGTTTTGTGCTTACTCGCTTAGTTTTGTGTCATTTTGACATTGAGTTAACATTAGCACTTCACTCATTTGACCTTTTTTGCATCCTTGTTGCCATTTTTTGCATCAAGTTTGGCACCCATACTTTTGCATCCTCATTTGCATCCACTTTTTGTGCATCAACTTTTGCATTTTAGCATCCTTTTTTGCATCCTTTTTTAAATCATTTTTTGCATCCATTTTTTCATCCATTTGTGCATCCTTTTGCGCCAAGTTTTACATGTGTTTTGTGTCTAGTTTTGCATAAAATTTTGCATCTACTTTTGTTGCATCCACTTTGCCCTCTTGTTTGGCATCCATATTTACATCCTCTTTTGCATCTATTATTGTACCCACTATTGCATCTAATATTTTTGTGCCACAATTAGCGCCTAGTTTGGCATCTCCTTTTGCACCCACTTTTGATTATAATTTTGCATCCACGTTTGCATCCTCATTTGCGTCTAGGTTTTCATCAACTACTACATCTATTTTTGCATCCCTTTTTGTATCCAGTTTTGGACCGGGATTTGCATCGGGTTTTGTGTCTCGTTTTGCATCTACTTTTGCATCGACTTCTATTGCATCCACTTTTGCACACAATTTTGCATCCATTGTTGCACCCATTTTAAATTTCACTTTTTGCATCCCTTTTTACATCTTCATTTGCATCATACTTTGATTCTTTTTTTGCATCTATCATTACATCCACTTTTGTTATGCCACAATTTGCACCATGTTTTGCACTCACTGTTGTATCCACGTTTGCTTCCAATTTTGCATCCATGTTCACATCCTCTTTTGCATCAAATATTGCATCTATTTTTGCATCCACTTTTATGTTAGGTTTATGCATTGGGTTTTGCATCTCGTTTTGTATCTACTTTTGCATCTACTTACATTATATCCATTTTTTGCATCCAATTTTGTTTTGCTTGTTGCATCAATGTTTGCTTCCACTTTTACATCCATTTTTGCATCTTATTTTGCATATTTTTTGTCTATTGTTACATCCACTTTTGTTGCACCATATCTTGCGCCTACCATTGCAACCACATTTGCTTCCACGTTTGCATCCCCTATTGCATCCACTTTTGTTTCATCCATTTTGCATATACTTTTGTTTCTGTTGTTGCATCCACATTTGTTTCACCACAATTTGTGCCAAGTTTTACAGCGACCATTGGACCCATGTTTTCTTCCACTTTTGCCTTCATGTTTGCATCCAAGTTTGCATTGACAACTACATCTACTTTTGCATCCAATTTTGTGTCAGGTTTTTCATGTTGTTGTGCGTCTACTTATGTTGTATCCACTTTTCATCCAATTTTATTTCTATTGTTGCCCCCATTTCTATGTTCGCTTTTGCATCCCTTTTCCAACACTCATCATATTTTCTGCATTGATGATATTCCTTATGGCATTGACAATTATGAACAATTGATGACAATGTCAATAATATTGACAATGATGAAAATGAAGATGATGGCGATGACATGAATTGTGATTATGATGATAAAGACGATAGTGGTTACAATGACAATGATGATGATGGCAATGATTATGATGATGACGATGCTAATGACGTTGGCGAATCTTCCCAATTTTAGATGTTGTCATTGTCATAATCATAAGCATTATCTTTGGTGTCATGATCATCATTTTCATCTAGGTCATCATCAAAAACAATAATGGCATGAATGATGATGATGCATGATTACAACAATGTCGATAGAAATTACATTAATGATGATGATGGGGATGATAAAAATGACAATGACGATGATAATGGTGGTGATGATGATCATCATCAATCATCTGTCAAAAATAGAGTTGTTATTTCTCTTACGTATATCAATGTGTCCTAAACAACCCTTTTCTAGCACTGATCACATTTTTTGGGTTGATGATATTTCTTACAACATCTACAATTATGAACAATTGCAAATGTCCATAATGATGATGATGATGGCATGAATGGTGATTATGATGATAATGTAATGATGGCAATAACAATGACAAGGATGATGGTGATGATGATGACAATGATTATGATAATGAGAATGACCTTACAATCTTATGGATTCATGAACAATTACTAGTTTCAATACCATCTTCTAGATACATATTACTATCATACTTTTTAAATTTTCTGTCTCTCTTGAGGTATCTTACTATAATGGTGTTGTCAACACTAGAAAGATATCTTGTTGTAATGGTGGTTCTAATGTTAGCACTAGTAAAGTTTAGAAGGGAGGATGCTACTACAAGAGGAATTCCTTCTAAGTGACTATGGCATTCAAAATGAGGCTTTATGGGCTGCTTGTTAACACATGTTCTCATGCTCATATAAAATTAATGTGAAAAGTTGCTTTAATTGGTTCCCATGCATAATTGATATTGATAATGGGGTGGTATAAAATTGTAATGGGCATATCCGTTAGTTAGTTATGATGGGTCAACAACATTGAAACCATCCAAGTGACATTTCACCTTGGAACAATCGTCGCTCGTGCGAAAACACGAAGTTTATGTAAATGAAAGTTGTGATTGTAGTGGAATTAAAACCATCGAGAAATATCAAAGAAGACGCTGCCTACCAGTTTTGAAAGACAACCAAGGCATTGAACAACTATTTGCGTTAGGATGTAGTGAGGGAATCGAAGGAAATTTGGCAGCCCTAAGTTGCCATTACTATTGCCAATCACACATTCAATAGTAACCATAAAAGGTAGCCACATATAAACAAAACCTCGAGGTGTTGACAGTCAGAATCTATTGTAATAACTTTGACGTATATATAGTTTTGTGTTTAGATGAGAATGAAGTGGGCTTCATCCAGGGTTCGGCTCAATCCTCGTCCATTCCATGCAGTGGTGTTTAATTCGCCAAGCAAGAGAATATTACGTGAGTGTTCAGAGTTAAATCAACAGAAATCAAGGACGTGTGATTGTCAAATTATTGCTCCTCCCTTATGATTGAGCGCTTGATGCGATGGTCATTATCCTTGGGTGATACTTTTATTCCCCATTTTCTATTGAAAAAGTAGCGTTTTTCTGTTCGATTATGATAGGATTGGATGAACGCCGGTTTGGGTGGATGTAGACCCATGTTTTTTTGTGGTGATCTTCAAATGTCTTGAGGATAATAAAAAAATCCTTGACCAAGGTCCATGGTTTTGGGGATGAGTTGGTCTTCTAGTGAAGCCATGGTTTCCCAACTTCAATCCTCTCACTATGTTGCCGATGACTACTCTAGTATGGGTAAGATTCCCAGTTTTCCCATTCACTTTACCCATCTAGATCTCTTAGAAAAAGTGGGCAATTTTATTGGAAGATTCGTCAAAGTAGACAGGGAAAGACTTTTGAAAGGCATTTTCACCTATGTTTGCATATGTGTTTAGGTAGATCCCAATGAAGTTTTGCGAGATAAAATTGAGCTCAAGTGGATGGGAATTGTGTATTCCCAACCCCTGGACTATGAAAATACAACTTTTCGATATAGGAATTACCAACAAGATAAACACCTTCAAACTGTATGTCCCTTTACAATAGGGGCTTCCTCCTTATAGTCATCTAAGAACTCTAGCTGCAGTTGGAGGGATATTAAGGAAAGAGAGGGATCCAAAATGTAACACCCCTCCCTTGTGTGTCAAACTTTGCAAACCTAAGCTGAGAAAAGTTAGGTATGATGTGTAATATAAAAAGTAAATACATTATTAATAAATTAATCACTTGGAAAAGCGAGACACCAAGAGATGAGATTCTTGCCAAATCACATTGGTGAATGGGAAAGGATAATCCTTTCATGGTAAAGCTTCTCGATTTAATTCTAGATAAGTTGGATGGATTGGAGATAAATATCCATTGAGAAAAACATAAAATTTGTGCGGGAGAGAAAGGCAATCTTCTATGAGGAAAATCCTCATGGGAGAGAAAGGTGAGCTTTTATGAGATAAGCCTACACAAATGGATAAAAAGATCCATAAAAGCGAGACACCGCTAATGGAAACCATATCCTTCCATATGCTAAGGTCAATGGTGAAGTGGGTCTAATCTCTTGCTATGGAACTTCATGCATGGACAAGGAATCAATATCTACCTACTATGCCAAGGGGAATATTAGAAGGGTACTAAATAGGACTAAAGACTATTGGCTATTGGAATGGCTAAGTTATACTAGATCTAGATCTTTATCTCGGTAGAGAAGAGAGTAAAGAAGTGAAACGTAGAGATGTGAGTATCATATGTCTAGACGAGTATAATATGTATAGATCTCGAAGAGAATGAAATTCTCTGAGAGCTAGCCATGGCTCAAAGAGCCTCTTTTTAGTTGTTGAATTTAATGTCGATTGCTTTCTCCTTTCCCTTATTTCCTCTCTCTTATTCTTTTTTATTTTCTCCTTTCTCTTATTCCCCTGTCCTTTCCCCCCTCTCCCTACCCGTACCCCACCCTCGCCCGGACGGCCCTCAAGCGTGCCTTCCCCTATCCTCGCCCTATGATCGCTTACCGCTTATCTTTTTTCTTGAACTCGTACCTTTGATGGCTCCTCTGGAGAGCGTTCCGTTCTCCTGCGGTGCCGCCCCTTACCTCTTTCAGAGTAAGATAGACTTCTTTCTTCAAACAAGTAACAGTTGTTCGAAAAAAAAGAACAACCAACAACACCCAAAGTACTCATACCGACTTTCTCTCCTACCGAACCGAAGCAAAGCGTAGGTAACCGACTTTCTTTCTCTCGATACGGCAACCGAAGCGAAGCGTAGGTAACTGACTTTCTTTCTCTCCTACCGAAGGTAACTACCAAAGGTAGGCATTCATCTACCGAAGGGAGGACGACAGGTAACTGACTTTCTTTCTCTCGATACGACAACACAAATACCAAAGGTAGGCATTCTTTCCGACATCTTTCCAACTCTTGCTCTTACCTCTCTTTCCAAAGGAAGGAAGGGGGGTGTGGGGGGAAGGAAGGATCAGCTTCCTTCCCACCGCCAATGAAGGAAGGGGGTTGTAAGGAAAATATTATTAGTGCCAAATGAAAATTTATGTTAGGGATGCTTTCACATAGTTAGTTTTGTAATTATTATAAACATCACATACATAACAACCACAAATAAAAAAAGTATTTAATATATAAGAACAAAACTAATGAAGTTGTTAGTACTAAAATGAGGCATATACTATCACATGTAATCTTAGATATACTTAGTGTGAAACACCATGACATCAATGTCTGAGCAATTTGTAAATGTGCAACAAGGGCTCAATAGGGGGTTAATATTTATTTGATAGTCACGTTCTTGGCTTTGTTGCTTCATTTGAAGGAAGGAGGACACTATTGAATTATTTCAATTACATGGTTCACACCTTCCAAGTATTAGTTAACTTGCCTAAAAAGGTTCCTAACACAAGTGATCAATGCAAATATCACCCATAGGCTACTTTTGTTCACAAAACTTAACTCTCCCACTTTATTTTTGTAAAGACCCACTAATTCAAGTGTAGCCATGGTAGTTGATGCACAACCTCATGTGCACCAAAAAACATCCCATAACCAACCTCCTCGAACCAAGCTTACGCTTCCACTCCTAACACCAAAATGTGCAACACTTATCATAGGGTCCAAGGGGTATTGTCCTTGGTGGCCTCTCATCACTATTGATAACTAGGGTTGAAATGTCACACCCCATGCTTGTGAAACATCTACATCATTTGGCACATTGAATTCCATCCATGCGCACCAAGTTCTAATATGCATGCATGCTTATCCTATATCTGCTTATATTTAGGAATGCCAACCATGACATAACCATTACAATATCTTTCTTCTTATTCTTCTTCTTCTTATTACTATAGAAAAAAAGGACCCTTTTGTTATTCACGAGGAAGAAAAAAAGCACAAACATTGACAAAAAGATTGTAACTTCTGTCATTACAATGGGTTGCCAGAAGACAAGGCATCACGACCCAGAAGAAGAGAAAAAGAAGTTGTTGTAAAACCAGGGTTTTACAATTTTTTTTTCTTCTGCAAATTATAAGACTGACTAGAAATGACAATAGCATGCAACCAAAAATTGTAGAAAGTGTATTATACAAACACGAAGAGGGCCCTACTATGAGAAAAACGAAGACAGTGACTAGAAATGACATTAGCCTGTAACAAAAAATTCCCGAAAGTGTATTATACAACCATGAAGAGGCCCCTGTCAAGAGAAAAAGAAAGACATTGTATTTGAGGCTAATTGAAAGCTGAATGTAGACTCACTTGAAATTTATAGTAAGCTAGTTGATAACTAATTGAAAATTTGACTTAAAGCTGATCCATATTAGTATATGGGCATCGAATGAGAACTTTGAACTGGGTTGCCAACTAATTCATCATAATATATGTAACCTGTCTCCAGACAAATAACTCTTTTTTAGAGAGAATCTACAGTTGTATTTAGCTCCCTATGGATGTGATGGAAATTGATTTCCTAGAAGTGGTTCTTTAACTCCACAATTTTGCTTTTCCAGGAGGATAAACTTATAACTTCCAACTATGCTTTACTATCATTTTTTTTTGGCTCCATTACAATATTTGTATGTCAACAACATGGCACACTACAACCAAGAAGATGAACAATTACATCATTAAGAGTTACAAAACCATCTTGCCATCGAATAACCAACATTAATTAAACAACCATTTAACAACATAATAGCAATTACACTATATATATATATATATATATATATATATATATAGATCACATTACACGTATAAATACCGCATTTCAATAGAAGTTAGATGAATTGCGCTAGTCCCAAAGTTTTGCTTTGACTTGAAATTAAACTCTTCTTCACTTTGTGATTTTTGTGTTATCCACTAGCATAGACCCATCTTAAATATAGATATAATATGAGCGGAGAGGGATCCAATTTCTTCATTGGCAATTATTTTTTATGAGCAAACATTATTTAAATGTTTTGTATTTTTTTTTTTTTAAATTTATTTTGGCCGACACTAGCAAAATTTCAACTTTGATGATGGACAAACATCGCTGTAACCATACTAGGCTGTAGAGTGAGCTTGGCATATTCATATTATTTTCATCCTCAACATTGAGGATTGTGTAAAGCTCAGTGGAAGATGCCCCTTGGAATGATGGACAAACATGGCCGTAACCATACTAGGCTGTAGAGTGAGCTTGGCATATTCATATTATTTTCATCCTCAACATCGAGGATTGTGTAAAGCTCAGTGGAAGATGCCCCTTAGAATAGTTTTGATGCCCCCAAAATGACTTCCATTCTCAACCCCTCCCCATGAAATTTGAACTTAAGACCTTGTAACAACTAAACCCCATACAAACCAACTACCCTACAACTTATCATGGATCAACCACAACAATACTTATTATAATAATTTAAAACCAATATTTCTAATTACTTTTCCATATTTATCTCATTTACAAACCCCTCAACCCCATCCCATTATTATTACAATAAACACAATAATATATCACCGAGGAAAGAGTTCAAAATTGCGAAAACAAAAAACGCACAACAACCTCTGGTCCCAACATGACAGCATGAATGAAGTAGGCCTCTCATGTTGGAGATGATTTAGGGGTTATTCCATGGCCTTCTCTCCCTTTGAAACCCCCCAACCATCCCTGTAATAATTTATTATATTATCTTTAACGATGCTACTTTTACTCTCAATCTTTAACAGCTACCGGCCTTCCCTCTTCAAAACCCTTATATAGAGTGTTTTCTCTCCATCGACCTCAAAAACCCTTATATAGAGAGTTTTCTCTCCGTCGACCTCTTTGCCCTTTGCCTTCGAAGCATTTTTGCACAGTTAAATCCTTTGTCCAAAATCCTCGGGGTTTCGCATTCGTGTCTGATATTGGGCGAGTTTCTGGCATATTTTGGATCCATCGATTTCATTCGAGCCCTCCCTCTGTGCACTATCTGGTATTGGGATGGCTGAAACTCAGGAGGATCCTGTTCTTACACGGGCAGTAGATGACGATTCGAGAGAGAAGGAGGATGATGCCGGAAAGGAAGAGGACACTGGAGCTCAGGTTGCACCCATTGTTAAGCTTGAGGAGGTTATTGTCACCACGGGCGAAGAAGAGGAGGATGTCCTTCTTGACATGTAAATTTCTTAATCCATGGCTATTTCATGATTTTGTTTTCTCAGTTGAAAGTTATTTTCATGGCCTCTTCGGTGGCCCTTTTCCTGTGCACATAAATGGGACCTTGACTATAAGGAAGATGCATTTGGGCAGTTATTTACTTCTAATTTTTCTCCTTTTTAGTAAGATCTGTTTTTATCGGGTTCTCGATGTTTTGTTCGCCTGTTGATGATGATCAGATTTGTCATTTCAACGGGGTGCTGAAGAAACTCTATGGTAGATGCATTTAGCGGGCTATGGTTTGTTTTATCGGGTAATTAGGGTTTTGCTTTTCTGTGTATTTTGTGAGTTTCTTGTTGTTTTGATGTCCCATTGATATTTTGATCAGCATTTTTTGATCTCATTATGGTCTGTAATAATTGTTTTCCTATGTTGATAGGCTGCCGATGAAGATTTTTTCGGGGATGCATTTGATGGTTTATTTGTTATCATTGGGGGTTTTGTATTTTGACGAGTCTTTTTATATTTTGTTGAACTATAGGCCATCCTTTTTTCAATGTCTTTGAAGAATCTATGATGGTTTCTCTGTTATTCTGGTTTAGTGGGGGGTGTGATGGTCATTTGTTATTGTTAAGCATACGGGGTTTCATATTTTTTGGTTTTTGGATTAGCCATTGAATACTGAATTGGGCCTATTTGATAATCTGTCTTTTGGTTATTGGCATTAGGGTGATTTGTCTTTTTATGTTGTGAGGTGGTATGATTCAGGCATATGTCTGTTTTGGTCTTCTGTCAACTGTTTTCGTTGACTTTCTATGATGTTTTGAACAGGCTGTTGATCATTTCTGTACTTTATGGGGATGTATGGGATGAGCATTCTTTTGTTATTAAATAGTTGATGATTTGTATTCTTACATGTTTGATGTTATTATTGAGCTTTTTTGTGGGATCCTTTTCGGTAATGTTAAGGAATATCTCCTGTGTTTTTAATAGGTCGTTGGTAATTTATCTTTGAATGCATTTGATATGGTGGGATATTGCAGACGTTACTTCTAATGGATGCCATGGGCTCTTAAAATGATCCTAATGTAGTTTCATTGTTTATTAATATTCCCATTCTTTTTTATATGTTTGACCCTGCAGGAAGGCGAAGCTGTACAGGTTTGACAAGGATGGGAATCAATGGAAGGAGCGTGGTGTAGGAACAGTAAAGTTTCTTAAGCACAAGGATACTACAAAGGTTCGGCTGGTCATGAGGCAATCCAAGACATTGAAAATATGTGCAAACCATTTAAGTATGTAAATTTGTTTGTTTTTTTTTTTTGTGTAATTTCCCCCCTGAGATTGTAATAGCTTATCTTACGTCCAAGTTTTAAGAGGCTTTCTGTGCCGAGAATTTGTGTTGATCCTTATTATCTGGATTATATTGTTTTTTTTTTTTTTTGCCTTGCAGTTCATTCCCCAATGTCACTTCAGGAGCACGTAGGTAGTGATAAAACTTGTGTCTGGCATGCAACTGATTTCTCAGATGGGGAACTGAAGGAAGAACTCTTCTGCATTCGTCTTGGCTCTGTAGACAGTGAGCACTGTTCTTAGACTCTTCTAATCCTTGTTATGATCTTTTCTTTCTGTCTTGTATTTTTCTTTGATAAAATCAATGTTTGAGTACCTATATTCTTGGATCATTTCATTGAAGGGTTGATTTTGCATATGTTCTTAGGAAGCTTTTGTGCAGATTATAGTGGGTTGGTAAGGGATCCCCCTTCCCAAACACCCTATCAGCATAGTTAAGACTTGAGTTTAGGGTGGCTTTTATTATCTCTGGTAATAGCAAATGATACGGAGGATTGTGCATAACCCACCCCCTTTTTGATTCCAATAAGCAGAGGTGGTCACTATGGTAATCCGATTTCAATTTGTAGTTAGAAAATGGGGTCACAACTTTCCATATTTTTTGTTTTGTTTTGTCTTTTTACATCAAACAATAATATATTTATTAGAACCATAGTCAACTAAACAAACAGGAAACAATTTATTTGACAGGTGGAAGAAGTCATAGGCTTAGAGCAATTGAATTGTAGGCCATGCTTCTTGACAAATTGATGAACAGATGTCTCCTTACTTGAGATTTAGGTTGGCACCATGGCACCATCCTGTCCATCATTATATACTAATCTTGTCATTATCTTCTTCACTGTGAATGACTGGCCTGTTCCCTGCAAATAGATCTAGGCATAGAGGAGCCAATCCAAGAACAGTAATCTCTAGCACAAGACAATATTAATGATCTAAATACCTAATCCTGAAGCTTGAGTTTGATTTTTCTCTACTGGTTCTGAATCTCTGATTGAGAATCTCCCACTCGTCATTATCAAACCTTCTCCTTCATCATTGGCATCAGCTGCACTGCTGAGGTACTTTGGTTAGTTGTCATTTGACTTGAGAGCTTGAAGTTTCAAATGATTATAGTAACAGACAGCCAGAAAAGCCAGTCCACACCCACTCAAGTTTATGACTGTAACCTTTTCATTTATTACAGACAAAGATTATGTTATGAGCAGCCAATCCTTGACAAGACTAGCAACATTCATAGTCAAGGCTGAAGTCTTTCCTATCAGAAGAAACACTGCAAGATTAAGAGCCAAGGCACAAGCAGAAATGTCATGTAATCCAAATCAAAGGAAGAGACCCTGATTATCAGAAATGGGTATTCTACTAAGGCCCAGGGGGTGCTGAGAAAAACAAGGCAACAAGGAGCAACAAAGATGTGATGGGATTCAACTTAATCCCTTTTGATGTTCGTGGAATTTGTATGAGAACCAATTGGGTAGTCTCACATGCAACTACACTTAACTGGAGAATCACCTCCCATGCATTCATCTTGGCCTCCCCATAAGCTGAAATAGTAACTCCAATGGATATGGCCAACATATTGGCCTTGGGCTCACCATTATAAGCTTCTTTCTTCAGGGAAACCACAATCAAATACACAACAATGGGAATTAGAGCTTTCAGCATTTGAAATAATGATACAGAGAGGAAAACATAGGCAGAATTTGAAAACCAGAGACCCAAAGAATACACTTATCAATACTATGCGTTCAACGAGCTTGAAGACTCTTACAATAGCAACAGCCAGTGTTGAGTAGAAGCCCTTGTGAATCATGGTGGGACTGATCACACTAAAGTTGTCAAGCAATGGCAACTCCAATGGATATGGCTAACATATTGGCCATGGCCTCACCTTTATAAGATTCTTTCTTCAGGGGAACTGCAATCGAATGCATATCAAATGGGCACAAGAGCTTTCAACATTTGAAATATCGATACTTTGAGAGACATGCACCAAGGGCTGCATCATTTAGGATTTGTACTCAGTTTAGGTGTCATATTCAAGGGGAAGTTGTTATGCTTTCCACCACTTCATAGATTGTTAGAGTGATGAAACAAAAGAGGCTGCCTCTTGAGGCTAGATTATGTCATTCATATCAGCTGTGTTGTTGATGTCCTAGCTCAGCCAGGTCTTGCCAAAACTCTGTTGAGGTTCAAAATCTATTATAAACTGAAATGTCTTCACAAGAATTGACCTCATAAAATGCCATAATCACAAGATATGCCATACATGGCTGTGATTATGGCTCGCAAGACCCTTAGACTTTGAGCAATGAGGCTCGCAACATCACTTATGATTATGCACTCTACAATTCTGTGACCAGCTGAATGTCAAGCAATTGAACCGCGATTTAAATCCTATTTTGTCAACAATAAGTACTATACTTTGTCTTTATTTAGTGTAGAGAACCAAGCACTTATTCTGCTCATCTATAGAAGGGACAATGGTTGTTTGCCTATGAGGTATAAGGAAATCCTATCAGATGTTTTGTATTTTCGTATGGAATTGAATCATACTCCTGCACACTGTAACATTCATATATATCAACCTGTAGAGGCTTTAATAACACCTGGTATTCTGGTTAGTGATTTTATTGGACCTCATGTGCATATCCTACATGCACAGGATGGACTATTCATATGTTACAGGGTATTATTCTTATTATTTAGGGTTCACATCTTCAGGTGCTCAAGAACGATTACTAGAACAGTCAGTTAATTCTGCAATTTAAAGGATGAAAAAGGAGGTTATAGGAGTCTAGTTTTGGTTCTCATCCACAATGTCACACTAGTCTGCCTGGGCATGGTTCTCATGGTTTAATAGTGACTTGAGGAGTCATAATACCACAGATCACTAAACACGAACAACTAAGGTAGCCCAAGGACAATAGCCATCTTTACACATTAATTAACAGGTCTTATATTTATTATCCTGGGGGGTTTTAATACTTCCAAATGCTTAAAAAACAGTTAGCAGAGCATTCACATTACACATTCCAGCAATCTTTTCTATAAACCAACCAAATGCAGTCAGGAGAGCCCTCCTTTTAAACTATACAACCTTATTGTTAGTATGATCAACCTTATTTTAATATATAATGTGACAAACCGTATGTGACAGGCAGGTGGAAAACTTTTCTCGCAATTGACTAAGCGACGTCCTGCGAGCCAGACTTGAGACGGAAACCCTCGTCAGAAGTATATGCTTGGCTCTTTTCCAAACAAATGAAGAGTCAATGAGGTTTTGTGTAATCACTTCTGGTATCGTATTGGGTTAACCCACCCCCTTTTTGATTCCAATAAGCAGAGGTGGTCACTATGGTAATCCGATTTCAATTTGTAGTTAGAAAATGGGGTCACAAATTTCCATATTTTTTGTTTTGTTTTGTCTATTTACATCAAACAATAGTATATTTATTAGAACCATAGTCAACTAAACAAACAGGAAAAAATTTATTTGACAGGTGGAAGAAGTGATAGGCTTAGAGCAATTGAATTGTAGGCCATGCTTCTTGACAAATTGATGAACAAATGTCTCCTTACTTGAGATTTAGGTTGGCACCATGGCACCATCCTGTCCATCATTATACACTAATCTTGTCATTATCTTCTTCACTGTGAATGACTGGCCTGTTCCCTGCAAATAGCACCAATTCACTCTCTACCCATAGCTTGTAGTTGGGAACATCTACCTAGGACAATATCAAATTCACTCTCTACCCATAGCTATGGGTAGAGACCACATCGCTAGACAAAAGCAACAATTGTAATACAAATGTATGTGGTGTTTCTATTTGAGATAACAAAACACTAGAGAATCCCAAGAGTTTTCAATCAAGCCAACTCAAATCATTAGTAGGAGATTCATCCTCCAAGACCCAATGAAAGACTAGATCAACCTTATCAAATAAAATTGGATCTAGATCCTTTGCCTGCAATTGTTTTGTGAGCATCCAAATGTTGTAGTTGATGAAGACCAACTTCCCCAGTTGCTCATGCTCCAACATACTGCACTTTTTGCTCATATCCCTGTGCAAAACCCATTTTTTATAACAAACAACAAACCCCTTCAACGTCATTTGCATATAGGATTTTATATCAGCTGGGGAGAGAACTATGTTTTTGTCTTTTATAACAATCTCAAGATCACTCTCCATGAATTCAAAGACAATATGTAAATTCTGTTTGTGTGGATATGCATATATTAGTTGAATTATACTTGGATGCGAAAGCTCCTTCAATAATTTGATTTCTCTTAAAGCAATTACATTAACACCTTCTTTGGCTTTACCCAGATGGATTTTCTTTACTGCCACAATTTTGTTTGTCACAGTCTTTCAAAACAGTTTTAATCCAGAACTGGTTGTCTTTTTTTCTAGTTCTTGATATTTGTATGGGTTCCATAGGGTGGCAAGGCCTCTTGAGTCCCCTCTCGCACTGACTATTGCACCTTTGCTGCTGGCCCAACAAATTTGCTTAGCTTTTTCAAATTCATTTGCATCCATCTTTGTTTCATGAAGGAATAAAATGCCTGCTTTCTCAGTCCTTATTATATCCTTTACTGCCAGGGTTTTGATGGTGTTCCCCAAACCTCTTATATTCGAAGAAATTATTTTCATTGAGAGGTGCGCAGAGATGCTTTCTTCTCCTTGTCCCTGTATTTCATTGATTCCTTTCTGGCATTCTGCTGGTTTTTTGTGTTGCTGTTCTAATGTTTTCTGCTTGCCTAATATTTTCTCAATGGCAGTGGCATCATCTCTTTTCTCCTTGTGAGGTTTTCTTCCCATTTTTTTGAATCCCTTTTCAACATGCTCAAGATGTTCCCCATCAGCCCAGGAGTCTGATTTCTTCTACTTGTAGGAGGCGTTGATGTTCCTATTAGGATGAGGAACAGGAGACCCTTCATTGTTAAGAGGTTCAACTAGCGAGGTCTTCTCAATGAGAGATGAGTTAGCAGGGTCATGGGGTGAGGGGGCTGTGTTGTCCACTGAAGGTTTTTCTTTTTTATTGGAGAGGAAGATATGATAGGAGAGGTGTAAAGACTAACTAAATCAGCAGGAGGGTCATCTGCTTCAGGGCAAACAGATTCTGTTGTTTGGTTACCATGTCAGGAAGGGTAGTGAAAGGGTCAAAAGGGTTAGAAGGAGTGGTAGTTACAACCTCTTTCTTGAACGAAGATCCAGCTTTGACATGCCTTGCACATGTTTTCTTAGGGACATGACATTCTCCCGAGGGACTTACAACAGAGGTTTTGGACTTGCAATCATTGGCAAAGCGACCATATTCGTGACAAAGCTTGCACTTGTAATGGATCTGTTGATAATCCAGAGTCTGCTCATGGATTCAGTCTCCATTTTTGAGGATTATTTTCTCTGGAAGAGCTTGTTCTAGATCAACTTCAACACAAATACAAGGAAAAACATATTGTTTATGCTTCAGTTCAGAACTATCTAGAAACTTTCCAAGAGAGTTTCCTATGTAGATGGGGCTGTCAGTCTCCCAGCAAGGAAGAGGAAGACAAGGAAGTCAGACCCAGATAGGGTAAGGGTTGTGACTCAAATTTTTTCTGAAGGAAGCTCCGTGGTAGGAGCATTATCAGCTTTCTTTACAAATTTTGAGGAGAGGGAGGAACTGGTTTTGACTTTTTACCCCAACCACTAATTAAGGTGCTGAAAGCTGAGTCTGCTTGGAAACCTCCAGAACCCGATGATATTTCTTCTAACGTTGTTGGGTTATTCGATTGCGTATCTCGTACAAAGTGAGGAAGACAAGATTCGATTTTTTGAAGTGCGGGAGCAGTTGCAGAGCCCTTGGAGACAAAGCTTGAAAAAATTGAAATAGAGGCCTGTGTAGATAGTTAATCATTGAAATTTCTTAGTTTTATTGGCCGATCAGATGATTTGGCAGTGGACTGGATCTGTTTTTCCTTGTATTGTTGGTGAGATTTGTATATCTGGGAGAAGTGGTTGCTGATTTGGTGATTCAAGAAGAAATTGATAGATTTCTGAGTGTTTTGCCACAGAGATTGGGTAGATTAATCAGAAATCCATATTCATGTGTTTCACTGTTGATTTTGTGTAGATTTATCAAAATCTGTGGGATTTTTGACTGTTTAAGAGCAGATTTTTGGAAATGTTTGTGTTTTGTTCTTGTTTGAGGGCAATTTTTTCACAAATCTATGTGATACGTGGCTGCCTACTGGTGTTGAGAGCCCATATACAATGGTTTGTCCTCAAGATTGTAGAGTGAGGGAGGGAGGAAAGTCTATTTTGAATTTTCAGCATTTTACTATGTTTCAGTGTCTATTTCTGCATTTATGACCTGTATCACTGGCCTTTTTACCCAACATCATGTTGTAAGGTAGCCATGGAATTTTTGGCAAATGCTACATGCATGTGTAAGCAACATATGTTTGTCATATTTGAGTAGAGGTGCTTGGTTGATATTGTCCTAGGTAGATGTTCCCAACTGCAAATAGCACCAATTCCATTTCCTGAGGCATCACATTCCAAAATAAAGGTTTTTGTGAATTTTGGCATAGCTAAGGCCAGTGCTTGGCACATTACCTCTTTAAGATGTTCAAAGGACTTCATTGCTTCTGGAGTCCATGAAAATGCATCTTTCTTCAATAATGTTGTTACAAGTGCTTCTATTCTCCCATAATTCTTAACAAACCTGCAATAATACCCTGTCAACCCGAGAAATTCTCGAAAGCTTGAGTTTGATTTTTCTCTACTGATTCTGAATCTCTGATTTAGAATCTCCCACTCATCATTATCAAACCTTCTCCTTCATCATTGGCATCAGCTGCACTGCTGAGGTACTTTGGTTGGTTGTCATTGGACTTGAGAGCTTGAAGTTTCAAATGATTATAGTAACAGACAGCCAGAAAAGCCAGTCCACACCCACTCAAGTTTATGACTGTAACCTTTTCATTTATTACAGACAAAGATTATGTTATGAGCAGCCAGTCCTTGACAAGACCAGCAACATTCATAGTCAAGGCTGAAGTCTTTCCTATCAGAAGAAACACTGCAAGATTAAGAGCCAAGGCACAAGCAGAAATGTCATGTAATCCAAATCAAAGGAAGAGACCCTGATTATCAGAAATGGGTATTTTACTAAGGCCCAGGGGGTGCTGAGAAAAACAAGGCAACAAGGAGCAACAAAGATGTGATGGGATTCAACTTAATCCCTTTTGATGTTCGTGGAATTTGTATGAGAACCAATTGGGTAGTCTCACATGCAACTGCACTTAACTGGAGAATCACCTCCCATGCATTCATCTTGGCCTCCCCATAAGCTGAAATAGTAACTCCAATGGATATGGCCAACATATTGGCCACGGGCTCACCTTTATAAGCTTCTTTCTTCAGGGAAACCACAATCAAATGCACAGCAATGGGAATTAGAGCTTTCAGCATTTGAAATAATGATACTGAGAGGAAAACATAGGAAGAATTTGAAAACCAGAGACCCAAAGAATACACTTATCAATACTATGGGTTCAACTCAATTCCTCACTGTAGGATCTTATATAGTGGGGAAGAGTCAGCTTAGTGTTCTCGATCAGTGATTCCCCTTATGAGGAGGTGTCACATCCATTAGTACAATTTTCTCTTTGAAGACCAATAAATTCCCTTTCGGTAAAGCCTTGGTGAGAATATCTGCAATCTTCTCAGCTGTCCATATGTGATGGAGTCGAATGACTCCTCCATATTAGAAAATGTAACTAGGTTTGGTCTTCATTAATGTATTTGAGTCATCATAAAATGTACTTGTCAAAAAAATAAATATTTTATTATTATTATTATTATAACAATGACTTATTAAAGCATGGGTTTCATGCTTGGGTCATCATTATATTAGTCAAAGTCCCCATTGTGGACTCCTAGGATTAATATTGAGTTTATAAAGTCATTGTATATTCAAAGAGACCATTCTTGGGCTTTTGAATCATGTAAAAAGGTTTACCATTGAGTCAAATATAATTTATGTAACCTCCACAGAGATCAAGTCGGCCTAAGGACACCAATTTGACCTCACTTGGAGCCTATAAATAGAAGGAAGTCGAATTCATTTGGAGCATATCATCTCAAGCTAGTCTGATGTCCCTAAGGAAGTTAGAGAAGTGCGAAGTGGGTCTAAGGAAGAAAAAGGAAGCGCAAGTTGGGTCAAGTCCAAGGAGAAGAAGAAGATTGAAATTCTGGAGCCTCCCTCTCTGTATTTCGTGCCCTAGTTTGGGAGATCAAAGTCTTCCAAGTTTTGTTGTTGCCTGATGTTGGAAGCTACTGCATAGTCGAAGTTGTTGGGAAGGAAGTGTTGCTGGAAAATGGTCGAAGATCTGGGAGGTTGACTTGGTGTGGATGAAAGGTTTGGTATTTTTCTAGTGTGGAGAGTCTCAAAGAATACTATTGAAAGGAAGGGAATTTTTTGACTGGGTTTTCCCCTCGAGGGGGATTTTCCCTAGCATAGTGCCTACATATTGTGTCTCTTGTTTTGTGATATTAATACATACATAATATGGTAATTTCTTGATGAAATATAAGATAATAAAGAAGTAAAATAAGTCAACATAACTCACAAGTAATTATCAAGTAAGAGGAATCAAACCCTAATTGATTTCCAACATGGTATCAGATCTAAGGTCAGGAAAAGTTGAAGATCACTTTATTGGCATGGATTCTCCCTCTCTGATTAACTACATAAGAATGGGTATCAAAACTACTAGAATTTGGCTCAAGAATGTCATCCATTAATTATTCGACAAGGTCAAAAGTCAAGGATTCTTGGTTGCTCTTACAAGTTCTCTTAATGATGACAATGCGTGGATCATTGATAGTGGAACACCAAGACACATGACAGGAGAAATTAAACAAATTCATACACTATCAAAGGAGCCATCTTCTCATGCAGTGGAATTGGGTGACAACAAAAGATATGTTGTTAGAGGTCTGGGATCAACATCATTGAAGCTAGAAAATGGATCGAAGCTTCACCTCAACAACATTCTATATGTTACAGGTTTGAAAAAGAATTTTATTTCTATTTATTGTTTAGAAGATAAAGGGGAAATAATTCAATTTGTTGATGGGTAAGTATTGGTTTGGGGAAAAGACTCTAGCATTCATAAAGCTAGTGCTATTAGAGTTCGTGAAGGAAGCCTTTACAAAGTCATTGCACCACTTCCTTAAGCTTTGGTTCATATGGAAATCAATCCCACTGAGATATGGCATAGGAGGGATGATCATCTACATTATAAGGTCATCCCTACTCTTAGTCAATTGGTTCATGGTATTTCCAATATAAAGTTAGATCATGAAGATGTGTACAAGAGATTCTCTTTGGGAAAACATACAAGAAAGCCATTTTCAAATAGTGAAACTAGGTCTAAAGAGATATTATACCTCATACATTCTAATGTGTGTGGGCAAATGTCTGACAAATCACTTGAAGGTCATATCTACTATGTAACATTCATTGATGACCATTTTAGAAAGACATGGCTCTACCTTCTCAAAACAAAATATGAATTATTTGATAAGTTTAAGGAGTGTAGGTCCAAAGTGGAAACCCTAATCGAAAGAAAGATAAAAACTCTAAGGTCCAACAATGGTGGGGAGTACACTTCTAAGGAATTGATTACCTATTGTAAGGAAGGAGGTATTAAGAGGGAGCTCATTGTTCCCTACTATCCTAAACAAAATGGATTGGCCGCAAAGGAAGAATAGGCCAATTGAAGAATGAATTCAAACAATGCTCCTTGATCAAGACCTACAAAAATTCTTATGGGGAGAAGCAACAATGACAACCTTGTATGTTCAAAATAGAAGTCCTCATAAAAGTCTTGATAATACAACACTCGAAGAATTATTCACAGGAAAGAAGCTGAGTGTGGATCATGTATGAATCTTTGGAAATCTAGCATACATCCATGTTACAAAGGACAAGCGAAAGAAGTTGGAATCTACAAATATCAAGGGAATATTTGTTGGATATAGTCTCTCCTCAAAAGCATATAGAATATACATTTAATAAGGAAGACATATTAAAGTAAGCAGGGATGTCATATTTGATGAAAATCAAGCATACAAGAAATCAAAGGATATTCCTATTGATTTTGATCATGAAGAAGTTCCCATATTTGAAGAAGAAGAAGTTCATCATGAAAACCCTACCACAAATCAAGAAGAAGAAGAAGGACCAAGTGAGTCTATTCAATCAGTGGTCATCTAAACCACAAGGAAAAGGCCAAATTGGTTAAAATCTACATTAGAATATGCTAAAGGACATGAAGTTATGAAAGGAACCTTCAGATAAAGTAAGAAACCAGAAAGATATTCTAGTTATACTGCATACATGACAAAGTTAATTGAAGTTTAACCATCTACATTCAAGGAAGTTTCTCATCAAGAGGTTTGGAAGAAAGCAATGTAGGAAGAATATCAATCCATCATGAAGAATTGGGTTTGTGAAATCATTCCTAGACCTAGTGAAAAATTGGTTGTCACCTCCAAATGGACTATAAGATCAAACATAATGTTTATGGAAGTATAGACAAGTAGAAAGCGAGATTCGTTGCAAGGGGTTTCTCTCAAAAGGAAGGAATTTATTTTGCTCCCATAACAAGGTACACTACCATTAGATCTTTGGTTTCATTGGCTACTACAATGGGTTGGAATATCCATCAAATGGACATGAAGACCACATTTCTGAATGGAACCATTGATGAGTAGTGTATATCGAAAAACCCAAAGGATTTTAAGTTAATAGCAGGGACTCTCATGTTTGCATACTTAAGAAGGCCCTATATGGTTTGAAGCAAGCACCTAGGGCATGATGGATGCATATATACTTAGAATTAGGTTTGTGAGAGTTATGCTAATCCAAATATCTACATCAAGGCCATGAATAATGAGCCTGCCATTGTTCTACTATATGCGGATGATTTATTCATCACAGGTGTGGAGCGAATAATTCAAGAATGTAAGGAATTGTTGGTAGCTGAATTTGAAATGAAGGATCTAGGAATGATGCACTATTACATGGATCTATAAGTATGAAAGAGATGTGGGGAGATATATTTGGGGCTACTCCTATGATCACTAATCTCAAGAAGTTGAGAGGCTCTAGCTCTAGTCTTGTGGTTCCTACCTCCTATTGATAGTTGGTGGGTTTCCTAATGTATCTGGTAAATACTAGGCTAGATATATGTTTTGTAGTAAACATTCTTAGTTAGTTTCAGCTAGAGCCTCATCATGATCACTGGATAACTGCAAAATATATATTGAGGTATCTTCATGGCACTATACATCGCTACATAAAGTATGATAGTAAGGAAGTAAAGCTAACTGGTTTCACAGATTCTGATTGGGGTGGTAATGAGATCGATGGAAGGAGAACTATCAGGATGTTTTTGTGTGGGAGCTTCTATGATCCCATGGATGAGTAGGAAGAAAGATCCTGTTACTTTAAGTAATGTTGAGGCATAATATGTAGCTGCATGTGAAGTAGGAAAGGAGGTCATTTGGTTAAGGAAGCTTCTGGCATATTTGTTCGAGAAGTCTCGAGGTCCTATTGTGATTAATTGTGACAATCAAAGTTGTATCAATATGTCTAGAGATCCCATGTTTCATGCTAGAATGAAGCATATCAACAATAAGTTCCACTTTATTAGGAACCTGGTGTAGGATGGGATCATGCAGTTGGAGTATGTCTCAACAAATGAACATTTAGTAGACATACTAACAAAGGCTCTTCCTAATAACAAGTTTTAATATCTAAGAAACCTGCTTGGTTTAGTAGATATTGTGGATTGTATTGATGATAAGATATTGGAAGAGATTTGTTGAGGCTTTGTGAGTGAAGCATTGCCTGGGAGGACATCTGGCCGACACTTTGTGTTGATCTCTATGTCCTAAAGTAGGGAAGGTGGCATGATTCATAGAGGTTTGACCATGGATATGTACCTAGGTACTTGGTTTGGTGGTTAGCAAGTAAGCACGAGGGTACCTAGAGAGGCTGAAAGCTTGAGTCCACCTTATTCACAATTGGATAGATTGCCTTGGTCAAGAATCTAGTATGTGGAATTGCGGTGCCTAAATTGATGAGAGATCAATGGGTAGATTGCCCTGGTAAGGCATCTCATCCGTGGCATTGCGGTGCCTAAATATCTTCATTGTTCGCATAGTTTGAGATATTCCATTGTATTTTTATATTATGAATACCTCATTGGTTAAGAGGGATTGTTGGAAAATGTAACTAGGTTCAATCTTCATTAATGTATTTGAGTCATAATAAAATGTACTTGTCAAAAGAATAAAGAAAATAATTTTTATTATTGTAACAATGACTTATTAAAGCATGGGTTTCATGCTTGGGTCATCATTATATTAGTCAAAGTCCCCATTGTGGACTCCTAATATTAATATTGAGTTTATAGAGGCATTGTACATTCAAGGAGACCCTTCTTGGGATTTGAATCATGTAAACATGTTTACTATTGAGTCAAATATAATTTATGTAACCTTCACATGAAGTCGGCCTAGAATATATCAAGTTGGCCTAAGGACACCAATTCAACCTCACTTGGAGCCTATAAATAGAAGGAAGTCAAATTCATTTCGAGCATACCATATCAAGCTAGTTCGATATCCTTAAGGAAGTTGGAAAAGTGAGAAGTGGGTATAAGGAAGCAAAAGGAAGTGTGAGTTGGGTCAAGTCTAAGCAGAAGAATAAAATCTAAATTTTGGAGCCTCTCTTTCTCTATTTCGTGCCCTAGTTTTGGAGATCAAAATCTTCAAATTTTGTTGCTACCTAATGCTGGAAGCTGGTGCATAGTCGAAGTTGTTAGAAAGGAAGTGTTGTTGGAAAAGGGTCGAAGATTTGGTAGGCTAACTTGGTGTGGAGGGAAGGTTTGGTCTTTGTCTAGGGTGAAGAGTCTTAAAGAATACTAGTGAAAGGAAGAGTAGTTTTTGACTGAGTTTTCGCCTCGAGGGGAGTTTTTCCCTGACATAGTGCCTACATCTTGTGTCTCTTGTTTTGTGATCTTCATACATACATAATATGGAAATTTCTTGATGAAATATTATATAATAAAGAAGTAAAATAAGCCAACATAATTCACAAGTAATTATCAAGTAAGAGGATTCAAACCCTAATTGATTTCCAACACCCTCTACACCATGTCTCGAATTAAGTGATATCAAATATCTATGTGCTTGGAAATGTAATGAAACATGAGATTCTCTGCCATATGGATCCCTCTCTTGTTGTCACATATATCACTATAGTTTCAAGTACCTACTCAAATAACTCTCCAAAGAGATTCCTCAACCAAATGGATTCACAACTAGCCATAATAGCAGTAATGTACTCTTCCTCGACAATACTCAATGCTATAGACTTCTGCTCCCTGTTCATCCAAGATATCATGGCAGATCCAAGGATAAAAAAACATCCATACGTACTCTTCCCTTTGAAAATGTTTCCTACCCAATCAACATCAGTGTATCCATGAATTCGAACATCTCCGACAAAAATCTTAGAACAAGTGTGATTGTCCCATGAAAGTGTCTCAAAATGTGATTGGAAGCAATCCAATCTGCATGGAGAGGCTCAGTCATGAATTGACTCAACGTATTCACTGTGTAGCATATGTCCAGACGGGTGTTCACTAGGAACATCGTAGCCCCAATCAATCATCTATACTTGGATGGATTCACCAAATCAGGTCCTACAGCCTCTCCACATAACTTCTTGACATTCATTTCCATCGGTGTGGGTAGGGACTTGTATTATGTTTCATTACAAATCTCTCCAAAAAATTCACAACATATTTTCCTTATGAAAGGAAAATATCATCGGGCCTTTGCCACACCTCAAGGCCTTGAAAGTAGTGCATGAGTTGGAGATCGTTCATCTCGAATTGAGAGGCTATCTCCATATTACACTCAATCATTAGGGCTCACTACCTATCAAGAATTGATCCTCAACATATGAAACCAAAATCAATGACATACCTTGGACTACGTTGAAGTAGAGGTTGGGATCGACATTGCTTCTTGTGAATCCAAACTTCACCAAATAACTATCTATGCAGGCGTACGATGCTTTGGGGGCTTTCTTCAAACCATACAATGCCCTTCTTCAACATGCAAACATGTGCCTTTCAATCCTATACTTCACATCCTTGTGGTTTCTCAACGTACACTTCTTCTTGTGGCATGCAATGAGGAATGCCATCTTTATGTCCATCCGATGAAGGATCCCTCCTTTACTTGTGGCAAGGGAAACTATTGAACGAATGGTTGTATATTAAGCCACAAGTTCAAATATATTGTCATAATCGTCTCCCTCCTTTTGGGGCAATCCTCAGGCCATGAACCTTGCTTTATATTTCTCAATGCTACCATCAACTCCATGTTTAATCTTGAAGATCCACTTTGAAGTCACCATAGATTCCCCCCTTGGTCTCAGCACAACATCACATATATCATTCTTCATGATTGATTCATATTCTTTGGCCATAACATCCTTCCAAACTTGTTCTTTCACAACTTCTTGAAAGGTGGGAGGTTCAGTTTGTATCATAGTGCTTATGGTTGCAACATATCCATGGTATCTTCACAACTTCTTCCTTTCTCTAAATGATCTTCAAATGAGAACTCATCTCTCATCATCTTGTATTGTGTCACAGAGCCAAAGTGGCCTCTTCCTAGTAGGAGGATCACATGGAGGGGGATCTAAGGGATTCATAGGCTCCATGGGATCAACAATTCCTGTATAATATTCAGGCATGGAAGGACCATCTAAAATATCCATATCATCATTCTTCTCAGGAGTAGGAGGCAAAGGAATGTCCCTTGCTTTCCCAATGGTAACATCTTCATCTAACATTACATCCCTGCTAATTTCAACCTTCCTTTAACCAAGAATATATATTCTAAATGCTTTAGAATTTTCAAAATATCCAACAAACGTACCTTTTCTTCCTATGGCTTCCAATTTTTTTTTTTTTTTTTTCCTTTGGCACATGAAAATAAATGGGGCAGCCAAAGATACAGAGATGGCCAACATCAAGCTTGACACCTGTGAACACTTCTTTGGGGGTCTTTTAGTCAAATTATTGATGAGGCACCCTGTTTTGAACATATACGGAATCATTTGTTGCTTCTCCCCAAAGGAACTTTCGAAACTTTTGATCATGAAGCATGGCACGAGCAAATTCTATAACGGACTTATTCTTTCTTTTTGCCACTCCATTTTGTTTGGGAGTATAGGAAACAATTGTCTCTTTCTTGATACCTTCCTTCTTGCAAAAATCAATGATCTCCTTTGATATGTACTCTCCACCATTTTTAGACTTAAATATTTTTATTTTATTCCTTGTTTTCTTTTCAACCAAACCTTTGAACTCCTTGAACTTTTCAAAGGATTCATCCTTGAGCTTCAAATAATATATCCACATCTTTCTTGATAATTCATCAATATAGGTGATGTAGTAAAGATGGCCATCAATAGAACACATAAGAGTTTGATCACATATGTCAGAATAAATGAGACAGAGGATTTCATTTGAATTGTTCTCACTAGAGGGGAATGGACCTCTTGTCTTCTTTCCATTGGCACAACCTGGACAAACTCCATCATGTTGGGCTTTAACCTTGGGAATCCATGAGACCGATTTTTCCGATTTCAGGATAGCATCATTATTTAGATGGGCTAATATTTGGTGCCATAGCTCACTTAGATGATTAGTATCATCGACCAATGCTAGAAGAGGTCTACCAGTGACCCTGTTGATTCCTTCAAATATCTATCCCAATGTGAATGCATCTCTCATAGGTGATCCAACAAGCTAAGTAAGAACCTTTCCCTTGATGAAGGAAACCCTCATCCCTTTGTCTTCTAAAGCGGATATTGATACCAAATTATTCTTCAAACTCGACATATACATTACATCATGGAGAAAAACATATTCCCTGGAATCCAAATGAAATTTGACAAATGCAAAACCTTTGACAGGATGAGTGAAGTTGTCTCCAAGAATGATTTTCAAATTGGACTCCCTCTCTACCAAATTAGAGAGAACTTCCTTATGCCCAAATAAATGATGATTGGCCCCACTATCAACCAACTAACTATCCCACGAATTTGGAGGAGAATAACTAGTTAAGGTAGAAATAAGAATGTATTTAGATTGATTTGTAACATTACTTTCAAACCTAGAGAATCTTGACTTCTTTTGGGGATGACGATCTTCTTCATGCTCACTTGGAGCATCTCTTCTTATTATTTCATCTCTTCCATTGCGATCATTCCTTCGGTCATCTCTTCTTCTTTGGTCATCAAACCTGTTGTTGCTGCTTCTAATGTTGTAGCGTGGACCATTGTTCTTCTCGTGGAAATCTCGAGCACAATGACCCTTCATGTGGAAATTGTAGCATTCAATGTGAGATGATGTAATATCATTTCTTCTCTTTGTATCTTGAGGTGGAGGCTTTCTTGAATTTGATGGACCTCCTTTTCCTTTCTTCTTCTTGTGTTGAGTGACGAATGTTGTGGGCTCTCCATATTCATGTTTTTCAATCCTTCCTCTTGATATCATCCTTGAATATTCTTGAGTGAGATTTCCAAAAATTTCATCGAATGACATGAGGGTATTATTGTTTATTATAGTAGTAATGAAGGTTTCCAAAATAGGAGGGAGACCTCTTAGAGTCACAATCACTAATTCCCTATCAGATATAGATTCCTCAAATATTTGCAATTGATCTCGGAGACAAGATATACTCATAATCTAGGATTGCACAAACTCCCCTTTTTTCATCTTTGTGCCTTTGAGTTGATATTTCAAGGAGATGATTTCATTCAAATTGTTGACTTCATACATGTCTTTAAATTTCCTCAAATTTCCAACATATGAAAGTAAGCTATTTTGTAAACCATGAACTATAATTTGTTTTTCTTTTAACTCACCTTTCTTATGCTTGTTCTTGGCATCAACATAATCATTCTCCGAAGGCTCAGGTACTTTTCCTTAAATGTAATAAAAACATCATTGTTGTCAACTATGATCTCGAACCTGATTTTTCATCGAGCAAAGTTAGATGAGTCATCCAACTTCTCATGTTACTTAAAGAAAAAGGAAGAAATATTGACTTGACTATATAGGCTCCTTCAACTTTATCAAACATGATTGCTTCAATGCTTGTCTCCTTTTGGGCTTGTACTTCATCTTAGCTCTGAAACCATGTTAATTTTTAGATTGACATATGTTGTTTCAATTACTTTAGCCCAATTCAGTTATTCAATTAGTAATATTTATTAATATTTCCAATCATCAAAAGTAATTGAAGATAGAAAAATAAATGCAATAAAAAAGGAGACAATAAACACATCAATAAGAGACACCAGGTTTGGTCAAAGACCAGGGAAAAATCCCAAAAGGGGGAAAACCCTTTGAAATTATTCTTCTATTAGATTGTAATAAAATGTTCAGAGGAGAGTATAATGAGCCCAATACAATATCATGCAACAAAATTATCCCAACAATATTCAGAAATATGTTTTTGGCATCAATATAGATCAAAGGAAACCTTTCCTTTTTGCGGTCAACTGTGGTTAGTTGCGATAAAATGTCAAATTGTATCCCTACTTTTCAGTCGCAGGGAGAAGGAGGTATGTGAGTGAATGAGAGTTTCCAGTCTCTCCCTTGAGCTTGTAAGCCAATGACTATAACTGAATATTTCCTTTGACGAGCCAACGACTGTAACCCAAAAACCCTAGAAACACATGCGAGCTTCAAACCTTGTAATCTTAGAGCTTTGCAAACCTCTTTCGTCAACCCAACCTCAGACCTGTGCAAACCGATCAATGAAAAAGAGAAGAAGAATATGCTTGGTGATATCCAAATGAGCTTGAGGTAACTTGTATTTACAGGATTCCAAAAGGGACCAATTTCCTATTAAGGCCAACCTATCCAAATGTGCATATGTTGTATTTTCTTCATAAGTTCACTTTCCCTTTCGATTTGAGTGCTTCAATAGTCAAAATTGGTCATCTCGAAAAGAGGAATCTAGTTCCATGGATGGAAATTGTCACTGAGCTTCCAAATTAAAATTATCTTTGGGCTCAAGAAAACACTTCTTATATTTATTACTAGTTGAAATGGTACTTCTCTACACATCAAACCTATTCACTTGCGGTTGTATTATCTTGGTGCTTTGTACTCAGTTACAATGTAAAAATATTATATTTAATTTGTCACCACTAGAATCTCTTATCTATCACACCTTCTTCTTTTGAGCTCATATTTATCTTAGTGCAATCCAGATCATTTAATTTTCATACAACTGGTCATTATCCACCACTTATAATTATGAGATTAGATCCCTGTCTCTCTCACTTCTCAATTGTCCAACTACACAATTATTTCTTTAATTTTGTAGAGAGATTCAACGTCAAATCCTTTGATGTAAATGTGGTTCAAGCCTTAGCCTTTTTCTGAATGTCATATGCCCGAGGCTAGAACGATGGACTTATTGTGCTCTACCTTAATGCCTGAAGTGTTGTTTAAATGACCCAAAGACTCAATCATAATCCCTTTATTAATAACACATAAAAGATTTGAAAACACGACCCTTGGTGCATTTTTTGATACCTTGACAGATTTGTTAGTCGATAATAACATTCTCGTCTCGTGCTTTATTGATGTTGGTCTTGTCCTCTGGAAACCTCTGCGAACTCCTTTAGCTCTGGGTGGGATGTAAAACTTCATGTTTTTTTATGGAGAAGTTTCCCATCTTATGACCTCTGTCTCTTAGAACTACCAACCATTGTGTCTACCTAGATCTCTTGAAGTGAGATGATGTCATCATATGTCACTTGATTACCACATGTTACCTCCTCATTGGTCCAGTGGTTTTCCATCTGTCCTCGTGTCATTTGTCATGAATTAACTCTATCCCCTACTCCCATTCTGTGGCTTGCCTTTTATATAAAACAATTTACACTAGTCTCAGGACGAGACATGAATATTATTGTCATATGGCAAGAGAAAATTCCCTCTCTCAACCTCTCTTTTCGTGGGACAACGAGACTATGGGATGCTTTCCACCATGCACTAACTATCAACCAGACTCCCAAGGTGTGTTTCCATGGCATTGATGGAACCATGACGACCTGTAATTCTACCAACCTTAAACTGGCCATAAATCCACAACCCTTAGGAGTTTTTTGGTGTGTGGTATATCATTGGAAAGGTCTCCTAGAGGAATTTCCATATATGCACTTTGTAGGGTAATTTGACTTGATATTTTTCCCATAAACTGTCTGCAACGACTAGGTCTCTGAACCATGCAACCACCAATCATAGTAATACTATTTTTAAGGATTGCTTAATTATTCTTCTATTATGAGGGTTATCCACTAATGACCTAAACAACCAACTTAATGTTTCCCTTGACATCAATTGCTGCACAACATCAATATCCAAGATCAATCATAGGTTCCAATCAGTGACAACATTGTGTCCAGCAATATCCAACATCGTTTCCAATAATGTCCCCTTTGGCATGATGGAAAATGTGCCAAACTTGTCCAAGGAATTGATGAAAATCAGTAGGAAACAATAACACACAACATGCAACATCGCTCCCACTAACACCAATCAGGCTCACTCTACTTCTACTTTCAATATTCCCCCTGAATGTGATACTTACCATGGCGGATTATACATTATGCATGTTTCGCTTTGAACTATCCTCTTTGTGCCACAAAACCATACATCTTTTCCCTTTGTCACATGCTTCTTCATAGCTTCTTCTCCTCTTGTTTTGGCTGTTCACATTTATTCTACCCCTTTCCATTCAGGAAATGCATCATCTTCTCCCCCTAGGGTCCACTATGATGAGCTATGTTTAAGTGTGATATATTCTCCCCCTTTCACATTAATGGAAAAGGATATATAGAACTAATATATCACCCCCGGAGATCATACCTTGTCACAACAAAATGTGCGAATAAATGACAACTCTTCCTATAAACATATAGATAGCATAAAAAACTTTACATTGTATTGTTCTTCTCTTGCAAATTACTCGTTAGCTTCCTTTCGAAACATAGTAGCTTCCAATTCTTAAACCCTATCATTTTGAGGAGGGAGAGACCACTCCCAGTTTGTGTCTAAGGTACAAAGGGTTCCTTGGGTAGCGACTTTGTGAAAATGTCTACAAATTGTTCATTAGTAGCCACATATTCTATTCTCACAACATTGTTAGCAACCTGATCTCTCAAGAAATGATATTTAATTGGAATGTGCTTGGTCTTACTGTGCATAACAAGTTTTTTGGAAATACTAGTGGCGCTCGTGTTATCACACATATTGGGAAGTGGATCATCAAACTAAAATTTGATCCTTCATTGTCTGCTTCATCCACATAATTTGGGTATAACAAGTAGTTACAACCATGTACTTGTATTTTTATATAGATAAAAAAATTAAATTTTTCTTCTTGATTACCAAAGAAACTAAAAGCGTTCCCAAGAAGAATGTTTCTCCACTCGTAGTCTTCCTATCATCAATACTGCCATCCCAATCAACATCGGTATAATATTTCAAGCTAAACTCCTTACCTCATTCATACCATAGAACATTGGCTATTTTTCCTTGAAGATATTTGAATATCCTCTTCACTTCATTGAGATGACTTTCTTTTAGATTTGCTTGAAATATCACAACCAACCCTATTGCTTGCATAATATCTAGTCTTGAAGAAGTTTGATACAACAAGCTTCCAATCATGGATTTGTAAGTCATTTGATTTATTGTGGAGGACTCACCTTCTTTTCTTAGTTTACAACTAGTTACCATAGGTGTACATACAGATTTACATTCATCAATCCCAATTTTTTTAGAGTTTATTCCAAATACTTAGATTGGGAGATGAAAATGTTTTTTTTTTTTTTTTTTGACAGAGCAATCTGCAGCCTAGTAAGGAAGAAAGAAAACTCTCCTAGCATGGGAATCTTGAACTCCTTTTGCATTGCTCCAACATATTTATGTCCTTTCCACTCCAAATGGCTTCCAAAAATGATGTCATCTACATACACAACAACGATCAACATATTATCATTTTCACATTTAATGTAAAAAATCATGTTTGTTGTTCCTCTTCTGAATCCTTGTTGTTGTATATACTTGTTTAGTATAGCATATCATACTCTTGGAGCTTGGTTCAGCCCATATAAACCTTTTCTCAGCCTTCACATATGGTTTTCCACTTCTAAAAGCATAAATCCTTTTGGATGTTCAATGTATACCTCCTCTTCCAATTCTCCATTAAGAAATGCTAACTTTACATCCATATGATACACTCTAAAGTTATTATAATATGAAAATGCCAAAAACATTCTTATAGCCTCTAATCTAGCTACAGGAGAAAATGTTTCTTTGAAATCTATACCTTCAACTTGGGCATAGCCTTTAAAAACTAGCTTGGCCTTGTTCCTCACAACTTGACCATCTTTGTTTAGCTTGTTTTTGAAAACCCACTTTGTGCTAATGAAATTCTTCTCCTTTGGTCTCAAAACCAACTGCCATGTGTTATTTTTCTCTATTTGATCCAATTCTTCATTCATTTCTTGATCCGAAATTGGTGACTTTCCTAATTGAAATTCTTGGGCTCTATCTAGGACACCATTGCAAATTTTTTTTTTTGGGACTTCCTTGTATAAATATCCTTCTAGTTTAAACATCAAGATCTTTATTTCCAATTATCTAGATCTTAGGATGTTTCTTCTTCACATATCTATATTTTTTTCTTTTATTTCTGGGTTGATCTTTGTAAATCCTCATTGTCTTCTTCCTACAAATACTCATCTTCTTCTTCCTTCATCTCTGCAGGTCTTGCATACTTGAAACTAGTGTCATAATCCTAATGTGATTTCACTTGAGCCTTCTCTGTTTAGGGTATGAATTCATCCACTCAAACAAAAATTTAGTATTTGATTCTCTTGGTCCTTTTGTTATAGCATTTCTATCCTCTAATTTTGTTTGAATAACCAAGGGAAATACCCTCACCTATTGAAGAATCAAATTTTACTACTTTCTTGTCATTTCTATTTAGCACTTGTTTCCAAATACTTGTAGGTGCTTTAATTAGGCTCGTCTTCCGTTCCTCAGATCCTAGGGGGTCTTATCACTATTTGGTCTGAGTTGATTTTTGTTGGCCAAATAGATAGTGTCTTGGGCTTCTTCTCCCCAGAAGGTGTGTGCCACATTTCCTTCATCCATTATGGTTGTAGCCATATCTTGAACAATTATGTTCTTTTGTTCTACCACCCTATTAAGCTGAGGAGTTTTGGAAATATAATACTACCTTATGATATTGTGATGCTCACATAATCCTTTGAATTCCCTTGAAGTGAACTTTGTGATAATTTGGAAACATGAATCCTATTGCAATAACTAGAAATAATTATCCTAATTGTTAAATTAATTTTTAACAATATATTTATTGTTTGCTACAACAAATACTGAATCAATCACACTGCAACCTACACAAATAAAAGGCGAAAGAAATAAATGTTGGAAGAAATACTAGCACACACACATAAAATGAAAGTTATTTTTGGACCAATGTCCCCGGGAAAACCCAACTTGGGAAAACCAATGCAGTAGATGAGGGTTTTACTATTATGCAGCTGTGAAATAATCTAAGTACAACTGAATGCTAAAACTAGAAATCCTATAGAGAAAATCTAGCAAAAATCTGGAAAGGAATTTTCCTCACCCAATAGGCAATTTCCCAACACCGCTTCACTTTTGAATTTTGGCCTTCTGAGGCACTGCGTCAGCCTCTGCATTGCTCTGTGTAGCTAGTTGGATGACTTTCCTTTTGCTAAATTCTGATGAAGTCATTTTGCCTTATGCTAACCAGAAAAATGCTTCTCCGACACTCTGGGACTCCTTCTCGACCTTTGGAACTAAAATCATCAATCTTCCTCAGCAAATCAAATTTTCTTCTAGAGGCTACTACGTAGCACTATGTCAGCCTCACTGTGGCTCCTATGCTTCTCTGCAAATGCACTCACCAAATTTGGAATCCTTCCTCCAAATTCACTTTCCCTACCCCTATCTCACTGCTTCGATCTCACTAGATCTCTCTCTGACAACTGACTGTTGCTACTTTGGAAATCGATTTGCTCATGAAATTGAACTCTCCAAGTGATTTCTCCAAGCCCCATTGACTTCTTCTTATAATACTCTATTGAGACTTCAACGACCAAGATTAGATCTTCATCGATGGTTGAGATTAACTTGAAGTCAATCTTTGTGAGTTTCTAGAACATTCACGCCATAACTTAATTAATTTTGATTAATTAGTCATATTCCCTAAGTTTAGACCTAGGAAATATTTAAAAACTGACTAATAATCTAATTAATCCATTTCTAGGTGGAATTTCCATAAACGATTTTTGGGTTTTGGAGATCTCATGTATTCTTACCTCTCTGAAAAATTTCAAGGCTAGAACACATCCTATGCTACAAAAACTAACACTCCCTCTTAGCGAGAAATATGTTCTAGTGTTGCTGCCCCCTGTAGCAACACCCTATTTATGCATCATCTCCTGTCATGTTGTTGATGTCTAGTTGCTTCTGCCCACCAACTACTATGAAAATCTGATATGTGTTGCATATGTACTTTTGTTGACTCTTTTGAACTACTGTCAATGCTGCATTTGCACTAAAACTCCCTGTCCATCTGTTGATGCTGCAACTACAACATTTGCAACAGAAAAGCATCCTAAATATTGAATCAAATATGATCCAAATGATGCATCTGTCACCTGAGTCTCTGACTACTATTAGTATCTGCATTGTCACTGAGGCATTTGTGTTGCTACTGACTCTGCATTGTGCTCCCAAACATTTAACTGCAACTAGACTCTCCATCTGTCACTCTGGCATCTGACTCCATCTATTACCACTGATCCATCCTACTATTGAATACTCTGGACCCCTCTAGTAAGGTACTGATCCAAGAGGTTGACTCCTCAAGTATCCTGCCCAACTGTAGCACTATGGGGATACAAAACCAAGTCACTCCACCTATCTCCTAGAGGTATATCAACAAACATGGTGAAGTATTCCTCTAGCCTGGAGGACAACCTATCGATCTCTGTTGATGTTTCCTGCTAACCCTACTTCCCCTCCTTGTCATTTTTCCTGAGAGGACACTGGATACTGTAGTAACCGAGCTCACCACACCTGAAGCACTTGACCTTTGACAGTTCCTTCTTCTTCTTTTATTGCTTCCCTTGTCCCTGACTGGGACCCTTCGATGCGAGGGCCACATTCTCCTCCTCCTTTACCTGCTTCGATCTGTTGTTCCTTCCACTGATGGAGCTCTTTAATAGGTCTCTTCTCAACTCCTCCTACTGAAAATCATCCCACATACTGTCCCACCTTGGAAAGGTGTCGTTGCCCAAGATACTTTGGACAAATAATTTTCACTCCTCTGAAACACTGTTGAGTTCCAATCGCACTAGGTTTGTGGGTTGAGGCGCTGCCCCAACAAATGTAAGTTCGTCTCGGACCTCCTAAATCCTAGTGATGAAGGGGTTTGTGCATTCCCCTTTCTGCATCCTAGTGCATCTCATCTTCTCCTCTAAGTACATCTTCTGCTACTTGGAACTACCCTGGTACAAGGTGGTGAGAGTGTCCCGCATTTCTCTACCAGTCTTTTTGCTAGCTATGTGTGAAACAATGTGATCCCGAACACCATCAAGGATCAACCTCTTCACCCACACCATCTCCTTTTTGTACTCTTTTAGTTGATATGCATCTATGGGGATAGCTACCACTACATCTATGAATGGTTTCAGACCATATTCATACAGAAGGAATGACATCCTTTCCTTTCAGATGACATAGTTGGAAGCACCATCCAACCTGTACAACAGTAGCCATATCAAACAATTTCGAAAATCTCCTCTTCCCTTCTGCTCAGTTTCTATTGGGTTATTCACGCTCCCTTCTAGAGTGAGAAACTATGCTCATAATGACTGTTGATCTGCAAGGGAAATTTAACTTCATGAGTCTAGAAGTTCCCTAAGGAAATTTTTCCCTCAGTGTGTGCTCTTCTTCCACTCGACGCTAGATCTTGCTCTAGCAAACTATTGCAAAAATATTGCATCTAGTTAGAGATCTATTCTATGAAAAATATTGGCTGCTCCCTCTACCTCTAGAATCCCTCGATCTGGAGAGATCAAATTTTTCTGTCCCTCACTCAGAAAAATTGAATCTCCTTAATAAACTCATCTCCTTGGCAAAGTGACTACACTGTCTCTCGGGTTTTGATCTGATGCCCAAACTGAATAGCGAAACTCATGTTGTCTTCGCTACTAAGCTCTCTAGTTGATCAACCTGGCTCTGATACCATGTGATAATTCGAAAACCCAAATCTTATTGCAATAATTGGAAATAATTGTCCTAATTGTTATATTAATTTTTAACAAGTTATTTACTGTTTGCTACAACAAATATTGAATCAATCACACTGCAATCTACAGAAATAAAAAATGGAATAAATAAACAGTGGAATAAATACTAACACACATGCATAAAATGACACAATTATTTTTGGACCAATGTCCCCGGAAAAAACCAACTTGGGAAAATTGGTGCAACAACTGTGGGTTTTATTACTATGCAACGATGAAGTAATCTGAGTATAACTACGTGTCGAAACTGGAAATCCTATAGATAAATATTGGAAAAAAATATGGAAAGGAATTTTCCTCAACCCACATGCAATTTCCCGACACTACTTCACTTCAGAATTTCAACCTTCAGAGGCATTGCGTCAATCTCTGCACTGCTCTGCTAAGTTGGCTGGACAATTTTCCTTCTGCTAGATTCAGATGAAGTCATTCTGCCTTTTGCTTACCAGAAAGACACTTCTTCGGTACTCTAGGATTCCTTCTTGGCCTCTGGAACTAAAATGTCAATTTTCCTCAGAAAATCGACTTTGCCTCTAGATGATACTGCACAACACTACGTCAAGCATCACTATGGAAAATCTGCCTCTCTGCAAATTCACGCACTGGATCTAGAATCCTTCCTCCGACTTCATTGTCCCTACCCCTCTCTCACTTCTTTGATCCCCCTCTCATTGCTTTGATCTCACTATCTCTCTCTCCGACAACTGACTGTTGCTACTCTGGAAATTGATTTACTCATGAAATTGAACTCTCCAAGTGATTTATCCAAGCCCCATCGACTTCTTCTTATAATCCTTTGTTGAGACTTTAATGACCAAGATTAGATCTTAATAGTGTAGGTTTTAACCCCGTACAAAAATTACCTGCATATTAATTCTAAAACACATAAAATAAAAATGCGAGAGCATAAAACACATATACACAAAGATTTTCCACTGGATCCCAAAACCGGGACTACCAGCTTGATTTTTCATTATGTTCCTTTCAATGTTATAATACATATTTATACATGCCAAAGCATCCAATACCATGGACCGAAAACCATCGCTTCCAAAACCATGGACTAAAAGCCATTGTGTCCAAAAACATGTGCTAAAATCATGCACAAAACCATAGGTGGGTTCGCCCAACCTAACATAGGTTCCAAAACCAAAATTTTCCGAGGCGCTGCCTTGGCCCCATAGAGTGGGGTTACCTGCACCCCTTAAACCCCCTATGAGCCCCCCCACTACGCAATCAGCACAACAAAGGGGGGACTCTGCCCCCCCTCTAACCCGCCGGTTAACTACTTGGGCTAGTCGTGCAAAGAATATAACACAATCCAACATTCTCCCATTTGTTGTTTTCTTTCCATAGGGGGCCACAAGAGAGCTTATTCAATTATCCATCCCTGCAATGCCCATTGTTTCTCTACACCAAGAGAACTTCTCAGAGCTCATAGATTTTGTCAATGCATCTACAGTATTCTTCAAAGTGTCCACCTTTACCAGCAACACCTTTTTGTCTTCTATCATATCCCTCACAAAGTGATACTGAACATCAATGTGCTTTGTATTTGAATGATATGCAGGGTTCTTTGCAAAGAAAATTGCACTTTGGCTGTCATAGTCTATCCTTATAGCTCCCTGTAATAACCCAAACTTGAACACAATATCTGCAACCAAACTACTTCCTTTCTTGCATGACTGGCTGCCATGTATTTTGCCTCTGTAGTTGATAGTGCCACTACATATTGTTTCTTACTCATCCAACTAATTGCACCTCCAAATAGGTTAAACACATACCCACTTGTAGATCTTCTCTGATCCAGATCTCTAGCCCAGTCTGCATCAACAAAGCCATGAATATCCAACACTCTGTCCAATCTTGGTCTTCCTTGGTAGCACAAACCATAACCACTAGTGCCACCCAAATACCTGAAAACCCGCTTCACTGTTGTCCAATGCTCCTTTCTTGGTTTTGACATAACCTGCTCAATACTCCCACTGCATGTTCAATGTCTGGTTTAGTACAGACCATTGCATACATCAGGCTACCGAATGCACTTGAATATGGAACACTGGACATGTCCTCTTCCTCTTCTTGTGTCTTGGGACACTGTTCAGCAGATACCTTTACACCTATAGGAATAGGAACCTTCATCGGTTTACTATCCTGCGTATTAAATCTCTGCAATATTGTCTCGACATACTTCCTTTGGTTTAACCAGAGCTTCCTCTTTTCCCGATCTCTTTTAATTTCCATGATCAAAATATAGTTTGCAAGACCAATATCTTTCATGTCAAATTTGGAGGATAATTGGGTCTTTAAATCCTGGATAACTTCTTTGTCATTTCCAACTAGCAACATATCATCCAAATACAAGACCAAATAAATAACATGGTCACCAATTAATTTAAAATACACACAGTGATCTACTTTGCTTCTGGTGAAGCCAAGTCCCCGTATAAATGTATCAAATTTTTGATACCACATCCTTGGTGAGTGTTTTAACCCATACATAGACTTATTTAACTTGCATACCAATTCTTTCTTACCCTTCACCACAAAGCCTTCAGGTTGCTTCATGTAGATTTCCTCTTCTAGATCTCCGTGAAGAAATGTTGTCTTCACATCCATCTATTCTACCTCAAAATCAAAAGCAGCAGCAACAGATAAAAGTAATCTAATAAAAGTTACCTTCGCAACAAGAGAAAAAATATCCCCAAAATCAATTCCCGGCACTTGGGAATAACCTTTTGCTTCCAAACGAGCTTTGTATTTCTCCACCTTTCCTTCTGCATTTGTCTTCTTCTTGAAAACCCATTTGCTGCCAATGGGTTTCCTTCAAGCCGACAACTCCACCAGATCCCAAGCCTCATTTTTGTGCAAAGATGCCATTTCATCAACCATGTCCTCTTTCTAGAGTTTTCCATCCTCTAAATCTACTGCTTCCTTCACAGTTCTGGGATCATCATCAGTAATAGATAAATCAAAATTTGAATAGAAAGAAGATGGACTATACTTTTCTGGCTGCCTTCTTTCTCGAATTGATATTATTACACCCGAAGTTTGTGGCTCTTCATCTTCTAATTCCTCCTCTGCTGTAGAGTCTGATTCTTCCTCCTTTAGCTCAAACTCTATCTTCTCAGGTTCCTTTGGTTGGACTTCATGTTTAATAACATCTTTCACCTCTTTGAACACCACATCTCGGCTATACACAACCTTCCTTGTTACTAGGTTCCAAAGCTTATAACCCTTTAAACCATCCTTATACCCAATAAATATGCACTTTTCATATTTAATATCCAACTTGGTTCATTTCTCCTTTGGAACATGTACATATGCATCACATCCAAATATCCTCAGATGTGAAAGAGAGGGTTGCTTACCAGTCCATACCTCTTGTGGATTTTTATCCTCCAGCATTGATGAAGGTGATCTGTTGACCAGGTAACATGTTGTCTCCACCGCCTCTGCCCAGAATTCCTATTCTAACCTGGCACCACTGAGCATGCTTCTTGCCCTTTCCATCAACATCTTGTTCATTCTTTCTGCAACTGCATTTTGCTGAGGTGTATATGGAGTAGTCTTCTACCATGCTATGCCACACTTCTTACAGAATTCTTCAAATTCCTCACTGCAAAACTCTCCACCGTTATCTATCCTTAGCACCTTTATCTTCTTCTCTGTCTGGTTTTCCACCAGAGCCTTGAATTCTTTAAACTTGTCAAAGACTTTAGATTTCTTCTTAAGGAAATATATCCATGTATTCCTTGAGAAGTCATCTATAAATGATACATAGTACATTGACTTACGCAGTGATGGAACCTTCACAGGTCCAAACGCATCACTATGCAAAAGATCTAATATATGTTTCGCCCTCTTACCACCAGAGGGGAAACTCACTTGATTCTGCTTCCCATATACACAATTTTCACAGAAATCAAAATCCAGAGAGCTATTACTCATACCTTCTACCATACCTTTACCATGAAGTATTCGAAGGCCCTTCTCTCCAATATGTCGAAGCCTTTGATGCCACAACATGGTCTTCTCTCCAGATACCACTAGATTTCCTGCTCCACTTTTAGGAACCATAGAACTGTTGCACCCATCAGCGATCGCTACCTTGCAGCTTGTACAGAGTTCCAATCCAAACTCCTCGCATCAATACCAGTGCTCTCCGCACCATCTTGCAGGTATCCTTCTCGAATACTATTTTTACACCTGCATCATCCAACTTTCTTACAGAAATCAGATTTCTGGCCAATGCAGGAATATGTAGAACACCTAGAAGTGTTATAACCCTTCCACCTTGCAACTTCAACTTTACTTTTCCACGACTAATGATTCTAGCCTTCCAATCATCCCCTAAGAAGACATCACCACGATTGTATTTCTCATACTCGCAGAACCACTCTCTATGGGGAGTGAAGTGAAAGGATGCACCTGAGTCAATCAAACATGCCTCATGATCTACATGTGTACTTGAAGAAGCCAAGTACACATCCCCACCTTCATCTGAGGTGGTTTTCGCCTCTGCAGAAGGAGCATAATCAGATCCCATTCATTTATCAGGAGCTTTAGATTTACAGTCCCTTTTGTAGTGCCCTTCCTTTTCGCATTTCTAGCACACCACCTTTACAGGTTTTCTTGGAGATTTAGATCTACCTATAGATTTAGATCTCCCACTCGATGACTTATTTTTGTTTCTGTCCTAGGACTGTTCTCGTACAGACAAGGCATCATCATTCTGGATCTCCATATTTTTCCGTGTCATCTCCTCCATCAGCAAGGATGAGACTATTTCATCAAACTGCAAGGTAGTTGCATTGCTACCTATTGCAATAACCAGACTATCCCACGAATATGGTAGAGAACACAAAAAACTAATGCACTTATCTTCATCTGAAATTTTAATATCAACAAATGCTAATTGACTTACCAAAGTATTAAATGCATTAAGATTCTTTGTCACCGAGTCTCCATCTTTCATCCTCAGGTTATACAGCTTTTTCCACAGGAACAATTTATTCATCGAAGACTTAGATTGGTACAAAGTCCCTAGCTTGTCCCACAAAGCCTTTGCCATAGCTTCCCCTGATACATTCAGCAATACTTAATCTGAGACACACAATCATATTGTGCTCTTTGCCTTCTGATCCAACTTCTTCCATTCTTCATCGGACACTCCCGTTGGTTTAGTACCCGGATCTACCGCGATCCACTGATCTTTATCCATCACCAGGTCCTCCATCTTGACTTTCCACAACTCAAAACTCTGACCATTAAATTTCTCGATCCCTATCTTTCCACTGCTCGCCATATTCTTTCACCACTAGAATTGATCTCGCAGATCTCCCACTGAATAGGGTCTACCACAGGCCCGAGTGAAACCCCTCAGCAACAAAGGCATCCCCTTGAAGCCAAAATAGCTCTGATACCAAATGTAGGTTTTAACCCCGTACATAAATTACCTGCACACGAATTCTAAAACACATAAAATAAAAATGTGAGAGCATAAAACACATATACACAGAGATTTTCCCTTGGATCCAAAAACCGGGACTACCAGCTTGATTTTTCATTATGTTCCTTTCAATGTTATAATACATATTTATAAATGTCGAAGCATCCAATAACATGGACCAAAGACCATTGCATCCAAAACCATGGACTGAAAACCATCGCGTCCAAAAACATGTGCTAAAATCATGCACAAAACCATAGGTGGGTCTGCCCAACCTAACATAGGTTCCAAAACCAAAATTTTCCGGGGCGCTACCTCGGATCCCATAGAGTGGGGTTACCTGCACCCCTCAAACCTCTTATGAGCCCCCCACTATGCAATCGATGGAACGAAGGGGGGGGGGGGCTCTGCCCCCCCTCTAACCCCCCGGTTAACTACGTGGGCTAGTCGTGGAAAGAATATAACACAACCCAACAGATAGCTAGGATTACTTGAATTTGATCTGCATGAGTTTCTATAACATTCACATCATAACTTAATTAATTCTTATTAATTAGTCATATTCCTTAAGTTTAAACTTAGGAAATATTTAAAAACTAAGTAATAATCGAATTAAGTCATTTCCAGGTGGAATTTCCAAAAATGATTTCTGGGTTTTGGAGATCTCATGTATTCTAGCCTCTCCAAAAAATTTCAAGGCTATAATAGATATGATGCTACAAAAACTAACAAAATCTCCTCCTTTATCTGACCACATGCACTTGTCTTTAGATCCTTCTCATTCTTAACCTAGGCCTTGAATACCTTAAATGCTTTCAAAGCATCTAACCTTTCTATTAATAGCATGATCCACATGGATCTAGTAAAATCATCAATGAAAAAAATAAAATAATTCTCACCTCTTGCTTTGTGTCCTTGGGGGGTAGGACATGTATGTATGGGCTAGTTCTAGTGGTATGGATATGAAATACTCCTTTATCTTGAAGTGAAACCTTGTTTGTTTGCCACACTAACAAGAATTACATACCAAAGTGTCTCGTTTTGATAGTTTTGGTAAGCCCCTTACTGCCTCTGTTTTTCTTACCTTCACTAGACTATCAAAGTTTATATGCCTATTGTCACTACAACAAACACCCTCCAAAATTTGCTTACAATCAAATTTTGGAGCCTACCACAGATCTTCTGATCAGTCGTTCCATAATCACTTCTGGGTTAGTTGATTCTTTTTAGCTCCTTTCTTAGTTTGGAAGTGTCAAAGGTACTTTCTCACACATGCTCAATCTGCAACATGTTCATGAGCGCATTATTTCATCCAAGCTTGAACAAGCATAGCACAGTCCAACAAGATTGTGCCTGTGAAATGTCCAATCCATGTGGATAGTCATTGCGCACTAACATCGACAATTTCTCTCTTCTAGCTACATTTGTACTTCTATTTTGGTGAGTTTTTTAAACTATCACTTTTGCGCAAATTTGTTTTCACGAGTGTCATTTTCATGTTTTCAGTTATCACTTTTGCTAGATTTAACTCTAATTAGTGTCGTTATAATGTTATCTTTTTTCTGGCATTGTGTTTCTTTCACTGTCATTCACATATCGCAAGTGTCATTCACACTTTATCACTTGTCATCTTCTGGCATGTCGAGTGTCACACAACATACATAATCTTGTTTTGGTGGTTTCAAGAGGTTATCCTTGTGTAAATGATTCGATGTTACCATGTAAACCTCCTTCACACTCATTTTCAAAGTTTTAATCACTGTCGCACAAGTGTCACCACAGTCGTCACAAAGTGTTTCTTTAGTGTCGCACTTGTCGTATGTTGTGTTAGGGTCAGTAAGTTTGCATTTGTCAAATGTCTCAAAATGGCTCAATGGTTAGTTTGAATAAAGTCAAACTTAATGTCATAGATGTTGTCATAAGTTCAAGTGTCACTATCTAGAATGTCGCCATGGGTGTGGTCATCAAGAGGTATGGTCAAAAACATGAGGTTGTTTTGAGTTATTGGAAAAATTGTCAAAGTCTGAGATAACCAAGTCATGAGTGTACATAGTGGGTCTGTCATGAGATTTACATGAGATAGTTGAAAATATCACTGTTCCAAAGCAAGATGTGCTCTTGGGAATTACAAAAGAATTTTGCCTGGATATTTCTTTCTTGTAAACCAATGTTTACTGCTTACTGTGAAGGCTGTGAATTGGTATGGTTCCTTTTATGACATGATAGAGGCAGAGAGTATAGGGAACATTCTTCCTAGTATCAAAGAAGTCAAGGAAGGGGTACAAGTATATCGAAGGTTCTACTCTAAAGAAAAATAAAAATCTGGAAGTGTTTTGGCAATTGTTGTTTCTAGGGTGGTCTCCCAATCATATATCTTTATGTTTGATATGCTAACTATGCTTGGAAATATATGCTTCAAAATGATATTTTCAACTTGGCATCAATTATTTCATACCATAGGCAAGTGCGGGGAATCTGTTGATATCAGAAAAGTTGTTACTCCTTCAACTTGGCACATACTGCTGCAAAAAACACTTTGTTTTAGTCGCCATTTTTCAAAATGGTTTCTGATGAAATGGAGCTGAATTTAGAGAAACTGAAAGATATTTTTCTCAATCACGTATTAAAAAATAATAACCTCTTCCATATTTTACATCGGTGTCACAGATCAGGATATTTGATTACATCTACAAAGGCCATTTTTCAGACTGCACAAATGCTCTATTTTAGTCATGGTTTTGCAAAGTGGTTTTTGGGAATCCGGGGAAGAATTCGGAGACATTGAGAGAGGTTTATCTTCCAAAAAATATAATATACAATAAAATCCTTCCGTTTTTACATAGGCATTGTGGTTTGGGATATATGGCCCGTTGAAAACCCGTTGCGTAGGCGCTGCACACTTGCTATGCAGCCCATGGTTAGACCATTTCCCGTATGCAGTATGAGGGCCAGCTGTCAGGTTTTGAAGGTGTTGGCATGGATTCCATATGATGTCCAACTCACCCCTCCAGTTGCTTGCCACGCATGAGTTCCAGAAGCAAGAAGATTCGGGCGTTTTGTAGGCTTTTCAACAAACATAAAAGCAACTTTTTAACCTTTGCTATTTCAGTTAGTTTTTCCAGTTCTAAGACTTTTTAAAGATTATTTGTATTAAATTAAGTTTTTTTTTTTCTTTCAAGAAGACAAAAGTAGGCTTTATACTTTATTTTTGGATAAAAATCATGGATAAAACAACAATTTTTTGTTTTTCCTAGTTTTGAATTAATCCTTTGGAGGATCGAAAGTCTAGTGAATCTAGACATGTTTCAAACATATGTATCTATTATATATTCTGATCAATGAAGACAAAAATGGTTGTTGCTGGTCAAGTGATGTGTTGCTATTAATTTCAAAATTTCCATGCTTGTGTGATCAATCAAATGATGCATTTTCTTATGTATTGAGGGTCATCGGTCTTACTATCCAAGGATTCTTACGGTATGGTGCATGGGATTTGTTTTGTTTGCTGTTAATTGTTTAATTTATTCTGTGTTATGATTATTTGATGCCAGTCGATTTAGAATTCAGTATATCTGCTCTTTTTCAACTATTTTCACATTTCAAACTCAAATGAAATGTTATATGCTCGTGCATGTTATCTTCTATGTTCAGTTTTCTTTCTCTAAGGAATAATTTGTTTGTTTCAGTTTGTTAGTGCCTAAATCTACCTCAGGCTGAGAAAGGTAGGTCTAGGGTAACATCAAACCATGCTTAACCTAGTAGCTAGCCCTACTAGGTTGTGAGAGGGCTCTCTCTTGTCAATATCAGGAAAATATGGCCAATAAAGCTTGAGCTAACTGATATAAAGACTAATTTTAGGCTGGGTATATGCTCAGAGGAGTTTGATTGAGTTTTATGGTTGATTGCTGGATCAAATGTGAAAGACAGTTTTGGGTCCGGGGAATGGACTCAGTCTTGCAGAGGTTTCTGTGGGGCGAGGTAGGAAAATGCTTTATTACTTTGAATTAAGTGAAATGGAGAGTCTTAAGACTGATGAGGAGTTGGAGAGGGCATGGGAGTGTCATGAGTCCTCTTCAAACAGTAGAAAACATGTAAAGCTAAACAAACCCTAAGGTAGAGCACTGCAACATCAATGATTTCCACCTTTATACTTGATTCATTTAGTTAAGCTGAAAAGAGAGAGATGATGGCACACATAAACACATGTAAACGTGAATCACAGAAGGAAAAACAATACTAAATCACCTTGCCACAAGAATCCCACAAAATGCTTCAAACCCTGGTCTATTTCCTTGCCAAAATGCAGAGATGAATGTACAATAATGCTCAAATCATTCACAAGAGTCCAACCTTCTGCCAAAGTCCAACCCCTACACTATGAAATTCATAAAATATATACATTTTCTCATCCTTGTACTAAGGGGATTGAGCTCAAACATTTTCTTCAAAATAGAATCAGTTACATTAAATTTGAGAGAGGTTTTTCTCCAACATGACCTTATACCTCTCTCAAATTTTGGAAATTCGTTTCCAGTTGCTCGTAATATGTGCCACAAAATCATCTCTAAAACAGAAAATCATTAAAAATTTAAATCTGTGAAGATGAGTTGTAAAGATCTAGTCACATATCCCAATTCATGACACTTGTGAATAAAATGAAAGAGGTTTTTGTTATATGGCTCGTGATTAACAAAACATTCCTTGGGTTTTTCAAAATTACTTTCCATCTGTTGTAAAATGGAATCGCACTAAAATGACTAAAACAGTAAAAAATATGAAAAATTTGCTTTGTTTTAATGTAGGCTCCAAATATCACTATATATCTCCCACATAGTAGCACCTGTGCATAAATTGAAGGAGGTTTTTGTTATTTGGTATGTGATGAAAAAAAATATCTTTCACTTTTGAAAAATTCCTTACCATTATTTCAGAAACTGATTTTGTACTAAACTTGTCATTGTGTGCAGCAACTGACCTCAAAACATGCATAACCAAGAATCACTCATTCATTTCGATCATATCTTCTAATTTGGGAGCTGGTTATGGGAGTGTGATATACCGTTGGAAATATTTTTCCGAGCTTCTTCTGATGGACACACTTGTGACATGTTTTGTGTTGAACATCATGTGCAAAACATCTAACAAAACCAGACATAGTAAGAGCTCATGTTGATCCCTGGTGACAGGCTGCGAAGACTAGAACTAACACAATTTTCCTTATCTATACTACAACCAACCTTTATATCCTAGAATCATGCTTACAAGCCCTTGAAATAGTTATCAATTTAATTGCATAAGTAAAAAGAAATTAAAGGTTAAATTGATCATGAATCACCACCTATCAAGTCATTCATAGTTCGACCAAAAAATTTCAAAATTCTTCAGCTAGAAATGGTCTCTGTTTTAAATTTGTGATTCAAGTATTTACATTTAAGTGTGAGGAAGCCCCCTCTGTCTAAAAAGACCAATTTTTTAGCCCAAAGCGGTTTGTGGTTACCTTTGTGCCCTTTTCCTCAGTCTGAAGGGAATTACAGAGTGATAACAAGTTATCGAGGGAAATATGTTGTTAATGTGCTCTAGATGATCTATGCTATGTTGTCAATCACTCTAAGTGTGTGATCACAGTCAATTCCTATCACTATTCACGCCAGTTTCATTGATCGTGCACTTAGCCAAATTTCAGAAAATTCCCTGCAACTTAGCCTCATTCGGCCTGCCTGAACTATGGATTGCACAGTCCCAACCCTAAATCTACAACCCTGCCTCTTGACACTGCGCAATGCATAGTTCCTGCCTTCCAGGACTGTGCACTATATAGTTTAATTGCTCAAACCTAAGCCTTGGCCTCTAAAATTGTGCAATTCAGCCCTCCATCCTGACCCCAACTGTGCATTGCATGGTCTCTGAGCTCAAGCCCAAACCCTGAGCTCCTGAACTACGCAACTGCATAATCACCAAGTCTACTTTGTCTCCCAGGACTACATAGTTGAAAGAAACAATGCAAAACCCTGCAGCCTAACTCATGGAGCATCAAAAATGAGTATTCTTCCTACACAGTCTAAGCTTGAACTGCACATTACACAGTCTCAAGGCTCAAGCCTGATCATTGACTGCCTGAGCTCCAAGATTGCACAGTCATTGATCCTCTCCCTCAGCTTACCACCCAGTTTCGACTCTGTTAGTGGATTATCATGTAGCATCTTAGAAAAGGGGTTTATCAGACTGATTTCATCTTTTCATTAGTGGATTGCAGATACAGGAACTCTATCATGCTATTGAAAGATGATGAAGAAGGAGATGGAGAAAGAGGATATGATAGAAGACACATATGGAGCTAAAGAGATAAGAAGATCATCAAACAAGAATATGAAGGAACATTGGGCTACAACATAATACTAAAGATCAGGACCGCATGAAGACTCCATCTCATTTACAACCCTTTGGAGGGTAGATATGAAGAACAAAGCATATCTCTCATGAAGATGAAGCATTAGGCACATCTCTTATCGAAGACGAAAATAAAGTAGTAAGAAGAACAACTTGGCATTACCACATCATCATGCAGTCCATGTCATCAATTCCCTATCATGTCCTGTCACGAGTCATCATGTGCCACATCATTTGTGGATTATGTAATTCTATATTGGAAAATGTATTGTAAAGTGGAAGTCCAAAGGACACATTTAGAATATGAAGAGCCATGTAAAGTCAAAAAGTCATAGGAAGTAAAACAGTCATGGGGTAATCAAAGAGTCAAAAGGAAGGTGAAGCATCACCTCTTAGTTATATATACACCCTCATTGTATGAACAAAGGACCTTTCACCTTGTCTCCTCCCGCAAGTCATTAGAGAGACAAACTAGTTCTTTTGGAGAGCAAGGAGTGGCTCCAATGCTCCACTACGGAGCTAGTGGTGTTCATTGCATACATGTGTCTTGGAACTTAACATCAGAAGCTTTATGGACAACATGTTCTTCATGCATGGATTATGAAGTTTGTAAGACTATTATGTGAATGTTTGTAATTCATGTTTGCTTTCATCCGTGCTAAATTAGTTGAACTATTTTGGTTATTTTGGTACTTATCATAGTGAGAATGTGTTTTAATGGTAATTATCATTATCGCATCCTCGTGGACTATTCCGTTGAATATTAGACAAATATTTCTTGTTGTAATGGTTACAATGACCGTCACATATTTGCAGACTATTCTGCTGGATGTTGAACGAATTCTTCTTGTTTATGTGTCTCTACTAGGTTGGTACTATTACCTCTCTCTTAGAGGCTCACTTCTCTTCCCCCTCCACAATAAAATAACTTTGACACACATACAACTGAACACTCACCAGGAAAGCCCATTTATTTTAGAAAGTAGATGTGTATCCCTCTCTCTTGCTGACAATTAGAGCAAAGGAAAGTCTATAAGAATATATGGAAGTCAGGTTGATACGTCGGATGGGGCTCCTATTCCAAACGATGAGGTCTAATTGGTACTTCACATCGGGGAGACCCCCTTGGTTGATGGATTTCCAACATTGTTAACAATTCCCCATCCTCTTATGCCAAATCCATGTCTCATCAGTTTTTCTTAGATAACATTTCTTCATGAAATCATTAAAGACATAAACTTTGCTAGAAGTTCTGATTGCTTTCCCTACCATATTTCCATTCTCTTCCCTTGTGATTCACAATCCTTTGATTTAAAAATGACATCGTAGCCATTATAATACATCTAGCTAATGCTAAGAAGATTGTGTTTGAGGTCATCCACATATAGGGCATTCTGAGCCTTAGTCATATTATCTAAACTGAATGTTCCATTCCCTTTGATTTTAGTTGTGCCATTGTTTCCAAACTCAAGACCACCTTTTTAATTTTCTTTCAGAAACAGGAACTTAGGTATTTTTTCTAGTCATGTGTTTGGAGAAACCATTGTCCACATAACACTTCTCTTCCTGATCATGCACATACAACACAACATCACATTCCTTTGTTTCTTTTTTCCTTGTTGGGGCCTCCATTTTGAATTTTGAAAGATTTTGAAGATACGAAGAAGAGAAAACAGGTGGTGGTAGCAACGGTCAAGTTGCAGAGAAGACCACTAGGAAGGGAAATAGGAACAGGCAGTTGTGGGATAGTCGCGACAAGGTGTCAGTAGGAAGCAAGGGAAACTGAGCAGACAAAGTGGACCAGAGGCAGCTGAGGTTGAATGTATAATGTAATGAAATTTTTGTTGGATTAATATAAATGAGAAATCAGATTGGTTACTTGGTATGGTGTGTGTATTTGGTTATGATTCATGGACCCACTAAAAATTTGAATGTGTTGCGAGTCTATTCTCAAGTTAGATTGATTTTCATGTTGATATGTTGTTAGTTTGAATATATGCATAGGGCCCCATATAGAGTATTGGATAAGATATCCCTGACCCTATACTGAACCCTTCTTAGTTTCGGTTTTGGCACGCCTCGAGTGAGACTCCTTATCCCTTAGGCTAAGGTGAAAATGTCGGCGTTGTCCTAGATTACAACAAACCATTGTTGGCTCTTTGTGCTTGAACCCAAGGTCCTTCCCTGATGTCATTTTTGTGCCAAAAAATGGTTCCGTTACTAGGACCTGAAGTTATAAGAATCAATTTGGAATATGGTGTCAAAGATATTTAAGAAAGAGATTCAGGATTGCTGGGATAAAAGAATATACCATTTTATATCAGAACAACCTATTCAACGAGGTAAACCTATTGCCAAAGTAAGTAAAGGATTTTGTACTTTGAGGTTGCGAGTGACCAATACAAGATCTTTTGGTGTGAGTTCCCAAAAGACTTGTATAATTGGGTAAGGAGGCTCAAAGTGAAAAATCAACCAGAAGAATGACACTAGCCCGTTAAGACTGGGTTCCCTCAGACCTTGCATCACTTCGACACTTGGATATCGATTTGACAAGAGCAGTAGATTTTTGGGTACAGACTACAGTAGAGGGATACATAGTTGAGTTTGTAGCTGAGAATTATCAGTCCTTCTCAAGGGTGGAAGTAGTGTTCAAGTCAGGATTAAGAGGGAAGATGGTGAGAGAAGTGTCGTTGTGGATTAAGATGTTCATGGTGGAAGAAGGACTACTACCTTTACCTACAACAACCATGGTAGCATAAAACCCCAGTACTGGGGAAGGACCTAATGGGAGGATGCTACCAGTTGGAAAATGTAGATGTTGCTGAAGGAATGGATGTAAAAGGATTGCGGAAAGCTAGAGATATTAGAGAGAAAATGAGAGCGCTACTAGCCGAAACGTGGCAGGAGAGAGCAGTACAGACTCTGAAGGAGAGACGGATGGGACCCCACCAAGCAGGAGTGGTGTCAAGGGTCTCAGAAGAAGGAAAGAGAATGAAGAAAGATGTAGGACAAGACAGGAATGTTGATGGGAGGAATAGAAGCCAAGATAATGACGGGGACTCTCCCTTACAGGTTGCAAGAAAGATGCCTGAGGAAAAGGTTTGTAACAGTTGCGAAGAGGAAATGGGTAATGTCATGAGAATATTGTTTGTTGAAAATGAAACATCAGCAAGAGATCAGCAGTGGAATCCTTGAAGTACAGGTAGTATCCACCTTGACCTTCCCCTGGTGCCTTACAATAATCCGGATGAACTTGTTGCTAAGTTAGCTAAATCGATACGAGTACACAACGTGCATGAGAAGTATAAGGCAAGTTTTAACATAGTAAATAGAAGTGGAATTAGTAGTAATAGTAATTTAGGACTACAAGGATCTCAACAACCCAAAAACAAAGGATTTGTGTTGTTGGCACACACTCGAGTAACCATGGTAGGATCTTTCACTAGATATCCTTAATTTGCTGGTAGAGGAAATGAAGACGTAGAATAACACTGGTACCTTTGCAAAGCTATAGGGAGAGCGCATCAGATGCCAGATGATGTTAAATCAATTGAGTTACAGACCACGTTGAAGGAGAGAGCTCTATGTTTGTTTATAAATTGGGTATAATAGAACCATAATCCCATAGTAGATGATATCAAGAGATGCTTCGTGCAAGAATTCAAAGTACCTCAGACTGACCAACAAGGATTATTGGAACTATGGGAAATTAAGAAGAAGGAGGGTGAAACTGCTTGGGAATTTATGCAGAGATTTAAGGATGATATTGCTAAGCTGAGCTACACCTTAGATCCCAATCATCAGGAAGATTGGTTCATCAAAGCACTCTTACGCCTTACAAGAACACAGTTGACACAACAAAAGATTAGGACTCTCCAAGATTATTTAGAACAAGCTTCACGTATAGAGGCCATGGAGGGATACACGCATGAGTATTTGGGGGGGGCAGGATTGCAGGACCTGTCAATCACAGGCCTCCAAAATTAGATCGCTAACTTAACGGAAAAAATGAAATATCTACAACCAGTTCGGCCAACTAGACCTAACGTATGGTGTACTCACTACATGGTGGAAGGACATGTTGTGACAGAATGCCCGAGATTGAGAGGCATCAACAATTTAGGGGGAATTGTAGGACCATCAGGAACCCTACCAACAACAAGAGTTGCGGCAGTAGGAGTGCAATGAGCTTTCCCAGTATGGAACACACAAGAATACTCTGAAGTCTATAGGAATTACAGACATTTAACAATGGTATGTTGAATACTACAAAAGTACTCCAACGTACCAATTAACAGCTATTGTGAATTTTGTGCATCCACAACGCATCACACTGACAAGTGCAGGGAATTAGACACTTTAGTAGAGTGGCTGGACAGGTCTACTTTCAGAGTCAATGAATCTAACAGGGGAGGACAAGGAGGAAATATGGGAGGAGGAAGAGCTGGATGTAGAGGTCCCGTAAGATGCTATAATTGTGACCAGGAGGGGCATGTTTCCAGAGAATGTCTGCTCCCCAGGAGACCATAGTGTTCACAATGCAGAGTGAATACACATGCCATGGAGGATTTCCCTGAGCTCATTGCAAAATGGGAAGAGAGGACTAGATAGAGAGGGGCCAATATGATCAATTCAAAGCCTTGTACTAATGACACTCTTCCCGTAACTAACATAAATATAGTTACAAGAGGAGGAAAGAAGACAAGGGAAGATCGGGGTACGGTGGACCCACCCTCAATTGTTTGGGTAGCATCCTCGAAGAAATCATACAACCCCACACAACAAAAACAATATTATCAGGAAGCAACTAAATTATTTGAAGGAATAACAGAGACAAAGGGAACCCAGAAATGGGGCAAACACACACTCGACAATGCTCGACCGATAGGAGAATGGTTTAAGTTATTTCTGCAGATCGTTGATGATGAGCAGATGTTGAAGGAGTTGCGTAGAAGTTTAAAAGCAGTACTGCCAGAAGAAGAAGAGAAAGGAGAACTAATGTCTGTCAACTTGCCAGAAATACATACAAGAAGAGTGCAGTGGAATAAAAAGAGAACCGTAAGTGAATTCCGGATCGATGCTTAGAATGCAAGATTCCATATCAAGGACACGATGCTAGACCTGGGGTCGGATGTAAACATTTTTCCCAGGAAAACATGGGAGGCGTTGGGGAAGTTGCAACTTAAATATTCACCAATACAATTGAGGATGGAAAACTCGTACTGTATCTTGCCTATTGGAAGGTTAGAAGATGTAGAGGTGGATGTAGTGGGAGTAAAAACATATACTGAATTTGAAATGATTGATATAATGGGTGACAAGGACCCATACTCAACACTTCTTGGTATCTACTGGGCATATGAAAACTATGTTGTCATTGACCTAAACAAAGAGTTAATGATATTTGAATCATAAGGGATGTGGGTGATACAACCCTTGGATCCATATCAAGGACCCAGGTTCATGGAACCTGTGGATGACAGAGACGAGCTGAGAATGCTAGACCAGTTGTACACACTAATGGTAGGAAAGAGAGAGGATTATATAAAGCCTACAACATGAGGATCTATTAGTTGGAGGAGTATTGAAAGCTTAGAAGCTGGTTCAGAATCCATGTGGGATGCATGGTAGCAAGGGGGATACAAACTTGATACTAGATGTTGCGTGAAGATATGCAGGATAAATTGGATAGGGGCAGAGGTAAGTGACTATCCCAAATTCCATGGTATTAAATCAATAGACATTTTTTTAAACAAAGTAGACAAAGACATAAGAGAAGATCACAAGGTTCCATTATTAGATATCGAATTATATGGCTCCCCGACAAGGTGATGGATAGCGCACCGCAACACGTTGTGTGAATGGGGAACCATAAAGTGAGCCATGAGAGAGAGGTTTGGTCAAGAAGAAGACCAACCGCAGAATAGAGTGAAGTATAGAGGTAATTCATATTCTAAGAAACATTTAGAGCACTGCATAGAACATTGGGAATGAGAAAATATTACGAAAGAAATTTGGGTGCATGTATTTATACACATGATATGTACAATCCTGCAAGCATGTACATACAAGAGGAACTTCGTAAACATACATCAGATTGGGATATCATGGCTAGCCAGTTCAGCAACAGCTTCTCATTCAAAGATGTTGATTGACGCATGACTAAAACCTTATATGCCATTAAAAGGATATTGTTCAGCCCAGGACAATTATGGGAAGGTTGTGTTGATGAGAAGTTTCTACAATATTTTTATGAAGTAGGTTATCCAGAATATATGTCTTGCGAAAAAGTAGATGCATAACCAGATGAAGATGATTTATAGGGATTAAGACACCTGACCTTCAGGAAACAGAAGGGGAAAGGGATATTCAAGAAAGTCCCACAGGAGAGGCTGCACACCTACTCCCGATGAAATTGCGAAACCATAATATCGGATTAGATGATAAAGCCAAGATGGCATTCATCGGAGATTAATAGGACGAAAAAACAACAAGGGAGATCTTTGACCTATTGCAAGAATATCAAGGCTTATTCCCAACTTCGATAGCTGAGCTAAAAAGGATAAAAGGGGACATAAGAGAGATGAAGATTGTGCTGAAACCAGATGCCCATCTAGTAAAGCATATGCCATATAGGTTAAACCCAAGAGTGAAAGAAAAGGTCAAGAGGGAGATTGACAAAATGCTAGAAGCTGGACTTATATTCCCAGTGGATGAAGCAGAATGGATTAGTCCAATCGTTATACAGAACAAGAAAGACGCAATGGAGATCAAAGTCTGTGTTAATTACCGAAGTCTAAACAATGCATGTGTGCATGATCCCTTCCCAACACCATTTAGTGATGAGGTTCTAGACAATGTAGCAGGAAATGAAGTGTATTCCTTCACTAATGGATTTTCAGGCTACCATCATGTTCGAATAGCAGAGGAAGACAACATTTACAACAGAATGGGGGTCATATGCTTATCATGTAATGCAATTCGGGTTGAAGAACACACTAGCTGCTTTCTCAAGGATAATTTGTTATAGTTGCATTTAGAGACTATATTCACAGGTTCTTGGAGGTATACATGGATGGCTGGACATGTACAATTTTATGATAGATTTTTTGGCGTAAATCACAAGATATTTCATTTGTCGACGCGTTTTGAACCAACTAGTGTGGTTCATCGTCATGACAAGTTGAATGAGCAGATCAGGCTTTGCATGTTAAATAGATAGAGTAGAAACTCCAATGGCTGTATTCCTTGACGGTACCTGGTCAAGGAATACAACCGTTGGAGTTTCTGCTCTATCTATTTAACATGCAAAGCTTGATCTGCTCATTCAACTTGTCCTAACGATGAACCACACTAGTTGGTTCGAAACACGTCGACAAATGAAATATCTTGTGATTTACGGCAAAAAATCTCTCATAAACTTAATATGGATCACAGAAGCCCCAATTCAACAATGTACAATTTACTGAAGAAGCACACAAGCTTGTTAAGGGTCATGTTTGAGAGATGTAGATAGTTGCAAATTTCCTTGAATCTAAAAAAATGCATCTTTGCAGTTCCATTCGAAACACTGTTGGGCCATATTGTTTGCAAAGACGGACTATGTGTAGACCCCGCAAAGGTTGTAGAAATCATTAAGATGGAATCCCCACATAATGTAAAATAGTTTCGGTCCACTCTAGGCCATACAGGGTATTATCGACGATTCATTAGGAATTATGCATCAATTACATCCCCTATGGAGAAGTTACTGAAAAGGACGAAAGCATTCACTTGGTCGGAGGCCTTTCAAGCAACATTGAATAAGTTAAACAAGAAATTGGTAAGCGCTCCTATCCTTGTATACCCAAACTGGAACAAGACATTTCATGTACATATTGATGAACTAGGGATCACACTAGGAGTAGTACTAGTGTAATCGAGAGAGAGAAATATGGATCACCCAGTGTACTATGCCAACAGGAAATTATCAACTGCGGAAAGAAACTATACGACAACAGAGAGGGAAGCACTGGCCATGGTTTATTCTCTATAAAAATTCAGGCATTACTTGCTGGGAGTGCCATTTAAATTCTTCACAGACTATTCAACACTGAAGTATTTGGTGAAAAAACCAGTATTTGAAGGCAGAATATGTCGTTGGTTATTACTCTTTCAAGAATTCACATTCGAGGTAGTCATAAAACTTGGAAGGCTAAATGTGGGGCCAGATGATTTGTCAAGACTGGAGTCAGGAGAGAATGAAGGGCCATTAGATGATCCGCTACCAGATGATGACTTATTCATAATAGAGGCAATTTATGACTACTTAGAAGAAACTGTTAGGCTACTAATGACAAGGTACTGCCCGAAGGGGTATACGTCAACACAGAAGAGACATCTAATAGTGAGGGCAGTGGATTATCAACTAATCACAAGACATCTCTACAAGATGGGTCTGGATCAAGTTCTGAGACACTGTATACTTCAACATGAAAGAGAAGAAGTGCTCTAGGAATGTCACGCTGGAGTTGTGGGAGGCCATGTCGGAGGGAAAGCCACCGCAAGGAAAATATTGCACGCAAGATTATGGTGGCCAACCATCCACAAGGATTCTAAGGAATACGCTAAAAATTGTGATGTCTGTCAGAGAGTTGGAAAGCCATCACGTCGAGATGAACTGCATTTAAACCCAATTCACACAGTACAAATTTTCGAGAAGTGGGCGATAGACTTCATCGACCCTATAACACCACCAGTGTGACATTCACATGCAAGGTACATCATAACGGCTACATAATATCTCACACGATGGGTAGAAGCAACACCAGTCAAGGACTGTACAACTGACACTGTTGCAAGATTTATTTTTGAATGCATAATATCAAGGTTTGGATGTCCAAAAATCCTGACAAGTGATCAAGGGACACATTTCATTAATGAAACTGTTGAGTCTCTTCTTAAGAACTTTATGATTCAACATCACAAAAGTATCCCATACCACCCACAGGCCAATGGAACAGTTGAAGCATTTAATAAAATATTGGAGAAAGGCCTCACAAAAATTGTATCAGCCAACAGGGATGATTGGGATGAACATGTGCCAACAACTTTATGGGCCTACAGAACAACAGTGAAAATAATACACAAAAAAACACCATTTCAGCTGGTATATGGAAAAGAAACCATGGTCCCAGCAGAATTCATAGTGCCAAGCATGCTTATTTCTCAAGCAACCAAAATGACAAATGATGCAACATTAAAGTAAAGAATGGATCAACTGATGAAACTATATGAGTCGAGATTCCTAGCTGAGTTCCACCAGTCAGTAGATAAAAGGAGGTAGAAAGCTTGGCATGATAGACATATCAGAAAGAAATCATTCCAAGTCAGAGATCATGCACTGTTATATGATAGAAAATTCCAAAAGTTTTCGGGTAATTTGAAAATGCACCGGCTGGGTTCGTTTATAGTTGTAGAGATCAATTATTCTAGAGCAGTAAGGCTAGCGCAACTGGATGGAAGAATTCTACTGGGATGGGCGAATGGTACACGCCTAAAAACCTTCCACAAGCTAAAAACCACACAATCAAGTTAAGGGGTCTCAGAGATGAGCCCGCAAGTAGGTGGTAGTCAATAATACCTAGTCAAGTAATTACCAAGTTCATTTGAAGTTCATGTCTTTTGTAGTATTTTATCTTTTTCAAGAATAAGAAAAGGTTTCAATAAGGTTGTGGCAACAATGCCATGATACCACAATCCTTTTTTCGTTGGGGGATAGTTATATGCTTTGCCAGTCTTGATAGTCACACGCTTTATAAGTCTTTTCCGTCATATGACTAGTCCTTTACATAATAAGAAAATAATAATACAATTGTCAGATAGAGGCCCGCAAAATCTTTTCCCGTTAGGAACAAATTTAGCTAATAAATACCCCCCATCATGAAAAATTTATTAACCATGCGACCCACTCTGTCCTTCCCCATTCTACATCATAGATGTCAGGTCCAAGTCAGCCGAAGGGGGTGAAGCACAGTTAAGCTGCATGGGGAAAGTTTCTGTAGTAATTAGTTACCAAGTCCAATCAGAAAATGTCGTGGCAAGTTCAATCTAGTTAATTTACATGAAAATGTAGGAAACTACTGAATTTTGAGCGCATGTAGCAGAATAATTCCAAACTTTCTCTAAAGAACAACAACAACAAAAGTGTAGAAGTTCGAAGCCTCCAGTAACAGTGTCTACCAGAGATGAAGATCAATGGAAAAAGGAATTATTTCAGTCCCAAAGGACAGACTCGATGAGCGAATTGTCATGCTGGAAAATCCGTATGGAAAATATGATAAATCTACCTTGGTCAACGATGATCTTACAGATTGCTTCTATTTTCCAGTGCTAAAGAGGGAGGTGTATACAGAGGAAGTTCTGAAGGAATATGGCATGATGAAAACCAGGATCAAAGAATATTTAAGAGGTCTACAATGATCAACATTAATCAATCTGAGGAGTCTACGGGTTTTCAACACACAACTGGCCGCGATGCAGTGCACGAAGCTCCTAGCCAGCAGAATGCATGGAGGATCATTGTGGCTCAATAAGGAGTATCCAATACATGTAGATGATATCCGTTGTTTCACAGGACTCTCGGCAGGAGGAAATGTGGTCAATACAGTGTTCCAAGCATGAATGGAAAGAGCAAAGAAGGAAGGAGAGAACGAATATTATGGAAGATTTGGAACAAAGCACAGGGGAAGGGGAGCAAAGATTGATCTTATTAGCAAAATTGAGAAAAGATTTTCTTGCTACATAATATCAGGCAAAACAATCAGACACTTTGCAAGAAACAAGTGAACTCTAGACGCAATCTCGATTGCAGAGCATTGTTGTAAGGGAGAAGTGCTCAACTGGTCAGCCTTTATGTTAAATGATCTTTTTGAGGCTTGTGAGGATATATAGAAAGAGTACTAATTTCATATTTGGATAAATAGTGATGATTTTAGCAATGTGGAAGTGGTGACCACCAAGAGGAAGGGAGATGATGCAGATTACTAAAGGAAAGCTGATAGCGCTCTGGTATGAGTTGGGGGGAGTTTTAAGAGACCTGTCACATGGAATCAGTCAAGAGTGCGGACACAACCGACCTTCCTAGAAGTCTAAGACATTCTAATGACAAACAAAACAAACTGGAGCTATCCTTCTCTAAACATGCATTATGATATGAGAAATCAAGTGTTTCGTTCTTACCTTTGTCCAAACGCTGTTGTAGAAGTCCAAGCTTTGTTGATCTGAATGAGCTCCTCCTTTTCTCCAAAACCTGCAATCACCAACAGTCAAACAATTAAATAGCACCTGATTATAACATAAAACAAAGCATATTCAACATATAGACCAAGGAGTACATGAAATAACCCATAAACAACAAGTTATTGAGAAGAATGGACCAATTTGCATTAAAGGTAATCAAAAGGAACCATTACAACCTGAGCCTTGGTGTTGTGCAAGCTCCTTCCAGGGTCCACAAGAGTCTTCCTCTACTTTGACAAAGCTCACCCACTTCCAAATAGAACAAGCAAAGATGGCAATCTCTCCTCACAAGCTTCTAAATGGGAGTCCTAATTCCTGCAGCATTTACCCTTAGAAAATGTATAGCTTCAACCTCTCCTCCTTCTGGCCCAATGCCTGTATTTATAGTACTCAAGAGGAGGTTAATCAGGTCCACCATCAATGGGATAATCCCCTCTTTGGGTGGGATAGCTCCCTTATTGATGGGATAAGTTCCTCTTTGATAGGAGTGCATGAACCATCTGGAGGCGCCCAATACACGTCGAACAACCTTCTAGAATGCTCTAGAAATGACCACAAGTAACTTTTTAAAGATGAAACTTGCGCATTCTAACCTTTACAGGGGGACGCACCTGTCCCTTTACATACAGAGCGTCTTTGGACGCAGCTTTTGTGAACGTTGAGAGCGTCCCCGCAGGTAAGGTTGAGAGAACCTGCGTCCCCAGAGATAAATACATTTATACAAGACTTTCTCTCTTTTTTGGAGTTTGACATGGAGAGCAGAGGCATAAGACTTGCCTAAGAGGGTAGCATGACTGTTGATTGAGCCATACTAACTGTAAATAGTCATGGTGACATTTTTTAGTGTAACAGATTGCCCCCTAAAGTGCGAAGCCTGGAATAGATTAGGGTTTGTAATATCTAGGAAGGGTGAAGTGCTTTATCATTTCAAGGATTATCCCGCGGAGAGCCTGGTCAGAACCTGCAATTTTCAACACAAAATACATGTATAAGATTATATCATCACTGAGGTAGGCATTCCCATACTCAGATCAAAACTTTAACTAACAGACTAACTACTCTGATACAGGAATGATCTTGCAGTACATCACAATCATAGACTTTTTGTAGACACAGTATGGACGCATCCATCTGTTTATGATTAGTCTACTTAGATAATGAATACAAAACTCCTCGCAGCCTGGATGGTGGAAACTAGATCCAGGGTCTTCATTTCTACTTCCCGAATTGGTACGATTCTAGCCATGCGAATAAATGAGTTGATGTCGAACATGGTAGAAACCACTTGATTACCAGTCGATGATGTAAACTGTTAACAAGCGTGAGAGAGACCACCAGTAATGTCAATGGTTCTCAAAGTACCCAGTACAATCCATGAGATGTGAATGAATGAGTTGATGTCGAACATTTCACGGAATCCTTCGATCGAAAGTCAATGATGTAAACTGACGTCAAAGGCGAGAAACCTGCCATTGATGCATGCAGACTTCAAGGTACTGACGATTTCTAAGTCATCTCTCTAGATAATGTGCTGATGTCGATAGAAAGCGACCCGTTGCAGGCAAGCTCGCAACACGAAATCATTGTTCAAGTTGAAGAAATGTTGCTGTAAGGACTGACTCAGGGATGGTCAAATGGATGACAAGTATTTTGCAGATGAAAGTTTTGCTTGCAGACCTCTTGAACACATAACGACACGACAGATGGCTTGGTGACGAATAACTCAAAGTTAATCCCCGGAACCCGGTTAAAGACTTTCAAAGTGGTTTGATCAACTGTGAGGTAAAAGATTTCCCAACCCAGGTGAATGAAAAGTGTCGTGTTCAAGAGTGGTAATAAAGTTTCTTTTGAGACAAAAGGTAACAAACAGGTTCATTCTTCTCTCTTTTCCCCCACCATTTCTGGCAAGTACCTCTTTATTTTTAACAAGCTTGAGGAGGATAACATATGCTTGATTATAAGCTCATCCTTCGGATGAGTCCAACCTAGTTTTGATTCGAACCCTAGGAAGGAGTGGTTCGTTCCTGTTTGTAATTGAACAGGTCCTTTACTGTGAAATGTTTAACGAGCCCAGTATAGGAGAAACTCGGTGTTTTTCAATTTTAGAGAGTCTGAAAAACTTAAGAAGACTCCAAGTTGAACTTTTTCGTAGATTTGTGTCCCTCAAGCCCGAAAAAGTATAAAATAATACCTGGGGGAACCGCTTGATCTTGCGACCAAGGAGTACTTTCATAATTAGTGCCACTGACCTGAAAAGTAAAAAGCAATCAAAGACATGTCGTTTTATTTCCGTATCGAGTTTGAAACGACAAAAACCCGGCAATCTTTTCCTGATTTTACGGTCAGAAAAGGGCTATAAGGGGACCGTCTTTTAATTCCGTTTTAACGAGTGTAAAAGCAACGCTCGGCAATCTTTTCATATTTTGAGAGTCTGAAAAGGGCTTAAAAGAGAACTCCAAGGTTTCACTTTTTCGTAAGTTTTAACGAGTTCGAAAAAGGGATAAAAATGTACTTATGGTTTTCATTTTTTCGTAAGTTTTAACGAGTTCGAAAAAATGATAAAAATGTACTCATATGGCCGACTTTCAATTTAATTTACGAGCAGGAAAATACGGAAAGAACTCGGCATTTTCATTTGTTTTACGAGAATGAAAGATGGCAAAATAATCTCGAGATTTTCATGAGTTTAACGAGTCTTGAAAATAACTGAAATTGACTCGAAATAGGTTTCATTTTTACAAAAGCTTGAAACAGATAAAAACTATGCTTCAAAGTAGTTTCATTTTTACACAAGCTTGAAACAGAGAAAAAACTGTGCTTGATGCCCCCTAAGCTTGATTGCTAGAGCGCATGCCCCCCAGCTTCATTTCATTCAACCAAGTACAAGCTGGATGGAATGAAGGTTCATGAACGAGATCGTTTGAAAGACTCGACCTAAAACACTGAAATAACTAACCTAAATATACAACTTAACATTTATGAGATCTAGTCAATCTCTCGACTCAAGTAGAGGAGGATTTGTTTCATTTTTTAACGAGCTTGACACAGGAAAAGAACTATGCTCGGATTCGGTTTCATGTTTACGCAAGCTTGAAACGAAAAACTATGCTTGTTACAAGTTCGCATGCCCCCGGCACAATGATGCCAATCAAGGTACATGCCCCCCAAGCTTCATTGCATTCAATGAGGTGGATGGAATGAAGCTTTACTTTTTAAAAACCTTGATTCATTTTTTAACGAGCTTGACACAAGACAAGGAACTGTGCTCTAAAATCCTTGATTCATTTTTTAATGAGCTTGACACAAGACAAGGAACTATGCTCATGACTACTCTCTACAATCTACCTACTTAACCTACCCTTGTTTCATTTTTTAATGAGCTTGACACAAGACAAGGAACTATGCTCAAAAAGTTCGCATGCCCCCAGTATAATGATGCAAAGCGAGGTGCATGCCCCCCAGGCTTCATTGCATTCAACCAGATGGATGGAATGAAGGTTTACTTTCAATATTTAACTTGAAAAAGGGAGTTGTTTCATTTTTAAGGAGGTTGACACAAGAAAAGAACTATCCTCATACCTGATTCATTTTTTAACGAGGTTGACTCAGTAACAGGAACTATCCTCATAACCCTACTTTCTACAATCTAACTACATATCCTAAAATCTAGCTGATTCATTTTTTAATGAGGTTGACTCAGTAAAAGAACTATCCTCATGCTAGCCTGTTTCATTTTTTAACGAGGTTGATACAGGAAAAAACTATCCTCGTACACACTGATTCATTTTTTAATGAGGTTGACACAGTAAAAGGAACTTTCCTCGTTACAGCCTATTTCATTTTTTAACGAGGTTGATACAGGAAAAAACTATCCTCGTACACACTGATTCATTTTTTAACGAGGTTGACACAGTAAAAGGAACTTTCCTCGTTACAACCTATTTCATTTTTTAACGAGGTTGATACAGGAAAAAACTATCCTCGTACACACTGATTCATTTTTTAACGAGGTTGACACAGTAAAAGGAACTTTCCTCGTTACAGCCTATTTCATTTTTTAACGAGGTTGATACAGGAAAAAACTATCCTCGTACACACTGATTCATTTTTTAACGAGGTTGACACAGTAAAAGGAACTTTCCTCGTTACAGCCTATTTCATTTTTTAACGAGGTTGATACAGGAAAAAACTATCCTCGTTCACACTGATTCATTTTTTAACGAGGTTGACACAGTAAAAGGAACTTTCCTCGTTACAGCCTATTTCATTTTTTAACGAGGTTGATACAAGAAAAAACTATCCTCGTTACATTGATCATGGCTTCCAACTGGAAGAAAGACATGTCAATGGACACACCTTGATCATGGCTTCCAAAAGGTCTTCATCAGAAGGAAGAACACTTCTCTGGAAGGAACACATGTCAAGGGACTCAAAAGGGATAAGAACATCATGTTCAAGTAATCCCATAGAGTTTTCCATGTCAATTACCGGATGTAAATCAACAGTGAGAGGCTCACTTACATCGGTAACTGAAAACATGGGACCAGTTGCCACATAATTAACCCGTGGCAGGGTAGATACCACTTTAGAATCAAGAACATTTAGGGGTGTCATATTATTGGTAGTTGAGACAAGACTAGGGAACGAAAGCTGATCTACAATCACAATATTTCCATTGTGAGGGAAAGACATCACGCGAAAGAGTGTCGATACGACAACTTTCATTGCATAAACATAGTCTCGCCCAAGGAGTAAATTGAAATCCAAGGGACCTCGAACTACCATAAGATCAATACAGACAGTTTTACCTTCCAAGGTAATAGAAAACTTAGGAAGGATCCCTAAAGGTTCACTAATGGTTCTATTAAAAGCTTTCAGATTCTGTGTAATAGGTGCAAGCTGAGGGGAACCCAAAGCTTTCCAAACAGTTGAGGATAAAATACTAACAGAAGCACCTTCATCTACCTGAGTACGATGTATGTCCCTACCACCAGCCTTGACAATGATTTGGAAAGGGATGGAGGAAGGAAGACGAGGTTCTGTCAGTCTATTCCAATCAAAGGAAAAGACCTCAGTACTTGGAGGGGGTTCTGTAGAAACAGGTGAAATGCCCCCCGGCATAAAAGAATCTGATGTAACAAGAAGAACTTGAGCGGTATGAAGTTCACTCTCTAAATGGAAAGTGGGATCGACCGAATGTGAAATTGAATCGACCACTTGATCAACTAATGGATCATCAACCTGAGTGACATGAGTTTCACTCTCCAATGGAAGAGTGTGATCGACTTTACTTGAATTTAGATCAATCACTCCGTCAGTTGACGGTAGGTTGGGAGAAAGTTTACGGTAACCAGTTGGAAATTCTTGCTGTGGAACAGTAAGTTTTTCCAAGAATGTTGAGGCTTCATCCATGTGAGGGCAAATGTGAGTTTGATGACTCCCTTTGCATAACTTACAAGGAAACCTAACTTTACCCTTTTTCCCAGGAACCTGACTATCACTGGTTGATGGATCAATGGAAAGTTGATGAGATTTTTCTGACCATACTTCCAAGACCTTTGGAATACCAGGGCAATTGACAAGGAAGTGGTCACCCTTACAAAGCCTGCAAGGGTATTTGGGTTTACGATGCATGTCGGAATTTTCCTCAACACAACTAACACTTACAGCCATGGTTGGTTGGTTGACTTCTTTCTTATCTTGCTTCTTCTTCTTCTTCTTCTTCTTCCCTTTCTTCTTCTTCTTAGCCTCCTGGTTACTAGCATCAAGGCTTTTAGCAGGCGAAGAGGAAGAAATGGAGGAAGAAAAATTAGGCGAAGAAGGTAAAGGGTCAACAGAAGGTTGGTGATGTTGCGATGGTGAACTCTGTTGAAGTGAAGCATCCGGTTGAGATGGAACAATTGGAGTACTTTGGGCCAACGAAGTTGAAAATAACCATATCGGTAATCCTATTGTAAATCCAGGTAATGACAAAGTAGCCATATAAGGAGGACCAACATTTCCAAAGTAAGGAAAAGTACTAGGATTCTCATTGGGAGGGGTTCCTAGGTTGATAAATTCCGAAACATTTGCCATTATATTCAACTTCAGTGAATTTTATTAACAATTTAAAACTAAAATTAACAATTCATAATGCACACCTAACAATTAAAATTCACAATTCACACCTATGGTCTCTAAAAGTAAAAACAAACAAATTAACACGCGCTATCAAATCTAGGAGTCAAACCACACACAAACAGTAAGCTCTCCGGACCGAAAACACTAGTTGGTGATGAAGCCCAACCTCGCAGAATCCAGTACAGAAATGGCGGGTGGAACAGTTACCCTGGCAACCTGCTTAATGAATAGACTGGACCAAGTTCCTCCACTTTAACCGTCTCGAGTGAAGTGAACCCCCCAGAAAATCCAAGTGAGTATAACCGACGTCTGCTCCAGGTACAGTGGGATCTTCCCTCCACCGTCACCTTGGGTAGAACCCTAAAGATAATGGTCACTAAGGTTACCAACAGCAACAAATGCACCTGGGGGAACAGTCTACACTCCGACAACACGCAAGGGCAGAGTATCAAGCTCAATCCCCTTGCCGGCTCCTTGACAATAATCCAAGGTTTACCGACAAGTGACCCCTGGCTCCTCGACAATGGTTAATCCGAGGTTTACCGTTTGTAATACGTGCGTGTCTGGCGTCGTTCCCAACGAGGGAGGATTGATCCCCTCACTGGTTCGGACACGAGCTCGTGCTTCTCCTTTAAGAGGAGCTTTCCCAGAGTACAAATGAAACAGTTGGATTTATCCTACCACAAGATGAGCTACTTGTTTGGTTTTGCTGTCTTGTAGAGTTAATTACTCTCCTACTCCAAGACACTAGCCTAAGCTATGTTGGTGTTTCAGAGCCCTAGAAATGTAAAAATTACTAGATGAATTTTAATTAAGCGCTGTGTTATTAAGGCTGTTATTACTCAAATGGGTAAATGGAGATGAAACCAATGGTGTTATGACCCGACTCAACTGAATGCAATCGAATATGATAATGGAATCTTTTCAATTCGATGAATCCTAACTAAAGTAAGGAGAGAGTTTCCATTCACTTCCAACAATGCAAAAAATTGATCACTAAGAGAAAATATAACAAATTCTCTAATGCACTAATTTCATCAAGAAAAACTAATGCAAATCAATTCCAAACTCTTTTTTATTTTTATTTTTGTGTAAATTCAAATCAAAGAAAGCTGATCTAAATCTACAATTGATTTTTCAGAATGTAAACTATGCAATTGTAATCTATGCACAATTCACTTGAAAAGTATGCAAATGTAATCTATGCACATTTTTCATTCATATTCTGAAAATGAGAATTCTAATGATGCAAATGTGATCTATGCAAGAGAATCCTCAAACACAAGATGATTCTAATGTAATCTAAGAACCAATCAAGTGCAAGTCGAGAAAATTGGGTGAGAGTTCCAAAGATCAAAAAATAAAAACACTCAAAGGCGATTAACACTCATACACAATTTAGCCCCCCCCGGCGAATGAGGGGGAAATTTTTTTGCAAAAACAAAAGCAAAAAGATGCAAAATTGTGAAAAGACTGAGACAAACCGCCAAGTAATGATCAAAGGAAATCAAATTTAGAATTTCTCAAAAAAGAGACTCAAAACACCCAATTGATGAAAGCTTAAAGTAGAAATGCCAATGGAACAAGTTCAGGTGAAGATCTTTGACAGGATACTAATGGATCTGGGCAGTAAAAACTAAGAAAAAGCAAAATCTAAGAGGAAAAAATATAAAAAAATGGAATTTTCTCAAATTTTAGCAGGGGACGCAGGCGACCCGTTAGCACAGGTGCGGGCCCGCTCTGTGCACACAGCGACAGTGCGTCCAGGGACGCACTGTGCAACACTCAGAGGGTGCGTCCTACTGTAAAAATCAAGAAAAACTAAATCTACTTTACTGCTAAGCTAATCCACCCAAATACAAATTCACACAGTCAAAAACCAGAAAAATAAATCAATTTTCTCAGAGCAAAGTTCATACAAAGGAAAAGTCATTCTCATTCATGGAATCCCCAGTGGAGTCGCCAATTTGTCACACGGAATCAGTCAAGAGTGCGGACACAACCGACCTTCCTAGAAGTCTAAGACATTCTAATGACAAACAAAACAAACTGGAGCTATCCTTCTCTAAACATGCATTATGATATGAGAAATCAAGTGTTTCGTTCTTACCTTTGTCCAAACGCTGTTGTAGAAGTCCAAGCTTTGTTGATCTGAATGAGCTCCTCCTTTTCTCCAAAACCTGCAATCACCAACAGTCAAACAATTAAATAGCACCTGATTATAACATAAAACAAAGCATATTCAACATATAGACCAAGGAGTACATGAAATAACCCATAAACAACAAGTTATTGAGAAGAATGGACCAATTTGCATTAAAGGTAATCAAAAGGAACCATTACAACCTGAGCCTTGGTGTTGTGCAAGCTCCTTCCAGGGTCCACAAGAGTCTTCCTCTACTTTGACAAAGCTCACCCACTTCCAAATAGAACAAGCAAAGATGGCAATCTCTCCTCACAAGCTTCTAAATGGGAGTCCTAATTCCTGCAGCATTTACCCTTAGAAAATGTATAGCTTCAACCTCTCCTCCTTCTGGCCCAATGCCTGTATTTATAGTACTCAAGAGGAGGTTAATCAGGTCCACCATCAATGGGATAATCCCCTCTTTGGGTGGGATAGCTCCCTTATTGATGGGATAAGTTCCTCTTTGATAGGAGTGCATGAACCATCTGGAGGCGCCCAATACACGTCGAACAACCTTCTAGAATTCTCTAGAAATGACCACAAGTAACTTTTTAAAGATGAAACTTGCGCATTCTAACCTTTACAGGGGGACGCACCTGTCCCTTTACATACAGAGCGTCTTTGGACGCAGCTTTTGTGAACGTTGAGAGCGTCCCCGCAGGTAAGGTTGAGAGAACCTGCGTCCCCAGAGATAAATACATTTATACAAGACTTTCTCTCTTTTTTGGAGTTTGACATGGAGAGCAGAGGCATAAGACTTGCCTAAGAGGGTAGCATGACTGTTGATTGAGCCATACTAACTGTAAATAGTCATGGTGACATTTTTTAGTGTAACAAGACCTAACCAACAAGGAAATCAATGAGGCGGCCTTCACCGAATGGTACGAGCTGATGATGGACACAATTAGGTCGACGGAAAGAATACCCAAATCGCTTCTGGATGAATTTTCGCAATACATATGGTTTGGAGTCTCACATGGACACACGTACGTCAGACCCAATTGTGTCCACCCTGAGACCATTAAGATAAAACCGCAAAAATTTGTTCTATCTAAGGAAACACTCCATAGCAAGGTTGGGTCATGGATGAGGGTTGCATGTGAGATCACTAAAGGGAAATACCAGTATTTGTCTGATGGACTGAGGCCACAGTCGCAAGTAGGGGAAGTGGGAGAGCGCAACAAAAAGAGACAGGCCGAGGAAGACATAGAACCAATGATTCTACAAATGGAACAATTTTTTTTTTCAATAAGGCAGACAATCGCAAGCTTCAATGAAACTTCAGGTGAGGCAAACCAAACCATGCTTTTTCAAGGTTCTACTATGTTTACTCCTATAATCAAAACACCACTAGTCATGGAAATTCCTACTATTGACCCTGATGCTCAATCATAGCCAACAATCCCGAAGCCCAGGAAGAAAATAGTAATAAAAAACTTGACAAACAAGAAGCCCAAAACTACCGACACAATTCACATTGTTAACTTCACTAATGAGGTCAGACAATCAATATTCACATCACCCATTTTCGAAGAAAGCCCCAAAAATTCATCTGCCATTCCACCACGGTCATTGGAACCTTCTCCGCACATGGCCTCCACCTCCACAACCCTCTCGGAAACCATCCCCTCTGGTACAAGGATAACGACTGAATAAATGGAAGTTTACTCAACCCAACAACCTAGAGTGGCCACTCATGGAAATGGTGCCCAAATGGCCTCACTAGTATCATTACTTCTCAGGTCGGGCCCATTACAGGGGAAAGAACCAATCACGTCCATTCCCAAGTTAGCGGGAAATGACCAATACCAGGCGGTATTTCCTATAAACTTCCCGATGGTTCCCAACCCTAACATCATTCCATCCACTCCCCAGTTCACTCCACCTTCACATCCAATAAACTCTCCCACCTCACACTCCGAAAAATCCATTTCCACCAGATTATCCATTCCATACAACTTTCCAAATTCCAACATAATGCAAAAAGAGACCCTGCAGCACTGGTCATTAGCACAACTATTCACATTCATCCATCAAGTTGTGCAAAGAGCTAAAAGGATACATGATGACCTGGCTCGGGAACACGAAAAATAGAAGCAACAACTACAAGAGGTCACAGAGGAAAGAGATCACTTGAGATAGGAAAATACTGATCTGTAGGCGCAGGTCGATCAGGTGATAGAAAAATTTTGATCACTATGGCCGACGATAACAGATGTTAACACAGAAGCCCCGAAGGACATTGCAACATGCAAATTGGAAAATTGTTGCAACCACATTCAAGAAACATGCTCAAGTCTGGTGGCAACAAACTCTGACATGAAGAAAAATTTGGAGACATTCAGATCAACATTGCCAGATCTGGTGGAGATATATGCCCGGAAAATAAATGAAAAAATCAGCATGGTGGTAGCCAAGAAACAAGCACTTGCTAAAGCACTAGCTAATGGATACGCCCTAATGGATAAAGTTCATGACTAACTGGGAAGCCTCACAATAAAGATTTAGCCAGTATATCTTATGAGGGAACAACTCCAAATCTTGTTTGCCAGCAGCAAGGAATGCATGGACTCCAACCAAATCTAAAAGATCGATGAACAAATCACAACTATTCAAGCAAAGGTTTCTTAGATATAGGAGGAATTAGCGAAAAGTAAAAAGATCATCTGAGACCTGAGATCTCAGGTCCGACTACAAGTACTGAACCTAAGGGAAGTCTACAATAATAGTGAGGAACATTGGAACCACCTGCACAGTCAATGGCCATGTGAACTAACATTAAATGCAGTAGAAGACTTCACCCAACAAGATGATTCAATCATAATTACATGGGAATCTGCCCTCCACAAATACAACGAATTCAGGCAGAAAACGACCACCATCGTTCCTGAGTTGGGGCCTTCGTTTGGGAAAGAAGGACAACAGGGAGAAGAAGGAGCAGTCAGAGTAGGAACCACCCAACTAATGACAGAGGATACAACAGAAGCATTATCTCATCAGACGGAAGAGTAAGAGAAGCCACCAATAGAAGTATCTACAAAAACAACAATAGGACCTGCAGTGCTCAAGATAGATTGACTCAGGGACGAGTCAAAGAATTGTGGTTGGGGCTTGTTGGGGCCTTCGTTTTGAATTTTGAAATAGTTTGAATATGCAAAGAAGAGAAAACAGGTGGTGGAAACAACAATAAAGTTGTGGAGAAGGCAACTGGGAAGGGAAATAAGAACATGTAGTTGTGGGATGGTCACGACAAGGTGTCAGTAGAAAGAAGGGGCAGACGAGCGGACAAGGCCGACGAGAGGCAGCCGAGGAAAGAGACAACTGAGTAGAACAGGCAGTGCAAATAGCAGAGGATAATACACAAGGAGGAGGCCGCAAGGAGAGAGGGGTTGAATAGTTTTGGTTACGGACGAGCATCGAGGAGGATGCGAGCTACTAGAGTATTTGACTTGAAGGCTAGAGTAGTAGCCTCGAAGACAGAGTTGAAGTCTGTTGCGATCCACAATGTTATATAAGCCAGGTGTTTCATGCAAATCTTGTGGTTGAGGCCGAATGTATCATCTAATGAAATTTCTGTTGGATTAATATAAATGAGAAATCATATTGGTTACTTGGTATGATGTGTGTATTTGGTTATGATTCATGGACCCACTAAAAATTTGAATTTTTCGCGAGTCTATTCTCAAGTTAGATTGATTGTCATGTTGATATGTTGTTAGTCTAAATATATGCACATGGCCACATATAGAGTAATGGTTAAGATATCCTTGGCCCTATATTGAACCCTTCGTAGTGTTATCGGTAAATCTAGTGTCCACTCAGAGCTGCTAGTCCCAATAAGACTGGTAGCTATCTTAGAAACAAACAAACTAAAACTACTTTCGTTTTCCTTTATGAGAAGTAGATAAGAGGGGAATGAAGGACACCAACCTTAGTCTTGCGCTTGGTTCCTTGCTCGGTTCCTCTCCCTTCTAGCAGATCCTTGCCGCTTCCCCTTCATCTACCTAGCTTCAAAGAGCACCATGGAATCAAAGCAGCATAATACTATCGAAGAAAAGATATCTACAATCATAAACAATATAGGACCAGATATATATTGACCACACAAATGCATATATCATCAAACATACAAGAATGTGGAGGAAAACTTGAATAGCTTTATTAATATCAAGAATAGAAAATAGGATTACAACCAATTGTTCTGACCCAGCGTCATCCTTCAGCATGAAAGCCCTTCTTTCACCTCATGAAAAGCTTAGATCACCAAACACTATGATATTCCACCAAGAAACCAACAGCACTTCCTTACAAGATACAAAATTCCAGCCTCTAACCTCTGGATCTCTAGAATGAGGGATCCATATATAGATGATTGCAGGGAGGTGAGTCAGCTTCTGGGATTTTGATTAGTGTCTTCTCTCTGATAGTTCTTGATTCCACTTGGAGATCTCATTGATCTCTTACTCATCCTTGGGCGATTTTGAGAGGCAAGTGTCACAGGAGAAGTTTCTGGAAGATTCCATGACCATCCACCTCGCAAACTGTCTCTGCCACTTGTCTATTCTCATTCATCACACCCTATAGAAGGACTTTTTAATATGCATCGCACCTCCCGTTTGTAGTAGGTGCGATGCATCTCACCCTCAACACTGAGCAATCAGTATGGTCCAGTTTTGACCATTTCTGAGTAGTTTTTCATGGAGAACTTCTAGGAGATGATGTAATCAGCTGACCTTGTTCCTTTAGGGTATGAAACAACACTTTTAGGGACTTATAAGCCCTTTTTTTATGGACATGTATGATTGGGGTTGCAGTGCCCAAAAATGTCTATAACAGTTTCCCCCTAAAGCATGAGGTCGTTAATCTTTTGATGTCGGGTGAAATGCTTTATCATGAGGATCCGAAGTTTTTTCGAGCTGGAAGGCGACCTGTAATAAGATACAATACAATACATTATCTTCATAATATTTTTCATGATCTAGCTGAAGCGGGCATTCCCATGCTCATCTTTATAAATTCATTTTCATGTACATAAGACAGACAACTGTCTGTGTGGCAGACTGATGATTCTGATAGAGCCATCATCCTTTGATTCGGATGATCATCTGTGCAGCAATGATGTACATTTGATGTCTTTATTTTCCTGAATATATCGCAACCCTGATGGATGAAACTAGATCCAGGGTCTTCAAACTTGTCCAATCTTCACTCGGAGTACAAGTCGATCCATGTGAAAGATGTTCTAGAGTCGAACATGGAAAGACATCGCCTGATTACCAGCCAATGATGAAAGCTGTTAACAGGTGTGAGAGGAATCACCGATAATGATGATGACCCTCAAGGTACTACAGTACAATTTGCGTGGTCTGAAAAGGGACTTGGTGTCGAACACCACGCAAAATCTTTTGGTAGAAGGCCATTGATGTAAACCTGTCGCCGGAAGTGAGAAACTTGCCATTGAGGCATGCAAGCTTCAAACTACTGAAAGGGTTGTTCCTAAGTCGACTTCTTGGATAATGAGTTGATGTCGATAAGAAGTGACCTGTCGTAGGAAGGCCTTAATGAATCCCACATCTACGACACGGAACAGAGTAAATGATTTTTGGAGGTGAAAACGATCTGATGATACAGGGTTCAGGGTGGCGGTCATGAAAGAATGGAGCGTGAATGTATTGCAGCGGATGATACACAGGTGAATTCTATGAGCGACTTCTCTTGAACATACCGGTGACACTGACATGGATTGGTAGCGTTAACCCTAGATATGGATGGTGTGATGGACCAATGGTGATATAACCGGTGAACGGAATAACCCAACCCAACTCAGATGTGGAGTGAAAGTGTCATGTTCAAGAGCGACTTGCTACCAATAAAGTTTCTTCAAGTTTTCTTCCCAATTTTTCCCCAATCATTGCTGACCAACACCTCTTTATTTTTGTCAAGCTTGAGGAGGATAACATATGCTTGTTCTATAATTTTCCCTTCGGGAAAACTTGTCGCTATGTTTTAACGAGCCTAGTGACAGTGAAACTCATTCTTGTCTGAATGGACAATTTGTCGCTATTTGGTTTTAACGAGTTTAACGACAAAGATAACTCGGTCCTTTTCAATTTTAGAGAGTCTGAAAGGGACGTAAAGGAAACTCCAATAATCCTTTTTCGTCATATAATCCCTTAAGTCCGAAAAAGTATAAAATAATACGAAAGGGATGAATTTTCGGTAATTTTAACGAGCCGAACAAAACAAGCGCTTGATCTTTTTGTGTAATAATCCCTCAGGTCCAAAAAGATTAAAATCTAGAAGAGGGATACCACTTCCAGTCGCTTTAACGAGCTGGAGAGGCTAATCGCTCGACAATATTTTCATATTTTATGAGTCAGATGAAAAGAGCTTAAAGGAGACTCGTCTTTTGAGGAACGAGTGATAATTTCAGATAGCAGCTGATTCCAGGTAAGGTTTGGAATTTTCCAATCACGGTAGTGTCACAAGAATGGCTAACAGGATCACTCTTCACAGCTATTCCTCAAAAGGGGTAAAAAATCAAATGGAGGTGAATGATCGGTTAAAATAGAGTGGAGGTGATGGTAAGAACATGACCAGGGCTCAAAAAGCTGATGATAATGCATTCATAATGGTTATTTACCGGAAATTGGTTCATTTTTTTTAATGAGCTTAAACTCTGGGGGAACGTTTGCTCATTGCTAAGGTTTAATTTTTAACAAGCTTGAACTTCACATAAAAACTGCTCGTGCCAGTCATATAATAAGGATGTCTCATCGATAGGTTCAATTTTTAAGGAGCTTGCACCATTCGAAACTTTGCTCCGGATCCTTTCATTATGCAAGCTAGGAACAACCAATCCTACGAGTTTAAAGGGTTGAGCAAACTAAGAAAATAAATGGTCGCTCTTTACTTTCAGGAAAAAAGGTTTGCATGCCCCCAGGTATAGTGAAGTAAAGTTCCCAGGTTAACATTTAGAAGTTCTTGTATTAGCAAGATAGTTTCCATCCGCACAACAGATAGAAACATTTCCTTGGCTTAGTCCATATGGACAAAGGCTCCAATCAAACCTTGACGAAAAATCTTATTACGGTCTAACTCCCTCTTCCTACATTAATGGGTGTCAGACCAGTCTTAAATCTTTCACGGAAATTTACCCTATACCCAAGGTTTTCCTGCCGAAACAGACTAGGGTGCATGCCCCCTGGGTTTTAGTCATGTCCTCCCGAATCACTTGTGCTCTTCAGGTGGACAGACTGGAGATTGATTAGACATTCCTTGTGTGAAAAGATCATTTAGGGATCGCATTTGAATATTAGCTATGTGTGAGCCGGGGAACGAAAGTTGGTCTACGAGCTTGACCACTTTGCCTTCATGCGGAAAACACATTACTCTAAAGAGTGAGGAGGCAATGGCTCCCATGCTATAAATATAGTCGCGCCCAAGGAGTAGATTATAATCTAGAGGTCCTTGGACTACCATTACGTTCATGTAAACGGTTTTCCTTCTCAACATTATGGGCACATTGGGAAGGATCCCTAACGGTCGACTGGTTCCTTTATCGAAGCCTATCAGATTTCTCATCTCAGGTAGAAGCGATGGCGAACCAAGCGCTTCCCAAGCAGTTTAGGAAAGGATACTCACAGAAGCCCCTTCATCTATGATGGTATCGACCATGATCATTTTGTAAGCTTGTACAATGATTCAGAACGGTACATTAGCCAGTACACGGGGTCTACATAGTAGATTCCAATCGAAGGAAACGGCTAGGTTGCTTGGAGGGGGGACCGAATAGACGGTCGGATATGACTCTGAAGAACTTCCTTCCTGCGGTAAAGGAAGGGGTAGATTGCCCCCATGTTCATCGGAGTCTGTGTTTACGAAAAGAATTTGAATGGTGTCATTCTCATTCTCTTCGGTGATTGTGTCATTTGAAGATGCACCTTTCGAAGACAAGACCGGGTCGACTGCCGCCTCAACCTTTTGAATTTCGTCTGGTATGGATTCAACGGGTTTATCTTCAATGACAGATGCTTCGACTGACCATAATGGCGTGTCGGTCGGATTTTACACTAGTGACGGACTCAGCAAGAGTTTCTTATATCCAGGAGGAAACTGTAGTGGTGAAGCCGGACGGTTATCCAAAACTCTTTTATCTTCGTCTAGGAAAGGACAACGGTGGACGACGTGATCGCCTTCACACAGTTTACAAGGAAATTTCAATTCCTTTTCTGCCCAAATGCTTCACTTTCACTAGTCGATGGTGTACTTTCAACATGATCTTTAGAGGTTGATGACACCGGATTGTACAAACGAGGAGACTAGTCCCTTAAGATCCGAGGGATGCAAGGACAAGCTCGATGATAGTGGTCTCCTTTGCAAATGACACATGGAGATTTAGGGTTGGATGGTGCAGTGTGTGGATTTTCAATAGACGATGCCCGGTTACCCCTTTTTGCCTTTGGCTCCTTCTTCTCCTTGTTAGTTACTTGATTTTTGGCTTTACCAGCTTTATCAAGCGAAGAGGAAGGAGGAGAGGGAGAATCGGACGAAGTAGAAGGTTGGGGGGTAACTTTAGTATCATCCAGTTGCTAACTCGATTGTTCAGGAATCACGGTGTTCTGAACAGCGGAGGTCGAGAAGAGCCATATTGGCAAGCCAATCGTCAATCCTGGAAGTGACAATGTGGCCATATGAGGTGCACCAACATCTCCCCAAGAGGAAAAAGGACTAGGATTTCCTCCAAGGGGAAATCCTTGGTTGGTGGACTCCTTTTTTCTCAACCTAAGACCAACGTGGGAATGGTGATATTATTCCGATTAAAATAAATTTTAGACGCTTTGACACAACTTGTTTTTTCAATTTTTAAGAGTCGAGAAAAAACAAAAGATGACTCTAGTCACCTTCGATTTTTAATGAGATTGAAGTGACAAGTGCTTAGATGGACCTTTTCCTTTAAGGAGTCTGAAAAGGAACGAAAGAGACTACTCTGGAAATCTAAACAAAAGGATTACAAACCAATCACAAAACTGCAGAATAATTTTTACGGTATGACAGTCAATCTTCCCGAATGCTGTATTCAGTGCATTGCGATCGATAGGGTGACAGACACGGCTTCCTACGGATAAAGGATATAGCCTATTGTGGTCTCCCAATATATACTCGACGGTACATGGGAGCACAAGTCTGTACTGGCACTTGTTGTCTCAAAGAGGAGGAATCACCCAACCAACAATGAAAGCGACAGTTACCAGGCTTTACGACGTTGGAATACGTCTCTAGCCTAGACTTCTAGATGTTGTGCATTAGGTTCCAAAGCGTTTTTATGTTCATTGAATTTATTTTACAGTTGATCTTTCTTAAGAAATTTTCCTTTCAGGTTCATCGCGTGATGTAGATATACAATTCCTAAAATGCAATCTAAGATGATAAACAATCGTTTAATCTTCTTTTTGCAATGAAAATCCTAGCTACTAAAGAAAGAGAGACGATATTCTTTCAACATAGAGCAGAGAGCACACACTAGATGCACTGTCCTAAATCAAACCAACAAGCAGTCTAAATGCAAATGCACATGCATGTATTTTTTCTTCAGCTTTCTTAATGTGTGAATGACAAGAATAATGCTAAGTACAAATCTGAATTATCTTTTCAAAGCGACAATACTAACAAATTTCTCTTCAAAACCGAAAGGAAGATAATGACGACACTTTGCTATTTTGAATTGAAAACTTCTATAGACACTTGAAAAACTACTAATTCAAATCAAATACAAGAGTAACTGTATAATCGACCATCAAGAACAATAGAATTCTTTTCTTTGACTGAAAATGACAGTTGCGACACTTTCAAATCAAAAGACAACAGTTTGATTATGCTACTTCTTTGTAAAAGAGAACTGAAAATGGCGCACAATACATAAAAAAATTCACAGTTCTTTGCACAATGGAGGTGGAATGATGGAAAGGAAGGGATTTTCCACAGTGGTATATTGATCACAGACAACAAAACTCCTGAATAAAGCTGAAGAGAGTGAACACAGAAACCAAAATCTGAGAGCAGAAGAGGTCTTGTCTGATCAACGCACTTGCAACACAGGGAAAGTGCGATGCAATGCATTTACTACACACAGGAGGTGCAATGCATCCAGATTCCCAAGAGGAGAAGGTGCGATGGTCCAGGGACGAGACTTCAACTAGGTTCCGGGTCACAGTTTGTAGCTCAGTTAAGGGATTTAGGCCAAGCAAGTGATGTTCAGTAAATATAAATCACAGGGGTTGATCTAATGAGGTTACTAGAGCCACCACTAGGGAAATTAGAAGGTTTGCAAATCGATTGTTCAGTTTATAAACAAAACCCGGAGATAGACTGAAGCAACAGTGATCTACTTTGCACTTGCATAGCAAATGCAGTTCGAAGGCTAGCTGGCTTGACTTCATGCTCCATCTGTAAGTTTATAAAACAAACAAATATAGACAAGCAAACAATCTATTCGCTCCCCAGCGGAGTCGCCATTTTGTTATCGGGAAATCTAATGTCCACTCGGAGCTGCTAGTCCCACTAAGACTGGTAGCTATCTTAGAAACAAACAAACTAAAACTACTTTCGTTTTCCTTTATGAGAAGTAGATAAGAGGGGAATGAAGGACACCAAGCTCAGTCTTGCGCTTGGTTCCTTGCTTAGTTTCTCTCCCTTTTGACAGATCCTTACCACTTCCCCTTCGTCTACCCAGCTTCAAAGAGCACCTGTGGAATCAAAGCACCATAATACTATCGAAGAACAGAGATCTACAATCATAAACAATATAGGACCAGATATATATTGACCACACAAATGCATATATCATCAAACATACAAGAATGTGTAGGAAAACTTGAATAACTTTATTAATATCAAGAATAACAAAGAGGATTACAACCAATTGTTCTGACCCAGTGTCATCCTCCAGCATGAAATCCCTTCTTTCACCTCATGAAAAGCTTAGATCACCAAACACTATGATATTTCACCAAGAAACCAACAGAACTTCCTTACAAGATACAAAATTCCAGCCTCTAACCTTTGGATCTCTAGAATGAGGGATCCATATATATATGATTGCAGGGAGGTGAGTCAGCTTCTGGGATATTGATTAGTGTCTTCTCTCTGATAGTTCTTAATTCCACTTGGAGATCTCATTGATCTCTTACTCATCCTTGGGCGATTCTAAGAAGCAAGTGTCACAGGAGAAGTTTCTGGAAGATTCCATGATCATCCACCTTGCAAACTGTCTCTGCCACTTGTCTATTCTCATTCATCGCACCCTATAGAAGGACTTTTTAGTATGCATCACACCTCCCATGTGTAGTAGGTGCGATGCATCTCACCCTCAACACTGAGCAATCAGTATGGTCCAGGTTTGACCATTTCTGAGTAGTTTTTCATGGAGAACTTCTGGGAGATGATGTAATCAGCTGACCTTGTTCCTTTAGGGTATGAAACAACACTTTTAGGGACTTAGAAGCCCTTGGTTTATGGACATGTATGATTGGGGTTGCAGTGCCCAAAAATGTTTATAACACTTAGTTTCGCTTGCAGCACGTCTCGGGTGAGACTCCTTATCCCTCGAGGTAAGGTGAAAATGTCGGCGTTGTCCTAGACTACAACGAACCATTGTTGGATCTTTGTGCCTGAACCCAGGGTCCTTCCCTGATGTCATTTTTGTGCGAGCAGTCCTTTATTTTCATTTCTATTCATTCTTTTGAGGATTTGTCTGCTTCAAATTCTCTTTTTCAATAGGCTTAAACAATCTTATCCTACACTCATTAGCCTTGTAACCATAGTTATGACAAATATAACATTCAATCTCACTCATAAGGGGGTAGAACTAATTTATTAGTGCAACATAGGAATTTCTAGATCTACCAAGTTCAAAGTGACTAGAATTATAATTTTCATTTATTTCGACTTTACTAACTCTGTTGTCAACAACTTTATGACCAAAGTTATGACACGTACAAAAATTACCATAAAATAACTTTGGGTACTATTACCATTCATTTCTGCATTTCCAAGGGAAATGAAGAAACTCATGAGAATTATGGGTTACCCACATCAAAAATTTCTAGAAATCCTTTGGGATACTACCATTCAAATGTGTGATCCAAAATATGCTAACCAAGCATTCAAATTTTCCCACTATGGTCAAGAATTCCAATTGCAAGGTTTCAGTGTTTCAAAGAAATATGGACAACCAAAAAGGAATGTTCATGTTAATATATGAACAACCAAATTCATAGAAGGAAGTGGTATTTTGGAAACATTTTGATGGAGCACAGACAATTAATCCGTTAGAACTATTTTCATTTCATTTTGGATGAGTGTTGACAGTTAAATTGTTAGTGCGAATTTTTGTCTGCTTTGAGAAAATATTGACAGTTAATCCGTCAACGGTATTTTCATTTCTTTTTTTATGAGCATCGATAGTTCAATTTTCAGCATGATTTTTGCTTTTTTTTAGACAACGTTGGAATTTAATCCATAAGTGGTTCCCAGTATCCTCCTGATATGATGCATGCCAATTAGTCTATCAGTGATTGGAGAAAATACATTTTTTGAGGTGGCAATTAAGGGTTCTAATCACGATAAAGCTCATACAAGATGGATTCATGCACCAAGCTTCAGTTTTGATGAATCAAACCTGAGATCCATGGTGAACTTACTATTTTGAACATGATGACAAAATTGTTTATTTTGACTATGTTTTTCCTGTAAAAGACAATAACTTTGGCTGCAGTTTTCGAACAACGGGAAACGAATTTTTGAAAAACAAAATAGGTTTTTGTTTGGAACAAAGCCATTAACAAAAACCTCTCTCAGGTTTTACACATGTTTCATGGTTTGATATATACAAAAGAATATTTAGAGTCCATTTTCAAGAATTCGCCAAAATTAAGTTTTTCTATATTTAGAAAAATGCCTAATCAACTTTGAGATGGAGAACCACCTCATGAATTCAACTTGAGGATCATAAATTATATCCTCCTTGATTTTATTTTTTGATTTAGTAAGTTAAATATAGATGAAGAGGTTTGAGATCCATTATTTTTGGATCTTGAACAATTTTTAAGTATTCTATAAAGTCAATTGTGAAAGAGAGCCAAGGGTTTAGTTTTTGTTGGAAAATATATTGTGCTTTGTATATTTTTGAATGTTTAATGAAGAAAGCATGAAGCTACAAAAAATATTTTTGGGTTGGGTGTTCTGAATTTGCTTTCTCCATTTTGTTGTATTTCTTCTATGTTGCCATGATGTATGATCTTCTAATGATTGAATGAAATAACATAAACATAATTAATTCATTGCAATGCTTTGTTTATAGATTCAGTTTCTTGCATTCTTCTTTCTAAATCTAGTTTTGGAATTCATCTATTCAGTGCTCTCTCTCAATGGGTTGTTCCTCTCATATTCTTCCTTTCATTAGAGTAAATTAATGATTAATAATTGCTTAGCTACCTTTCCCTTATTGATTGTTTTAGTGTGATGTTACATTAAGCCAAAATAGACTCCATTCCCAATGGTATTACACTCAACCTTACCAGTTTTTCAATCCTTTACAATAGATCTAGTCTCTGATTTGAATACATAACCAATTTGTTTTACTAAGTTATATGTGGGATCCCCCTCTAGACTGAAAGGGATAGATTTAAGTCTTTAAGATTGTTTGAAATAGTTATATTATGGTTTTTTTCCTTTACATCCAAGGGAAAACGTGCGAGTGATAACATTTTGGCGACTCCACTAGGGATACAAAGGATTCATTTTCCCCAGAATTATTCTTATTGGTTATATTTGATTCCTAAGGGAAAGTAGGAATTTAGAAACATTTGGCTATTAATTTTCCCTAATGGCTCCATTTTCAAGAATCTAGAGTTCGAAGCTTCCATGAAAACTCCATTGTTAGAAGGATTCATAGCTCAAATGATTCAATGGTGATTTCACTAGGGTAATGAAGAACTCCAATGTTGTTGCTATTGTTTCAAGGTATGCAAGTTTAGATTTTACAACTATTCTTGGTTTTCCTAATCATCTACCCAAATATGAATGTTTTTTGAGAAATCGACCAAAATTTATTGGTGATTACTTGAGCTTGACTTTGAAACATATTGCAAGTTTTCGTGACTTTACTAATCTTCTTAAATTCAAGTGTGAGGATGTATGCATGAGATTATTTTATGATCCATTCCAAGGGAAGTGAAAAAATTGGATTGAGTTTGTTTGCTAAGTCCATAACATCCATAACAAGCTTTTGGGTTATCTTCTTGGAAACATGGATGGAGAAAGAAGAATCTCTAGTAGATCATGTTTCCATTCAATGTTCTAGAGAATGGAATGATGGTTATACTGATGATGAAGTGGATAATTTCTTTTATACATTATTGTCCTCTTATTTAAAGTCATGCAAATGTATATCAGAAGAAAAGATTAATTTCTTATAAGAGATTTCCAAAGAAATTCATATAGAGCTTGAAATCTTAGAGGATCAACAATTTTTTCCATATCAAGATCATTCTTTTGGAATTTCTTCTCAACAACAATGAAAAGACATATTGCTTCCCTCTGTTGTTGAGAGTGGAGAATTTTCTATTTTAGATTATGAATTTGAAATAGAAAACATGCATGAAAACTTCAACCATGTTAATCAAATTATAGAATACATTAAAGATCAAGCAAGATATGACATCTATGACTTTGATGACCCTGTAGCCATTCATATGGAATGGTTTTTTGATTCAAATTTTCAGACATGGTTTTACTGTGAAGATCAAGTTTATGCCGAGTTATCATTATATTGTCAAGTTTTTATTTTAATCAATTATAATCAAGGAGTCTCATTCTCAAATCAGATGTTATATTGGTTGCATTAGAAATTTCGAATAACTTGAAGAAAGATGAAGTTAGCTCATTAGAATAGGAAGAGTGTACATAAATAAGCTCACAAGTCTGAGCATCCTTTCATTTTGGCATTTCAGTTTTTAGTTTTCAGCAGTTGGTGTTTAGATTGATCCCAGAGTTTGAGTGTGGATTTGATTGTAGTAAACAATTTTTAGCTTTCACCTTGCAGTATAGTTTTCAGTTGGTTCAGTTTAGTTTCAGTTGAGGATTGGACTAACTTAAAGAGCAAGTCATAGAGTAGGATACAAGTTTCAAATTTTTTTTGGGATCATCCCAATGGATTAGGCACATGTTCAATGTGTTCTTTGTTACCTCACAGGGGGGATATCATCCGCATTCGAGCCAATTGTTAGCATACATTTTTGCATTTCCAAGGGAAATGAAGAAACTGACGTAGGAGGTCAATTGAACAACAACTGAACAACAATTGAACAACAACTGAACAACAATTGAACAACAACTGAACAACAATTGAACAGGAACTGAACAACAATTGAACAATAGCTGGTCCCATGTTTACTTCCCACGTTGACTTTCCTCTTTTTGCACAGGCGCTTCACTCTATACCGTTGATTTCGTCATCTAATCCGATGATTGATAGTCACCTGATCATCACACATCATATATCACAATTTCTCCAGGATAGGGTTCATTCACTCATGAATTATGCGATGCGATGTTAATCCAAGAAGTGATCCAACGGTTGACAGCGATATCGCACAAGTATCTGTGCGATGTTTAACTGCCCTTATGGAGCCGATATGGTTTATAAACTCTTGGTCTATAAGAGTTCGGGTCCGGATTTGAGATTATCGTCTGATCATCTTAAAACCCAATATCCATTGGATAACAGAGGCCATCAAATCCTACGGCCTGTGGGTCTACAACCAACACACAGGTTAAAAACAGGCCTAACCCCGCCGTTGACTATGACATAAGCAGTTGAAACTTAGATCAATGGTTAGGATGGAGTACGGGCCTTCAACCACGATCAAGACTTTCTGTGCTCTTCTACCCCGTCCTTAATACTAATGACCGTGATTAACACATAAACACCGAGATTATAATTAAAATACGAAAAACAGAGAAAATACCCAATTTAGTTTCAGAATGCAAATACACAGAGGTAAATGAGAGTTTTCACCAGGATTAACATGCAGATGCACACTAAATCAAATACCTTAAATATAATAATGGTTATAGAGTCGTGACCCTCTCGGCTCAATTATAGCAATTTAACAGACCTCTGTTTCAATCTCAAAACCCTCTCTATCACTCAACTCTCGGTCCAATCTCAATCATCTCAGATAATCTCTTTTCATTACAATTTCTCCTTTTTATGAATCAAATCCTATTCTAACTGTACTAAAAACTTGATCTCTATTTTAATCATTCTAACAATCAAATATCTATTTTCAAGCTCCATTACACACCTATGCTAACAACTTATCCCTTAATCTAAAATAAGACAATTTCCTAACTATTAAAATAATGAATTACATATCATTTTCGAGAGATCCAACCCTCTTGACTAAAATTGACTTTTGACCAGTCGGGTCAGTGAAATTCAACTCATTTAGCCACAACATGTGAACAAACCATCACATTGTTGGCTAACTCCAGATGCTCCTGCATCAGATTCCCGAGGAAGAAAAGAATCATCCCTCAGACTTTCAAGGTTTACTCCATATTTCTGTAACTCTGATGTTGTCAACCAACTAGCATCCTCCACTGGCTGTCCTTTCCATTTGACTAGATATTGAAAATAAACCTGTCCTCTAGTTCTTTTCGATACTCCTTTCTCCAAAATATCCTCCACCTCTCTCTTAACTATCTTTGGTGTTTGTTCTTCCCAGTTCAAAGTTTGAACTTCATCTTCTGTAGCTTCCTCCTATAGATCTGTCTCTATCTCTTTGTATGGATACAAATATGCAACATTGAAGATAGGTGATATTCCAATCCCTTCTGGCAATTAAATTTCATAAGCATTAGTTGAAAACTTTCTTACAATTCTACATGGCCCTATCTTTTTCATTTTTAGTTTATTGTAAGTCTTAGCAGGAAATATTTGTTTTCTCAAATACACCATCACTAGGTCTCCCACTTGGAATTCTTTCTCTCTTCTTTTCATATCTACTCTCTGTTTGTATTTTCCACTGCTTTCCTGCAATCTACCTTTGACGTCTTCTTGTAGTCTCTGCATCTACTCTGCAAACTCTTCAGCTTTTGCACTTCCTGTCTCATGTTTACCCAAATTTCTGAGCTCATATACACCTCTTGGATTCATCCCAAAAACAATTTGAAATGGACTCATTCCAGTACTTCGGTTTGGAGTGTAATTATAAGCAAACTCAGCCTAAGCTAGTGCTAAATCCCACTGCTTAGGATTTTGATACACTAAACTTCTGAATATGTTTCCCAAGCTTATGTTTACTACTTCGATCTCTCCATCTGTTTGAGGATGGTATGCTGAACTGAAACTGAGGTTAGTTCCTAATTTCTTCCAAAGAGTTCTCCAAAAATGCCCTACAAACTTTGTATCTCTATTAGACACAATACTTACAGGCAATCCCTGTAATCTTACAATTTCTTAAAAAAATAGATTAGAAATATGTGTTGCATCACTAGTATTTTTACATGCAATGAAATGTGTCATCTTGGAAAATCTATCTACCACAACATAAATGGAATCATTCCCCCTTTGAGTTTTAGGTAACCCCAAAACAAAATCCATGCTAACTGCATCCCATGGTCAGTCTGGTATTGGAAATGGCTAGTACAATCCTGTATTCTGGCTTTTCCCTTTAGCATGCTAACATATCCTGCACTTCTCAATAAATCTCTTAACATCAGTCTGCATCTTTGGCCAATAATAAAAAGTATTTACTTGATAAAAGGTTTTGTCTTGTCCAAAGTGACTAGATAATCCTCCAATATGTTTCTCCTTTATTATGTTTTCCCTCATAGAACATTTGGGAATGCACAACTTGTTGCCTTTAAACAATAAACATCCTTGGATAAGATAATCTAACCACTGACTTTAGTTATGAACTATTAGATTTTTTACTGCTGTATAAATATCTTTGAAATCTACATCATCTTTATACATTTCAACCATTTCTTCAAATCCTACAACACTAACTTTTAATTCTTGCACAATGAAATTTACCTTGCTTAAAGCATCAACGACTTTGTTCAACTTATCACTTGTGTGCTTGATCACAAAAGTAAAGCTCTGCAAAAACCCTACCCACTTGGCATGTTTCTGGTTCAATTTTGGTTGGTTGTTTATGAACTGTAATGCATGATTGTCAGAATACAATATAAACTCCTTTGGTAGCAAATAATGTCTCCATTTTTTAAGGCTTGTACAATATCATAAAATTCTTTATCATAAGAAGAATACTTCTTCTTTGCTTCATTTAATTTCTCACTGAAGTATGCTATTGGTCTCTGTTCCTGACTCAAAACTGCTCTAATTGCAACTCCACTAGCATCAGTTTCAACTTGGAATACTTTTCCAAAATTGGGTAAAGCTAAAACTAGTTTCTCTATGGTTTTCCTCTTCAGCAACTTAAAATTGCTATCTGCTGCTTCTGTCCACTTGAATGGCTGATTAGTCTCCTTGAGTGTTTCAAGAATTGGTGCACAAATCTGACTAAACCCTCTGATAAATTTCCTATAAAAACTTGCAATACCATGAAAATTCTTACCTCAAATATATTCCTTGGAATAGGCCATTTCCAAATTACTTTGACTTTCTATGGATCCATTTTCAACCCTTCTTTAAAAACTACAAATCCCAAGTAAATTAATTCTTCTTTCATGAAACTACATTTCTTCAGATTTATCAGTAGTTTCTCTTCCTGCAGAGTTCTTAAAACCAATTTAAGATGCTCTAGATGTTCTTCTTTACTTCTACTAAAAACTAGAATATCATCAAGATAAACAATAACGAATTTTCCTGCATATTCCTTCAAGAATTCATTCATCAATCTCATGAACATGCTAGGTGCATTAGTGAGTCCAAAAGGCATCACTAACCACTCATACAACCCACTATTTGTTTTAAATGCAGTCTTCCATTCATCTCCTTATCTAATTCTTATTTGATGATATCCACTCTTCAGATCTATTTTAGTAAAATACTTTGACCCACTCAAACAATCCATCAAATCATCCATGCGTGGTAAAGGAAATATATACCTAATAGTGATATTGTTTATGGCTCTGGAATCTGTACACATACGCCATTCACCTCCTTTCTTTGGACTGAATACTGTTGGTACAACACATGGACTAAGACTCTCTCTGATTAGTCACTTATCCATCAGTCCTTGCACTTGTCTTCCAACTTCTGCATTCTCTTGAGGCGTTAATCTGTACGCTGCTTTGTTTGGAAAACTTGCTCCTGGTTTTAGATCAATATGATGACTAATACTCCTAATTGGTGGCAATGCATTAGGAAACTCATCCATAATAATGTCAGCAAAATCATTTAACAGAGTTTTGATTTCTTCAGGTAAATCATCTAAGTTTGTGGAAGTCAAAATTACCTTAGGTCTCCCTACGATAGCAAAATGCATTTCTTCACCTTTTCCTACCTCTTGCAACATCTCCTTTCTATTCATCAGCATAACATTGTTTCCAGGTGTTCCTTTGTCAGCATCATCCTTTAATGGCCGCAATGTATGTTTATTTCCATCCTTCTCCAGAGTATAAGTATTTCTCCTCCCATCATGAATAGCTTTCTGATCAAACTGCCACAGTCTTCCCAACAATACAGGGCATACATCCATTGGCATTACATCACACAATATCACATCCTTATACGTACCAATCTGTATCTCTACCTTACATTGTTATGTCACAACAATCTGACGTCCTTTCTGCAACCATGACACTTTGTAAGGAGTAGGGTGTACCGTCTTCACTAATCCTAGCTTGTCCACCATCTCTGTAGAAACAAGGTTATTAGTGCTTCTGTTGTCAATTATCACATTACAACATTTACCTTTGGATTTGCATGTAGTTATGAATAAACTCTTCCTCTGAGCTGGTTCTTCAGTCTCTTTCTCTGCCTTAAGCAATGCCCTTTTCAACAATAAGGATTCTCTTACTTCAGGGGATTCTTCCTTTTCTATAATTTGAGGTGTTTCTTGATTTTCCTCAGCCACATTCACATTCCTTTGACTTGTTGTTCTATTACGAGGACAGTCCCATGATCCATGTCCCCATTCTCCACATGTGTAACACCGAATATCTCTTCCTCGACCTCTTCCTCTGGGTGCAAATCTTCCTCTATTAAAATCTCCCCTCTATGGTGGTCTACTACTTGAACTTCCTGCTTCATTCTGATGTTGCTGAAACCTTGGTCTGGTAGTTCCTCTACCTCTTACTGAACTTTTCCCTCTATTCCTTTGATTTTGTTTTCTCAACATCTTCTCTTCTGCCTTCAAACCTGCTTGATAGGCATCTTCAATGGTCTTCAGACTCAGCAAGTTGATCTCATCCTGTATGTCATATCTTAAGCCATTGATATATCTAGCTACCTTCTCCATATCATCCTCTGCATGTCCTACTCTAATACTCAATCTATAAAACTCTTCTATGTATTCTTTAACAAACATTCATTTTTGTCGTAAATTTTGTCACTGTTTGAAAAGATTTAACTGATAACCATTTGGCATAAATTCAGCTTTCATTTTACTCACCATTTTGTCCCATTGCTTGATCTTGGACTTTCCTTCTCTTATTATGGATGTTTGTAGTTCTTCCCACCAAATAGTTGCATGACCCTTCAATATGGTAACTGAAAATTTCACCTTCTTTCTATCATCAACCTCCTCATAGTCAAAATATTTGTCTAGTGAACTGATACAATCCATTAGCTCTTCTGCATTGAGACTCCCTTCATACACAGGAATTTCCACCTTTGGTTTTCCACCTAATTTAGCCAACATCTTGATAACTTTGGTAGTTTCATTTTCCTCCTCTTCTTCTTCCTCAGAAGATTCTTCTGCAGCACTAGCATCTCCTTCATCAGGTGTTCTCCTCTACGCAGTCTCCATTGTGTCCATCCTTGTACGCAGACTTCGGATCTCCTCTAGTAGAACTGCATTTGCTTTAGGTCTTCCTCGACCTATGCCATCTCCTCTCCTTGGTGGCATGTTTACTGCAGTCAAACTCAATCTCTGTGCTCTGATACCAAAAATGACGCAGGAGGTCAATTGAACAGCAATTGAATAACAATTAAACAACAACTGAACAACAATTGATTAACAACTGAACAACAATTGAACAACAACTGAACAACAATTGAACAACAGCCGGTCCCATGTTGACTTTCCTCTTTTTGCACAGGCGCTTCACTCTACGCCGTTGATTTCGTCATCTAATCTGATAGTTGATAGTCACTCGATCATCGCACATCACATATCGCAATTTTTCCAAGCCAGGGTTCATTAACTTATGAATGATGCGATGCGATATTAATCCAACGGTCAACATTAGCAGTGATCCAACCGTCGACAGTGATATCACACAGGGATTTGTGCGACGTTTAACCACCCTTACAGAGCCGATATGGTTTATAAACTCTTGGTCTATAAGAGTTCAGGTTCGGATTTGAGATTATCGTCCAATCATCTTAAAACCTGATATTCATTGGATAATAAATGCCATCAAATCCTACGGCCTGTGGGTCTACAACCAACACACAAGTTAAAAATAAGCCTAACCCCGTCGTTGACTATGATGTAAGCAGTTGAAACTTAGATTGATAGTTAGGATGGAGTATGAGCCTTCAACCACAATTAAGCCCTTCTGTGCTCTTCTACCCCCGTCCTTAATACTAATGACCGTGATTAACACATAAACACCGAGATTATAATTAAAATATGAAAAACAGAGAAAATACCCGATTTAGTTTCAGAATGAAAATACACAGAGGTAAACAAGACTTTTCACCAGGATTAACACACAGATGCACACTAAATCAAATTCCTTCAATATAATAATAATTACAGAGTCGTGGCCCTCTCAACTCAATTACAGCAATTTAACATACCTCTGTTTCAATCTCAAAACCCTCTCTATCACTCAGCTCTCGCCCCAATCTCAATCATCTCAGCTAATCCCTTTTCATTAAAATTTCTCCTTTTTATGAATCAAATCCTATTCTAACTATACTAACAACTCGATCTCTATTTTAATCATTCTAACAATCAAATCTCTATTTTCAAGCTCCATTACACACCTATGCTAACAACTTATCCCTTAATCTAAAATCAAACAATTTCCTAACTATTACAATAATGAAGTACATATAATTTTCGAGAGATCCAACCCTCTCGACTAAAACTGACTTTTGACCACTCAGGTCAGTGAAATTCAACTTATTTAGCCACAACATGTGAACAAACCATCACATTGCTGGCTAAGTCCAGATGCTCCTGCATCAAAAACTCATGAACATTGTGGGTTCCCCACATCAAAAATTTCGAGAAATGTTTTGGAATACTTCCTTTGAAAGGTGTGATCCAAAATATGCCAACCAAGCATTTAGATTTGCCCATTATGGTCAAGAATTATAATTGCAAGGTTTTAGGGTTTCAAAGAAATATGGACAACCAAGAAGGTAGGTTAGTGTTAATATATGGATAATCAAATGCATAGAAGGAAGTAGTCTTTCGAAAACATTTTGATGGAGCGTGGACAATTAATTCGTCAGTGCTATTTTCATTTAATTTTGGATGAGCACTGATAGTTAAATTGTCGATGTGAATTTTGCTTTGATTTGAGACAACGCTGATAGTTAATCCATTAGCGCTATTTTTATTTCATTTTGGATGAGCGCTGACAATTAAATTTCTAGGACAAATTTTTCTTTATTTTGAGACAACACTGACATTTAATCTATCAGCGGTTCCAATTTTTCCTCCTGATATGATGCACGCCAATTAATTTGTTAGTGAATAGAGAATATACATTTTTCGAGGCGGTAATCAGGGGTTCTAATCACGATAAAGTTCATGCAAGATGGATTCACACACCAAGCTTCAGTTTTGATGAATCAAACCCGAGATCCATGGTGATCTTATTATTTTGAACATGATGACAAAATTGTTTTTTAATCCATTTTCCTATAAAATACAGTAAATTTGGGTGTGGTTTAAGAATAGTTGGAAACAAATTTTTGAAAACCAAAAAATGTTTTTGTTGGGAATGGACCCATTAACAAAAATCTTTCTTAGTTTTTACAGAGGTGTCACAGTTTGAGATATACGAGGGAATATTTTGAGCCTGTTTTTTAGGAATTCACCAAAATTGTTTTTTTCTATATTTAGAAAAACACCGAATCAAATTTTAGTTAGAGAGGCACCTCATCAATTCAACTTGGGGATCATATATTATCTTCGCCTTGATTTTTTTTTAGTAAGTTAAAGAAATGAATAGGTTTGAGATCCATTATTTTTGGATCTTGAACAATTTATAAGTATTCTATAAATTCAATTGTGAAAGAGAACCAAGGGTTCAGTTTTTGCTGGAAAATTTACTGTGCTATGTATTTTTTGAATGTTTAATGAAGAAATCCTAAAGCTACAACAAAGATTCTTAGGTTGGGTGTTCTAAATTTTTTTTCTCGAGTTTGATGTATGTCTTCTATGTTTCCATGATGTATGGTATTCTAATAATTGAATGAAAGAACATAAACAAAATTCATTCATTGCAATGCTATGTTTATAGATTCAATTATTTGCATTCTTCTTTCTAAAGTTCGTTTTGGAATTGATCTTTTTGCTTCTCCTTCTTAATGGATTGTTCCTCTCATATTTTGATTCTCATTACAACGAATTAATGATTCATAATTTCTCATCTACCTTGCCTTTGTTGATTGTTTTAATGTGATCTTACATTAAGCCAAAATAGACTACATGCCCAATGGTATTCTATTTATCCTTGCCAATTTTTCAATCCTTTACCATAGATCTAGTCTCTAATTTGAATACATAACCAATTTTTTTTACTGAGTTATCTGTGGAAACCCCCTATAGACTTATGTAATGTTCCTAAATAGGAATATAAGTGATATACAAAGCATGCAAATAGTCCAGCAATCAGAAAAACGAATTATACATTAAGCACCCATTGAAACACTTGAAATAGAGAGTTGTTGAGCCATTTTATTACTTCTTCAAGAGCAGATACAATAGTAAAATAGAATGGTGCACCTAGGCTTTTCTCAATGAACAAGTATGACAAAACCTAGGTGAGAAAATGTTGAACTTGAGGCTGCTACAACTGCTGCACCAAACTCAACTACTCTGCCCCAAAAAACTATTATGTCTATTGACTTCGAAGGGCTGGAATCAATGATTCCCTTGCTCAAAAAATTATGAGATTTCATCTCCTTGCTCCTTAGCCTAAATTCAGAAAAACCCATGAAGGAATTGGCCAAATTTTGACCTTGTAATTTTAGCCCAAATTCCCCTTAGCTTCTCTAGTTGCTGGCTTAGTTGGGACCCCTGTTTGACCCCTTATATCTACCCGAAAAATTCTATAAAATTAGGAGTGTGATCCTTGTCCAAAACACAAAAAAACCCAGAAAGTAATTTGGCTGGTTTAGAATTCTAAAATTTGACCCCCTTGGAGCCCAGCTTCAGCTGCAACTGCAAAACTCGGCCTACTGTAATTTTCCTATAAATCCTCTCGGAAATGGACCCAAAGTGTTGTACTGACCTCTGCTAGCAATCCCTTGACTTCCCAGATGGGCTTCCGGTCCATGGCACCTGTTCCTTAGCTCCATGAAATTATTGGATTGACCCTCTGCATTATCCCCAAGCCTAGTAATTTGAACTGTTGTGATGCTGGCTCTGAAACTCACAAGAAAGGTTGGCTCTTTGCTGCTCTCCCAATCCTCTAACTCTCTAGCAAATGCTTGATCACTAATAGCTCCAAACTCCCCCTATGTATTTTCGAGCTAGCCAGAAATACACAGTCACTATTGTGGCTGAATGGTACTGTTGTACCACACTTCCAGAATTCCTGAAATACTTATGGAATTGCCTCTCTAGGGCGGGCAAGGATGGTCCCTCGAAGTAGAGGTTGAATCTCCCGCTTGAGGGATTCATGGCTAAATAGGCGGTTGGTTCAACTAAACAACAGATCAAATAGTCAAGTAATTTTGATTGCAAGGTGTAAGAATGAATCCAAAATGAGAGTTTCTCCCTCCTTATAACTCCTTGGGCCTCCCTAGCCTCATGTGGGCCCCTCCATCCACCTATTCGACTTTCTCTCCAAGCTATTCGAATGGGCCAATTTGAACTCCCATGTGGGTGGCCCCCACATTCCACTAGCAACCAAATAAAGTAGAATTGCCTCCTAAGTCCCTAAGTCGAAAATGATGGGTTCTCTTCCTTAGCCAAAATTGTGCAAAATTGTGTAGCAAAACCCTATTACAAATGTATTTGATAAGTGACATGACAATTGAAGGGCTATATTTTAGTCTTTAAGACGGTTTAAAAGAGTTACCTTAGGGTTTTTTCCTTTATAGCCAAGGGAAAAATTGTGAGTGATAACAGGTCCCTGTGATAGTGCATCTATTGAGTTCAAATAGATCTGTTAAGATTTTTCCTACTGGCTTGCTAGTGAAAAAATATACGCTGAGGTGCTTTTGTACTGATAGAATTATTTTCTCTATGTTTTTCCTTAGAAATTTTCACCCTTTCACCCTTATCAATTCTCCCTTTAATTTCCTTTGCATAGCTTTGATGTCCTTTGTTTCTTGAGGACCTCGAGCTCGATTCTACTTTTGCAGTTTGTTGAGATTCCTTGTATCCAAGACTAGCTTTGCTTGCTAATGGTCTTTGAGAGTTGAGAATACTATCTAGAGATTCAAAACCTTTAGTAAATATGATATTTAAATTCATCTTGGACTTGATATTCACTAAATCCGTTCTTAGAGATACTTCTGCCTCTAATTATTGGCAGTTATTTTCCCATTTAGCTACTTGGTTCATAAGAAGCTCCTATTTTCTCCTATATTATTCCAATTGAGTATTCAGAGAGATGATGTCTCCGTCATATGCTTCCAAACTATTATTTCCTTGACTTTGTGACAATTGTGGCATCAAGACTTCATTTTCACCCTTTAGTCTATCATGACTCTTTTGTTTGTCCCTTAATTGCTGAACTAGAATGTCCTTAAGCTTGAGATTCTCTAATAACTTTACCTTTTTATGGTTATAATCTTCATTTTCATAATTATACATACCTTCTCCATCTCTTAGAAGTTTCTCTTTTAGTAGCTTGTTCTTCTTCCAGGTCTTCTTAGGCTCCTTCGGTGCATTGATTAGTTCTACTTCAAGGTCCACCACTCCTTATTCATTAGAATTTGATTTGTATTCAAAATTAGTTTTAGACTCAAATTCAATGAGAGTACATTTCTTTTTTTATCCCTTAGAGGATTCTTCACTACTTGCCTCAGATGACTCACGATCTTCCTTGAAATAGAAGCTATTTTTCTTCTAATTCATCTTCTTTCGATATTTTTGAGCTCTATCCTGAATCTTCTATTCTATATCCTTCTCTTTCTTCTCAATTTTGTATGGTCATTTAGAAGCAAAGTGTCCTACTCTACCACATTCAAAACACTTAAAATGTAGCTTACCTTTGTATTTCCCTAAGCCACTTTTAAATTTCCTTACAAACTGAGCCATCTCCTCATCTGAACTACAATTGCAAAAATCTTGGTCTGTTTTGTGTTCTTTATATTTCTTTGAGGCTTTGAACGTTGCTTCCTTTGACTCCAACTTCTCACTTCCAATTCTCATCTCACAGGAAATGAGAGTTCCATGCAACTGCTCCGTTGTTAGAGATTTTAACTATGCCATCTCTTTTGTGGTCGAGATCTTGGAATTAAATCTCATCGGGAGTGATCTTAAGACCATTTGGATAACCTCCCCTTCTTTAATATCTTCACCAATCCCTCTAATCATATTGGCTACTTCATCAATTCTAAAGAAGTATTCAACAATGTTGTCTTCTTCATTCATTCTAAGAGTTTTAAATTTCATTCTATAGGTTTGAACTTTATCTTGCTTTACCTTTTCATCTCCTTAGTAGCAGTTCTTGAGCTTATCCCAGGCTTCTTTTGTTGATATGTAGTGCATCACCTTTACCAACTCGGATTGGTTAAGACCAGATAAGATTATGTTATGAGCCTTCACATTATTGTTGTATGCTCTCCTTTCATTAGGATCTATAAGTGGATTTGTTGGTACTATGTATCCATATTCTATTGCAACCCATACATCCACTCCAAAAGGCATGATGTATGCCTTTGTTCTAACTCTCCATAATATATAATTATATCCATCAAAAATCGATACTCTACTCGTTTAGATATCTTGATTTTCCTAATTTTCCATGATTCCTTGCATATCTACCTTCCAACGATTAAATTTTTCCTCAAGGAACCTACTTTGATACCAATTGTTGGGAATCATAAATCACTGAGAGGGGAGTGGGGGGTGAATCAATAATTATTCAATTTTCACTTCTTTAAAAATAATTTGTTCATATAATTACAAGCAATCACTTAACAAAATGCATTCACTATTGTACACAAAGTTTTTAATGTGGAAACACTTATGAGAGAAAAACCACCAAAGCTTTGTTTTGTGTTATGATGTAAAATATGAGCACCAACTTTGTTTACATCCATTTTTGTGAGCGCCAATTCACAGGAGGATCCAACCCCCTTAGCTATGAAGGCACCGACTTGCTTTGAGGCACCAAACTCAAATATGATCAGGCACCAATCCACTTCTGCTAGCCTGATCTACTCTTGCATAGGATTTTCAAACTAAGATCCCTAGTAGCATTATTTAATTTGAATTTTCATTGATTTCACTGCTCTTGCATAGGCATCTCTCCTCTACTACTCCTCTACCTCTAAACGCTTCTCAATATTATGCAGCGACACACACTCCCTCAATCCACAACACTATATTTATTTAATTTTCTTACCATTGGGCTCTACTTCTCTCATTGCACTCATTAGTTTCACACTCTAGATATCTCACATTCTTCATAACATTACGCCTTTTTGTTCTAGGACAAATTCGACACTGCTCGAGAAATTTAGCTTCATTCAATTCTATATGGGCTTGCGAAAGCACTTCCAATATTTACTGCTACTTGAAATGATACTTCTCTACACATCCAACCTGCGCTCTTGCATTTATATTATCTTAGTGCTATGTACTCAGTTATAGAGTGTTAAATCTTCTCGTTAATTCGTAACCACCACAATCTCCTCTCACATGCCTTCTTCTTCTGAGCTTGTATTTATCTTAGTGCAATCCTGATCATTTACTTTTCATACAATTAGTTGTTATCCATCACTTCAACTTATGAAATAGATCTCCCGCTCTCTCACTTCTCAACTATCCAACTACACAATGGTTTCTTTAATTTTTTAGAGAGATTCGACACCAAATCCTCAACTGTACATGTTGTTCAAACCTTAGCCCTTTCTCTCAGCATCATATGCTCGATGCCAAAACCTTGCACTTGTCGTGCCCTGCCTCAATTCCTGAACCGTTGTTTAAGTGGCCCAAAAGCCTGGTCATTAATAACACATAACAACTTTGCAAACATGACCCTTGGTGCATTTTCCGATACCTTGAAAAATCTATTAGCTAATGGTAACATTCTTGTCTCTTGCTCTGTTGAACTCAACTCTGTTGTCTCGAAACCTATGCAAACTCCTTTAGCTTAGGGGCGAAATGTGAAACTTCACATATTTTGACGAAGAAGTTTCCCATCTCGTGGCCTCCGTCTCTTAGAACTGTTAACCATTATCTTTGCCTGGATCTCCCAGGGCGAGATGATGTTATCATATGTCACTTGACTTCCACGTGTTACCTCCTTATTGGTCCAATGATCTGCCACATGCCCTCGTGTCATTCGTCATGAATTAACTATGTTCCTGTTGTGGTGAAATCATAACACCCCCATTTTTAATTTATTATCTTCAAAACAGTAATGGGGACCCTTTAAATAAATTATGGTTATATCACCTTTTTAGTTAATTGTCTGACAATTTTGCGAGATTTTTGTTTTCTTCAGATTTCTATTTTGATTGCTTCATTGCGTTTGATTTTTCGCTGGCTTTCCATCGGTTCTCATTTCATCTTGTTTGGATACATGGTTTGCAAATAGTGCTCATCCGAATTTTGATGATTTTTACCATCTGAACAAAAATGTATATTATTTTAATTTTTGTAAATTAATTGTAAATATTAATTTTTAATTAGCTTTAGTTAAATTATTATTTTATCACTAACGATCCTACAGAACCACCACGGCTAAAATTGTAAAATGATTAAGATTATATTATATCAAATTTCATAAATGAATTAAAATTCCAAATTATAAAAACTTCTGAAATTCTGAAATCACAAAGTGACTATAATTTTTTAATGTTATCAAGCCTTAATAACACAAGTGACTATAATTCCATTAATCTGAGTTTATAGAAATATTTTCGGAAAAATCACATTGGAAAATCTTTGTCGACGTGTTTCGAACCAACGAGTGTGGTTCATCGTCAGGACAAGTTGAAAAAATCAGATCATGGCTCCATGTTAAATAGGGATGGCAGATCTTCCAACGGTTAGGTTTGACTGGAAAAATGGCTATATTAGACTCGATTGGACCAAGGCCATAATTGATTAAGAAATGGCTAGATTTGGTTGGTTAAAATTATTTAATTATAATATTATTATTAGTGTAAAAATATTAATATTTTATAAAAAAAATTGAGTCATATGTTATATATTAATATTATGGATATAATATTATCCTTAAAATTAATAATACTAAATATTATTAAATTAATATCATAATTTAAGGTTTTGGGAAACTTCTTAATATAAATTTATGAGCCAAAATTTACTACTTAAATCTAAATAATAATCTTATAATGGGTAATAAACTTACTACTTATATCTAAATAATAATATTATAATGGGTAATATTAATCCATTTAAATAGTTATGAGAAGGACATTCTTAATTATAATAATATTATCAATGTATAATATTAATATTTTATTTAATACGAGTCAATATTAATAGTATTGCTTTAATATTATTCTTAAAAATAATAATATTAAATATTATTATAATATTATAATAGTAATATTTCTATCATTAATGGTTTTGGGAAACTTTTTGATATAAATTTATTCGTTGAGCTTATCTAAAGAGAACCAAAACTTATTGTCTAAAAGTGGGAATATTAATCCATTCAATTAGTTATGACAAGGGAAATCTTATAGAAAAGGAAAGGGGAAAAATTAGTTCAAGTCATTAATAGAGGGGGGAGGCGACGAAGAGGGGAGATATCATTGGGAAGATAGGGCAGGGATCCAACAACTACTGATCTTCCAACCGTCATCCCTATTGCGATTACTTGGCCTTTTTTCAATCTCAATAGCTTCCCTAAATTTTCGGTGATGAATTTATGCAAACTTAGCAATCACTCGGGCTTCCTCAATACAAACATGGTGTTTAGTCTTCTCCGCATGTTCCACCAGTGCAGAGGACTTGGTTCTCCCATGTTTTAGGTCAACTACGTGCTCAGTTTCGAAGGCGAGTTCTTTGAGAAGACCTATGGTGTCGCCATGGGCTCCCTCCTATCCCCTGTTGTTGCTAATCTTTTTATGGATGATTTTGAATCCAAAGCTTTAGCCTCTGCCCGTCTCCTTCCCAAACTCTGGAAGAGATCTGTAGATGACACTAATGTCATCTAGTCTCATGGCCAAGAGGAGTTGGATCTCTTCTTCAGAAATCTCAACAGTCAATCCTCCGCCATTAAGTTCACCATGGAACAAGAGGTCGATGGTTGCCTCCCTTTCCTTGATATTCTTATTTGAAAGAATATCGATGGTTCCCTCTCCCACTAGGTATTTCGAAAGAAAACTCATACTGAGCAATATATTCATGCCAATTCCCATCATTTCCTTGCTCAAAAGTTGGGATCCAACTCCTCTTGGCCATGATAGCATATGACATTAGTGTCATCCACAAATCTCTTCTAGAGTTTGGGAAGGAGACGGGCAGAGGCTAACGCTTTGGATTCAAAATATCCATAAAAATATTAGCAACAACAAGGGACAGGGGGGAGCCCATGGCGACACCACAGGTCTGCTCAAAGAACTCGCCTTCGAAACTGAGCATGTAGCTGACCTAAAACATGGGAGAATCAAGTCCTCTGCACTGGCGGAACATGCAGAGAAGACTAAACACCATGTTTGTATTGAGGAAGCTCGAGTGATTGCTAAGGTTGCGCAATTTCATCACCGAAAATTTAGGGAAGCTATTGAGATTGAAAAAAGGCCAAGTAATCTCAATAGGGACGACGGTTGGAAGATCAGTAGTTGTTGGATCCCTGCCTTATCTTCCTAGTCATATCTCCCCTCTTCGTCGCCTCCCCCCTCTATTAATGACTTGAACTAATTTTTCCCCTTTCCTTTTCTATAAGATCGCCCTTGTCATAACTAACTAAATGGATTAATATTCCCCCTTTTAGACAGTAAGTTCTGGTTCTCTTTAGATAAGCTCAACGAATAAATTTATATTAAAAAGTTTCCCAAAACGATTAATGATAAAAATATTACTATTATAATATTATAATAATATTTAATATTATTATTTTTAAGAATAATATTAAAGCAATACTATTAATATTAACTCATATTAAATAAAATATTAATATTATACATTATAATATTATTATAATTAAGATTGCCCTTGTCATAACTAACTAAATGGGTTAATATTACCCATTATAAGATTATTATTTAGATTTAACTAGTAAGTTTTGGCTAATAAATTTATATTAAGAAGTTTCCCAAAACCTTAAATATTATCACTATTATAATGTTATGATATTAATTTAATAATATTTAGTATTATTAATTTTAAGGATAATATTATATCCATAATACTAATATATAACATATGACTCAATTTTTTTTTTAATATTAATATCTTTACACTAATAATAATATTATAATTAAATAATTTTAACGAACTAAATCTAACCGTTTCTTAATCAATTATGGCCTTGGTCCAATCTAGTCTAATATCGCTGTTTTTCCAGTCAAACCTAACCATTGGAAGATCTACCATCCCTTTATAACATGGAGCCATGATCTGATTTTTTTCAAATTGTTCTGACGATAAACTATACTCATTGGTTCGAAACGCATTGACAAAGATTTTCTAATGTAATTTTTCCGAAAATATTTCTAAATCATAAAAAATTTAAATTCAAATTTCATTAATGTTATCCATCCTTAATAACACAATTGATTATAATTTCATTAGAAAAAAAAGACCCACTCCCCTCCGAAAATTTTCTCCCCAAAATCCCATCACTTCTCACTTTACGTCACCTTACCTCATTTCGGGAACACCTCATTTAGGCACTTCTATATTTCGGTAAATCGTATTAAAAGAAACCCCCAAAATACATACCTCCGATGGCTCATCCCAGATTCAAAGTTCCGATGACTATTAATATGGTTTTTTGTTGTTATTGTTATTACTATGAAAAATAGAAAATAATTATTATATTCCTTTTCCCGAGGCCACATGGGGACCTTGTGATGGTTTCCGGCTTGGTTTTTAAAAGTCCCCAAATGTCTATTAGAAACACCTCCGAAGACTCCAAACATAACGTGGATGGTTTTTATTACAATGAAAAAGGATTTGTATATAAAAGTTTTGTATATTAAAAAGATTTGTTATATAACTTATATTATAATATAATATACTAAATAATTTGATATTAATTAAATTAAATTTTAATATATTAATTTATATTTTAATTATTATAATTATAATTTGATTTTCTATATAATTTTAAGTAATTTGTACACATTTAAATAATTTAATAATTGTAATTAATTAATTTTTAATTATAATTATATAGTTGATTATAATTATTAATTTAATTAAGATTAGATTTTTGGTACTACTGTAATGTACTATGAGTTGAATTATGGAGAGACAAAGCTTTTGGTTTTGAGAAGAAGGATTGTTTTGCACTATTGTAAGTTGTTTCTTTAAGGAGATGAAGTTGTTCATGGACTGCAAAATTTGTAATGAAGTTCTGGTATGATTTTAATAAATTTTCATTCTAATACACTGTTGTTTGAATTGTAAATTAATCATTTTATTGCCAAAATTTCTAATTGATTTTAATTTTGTTCTAAATAGTGTATTGCATTATGATATTGAGCATTATTGTCGTATCAATTGTTTTATACTATTGAGGTTTTGTAAGATCCATCTATGAGGATAAAAACATCATTAGAATTAATACGAATTTGTTGAAATATGAATGTACTAAGCAATAACTATTTATTGTTTATGTTATCACAAAAAATTGATCATCTAGCCATAATTTACTAGATGTATCGAAGCACACCATGTAATACCAATTTTACCATAGTAAAATTGCTTTCACTGTGAGAAATTACTTAATAAACCACATTTATTAAGTTATTTATAATTAAACCCATGAAGAATAATTAAATAAATCATTATTTGTTTAATTATCTTCTAAGACTAATTAATTTAACCATTGTTTAATTAATATTCCTTGTCATATTTGACACAATTATGAGAAATAAATAGATAAATCATTAATTATCTTATTTTTCTCTAGGAATAATTAATTAAACACTAATTTGTTCTTATTCCTTGTCAAGTTTGACCAAATCCCTTAGGAATAATTAAATAAATCATTATTTGTTTATTATTCCTTAAGCATATTTCTTGAGATGATAAATAAATCATGTATTTATTTATTATTTCTAAATAAAAGTTTAAATACTTTTTCCCTCTAACAAATTATAATAAAATATTCCAAATGGTTATTTCTATAATGAGGTTAACAATCTTTTATTATTGCTCATTATTCGAGGATAGCCTAATATTTTTGTTATAAATAGAAGGGTTTTCCATTCATTATTCATTTTCGATTATTTTCATTGTTGCACTCACTGTTGTAACTCTGATTATTATCACTGTCGCACACCATTTTTAATTTCCATTTGAGTTCTCATTGAGCTCAAATTGTTGGGTTTACACATTATAGAGGAGAGAGACTTTACAAAAGCTGAAGACATTTGAGGATAGCCAAGAACCTATCCCATAGAGGGGGACTGGTAACATTATTTTTTCCCTTCACATGTGTTTTTAATAAAATATATTCTTTATATATTTGGTTTCCATTGGATTATTCGAGTTACTTACGCTTATTTTACTATTCCATGTTTTTGTTTAACCATGATTGTGGCATAGATTAGGGTTTTGACAGGTTTTGTTTCTATCATTTGCTGCAAATATACAATGTTTAGCAACCATTTTAATTGTTAGGGTTGTTTGTCATCCACAGCCTAAAGTGGTTTCTTTTCATACACATTCGAGAAGAAAACACATTAACAAATTTGGGGACTCCACTGTGTTTTTTAATTTTGATCCGGAAACCTGGGTGACCTTCAATTTTCAACTTAGAGTTTTTATTTTTTAGTCTCTTAATGTTGTTTACTAGCTTTTTAACCCTAGATTAGTCAAATTTCTAACTCTTGCAAGTTTTTTGGTATTTTTTGTAGGTTATAAGAACCAACTGCGACAAAGATGACAATTTTTTTTGAGACTTGCCGACCGAGAATCAAGGAGTAGAAATCGCACTTTTCTGGCACAAAAGTGCAATCTGGATGTCCAAAGTGCACTTTTGGCCCAAAAAGTGTGATATCCCAATAATCAGGTCAATACATGCGATTTTAGGTTTTCTGGGATTTTTTCCAATTTGTTTTTGGGTTTCACCGAGAGCTATTTGCTAGGTTGGTTGACCACTTTCTCATCCCGCTTAGGCCTTGATCTACTATGTTTTACTCGTCGAAGTGGAATTTAGCCTCTTTAGGGCTTCTAGTATGCTTCCACCTTTATAGGAGGAGTTTAGCTGAGTAAGAAGTCTGAGTTTTTGTAGAGCTTTCAACCATATTTTCTAGATTTGTACCTTCCTATTTCAGATCTTCAAATATAGGTTGTTTCCATCCAAAGTTTCATCTCAAATCTTGTTTGGTCATTTGCCTTAGGGTCCCATTGGTTGCCCTAGGTTTCACACCCATCTCCCTATCTTTTTGCAACGATTTCCCCCCCTAGTTTTTTGTTGTTGTTGTTGCACCAATTTCTAGTAGCATAGTGTCATTTGATCCCAATCACGCCGACACTTAGATCTCTTGGCCTTTTTTGTGTGTTTTCAGTTGATTTCAACACCAACCAACATGGTGTTTGCAAACCCAGTTTGGGTGGAGTTTAGAAAGCTAACTTGATGTTCATTTTCTGTTTTTAATTTCAGTTTATTTCAACAATCTTTTTCTTTTTTAAAACACGATTTGGGCTTAATCAATAAGCACACTTGCACACACAAGCATGCCTTAAGCGAAGGGCGCTTGGTTTACACCGCCAAGCCAAGATTTAACTTAATTAATTTATCTCTCCACACAAAGGAAAATCATCTTGTTGATCTCCCTTCACCATTTTTGTGTCACTTGTGTCTTATAACCATTGCGCCACTAAGGCATTTGTCACGGAGAATCTTAGGCCTTCATCCTCAGTTTTTGCTTGGGCATATTACTCCTCCACACAGGGTTTGAGTTCGTATTTCCCCGAGTCCCCATACCGACTCCTCTTCTGGTTCATCTCATTTCGAGCCTCCTTTACCGCATACCTTCATCATGTCAGGACCCATTGCAGGTGCAGGAACCTAACCTGGTGTTGGCTCCAGTTCTACCCCAGTGGTCACATCTAGCAGAACCGTCTCAGGAACCATTCCAAAAGCTCCCATACTACCTTTCATGACTGGGTTAAACCTCCCTAATTTTAGCCAGTTGATCAATGACCCTATACACCACGATGTTGGTTGGCTAGCTATGCTAACTAAGCTTCCCTCTGACATTCCCAAGTTTGAGGGTAATTCTGGAGAGGACCCTACCAATCATGTCCGCTCCTTCCATATGTGGTGTTCATCCAATTCCATCATCGATGATTCCATTTGTCTTTGGTTGTTCCAATGCACACTCACTGGAGATGTTGCGAAATGGTATGTAGACCAGCCCACCGCCTCTCATTCCATTTTCGTGACGCTTGCTAAAGCGTTCCTCTCATATTTTCAGTTACCTCTTCGATACGACACTAGTACAGAGCTCTTGACTGCATTCCATCAGTCCTCTACCACTCGTCTTTCTGATCATGTCCAGGAATGACGTAGAAGGAGGAGCGTGTGTCATGATCCACTCTTTGAAGACCGTGTCTACCTCGATTAGTTCCTTAGGACTCTTTTAGCCCCTATTTCCAAATATGTCGCGTCTAATTTTACTCAGACAGAGGAAGAGGATCTCCAGACTTCTCTACAATATGACTTGATTTATGCTCAATCCAGTTATGTCTATACCGTTATTCTAGACCTCCCCTGTCCTGGTGGTGTCGATGCACCGGGGGCATCTCACGCCGCCAACGGTATCGTTGGAGCTATTTCACATCCTTCACCATATACTCAACAAAGTTATGGCTATTCACAGGGGGGCACTAGTTCCTCTAACACTTATGCCCCTCCTGCCAACAACATGTATTTATAACAAAGCACATCTTATGCATTCACCCAACCACATCAACAGATGTCACGACCAGCTAGTGCTCAACCTGTCTACCAAATTGTTGCCCCTTCACCATCTTATACCTATGAAACACCAAGCGCTCCATCCCCTCAAGAATTAGCTCCATAGCCTCCCATGCATCCTCAGCCCTAGCAGCCACTGCCCCCTCAGGGTCAAGTGTTTGCACAACAGAGTGCAGCCAATCCCCAAAATTAAAAGAAAAAGAATAAGGGGGATGGCAACAAGAGTAACCAGGTAACCAAGGTAATCAACCTAATGAACCCTAGGGGAACTAGCCTAACACCAACAGGCAGCAACAAGGCGACCAACCCAAGCAGAACAAGGTTATTCATACAAACAAGCCTTGTGCATGTTGTGGTGCACATGGCCATTATACTCATGAGTGTCCCCTCTTACCCCAGATGTGCCAAATGTGAGAAGCCTAAGAAGCTTCTAGAGGTCAATCGCCCATACAAAAACTGCCTCAGAATCCTGCACCATCTCGACCGATTGTGCTCATAATTCCTTTTCCTTAGCAAGGATTTGTTTCTTCTCAACCTCATTCAAGTAGCTCACCTTCCCAAACCTTCTGGTCCTGGAGACTACCGGATCCTTATGATGAATTCTGACGAGGTCAATCCCTTTGATATTAACCTGTAAACTCAGTCGTGTCAATATGATAAGCCATCAACTTTGTTTGCCACTGAGTCCAAAACCAAAGAATCTATTGAGCCTCTTACGACACCAAATGGTTTGCTACAGACCCCTCAACCTAAAGTTGAGGCAATTCCCAAGATCCCCAAGGGACCATTATGCTGTAACGCGACTTCTAACCGAGCTGCCCATACATACAATATAGTGGATGACCTGGTGCGATCCCCTATTGCCATGTCAATGATGGAAGTTATCCAGTCATAGCCATCTCAAAGAAATCCCTACTAACTGCTTTGGGTGTAGTAGATCCTTCAGACGATCGTTTGATTGTCTTCCTTGATGATGCGTCAGAACATCCTCCATTACCTCAATTTGTTGCTTTCCAGATACCAGTCAGAGTCTGTAATGCCAGCATCTCCTGATGCATTATTGATGAAGGCACATCCACCTGTGTGATGTCCACTGTTGTTTGGAAGAAACTCAAGTCACTCGAGCCGTCCCCATCCACCATCACTTTGTGTGCTTGGGACGTCACTCCTCCCAGCCTCTCAGAATGTATCACAATTTTATAGTGACTCTTGTAGGCAAGTCTGTTCATGTCGACATTGAGTTATTGATGCCTCTCTAGATTACAATATTCTCTTGGGTCGTAGTTACACTTATGCCATGTCGATCGTCGCATCTGCGGTTTTCTGCAAGATGTTCTTCCCCCATGAAGGGAAGATCGTCACCATCGATCCATTGACATGCTACGAGCTGGCATCCTTGACCTCCCCTGAGTCCATTATCTCATCAGTGTCTGACAAGCATTCCTCTACCACTCTCACCAGTGTTTCACCTAGAGTCTACAAAGATTCCTAATTATTAGTTGCTTTCCCTGGTCTTCTCCGTCCTATCTTTGATCCTAACTCTTTGAGTGTTTGCATGTTACAAGTGTCACAAGCTACTCAAAAGCAATCTTTTACATTTGATCCGCAACCAGCTCCTCAACACCCCACGGTTACCATCCCGATCAAGCCTGTTAGCTCTGCTACATTTTGCGACATTTGATGGATTGAAAACAGGTGTGGCAGTGTTGTTTCGTGCCTGAGGAAAGCTTGCAGCAGTCAGTTTCATTTTCTCCTTCATTCTACTTATAACTCCATAAACCCCGTTAGCCCTGTTTGCCTCTGTTTTGCTTCCAAAACTGTGCATAACCCTTTTTCTTAAGCCCGGGCACTTAACCCATGAACCCGCGCCCATACGACCCTTCGCCGATTGCACGACTCCACCCTTCCTCAGCCCTTCGTCGTTCTTTAATCGCAGCCGTTAATCGTCCTGATCCAACGGTCCCCATCGCCACAGCCCTTTTTTCCCGCATGTTAAAACCTGCTTGTTTCCCCATCGTCGATCGCATTCACTGTAAGATTTGATGGTGATTGTGCCTCCTGCTCCCGTAAACTGCACGCTTGATAACCTGTGGGGAAAGCGGTTTCCCGCTGTCACATCCGACACACGTCGCATTTCTATTTTGTCGCGCCCCCGCATATGGATACCACCTGCCTCCCGTAAGCGGTGCGGGGAAACTGCTTACCACCCACACGTACGTCCTCTGCTCGTTAACATTCATGCATCTCTGCCACCCGATAGCTGTCGGATCTGCCCGACTGCGATCCGACGACCCATGTTCGCCCGTCGACATTTCCTTTCGATAGCCCACGTAATCCGATCTCTGCTGTCCATCTGCCAGATCTGATGGCTTACAATCAATTGCGCCTCTGTTTCTTCTTGACACCGCCCACCAAGAGATCTCAGCCGTCCGTCTGTTCCATACAATGGCTAATATTCATTCCTTGCCCTCCATTCATTCCCCATGTAGTTATCGTGTTTTTGGCCTGTCTCGTGCATCTGAAGGAAGAAGGCGATCACCCACCAACACTCTGCACAGTTAATCTTCAACTACCTCATTCAAGAGACAACACGGCCAAGGAAGGAAAGTACAGCCTCGAGTAGTTAAACGCCTTCAGCAGTTATGGAAATTTATTCATACAACACTCCACCTACTCGAGGAGTACACCTAAGTACCAGAGAATGTCTAATTTTGTTTATTGAAACAATCAGATTGTATCAGAGACCCATATCAAATAGTTAATGTCGTTGGTGGTCCATTATGACCCCTCCACGCATAGGATAGCAGATATTTTTGTAATCAACCTCCATATATACCCAGAAACAAGATGTAATGAGGGTTAATGGATATTGTTTTGATGTAAAATTAAACTTCTGGAGATTGTAACTACTGTGATACCTGCAACATTTGGTCTTCATTTTCAGCTAATACAAGCTTCTTTTGCTGTTAATTGCTCACTTTCCACTTATTTCTGTTCCAGGTTGTGCCTGTTATGCATTTTTCATGTGATTTTGATGTTTAGCATTAGAGGGGTTGTCATCCCACCTCTGTGTTAGATTATAGTAAGTATTATTGCATGTGTATGCAGGTTTCTATTGTTTTAATGTTAGAGAGTTGTCATCCTGTCTGTGCATTAGGAAATAGATTGACAGACCTCTTTACTAGTTGCAGCTGGCCATCACATGGTCTTGTGCATCTGCTGGTGTCGTCAGTATTCTCCATGTTCAATTATTCCTCAAACTATGAGTAATTGGTGGTTTAAAGCCTTGTAGTCTGGGGGTGTTCACCCATGTCTGGGGTTAAACATAGTAGAAGTGGTTATCTAGCTTGAATATGCATCACTCCTTCCATTCATCCACCTATTTCCAACATTTTTGTTGAGTTTGTAATGTTCCTGAGCATCTCTGAGATACAACCTAGGAGACTTACTTGGGGTGATAACATTAATTTGCGCCGTTGCTGGGGAGAGGAGGTTGAAGCTTAGCTTCCCTGGGAGAACGACACAGTTCTAGATTTTGATGATAGACAAGGTTTGGGCACATTTCTAGTTGTAATCATCTATTTGGCAACTCCACTGGAGGAAGACCAACCTTTGGCGACTCCACATTGAAGTTCTGGCTCAGTTTGTGAGACATACTCGAAGAAATCCTCAGAAATCACCAGCTGAATCAGTACCTGACCCTGAGAAGATTGTTAAGTTGAAGAAAACATCACAGAAAGGGGCATCAAGATCAGGTAAGCCTAAGAAATCTCATGCATCTCTGAAAGATAAATTTATTGCTGAAGATATACAATTTGAAGATTTAGAGCCCCGCACTGTTAATAAGGAAATTCCTTCAGAGATTAATACAACCCCTTGTCCATTTAGTTCCCCTTTGAATCTCAGTCCAAAGAAAGCTTCCCATACAGTCCAAAACATCCCTTTTTCTTTGTCATCTATTTCATTGTTTCAAACTGCTCAATCTGCTAGTATCCTTCCACATATCCTAGTCATGGCAGGCCAGCAAGCACCCACGAAGATAGAAAGAATTATTGCTGCTAGATATGGACCTTTGGTCTTGCTTGTTCCTTTGAATCCTATGCCTATGGGAGAATATAAAAAATATATGCCTAATTTCATTGGCACAGAGGGAGTAACAGCAGAAGAACACCTTGAAGCTTTTTATAGTTATGCTGATAACTTAGATATAAGTGAAAACGATGTGTGGATGAGAGTTTTTGTTCAGAGCCTTGATGGAGAGGCCAGAAAGTGGTTCAGAGAACTAGCTCCTAGATCTATTGCTAATATTGAAGCCTTAGATGATGCATTTTTTAAGCACTGGGGAGATAAAAAGGACTTGCTATACTATCATACCGAGTTTGGTAACCTGAAGAGGGAAAATGGGGAATCATTGCCTGATTTTAATAAAAGATTCAATCGTATGTATAGTAAGATACCAGCTGAGGTAAAGCCTACCCCCACCTCTGCCAAACTCACTTATGCCAATTCTTTTGACTCTGATTTCTGCCTATTGTTGAGAGAAAGGAGATGTGCTACTCTAGCAGACATGCAGGATGCAGCCCTAGAAGTAGAGTCTAATATCATGGCTGTAGAAAAGCTCAAAAGTCAAGCTGACAGAAGGAGGCAGAGAGGTCAGGATTCTACTTCCTCTACTTCATCTTCAAAACCCAAAATAGATAAAATGACTAAGATGACAGAGTCATTGGCTGCTGAAATTTCTAAGCTAAAGGTTGAGCAAAATTCAGGAAAAACAAGGCAGTAGAACACATTTGCTCCAAGAAACCCAAATCCTTTCAGAAGAGAAAATGAACAGTTTCAAATCATTCAGAAGGGTCAAGAATCAAAAGAAGAACAGAAAGTTAAAGCTCCTTTCCAAAATGTAGTCATGGAGGAGGAACAGTTTGAAGATGAGGATGAAATTCACTGCATGAAAGATAAAGGCAGCACTGCATTTTTGACATTGGCTGCTTATGAAGAATCTTTGCTGTAGGAACAAGACAGTCAAGAGTGGGACAGAGAGGCTGTTCTACAAACTGAGGAGCAGCAAAGATATAATCTGAGGTCAAATGCAAAAAATGTCAAGGAGAATCCTGCCCAAAGAGCTGTTGTCCAAACAGAGTCACAGAATATCAGACAGAGAAGACCAGCAGCTGACCCAGTCATCCTAAAAGCACCAGTTCAAGAGGTAAGAGGTTCTGATAAGTTGCCTTCCTCTTTCAACTTTGAGTCAGAAGTTCAGAAATTGAAAATATTTGTGCCCCTGATAGAGTTGGTGAAGAGTGAAATATTTAGAAAGCCTATCATTGAAGCTCTTGAGCTAGAAACCACACAAACCTCCACTGACTATATCAATTTGCAAGATGATAAGCCTGCTGTTGCGCTTAGCCCCATGATTGAACCTGCTGATAATAATTCTCCATCTTTTTATGTCTCCTTGACCATTCATGACAAAATCCTCCACAACTGCCTGCTAGATACAGGGGCTAGCCACAATTTGATGCCTAAATCTGTCATGGAAGAGTTAGGCCTTGACATCACTAGACCGTTTCATGATTTGTTCTCTTTTGATTTGAGAAAGGTGAAAGGTTTGGGATTGATCAAAGATCTAGCCATTACCCTAACTCAGCTGCCCATGAAGAGTATGATGATGGATATTGTGGTAGCAGATGTCTCTCCTAAGTTTGGCATGATGCTGTCTAGAGGATGGATTAAGAGACTAGGTGGGACATTACAGAATGATCTATCTTATGTCACTGTCCCAGTTTTTGGAGGAGAAAGCAGGAGATTGTACAGAGAAGCACAATTAGCATATATCATCAGTGATTAGAAGAATCCTACTAATCATCCCATATATGCTGTGGACACTGATTTTGGAGCATGTATCCTCCAAATAGAAGAATCCCAGAAGGCCTCAATGCAGATCAGAAAACCAAATCAGGCCAAGGAAGAGCAAGGAAGTCAGATTTGGGAGATGTTCTTTGATGGAGCATGTTCCAGGGAGACTGCAGGAGCATGGGTGATGATGATATCTCCACAACAAAAGGGCACACAACTGTCTTTTAAGCTGGCTTTTCAAGTCACAAACAATATAGCAGAGTATGAGGCTGTACTATTGGGTCTTAATGCAGCAAAAGACAGAGGAATCAGGAACATAAAGGTGTTTGGAGATGCTTATTTGATCATTCAACAAGTAAATAAAACATTTCAGGCAAAGCACCCAAGGCTGAAAGCATACAAAGATGAGGTATGGAGACTCAAAGGTTCCTTTGATTATTTCTGTATTTCATATATCCATAGAGCCAAAAATTCGCTTGCTGATTCCCTTGCCATGTCTGCTAGCATGTTTATCCCTCCCATGCCTCCCAGACTAGTTTATGAAGTGCAAATGAAATACAGACCATCCTTGCCCGATAATGTCCAGCATTGGAAAGTTTTTGATGATGATGATGAGATAAATAGGTTTCTGCAAGTCATTGATGAGTTTTCCGAAATGAAAATTGACCAAGAAAATGAAGCCTTGTTAGAAAGCCCCAAATCCCAGCTTGGAAATAAAATTGGTAAAAATAGCATTGTCTAGCTTCCCAGCAATCATATTCCAAAGAGTTTAATTTCTCTAGAAACACTGTTTGACCAGAATGATGTGCCTTACAAGGCTTCCTAAAAAGAAGACCAATTTGCAGTATGTAAGCATGATATAGGGAATCTCGGTCAGCCTAGATACATAAATTTGTCTAGTCATCTGTCTGCTGACCAGAGTGCTGAATATTGCAATTTAATGAAACAATTTGCTGACGTGTTTTCTTGGGAGTATAGTGACCTGAAAACATATGATAAGAAGATAATCAAGCATAAAATCCCTTTGGGTAAAGACACTATTCCTTTCAAACAGAAGTTGAGACCAATAAATCCTATGCTTCTTCCTCTAATTGAAAAATAAATTAAAAAATTGCTAGCTGCCAAGATCATAGTCCCTCTCAGATATTCAAAATGGGTACCCAATTTGGTGGTAGTGAGAAAGAAAAGTGGTGAAATCAGACTGTGTTTTGATTTTAGAAACTTAAACAAATGCTCTAAGAAAGACAATAATCCCTTACCCAAGATGAATCACTTGTTGTAGAAGGTCTCAGGGGCTAAAGTGATGTCTTTCCTGGACGGATTTTCAGGGTTTAATCAGATTGTTGTGCATCCAGATGATCAAGAGAAGACTGCATTTACCACTCCTTGGGGCACTTTATGTATGCCAAGATGCCTTTTGGATTGATGAATGCTGGAGCAACCTTTCAGAGAGCTATGGATATAGTATTTGTAGGAGAGAAGGATAAATTTTTCCTTATCTACCTTGATGACATAACAATATACTCCAGCAGCCATCAAAATCATTTGTAACATTTGAAAAAAGTGTTTCTGAATTGCAGAAGGTTTGGGATTTCAGTCAATCCTAAAAAGTCACAATTTTCTTTAGAAGAAGACAAGCTGTTAGGACATGTTGTCTCTGCTGCAGGTGTTCAAATTGACCTAGAAGGAGTAAAAGCAATACAGACTTTGTCTGTCCCAAGATCGAAGAAAGATATCCAATCCTTTTTGGGAAAAATTAATTTTGTAAGGAGGTTTATACCAAATTTTGTAGAACTGGTGAAGCTTGTTACCTCCATGTTGAAGAAAGGGTCAGAGGTCAGATGGACTGATGCAACAAGAGGATCTTTTGAGTCCATTAAAAAAGCTATTATGGAGGCTTTCACTTTAATAAGTTCATACTACAGCAAGGAGTTCCATGTATTCTCATTTGCCTCTGAAGACACCATTGCAGTAGTTTTATTGCAGGCATATGAAGAAGGTTCAGAACATCCAGTAGCATTTTTCAGCAAGAACTTGAGGGATGCTGAACTGAGGTATGATATTATTGAAAAACATGCATATGCCCTTATCAAATCCTTGAAAGCTTTCAGTGTTTATATCTTGCATTCCAAGATAATTGCATATGTACCTTCTGCTGCAATAAAAGATGTTTTGACACAACCTGATGCTGATGGAAGAAGGGATAAATGGATTGCAAAATTGATTGAATTTAATATAGAACTGAAGCCCACCAAGCTGGTCAGAGGTCAGGGTCTTGCCAAATTATTGGTTGAAGAAAATTGTAAATCATTGAATATTGATTTCCTGTGCACAATTGCAGAAATCGGCCAGACAGATAAAGAAGAGGAAGCAACTGAGCCAGAGAGAAAGCAGTTAGTGGCCGAAAATCTAGCTTCTTGTGATTGGTATTCTGCAATAGTTAAATTCTTGCTTAAGCTAGAAATCCCTTCAAGCTTTACTCAAAGTCAAGCCAGAACTATAAAGCTTAGGGCAGAAAAATATTGTATCTATGAAAATCTGCTCTGTTGGAGGGATCCATCTGGAGTGTTTTTAAGGTGTCTGGACAAAGAACAATCAATAGAAGTTATGCAGCAGTTTCATTCCAGCATGTGTGGAGGGCACCATTATTGGAAGACTACAGCCCATAAGATCCTCAGAGCTAGGTACCGTTGGCCCACTTTATTTTCTGATGTATTTTCATTTGTTAAATCCTGTGACAAGTGCCAAAGATTTGAAGGAAAGCAGTAGTTGAAGTCCCTGCCTATAAAACCAATATAGGCAAAAGGACCTTTTCAGCAGTGGGGCATGGATTTCATTGGAGAGATCAATCCACATTCCATTGGTTAGCACAGATGGATATTAGTAGCCATTGATTATTTCACTAAGTGGATTGAAGCAATCCCTACCAGGAAGGCTGATCATAATGTGGTCATGAAGTTTTTAATTGAAAATATCTTTACCATATTTGGTTGTCCACATAAGTTAGTCACAGACAATGCAGCAACCTTCAGGGCAAAAGAATTGGTGGAAATGTGTGATTCAATGGGTATTAAACTGGTTCATTCCACCTCATACTATCCTCAAGGAAATGGTCTAGTAGAATCTTCAAATAAAAGCCTGATAAGGATAATTAAGAAGCTGCTGGAGGACAATAAAAGGAATTGGGATGCTAAGCTCAAATATGCACTGTGGGCTGATAGAGTAACCATTAAGAAATCCACAGGCAATTCTCCATTCAGGCTGGTATATGGCACTGAAGCTGTATTCCCCATTCAGTTTACTCTCCCTATGGCAAAATTCCTTCAAGCAGAGCAGAATGAAGAAGAAGACATGGCAAAGGGGATCACTAATTTAGCAGAGGTACATCGGATTAGAGAACAACTGGTTGAAAAGGCTGCAGCACATCAGATAAAGATCAAGGAAGCCTTTGACAAAGGGACAAGCAGCACGTGAAATCATTAAGCAAGCCTGGCTGCAACACGTAGAAGGATCCCCCATTTACATCTGGGAATCGAAAATCAAGCAAACAAGAAAAGCGCTAAAGGCATGGGCAAAAATCAATTACAAGGAGCCCGAAGCAGTAAAAAAAGAAATTAAACAGAAGCTGGAAAAAATACAGCAAAATATAGAAGTGGAAGGACTCACCCAGCAAGCCAGGCAAAGTGAAATCAGATTGTATGCAGATTTATCTCAAGCTGTTAGAGAGGAAGAGAGCAAATGGAGGTTAAAATCTCGGCAAATTTGGCTACGAGAAGGTGATAAAAACACTTCCTATTTTCACAAACAAGCCACAATAAGAAAAATCAGCAACACAGTGAACGCAATCCGAGATGGAGAAGGGAACATGCACGATTCTCAAGAAGCAATCAAGGAAGCGGCTACAGCCCACTTCAAAACTCTTTTAACCAAGGACCACAATGAGGTGGACTATGCAAATTTTCTCCAGCACATGAGCAGAGAGGTCACTCCGGAAATGAATAACAGCCTCACAAAAGAAGTCGACGAGGAGGAAATCAAAAAGGCGATTTGGAGCCTCCATCCGGACAAAGCCCCAGGGCCAGATGGATTTCCTATCAGCTTCTATAGAGAATTTTGGTCTTTGATTAAAAAAGATATCCTCAAAATGATACGTTGGGTCTTAAGAAAAGGCAAAATTGGAGGCTTTACAAACTCAACCCATTTAGCTCTCATTCCTAAAGAGAACCGCCCAACCTCCTTTTCCAGATTCCGTCCAGTATCCCTATGCAACTCGACCTATAAAATAATAACAAAAATTCTATCCTCAAGACTAAAGCCTCTCCTTCCTACTCTGATCTCCGAAAATCAGGGTGGATTCCTGGCCAACAGACACATCTCCGACTCTATCCTTCTGGTCCAAGAAGCTATACACTCAAGCCTCAGCCGAAAAGAAAAAGGGTTTATTCTTAAGCTTGATCTAGCAAATGCCTTCGATAGAGTCAATCATTCCTTTCTTTTTGCTGTCCTAAGTAAGCTAGGCTTCAATGACTCCTTCATCTGCGTGGTTAAAGCATGTATCTCCAACCCCTGGATTTCGCCTCTTGTGAATGGTCGACCCTGCACAGCCTTTCAATCCTCTCGAGGCCTAAGGCAAGGCTGCCCCCTCTCTCCCTACCTTTTTATTCTAATGGCTGAATCTCTAAGCAAAGCACTGGATTATAATAGAAGGGCAGGACTAATAACAGGGATCAAGTTTGCGCATGGCACAAAAAACATAAATCACTCTCAATTTGCGGATGATACCCTTCTCATGGGAGGTGCTTCGACTATCATTGCCAGACGCTTCAAAAGGATCCTGGATCAGTTTATGGAATGCTCCGGAGGGAAAATAAGCCAAGACAAAAGCTGCATATATGGATGGAATGTATCGGCCCACAAAATACAATGTATTGCAAATATCTTAGAGGTCTCTTACAAGACTGAATGGACCCACTTCACCTACCTAGGTATGCCAGTGAGCAAAGGGCCTCTGAAGACAGAAACTTGGAACACAATCCTCGACAAGATCAAGAGGAAAATCCAACAGTGGGGAACCATGTGGCTGAACCCAGCAGGCCGCCTTGTCCTTCTCAAATCAGGTTTGATCTCTCTCCCAATCTATCGTTTTACTTTGCTCCAAGCTCCAATGAATTTTCACCACAAGATGGAAAAAGCTCTTCGCTTCTTTCTCTGGCAAGGAGGGAAAACAGAGAAAAAAAAATTCAATTTGGTTGGTTGGAAAAGTGTCATTCAGCCCCAAGAAAAAGGAGGCCTTGGAATCAGATCTCCTTATCTTCTGAACCTAGCACTCGGGGCAAAAATAGTTTGGAGATTAATCACGGGGAGCCCTGCATGGTGGAAATCTGTTTTAGAAGCCAAGTATCTCAGTGATTCCAGGCACAAGCTCCTTGAGGTAAGCATACCCAACAGAGACAGCTCCAACATCTGGAAGTTATGCAAGAAAATTATCCCTATCATGGCACAGCATGTCTCCAAAGTTCTAGGAGAGGGAGGCAGCATAAGCATATCTAAGGATAGAATTCTTGGTCAAAGTCCAATGGAATCCAAGGAAGAGGTTCTTCCAGCTTTAAACTGGCTACAGGGCAAAGGAATTTGGAATCTGGCCCAAATTTCCAAGTGGGGAGACTCCCTCAAAGAATGGATTGGCTGGGAATTGCCTAACTACCCAAAGGACCTGCAACCAAATTTCAGCGCTCTCAAAGATCAGTTACACAGCAAAGCTCCGATTCAGAAAGGCGCAAGAGACAGCTTGAGATGGGATCCATCAGGAGCGGAGTACACGACCAAGGCAGGATATCACCATCTCTGCGCCAATGCCTTCCCTCAAGACATATGGAACCATTGGAAGCTTGTTTGGAAAGCAGAGGCGCCCCCCAAAGTCAAATTCTTTTGCTGGCTCCTAATGAAGGGGAAAATTTTAACAGCCGAAAACCTCAAAAAAAGAGGCATCATAGGCCCCTCCAGATGCCCAATATGTCTTCAAGAAGAAGAGACAATGCAGCATCTGTTTATCAACTGTAAGGTGGCAGCTAACTGTTGGAAACAATTAGCTGCTGTAGGAAGAACAGAGTGGAATCCTAATCCAAGCATAGTTGAGGCAATCAAAAATTGGAAGAAGCTTTGCCCATGGAAGAGCAAGAAAATCAAGTTATCTCAAAGAATCTGGAACACTTTGCCCTTAACAATGCTGTGGAGTATCTGGATAGCAAGAAATAAGAAAGTGTTTCAAGACAAAAATCATAACATCAGGAAGATATGCCACAAAGCTATAAGCTTAGCTGTTGAGACTGTGACCATTCGACCTTACAGCAAATTCAATCTCAGCAGCCTCAGTGTTGAAGAAAGAGACTTGCTCAATTATGGCAATGTGATTAACAGCTACGAATCAGTAAAGGAGGAGCAAAAAAAAAAAGAGACAGCCACAGCATGGAAACTGAGACCCAAGGAGGAAGAATTCGCCCTCTGGCTGAGTAACAGTAACAAATATTGTCTATTTTTCGATGGAGCTTCAAAATCCAACCCGGGACAAGCAGGTGCTGGAGGTGTTATATGCAATGCAAATGGTACAACAATTTTGTTTTTTGAATGGGGGCTGGGAGATATGACTAACAATCGGGCTGAAGGGTTGGCTTTATTTCAAGGTCTAATCCAAGTAATCAATCTTGGAATCAAGAAAGTCAATGTCTTTGGCGATTCAGCAATTATTATACGCCTTATGGAGCAAAAAAAAAACACTCCTAACACTCTCCTACAACAAATCAACACAAGAAATCAAAATTTACACAAATTGATAGAGGAAGCCAACTACTTTCACATTCTAAGGAACCTAAATAAAAAAGCAGACTATCATGCCAATCAAGCATGCCACCACTCAAAAGGGCAGCTGCGCTGCAATGGTCACATCTCCATTCAACTGATCCCATGAGTCACGATTACCCACCTGCAACATGTGATCTCACATCCTACAGAACTTGCCGCAGCAGTCACTCCAAAGGATCTCATGATAAAAAAGATAATTATGACAGCGCTGATATGAGTAAACAGCAAGGGACCTTATTTCAAATAGCAGGAGGCAAGATATGCGACGCAGAGAATTGCCCTGGGTGCAGAGTCGGCAATCCCAACCATGATCGCGTTGGAAAGAGTAGCTCTTACTTCCGATAGTGTAAGCAGAGGAATCATTTAAGCATCGGGATGAGGATGGAGGAGCAAGTCAAGATTCTCCATACCAAATCTGAAATGGAGCTCTTTATGCATAAGGTCCACTCCCTCCACGAGCAATACAGTGCGTTGCATAACAGATGTATTCAAGCAGAACAAAAATGCATACATGCTGAAGAGGAGATCACTGCACTCAAGAAAATGCTGGGAAAAAAGGAGGCTTCTTCCTCCTCAAGTGCCAATCCTATTGAAGTCGATATGGATCCAGAAGGATCAACAGCCAGAAAAATGAGTCACATTGAGATCGATTGATCATGATTTGTAAGTGCAAATTTTGGGGGAATCAGTATGTCTGTATCTACAGTAGTTTAAATAGCACTAGTAGTAGTCTAGTTAAGATAAGGATCAAGGAGAAATCCTTTTTTGTAACTCCTTGGATCAACATTGCCCCAGAAGCAATCTATGTAAGGCTCTAGCCTCTTTTTTCAGTTAATGAACAGCAACCGAACTTGTCAAAAAAAAAAAAAAAGGGACAAAATCAGACAATTTTCAGGTTGGAGACTTGGTTTTGAAGTGGGATGCACTAAAAGAGAAGAAAGGAAACCATGGGAAGTTTGATGCTTTCTGGACAGGCCCTTTTATTATTTCACAGATTCAAGGGAACAACACCTTCATACTGAAAAGTATGGAAGGAGAGGCAGTTTTTGATGGCCCAGTTAATGGGCGTTTTCTGAAAAATTATGTGGTTTAAGGTCTATGGCCTTAAAAGTTGTAAATATCTTGTTTTTATCAATTTTTTGTAGGAAAAGTAGACTCCATGCCCAATGGAACACTAGGAATTTTGGCTAATTTGTTTTCAACTGGAAAAGCATTGATCTGCAGGTTCTTGAGACCTCACAGGGAGGATCTCATCCCCAGAAGGAGCCAATGTTAGCTCTGCTACATTTTGCGACATTTGAAGGATTGAAAACGGGTGTGGCAGTGTTTTTTCGTGCCCGAGGAAAGCTTGCAACAGTCGGTTTCATTTTCTCCTTCATTCTACTTATAACTTCATAAACCCCGTTAGCCTTGTTTGCCTCCGTTTTGCTTCCAAAACTCTGCATAACCCTTTTTCTTAAGCCCGGGCGCTTAACCCATGAACCCATGCCCATACGACCCTTCGCGATTGCACGACTCCGCCCTTCCTCAGCCCTTCGTCATTCTTTAATCACAGTCGTTGATCGTCCTGATCCAATGGTCCCTGTCACCGCAACCCTTTTTTCCCGCGTGTTAAACCCTACTCGTTTCCCCACCGTCGATCGCATTCACTATAAGATCTGACGGTGATCGCGCCTCCCACTCCCGTAAACTACATGCTTGATAACCCGTAGGGAAAGCGGTTTCCCCGCTGTCACATCTGACACGCGTTGCAGTTCTATTGCGTCGCGCCCCAACATACGGATACCACCTGCCTCCAGTAAGCGGTGCGGGGAAACCGCTTACCACCCACACGTACGTCCTCCGCTCATTAACATTCGCGCGTCTCTACCACCCGATAGCCGTCGGATCTGCCCAACTGCGATCCGACAACCCATGTTCACCTGTCCACGTTTCCTTTCGATAGCCCACGTAATCCGATCTCCATCGTCCATCTGCCAGATCTGACGGCTTACAATCAATTGCGCCTCTGTTTCTTCCCGACGCCGTCCACCAAGAGATCTCGGTCGTCCGTCTGTTCCACCCAACGGCTAATATTTGTTCCCTGCCCTCCATTCATTCCCCATGCAGTTATTGTGTTTTTGGCCTATCCCGTGCATCCGAAGGAAGAAGGCAATCACCCACCAGCACTCTGCACAGTTAATCTTCAACTACCTCATTCAAGGGACATCATGGCCAAGGAAGGAAAGTACAACCTTGAGCAGTTAAACACCTTCAACAATTATGGATATTTATTCATACAACACTCCACCTGCTCGAGGAGTACACCTAAGTACCAGAGAATGTCAAATTTTGTTTATTCAAACATTCAGATTTTATCAGAGACCCATATCAAATAGTTAATGTGGTTGGTGGTCCATTATGACCCCTCCATGCATAGGATAGTAGATATTTTTGTAATCAACCTCCATATATACCCAGAAACAAGATGTAATGAGGGTTGATGGATATTGTTTTGATGTAAAATTCAACTTCCGGAGATTGTAACTACTGTGATACCTGCAGCATCTGGTCTTCATTTTCATCTACTATAAGCTTCTTTTGCTGTTAATTGCTCACTTTCCACTTCTTTTTGTTCCAGGCTATGCCTGTTATGCATTTTTCATGTGCTTTTGATGTTTAGCATTAGAGGGGCTGTCATCCCACCTCTGTGTTAGAATATAGTAAGTATTATTGAATGTGTATGCAAGTTTCTGTTGTTTTAATATTAGAGAGTTGTCATCCTGTCTGTGCATTAGGAAATAGATTGGTAGACCTCTTTACTGGTTGTAGCTGGCCATCACATGGTCTTGTGCATCTGCTGGTGTGGTCAGTATTCTCCATGTTCACTTATTCCTCAAACTATGAGTAATTGGTGGTCTAAAGCCTTGTAGTCTGGGGGTGTTCACCCATGTATGGGGTTAAACATAGTAGAAGTGGTTATCTGGCTTGAATATGCATCATTCCTTCCATTCATCCACCTATTTCCAACATTTTTGTTGAGTTTGTAATGTTCCTGAGCATCTCTGAGATACAACCTAGGAGAGTTTCTTGGGATGATAACAGATCCATCTGGATCCACCCCCCCAGGACCTCCTCCTTTTGTGGGTGCCTCCTCTTTGTTCTCACCAAGAAATGTTCCTCTAGGTCTCAACCATCCAGGAGCTATTCCACCTAGACATTACCTTGAAGGCCAGATACCTTTCTTCCTCCTCTGGGAATCTTTTCTGTCCCTGTCATGGCTTCGTTGTCCTCCCTAACATGACTTTGGGGATCCCAGTGTGGTAAATTTATCCCCCTACGAACACTCTGTCTGGTCAACTAAGACCATATCATGCTTTGAACCCGGTTCAACCAATCCCTACGACCCCTGTCACTACTCCAGTTCCACTTCCATCTCAACAGGAACCCACTTTTGTTGCAAAAGGATATGGACAGGGGGGCAAAGCCAAGAAAAAAGAACCTAAGGACATGGATCCCATAACACTTTCTGCTCCCAAATATCCAAAGCCGACACCTCTGTGTGCTTTGTGTGACGTTGTTGGGCATGCCACTAATAACTGTCCTGAGCTTCCTTGTCTCGAATCTTTGGTTCATGAAACGTTCTCTGAGTCAAATATCCCTGAGGTCCAAGTTACCTTACCAGGACCAGCCAAGAAACTCAAAAAATTGTGCACAAATTACCCTTGTGCCTTGTGTGATCATTATGGTCACTATTCCCATTCTTGCCCTCGTCTTGACGAATTTCATGATTGCCTTCAAGTGCTTTGCGAATATGTGACCACTTGTAGTGGATCATGTACTCCTCTACTCGTGGATTCTGGTACCACTAGTACATTTGAACAGGGGGAATCTGGTCCCACCATTGTGATCCCTTCCCCCGATGTCGAGATGATAGACTCCATGGTCCATATCCTTTCCCTGTCGTCATCCTTGAGTTCCTCGTAGGAAAACCTTTCTGAGGTTTTGTGTGCGCTTCTATCAAACCTCCTTCTTTAGAAGCCCTAATCTCAACATCAGTAGATTTTCCATCTACTAGCTCCTCATCTACCATTCTAGATGATGCATATGCGAACCTTCTTTCTCAAGATGATGTGCCAGGTACTGTCTCCGCATCATGTAGTCAATCTTCCTCCCATCCACCCATATTCCATTCTGATGAGGACATCATGGAATCCATGACTACCTCTCCTGCTAGGGGGCATCATTCCCACCTTTGCATATCAAATCAGTCTCCTCCATCACATATGTTTGTGGGTAGTATCCCGTGTTTGGGGGAATGATGGTTTTCCCCTGGCCATATTCTCAATTGATTAACATAAGTCTCGGCCTAGATCCCACTGGATCTAGTTATGGTCGATTATCCTCCCATTCCTTGGATAGTTTGTCCTACCAGCCTCTCCGGCGAGCCATATGCACATCGCATATCGTATACATTTGATACCATACCTTCAAATATTCTACTATGTGTCCACATAGTCCCCATGTTTGACTTAGTGGTTGAGAATGATTCTAGACCTCCTTTACTAGTTCATTCTTGTTTTCTTAATTCTTCATCAAGAACCATCATTCCAAGAAGCATTAAGGCCATATTTAGACAAGTAAGGCCACTTTCTTGAAATTCACAGATCCTAATTTTGATGGTCGATTTTTCCGCTATGTCTTTTCCTCCTCTCAAATTGGAGGGAAAACACCCTTTTATAGGAAAATCCACAGTTTGTATGTTACATATTGTGACCAAACCGTAGCTTAGTTTGACGAACCATTGGCACCATTGGAAAGCTCTCATGGAGTACTATAATGGGTCTCTCTTAGATTTTGATGATTTGACACTTCACCAGGAAGCCATTTTTCCAAGAAGGGTCACTTCATCACCTCTAAAAATAGAATTTCTTAATAAAGCGACACTTGTACTTTGAGTTCCACCCCCTCTTAATACTTGTCATCTCACGTGTCGATTTTCATCATGAGTAACCATCGTGTGCTCATGTCTTTATGGTCCCCATCGGGCCTATTCTGTGTGGCAACATCATCGAGTCACCCTTGTTCAGAGCATCCGCGATGAGTCACCTTTGCATCCATGGAGTCTATTTCACGTCCCATTGTATCATGTCATAGTATTCCATCTAGATTTTCATACCATTCATCCTGTGTTACCCATTTTGGCCTTCAGTCATACTGTTCACCATCCCCTCCGAAGTCGAGTCAGTTGCTTGCCAGGTAAACCATGCACTTTATGATCTGACAAGGGAAGTCATCTGTTTGTCCCTCAATCTCATTTTGTCAATTTTCCCTAGTGTTAGTCCACTAGTCACATTACTATTTTCCCTCATGCCTTAGTTGAGGATCCTCATTGCCTCACCTATGGCGGGCCCTATTCTGTTGACATCAACACATCTATTCCAGAAGAACGGCCTACAAGGTGGTGTGTCTTGGTTCTAACTTCCACTCTCATTCAATGCCTCAGATCAAGCAAAGGGAATCATCATTTTCCTTTGACTTGGTTGTTTCATGTTCTTGATTCATACACTTGACGGTGCAGTGATGCAATAGATTGTACTAGTGATTCCCGGGTATGTGTGAGATGTTTCAGACCTCATGAGGGGGTGGCCCTTTAGGTAGTCCCCCACATGCTCGGATGCCTTCCTATTATACTACAACCTCAGATGCAGTTTCACAGATTTGATGAGTTCGGTTCTTGCCGCTTGTAGCATCCATAGCATGCACATCTCCTTCAGATGATCCATTCAGTTTTGCAAAACCCTTTCTTATTTAGCAGGGCTTCTTTGGTTGTTCTACCCTCCCTCCCACCGATTTTTTGAGGGAAGGGCCATTATATCTCATGTACTTAGATATTATTGTATTCAGTCTTGGCTCATGTTTTTCCAGGCGCAATATGTATATGGGACACATTATATTTTCTAGCTCATTTATGCCAGCATGTCATGTACCATTCAACATTTATTTTATTTCTCAATTTCATGTTTCTAAGTGCATCATTATTTTTTACTAAGTTATCTCAGTAGGTATAGGTATACCTCCCCCACCTCACTGAGATTCGGTACCACAACAAAAAAGGAGACTTGCATTAGTCTCGCCCGCTTTGTCACTATCCTCTTTCACTTCAGCTCTATTGGTCTCTCTCGTTCTTTCCCTTTCTCTCTGATCCACTTTGTTGTCTAGTGATAGTGTCTTTACAACGTACTTCAGTCATATGTTTGGCTCCTAACACTCGTACATTGGGGGGCAACCTGTTATCACAAAAAAATGATCATCTAGCCATAATTTACTAGATGGATCGAAGCACACCATGTAAGACCAATTTTACCATAGTAAAATTGCTTTCATTGTGAGAAATTACTTAATAAACCACATTTATTAAGTCATTTATAATTAAACTCATGAAGAATAATTAAATAAATCACTTTTTGTTTAATTATCTTCTAAGAATAATAAATTAAACCATTGCTTAATTAATATTCCTTGTCATATTTTGGCCTAGTCATGAGAAATAAATAGATACATCATTAATTATCTTATTTTTATCTAGGAATAATTAATTAATCACTAATTATTTATTATTTCTTGTCAATTTTGACCAAATCCCTTAGGAATAATTAAGTAATAATTATTTTCTTATTATTTCTTAACCATATTTCTTGAGATGATAAATAAATCATGTATTTATTTATTATTCCTAAATAAAAGTTTAAATATTTTTTCCCTCTAACAAAATATAATAAAATATTCCAAATGGTTATTTCTAGAATGGGGTTAATAATATTTTATTATTGCTTCAAGGATAACCTAATATTTTGTTATAAATAGAAGGTTTTTCCATTCATTATTCACTTTCGATTATTTTCATTGTTGAACTCACTGTTGTAACCTTGATTATTATCACCGTCGCACACCATTTTTCTTTTCCATTTGAGTTCACATTGAGCTCAAACATTTTGTTTGCTGGGTTTACACATTATAGAGGAGAGAGACTCTATGAAAGATGAAGACATTTGAGGATAGCCAAGAACCCATCCCATAGAGGGGGACTGGTAACATTATTTGTTCCCTTCACAAGTGTTGTTTAATAAAATATATTCTTTATATATCTGGTTTCCATTGGATTATTCGAGTTACTTGTGCTTATTTTACTATTTCATTTTGTTGTTTAACTATGATTTTGGCATAGATCAGGGCTTTGGCAGGTTTAGTTTCTATCATTTGCTGCAGATCTATAATGTTTAGTAGCCATTTTCATTGTTAGGGATATTTGTCATCCATAGCCTAAAGTGGTTTATTTTCATACACATTCGAGAAGAAAACACAATAACAGTTTAAATACATTCCCATTTTGCTTTCTCTTTCATTAATTGAATGAACTACTTCTTTTAATTAATGAAAAACATATAATGAATTCAATCATATAAAAAATCATCTTCCCCTACTAGTTTATTTGCTCTTGAATTGAGATAGGGCTATCCTTTTCCCACTTTGAGATAGGATTAGTTTTACTTGCATCTTAGAGTAAATATGCATTTAGATTAAATTTTACATTTCTAGAAGTCCCCTTAAGTAGGGGCAAACCTTAGTTGCAACTTGGTTGAGCCATAGAGTCAACTTAAGGATCACTTTCCTACAAGAGCTTTGCAAGAGGGAAGATATGATTACTCTCTTTATATTGGTAAATATTATATATATTATAAGCCAATAGGGAGAAAGAGAGAGGGTGGTTAGACCCAATTGAATCAGTTGGAACCACTACATCAAATGGATAAGAGCGTAGTTGGAGATTTGACCGAGTGGTCTCCCTTACATGTTGATAAGGTCATTTTTTACCATCAATAGTTCTCTGGTCCTATTTCATGGCTTACCTATTATATAAAACACTTTACACTAGTCTTGGGGAAAAACGTGAATATTCCCATCATCTAGCGAGAGAAAAGTTCGTTTCTTGGGCTCTATTATTTACAAGATTGCAATATTGTGATAATCATTAGTGAGACTCCCAAGGTGTGGTGTTGTGACATTGATGGAACTATGAGGCCTTGGAACTCAGCTAACATTCAACTAGCCATAAATTCACAACCCTTTGGAGTTTTCTAGAGTGTGATATATCATTAGAAAGTCTTCTAAAAGAATTTCCATCTTGTCAATTTGCAGGGGCATTTGACTTGATATTCAACCCATAAATCGTAAAAAACAACAAGGTCTCTGAATCATGAAACCATGAGTCATTGTCATATTGTTTTTAAGGATTCTTCAAATATTTTTCTACTATCATGGTTCTCTACTAATGACCTAAAAAACTAGCTTGATGTTACCCTTGACATCAATGATTGCACAATATCAATCTCCAAGACCAATCATAGGTGCTAATTAATAACAACGCTATGTACAACAATCTCCAACATCGTGTCTAACAATATTAGTGGGAGACTATCAGGAATGTGAAAGAATAGTTGGAGAATCATTATGGTCACATGAGGAAACTTTATCACATCTAGGAACATTTTTTACAGGAACTTAGAGAATTCAGACACTGGCAGATATGGCAGATGGAAGAAGACAATCCTAGGGAGCCTCTATAGAATCAGGTTCACATGTTATAATGAAAATTTTTGATAGACAACCATGGCCCTTTGGCATTGATTTCAATTGGGGAGAGAATGCAAACATTGGTATATATTTTGAAAAAACTTGAAGATTGAAGGTGAAAATGCAAACATTGACAAGAGAAAGGAAAGAAAGAATGAGTAATTTTCACATTCAGATAGGGAAAGTCCTCAAGCACTATGACAAGGGGAGTTTGATACATATCAAGGCTTGGCCTACTGACATCAGTGAGCATCAATGTCTGATGATGTTTCCATCAATGATAAAGGGGGATGTTATTTCACATAGTGTTGTCATTGATGTCAAAGGGGATGGTTGAGATAACAACAATGTCATTCATGGGTCAAAGAAAGTAGTATGACAATCAGTACTTTTCATATCATCAATAGGGGAAGTCAAATGAAGCTTGAAGTTTATTGATTTTTTCACAAGGTAATGGTGCCCTAATTATCCTATAAATAACATGATTGCATATCTTTTCTAGCAATATATGTCACTCTAAAAAACTCCTCTCAGATGAGAAGTTATGGCCATTTGAAAATAAACATTAGTCGAAGGCTAAAAAAGTATAGGGAAAAAAACCCCAAATATCAATACGTTAAATATGTGCAAATTTTGGGTGAACCCATGGTTCATTGGTATGGTCTACAACGGATTTAGGTGGGACTTGCATAACCTTTAAAACTATTAAAGAGTGTGTGCCTCTCTCAAATTGAATGGAAAATATAGGCCTACATGTGCAAAAGTTAACCAAAGCACAATGGCTAATGCAAGGAGGACACATGGCACATTATGATTGGCCAAATGGGATGATGTAGGTGACAAGTGGACATTTTTATAGTCACCCATTGCCATGGTGGTCCAATTATGAATAGACACATGGCACATTATGATTGGACATATGTGCTAACATAGATGAGACATAGCCACCTGCAAAGTTCGCAAGGATCACACATGGAAACATTCATTTGGGTGACGTGGTATCCCCACATAGTCAACAAATGATGTCAGCAGGGTGACATGGTGAAACCAGGGACTACCATGTGGTAGGTAGATTTGACAGCTTTCGATTGGAAAAAGGTTCAAATATGGGTGACATGTGGCACCCCTCACGAGCTTCTAAATGGAATGATGATGTCGTTCTAATGTCATCATGTAGATGACCAAGGACTCGATCATAGAGCACAATTATAGGGGACCGAGAAACATATTTTAATGGCGCTAAGCTAAGCATTTGAGTAAAAAAGCATGGTTTTATGGGGCACAAATAGAATAACGTCTCATCCCTTGGTCATATGGAACCAATGTGATCGTATGGTTGATGTTGGTTACATGGTCAACCTCATTGAAACATCCAATTAGAGGCATAAAGGAGTAGACAAGGTCGAGTTCCTAAGGAGTAGACAAGATTATGATGACTAACTAATTTGAACTCATTTCACAAACTCTTCTAATTATTGTTATGATGTGCTCTCATTTGTATATTATTTTGGTTATGAAGTTTTGGTTCATTGAACTCTCATGGTGATAATTTTCTATTGAACGATGTGATATGAGAAAAAATGTTTATGGTTATGGATTTTCCATCGTAACTGGTTTATATTCAAGGTTTGATTTCATTTAAAGTTTTTAGTTATGGTATGTTTCACCACAAAGTGTTTGATCATAGTTTAAATTGGACCATTCAACCATGAATATGTAAAAATAAGTTTGAGTTTAGTTTGGCAGAAGTAAAGCCCAAATTTGGAAGAGGTTGATAGTCAAGTTTTTATCACCATTTGGAGTAGGGTCTAGAAATGGGGAAGGCTTGGAGGAAATGTTGTTTATAATAGTGGTTGTTGTTGGCGGAGGTCAAATATAGCGAAGGCCATACACATATAATCGAAACCTTGTGGTTCTAGTTCCATGTAACGTGGCGACAAGTTCTGAGTTGACACTAGGTGCGTAGGATGAGTCACATGTGCATGTAAACTTTGTATTATGTAGTCAACAAAAACTTGGAAAGGTTCTTTTTTTGATACCATGGTTGGATGACCTTCTTACACAGATTTTGTCATTGCTACAACACCCTCCAAAATTTTGCTATATTCAAATTTTGGAGCCTAACTCTTATCATGTGAAGTGTTTATTTTGGTCGTTAAGTGTCATTTAATATTTTGACACATTTTACAAGTGTCCATGTTCCTTCGTAACTGTCATCAGATCATTAAAAGTGGTAATCCCACACTTTGGAGTCATAACACACTTTCTAGCCACAAGATGACACTTTTGTTCGCAACTGCATATATTTGTCAATTACACTTGGATATTGTTTTCCAACTGGAATTTTAATGCATAATTCTTAGTCTTGGGTCTTGTCTAAGTTTTACTGACGAGTTGAGTTGTGTTGTGCTTGATTTTACTCCTAATTCATTGTGTTTTTCAAGGTTTTCACTGTTCAAACTCATATTTACTTTTACTTTGCAAGCCCGCCATCTAGGCTAGGAGAGCACACTGCACACTCCTAAAGCCTAGTGGAGACCCTCCTTATTGGTTGAAATTATTCCCTATGCCAATCCTAACCCTTCCTCCCTCTCCAACGCACAACACACTCCTAGTCATCAAGATCTTCTTCCTTGTTGCTTATGACTGCACCTTGCGCCAGTCAAGCCTTTAGTCTCCCAGTTGATTGAATTGCTCATGCTCAGTGGGAAGTGAGGCATTCCATTATTCCTTATTTCTAGGCCTTGCACCCTCCTTTTGGCCCTCGCTCTCCCTTCCCATTGCACAACACATCCTCAATGAATAGTCATGTTGTCTTGTCCCTTGAAGCTATACCTTTCTCCCATCAAGCCTTCTCCTCCTCTAGAGTAGCACACAGTGCACTCTCAGTTCTCAATTAAGCCCCTCCTTACCTCTTACAAGTGTTCCCTATGCCCAAACACATTTTCTCTCTCCCCTTGCTATAGTATTGATCCATAGACATAAAATTTGCATGAAGCATGATGGAATAGGAGATTTTTGGGCTAATGCTTGCTTTCCATGAGTGATCTACATCTGCAGGTGTGTAATGAAGCATGGAAAAAGGTTTTTGAGGAGATATGACAAGAGATGTTGCCTAAGGAAGCATCCTGAAGACAAAGACACCATGTTGTGATACTTGAAAGAACAATGGATTCTGATGATCAAAGTGACTCATGAAGACTCCATAATCTCTCAAGACCCTTTGGAGGGTGGAAAGAAATCATAATGCAATATACATTACGAGTATTGAAGACATCATGGTAGTGTTTCCACTTATCAAATAACTTTATCTACAAGTCACCATGAGTCCAAGTCATCAATGTTGTTGACTTCTCATGTTGTCGTCACATGCTTATGTAGAAATGGTGATGTAATTTTGGAAAATATTTTAAATGCAAACATATGGAAGTCCAAGAGTCACATATGGATGAAGGAGTCACATGGATAAGTTCAAAATTCATATATAAGTCCAAAGGTATTAGAAGTATAAGGGTCATGATGAATTTCAAGAGTCGTGGGAATATGAAAGGTCATTCCTCTTGTTATAAAAGGAGCCTCATTACTCAAACAAAGCACTTTTCACCTTGGCTTCTCCAACCAGGCATTAGAGAGGAAGATCGTTCTTTTGGAGAGAAAGTAGTGGCTCAACACTCCACTATTGGAGCTAGTGGTGTTCATTGTATCCATGTATCTTGGAACTTTTGCTTAATATTCAAAGCTCATTGAGCCAACAAATTTTCATGTGTGTATTGTGAATGTTTTAAGAATAATATTTGGATGTTGCGGTATATGTTAGCATCAATATGTACTAAATAAATAAAACTATTTCATTGGCCTTGATCCTCATCTTATTGAATATGTGTTGTACTTTCTTTAATGATTGTTTCATTTATGTGAACTATTTTTCTTGATGGTTAATGATTCTTTCATATGTATGTGAGTGTGTCTTTATTAGAATAGTACTATTAATTTTCTCCTAAAGACTCACTTTTGTTTCCTTCTAGTGAAAGGACCTTGATACATCTGAAATTGAACACTTCACAAGTCATACTTACTTTCTCATTCAAAATTACATGTGCATTTCTCTCTCATGCTAACAACTGCAGCCAAGGAAAATATTTGAGTACATAGAAGTCGGGCCACATATCTAGATGTGGATCCTATACCAAATTATGTGAGGTCTAATTAGGAATTTATATCAGAGAGACCCCATATATTTTGGTGGGGTCCAACAGCGTCAATATTTTGGTGCTAGAAGGAGGGGAAACCTTTATATGGTTGATAGTTCACCACATCCCAACAACCAAACTTCCGTGCAAGGGAGTAACAATTTGAGTTCAACTCCAACTAATATTCCTGAGATGGAAGAGTCCTCTCATCAAAGTCTGGAACAAAATTTTGAAGTCACTTATGATATATTATGGACAATCCGACCTATTACTATTCAGTTCATAATAGCTCTTGGTTTACTTCATGTCACTGTTATTCTACCTCATAAGCCGATAAATAAAGAAACAACTCGTAGTGGTGTATTGATTTCTTTGATGGAAGATTTGATTATTGCAACCCTTCAAGAGTTAGTTGATTCTTCTGAAAGAAAAAATAAACAAGGGGAAATCCCCCCTAGTGAGGAGGATTTGGATGGTGACAAGGAAGAATTTCAGTTTTCTAATGAAGAATAGTCAAGACAAGAATAACAACCTGATTATAACGAGGATTTGAATGGTGAGGGAGAACATTATTCTGATTCATAAGAAGAAGAGGAGGAGGAATAAGACATGGCTAATGAACAATTGGATTGGATGGCCCAATGGTCGCTTGCTCTTCCTGGAGATTTACATTGTATGCCTAAACATCCAGAAAAGTTTCTTTCAAATTTTGATCCTAATAAGAAGACGAAAGTTGAGGACCATATTGATGACTTCTACATGCATTTGCAAATGCTTGAGGTGCAATTTTATGACATTACTTGTAGACATCTTTCGTACACTCTTGAAGGTAGAGCGCTAGTGTGGTATCACAATCTTCTACCAAATTTAATCCTTTGTTGGAGGGATTTGAAGAAGTTGTTCTAGGCTAATTTTTTTGATGATAAAACTCCCGCCATGTTGCTCAAAGAACTAGGGAATATTAGGATGGGGGAAAAGGAAAAAGTGAAGGATTTTAATCAAAGATTTACCTGTATATTGAATGAGTTCCCCACAAATGTTCAACTGCATGATTCTATCACAAAATATTATTATACATCTACGTTTCCTACAAATATTTTTGTGTTCATTAAAAGAGTTGCAAAGGATACATTGGATTTGAACTTTGCAGAAGCGATTATCGTCGAAAAAAAATTTCATTCTATTGGATCCATTGATGATAGTGAATATTCTAAAGACTCCAAGGAAATTGGGAAGAAAACTCAAGCCTCTTCTACTAAAACAAAAGATAAATATCCTTACAATATGGAAATCTTGACCAATTATTTGAACCTACTTACTAATGAAGTATCTGAACTTAAGAGAAGGAAACGTGAGGAAACCACCAACATCAAGTATTTCAAGTTGTCTTTCCTTAAGAAAAATAATAATAATCAACCAACTAAATCTGCTCATAGTTCTAATGTTGTGTTCGATGTTGAAAATTGGGGTGTGGAAAACTATTATACTTTCCACTATGATAAGCATTCAAAGAAGACGTGTCCCCAATGGAACCATAACATGAATGCTATGATGACTAATTTTGTAGATACCTTGTTAGCAAATAAGCAAGTTGAGTAGACTAAAGAAGAAAATGAATCTACCATGACTAAGGAAAACTCAAGTGCTAGACATGAAATTGATACATTTGATGTCATATTTAACGTTGATAAACAAAGTGTTGATGAACCACCGATGAGTGAGGCTCCTCCTCAGCAAGCAATTGACCGATAGAATTTGAGGAGCAAAGGACCTATTTATGAGAAATAGTTTAAAAAGAAATTAGTGAGAAGGATATTACCACCTCCTAATCTTGCTCAAAGTTTGTAGAATAAGTTTGGAAGAGCTCCTCCTTTTAAGAACACTTACACAAACAACAAGAATAAGTCCACCACTCCTTCTGCTTCAAAGCTACACCACATGATACTTTAGCACAACCTGTGAAGATTGAAAGTATTGATTACAACATTATTGAGGATATAAAGAGAGCTCATGATAAAATTTCAATATTTGAGCTTGCTAAGATAACAAGGCAACGTGAATTGTTAATCCAAGAATTCTCATCACAACGTTCATTAAATAAAGGAGTTTCTGCTTCTCAAGTTTTGTTTGGTAAGTCTTGTGATATTCTCGAATCTGTGGTCAATGTTGTTAATTTAAATTCTAATGCTCTCTACCTGTCATTACTTTCAACGTTTGAAATATCTAATTATAATTTCCATAATTATATCATCAATTTTTGTCGTATCTGCAAATGTTATGCCTCTATCTGTTGCCAATAGATTAATGTTAAATGGGAAAAGACCAGTTACTGAATCATATAGTTGGATAGATCATTGGTCTAGGAAATGTATGAACTCCATAATGTTATCATCCATTTGTCATTAGAAAATAGAGTTCACCAATGAATTAATATTATAATTGTGGACATTATAGAGGCCTATGGTTTTCTTATGAGTAGAGATTGGTCCAGAAAACTACAAGGGTATTTCTCAATAGACTAGACACATTTATGGCTTCCTTACAAGGGAAAAAATAATTAGATTCGAATAGAAAGTGAGCCTTACATGAAGTACACCGTGACACCACTTGAGGGACATAATGATTAATTTCGATTTGCAAACATAATATTTGGAAATTATTTTCTAGAGGTTGATCACAGGTGTTACCAAGCGCAATGATCACTTGTACCATCAGATACATAGTTGGAGCTCCTTCCTTGCACTCCAAATGGTGCAAATGAACTATGTAATATAGATGTACATAATACTAGTGTAGGAACTATCTTAGTAGCTACTGATATTTGGACCTTATATTTTTAGGGTTCTAAGATGCAGGGCGGTTCCATGGTTTTATTCTTATTGACCCTCATAACAAAAGGTATATCTTGTCATGTCGATTGGAGTTCGAGTGCATAAATAACACCGTTGAATATGAAGCACTCGTTTTGGGGTTAACTAATTCCATACACCTTAAGGTAGATGTAATTAAGGTAATTGGTGATTCAGAGATACTTACCCATCAGGCACAAAATACCTTTCATTGTGTTTCACCTAGTTTAAAAAACTACCAACAAGAGGTATGGAAACTCATTTCATTTTTCAAAGCATTTAATATTATTTTTGTTCCTAGGATACATAATGCTACCACAGACATCATTAGAGAAAATTTGAGGTCTAAAATGGACCTCCTAAGGAATATTATAATAATAGTGGAAATAATAAAATAAGATTAGATTACCTCATTAAGTTTTGGAGGGAAAAAAGAAAAACAATTTTTTTCAACTCGTATTTTCAACTTATCTCCCTATGATTTTACTCAAATTTTGAGTGAGATCACTCATTTGATGCAAAATTTATTTTTTCATCCAAGGAGTACCCATTTTCATACTTTAGATAAACCCTATTGAAAGAAAATTGTGAAATACACGAAAAAAACGTGTTTGCAATTACATTTTTCATGTATTTGACATTTTCTGTGTAGTAGGTTCCATCGAAAGTATGCAACATGGGTACTTCGTAGATGTAAAATTAAATTTTGCATCCAACAAGTGATCCCATTGGAAATTTAAGTAAAATAATAAGTAGATAAGTTGAAAATATGAGTTGAAAAAGTAGTTTTTTATTTTTATTTTTATCTTTTTACCTTTTTACTCCAAAAATGGTGAACTATCCCCCATGGTTGACATCATCATATTGAATCTGATTGGTTCTTATAAAGTTTATTTTTCTTGCACATTTTTGTATTGAGGCCCATTTTTTACCTCAATTTTTCTCTAATGATTAGCCAATGCAAGTGCTAGGATGTCACCATTAAATGATGGTTTTTCTATTGAAATTATTTATAAGCCATCTGTGTGTGACAACGTAACTAATTTTTGTGTATTTAATAATGACCAACATATACTACATTTCATGGTCAATGTGGATGTGTTTAAAGATGCATCTATTGAAGAACATGAGCACGATAAGGCTTTGCAAGATGTAGTTCAAGAATCTAAGGGGAACACTACGCCAAAAAGTGTGGTGTCTCTTGAGAAAATTTATGACCTACAAAATTGTTTTAGAGGACTAGTGAACACAAAGACTTAGAGCTCAATGTTGTCACATGAACAAGTTAATTTGGGAACCAATGAAGATATGAAGTATGTCAATCTTGTAACATATTGTTCTTCTCAAGATCGATAGGATTTTATTCTTCTATTCAAACAATACTGATATGTATTTGCATGGATGTATGATGATCTAAAGACTTATGATACACACATCATTCAATATGTTATTCCTATCAAAGAAGGGTTATTTTCAACAGAAACTAAGGAAAGTTCATCCGAAACTTGAATCCATTATCTAAAAGGAATTAAGGAAATTGATGGATGCTTGGATCATTTTTAAGTTTCAACATTCTACATGGGTTTCCAACTTGGTTCCTATTAGAAATAAGTCCAGTGAGATATGCCTATGTGTCGACTTTTACAACCTTGACTGGGCTTCAGATAAGGACAATTACCCATGCAATCTTTGGAGCAGATACTCTAGACGGTATCTAAGTATGAAATGTTCTCATTACTAAATGGATTATTAGGATATAATCAATTGCTAGTAGAAGAACTAGATCATTTAAAGACCACATTCAGGACGAAGTGGGGAACTTTTTCTTTTAAGCGCATGCCATTAGGGCTTAATGTTGGTGATAATTTTCAACGGGCCATGGAAATCGAATTCCATGGATTTTTTTGGTTAAAGTGTAGTTTTATACTTGGATGATGTAACAATGTTTTCTAAGAAGAGATCAGATCATATTTGTCACCTTAAGCATATTTTCGAATGATGTCGTAAGTATGTGATTTCATCGAATCTGAAAAAGAGCATCTTTGGTGTGTCCGAAGGAAATCTCTTAGGACATATCATCGCTAAGGTTGGAATTAAATTTGATCAATAAAGGGTCAAAGTTATTTCTCAAATCCATTTTCCTATTAACAAGAAGGCAATGTAGCCTTTCTTGGGGAAGACCAATTTACTACATAAGTTCATTTCCGACTATGCTTAGATTGTAAAACTGTTACAAGAGATGATGAAGAAAGATGATACATTTAAATGGTATAAAAGGAAAAAAGATGAATTTGTCTAAATCAAGCAAGCCATTGTTGACGCTACAACCTTATATAGTCCTAATTTTGGTAAAGTTCTCATGTCATATACTTTTTCTTCCAATGCATCTATTACAACCATATTAACACAAAAATAATTAAGGAAATGATCGACCTATATCTTTCATGAGTGATGGCTTACAGGAATCTGAACTAAATTATCCCACCATTGATAAGCAAGAATACATAGTCTAAAAGGGAATTATGCATTTTAGGCCTTATCTCATCAAAGCTCATAGAATTATCTATTTGCATCATCCAGTTGTTAAGACATTCTTTATACAACAAGAACTAGGTGAAATGAAAGCGAACTGGATGGCATGCTTATAGGAGTATGATCTTGATTTCAAACCAGTTGACACCATCAAAGGCCATGGTATTTTTCGACTTGTGGCCAAAGCAATGGATCCATTGGAAGAAGATACTTTGGGATGGGAATAGGAAATAGAGATGTATAATGTTTAGCAAGTTCCTTCCACAAGTAAAACCATGTCTCAATATTTAGACATATGGAAATATTTAGAGCATGACACCTTGCCCTTGCATTTATCGAATAGATAGAAGAGAGAAATCTGCCTTAAAGCTTTATCTCACCAACCTCTGCATGGTGTGATTTTCTGAAAGAACCATAATGGTGTCTTGCTTAGATGCCTAGAGCCTCCAGATTCAGAAAGGGTGTTGAAGGATCTGCACGATGGTCCAGTAGGTGGACACTTCGCAGTTGATACTAATGCACATAAGGTTATGAGGGCTAGTTACTATTGGCCCACATTATTTAATGACGCTCATGCCTATGCCCAAAAGTGTCCTATATGTCAAAGGTGTGTTGGTATATGTCAAAGTGTCCTATTTAGCATCCTTATTCCTTAACTTGGTATTGAATTACTTGGTGCTCTTCATGCTAATCCAATCAAGTAGAGAAAGGAAACGGGAAAATCAATGGCAAGAAAACCTATATCAAAGGTATATACACCCTTCTCTGAAGGAAAAACCTCACATGCTCTTAATAAGTCAGGATCTCTCTTCTGCCCCATGAAATAATACGTGCTTAAGCACAATTCTATAAATAAAATAAATAAATGGTGATGAAGAGAAAGGCTTCATGCACAAAGATCAGGTGAAACAAGCAACTTCACCGGGGTACTGAACAATCTCATTGGCAATGAAGCAATACTTGCGTTCTTGTAGTGACTCACCAGGGTACTGAACAGACTTGCTAGAAGTGGAGCAACACCAAAGATGAAAACTAAGAGTATGATTATATTTAACTAGTTATTATATATTATCCTTCTCCTGGATCGAAACAGTTGCGAAATGGAAAAAAAATGTTGTGTTAAACCAAGAAAGGGAATGGTGGGTTCTACATCTATAACCGAGTTAATTGGGAAAGCTAGGGAAATATCCTTGATGAATTAATACATATTTAAGGGATAACTCTTGGATGAGATCTATTCCTAGGTATATAAGATAAAATTCACCCAGTGTGTCACCAAGTGTTGTCGTTGTTACAACACCCTCCAAAATTTTGCTATATTCAAATTTTGGAGCCTACCTCTTATCATGTGAAGTGTCACTTTTGGCCTTAAAATGTCGTTTTATGTTTCTACACAAGTTACAAGTGTTAATGTCCCTTATTAAGTGGTGTAAGATTATTACAAGTGGAAATTCCACACTTTGAAGTCATAACACACTTTCTAGCTGCAAGGGGTCACTTTTGGTTGCAACTACATATGCTTTGTTGGTTACACTTGGATATTGTTTGTGATCTGGAATTTTAATGCATAATTAATAGCCATGGGACCTATCTAATTTTTATTGATGAGTTGAGATGTTTCGCGCTTTATTTTACTCCTAACTCAGTGTGTTTTCCAAGGTTTTCACCCTCTAGACTTAGACAATTTTTTACTTTGCAAGGCTAGCCTCTAGGCTAGGAGAGTGAATTGTGCACTCCTAAGGCCTAGTGGATACCCTCCTTGTTGGTTGAAACTAATCCTTGCTCCAATCCTAACCATTCCTCCCTCTCTAGCGCATAGTGCACTCCTAGTCATCAAGACCCTCGTCCTTCTTGATTATCAATGCACCCTGCACCAGTCAAGCCTCCATTCTCCTCATTGAGCACACTATGCACTCTCAGTGAGAAATGAGGCCTTCCCTTGTGAATTTATTTTGTGCCCTACACTCTCCTTGTGGCCTTGGATCTCCCTTCCCAACACATAATGCATCTGTAACATCCTGAGGTTAAAAATCCATGTAATAAAGTTAATAAAGGAAAAATAATACAAAGGTCATGGGACACTTATTCCAAGATAAATGTTGGGAAAAAAATCCTAGTGTTGGTGTTCATTAGTTTAATATCACTAAGGGAAATTCACAAAGGCAATGGAAAAGGATTTGAAAAGGCAAAGAGACATTAATTGGCATTTTATTTATGAAAATAATGGAAATTAGGAGAAAACGAAGATGAAAGGTCACAGGTTGCATGTGAGGAGGAAAATGAAGGAAAAATAATGGAAAATGAAGAAAATAGAGGCCTCACTAATAAAAAGGCTTATGAGGGTCAGTTCACAACCTTTTTTCAGTTTTACTTTGGAACTCTCTCTATTCTCTCTACTCTCTTATACTCTTGCAAACTTAGATTATTCTTGGAGCACTCTAGAATTGGAGGAAGGAAAAAAAAGGCAAAGTAAGGTAAATATCAAGCAAGGAAGAGTTGGATCAAGATGGTACATCAGGATTACTTGCAAATATCAATTTTCATGCATGTTTTCCTTGCTAGTTTTGACATGCATGTGTATATTTGGTTCTCTTGCTACCATTGGCATGGGTTTTTCCAAGTGTGATAGTGATTTTCATCCTTTCCTTTCCATTTCCAAATATCCATGGTGTGATGGGGTTTCTCTTATTTGGTTGAGATGGATTTCCAAATGGTTTCGAAACTGAGTGGGGTGGTCTCATGGAGGAAACACGAGGCCTAGGAGTCCTTGGACCAATGAAGGTAGTATTGTGGTAAAGCTTGATTGTGTATACCCTCATTGGGCCTATGAATTCTCGATCGGTGAATGATGGGATATATGGTAAAGCCTAGAGGGTAGAGATATACAAATTACTCATGGTTTAGGTGAAGAAATTTGGAGGAATCCATGTTTGTATAGGCCTAGTGATCACTGGACTGGTATATGGCGGGATTGTGGTAAAGCCTGGTAGTGCATGTTTCTTGTTTGGGTCAAGGAATCCCTTGGTAGATTGCGGTAAAGTCTAGTTGTATAGATGAGGGATTGGGACTAGGAATCCCTTGGTGAATTATGGCAAAGACTGAGGAATCCTTAGTTGTTTTTTTGTAAGTCCGACATTCATGCTTAGAATATGGCACAAGGGTGATTGGCTAAAAGAAAGATTTGGTTCAGCCCAATCTATGGTTGGGTGGTACGTGGAAGTTCATGGCTTGGTTTCCTTTTGCACATGTTAATAAGAGCTCTTTTTCTCTTGTGTATTATGTGTAAATATACTTGTTAATATGTGGTTTTAATGGTTGTTTTATTATTGTTATTCTAGTGGTTATATGCTGATTATAAGCATGGTTTATGACAAACTTTGGCTATGGATCTTATAATGTTCTGATTAGTAAAAAAAAAAATTAATGAATGTATGACCTAATATATGATAATGCAGCTATTATGAGTGGGAATCAAACCTTCTTGACGAATCTCAGGTAAGTATGAGGTCCCTATGTTCAAATTTGTTGTTATGACCTGTAGATTACATGTTTATGATATGTTTGATGGAATGTCTATCATGGATAGGCCTTTTCAGGTCAGGTTCTTATTCAATTTTTGCATTAGAGGCCTTGTCATATTTTTATTTATCATTTCTGTAAGTTTCATGAAGTTTCATGCAGAGGCATGAGTCCTAGCCCTAAATTTTTTTTCTCATAATTCAGGGTCGCTGGCATAGCACTGCCTGAAAAAGGCCACAGTCGCATGGATGTCTTGTTGTGGAAGTGACTGGATGGTCTCATTCACATGGAAGGCTTATCATGGGAGTGACTAGGGGTCTAGTTCAACAAAACATCAAGTTAGATAAGGGGTTGGACACCTGGAGGGGTTGGTTGGATCTTGAAGGTTCCAAAGCTTCCAAGGAAGGTCAGATTGGTCTTGTCTTGTTGGTTCCACTTCCTTAACTGTACATAGGGAGTTGAATCATATCATAGTAACTCTTCATCACATGTTTACCCCAGTGGACTGGTTAGCTTGGGTAAATGTGGGAGGAGGGTGTTACAGAGTGGTATCAAAGTGAAGTTCATCCCTTGGACTAGATGGGTGGAATGTGTTTTTCATGCATACATATTGGTTGCATATGTGTTCTTATGCTTGTGGTTTATGTGCTTGTTGTGTATGCATGGTGGTAGTCATTGTTGCAGTTAAGTTGTCATGTAGAGGATGATGGTGATTGTTGTTGGATGTGGTCATCATGAGTACATGTCGGTTATGCATTTGTTATGCATGCCAGTGTATATATGTTGTTATGTATGCATTGTCATGGTTATGGTATAGTCATGCATGGTAACTGGATAATGGTTGAAATGATGTTTATATATTGATATGATTATTTTTACACATGTATTGTGTTAATCTAGATTTATCTTGCGGATGAGATATCCTTCCCTGAACCATGCTAAGGTATGTTGATTATGTTTATATTTTGGTTTAGCTGACATGGTATACTTGCAGGAAGAAGATCAAAGATGACTTGAAAGATGGTAGACTATAGTTCACGAGACTCTTCCTATATATCCAATGAGCAACATGTTGATAGGTACTCTCATGATATAGCAGACACATTGAGAAGTTTGAAGGTAGAAATAAGAAGTTGCAAAGAAGATAATCACAAAATAATTTAGGCACAAGAGAAACAAGCAGAGGTTAATGCAATTATCCTTAATATTTTTTCAGATTTGCAGAGATAGGGACCTATTAGGATCAGTCATGGACAGGAGGAAAGGATAAATGGGGAATATAGTAATAGATCTTATGGTGGTGATAGGTCGGATAGAGATGACACTATCAAATATGGTAGGTTCTTGGACATGCCAGATACAAGAGGTGATGGACATATGTTCTATTTTAGTTCTAGTTCTGACAGGTATCATGGTCATCATCAGTATCATCCTTATAGGAGGAGTGTCAGGGGACATTTTCTTGATGAGTTCAAGAAAGAAAAGCCACCTAAATTTGATGGGGATTTGAAAAATCTAGAATATGCAGAGGCATAATTACTCGAGATGAAGAAGTTCTTTGAGCTACATGATTGCATAGATAACTTGAAGGCCATAATAGCTATCTTCATCCTAAAAGGGAATGTAGGCATATGGTGGGAAGATGTAAACTAGGTTAGAGACATCAAGACAAAAGAGTTGAGTTAGCATGAATTCAAGAGGATTTTTAGGAAGAAGTATTTGTCAAATAGGTACTATGATAGTAAGTCTAAGGAGTTATATGAGCTAACTATGGGATCAATGATAGATGAGGAGTATACGACCAAGTTCCTGGAATTGTTGAGGTATGTACCGTATCTTAAGGATGAGAAGGCCAAAGTTTAGAGATTTTTTTAGTGGATTACTATTATCATTTATAGATTTGATTGAATATGATGAGCCTCAGTCACTTGAAGAAGTCATTGGGAACACTATTTTGAGCAATCAAAGTGTAAGAAATAATCTCAACAAGGTTGGAAAGGCAAAGAAAAAGCTAAGGGAAACTGGACATCAAAGCGAGAAAGGCCCCAGGATGCAGGTGAAAAAGAGAATGTTTTTCCTTATAGGAAGTTTAATGTAGTTGGATAGGGACATGGATCACAACCTAAAGGACAAAAAAATAAATGTGATGATAAGGGACAATTACAATGTTGGATATGTGGCAAGGAGCATCTTAAGAAGGATTGTCGGTAGAATCAGGGTGGTAGGCCTCAGATTTACAATGCACAAGAAGCACAAATAACTGGGGATGTTGGGTAGAGCATTCCATGAATCTATGAAACATTGGATAACATGTAGGTGTATCACTAAGCATCTATTAAAAAGATGGATGGTAAGCTTTGTCATCAAGTTATTTATATTTTGATTGATGCTGAATCTAGTTATAGTTATGTTAATCTTGACCTAGTGGATAAGTGTGGATGAATAAAGAAGTGCATGCAAGATATTAGTTAGTACAGTTGGCTACATGTATGAAGAAAAGAGTTCATCATTGGGTAAGATCTTCTGCATTTGAGTTCAATGGTATGCCTACATCAACACATTTGAATGTGCTTCTATTGGGATCGTATAATATTCTTTTGGTTATGGACTGGTTGTATCTTCATAGGTCCAAGGTGGATTGTTATGGAAAGGCCATTGAGTGCTTGGATGACAAGGGAGAACAAAGGATATTGTAGGGTAAGAGGAAGGCAACATGAGTTAGAATGGTTAGAACTATGTAGGAAAAGTGTCGTTGCAGGAAAGGGTGTGTGTTATTTGGAGTATAGAATTCTAGTGATAAAGGTAAGGATGTTGAGGATGAGGGGTATTAAGATGGTTATCGGTTTAAAACAATTTTAGTATGTGTTTCTGATCTAAAATGGAACAAATTAGTAATGTTTTGCTAATTCTCCATTCAGAATAAAACCCAAGATGCTTATCATTTTCTTATCAAGTGCTTAAGGATTCACCATTTTTACTTAATTAACTGATTCCCATGAGAATTTCTTATGTAAATGTTATAAACAATTTAACATAAAACATATGCTGAACAACAACAAAATAATAGCAAAGAACATCAAAATAAAACACACAACACAAAGATTTGATGAGGAGTTCACCCCTCTTGGGCTACGTCTCCTTGGTCCAACTTCTAATGCTTGGGCCTCTCTATTATGCTCAAAATTACAACAAAAGTGTGTTTACAATGCTAAAATGCCTCTAAAACCTGTCTCAATGAGTTAAAAATAGCCAAAACTACTATAATTCACTCTTTTTTTAACCTAATTTGGATGGGAACTGAAGAAGTTATGACCTCTCCCAGTTCTCCCACAATTTTCTCAACAAATTCCCCTTTTCCGGCCACTAACCATCACATTCGGCCTAAAATCCGCCACATTTGCCACATTTCGGCCACTGGAAGCATAATTCCCCATGGGTTTAGAAATTGAATTCGTAATCAGCATTGGCAGAGAGACAGCTAGAACAAATACTTTCAAAAACTGTGATCGTCGATCGTCGATCGGCGGTGGAACACATCACAATCGGCTATAGGTGGAGAAATGGGCACACATAATATTCCACACTTTTGAAACTACGATGAGAGATTTGCAATGGCAGACTTAACAAATTTATGCACCACATTTCATAACAATTATGCATTTGGTATATATAGGCTTGTCGCAATCGACGCAAGCAGGGTGATTCTTAACAAGAATTACTGCTGTGATGTGATTTTGCGATGCGATCCATGCGATATAGCATATCGAATCTCAGCGGGACTGGGGGCCGAGTTTTAACAAAAAAACTTATGCCAATGCGATGCGATGGGTCGATTTGTGGGACCAATGACAGAGTGACACTTGGCGCCTCCCGATTGGATGAAGAGACTTGAACTTGCTGACTGTGCACTTATTTTGCCTGTTTAGAAAATTGATCAGAACTCATTTCTGGGAGCATCTGAACTCCGTTTTTGATGAAACGAGTTGCATTGGATTCATATCACCGAGATATATCCAACCATATAGTTTCCATTCCATTCTATGAAATTTGATTTTTGAGCATAAACTTGAGCACTTGATCACTCCTTCCCACTAGAAGCTTTTGGACCCCAAAATATTATATTAAGTTATTGAAAAGATGAGGGTTATTTTCGCTCACCTTACCCTCTTCAATCCATTTGGCATTTGATGGATTTGTACCTTTGAGACCCACTCGAAGATAATCAACATTTCCCCTCTTTGATGACCTCTTTCTTCTGTCAAGTATGGTGTCTTGTTGAAGCTCATCAAGAAATTCTGGAGACAAATAGTCAATTGATGAAATCTGTACACTTTCTCCTTGATCTTCAATTAAAGGAGGCTCATAAAATATCAAATTTTCAACATTAAAAACAGAATAAATTTGCATATATGAAGGCAAATCAAGCTTGCAAGCATTATTACCAATCTTTTCCAGAATTTTAAATGGACCATAATGGATTTGTTTTATCTTTTTACCTTCACATTGAAGCCTTTCCTTACTAATGTAAAGCCAAAATTCATCACCTACTTGAAATTGATGATCAACACGATGCTTATCATGCCTTGCCTTATACTTGCCTTGACTCTTTTCTAGTTGTTCTTGAACTATTTGTTGAATTAACTGAATTTTCTCAATGAATTTCTTTGCTCTTTCTATATCTCTATGTCCATCTACAACTACATCTTTCTCAAAGATGAAATCCAAAGGAGATTTAGCCAAATAACCAAGACATGCCTCAAAAGGATAAGTTAGAGTAGAAGAGTGTTTTTCTCGATTGTAAGCATGTTGAATTTAAGGCAACTATTCCTCCCACAACTTAGGATGTTTTCTGCAACATCCTCTTAGAAAATGAATAACTGTCCTCTTAACCACTTCAGTTTGACCATATTTTTGTGGATGGAAGGCTGTACTTTTCTTCAACTTGGTGTCCATCAAGTTCCATAAATTTGACCAAAAATTCCCAACAAATCGGGAATCACGATCACTTACAACAGAATTAGGTAATCCAAAATGAACCCATACATTTTGAAAGAAAAGTTGAGTTGTTTGTTCAGCTGTAATCTATTTTTTACAAGGCATTAATATGCACATCTTGCTGAACCTATCCACAACTATGTACAAATGATCATGACCTTTTCTTGATAAAGGAAGACCTCCTAAAAAATCCATAGAAACACTCTCCCATAGACGTGAAGGCACTGGAAGTGGTGTGTACAATCCTAGTTTCCTATTACTAGGCTTATTGACTACACATAATGAAAAACGTGACACACTTTCAAGCATATGAGGCCAGTAAAAATACCTCTAAAGATTTTCCATTGTTTTACTTACACCGAAATGTCCAGCAATAATAGAACTTTGTGCTTCCCTTGTGACATTTACTCTCTCTCCCTGTGGAACATAAAGTTTTTCCAAATGATACAACAAATTATCATGCACATGGCAGTCTAATTCCTCAACTTGGTGGCCTTGACTCAAGTTTGGATATACCTCTTGAAATTCAACATCATGTGCGTATTGTTCAACATAGATTTCAGGAAAAACAAAATGATTCTTGAGTAAAATGGCTACATTAACAACTGATCTAGAAATCATATTAACAACTCTATTATAAACACCTTTCTTGTACCTGGTTACTAAGTTTAATTGTAGTAATAATCCCATCCAACGAATGTCTCTTGATTGTTATAATTTTGTTTGAGATTGCAGATATTGCAAAGGTTGCTGATCAGTGTGAATAATGGTTTATTTTCCAATTAACTAATGCTTCCATCTCTTCGCACTTTGCACCAACAATATATTTATCATATTTAGGATAGTTGATAAAAACACCATTAAAAATCTCAGAAAGAAATGAAATGGCTTACCATGCTATAAAAGAATTGCACCCATGGTGTATTCACTTTCATCTGTTTGTATTTCAAATGGTTGTTTCAAATCCAGCAATGCTAAAACTAGGGTTGAAATGATCTTTTGTTTTAAAGCATCGAATGCCTTTTTCTGTTTTCCTCCCCACTGGAAGACAACCTTTACGTTGGTCAAAGCATGTAGTGGAGCTTTTATGGAAGAGAAATTGGTAATGAACTTCCTCCAGTACTACGCTGCTCCGTGAAAACTCATTACTTATGTGATTGATTTGGGTATTGGCCAATTCTCAATGACTGAAACTTTAGAGGGGTCAATCTTTAGCTCACCTCCTCCAACTATGTGGCACAAATACACTAAGTTTTCCCGAATTCACATTTATACATCTTCAAAAATAACTGTTCTTTATTCAAGACATCCAACACTTTCCTCACATGCTTGACATGCTCTTCTCGTGATTGGTTGAATATCAAAATATCATCTAAATAGACAATTAAAAACTCATCAAGAAAGGATCTTAAAACATCATTCCTAACTCTCACGAATGTAGTTGGAGCATTGCAAAGACCAAAAGGCATAACTAACCACTCAAACAATCCCTGTTTGGTTTTAAAAGAAGTCTTCCAAATATCCTCCTCAGCTATTCTAACTTGATGATATCAACTTCTCAAGTCTAATTTAGTGAAATATTTTGCATTCTTCAACTGATCTAGCAAATCATCTATTCTGGGCAGTGGGTATCGATTATTTTTTGTAATTTTATTCAAAGCTCGATAATCTACACACATGTGCTAGGTTCCATCTTTCTTGGGTACCAAAACAATTGGTGAACCACATGGAAAAGTAGAGGGACGAATTACACCTTTATCTAACAATTCTTGGACTTGTTTCTTAATTTCTAAACTTTCCATAATTGACATTCAATAAATATCGATATTTGGGAGTGGACAGTCTTGTTGCAGCTGAATTTTGTGTTGAATTCCACTTTTTGGTGGCAATCCCTTTAGTTCTTGAAACACATCTCCATATTGATTCACCACATCAACCAATTCGGCCTTTAGCTTCATGTCACAACCTGCAAAGGATTCACGCTACATGTCATTCTTTTGCTTGATCATAAGGAGCACGAGATTCTTGCTGGAATTGACCAGTTGCTTCATTTTCCCCGCGCTTGCTAAAGACAGATTAAGATTTCTATGATGGGATATCACAATATACTCCAATCCATCTTTGAACAAATGATATTTGTTCTCAAATCTATGGAAAACAGATTTCCAGTCATATAGATAGGGGCTTCCCAACACAATTCTAGAAATATCTGGCAGCACTACATCTAATTCGACTTCATCAATGAAATTGGTAGTAATAGAAAACTTGAAAACACATTTCCTTGTGACTTGAAGATTTGCATCCTTGGTTATCCAACCCAACAAATATGGTTTATGATGAGGCATGGTTTCCAGATTCAACTTCTTGACCAAGTCTGTAAAAATTAAATTTACCTGGGATCCACTGTAAAACAACGTATCAATCTTGGTGTGTTTGGAAATAACTCTGATATGGAACAACTCAATTCTTTTTTCTTCATTTGAAGTGTTGTTGGAGTTATTTGTTTCGTTGATGCTTGCCACGACTTTCTCTTTGCTTGTTTTTTCCATGAATTTTCCTTTAGTGACTGTGGACTTAATCTTTGTTTCATCACTTGAGTCGGAACCCAAGCTTTGCTGTACAACAACGTTTGTCTTTTGTTTCCCTTTATTGTTAAATTTCTTTGATATTAATTTAGGATGAATCTTCTAGAAATGCGCTTGATCATGGCTCTCTTTGGAACAATTCTTGTGCACGAGTTTCTCCCCTTCTTTCTTAATAGAAGCATTTTTCTTCTGCTTTCCTTTAGATTTCTTTCCCTTTTTAGCATTCTGGAATGGCTTCTTCTTACCTTCTTCTTGTACATTTTTCCCTCTTGCTTCGAGGTGTGTAGCTTGAACACAAACCTCACCAATATTTGTGGGATTAAACATAATAAGGGTGCGTCAAAGATAGCTGTGCAAACCTCCTATGTATTTCAAAAAAGTATCTTGTGACTGCAAGTCTACTTCTAGCATAAGAGCTCATCTCCTAAACACCTGAGTATACTCTTGCACATTTTGACCTTTTAACTGTCTGAAATTTTTCCAATTCATGATAGCTTTTTTCATATGAGCTAAAGGGTAGAGTTGTCTTTTTATAGCAGCAATGAAATCAGACCAAGTAATAGAGATCTTACCATGTTTTTTGATCTCATCTTGAGTCCTTGATTCCCACCAAATGAGTGTTTCACCCTCCATTCTCAAGGAAGCTAACTGAATCTTTATGTCATCCTCTTGAAGCTTTTGAATCCTTCAATAGACTTCCAACTGATGAATCCAATTATCAAAATTCTCTTCATTCACTTCACCATTATACACAGGCAACTCAAATTTAACATCTAGTTTTAAAAATGGATATTTACCAATTCCTTTTGAAGAATGATGATGAATATGAGTAAGGGTTGTATTAGTGGAAGAGTGTGAATATGCTTGTGAAGAAGAAGATGGTGGAGAGGGTGGAGGTTTTTCTCCATTCCCATTACCTCCTTTTCCATTACCTCCTTCTGAAGAGCCTTCTCCTTTGGGAGGTTTGGAACTTTCTCCTTGCAACCTTCTATTCCTCTCTTCATAGAGGACCTTCACCATCTTTGTCATATCAAAGAAAGCGTTTCTGAAGGTCTTCTCATCTTTTGTCATGTTTGTCGGTTCTCCTTCATGAGACATGATCTTTGGAGTCTCAAATACAACTTGAGGTTGAAATGGTGTTGGAGATTGTGGAAACCTTTCTCTTCTTCTCCTTGACCCAAATTTAGGGCTCCCAACTAGCTTTCCTTCACCTCTTTTGATTTTTAACCTTGTTAGCATGACACAAAAATAGCAAACAATACTCCTTCTTGCACAAGAAAATCTAGTAAGAAAAAACCAGTGCTTTGATACCAACTTGATCTGGAATGGAACAGATTAGTAATGTTGTGCTAATTCCCCATTCAGAATAAAACCCAAGATTCTTATCATTTGCTTATAAAGTGCTTAAGGATTCACCATTTTTTCTTAATTAACTAATTCCCATGAGAATTTCTTATAAAAATGTTATAACCAATTTAACATAAAACATATGTTGGACAATAACAAAATAACAACAAAGAACATCAAAATACAACACACAACATATAGATTTGATGAGGAGTTCACCCCTTCTGGGCTACAGCTCCTTGGTCTAGCTTCCAATTCTTGGGCCTCTCTATTATGCTCAAAATTACAACAAAAGTGTGTTTAAAATGCTCAAATGCCTCTGAAACTTGTCTCTATGAGTTTACAATAACAAAAACTATTAGATTTCACTCTTTCTTTAACCTAATTTGGATAAGAACTGAAGAAGTTATGACCTCTCCCAGTTCTCCCACGATTTTCTCAACAAATTCCCCTTTTCCGACCACTAACCATCAAATTTGGCCTGAAATGTGCCAAATTTTCCACATTTTGACCACCGGAGCCATACATCCCAGCGAGTTCAGAAATCATAATCGTAATTGGCATTGGCAAAGAGACGGACAGAACAAATCTTTTCAAAAACTGCGGTCGCCGATCGACGATCAGCGGTGGAACACATCGCAATCGACTATCGACAGAGAAATAGATGCACATAATATGCCACACTTTTAAAACTGCGATGAGTGATTTGCGATGGTAGACTTAATGATTTATGCACCATGGTTCATAACAATTTCGTGTCTGGTATATATCGGCTTGTCGCAATCGGCGCAATCAGGGTGATTCTTAAAAAGAATTCTTGTTGTGATGCGATATCACATATTGCATCTCGGTGGGACCAGGGGCCCATTTAAAAAAAAAAAAAAAAAAAAAAAAAAAAAAAAAAACTTATGCCGATGCGATGCGATCGGTTGATTTGTGGGACCAATGATAGAGTGACACTTGGTGCCTCCAAATTGGATAAAGAGACTTGAACTTGCTGACTGTGCACTTATTTTGCTTGTTTAGCAAACTTATCAGAACTCATTTATCAGAGCATTCGAACTTCGTTTTCAATGAAACGAGTTGCGTTGAATTCAGGTCACCGAGATATATCTAACTACATAGCTTCCATTCCATTCTATAAACTTTGATTTTTGAGCATAAACTTGAGCACCTGATCTATTTCCCGTAGAGATTTTATAATTTCTTCCTAATTCATCTCACACCAAATGGTTTGATCAGATTTAGGGAGAAGATCTATGCCTTAGATAATAGTGAGCTCAAGAAGCTTATCCTAAGAAAATTTCATGCTAAATCGTATTCAAGTCACGCAGGATACCAAAAAACATTGAAACCGGTGAAGAAGTTCTATTATTGGCTGAATCTGAAGAAGGATTCAGTGGTAGAGTTTGTGACTATATGCCTTGATTTTGAACACGTAAAAGTAGAGTGTAAGTACGGATTACTATAGTCAATTCCGATTCCAAAGTGGAAATGGGAGGTCATTTCGATGTATTTCATTACAGGTTTGTTGAGGACATCCAAACAGCATGTTTCCATCATGGTTGTGGTGGATAGGTTAACAAATGTAACACACTTCATTCTAATGAAATATACTTATTCATCTAGTGATGTAGCACATGTATTCATCAAATATATAGTGAGGTTGTATATTGTTTTGAAGAATATTTTGTCAAATAGACATGTTGAGTTCACTTCTAGATTTTGGAAAGGGTTGTTTGTAGGATTGGGTACAGAGTTAGCCTTTTAGCACAAATTATCATCTGCAAATAGATGGACAGACAGAGAGGGTCAAAAAGTAATTGGAGCACATGTTGATAATGTACATCATGCATCAGCAACAAAAGTGGGAAGAGTATCTTCCACTGATAGAGTTTTCTTACAATACCGGGTATCACGAGTCATTGAGGATGAGTTTGTTTGAGCCACTTTATGAGTGGAGTTGTAATACTCCCATCAGTTGGAGTGATCTAATGAATAAGGTGTTGATAGGACCAGACATGTCGGCAGAGATTGTTATAGCACCATTTACCACTCTTGGTATATGTGATGCTTTGTTTATGGCCTAGGGAAACCCCTCCTTCTAGACTTGGTCCAAATATATAAAAAATAGTGTTTTATTCCCTGTATGCTACTTTGCCCTAAGCTAAAAGCATGTACACGCGGGTCATTCAATACCCAACCTACATATATGTATTAAAACACTTAAAAAAATTAAATTTCCTTAATTATGGGTGGAGTTCACGGGTTTTACCTGTTGATTACCTCCTATTTCCCAACTAAAATAATAATTGGGAGAGGTATAAATAGACTTCTATGGGAAGGATTTGAGGAGGAGAATAGATAGAGTTATTATAATGAGATTATCCCTAACTGAGTTTGATGAATCCCTATGCCTCATGCACTTACCCAAAGCCCTAGGGTTCTTCCACCCGAAACTGAATTGGTGACTCCACTGGGGATAATAATTTTGTTATTCCTTGTTTGGGTTGTTCATTATCAATCAGGGTTCTGTTGGAAATAATACTGAGAGGGGTGGTGAATCAATATTATCAGATCAATAAAACTTTTCAAATTTCATGCTCAGAAACATATACACTACTTCAGTTAAGTGAACCCGCGTGTACACGCTACTGTGTCTAAAGCAACTAGCGTATATCCAGAAATCTTATGATTCAGTTAGCTTATCTTCAGTAAATGCATCAGAACATTATTAACCACATTGACAGTAAACAGGTGCAGTATAACAGAACAGATCATCACATAAAAGCCACACACATGAACACCATGATATAAGGTGGAAACCCAATGTGGGTGAAAACCACCTGCTGCAATTCGTCTCTTTCTTCTTTAATAAGAAACTTTTTTTACAATGTACTGGTGCAGTCCTTTACCAGTACGCAGGCTACAACCTGCAGAGGGCTACAACCCTCTCTCATTTTCCAACTACTTCTGGAAGGGAGCTACAACCCCCTCAGCTCTTGTACTAGCCGATCCATTTACTAGTACGTACGTGCTGACCCTACAGAAGGCTACAACCTTCTTTCCTACAGGGACCACGTTTCATCAATTTTCAAACTGGATCCATGAGTACAAAACAAACACTGCTGCAATACAATCATCAACTTATACTTGCATCATAATTCTCTAAATCACCCAATACTGAATCACTGAAACCCTGTCATCAAGAACACAGAACACAAACCAGAGCCCAAAACTCTGCAACAACCACCAGAATCAACAACAACCTGAAATATCAAATCTTATTATGCATACGCTACTTCGCTATACCAAAACCACGTGTATACACGCTTTCTCCAAAGGCAACCCGCGTGCAGATCTAGAAATAATTACTTATACCTTCGCTGTCAGATCCGACCCTTGCCAAGCGTCCTGAACAGATAACCAGCTATACCAGATCTTCTCACTTCGTCAGACACACCTTGCTTGCCCCTCTTTGCCTAATGATCTTCTCCTTATATATCCTTAGGCCCTTCACAATACCACGGTCCAAAACCATAGTAACACAATACCATCAACTTCAAAACTAGGGATCGACACGTCTGTCGAGACACCATGGTCCAAAACCATAGGCACAACTTCCAAGGACTAACCGCCACGGACCAAAGGTACGTTTTCACATATACGCGCTTTTACTGAAACCAACCTGCATGTATACGCTGATTTTCCTTAATGAACCTGCGTATATCTCTTTCTTGTCCTGCTGTACTGAGATCTGTCCTCTGATTAAGTTGGCATCACTTGTACCTGCTTCTGAGTGAGTTTCCATCAAGGACAACACTTGTATCATAATGCCAACAGGTTCAGTATTTGGTTTTCTTGCTGTTATAGTCTTATTTGGTCTACTAGAGTCTCAGGCCTTAAGTCTGATCTTTTGGATCAGGCTTTGTTTTTTATTTTTCTTGAAAAGCTTTGTATACGCTCTTTACTTTGTTTACAATAGCATATACACGCCTGTTTATGTAAAGTGAACCTGCATATATGCGAGTTTCCTATGTCAGAAGCACATGTGCACACTTCTGTGTTTGAACACAGTCGCGTATACAAATTTTTTCATTGTTTTTTCAAATCTTTTAGCCCAGATAGATTTTTTGTCTCGTCTTTTCAGACTCTGTGTGGTCAATTGCTGTCTGAAGAATTTAATTATTCTGCAAGCTTACTGTTTTGAAGTCTCTTCCTCATTGAAAATATTTGGCATAGGTTTGCTTCTTTAGCGAGTTTGTAATTTGAGTTTTAGCACACAAGATTTCGTCCTGAAGTTCTTGCTTGTTCTGGTCCTCCAGAACATGAAATTGTTTTCAGTTTCAGTGTCAAGCCCAGATTTTGCATCTACTTGCTTTGCTTTCCTTTGTTTTGTGGCCTCATAACTTTTCTTGCTTTTTGAAAGTCTTTTTGATGAATTTGGAAGTATTTCATTCCTAGCTTCTTAGTCAGTTTTTCAAGCTCTTTGCTGCTATTTGAGTCGTTTGGTAGAAGTTGAAGTCTTTTTTGCTCAAGTTTTTGTTCATTTTCGAGTTTGTAACTTGCAAAGACTCCTTGTGCACTCTTTTTCGATATTTTGAAGTTTTAGTAGCATTTTGGTGATTTCAGAAAGTTGTTTTGGTTGCTTCTTTAAAAAAAAAAAAAGATCTCAAAAAACTTTGTTTTTTGTTTTTCTTTTGCCAAGTTTGGTTTTTGGTTTCTTTTTTTTGTTGAAAGTGAATTGCGATCTTTTACAATTTGTCCTTCTTGTTTGGAGAGAATTTTGTGTTCAAAATTTGTATCATTTTCAGTACTTAAGTTGGCTCATTGATAGTTATAAACAATTGATTTTATTTTTGAGTGTTACTTAGGATCTTGCATCTCCATTATATCTTGCATTAGGGTAGTTTGCATTGTTAAAGCATTCATAGTCTTTTTAGTTTTTGGGTGTGTGAAGTGTGTTTCAAGAAAAGAAAAAGAAAAAAGTATTTTTCTTTGTAGAAGTTTCGTAGAACCCATGTAGAGATCTCTTTTCATCGAAGAAAAAATGATTCCATTCATGTAGTTAGTTTTTCATTGATTTCTGTTGCGTCATACAAACATCTTTGGTTTCACTCCCATCTATACCCTTGACTTAAAGAACATCCATTAAAATCAAGCGATTAATTAAAATAAACTAGAACTTTTGTGTTGTCATCAGAATACACCAACAAGTTTAGGTTTATTAGGGCCTTGGATTAGGCGAGAGGAGAGTTAACTCTCCAAGGTCACTCAAAATTACAAAACATAGAAGTTTGATTAATGAGCGAAATCTAATAGCGTTAGGGAGGCTGAGAAATCTACGTAGCTAGTAGTAAATCAGGAGGGAGAGTGAAGATAAGGATGAGAGATACCCCCTCTCTTACTTGTCGGATCCCACCTCATGATTGTTCCGCCAAGCTTCTGATACAAGTTGGTGACCATAGCTTCCTATCCTAGGAATCACACAGGTGGTTGCGGAGGGGAATCCCGTGGCACTTGAGGTTGATGTTGTATCATGTTCAACAGTACTTCTAGAGGGTACCCTTGTGAAGCTTGGGTGCTTGCACCGGCAAAGGCTATTGTCTGGAGGTCAGCGTAACTACCTATGATACCTTTACTAGTAGGCCTGGGGCATAATTACCCCAGTCTATTTTCGTATGGCCCTTGTTATTAACTTTCTTGTATTTTGGTGTCCGATCCTAATCACCTGGAGCAGAAATACTCAAGAGTTGTTTGATTGATGATATCTTTAGGGACTTTTTAGTGAGTGTCCTTTGCTCCTAGTCAGCCTAGCTTTATAGTTTTTTGAGTCTTTAAGTAGATCTTTTAAATAATTCGAAGTGGTTGATCAACCATCTCGACAGTCTAGGAGACTTCATGGGTTATCACCTACGAGTCCTGAGCCTTCCCTTAGAAGGCATAGGAGTGATTCTGCCAGTGGTTTTCAACCAGTGGCAGCAGGCGCATTGGAGATCAATCCTTTACTTGGGGTCATTGATTCACAAGATAGACCTGGCACTAGCAGAGAGTTAGAGAGGAACACACCAGTTATTTCTCGAGTATTTTTTCAGTCGGAAGATAATATCGAAGTGGAAGAGCTTTTAGAGTCAGTTGCAGCTTCGAATTTTCCTCTTGCTCCTGATCATGCAAATGTTCTCTTGTATGTTGGAACCCTGACTCATAGGCCTTCGAGCCCATGTTTACATCCATCTATTCCTTTGATGACCACTGCTGGAAGCATGGCATCTACGACGAGTGTTGCGAGCATGCAGACTCCCATATCTGTACAAGGAGGAGGAACTATTTCCATCCCTTATATTACTCCCAGCACGACTATATTTGGGTCTAATTCCATTCTGTCAACGAGTGGAAGTTCTCAGGCTACTGCATCTGGTTTTGGATTTATCCCTTATGGAATGTTGTCTCACAGGATTCCTTCAGTTCCTTTGAACATACCATCGACCGCCTCTACATCCATGATGAGTGGATTGGCTTATTTTTAGGGTTTCCCATTTTGAAGTGGTCATATACCACATTCCAATCCAACGGAAGGGTCAATGCCTTTTTCTGTTAGTGGGATAGGAGTTGGGAATCAGTTTTTCGGTCAACAAGGGAATGTTCTGTATTATTCAGTTAATTCATTTCATAATTTTCAACCCTTTGCTAACACATGGAATCCTTATCAGGGGCTATTATCTACTTTCAACACTTCGTTAGGGGGCAAATTCACTGGTTACGGAGGATTTTCTGTAGGAGTTGGTCAAACTATGAATTTTTCTGGACGACAAGGAGAACCATTTGGTTCAGTAGGCTCTACGAGTTACTTCAGGAAACCTGGTGTTTTTCAAAATCCAAGTCATTCTTTTCAGACCTTTGGGAACCCCGCCCGCACTGGATGGAATTCCCAAAGTCTGCCACAACTCCCTTTTCTGGTCATGCTGAACTTGCCAGACTTAACTAAATTGACAAATGATTCGATTTGGTACAATCTAGCCTGACCTTTGGTCCCAAATAAACTTCCCTCGGTTATCCCAAAATTTGAAGGGAAGAGTGGTGAAGATCCAGGAGACCACGTAGCCACATTTCACTTATGGTGCTCATCGAACTCCCTAATAAATGATTCGATCAGGTTGAGGTTATTTCAGTGCACCCTAACCAGAAATGTGGCCAAATGGTATGTAGAGTTTCCAGGGGGCACCTTTACTTCATTCTGTGATTTTCCTATTGTCTTTTTGAACAATTTTCAATTGCCTATTCGATATGAAGCTGAACTGAACTTCTGGCTACTTTCAGCAAGACACTGCAACTCACATTTCGAATCACATCCAGGAATGGAGGAGGAGGAAAAGGCTTATCAAAGCTGAAATCCCACCAGATTTCGTTCTTGAATGGTTTCTCAAATCATTACAACCTGATATCTCAAAGGATGTGTGTCTTTCCGATGTTTATTCCGAAGGGCAGGCGATTTTTCGAGCCTAGCAATTGGAACTAATATATTCTTAGTCTGGGATTCTTCATAAAATTCTACCTGATGCTCTTATATCTAAGGTTGACTTAGCCAAAACAAAGCCAGGTCCCCATGCCGATGGTATAGTCAGATTGCTTGATGTTAACGCGATGAACCTATTGAATCAATTACAAAAGTTGTATCTACAAACTGCTTCTTCTAACCAGGCAGCACCGTCTGCACCTACACCTTCCCAACCTACCTCTATAAACACCGTCCAAACCTCTAACCCAAAATGAAATCAACAATCCAATGGGAAGAGGAAAGGACGAGGTAATAAGAGGAACCAGGAAGGGAAAGGCAATGCAAACAAACCCAGAAATGGTGCCGGAGAGGGTAGGAAAGAGTCCAAGAAAAAGGTAAAATTTCCATGCAAGTTATGCAATGGAGATCATCTGACTCACCTCTGCCCTAAGATGCAAGATGCTCAACGCTTATTAGTACAGCAAGGTTCCTCTAGCTCCCAAGCTATTTTGACTAACCCTTTTCCCCAAGGGAAATAATTACTTGCTGGTGCGAATTCTAACGCTGATACCTCTGCAAGGGGCAACTAGGAAGGGGAAAATTCGTCAAATGTTTATATGATGAGCTCTCATATCGACGTCGCTACGCGAGCACGTGATTATGGTGAATCGGAAACATCTAAGGCTAAATTTGTTCCTGAATTCACATAGACACTTCATATTGAGCGGCTCTGTTGAGTCTATACCTCGAATACCGAAAGGTTCCACAAAGTGCTCGACTATTAACCCTAATGCTAGGGCAACCCAAAACTACTCGATTGTAGAAGATCTGGCTCAAAGTCCTTGTGCTATGTCAGCATTGGAGGTACTCCAGTCATGCCCTGCTTAGAGAAGTGCTTTGCTTTCGGAAATCAGTGCAGTATATCCAAAGAATTCTTTAGTGCTCACTTTTGATATGTTGAATATAAAAAAGAGACTTCCTCACCATATGGATTTCCAGATAAAGTCCACATACCGAAAGACAAATATTTTTCAGACTATTATAGATGAGGGAGCTTCCACATGCATGATGTCTATGTCATGTTGGAAGGCCATTGGATCACCTTCAGCTGTTCCTTCACCAACTCTTTTGACGACATTTGATGGACATTCTCATAGGACGCACGGGATTATCCCGACCTTTCCTATCTGTGTTTGGGGAAAGGTAGTGAATATCGAGATAGAAATCGTCGATGCGAACTTGGATTATAACCTTCTCTTAGGTAGGAATTGGATTTACGAGATGGATGCCATTGTTTCATCATTATTTCGCATCCTCTGTTTTCCTCATGAGGGGAGGATTGTTAGAGTTGATCAGTTATATTATTCTCTAGGTGACTGTCACGCAAATTCAGATTCTACCACTCCATTGGTGGACAATCCCCATCAACCTATTGAGAATTTAGGAGTTGGGATATACTCTTCATTAATAGGTATATTTGACCTCCCTGCTCCTACAGCTAGAATTAATGTGATTTCATCCTCTAGGGGACCTTCTCGGAAAGAGTTCTTTCGAACTCATTATTTTTCGGACCCTTGGCCCTTACCTTCATCTACCACCACATTAGATGGAGGGCAGGTAGGTGGAATGGAATTTCCCATGTCTGCAGTAGAACTTAGTTATCAATCTATCGTTAACTCTGCAGAAAACCATCCCACTCCTTTTTCACAAGAGGAGTTAGATGGCGATGTGGCTCTGGCTTGGACCCTCGTTTCTACTTCAGCTCTTGATTGCTTGGATACAAGTTTACCATCTGAAGAAGTAATTTTGGAAGAAATGATGGGTGTGGATCGACCATGGGAGGATTTACATCATCATTCATATTTTCTCCCTCCATTGCATGAAGTTGAATCTAGTTTGTCCAATCTATCTACTAGTGATGTTTGTACAATTTCAAACCCTTTGGCTCCAACACAATTTTTTGTCGAAGGTAACATGTCAATTATCTCACGAAATGTACCTATAAACTTCTCTAGGAATCCTAATGTAATTGAAAATGTCTTCATCGGAGCTAACTGTTCCCCTGAAGAAATTAAAATCTACACCGATATCTTTAAAGAGTTTCAAGATGTGTTCACTTGGTCTTATGAGGAAATGCCTGGAATAGATCCATCTATAGTCCAACATGAGATCGAGACATAGGAAAACGCAAAACCTATTCATCAAAAACTTCGACCAGTCAATCCTCAGAAAGTGGCAGCTATTAAAGTTGAAGTTGAAAAGCTTCTTAAGGTGGGTTTCATATACCCCGTTCCTCTAACTGAGTGGGTTTCCAACCCAGTCCCGGTAGATAAGAAGCAAGGAACGATCCGAGTATGTATTGACTTTAGGGATTTAAATAAAGCTTGTCCAAAAGACAATTACCCCACACCTTTTATTGATCAAATTGTTGATGAATGTGTAGGTAATGAAAATTTTTCATTCATGGACGAATTCTCTGGTTACAATCAAATTACTATCCGTCCGGAGGATCAACACAAGACAACATTTATTTGTCCTTGGGGCACGTTTGCATACAAAAATATGCCTTTTGACCTTAAATATGCTAGAGCTACTTTTCAGCGGGCCATGTCTTATGCTTTCCACGACATCAAACATGTTATCGAAGCATACTTGGATGACTTAGCTGCTCGTTCTCACAAGAGAATTGATCATCCCAGCCACCTTCGGTTAGTCTTTGAGAGATGTCGTTTTTATAAAATCCGGTTGAATCTGAATAAGTGTGTTTTCACGGTCACATCCGGTCAGCTGTTAGGATTCATCGTATCGACTGAAGGGATTCGAGTTGATCCTTTCAAGTTTGAGGCAATAATTCAGTTTCCTCCCCCGTCTTCCATTCACTGACTTCAAAGTATTCAAGGAAAGGAAAATTTCTTGAGGATATTTATAGAAAATTATGTCGAGATTACCAAAGGATTTATGCGTTTGCTTAAGAAAGGAGTTACATTTTTATGGGATGATTTCGCACAACAATCTTTTGATACTTTGAAAAAAGCATTAACCTCTAGTCCATTGTTGAGTCCACCAGATTATGGTAGAGATTTCATTTTGTATCTCACTGCAACAGAATCAACCATTGGTATGGTTTTCATTTAGGAGGATGATGCTCTTAATGAGCATGTAATCTACCACTTGAGTCGAGGCTTAGTAGGACCTGAGCTACGCTATTCTCCCATCGAGAAATTGGCCTTGGCAGTTGTTCATGCTGTCTAGAAGCTTTGTCATTACATTATTCTTCACAAAACGTTTGTCTTAGCGATTGTTAATCCTTTTCAGTTTGTCCTCAGTAGGCGAGTGACTGGGGGCAAGTATAATCAATTGATTGTTATTTTGCAAGAGTTTGATCTCGAATTCTTGCCAGCTAAATCTAAGAAGTCATTAGTTTTTGTGGAATTGATTTCGGAGTTGCCTTGTGAGGAAGCTATTGTTTATGAGGAAAATTTTCCTGACGAACATTTATTCCTCATTTCTTCACAGGATCCCTTGTACGAAGATATGATTATATATCTCCAAACTTCGAATTTTCCACCTGCTTTCTCCAAAGATGAGCATCAAAAGTTATGTCACCTTGCCAAAAACTATGTTATTATTGGTGATACATTATATAGCAAAGTGGTTTGACTCAATCCTTAGGTGTTGCTTAACTTTGGAAGAAGTTGAGTTTGTACTTAATGATTGCCACAGTGGAGCTTGTGGCGGTCATCTATCAGGGCTTGCAACAACCCAAAATTTTTCCGAGCAGACTACTTTTGGCCTTCAATTTTCAAAGACTGTATTGATGCGGTCAAATGTTGTCATCCTTGTCAGGTTTATACTCAGAAAATGTGCACGCATCCAGTTCCACTTTTTCCTGTTATCGCTGTTGGTCCATTTACGAAGTGGGGCATTGATTTTACTACTTGTAATCTACCTTTGGCAGGGAATCAAAAGTACATCATTGTGGTCGTAGACTACTTTATGAAGTGGGCTGAGGCCATGCCTACTTACAAAAATGATAGTGAGACAACAACCTTATTTCTCTTCAACCAGGTTATTTCACAATTTAGTATCCCAAGAGAGATTGTCACTAACCATGGCAGTCACCTCCAAAATCAACAGATGACCGAATTGGCTCTCAAGTTGGGCTTCCGCCAGGAGCATTCATCTCCATATTATCCTTAGGCCAATGGGCACGTTGAAGCCGTGAATAAGTCCCTTAAGACCATCTTGCAAAGGGAAATTGATAAAGCTTGATCCAATTGACACATCATGTTGTACCAAACGCTTTGGGCATATTGAACCTCAGTTAAGACTGCCACTGGTTTTACTCCTTTTCAACTATTTTACGGATTGGAATCTATCTTCCTTGAAATTCTGTCCCTTAAGCTACATGTAGAACTTCTTCCGGAGACATCTAGTCTCGAAGAACGCCTCATTCATTTGGAACATCTTGATGAGCGACGTCAAGATGCAGCCATAATAAACAAAGCCCATAAGAGGAGGATTAAAACTCAATATGATAAAGTTGTCCGTCCTCGAGTTTTTTCTGAAGGTGACCTTGTCTTAGTCTATGACCAAGACAGAGATGCCCTGGGGGCAGGCAAGTTCAAATCTATGTGGTATGGTCCCTTTATAGTCAAGTGTGTTTTGAAAATAGGGGCTTATGAATTAATTGATTTTGAAGGGAACAAGTTGGCAGAGCCCAGGAATGGCCTCTACCTTAGGAAGTGTTTTTCTTAAGCTTCGGGCGAGAAATTCCTTGTTTGTATATTGTATATTTGTACATATTTGTCTGGAATTTTGTGATGTCAACATTTTTGATCTGATTTGGCAGGTATTGATGGATGATTCGATATATTTTGGATTCGCCGATGGTGCAAGTCGACACACTCAGAATCTTGCTTCCACGGCTTGGGCGATTTATTATCCATCTGGCCAGTTGATGGTGTTGAGAGGAGTATGTATTGGCCCTTCTTCAAACAACATTTCCAAATATATTGCCGTTCTTAATTCACTATCTGGAGCAATATCTTATGGGATTGATTCGTTGGTAGTTTATCTAGACTCACAACTAGTGGTATCGCAGTTAAATAACACTTATTGGGTGCGTGATCCATATTTATATTGCCAATTTTTGAGAGTGAGAGTGTTGCAACGATGATTTATTTATATCACATATGTTCACATTCCATAATCTGATAATTCATTAGCAGACTCTATTGCTAATTAAGCATTATATTGGCACATTAACCATTCATCAAATTAAATAACATAAAAAAAATTGAATCTGTATATATATCATAAAATCGCTTGTATATAGATGGAGTGTTCAAAAAATAATATACAAAATTGGGACAAGATGCCCTCAAAATTTGGGCTTATGCCCATAATCATGTCCAGTCATACATAGATCTATCTATCGACCCGGCTTAGGATGAGCGGCTAAAAAGTTAACCACAGCGTTGGCTACACGCCAAAGTATCTGGACCCAGTCCCGTGGTACCCCTACCACACGGCGTTGCATCTCCTCAGGTAGATCCTCTACGGCTATCATAGGTACTTGGTGAGTTAGTCTCACTAAGTTTCTCTGAATAGCATAACGGACTCTCTATGTCTCAGCTGCTGCCTCTTTGGCCCCTCTTCCATGATGCCTATGCCTCAGAAATCTATCAGGTCTCACTGGACTCACATCTGGAACATGGTCAATATATTTTGTCAGTATTTTGTCTCATCAAAAATATTTTTTCTAAGATAAAAATTCCAAAAAATCTTAAAAAATTCACAAAAACTTAAAAATTGTTACCTATGTCTTTCCATGCCACATTTGGTAGTAACAATAAGTCTGGATCTCCTCAGAAATCCATGCCGACATATGGGTAGTCATCGACCACGATGATATATTGATCCCACCAGGTGAAAAACTCATCATCAAAGGTTGTTCTAGGCACGTCTCTGCCCCCAAGGCGCTTCATCAAGTCCGCCCATCTACCCATTCGTGGATCTCTAGGGCTATTGATGGATGCTGATACTTTGGGACGTAGCCCAGGTACCTTCTCGAAGAAGAATGAACACAAGATGGTTCCATATCCAAAATTCTTCATTTGACCCTTCTGTATAGAGGTCAATTGACTCTTCATGTTAGTCAGAATAGGCGTGCACCAGTCAAACACTGTGGTAAGAAATTCCACTGCCAGGCTCAAAGATACTCGTGACGCCTGATGCAGGGACGCTGACCCATTTACTCGGGCAATGGTAAATAGCAAAATCCTCAAGGGTAAAATTTCCACATGTTGGATTGGAATTTGACTTCCAATCTTCTTTGGATGTCCAGGACAATATATATGGACATAGTCTTCCACTGAAAGACTAACTCTCATCCTGCCTGTCGAATGCACAACCTCCCCTCTTCGAGAGAGACTAGTAATAAAATAGATATCTTCGACCTCAATCCATAGAGGCATGTGGTCTATCGTAAAAGCGTCATCCTCTGAGCTCCAATAGTGGATCAAAAGTTCTAGCAAGTGCATATTGACTTTCATATTTGGAATTTTGAAGAACTTAAGTAAGCCACAGCCTCTCAAAGCATCCAATGCATTTTGGTCATTCATTACCTCATTATCAATAGTGGTATGCTCTCTTTCCCTCCAAGTGATAGTCATCCTGCAAAAAATTGAAGTTTCAACTGTTAGTTTATATGTTAAAACTTTAACTTGCATACATGTGGGTTCCCTTTACACACAATCGCGTGTAAGGCTGTCGTATACGCGGGTTGCTCACATCCAACCCACGTGTACGCAAATTTGAATTTTTGGGCATAGTTTCCCACGGTCAAAACTTTGAAAAAACTTCTAAAAACTATCATAAAACATTACAAGTAGGATTTGAGGATTACATGGAGACTTTCGGGTGATTTGAATGGTCCAATTGTTCAGAGGAAATTTTGCTTCATTTTTCTCCATAGCTCTTTGCTCCAAACAGAAATGAAAAAACTGTGAGTCCAAAAGTCATTATATTACTTTGAAATTGTAAAATATTTTTTAAAAATTGATTTTTGTCTCATGGATTTTTTGACCCATGGGCTTGGATTGTCAAGAGTGGGTTGTTCTTATAGGAAATTTTGGAGACTTCTTTGAGATGTTGTTTCAGTCCCATGACCGCTAGCCCGTCATGGCAGGTATCATTCTCTCACTGGAATTTAGGTTAAGGAAAACCATTTTCCGCTGCATCTTGCATATTAGCCTCCATTTAGTGATACATTAGCCGTAGGGTGGACCCCATCATTTCTTGGTTAGCAAACCATTTTGACTCACTGATTTTTAAATCATGATGCGATGGTAGAGCCATCCTTTACATGGGCATCTTAGTTAGAACCTCACTGACATCGGTTGCCCATGCTGCTATACTGAGTAGGCTTGGGAGTCCTCTTTAGTCCTGCCATGTCTGAGGTGTTGAAGACACATACTCCTTTCTTCTACTCTAATATCTGTCCTTATATCCTAGAGGCTCCTTTATGTTGAGTTGTACTGCTGCATTGCATTTTGACTATTTGCACCTTTTGGCCTTGAGACAGCTTCACTTGGACTCATGTTTAAGCCACTTATTTGACCATGTCTTCTGCAAAGTCAACCATGCAATCACTCAAATTATGCAACTTGACGCATCCTTTTACCCATGGAAAGAGCATCCCTTTGAGTGTCCTTGACCAGTTTCACCTCCCTACATTGAGCATAGGAATGTTCCCCTCCTAGGAACTAGATCATCTATTTCTCTAACACTCGTTCTTTCCACTGTACTATAGCATTCTTTTATTCTTTTTCCAGCTTAAAGAAAAAGACAAAAAAATTATATATTCCAAAAAGAGCGGGAACGGGACGACATTTCCATATTTTGTTGGCAACTAGAGTCAATCGTGTCACCCTTGAACAAAGCACTCAAAAGAAAGTCTCTCCTCCATTGGGGTGGGATTTAGTTTGACTTAGGAGTGCCTTAACCTTGTTATTGAGTCAGTACTCCTCCGATTGGTTACCTCTTCCAATCATATGGAGAGTTTTCTTATGCCTCTTGCATGACAAACTTATACAGAGTTATCATATGCTGCCATATAGTCATCATTGAGTCGTGCTTTTGTTCAAGGGAAGTAAACCTAAGTCAGCCTCTCTACGGTGTCTCTTGACCTATTTTTCAGTCGGCCATCCCTGGTTGTCAGTGTCATGTTTGTCATCACATCAGTTATATTGGTCCTTTGCTCGTGCCGGTTTGAGAAGGTCTCCATTGACTTCTTGCTAGCGGGTCTTGTCCTTATCGACTAAACATATTGCTCTGAGGGAAAACCTAGAGCTGCACCCTGGCCCTATTTTCATTATTGATAGGTCACCTTGTGCTCAACATCGATTAGTATCATGGGTCTTTGATTGAGTGGTTTCCCTTGTGTTTGACATCAACTTTAATTATCACACATTGGGATTCGTGTAGTGCCTTGGTTTCCATTTGAACCTATTGGTGGATTCCTTGCCTCTGTGTCATCTTTCATTATTGGTTGGTTTAGAGGGTTTCTATCGTGCGCTAGCTACATCTTGTGTACGCCAGAAACGTGCTTGGTTGGGTTACTACATCTTTTTCATCTGATTCCTTTCACATCATTGGCTTATGGGTTACACTCACACTAGATTGATGAAGGATGCCTTAATGACTTCGTTCTAGTGGATCTTTTCCTATTGAATACATCCCATTTTCTCTGGGAAGAAGATCTAGAGTCCATTTGGCAGTACCTTGGGGTTTGCAGTCATCAGTGGCAGATTTCTTCGCTATCGACAGTGGGAAACCATCATTGTCTCTTGATTGATAGATTCTTTCAAGTGTTCGACTTCAACTCATTCATTCACACTTGTTAGATTGTACTGGGCACCTTGACTCTCATTATCATTATCGGTGAGTAGTCTCGCGTTTGTTAACGGTATACATCAATGACTGGTAATCAAAATATTTCTCATGTGGTCGATCTCAGATCATTCATTCCCATTGTGTAGAAATGTATCGCGGTGGCCAGTGAAATCCTCAGGTTGCATCAGCATCTTTTGGTTCACTTGTCAGTTGCTCCTGTTTCTATTAGTTGACACCATCCACCTTATATGTTGCAGTTATTCACAACGACATCTTATATGCTGGCATCCGAGTTGTGATGTGGTATCATTTTATTCCATCATGTTCATTTGGTACTATTGGGATAAGTTTTTGACATTAGTGATCAACTTCATCATTTAGCATCATTGATTGTCTTCTTCAGACATGTACTTTTTCGATCACGATCAGATGATCCATTATGTACTTTCAGTTCCTTTATACTAGTATACATATTGGATCCACTTGTACTTGATATGTGGACATGCTTTACTTTCTCTGAGCATGGGTATGCCCGCCTCAGACAACAATTTCTTTTTGATCTCTTTCGACGGCTTGGTAGGATGAATTCTGGTGAAGTCCTTCTCAGCCTCGGCACGATTTTTTCCATACACTTAATACATTTCAGCCATCATGTACCCCTTCTGACCTCATATATTAGGGGGCATCTATTATCGCACCATTTACCACTCTTGGTATATGTGATGCTTTGTTTATGGCCTAAGGAAACCCGTCCTTCCAGATTTGGTCCAAATATATAAAAAAACAGTGTTTTATTCCATGTACACTACTTTTCCCTGAGCTAAAAGCGTGTACATGCGGGTTATTCCATACCCAACTCGCGTATATGTATTAAAACACTCAAAAAAATAAATTTCCTTAATTATCAGTGGAGTTCACGGGTTTTACATGCTGATTACCTCCTATTGCCCATGGTCCAACCGTTTCCCAACTAAAAAACTAATTGGGAGAGGTATAAAAGACTTCTATGGGAAAGCCTTAAAAAGGATAAGAGATAGAGTTATTATACTGAGATTATCCCTGACTGAGTCTGATAAATCCTTGTGCCTCATGCACTTCCCCAAGATTTAGGAAACCCTTGTTTCCTTGATTATAGATGTCCTTCCTTTTGCTTGAGATATCATGGTGTTGGTGATGGAAGAAGATCATTGAAGGTTGGGATACGGCGAATCTGGAGGATGGTTCCGCTTGGAGATAGAAGAAGGAGACTCAGGTGAATTCTCTCCATGTTATTTATAGCTTACCGCAATAAAAGAAATGTTGTCTCTTTTCCAAAATTAGCTATGTCAATGCATCAAATTATGTTTTAATTCATATATGAATGTCGTTTTGATGTATGATTAATCATTTGTTTATATGATATAAAGTAACTTTCATGAATATGCTTTACTTCTATACTGCTATGTATGTTCAAATTGAATGATTTTCAGGTTTGAAGAACATCGAAAGTTGCAAAGGGTCTGAACCCTGCGGGACCCACTCGAACGAAGGAAATCCGGGTACGGTCACTCTTACGTAGTTTGATAATATAAGCATTGCCTAAGCTGCATGATTATTTCTTATTGTAGTTTGCTTCTGCTCTGTTGGGGTTCTAACCCAAAGCCCTAGGGTGCTTCCACCCGAAATAGAGATGGAACAAGAAATGTAGGTTATCAAGAATAATCTAAAGGAAACACAAGACATACAAAAATTTTATGTAGATTAGCACATGTTGTTTAATGAGTTTCAGGTTGGGGAACATATGTACTTTTGCACCAAGCCCAAGAAGATCTCCTTAAGGATCAGGTCATGTGCGATGTTATCACCTTGGTATTGTGGGCCTTTCGAGATCCTTGAGAGGATTGAACCAGTGACCTACAGGCTTGCACTACCTTCAAGAGTGGAATTCCGTGATGTTTTCCATGTTTCATTGATTAAAAGCTATGTAAATGATGTTGATCATGTTATTGATTGCTATGTATTGTAGGTGGAGCCAGAAGGAGAATTCCATCCAAAACCTTAGTGTATTTTGTAGAGAAAGATGCTCATGCTTCAAAATTGAGCATGTTAAAGTGCAACCTTAGTACTTTGGGCCCGATGAAGCTACATGGGAGATGGTTGATCAAATGCAGACTATGTATCCTTCTCTATTCGCTAGTTGAGCGAATGTATTTTGGTATATGTTTTGGCATGATGTTTTGGTATATGTATATGGATGTAAATACCACCATGAGATGTGTTATAAAGCTCCAATAAGTAGTATGGTTTTCATGTTGTTATGTTTGTCATGTTGGTTTGATTTTTAGTTGATCATTGTAAATAATGACTCAGTCTAAGTTATAAAGCTCCATGGGTAGTATGCTTTTGTTTTTAGTGGTCTTTCTGGTTATAAGTGTCATTGAACACTAAGGATGATGTTTCCCTAAGGGGGAGGGGTATGTAACAACCCTGGGTTAAAAATCCATGTAATAAAGTTAATAAAGGCAAAATAAGACCAAGGTAATGGGACACTTATTCCAAGCTGAATGTTGTGAAAAACATCCTAGTGTGGTTGTTCATTTGGTTTAATATGGCTAAGGGAAATTGGCAAAGGAAGGACAAAGAAGGCAAAGGAAAGGAAAGATCAAGCAAGCAAGAGTTGGATCAAGATGCTACAACAAAATTAATTGAAATCATATGAATTGGATCATTATATTTTTTTTCATCCATCTCAATGCATTTGGAGTGGAAAAAGGGGAGGAATCAGTTGATGGGACCGTTTTTACCAGCGGGACCCAGTTTGTCTGAAACCTTTCGAAAGAGTTTTGAGGCATCAAATGACGTTTTTTGGGGGTAAAAATTTGTCACTTTTGTATAACACCTTTTCATGCTATTCTACACAGAAAGACCTTTCCAATGGTGCAAGAAGCGTGTCAATCAGAGTTTGTATGCAAAATTTATGCCACTCAGGAGTTGACCTTCCTGTTTTCGCACCTATAGTTCGGGAGGATGTCATGTTAGCCCCCATTATTTATGGAAAAGGTGCTAGCCATGTGTTTGTCATGTAAAATACTCTAGAATATTCTATATTGAAACTCTAGTTAAGAGTTGATGTAGTCAAAATTAACCACTAGTAGGTTATTAGGTTGTGTTATAACCGGGCCACTAGGAGGAAGAGGCATTCCATTCTTTCGAGAGAATTTTGTTCCATAGATGAGCAAAGATAGCTAGGAGAGATAGGAGGTAGAGCACACAATTATGATTTGTGCACTGTATAAGCCCGTGGGCCAAAGCATTACTTCTTTGCACTTACAACCATATTTCCAGATAGAGAAAGAGAGTGAAGCAGCCTCACCTTCCAGCTAGTTTTCTCCTGAAAGTTTTCCCAGAGAGAAAATCTTGTGTCTTATTTGTGTGTGAGCTTATTTTTTCATTCTATACTTTTCTACATAATTTCCATTCACATGCATGTAGTTATTACAGTTAATCCAAAGATCTTAAATTTTAATAAACTGTAATAGTGTAGAATTTTTAGAGCTATAATATAATATTATTAGATCTCTTGTGACGAACTATCCAGTGGAATATCCATGATAGTTTACAGATCATGCAAATATCAAGTTGCATGTACGATTTCCTTGCTGGTTTGTGCATGCATGGTACATACATGTGTATTTGGTTCTCTTGTTTTCGTTGGCATGAGTTTTTCCAGGTGTGAAAATGGTTTTCATCCTTGCCTTGCCATTTCTGGATAGCCATGGCGTGATGGGTTTTCTCTTATTTGGTTGCGATGGATTTCCAGATGGTTTCGAAACTGAGTGGGGTGGTCTCTGGGAGGAAACACAAGGCCTAGGAATACTTGGACTGGTGAAGGTAGGATTATGGTAAATCCTAATTGTGTATACCCATGTTGGGCCTAGAAATGCTTGACCTGTGAATAACGGGATATACAGTAAAGTCTAGAGGGTAGAGATAGACAAATTACTCATGGTTTAGGTGGATAAATTTGGAGGAATCCATGGTTGTAGAGGCCTAGTGGTCACCTTATTAGTATATGGTGGGATTATGGTAAATACTGGTAGTGTATGTATGTTGTTTAGGCCTAAGAATCCCTTGGCCGGATTGCAGTAAAGCCTGGTTGTGTAGATGAGGTCTTGGGCCTAGGAATCCCTTGGTGGATTACGCTAAATCTTAAGGAATCCCTAGTTTTTTTGTTACAAGTCCCACATTCATGCTTGGAATATGGAACGGGGGTGATTGGCTGAAAGAAATATTTGGTTCAACCCAATCTATGGTCGGGTGGTATGTGGAATTCCATAGCTTGTTTTGATTTTGCATATGTTAATAAGAGCTCTTTTCCTCTTGTTTATTATGTGTAAATATACTTGTTAATATGTTGTTTGATCATTGTTATTCTGTTGGTTATATGTTGGTTATAAGCATGGTTTATGACAAACTTTGGTTATGGACCTCATCATGTTTTAATTATTAAATGAAATGTTAATGAATGTATGACCTAATAGATGATAATGCAACTATAGTGGGAGGGCATCAAACCTTCTTAACGAATCTCAGATAAGTATGAGGTCCCTATGTTCATATATGTTGTTATGACCTGTAGATTACATGTTTATGGTATGTTTGACGGAAATGTCTATCATGTCTAGGCCTTTTCAGGCTAGGTCCTTGTTCAAGTATTACATTAGAGGCCTTGTCATCATGTTATTTATCATTTCTAGAAGTCTCATGAAGTTTTGGGCAGAGGCCTAAGTCCTAGCCTTGAAAAAGTGAATCAGAATTCAGGGTCGCTGGCACATAAATGCTTCAAAAGGGCCACAATCACATGGATTCCCTTCTATGGGAGTGACTGGAGGATCTCAGTCGCATGGAATTCTTGTCATAGGAGTGATTGGGGGTCTAGTTCAACAAAACATCAAGTTGTCTTAGGGGTTGGACACTTGGAGCTGTTGGTTGGATCTTGAAGGTTCTGAAGCTACTGAGGAAGGCCAGATTGGTCTTTGCTTGTTAGTTGCACTTCCTTAATTGTACATGGAGAGTTGAATCATATCAGAGTGACTCTTCATCACATGTTTACCCCAGTGGAATGGTTATATTCGATAAATGTGGGAAGAGGGTGTTACAACATCCTCAGTTGTCTTGTCCCTTGAAGTTGTGCCCTGCAACCATTAGGCCTTCTCCTCCTCCAGAGAAGCACATGATGTACTCTTAATGATGAGTGAAGCCCCTCCTTGCCTCTTGTAAGCGCACCCTGCACCCTGCGCCCAAAAATATTTTCTCTATCCCTTGGCAACTGTTGATCCACATACAATAAATTTACTCGAAGCATGATAGAAAAATAGATTTTTGGGTTAATGTTTTCTTTCCATGAGTGATATACATCTGTAGGTGTGTAATGAAGAATGGAAAATATTTGTGAGGAGATCTGACAAGAAATTTTACCTAAGGAAGCATCCGTAAGACAAAGGCACCATGTTGCGACAGTTGAAAGAACAGTGGATTCCGATGAACAAAGTGACTCATGAAGACTCCATAATCCCTCAAGACCCTTTAGAGTGTGGAAATAAATCACAATGTAATATGTGTTATGAGTATTGAAGACATAGTGGCAATATAGTCACTTATCAAAGAACTTTATGTACAAGTCACCCTGATTCCTAGTCATCAAAGTTGCTAACTTTCCATGTTGTCATCAGATGATGATGTAATTTTGGAAAATATTGTAAATGTAAATATGTGTAAGTCCAAGAGTCACATATGAAAAACATAGTCACATGGAGAAGTCCAAAAGTCATATAGAAGTTCAAAAGTCATATAGAAGTCCAAAGGTCACATTATAAGTCTAAGAGTCATGAGGAAGTTCAAGAGTCAAGGCAATATGAAAGGTCATTCCTCTTGTTATTAAAGGAGCCTCATTACTCAAAGAAATCAATTTTCACCTTGGCTTCTCCAACCAGGCATTAGAGAGGAAGATAGTTCTTTTGGATAGAAAGTAGTGGCTCAACACTCCACTATTGGAGCTAGTGGTATTCATTGTATCCATGTATCTTGGAACTTTCGCTTAATATTCGAAGATCATTGAGCCAACACATTTTCATGCATATATCATGAATGTTTTAAGACTAATCTTTGGATGTTTGCGGTATATGTTGGTATTTATATGTACCAAATAAATTGAACTATTTCATTGGATTTGGTGCTCATCTTATTGAATATGTGTTGTACTTTATTTAATGATCATTACATCCAGGGAAAATTTTAGAGGCTAATATTCACAGGTGGGATAATTTTCCATGTTATTTTCCAAAAACAAAATTCACTAATTTCCATTTTTTCTAAAACTGATTCGTCCAAAATTTATAGTATAAAATTATTTCACCTTAAAAATTGCCAAAATTTTATATAAAGACTGTATAAATTTATTATAAATTTGAATATTTTTACAAAATATTGTCAAACATTTTATAGATTGCATATGATGGACTATGCATTTCGCCCAGGTTTCTAAACTTCAAAATAAATTTCCATCCTTAAAATTTTCCCTAATTACATCTATGTGAACTATTTCGCTTGATGGTTAATGATTCTTTCATATGTATGTGTGTGTGTCTTTATTAGAATAGTACTATTACTTTTCTCCAAAAGGCTCACTTTTGTTTCCTTCTAGTGAAAGAACCTTGATACATTTGTAATTGAACACTTCACAAGACATACTTACTTGCTCATTCAAAAGTACAAGCATGTTTCTCTCTCATGCTAACTACTGCAGGCATGGAAAATATTTAAGTACATGGAAGTCGAGCCACATTTTTGGATGAGGCTCCTATACCAAAGGGTGTGAGCTATAATTGAGACTTCATATTGGGACACCGTCAACAATAGATTATCTATGGAAAAAGATACAAGCTGAAATCCTCATGCCTTCCCTTTTGAATCCAATACAAAAATATTTTGGAAGCATTATGTATCAAGGCTCATCATATACCTTGATTGATAACACTTTCATGGTATGTTGGTCAAGACATAGATTTGAGCCCCAACAATTGTCAAGTGAAAAAATGTTTTTTTATTCTTCCCATAAATTTTCATTTTGTCAAATTGTTAGTGGCTAGAGCTCCACATTTTGTAGAACCAATTTTCAAAAAATAGGCATTTTGTAGAACGCACCTTGAAAGGGTCTATTTGTAGAACATTTAATTTAATAAATGGTTTTATATGGTTTTTGGGGGTTTATGAGTGTTATAGCACCATTTACCACTCTTGGTAGATTTGATGCTCTTGTTATGGCCTAGGGCAACCCTTCCTTTCTAGACTTGGTCAAAAAATCTAAAAAACAATGCTTTATTTCCTATACGCTACTTTGTACTGTGTTAAAAGCGTGTACACATGGGTCAACATATACCCAACCCGCATATATGTGTTAAAACACTTAAAAATAATAAATCTCCTTAATCTCAGGCAGATTTTATGGGTTTGACCTGTTACTTACCTACTATATCCCGTGGGCCAACTATTTCCCAACTGAAAAAATAATAAGTTGGAGAAGTATAAATAAGCCTCCATGGGAAGGCCTAAGGGGAAAAGAGATGAGATATTGATATTATAGTTGATTGATCCCTTATCGAGTCTGAAGAAATCCCTGTGCCTCCTGCACTTCCCAAGTTATAGGAAACCTTTGTTTCCTCTTTTGAGATGTCCTTCATCCCTCTTATGACATACTTGTGTGTATTGATGGAGGAATATTGCTGAGGCTGGGACAAGATGGATCCGAAGGACAATTCCACTTGGAGCTGGAGGAAGACTCAGGTTGTAGTTTTCCACCTTTCTTGTAGCTTACATCAATAAAGAAATGTTGTTTTGTTGCTAATATTTATCGTGTTTATGCATTGATCCATGTTGTGATTTGCTTATAAATCTTATATTAATGTGTAATCATTCATTTGCTTATATGATCTAACGTATATATCATGAATATGATTTCTTTTAGTGCTGTTGTATATGTTTTGCTTGAATAATTTACATAGGCATCGAAAGAAGCAGAGGGTTTGAACCCTACAGGATCTACCCAAACGTAGGACCTCCGGGTAAGGACACTTCTTCCTAGTTCAGTAGTTAAAGCATTTATATTATTTTTATGTGCATTTCTTGCTACTTTATGCGCTCTGCTCTGTTGGGGTTTTAGACCCAAGACCCTAGGGTGTTCCCACCCGCAACAGAATTGGTGACTCTGCGAGGGAAAACATTCTTGTTTTTACTAGTTTGGGTTGCTTGTTCTCGATCAGGGTTTGTTTTCTTGATTGCTTGCTTTTACAGTTTCATTAACTTATTAGCTTCCCAAGCATCAAGTTTGATTTTCTGGATCAAGCCTTGATTTTTTGTTTTTCTTAATTGAGCCTTTTTACGTGCTTTTCTTGTAATGCAGTCGCATATACATAATTTTGAATTCTTTTTTTCAAAATATTTTTCTCAGTTAGGTCTATTTCCTATTGAATTTTGCTATTTTCCAATCATCCACCATCTGTAGAACTCAGTTCTCTTGCAAGTTTTTGATTTCGAATATCCTTCTTAGTGAAAAGCCTAGTTAACCTAAGATTGCTTTTTTAGTAAGGTTTTGTTTTGGGTCTTGGGTTCAAGGCTTCTGTTAATGGATGTTCTGGTTTTCTAGAATGAGAAATTGGTTTTGATTTCATTTATAACCTAGATTTGAAATTGCTTTGCTTGGCTTTCCCTTTGGTTGAACTTGTGATTTTTCATGTTTTTTGAGTGTCTCTTTGGCAATCTTGAGAGTTTTATTTTTGACATTTTGTCGGTTTGCTGAAGTCTTTTACTACTGTTCAGATCAGTTTGTACAAGTTTGTAGTCCTTCTTGTTTCAAGTTTCATTTATTAATGAGTTTTATGACTTGCAAGGTATAAGGACTCTTTGTGCTTGTTTCTTGATCTTTGAAATTTAGTAGTCGTTTTATGACCTCAAAAATTTCTTTAGTTATTTTTTTATAAGAAAAAGACAAAAACATAGCTTTTGCCTTTATTTTTCTTTCCAAGCCTTGGGTTTTTTGGTTTCATTTGTTTTGATTTTGAGAAATTATGAACTTTTTCAATTTGTTTTGCTTGGTTTTGAGGGAAATTTGTTATTGAATTTTTGCCCTCTTTACTTTCAAGATTGGCTTATTGATCCTTAAAGGCAACACATTTGCTTCTTGTATGAGTGTCCATGCACCATCATTGTAGTTTTCATTAAGATAGTTTGCATTGCAAACATTTTATTCTTTTTGTTAGCTTTTGAGTGTGTTTTTTGGACAAAGAAAATTTTTCTTGTACAAGTTTATTCGTAGAACTCTATAGAAATCCATTTTCATCAAAAGAAAATAACTACATGCATATAGTTAAGTTTCTATTGGTTTCTTTTGTGTCAAAAACGTCATCCGTTTCACTCTCATTATACCCTTGACTTAAAGAACAACCCTCTAAAATCAAGAGATTTAATAAAAAGAACTAGAACTTTTTAATTTGTCATTAACAAATACCAACATGTTTAAGTTCTTTAGGGCCTTGGAATAGGTGAGTGGAGAGTTAAATCTCCAAAGCCGCTCAAATTATCAAACATAGAAGTTGAATAATGAGCTAAATCTAGTGTCGTTAGAAAGACCAAGAAAGCTCCATGACTGGGAGTCAAGCAGGAGGGAGAGTGAAGACAAGGAAGAGAGATACCCCCTCTCCTACTTGTTGGATCCCACCCCGAGATTGTTTCACCCAGATTTTGATACGAACTGGTGCCCACAGTTTCTATTACTAGGGATCATATAGGTGGCTACAGAAGGGAATCCAGTGGCACCTGAAATAGATGTTGCATCACATTCATTAATACTTCTAGAGGGTACCCTTGTGAAGCTTGGGTTATTGCACCGGAAAAGGCTTTTGTCTGGAGGTTAGCGTAACTGTTTCTGTTACCTTTGCTGGTATGCTTGGGATGTTATTATCCCAATCTATCTTTGCAAGGTCCCATACTTCACTTTCTTGTATTTTGGTGTCTGTTCCTCATCACCTGGAGTGGAAATACTTGGAAGTTTCTTGATTGGTTGCATCTTTAGGTACTTTATAGTGGAGTGCTCTTTGCTCTTTGTATTTAGTTAGCTTTAGGTGGGTTTGTCTTGTCACTTTTGGACTTTAGATTCTGAGTGACTGACCTATGACTCTGCCGGTCTTGAAAGGCTTTCGACCTTTCTTTTGAAAATTGTGGAGTTTCCTCCTTAAGGTAAAAGGTTTTGATTGTGCATCTCTCTTCCTTGGAAATTCATGTGTACATTCCTGCAAGGGAAGGATTTGCGAATAAGTTTGATATGGCCAATATTTCTGTGGAGACCAACCAAGGTACCCTTCCAAAAAGGGATCCTTGTGATTTTCCTTTCTTTGGAAACGTTGGTACCCCCTTGATGGCCACTTTGAATATTCTTGGATTGAATGTTGGACTACCAGTTTGGCTATGGTCCACTACGAATATTCCTGATGTTCTCGAAGCTTCTCAGATGAATGCTTTATTTGAAGGGCATCAAATGGGTGTTAATTGTTCATCTTCTTTCAAAGAGAAATCTTTGATTCCTCTTTCTCCTCCCTCTTGTAATAAGAGATCTAAAAAGAAGATAAAGAGGAAGACGAAGAAAAAGAACAGTTATATCCAATCATCATCAAGCTCTATTAGTCATGTTGCAGATGAGCTTTCATCTGCTTCAATTCATGATGGGGGCATAAGTCTAGTCACTGCAATTCATACTAGCAATGAATCATCATCAACCTCTGCAAGTCATGTTGAAGATGAGCTTTCAACTATTGCAAGTCATGCTAGGGGCATAAGTCTAGTCACTACAAGTCATACTAGCAATGAATCATCATCAACCTCTACTAGTCATGTTCGAGATGATCTTTCAACCGATGCAAGTGATGCTGGGGGCATAAGTCTAGTCACTGCAAGTCATAATAGCAATGAATCATCATCAACCTCTGCTAGTCATGTTGGATATGAGCTTTTAGTCACTGCAAGTCACACTGGGGGCATAATTCTAGTCATTGCAAGTCATACTAGTAATGGGTCACCTACCTCTATGAGTCATACTTTTGTTGACTCACCTACTTCTATGAGTAGGGCTAGGGGCATAAGTCCTATCTCTCTTGGGAAAGAGTCACTAACCTATGTGAGTCATGTTAGAAACTTTCCATCAACCACTACTAGCCATGTTGGTGGAATGGATGTTGATCAGAAACCTAAGCGTAGAAGTTTTAAACCGAAGTTCCCTTGTAAGATATGCAAGGGAGACCATCTTAATCATTTGTGTCCTGGTATTCTAGAGGTACAAAGGATATGGTCTGAGTCTGAAAGTTCTTCTACTCCTAAATATGTTATGGTTTCTTGACAGTCTCATCAACCATTGGTTGATGAAGTAGTCGAGCCAGTGCAATCTCTGGCTGATTACACTCCTCTTTTGGGGGGTGAAGTTCTTAAAAACAGAGTCTGTTTGATTTCTAGTACAAAGTATTCTGGTATAGGGGGCATTCTGGTTTCTTCGAATGATCCCCCTCCAAGTTCTAGGAGTGTCTCCTTTGATTGGGATAGTCTTGTTGAGCCTCATCTTCCTTCTGCTACACCTTTCCAAATAAAGGTTAGAGTTAATTCCACAAACATCTATCGATGTATGGTGGATGAAGGATCCTCTGCAAGTATTATATCCTCCTTGAATTGGAAAGCTTTGGGTTCTCCAAAGTTGTTGAAAACTGATAGTCAGTTGTTAGCCTATGATAGAAGACTTGGTGAATATATGGGTGTTCTTCCTCAATTGCCTATTACTTTAGGTGGGAAGACTGTTTTGATCGATATGATGGTGGTTTATTTCCCTTTGACTTTAATACGCTACTTGGGCATGATTTTGTCTATGCTATGAATGATGTGGTGCCTTCACTCTTTCAAGTGATGTGTTTTCCTCATAACAAGAATATTGTCACTATTGATCAGCTTGCATCTGATAATCACCACCCTAATTCGAATTTACTACAGAATACCCCTTAGTTTGTTCCATGTGTTCAAGCAGACTCTACCCCAGCACGAGTGAACTATGTGGCATTGAATCCTCAATGTTCATTTACTTCTGGGAAGGATCCTTTGAGCTATTATATTCCTTATTGGGACTTGGTCTCGACATTTGACAGAGTGATTTCTCTTATGGGGATTTGGGACCCCTTAATTCCCTCTTTTGATCCTTGTAGTTCTCATGATTTCTTGGAGTTTGAGTTGCCTTCACAGGAGGAAATTTTTGAAGCCATGAGTTTTAACCACCAAAGGAGTCCTTGGCTTGAGCCCTATGAAGGGCTTGTCTTGATGAACTATTATGCGTAAGTCGCAAGGCTGCGTGGTTCCCTGTACCATATTGTACATATAAGGTACACATTTTCAAGTTTTGTATTCTATAACACAAGATTTTATCTGAAGTTTATATACAGGATGTATTAAATTCTTGTATAGTATTCCTACTTATGTCTACAGAAATTGGAAGACTTCTCCTTTGGACATTTTTATGGTTGATCCGTTTTGACGCGTATTGGTTCTTGAGACTGGCATATAGGTTAGGTTTTTCACCTGCATTATGCATTTATTAGTTTCCTTTCCCATTTTGGCCTTAGGATCGACCCCACCAAGATATGATGCATAACCTTTTCATTGCTTAGAAGGGTCATGACTTGTGTGATAGAGCCTACCTTATCATGGGCACCCTAGATAGTACCTTGTTGTCACTTGGAACCCATGCTAAACTTTTTTTCTTAGGCTCAGGAGTCCTCTTTAGTCTCGCCATGACTTATGCGTTGAAGCTTCATTCTCTTCTTCGCTATTTTTCTGGCTTTATACCCTAGAGGCTCCTTTGTGTTGATTTGTACTGTTGCATTGCATGTTGACCATTTGCACCTTTTGGCCTTGAGCCGGCTTCACTTGGACTCATGTTTAAGCCACCTTTTGACCATGTCTTCTGCAAAATCAAGCTTGCAATCACTTAGCCTCTGCAACTTGACATACCCTTTTTACCATGGAAATAACATTCCTTTGAGTGTCATTAGCCAGTTTCGCCACCTTGCATTGAGCATAGGAATGTTCCCCTCCAAGGAACTAGAGCATCTGCTTTTTCGACACTCGTTCTTTCCACTGTACTATAGCATTATTTTATTCTTTTTCAGGCTTCATAAATATGAAAAATACAATATCTATCTATCTATATATATATCCCAAAAAAGAGCAGGAACGAGACATTATTTCCATATTTGATGGAAACTAAATTCATTTGTGTCGCCCTTGAGCAAAGCACTCAAAAAATAAGCCTTTCCTCCATTAGGATGTGCTTTAGTTTGACTTATGAGAGCCTTAACCTTGTTATCGAGTCAGTACTCCTTCGATTGGTTATCTCGTCCAATCACATGGAGAGTTTTCTTATGCCTCCTATATGACAAACTTATACAAAGTTATCATATGTTTCCATGTAGTCACAGTTGATTCATGCTTTTGTTCAAGGGAAGTAAACCTGAGTTAGCCTCTTTGTGGTGTCTCTTGAATCTAGTTTGAGAAGGTATCCATTGAATTCTTGTTGGCGGGTCTTGCTCTTATTGACTATGACAAATTGCTCTGAGAGAAGATCTAGAGCCGCACCTTGGCCCTATTTTCATTATTGATAAGTCACCTTGTGCTCAACATCGGTCAATATCATGGGCCTTTAATTGAGTGGTTTCCCTTGTGTTCGACATCAGATTTCATTACCACACATTGGGATTCATGTAGTGCCTTGGTCTCCATTTGACCATACTGGTGGATTCCTCGCCTCTGTGTCAGCTTTCCTTATTGGTTGGTTTAGAGGGTTTCTATCATGCACTATCTACATCTCATGTATGCTGAAAACGTGCTTCGGTTGGATTAATACATCTTTATTCGTCTGATTCCTTCCACATTATTGGCCTATGGGTTACACTCGTGCTAGATTGATGAAGGATGCCTTAATGCCTTCCTTCTAGCAGATATTTTCCCATCGACTTCAGCTCATTGCTCTGGGAAGGATATCTAGAGTCCATTTGGTAGTACCTTAGGGTTTGCAGTCATCAATGGCAGACTCCTTTTCTATCGACAGTGGGAAAACATCAGTCTCCTGATTGATATGTTCTTCCAAGTGTTCTTCTACAGCTCATTTATTTGCACTTGTTAGATTGTATTGGGTACCTTGGCTCTCATCATCATTACGTTGAGTAGTCTCATGTTTGTTAACGGTATACATCAATGACCGTTAATCAAATGATTTCTCACATGGCTGACTTCAGATCATGTATTCCCATTGTGTAGAAATGTACCACAACAGTCGGTGAAGACCTCGGGTTTGCATCAACATTTCTTGGTTCACTTGTCAGTTGCTCTTGTTTCTGCTAGTTGACACCATCCACCTTATATGTTGCAGTTCCTTACAGTGACATCCTATATGTTGGCACCCGAGTTTCATTGTAGTACCATTTATTCCACCATTTGACTTGGTACTTTTTGGATCATCTTTATGACTTCAGTGATCAGCTTCATACTTCAACATCATTGATCAGTTCTTTATATGTGATATTTAGACATGTACTTACTTGGATATGATCGGATGATCCATTATGTATTTTCAGTTCCTTTATACTTGTATGCATATTGGATTCACTTTTGTACTTGACATGCGGGCACGCTTTACTATCTCTAAGCATGGGTATGCCCACCTTAGACAACAATTTCTTTCTGATCTCTTTCATTGGCTTGGTAGGCTGAATTCTGGTGAACTCCTCCTTGGTATCAGTATGATTCCTTCTATACACTCTTGGTAGATTAGATGCTCTAGTTATGGCCTAGGGAAATCCTTCCTTTCCAAACTTGGTCCAAAATCTAAAAAATAATGTTTTATTTCCTATACGCTAGTTTTCCCTATGTTAAAAGCATGTAAGCGCGGGCCAACATATACCCAACCCGCTTATATGTGTTAAAACACTTAAAAATAATAAATATCCTTAATTTCGAGCAGATTTTATGGGTTTTACCTGCTACTCACCTACTAGAGCCTGTGGCCCAACTGTTTCCCAACTGAAAAAACTAATTTGGAGAAGTATAAATAAGCTTCCATGGGAAGGCCTAAGGAGAAAAGAGATGAGATATTGATATTATAGTTGATTGATCCCTGATCGAGTTTGAAGAAATCCCCGTGCCTCCTGCACTCCCCAAGTTATAGGAAACCTTTGTTTCCTCTTTTGAGATGTCCTTCATCCCTCTTATGACATTCTTGTGTGTATTTATGGAGGAAGATTGTTGAGGCCGGGACAGGACGGATCTAGAGGACGGTTCCACTTGGAGTTGGAGGAAGACTTAGGTTGTAGTTTTCCACCTTTCTTGTAGCTTACACCAATAAAGAAATGTTGTTCTGTTCCTGATGTTTATCGTGTTTATGCATTGATCCATGTTGTGATTTGCCTATAAATCTTATATTTATGTGTAATCGTTCATTTTCTTATATGATATAATGTATATATCATGAATATGCTTTCCGTTATTGTTGTTGTATATGCTTTGCTTGAATAATTTACAGGTTTCAAAGGCATCTGAAGAAGCAGAGGGTTTGAACCCTGTGGGATCTACCCAAACATAGGACCTTCGGGTAAGGACACTTCTTCCGAATTCAGTAGTTAAAGCATTTAGATTGTTTTTTTGTGCATTTATTACTATTGTGTGCCCTTCGCTTTATTGGGGTTTTCAACCCAAGACCCTAGGGTGTTCCCACCTACAACACTACACTGATTTCTTAGCCAAATTGGATTTTGGAAGAAGCATGGTGATAAGAATTCATAGGTGAACACCTATGAAGGCATGAAAATCCTTGTTGACATATTTTTGATGATTAGAATCTCTGTTATGTGATTTGGGGGCCTAAGAGCATAGTGCAATTGGTTTTCGGTATATGGGTTCAAAGAAGGTTTTTACTCGACTAGATTGATGAGCAGGTCGAATCAAACTTTGGATAGGATATGACAGGATGTTGAAAATAATACAATAATAGTAGGAGATTCAATTTAAATATTTATATTATTTGAAGAGTAGGTGGATCCAATTTGAAATATTTTGAAAAGAGATCCACAAGAAGTTGAAGAAGGAGATGGGTGCCTCAATCAATTCAGATCCTAGAGAAAATAAGAGGTTGTTGATCATCAAGGTTGGTTCCTCAGGGTTAAGCATAGTAAGTCAGAGCTTGCTCATTTTTTAGGTTGGTGCCTCATTAGCCTGCAGGCTACAATGGGTAGTTGCTTGTGTATTTTTGAGGTTGGTACCTAAATCAGGTTTTAACCTACTACAAGTAGTAGTTTGCATATGTTGAGGGTAGGCGCCTCTAGCAGGTCAATGCTTGCGAATCTATATAATTGTTGTGGAGAGTACAACACCCTCCAAAATATTTTCCCTCTATCCAAATTTCAAAGCCTTCCTTGCTTTTCTCCCTGATTGTTGCAAACACTTGGGCTTAGTCCATGAGATTTTGTCGAGTCTTTACATCCTTTTTCTTGGTCGACCATTGATCATCTTTCAGCATGTTGATTACTATGTCATGCTTGTGAGTTCTTTTTGGAAAATTTTGAGGTTTGTCTTTGTGTGTATGAGTTGTTTTTTCCCTGTGAACATCAATCATATACACACAAAAAGTTGTAAACACTTTCACGCAAGTGTCAACATGGTCATTTGAAGAGCTATCTCATGTGTTGCACTTGTCGCTCGTAACCTTGAGTTAGTCTCACTGAGCACATGTTTGTCTTGCTGGTTTGAGGTGTCTTGTCAGTGAGTCATGCTAAATGTGTGATCACAATGTCATGCATGCAAAAATTCACTTGCTTTCACATTTAGTCATTTTTCCTGAAAATTTTGTCGACCTGACAACCCTCCTTCAACCGGACCGTGATTGAGCTGCATTGTGCAGTCTCAGCTCTTAGTGACCCTGCTTTGCTGCCTAAAACTGTGTAGAGCTTGAGCCTATCCTCTAGGGCAGCCTGCATTGCGCAATCCTAGAGGCGAGCAGGCTGACTGCCTCCCGGAATTGCGTAGAATTTGTCCCCAAGTCTGATCCACTCCGCGCTCCCCGCAAGATCTCATCCAGCCTCCCTATGGTCTTCCGGAAAATCTGAATTGTACTGTCACCCAGGGCTGCACTGCTCCTCAAAACTGTAAAGAATTTGCCTAGTTTCCCGTCCTGAACTATCTGCAGAAACTATGTAGAGCTTATAAGTTTGGCCTCTTCTGCCTATCTTTGCACTATTCTTGAGAATTGTGCAGATTTCACTGGTAGGCCCCCTGTTGGCTTGCTCTGCTCTCCCTCTGAAAATTGTGCAGTTTTGATTGGCAACCTCTCTACTGCTCTGCTTTGCACTCATCTTGGAAACTGCGCATAATTGACTACCTGACATTGTCTCTTAGAAATGCCCATTCTTGACCAGCAACTCCCTATAGCTTGATCCATCACTGCTCTGGAAAACTAAAGCAATGTAAACTTTGAAAAGGGAATTATAAACTCAAAATGAGAACTCTGGTAAAAAAACCCCATAAAAGCATCAAAAACAGTGCTAAAAACGAAAAGTGTTGATGTTGGAATAACACTTTTTTTTTTCTAGGGTAAATTTTCAACATGTTTTAAAAATGGCAGTGAAAACCAATTTTTTGTGCAAAAATTGTCCAAAAACACCTTGAAAACGAAAAGTGTTGACGGTGGGATAACACTTTTCTTTTTCAAGGGTAAAATTTCAACATTTCGAAATAATGGCGTAAAATATTTTATTATGACCCCGAAAAACATTAAAATTTAAAAAAAATAATGAAAACATAAAATAAAATAAAAATTAAAACAATGAAAAAACACAAAACAAAAAAAAGTTAAAAAAAAATAACAAAACATAAATTAAAATATATACTAAAAACAAAACATAAAATAAAAATAAAAAACAAATATATAAAGAAAAGACAAAAAAAATCAATAATTAAAAAAAAAATCAATCATAAAAATGTATAAAAAAAATAAAATTAATGATAAGAATTAAAAAACTAAAACTAAAATAAAAATTATAAACAAATAAATAGTAAAACACACACACACATATATATATCTTGTAAATCATAAAAAAAAATTGGCAAAAGGAAAAAAAATAAAAAGAAAAATATGGAAAAGAAAAAAAAACATTAAAATAAACTATAAAATTAAGTAGGTAAAAATAGAAAAATTTAAAAAATATTAACAAAAAACTTAAAAAACAAAAAATTAAAATTAAAAACAAACTAGATGAAAAAAAAATAGAAAATTAACAAAAAAAAATTAAAAACTATTAAAATTAAGAATAAAATGTTGATTACTTTAAAAAACAAATATAAAAAAATATATAAAAAAGACAAAAAAAAATTATCTCATAAACCATAAAGAATTTGGAAAATATATATATATATATATATATATATAATCAAATAAGTAAAAATAGAAAAATTAAAAAGAACACTAACGAAAACTAGGAAAAAAAATTAAGAACGAACTAGATTAAAAAAAAGATAGAAACTTAAGAGAAAAAAGAAATTTAAAAACTAGTAAAATTAATATTAAAAACATTTAAAAAAACTAAAAAAAAAATAAACTCAAAATATAAAAAAAAAAAACCAAAAAAATATGAAAATGGCATAAAATATGCCTTTTCAAATTAAAAAAATAAAAATAAAAAACATTTACAGTTTATAGAGAAATATGTATTTTTTATTAAAAAAAAAAAATTTATTAAACTTACATTTTTTATTTAAAAACAAAAAAATAAAAAAATTTAAAATTAATTTTATTTTTTAAACAATTATTTATTTATTTATTTTTAAATATTTTTTTTAAACAATTTTTATTTTTATTTTTATTTTTTTAATTAATTAATTTATTTATTTTTATGTAAAAAAAATCATTAAAAAATTGAAAAAAAATTATATTTTCCTTTAAAAGAAAAAATAAAATGCTAAAAAAAATAGATTTATTTATTTGTTTATTTTTCTTATTTAAAAAAAAAATGCCGTGGCCCCTCCGCTCGCCCGTGGTGGTGCGTCCCGTCGCGCCACCATGGTCGCAGGCCCTCCACCGAGGTTCGCACCACCACGAGTAGCCGGCGAGCAGAGGGGCCACGACCTCTTTTTTTTTTAAATAAAGAAAAATTCGTTAAAATTAAATCAATTTTTTTTAATAATTTTTTTAATTTTTAATTTTAAATGTTTTAATTTTTAATAAAAAAAAATGGTTTAATTTTTATTTTATATCTTTTAATAATTTATTTATTTTTTTTAAATAAGAAAAATAATAAAATTTTTTAATCTTTAATTTTTTTGTTTTTAAAAAAAATTGTAAGCTTACTCTTTTTTTTTTTTTTTCATATCTCTTTAAAACTTTAAATGTTATTTATTTATTTATTTATTTTTAATTTGAAAAGAAATATATATTTTTAAAATTTTCATATATATATATATATATATTTTAATTTGAATATTTTTAGTTTTTTTTTAAAATGTTTTTAATATTAATTTTACTAGTTTTTTATTTTATTTTATTTTTGTTATTTTTCTATTTTTTTAATCTAGTTTGTTTTTAATTTTTCTATTTTTATTTACTTAATTTTATATATTTTTATTTATTTATTTATTTACTTATTCCAAATTCTTTTATGGTTTACAAGATATTTTTTTTTTTCTTTTAAAACATTTTTTTTGTTTTTTTTTGTCTGTTTTTATATTTGTTTTTTTTAAGTAATCTAAAAAAAGGTATGCTGCATCAACACGTTGCATTAGCACCTTTCAAACTCAGCATGAAAATCACTAACATTTAAAAACAAATATTTATATTTGATACATAAGAAAATTTAAAGTGTCAAAAATATGCTCCCAAAAAAAAGAATTGTATTCTGCATAACCACTTTTCAAAATCGGGTGACGTTTTTACTACTCCTATGAAACGAGTAATCGTATCAGTTATTTAAAGTGCCAAAAACTATGCTCTAAAAAAAATACATGTGTTCTGCATCGCCCCTTTTCAAAATCGGGTCAATTTTTTGCTATATCTATGAAACGGGTAACAGTATCAATTCCCATTTCAAAGTTTACGTTGCTCTAAGCAAAAATCTTCGCGAGTGCCTCCTGCTGCCCGTTCTGTCTTCCTTAGAGAAATTGTGCAGATCCCCAGCTAGACCCCCGGGAGACCTACCCAGTCCTCATCTAGAAAACTGTACAAAATTGCCCAGCAGTTCCCTGACACCCAACAACAAGCGAAAGGGACACATACATGAGCACCATCAAGCAAGTACCAAGACCATCGAAGACCCCGCGCACTTTGCCATGCAGAGGTGGAGACATGTTACACTGAGAGCACACCCATCACTCAGCAGCACAAAATCTCAACATGGACACCATAGTCAGCCAATACATGTCAACAATATCATGTCGAGTTGTGTCATGAGTTGTCTCAACCACATCACTACTATGGGACATAGCTTTTGTATATAATGTAATGTAATGTGAAATTCCAAGAGACGCACATATGAAGTTGAAGGGTCATGTCATTTGAAAATTCATAGGAAGTTAGACAGTCATGAGGGAAGTCGAAGAGTCACAAGGGTCAATTATCCCCCTTGGCTATATATACCCCCTCATTGTATGAGCAAAAGGACTTTTCACCTGGGCTCCTCCCACATAGCCTTGAGAGTCTGTAGTTTGTTCTTTGAGGAGTGAGGAGTGGCTCCAATGTCCCACTACTGGGGCCAATGATGTATGGTGTACATATGTGTCTTGGAACTTTTGTTTAATTTAGAAGCCTGAATCAGACCAACATGTTTTCACACATATTTTGTATCCATTTGTAAGACTATTCTTTAAACGTTTATAATGCATGTTTTCTTAACTTGTACTAAGATAGTTGAACTACTTCAGTTATTTTAGTAATTACATCATTGAAGATGTGTTGTATTGTTTATCGCTGCTATCCCATCCGTGTGGACTACTCCACCAGACATTAGACAGACCATCCTTGTGTTTTCTTGGTTTTAACAATTGTCACCCTCTTGTGGACTACTCTGATTGACGGTGTACATGTTTAATCTTGAACTTTGGCTTTCTTGACTTCTGCATCTGCTGTGGACTATTTCACTAGATTGTAGACAGACCCTTGTTGTTGTTCGCATGTGTTTCGTCTTGGGTTTGGACTATTCCCTCTCATCAAGAGACTCACTTGACTTTCCCCTTTGATAGTAAGGGAACCCAGAAACAAGGTTACCTTATGCACTCACTAGGCATACTTACCTCGCTTTCTTGAAGTTACAAGCATAACACTCTCATGTGTTGAAAAACAAGAGCTAAGGAAAATATCTAAGATAATGGAAGTCAGGCCATCGTACCAGATGGGACTCCTACACCAAATGGTGTGAGGTCTAGTTGGGACTTCATATCAAGGAGATTCCCTAAATTTCGGCAGGTTTAGCACCATCAACATTTCTGGTGCTAGAAGGAGGGTTTCCAGTAGTTTATGGTTGAATGTCCTCTCAACCCCTCATATCCATCATCTAGTTAAGGAAATAACATGAACTTCCTCTCTCCCATTATCAATTCTAAAGTTGGTTACTCCTCACCTCCCAGACCAGAACAAGAAATTTCATATCATCACCTTCACGTTGTCCGTTCCACTACCTGTCAGTTTGCCAAAACTATTGGACTGATTCCAGGAGTACACAATATTCCCTCTTGGTAGAGGAAGCAAAATACTACACCCAGGGGAGTGCTAGTCTCATCTGTTGAAGAAGTAATCCTCGCCACTCTTGAAGAGATTGAAAACGATATTGAAAAAGAAGAGGAACCTCATGTTTTCTTGGAAAGAGAAGAAGTTAACTATGTACTTTTGGGCTTAGGTTCTGGCAGAGGAGGCAGAGGTAGAGATGAACCAAAAGATTATGAGGTTGAACCGTCTGATTCAGAAGAAGAGGAGGAGTATGAAGAAGAGGACAATATGGCTAATAAAAATATGGAATGGATGACACAGGGCCCATTGGCACTCCAGGGTGTGTTGCACAAGATGCCAAGACACGCGGAGAAGTTGTTAGTGAAGTATGAACCTAACAAAGCAGTGAAGGCAGAAGACCATCTGGACATGTTCTTCCTACATCTGCAGACACTCAAGGTACAATATGGTGATGTTTCATGTAGATTGTTTCCATGTACCTTGGATGGTAGAGCAGTTGTATGGTATCATAGCCTTCTTGTCAACTACATTCAAAACTGGGGGATGTTCAAGAGAAATTTCCTTCAGAATTTTTTTGAGGACAAAACCCCCGCCCTGTTGTTAAAAGAGTTGGGTAGTCTTAAGATGGAGAAGAAAGAAAAAGTGAAATATTTTAACCAGAGTTTAACCGTATCATGAACAAGTTCACTATAGACACTAAACCTCATGACTCCATTACAGTCAACTACTACATGTCCGCACTGACGACCAACATTGTGTAGTTCGTCAAGCGAGCTATGAAACCAACACTTTTAGAAAATTTCCAAGAAGCAATTGATGTGGAGAAATATCTGCATATGATTGGAGTCATCATAGATGATGAACCAACTAAGGACTCCAAAGACAAGGGCAAGAGGTCTCAGAATTCTGTGAGTAAGGTAGAGGAAAAAGAAACAAGTGAAATTGAGACCCTTACTCGTCTCCTCATGTCCTTGACAATAGAAGTAACCTAACTTAAAAAACAGATGACCGAGAAAACAATGAGCAGTAGACCTCCCAGTTCTGCCCGGAGGAAGAATGTGGCATCAGGTAGTAGCAGTGGTCACCCAGCTAAATCTGCACAGAGCTCCAATGTTGTGTTCCAAGTGGACCAGTTTGTGTAGGATAAATTCTGCGCGATCCATGAAAAACACCATTCAAAAAAGTCTTGTGCTATGAAACCAGCTCACAAAAAGATAGAAAAGATAGATCAATGCCTTAGAATTCAGCCTCTTCGAGGGGGCAACCTCCTTTACATTACATAAATGAACAATTCTTGGATGATTCAAATGACAAAACCTCCTTTCTATATATAGGAGTCTAAGGGGTCATAGTGTAACCAAGCCGACTTAACAATAATAATATAAGGGCACAAAAATAACAATAGAGGGATTCAATGGGGCACAGTAATAAAAATATGGGGACAACAGGGGCACAACAATATTAATAAGGGATACAACTACAATATTAATGGGGGCATCACTAGTATTATAGGGACCTAAAATGCCCCTCTCCTTCAAAAAAGTGTTGTCCTCAATGCTTGAGTAGTTCTGGATGCTTCTGTATAAAATTCTCATCCTCCCATGTGGAATCTTCAGTGGATAAGTTCTTCCACTTGATGAGATACTCTAAAATGGATCGATTTCATAGTTGTCGAGTTCTTGTTTCTATGACTGCTTCCGGTTCCAATATAATTTTTTCTTCCTCGTCAAGTTCTGGCAATATTGTTTGAACTGGGAGCTTGTCGCCTATAACCTTCTTTAAACATGAAACATGGAAAACTGGGTGCACCCGAGAAACTGCAGGAAGCTCCAATTTGTATGCCATAGTACCAATATTTTGCAACACCTTGTACGGACATAATACTTTGGTGACAATTTGTTAGCCTTCTTAGCTTGATTGAGGGACATTTGTTTATATGGTTGTAGCCGTAGGAATACCCAATCACCTACATCAAAACTTATTTCACTGCGATGTTGATCTGCCTGTTCTTTCATTCTATTCTGTGCCAACACGAGGTTATCCTTTAAGAGTTGGAGAACTTTTTGTTGATGCTTGATGTGATGTTCCACTGCTTGAACCTTAGAATTTTCTCTTAAATATGATGTGATGGATGGTGGCTGATATCCATAAAGTTCCATAAATGGGGTCATTTTTGTTGTAGTATGGAAGGAAGTGTTATTCCACCATTCCGAGAGGCAACCATTTGACCCATTGTGTCTGTTTATTAGATACAAAGCAACGAATATATCCTTCCAAACATTTGTTTACTATCTCCGTTTTCCCATCATATTGAGGATGATAAGATGAGTTATGAGCTAACTGAGTACCAAGACAAGAAAATAATTCTGTCCAAAAATTTCCTATAAAAATGGGATCTCTGTCACTTACAATAATTTTTGGGTTTCATGTAGCTTTTGAATTGTTTCCATAAATGTCGTAGAAACTGTACTGGCTTTAAATGGATGTGATAATGCAAAAAAGTGTGCATACTTGGTAAGTCTGTCAACTAGCACCATGATGACACTCTTTCCCTCAGATTTGGGTAAACCTGCGATAAAATCCATTTAAACCTCCTCCCAACATTGGCTTGGAATGGATAAAGGTTGTAATAGACCTGGTGTCTTAATTGTTTCAACTTTATTTTGTTGGCATACCAAATATTCCGCCACAAACTTTTGAATATCTGATTTAAGGCCATCCCAAAAAAATTCCTTGCTAACCCTATGGCAAGTTTTTAAAAATCTTGAGTGCCCTCCTAAGGGACAAGCGTGCAATTCCAGAAGAATCTTTTGTTTGAGTTGGGAATTCTTACAAAGGTATAATCGATCTTTGTACCATAACGAATCATTTTTCCAGCTAAATGTATCAGATGTACTGGGATCTTGTTGTAACTTTCAAATAAGTTCCCACACTTCTTCATCATTCTTCCATTCCTCCCTTGCTTCGTTTATCCAATCTGGTTGGATAATAGAAATGACGCACAACAATGCTTCCACATCCTCATCCTTTCTTGAGGGTGCATCTGCCACAACATTTTGCTTCCCTATTTTGTATATGATTTCAAAGTCATAAGCCAACATCTTTGTGACCCATTTTTGTTGTTCTTCAGCGGATAATCTTTGTTCTTAAAATTATTTAAGGCTATCATGATCTGTTTTTACCTTGAAGTGTCTTCCCATTAGGTAGGGTCACCATTTCTTAAGTGCATGTAGTATTGCCAAAAATTCCTTCTCATACATAGCTTTGTGTAAATACTTTCCCTTGATTGGATGACTTTCGAAAGCAACGGGTCTTTCATCTTGCATTAAAACAGCACCAATTCCATTTCCAGAAGCATCACATTCCACAATAAAGGTTTTTGTGAAGTCTGGTGTAGCTAAGACCGGTGCTTGGCACATTGCCTCTTTAAGATTTTCGAAGGCCTTTGTTGCTTGTGGAGTCCATGAAAATGCATCTTTCTTCAACAATGTTGTTAGAGGTGCTGCTATTTTCCCATAATTCTTAACAAACTTGCGATAATACCCTGTCAACCTTAGAAATCCTTGCAAATGCTTTATGGAGGTGGGGATTTCCCATTCCTTAATGGATTTAATTTTTCTAGGGTCTACCTTAACTCCTTCATGAGATACAATATGACCCATATATTCCACTTCTTGTACTTCTAAGAAACAATTGGACCTTTTTTCATATAATTGTTTCTCCTCCAATAGGAGTAGCACCCTGTCAACATGTTCAACATGATCCTTCCAAGACTTGCTGTAGATTAGTATATCATCAAAAAATACTAACACAAATTTTCTAAGGAAGGGTTTGAAAATGGAATTCATCAAACCTTGAAATGTAGAAGGTGCATTGGTAAGGCCAAAAGGCATGACTAAAAACTCATAGTGACCCTCATGAGTTCTAAATGCTGTTTTCGGAATGTCTTGAGTCTTCATTCTGATTTTATGATATCCTGAACGAAGATCTAACTTGGTGAAGTAAATTGATCCATGCAATTCATCCAATAATTCATCAATGACAGGAATGGGAAACTTATCTTTAATAGTGATCTTGTTGAGCTCCCTATAATCCTGACACATGCGCCATGATCCATCCTTCTTGTGCACCAATACTACTGGAGCAAAGAAAGAACTTTGGCTAGGTTGAATTATACTATCCTCAAGCATTTCTGTGACCATATGTTTAATTTCACTCTTTTGGGCATAGGGATATCTGGATTTAAGACCTCTGTGGTTTATATAAACCATAGGGATATCTGTACGGCTTGATGTTTGGAAGAACACTTCCTGGAATCAAATGAATAGCATGATCATGATCACGAATAGGTGGGAGACCTTTGGGAGTCTCAAATACCTTGGAATGATTGTCCAAGACTTTTTGGATATCTGGAGCAATAGATGAATTCGATGTGGAAACATCTAGCGAACATAATTGTGCAATTACACCTCATTGTTCCTTTTCTTCTTCCTCTTCACAATCTATGTAGAATAATTTCTTCTCAGCACACTTATGACCTTTAGTGTATTTGCTATCACAACTGTAACAAAGCCATTTTTCTCTTTTTTCTTCCAAGTGTTGTGGTGTCAACCTTATAGGTTGTGGAAGGCTAGGGGAAACAACAATTCCATTTTTATAGTTGTGAGTGGTATACTTCCTGGTTGCCATAATTTTGCTTTCCATTTTCCTTGCTAACCTGAATGCCTTCTCTAATGAATCAGGTTCCCAAAGGCGAACATCATGTTAGATATTATCCTTTAAAGTCCCTATGAACACATCAATCCTATGCTCCTCTAAAATATTTTTTACCCTTATGTTCAATTTTTGGAACTGCTCAATGTGCTCCATTATTGAACCCTTTTGTTTGATACTTATCAATTGGCTAAAAAAAAGTGTTGCCTTTTGTATCCTCATAATGTGCTGTCAATTCTTCCGTAAAAATTGCCCAAGTGATAATTTGTTTACAAGAGCAAAGCCATTGATACCATACAAACTGATTTGGTTCCAAATATAAAGTTGCAATACGTACCTTTTGTGTGTTTTGCACATTATTGAGATCGAAAAATTGCTCCATCTGTAATATCCTTGTTGCGGGATCCTTGCCATCAAACTTCCTCATATCGATTTTTGGAATATGGTGGGTCTTCAATCCAACATTAGAGTCTATGGAATCATGATTAACATTTCTTTTGTTTTCATCATGAGTTTCCTTTACTACGCTTTCACCATTAGTGACCACTTCTTGTAGCAACTTATTCATATTTATCTTCAATTCTTCCATATTATCATACATGCCATCTACTTTAGCGTCCATGCCATTCATCTTAGCTTCCATGCCATTCATCTTAGCTTCTACGCCTTTCTTTAAAAAATCCATCTTAGCTTCTACACCTTTCTTTAAACCATCCATCTTAGCTTCTACATCTTTCTTTAAACCATCCATCTTAGATTCTGTTACTTTTTTTGCAAGTGACACTTGTTGCACTTGGTCTCGTAATTTTGATATATCATGTTGCATTTCTTCCTCTTCTTCATGAGTCATGCTAGAGCTTTCAGGTTGCTTACTAGGTGTTTGCATTTTCTTTCCTCGGGGCATCAATTACCGATAATAATTCTTTACTATGCCCTTTGAATTCCTTCAAACAAAATTTTCAAACCAAGCTTATGCAAAAATTTAAAAAAAAACTACACACCTTTTTTCACTTTGTAGGAGCTTGATATTGAATCTGATGTATCTCTATAATTTAGGATCATCCAAGTATGAAATTACAACTTGTAGTAGTCCTTTGCGTCCTATTTCCAATGCCACTAATCTGATCCAAATTGGATTCTCCAAGGTTGAGTTATGCACAATCTCCCAAGATGACCTGATTATAGACCTTTCCAGAAGAGCGAACTTGTATGAAGTGCCACGTGTCACTGTTTCGACCTTAGGATCTGAAAAATATATACAAGAACCTACAATCTATCCTCTTTCTTTACCTTCTTACAAAATTTCAATCCGATGCTCAGAGAGAAAGTTATGACGATTTTCCCCAGGTCACTTGTTTGGAATGTAATTCAGGAGTGTACAAAAAGATCAACTTCCTCAGATTATATCTCCGCAAATATAGCGCAAAAAGCTCTGAAATTTGGATATGAGGTTCAGTGCGATTTCGTCTCAAATTGTTTTTTTTTTCGCTTTTGAAACGTCACAGAAAAAAATTTATAGCAAAAATGCCACGATGACCTATTTGGAGCAGCGAAACCCTAGAATCCAAATCTCTGATACCAAATGTTATGAAACCAGCTCACAAAAAGATAGAAAAGATAGATCAACACCTTAGAATTCAGCCTCTTCGAGCAGGCAACCTCCTTTACATTACATAAATGAACAATTCTTGGATGATTTAAATGACAAAACCTCCTTTCTATATATAGGAGTCTAAGGGGTCACAATATAACCAAGCCGACCTAACAATAATAATATAAGGGCACAAAAATAACAATAGAGGGATTCTATGGGGCACAGTAATAACAATAGGGGGACAATAGGGGCACAAAAATACTAATAAGCGATACAACTACAATATTAATGGGAGCATCACTAGTATTATAGGGACCTAACATCCTTTCCAGAATGGAATCGAATTATGGGCACTATGGCTTCAAGGATGAATGATCATTTTAAATCCAAGGAGTAGGTTCAGCCAGAAGATGAAGATGATGAAGAGGATGCTACATCTGATGAAGCTCCAAGTTTTTGGCATGTAGTTAACATGTACCAATGTCTTAATGCTTCCCAGAAGAAAACAACCACTGAGAAGGAGACCCCAAAGCAGAACAGTCAATAAAACTTGAGAAGCCAAGGGGCTCCTACTGTGATTGAGATATCGAAAGAAAACTTCAAACAACTGCTCAGAACAGTTGAACCACCGACATCCTCAACATAGAAAACACAGGGAAAGTCCAGGAAGGTAGCTACAACGAAAGATACATCCATGAGAAACAAACTCCAAAACACTCCATTAGACAATACAAACAAAAATCTTCCTCTGGAAAACTCGGTGTGTCTTCCCACTTTGGATTAAAATATTGTTGAAGATATGAAGAAGACTTGTGCAAACATTTCTCTGTACAAGATTACAAACTCACAGGTCAACGGGATATTCTTTTGCATGCACTGGGGAAAACCTCCAAAGACAATGTTGCCTCTTCCAACAAGGGACCAAGCAAGTCTCCTAGATCACTTGCATTTTCACTCAATGCACTTTGCATGGAAGAAGAAAAATCACTCTGCCCACCATTTTTGTTATCATTCGAAATATTCAACTTCAATGTCCACAACTGTTTGGTTGAATCTGGCACACCAATCATTGCTATGCCACTCTCCATTGCTAAAGAGATCAACATGCAATGGAGCAGTATGACTACGCAGATATTCTAAATTGATCGAACATGTGTATCAGCCATTGGTGAACTCTAGGATGTGGTCATCTGGTTATGGTATAACAGATGAGTTCACCAGTGCATTAACATTGTGATCGTCAACATCTCAGAAGCATATGGCTTATTGCACAGCAGAGAATAGTCTAGTAAGTTGCAAGGATATTTTTCTACAGGCTGGTCTCACTTATGACTTCTGTACCAGGGGAGAAACAACTAGATTTGGGTGTTGTCAGAGAGATACATGAGACACAATGTTACTCCCTTGAATGGTCAGAATGAACCATTGGATTTCACATAACTTCTGTTTGACAATTTATTTCTGGAAACGCAACTGGGGTGTTATCTTGAAAAACCAAGCCCCACCCCACTAGATACAGAGTTGGGTCTCCTTCCTTGCCCAACTGGTGGAAATGAAACTTGTACAGTACTTTATAACATTAGTTGCAATAGTGTTAGCAATACTAGCACGGCAAGCGATCCTTGTACATATGACTTATGGACCTTATATTTCGATGGATCCAAAACACAAGATGGCTCTGGAGTTGGGTCTTTTTGGATTGACTCAAGGAAAAGGAAACACTTAGTCTGAAGCCACTTGGATTTCGAGAACATGAACAATATCGTCGAATATGAAGCACTCATCTTGGGTTTACAGAAAACCCTCAGCCTCAATGTTACCATGTTGAAAGTGGTAGGTGATTCAAACATTGTGGTACGACAGGTATGTAACACCATACACTGTGTCTCACCTCATCTTAAGAGTTACCAACAAGAGGTATGGCGACGTATCTCTAACCTCCAATATTTTAATATCATCTCTATACCAAGAATGCACAATGCAACTACATATTCTCTAACAAATGCAACTACTAGGATGACACCTCTTAGGGATAGATTTACTGTTGAAATTTTGTATAAGCCATTTATCCCTAACAAAATCACTAATTTGCGTGTTTTTGATGATGATGAATAGATAGTGCATTTCATGGACAACACTGACATCTTCAAGGATGCAACGATAAATGAAGATGTGCACGAGCAGTCTCTGTAAGGCACAATTGATGACACTAAAGGAAACCTCATCCCCAAGGGTGTGGTTTCACTTGATAAGCTATATGACTTGCAGAACCACTTCAAAGGGCACATGAACACTAAAACCCACAGTTCCACATTGATGCATGAACATATTAACTTGGGAACAGAAAGAGATACGAAGTACATGAATCTTGGTACGTGTTGTACATCGGAAGAGTGGTAAGCCATTTTCCACCTATTCTGACAGTACCATGATGTATTCACGTGGAAATACGATGACTTGAAAAAATATGACACACGAATAATCCAACACATCATTCCAATCAGAGAAGGGGTCAAGCCATTTCATCAGAAGCTTAGAAAATTCCATCCGTCACATGAACCCCTCATACATAAATAATTGAATAAGGTGTTGGATGTGATGCCATTATGATGCATGTGTTGTCCTTGATGGCAACTCACTTGTAATAGAAAAGATATATGATGGAACATAAATATCAGAGGTGACTGAATAGAGATGAATCTATAGGTCAGATAGAGGTGACAAAATTATGGAACAGAGATGACAACCTATTTGATGAATGGACTACTTGATGAAGGTATAAACAAGATGTGACAGAATGCATGGTAGTTGTGTTTACAAATGTGACAAAATGCAGGGTAGTTCAGAGGAATAAGTTCAGAAATGATAAAGTGATGACAATTCACATTGTAACAAGACAATTCAGAGGTAACAGAGTAATGGTACAGAAGAACAGGATAATGGGACAAAGGATTTCATACCAGAATCAAGAAATTGAGGAAAGATAATGTTTTAAGTTGTATATGTTGTTTAACCTAGTCCAAGTCGCGTATGCATGCAGGTACACAAAATAAAAATCATGTATGCGTATGCACACAGTTTTACAGAAGGAAAAGTACAAATGGGATGGAAACTTAAGGTTAAAGAATACCAAGGGTCCATACCATGGTATTAGCCCACAATATTGAGCAAAATAATGGTTACTTGATCCCATCTATGAATACTATAGGTTCTAAATGTTTTTTTGGTGCTTGGTTTTGACAAAGGCTTTAAGCATATAAAGAGGAGAAGATCAATGTGATAAATGTGCAAGTGAAAGGGTTTTTCATGAATACTTATATTTGAAGTATATTTTGGTGTTGTAAGGGCTATGGTTATGATATAGATCTGAAACATCTTGTATACCCTTGGATATAATGTTGGATCAGGATCATGAGACCTGAAATGACTTATCGTTGTATGATCTGATAATGGATAGGCTATATCTAAGTGCTAAAGCATGTTTTATCCTTTATGTGTTATGATCAGGGTATATCTGAAGTCTTGAAAATCAAGGAAGTTATAAGCCATTATTTGCAGATCTATATGTAGGTTCACCTCGGTGAACATGCGTATACATGGGGATTCGACACTTCCAAGTAGCATATGCAGAGGAAGGGCTTGTTGTTCATAAATGAATGATCTATCTGATCTGTGTTGTTGTTTTATTATTGTTTTTCAATGATGTCTTCATTAGATCTGAAGTAAAACTGATTGTATAAGGAGATTGAGTCTGGCTGACTGATTAATTAAGTAAGAAGGGTGATCTTTGCTGCTATCTATTTAAAACTCTGTAATATGATAGTAGACCTTCAGAATGTCTTTGGTTAATACAATTTTTGGTTCAGAAGTTGTATAATTCAGTATCTTTAGAGGTATATGTAATTTGGATTATAGAAAGTGGCGCATACATGCAGGTTTTCCTCATTGAAGTAGCATATACATTCTAACATATGATATTTGAGGTTATAGTTTGTTTTGGTTGTTGATGCAGTGTTCTGAGTTCAGTAATGTGTATTGGTTACAATGATCTGACTGTTCCAGTTGATTGGTTGAGTGTCGGTTGATTGGGTTTTGAGTGAATGGTTGATTCAGTTGTATCAGAAATTGATGATTGTCTGATTCAGTTGTGTCATAGGTTTCAATGATTGTTTTGATTCAGTAGTGTCAAAAGTTTCAATGATTGGTTGATTCAGAAAGTGATGATTAGGTTTCAGTGATTGATTTATAAATTATAGTGTTACAGTTTTATTTTTTATATTGAGCTTAAGTGTTGATAATGGTTCCAGTATGAAAATTTGATGAAACCTGACCTACATATTATGTTGATGTGTAACAGGAGCATCCAGTCTGAAAATTTATGAAACGTGGTCCCTGGAGAAAGAGTGAAGGTGTAGCCTTCTGTAGGGCGATGCCTACGTACTGGTAAACATATCAACCAGTACAAGAGCTAGGGGGTTGGAGCTCCATTCCAGTAGCAGCTGGAGAACGAGTTAAGGTGGTAGCCTTATGTAGGTCGGCGCCTACATACTGGTAAACATATCAACTAGTACAAGAGATAGGGGGTTGTAGCTCCCTTCCAGTAGAAGCTCAAGAACAAGTGAAGGTTGTAGCCTTCTGCAGGTGGGTGCCTGTGTACTGGTATGAGTCTGCACCAGTAAAATATTGTAAACAATTTTTCCTTTATATTTAAAGAAAGGCAGAGATGAAAACAATAGGTGGTTTTCTCCCGCATTGGGTTTCCACCTTAGATCCTGGTGTTCATGTGTGTTGCTTGTATGTGATGGTTTATCTTGTTATTACAACACATGGTTACTATTTATCTAGTGTTTAATAAAGTACTAATGCAATGGATGAAGACAAACATATGATGGATTAACTGAATCATAAGTTCTCTCGATATACACTAATTGTCTTAAGAACAGCCGCGTACACACGCAAGTTCCATTCAATAAATTCATGTATAGAAATATGAATATGAAATGTAAAAAGTTATTGATTTGTAAATATTGATTGATCTCCCCCCTCTTAGTATTTTTCCCAACAATTAGTATCAGAGCAGGTCCTTTGGCAGAAGCTTGATCACCTGAAGGAGATCAGTTGTAAGAATGGGAAAGAAGCAAAAGAAGAAAACACCTCAGAAGAAGAAGACATCTCAAAGGAACAATGACAACATGAGAGACAACTGGCTATTAGTTGGAAGCAATTATTCAGATTCAGAATCACCTCAGATTGAAGATGAACAAGAAAAAGAATTACCAGGTACTAATTTTTGGTCCTCTGGTGATACATTTCTCTATTCATGCAATGTTAAATATAATGAATGTGACAGTGAAACAACTGAATTTTATCTTATGGGTGAAAGTGAAAGAAATCTAATAGAGATCGAAGTTAAAAGGCTCATATATACAATTAGATATCAACAAGGTCAATTTGACAAAAGGGAGTGTACCTACAAAGAAGAGGTTACTAGGTTAAAAAATCAGTTGGAGGAAGGAAACAAAATAAGGAAGCAATTCAAGGAAAAGGAAGATCAATGTCAAAGGCTGCAAGATGAAGTAACATTATTGATAAATTAAGTAAATGAAAAGGTACAACAACCAAGGAACTTATAGAAAGAACCAGTTACTATGAAGTTCTTGAAGCTGAGGTTGTCTCTCTAAAATAAGATCTTGAAAATTCAAAAAGGAAGAATGAAGAACTAAGTCAACCATTTGAAGAACAAGAGAATTAGGTTCTCAAATTAAGACAACAAGTGGAATAAGGAAGAAAAGTTGGAGAAATAATGAAGAAGCAGTATCTGGAAAAGGAAGAACAACATCAGGTTGAGGTAAATATCCTAAAAGATAAATTAGAAGAAAAGGATAAACTTTTACTATTTCAAGATAGTACTAATATTTTGGATAATATTCTTAGTAGTCAAAGGTCTCCTGCCATCAAATGTGGTCTTGGTTTTCATGAAACTGTTAAAGATGAATCTAGCTCAGAAACTGAGGCAAAGAATTCTAATGCAAAAACTGAAATTCTCAACAAGGAGATAAGAGGTCAACCCCATTAACAACCAAGGAAAGAAAATCTTGAAATAAAATCATTTACTCCTATATATGAAAGCGTTAATCGATTCTTTCCTTCGATGAATAATTTTGAATGTTCTATATGTCATAATTTGGACATGTTGCAGCTAGTTGCAGAAGTAGAATGTTTCAAGCTAATAATCGTCTCACAGAAAGATCATCATCTTCCAGGTACTTTAGGGGATATTGTTTTTCTTGCAATATGTTTGGTCACAAAGCCATTGATTGCTATAGAAGGAATATGAAACATATAAGATGTTATGCTTATAACAAGTTTGGGCATATATCAAAAGAATGTAGGAACAAGTCTATGGATCGCTGCAGACAATATGGTAAGCAAACAAATAAGAACATTTATATCAGAAAATCTGAAAAAGATGAATCCACCAAGAATCAATAAAAGGAATATCAGATAAGATTTGATCTTGCTCTCTGCTCATTCGAAGACGAAGATGATAGTGGATGTGCTCATCACATGACTGGAGGCAAGAGAAAAATGGAGTATTTGATGAAGAACCATCATGGTAATGATATTCTTGGAACTGATGTTTCAACAAAAGTTCTAGGACCAGGTACTTTCAAAACAGAGTCAGGAGGAACTGAAAGTATGAAATTTCAGTGTTCTAATTTTCATACGCAGATATTATGAAGACAAGTAGTGTATATATGCGATTTCAAAACTTCATAGTCACGTATATGTTGGTTTGATGAAGAAGCAATGGGATAGACTCAGAAAAAAGGTCTGATATGGCTCAGACAATTATCAACTCCTTTTCTATTTTAATGGTTGATGATTATAGTCTGTGGATGTTATTTAGAAGTAATTTTACCCTCATAATTTGTTGATGACTTGATGTATAACTGGTTGATGATGATGCCTTCATGATTCTTATTGATATATGTAATAATCGGATGTGACAGTGAACAGTTGGCATAGGTTCTGGGGGAGAATATGTTATGCTTCTAATAATGCATTGTTGGCATTATGTTTAGAAGTTTTTGGTACATAATGATTCTTATCAATGGTGAGGATCTATGTTGTGGAAGTGTTTAAATGATGCACCATGTTGTAGTCATGAATTGCATATGATGAAATCATAGATGATACTTTGCTTGAGCCACTTAGTTGTTTTGATGCTTCTAATTAGATTTGTGGATGATTCCTTTTGATGATGCATATAGTTATTTTGCTTACATGGTGATCATCATAAGTTCAAGGAGAAGAAAAAATCTTGATTATTTGATGATGTTAAGTGTCACTCATTTTTGTGATGTTGCTTCCATCATGCCTTCAAATTTGCATAAATTTCATAGGGTGCAGTTATGAATGAGGATTCCTATAGTTCTTGGATTGCACATGGTATATTGGTTGAGGATTGTTGATCTTGATGGCATTAAGAAAGCTTTACAAATGACTGTGAGCTCGTGATTTTCTTTTATCATTGATGAGAAGCTAGATACATATTATGCTGGATACATGGATGATTACTTAAATTGCATATTGGTAAATAATTGTTGGTTGGCCAAGAGAATGGTGTTATTGCAGGTTTCATGAAGACATAGCTATTTGATGACATGGCTATTTGAAGACATGGCTTAATTAGCCACATAATGATGATGACTTCTTACTTTATGATGATAGGTTTGATGCTCACATATGTTGATTATCATGGTTGACGCTTATAAGATGTGTGATGTTAGAAAACCCCCTAGTGATGATACATGGCTGATATATTGAGGGTTCTTGTGGAAAGACCATGCATTTCTTTCTATGATGATGATGTTATGGTCATGGATGATGACTATGGTGGTTTCACATATATATGATATGATGTGAATGGTTTTGTATTATTGCTTGGAGATATGACATATACTTAGTTGATTCATGGAAGGCTATGTTAAGGATTTTTCTACTAAGGAAATGGAGCAAGTTAATCTTGATAAGATCAAGAGGATGAGTCAATATCTATATGCATACTTTTTCACAGGTTGATGATATTAAAGTTACATTATCTTATCTTGCAAATTGATGATGGACATATACAAGTTCTTACTCTTGATGCTGCTGACATATGTTTATGGTGCATATCATATATGGTGTATGATAGTTGCTGACAATTATCATGATCTTGCGTAGGTATTTGGTCTTTGTTATAAATTTCATGTATATCACTTGATGTAAAGGTCATGAAAAGACCTATGATGCAATAATTGTCATATTCATTCATTTATGGACTTTTGAGATCATGTCAAACATGTAATCCCACTTGGTTGGGTGGATGAGTAAAATATGTATCCCCACTTGGTTAGGAGATTGATGTATGTATGAGTCATTGGTGATAGGAAGGTCATACTCACATAGTTGAGTTATAGAGTCATGTTATTCTTTTGAAAAATATTTCTGCAGACTTTGCATGTGCTTAGGGGGAGCATGGACAATATAGTGCATCTTAGCATGTACTAAGGGGGAGTTTGACTAGAGAATTCTGCATGTGCCTAGGGGGAGCATGATCAGTGTTCATATTCAGTAGTTTAGATATGGAAGTCTTCATTTAACATTGGTTATCCATTTGCCCTTGATGTCAAAGGGGGAGAGTAGCTTGGTGTTTGGGGAGTAGCTTGATGTTTGGTGCTTGTCTTGATGTTATTTACAGGTTGTGGTGACCAAACACCAAAGTGGTTACTATCAAGTCCAAAGGGGGAGATTGTTGGCATTATGATGCATGCGTTGTCCTTGATGGAAACTCACTTGTAAGAGAACAAGTATATGATGGAACAAAGATATCATAGGTGATAGAACAAAGATGAATCTACAGGTCAGATCAGAGGTGACATAATGATGGAACAGAGATATCAGAGGTGACAGAACAAAGATGAATCTACAGGGTAGATCAAAGGTGAAAAAACAAAGATGAATCTACAGGTTAGATCAAAGGTGACAAAATGATGGAACAAATATGGCAACCTATTTGATGAATGGACTACTTGATAAATGTATAAACATGATGTGATAGAATGCATGAAAATTGTGTTTACAGATGTGACAAAATGCAGGGCAATTCAGAGGAATCAGTTCAGAAAAGATAAATTGACAACAAATCACATTGTAGTAGGACAATTCAGAGGTAACAGAGTAACGACATAGAAGAACATGATGATGGGACAAAGGATTGTAGATCAGAATCAAGAAATTGAGGAAAGAGAATGTTTTAAGTTGTATACGATGTTTAACCTAGTCCAAGTCACATATACATGTAGGTACACAAAATAAAAGGCGTGTATACGTATGCACATAGTTTTACAAAAGGAAAAGCGTGTATGGGATGGAAAATTAAGGTTAAAAAATACCAAGGGTCCATACCATGGTATTATCCCACAATATTGAGCGGAATAACAATTACTTGATTCTGTCTAAGAATACCATACGTTCTAAGTGTTTTTTTGGTGCTTGGTATTGACAAAGTCTCTAAGTATATAAAGAGGAGAAGATCAAAGTGCTAAATGTGCAAGTGAAAGGGTTTTTCATGAATACTTCTATCTGAAGTATATTTTTGTATTGTAAGGGCTATGGTTATGATATAGATATGAAACATCTTGTGCACCCTTGGATATAATGTTGGATCAGGATCATGAGACCTGAAATGACTTATCATTGTATGATTTGATAATGGCTAGGCTAGATCTGAGTGCTAACGCATGTTTTATCCTTTATATGCTATGATCAGTGTATATCTGAAGTCTTGAAAACCTACGAAGTTATAAGTCATTATTTGTGGATCTATACACAAGTTCGCCTCGGTGAAGGCACGTATACACGCGATTCGAAACTTCCAAGTAGCGTATGTAGAGGAAGGGCTTATTGTTCAGAAATGACTGATCTATCTGATTAGTGCTGTTGTTTTAATGTTGTTTTTCAATGATGTCTTCATTAGATCTGAAATAAAATTGATTGTATAAGGAGATTGAGTTTGGCTGACTGATTGATTGCATAAGAAGGGTGATATTTGCTGCTATCAGTTTCTGAGAACTTTGTAATATGATAGTAGATCTTCATAATGTCATTGGTTAATACAGTTTTTGGTTCATAAGTTTTATAATTCAGTATCATTAAAGGTATACATGGTTTGGATTATAGAAAGTGGCATCTACACGCAGGTTTTCCTCATTGAAGTAGCGTATACATTATGACATATGATATTTGAGGTTGCAATTGGTTTTGGTTGTTGATGCAATGTTCTAAGTTTAGTTATGTGTACTGGTTATAGTGATCTGATTGTTCCAGTTGATTGGTTGAGTGTCGTTTGATTGGGTTTTGAGTGAATGGTTGAATTAGTTGTATCAGAAATTGATGATTGGGTGATTCAGTTGTGTCATAGGTTTCAATGATTATTTGATTCATTTTTGTCAAAGTTTCAATGATTGGTTGATTTAGAAAGTGATGATGGGGTTTCAGTTATGTCAGAGATTGATGACTAGGTTTCAATGATTGATTGATGAATGACAATGTTACAGTGATGAGTTACAGTTTGATTTTTTATATTGAGCTTAAGTGTCGATAATGGGTCTAGTATGAGAATTTTATGAAACATGGCCTACATATTGTGTTGATGTGTACCAGGAGTATCCAGTTTGAAAATTTATGAAATGTGTTCCCTGGAGAAAGAGTGAAGGTGGTAGCCTTCTATATGTCTGTGCCTAAGCACTGGTAAACATATTAGCCATTACAAGAGCTAGGGGGTTGGAGCTCCCTTCCAGTAGAAGATGGAGAATGAGTGAAGGTGGTAACCTTCTGTAGACCAGCGCCTACATACTGGTAAACATATCAGCCAATACAAGAGCTAAGGGGTTGTAGCCCCCTTCCAGTAGAAGCTGGAGAATGAGTGAAGGTTGTAGCCTTTTGCAAGTGGGTGCATGCATACTAGTATGAGTCTTTGCTAGTACAAGATTGTAAACAACCTTTTCTTTATATTAAAAGGAAGACAAAGACAATAACGGTAGGTGGTTTTCTCCCGCATTGGGTTTCCACCTTAAATCCTGGTGTTCATGTGTCTTGCTTGTGTGTGATGGTTTATCTTGTTATTACAGCATATGGTTACTGTTTATCTAATGTTTAATAAAGTACTAATGCACTAGCTGAAGAAAAACATATGATGGATTAACTGAATCATAAGTTCTCTGGATATACAATAATTGTCTTAAGAATAGTTGCGTACCCACGCAGGTTCCATTTGTAGAAGTTTTGAATAGTTTAACACATATTCAACAGAGATTATCCTGATCATCTAGTATTGCAGAATACATACACAATACATAAGCTCCTCTACGTTGATCATCAATATAGCAGCATCAATAACAATAAAACATCAAGAGCATTCACACATTAACACAGTATGTAACCCGGGGAAAGCATCTCACTAAAAACCCCAACTATCTGTATATTAATGATTGAGACCATGTAACATTACAAAGTACAATGCTTATCACAAGCAATCCAGTACCAACTCCACCTATTACACACAATACAGCTCAGATCTGATCTCCAAATCTATTCCACTACTTGCCTGCCTCCACTGCTCAATACCTGCTCAAGAACTGATGAGAATGGCTTACCAAACTCGTATTTCACCTCAAAATAATCACTCAAACTTTGTTGGACGTGAGAAAAGGCTACAATACTGGGAAAATACGTGAGCAAACTCATTGGCATACTCAATCCCTTGATTGTGCAAGATCTGGTGCACAACTATAGTCACAACTGATAGCAATCTGATTCTCTACCACCTGTCCCTGTTGAACTGAACATGCACTGACATGCAACTGAGTTAACTGATGTATTCATTAGTTGCATCATGAGTTAATAATTAGTTTAACAACTCATCATTAGTCTATTTGCGGTTATACTAATTACAACTAGTTTAACCAAGTCAAATTGAACACAACTCCATCAACTCCACAATCAACTCCACCAAACTCAACTGATTGAGTTCTAACTGAAGTCATGCATGCAACAACTCAACTGACTCATAAGAAAAGCGTATTTCCTTCTGACAGCTGCATGTGCCACCTCTGTAGCTCAAACTGAATTGCTCCAAGAGAATAAGATCAAGTTTATAGTCCAAATATTATTATGAGACAATAATATTTGACTTTTCTATTTTTGACAACCAGTCTAAAAATAGACTTTGATCACTCACACTTTGATAAAAAATAGAAGTCCATCTAAATTTTCCAACTTGACCAATCATCCATAAACAACAACCTGCAATCCATAGACATGATCCATATGTCTAAAAATAGACATAGTGTAAAAATAGACTTGCGCCAAAAATAGCCTGCGGGCCCACTTAGTGAAGGCGACTCTTTTCACTAAGCTCCATCATCTTGTTGCAATCTCAACACTCCCTCTCGACAAGATATGGATTATCAGCAACCCCTATCCTGCCTCGGTGGTACTCGAATTTGCTCCTGGTGAGAGCCTTCGTCAGAATATCAGCATCCCGATCCTCCGTTGGAATGTATGAAAGTAACATGATCCTCCGCTGCACACAATCTCTGATATGATGGTACCTGATGTCAATATGTTTAGATCTATCATGAAATACAGGATTAGCCAAGAGTTTAATGCAACTCTGGTTATCAGAGTAAATCACAGTAGGATCCAAATGAGAACCGAACAAACCAACCAGGATCTTCCTCATCCATATAGCCTCGCATGCAGCCAAACTTGATGCCATATACTCGGCCTCCGCTGAACTGAGTGCCACGGATCTCTTCTTCCTGTTGTACCAAGAAACTGCTGTCGATCCGATACTGAAGACCCCTCCTGATGTGCTCTTTCTGTCCGTTGGGCTCCCTGCCCAATCTGCATCCGTGAAGCCACATAGCTTCACCTCATCCTCCTGTCTGTACCACAAACCATATACCGATGTGCCTCTCAAGTAGCGCAATACATGCTTGCCCGCCTTCCAGAAGAGCTTGGTAGACTTAACCATAGCTTGTGAAAGCTGGTTAACTGCATAGCATATATCAGGTCATGTATTGACCAAATACATCAGCGACCCCACCAACTGTCGATAAACAGTGGTATCCACTTCTTCTCCCGAAGTGGCATCCTACTTCCTCCAACCTCCAGAAGAGGAGTATCAACAGGCTTGCAGCCATGCATGTTGAACTTCTCCAGTATCTCCCGAGCATAATTTCCCTGAGAAACATACAGTCCACCATTGTGCTGCCATATTTCCAATCCTAGGAAATAGTGAAGGAGGCCCAAGTCCTTCATCTCAAACTCTGTAGCAAGATCCTTCTTGCATGATAGTATCAACAGCTCATCACCCGTTAGAATCAAATCATCAACATACAGTACAATGATAAGCAACTTACCCTCCACCACAATCTGGTATAGGTTAGGATCCACCTCGCTCTTGGAGAATCCAAGTCCTGTGAAATAGTTGTCTATCCGTGTGTACCAAGCACGTGGTGCTTGCTTCAACCCATAAAACGCTCTCTTGAGCCTGCACACATGCGACTCGCTGCTGAAGACATCAAAGCCTTCGGGCTGCTCAATGTACACCTCCTCCTCAATGACTCCATTGAGGAACGTAGTCTTCACATCCATCTGATGAATGTGCCATCCCATCTGCGCTGAGAGAGTAAGAATCGTCCGTATGGAAGAATACCTTGAGACAGGTGCAAAGGTCTCCTCATAATCAATCCCCTCAATCTGTGAAAAGCCTCGGGCAACAAATCTTGCCTTGTACTTCTCCACACTCCCGTTAGCTGCCTGCTTAACTTTGTAGATCCATCTCGAACCCACCACTGATTTCCCTTCCGGTCTAGGAACAATCTCCCATGCACTGTTTCTGACAATAGAATCATACTCTTCCACCATGGCGTCTACCCATGCGGGATCCTCCACAACTTCCTCGAAAGAGGATGGCTAAGTCACAACACACTTGCTCATCAGAGCCATGTATCCAGTGTAACGATCAGGTGACTGTCTCTGCCCGCGTTGGGCTGTAGGTGGTCCTACAACTTTCTCTGCATCTTGAGCCAGTCGCTCAGCTTCTGTCAAGCGCTTTCGCCCTCTGATGGTTGGCGCTGCATGAGTGGTCTCTTCCACTCCATGAACCTCATCCTGTGGTTGATCCACGTCCCGAAGCTCATCCTTAGGAACTAATAGCTCCTCATCTGCATGCAAGTGTAGCTCCCTCTCAAGCAAACACTTCATGGCTTTCTCCTCCTGAAATTTTATATCCCGTCGCACAACAGTTTTACCACTGTCTGGAAAATACACACGATAGTTGTGGGGCGTATCAGTGTACCCCACAAATATCCCAACCTCTGCAGTCCGCTCCAACTTCTTCCTGGCATCCTTCGTCACATGCATGTAAACTTTAGCACCAAAAATCCTCAAATGAGAAAGATCAGGCTTCTTACCGGAATAAGCCTCCTCGGGTGTACTCATGCCAAGTATCCTATGAGGACAACAGTTCTGCACATAAACTGTTGTATTGCATGCTTCCACACACAAGTGAAGGGGTAGGCCCTGATCATGCAACATTGCCCGTGCAGCACCCACAATCGTTCTGTTCTTCCGCTCAGCTACCTGTTCTACTGTGGGTTATGGGGAGCTATGAGCTCTCTACGAATCCCTTCTGCCTTGCAGAAATCCTTGAACTCGTCTGAGATGTATTCACCACCATTATCGCTCCTAAGAGCCTTCACCTTCTTCCCCGAATCCTTCTCGACCAGTGCTTTGAATTCATAGAACTTTGAATATGCCTCGCTCTTCTTCTGCATGAAGAAGATCCAGCACTTACGAGAGAAATCATCAACAAAAATCACATAATACCTGTGTTTTGCTGTCGAAGCAAATGAGAAAGGTCCACACACGTCTGTGTGAATTCTCTCAAGGATCGTCGTGGCGCGACTATCCTTCTCGTGAAAGGTGGCTTTCACAAACTTCCCCAAAGTACACCCCTTGCACTGATCTGACTGCGCAAGTGTGCCTTTAGGAAGCCCTGTAGTGATCTGCTGCAGTATCTTCAGGGCTCCATGGTGAAGGTGACTCAATCTCCTGTGCCACAACTCGTCATCATCCCGGCTCACCAATCTTTCTGCCTTGCCTGCCATTGCTGCGCATCCATCTACATGCAACTGATAAAGGTTCCTCACTCGAACCCCTATCTTCCGAGTCTCACCAGTTGTCTTGCTGCGCAGGAAAGCCTTTCCCTCGCTGAAAACAACATCATACCCCTTGTCTTCTAACATCGCCACTGAGATAAGGTTCTTCTTCAATCCTGGAACATGCATGACTTCCTTCAATACGAAGGGTTTACCAGACTCCCTCTCAAAGGAAATGGTACCGATACCGGTCGCACTGTATCTACCATCATCTCCCATCTCGATGTGCACTCCAAGATCTTTGTCCTCCAGATCAGAGAAAAAATCTCTATCTCCCATCATGTGAAAAGACGCACCACTGTCCAAGAACCACACCGATCCCATCACACTTGAAACCAAGCATGCGATCAATGAAAAATCAAGCTCAAACTGAGAAGCTAAGGCCTCTCCCCCTGCAGATCCAACAGCTTGCTTGTTCTTCTTCTTCTGCAGATAATTTGTGGCATAGTGTCCGTGCTGGTGACAGTGAAAACACTTCACCTTGGACATATCCTGCTTCTTGCCTTTCGCACCAGACTAAGAAGCTTTCTTTCTCTTCCCTTTCTTTGCTTTGGCAGCCAAAGCACAATTCTCTTCATCAGCTCCCTTTGACGAAGATCCGTCCCCGGTACTCCGCCTGATCTCCTCCTGCACAAGATCTGACCATAGTCTTTCCCATCCTGGCAATTTCTCCCCACCATTGACAGAGTCCTGATAGGAATGCCAACTCTTCGGAAGACCAAGGAGAGCGAAGCTCACCAAGTCCTCATCATCGACAGTAACCCCCACACTTCCCAGCTCATCTCGACACTGAGTGAACTTCGTGAGATACTTGGGAATACTGTCACCCTTCTCGCATTTGATGTTTCTGAGTTTATCTTTGAGCGCCAGCTTCCTCTAATCGCTCTTGCTTTGGAATAATTCTGTTAATGATTTCCACATCAAATATGGAGTAGCCTTTCCATGGAGGCTGGACAAAATGTGATCCTTCACGCCCTCCAACAGAATCCTTCGACATTTTGCGGTCTTCTTTTGCCAAGCATCAGCTTGAGTAGCACCAGTAGGCTTTGGGATATCCGTATCTATGAACTCCTTCAGCCCGTTATCATCCAATACTGCCTCCATCCTGTCCTTCCATGCAATATAGTTTGAGCTGTCCTCAAGAGCATACTCCAATCGCAATCCGTTGAAAGACATTGTTGCGTTGTCACCAAGAAAACACTGCTGCAAATTCGAATTCCACTAGCAACCAACTCAACCGCCTCGGATCTAAGATTTGTGAGAACACAATATTTCTCATACAAAGATTGATTGTATGGGCATTCACCGGATATCTCACCTTCCAAAGGAAGGATGAATCCAGAGGCTACCTGGCCCGATTACAGACTTTGCCTGAAGAAATAGAATGTAAACACTTCCTGAATAGTAGATCTGATGATCAACAACTCTGATACCATGTAGAAATTTTGAATAATTTAACACATATTCAATAGAGATTATCCTGATCATGTACTATTGCGGAATACATACACAATACATAAGCTCCTCTATGTTGATCATCAATATAGCAGCATCAATAACAATAAAACATCAAGAGCATTCACACATTAACACAGTATGTAACCCGGGGAAAGCATCTCGCTAAAAACCCCAACTATCTGTATATTAATGATTGAGACCATGTAACATTACAAAGTACAATGCTTATCACAACCAATCTAGTACCAGCTCCACCTGTTACACACAATACAGCTCAGATCTGATCTCCAAATCTATTCCACTGCTTGCCTGCCTCCACTGCTCAATACCTGCTCAAGAACTGATGAGAATGGCTTACCAAACTCGTATTTCACCTCAAAATAATCACTCACACTTTTTTGGACGTGAGAAAAGGCTACAATACTGGGAAAATACGTGAGCAAACTCATTGGCATACTCAATCCCTTGATTGTGCAAGATCTGGTGCACAACTATAGTCACAACTGATAGCAATCTGATTCTCTACCACCTGTCCCTGTTGAACTGAACATGCACTGACATGCAACTGAGTTAAATGATGTATTCATTAGTTGAATCATGAGTTAATAATTAGTTTAACAACTCATCATTAGTCTATTTGCAGTTAGACTAATTACAACTAGTTTAACCAAGTCAAACTGAACACAACTCCATCAACTCCACAATCAACTCCACCAAACTCAACTGATTGAGTTCTAACTGAAGTCATGCATGCAACAACTCAACTGACTCATAAGAAAAGCGTATTTCCTTCTGACAGCTGCATGTGCCACCTCTGTAGCTCAAACTGAAGTGCTCCAAGAGAATAAGATCAAGTTTATAGTCCAAATATTATTATGAGACAATAATATTTGACTTTTCTATTTTTGACAACCAGTCTAAAAATAGACTTTGATCACTCACACTTTGATCAAAAATAGAAGTCCATCTATTTTTTCCAACTTGACCAATCATCCATAAACAACAACCTGCAATCCATAGACATGATCCATATGTCTAAAAATAGACATAGTCTAAAAATAGGCTTGCGCCAAAAATAGCCTGCGGGCCCACTTAATGAAGGCGACTCTTTTCACTAAGCTCCATCATCTTGTTGCAATCACAACACCATTCAGTAAAGTTGCGTATAGAAATGTGAATATGAAATGTAAAAATTTATCTATTTGTAAATATTGATTCACCCCCCCCCCTCAGTATTTTACCCAACAGGATGCTCAGATCATTTACAAGGTTCATCATTCTACTTGGGTTTCAAACTTAGTTCTTGTAAGGAAGAGGTCTGGGGAAAGCCGCATGTGCATAGATTTCCGAAATCTGAATCGGGCCTCAGAAAAAGGAAATTACGTTGTGCCGTCTATGGAGCACATCTTGCAGACAATATCTAGAGCAGAAATGTTTTCTCTCCTAGATAGTTTTCCTGGATATAACCAGGTTCTAGTAGCAGAACCTGGTAGACCTAAAACTACATTTCGTACCAAGTGGGGTGCATTATCTTACCAAAAAATCCCATTTGGGCTGGTAAACGCAGGCGTGACCTTTTAGCACGCTATGGAAATCACCTTCCATGGGCTCATCGGAAAAAGCATGGTGGTTTAGCTTAATGATGTGATAATCTTTTTCCAGAAAATGGTCAGACCACCTATGCCATCTTAAGAAGATCTTTGAGCGATGTCGAAATTATGAGATATCCTTGAATCCCAAGAAGAGCATATTTGTAGTGTCTAATGGGAAACTCCTTGGTCATATCATCGCCAAGAGTGGGATCAAGGTTGATCCAGACTGAGTTCGGACTATCACGCAGATTCATCACCCAGTCAACAAGAAAGCTATTGAGTCCTTCTTGGGAAAGACCAACTTCCTCCGGAAGTTCATATTAGATTATGCACATATTGTTAAACCTATCCAAGACATGATCAAGAAGGATGTATTTTACAGCTGGGGGAAGAAGGAAAAGGGCACGTTCGCTTGTATCAAGTAGGAAATAGCAGAATCACATGTGTTATACAACCTAGATTTCAGCAAAGATTTATTGCTTTATACTTCCGCTTCCGACAATTCACTTGTTGCAATGCTCACACAGAAGGATGAGTTGAACATAGAACAACCCATTTCCTTCATTAGTGTGAGCATGCAAGGACCTGAGCTCAACTATCCTGCCATGGATAAACAAGCATACACTGTATACAAGGCAGTGAAACATTTCAGACCCTACCCACTGAAAAATCATTGCATAGTCTTTGTGCCACACCTAGCAGTCAGATCACTTCTTGTTCAACAAGAGTTGGGTGGAAGATGTACGAACTGGATGAAATGAATACACGAGTATTATCTTGATATCAATCCAGTTCACACTATCAAGGGTCACAGTATCTGCAGACTTGTAGTAAAATATGTACACACGCTAAAGGAAGAAGAAGAGCTCGTTGGTTGGGAGCAAGAAATCGACATGTACAATCTAGAGTGAGCACCACCCACTCTGCATGGAAACTCTTGGTACGAAGAAGTGTGCAGTAACTTGAGCACGGCACCATGCCATCTCATTGTTCCATGCGGCAGAGGAGGGCACTTCAACTCAAAGCCTTACCTTACCAGTTGGTGCATGGAGTGATTTACAAAAAGCACAACAATGGAATTTTCCTCAAGTGCCTGGAGGCACATGATTTAGAGAGAGTGTTACGTGATCTGCATGACAGACCAGCCAAAGGTCACTTCATTCATAACAAAACTATGCATAAAGTCATGAGAGTTGGTTTCTAGTGGCCCACATTATTTAAGGATGCACACGCTTATGCCCACAAGTGATCGTTATGTCAACGATGTGACGACAGAACACAAAGGTCATCAGCCCCGCTGTAGCATGTTACAGTAGATGAACCATTCCAACAATGGGGCTTAGACATCATTGGGTAAATATTCCCACATTCATCAAAGCAACATTGCTACATCTTGAGTGCTACATATTACTTCACGTGGTGGATAGAAACAATTCCTCTCAAACAAGTGAACGACCAGGAAGTCATTAGCTTCCTTCAAAAGAGCATCATTTCTAGGTTTGGCATTCCTGTATCACTTGTTTTTGATAATGCAACTTACTTATATTCATTGAAACTTTATGATTTTGCATTGAAATATGGTATTGTGCTTGAACATTCAGCTAACTACTACCTATAGGGAAATGGTCTTACCAAATCCACAAACAAGAATCTCATTCGCATCATTAAAAAACCATTTAATCTAAGCAGGGAAATTGGAATTGTGCTTTGGTGAATGAACTTTGGGCTGACCGAGTTACACCTAAGCCCTCTCTGAACACATCTCCATACTTCCTTGTATATGGAAAAGAAGCCACATACTTCCTTATATACGGAAAAGAAGCCATCCTCCACCAAATATCTACTTTCCTTCTCTCCAATTTTCCCAAGAATCTCGAGGCAAGCCGTGTCTATTGGTTCAGCGTAGGATGAACACATTACTCAAGTTACATGAAGAATAGATGAAAGAAAAAGAAAAAATTTCACTCCACCAAAACCGTATCAAGAGATGGTTCGATCGAAAGTTTGCAGGGAATGCCAACTTTGATGTGCGTGACTTAGTCTTGAAGTGGGATAAACCCCACAAAGACGAAGGTAAACATACAAAGTTCCAGTCCCTATGGATTGGTCCATACATGGTTCACAATTTTTTTTCCAACACACGTATCGCTTACAATCACTTGATGGGAGGATTTACAACCTTCCTATCAATGGCCAAGATTTAAAATGTTATTTTCAGTGATCTAGAGTTGCGCCCCCACTATGTACCTAGCATGATCATTGTTATTTTGTTTCACTACTTTGTTGTTTTTACTTCGTTTTTCTTTGCATTGTTTTTATGTCTTGTCATTTGCGTTTTGTAAATAAGTGTTGTCCTATATTGTGTTCTGGCTTTTGAATAAGTATGTGGCTAAAGTTAAAGAGTCTTGTGACACTGCAACACTTGGCCAGTCTTGTGTTCGTCTTCTCTATGCTTGGTTGTAACTTTTGGCTGATGAAGCATTGACGAAAAATATGATCCGTCTGTAAGGGAAGCTCTGGTCAAACCATGAACCTGTGTCCAAACTGGGAAACCCCATGCCTGTACTCAGTCTTCTGCTCTATGTGTTTAAGATTATCTAACTAGTAGAAACAGAGAAGGGGAAAAATCTAAATAAGCAAACCTAAATCAGAGGTCTTACATGCTTCTCTGAAGGAAAAACCTCTTTTTCTATCAATAATTTAAGATCCCTCTTGTACCCCAAAAATAAATAAGTGCCTATCCACAGTCCTCTTTCAAAAAAATACAAGGGCGAAAGAAGAGAAAGGCTTCCTACGCAGAGAGGTGAAGCAGGTAACTCCATCGAGGTACTGCCCAAGCTCATTGGAAGTGGAGTAATACTTGTGTTCCTACACGAATCTGTCGGGGTATGTTCTAGGCCTGTTGATAGCGGAGATACACCAGAGATGAATACTTATACTCTAAAAATATTAAGCTCGCGAACCAAACTACCCTTCCTGATTTTGAAACACTGTAATCTAGCTGAAAATTTTGTTATGTTTGACTGAGTTGGTACAAGGTGAACCATGGTTTTCCATGGGGTAAGTGGGGAAGCCAAAGTAACCTACGTAACAAATCAATACTCCCTGAAAGACCAAGGCCCTGTGTTGTAAATAAATTGAAATAGAGAAGTTGGTATTCAATGAGTGTGTCACCAAGTGTTGTAGTGGCTGCAACGCCCCCCAAATTTTTTGGCCTGCATCCAAATTTTAGAGCCTTCCTTGGTTTTCTCCCTGATGTTTACAAACACTCGAGCTCAGTCCATGAGCTCTTGCCAAGTTTTTATAGCCTTTTTTCCTGGTCGAAAACCGATCGTCCTTCGACATTTTGATTGCTATGTTATGCTTATGAGTTTATTCTGGAAATTTTGGAGCTTTGCCTTTATGTGTATGAGTTGTTTTTGCTCCGTGAACATCAGTTGTATGCACACACAAAATTTTAAACATTATCATGCAAGTGTCATTACGGTCGTTTGAAGAGCTATCTCATGTGTCACACTTGTCACTGGTGACGTTTAGTCAGTCTCACTGAGTAAATGTTTTTCTTGTTGGTTGGAGGTCTCTTGTCATTGAGTCGTGCTAAGTGCATGATCACAATGTCATGTATGCACAAGTTCATTTTCTTTCACACTTAGTCATTTTTCCTGAAAAATATATCGACCGAATAACCCTCCTTCAACCAAAACTATACTGATTTGCATTGCGCAGTCTTAGCTTTGAGTGACTGTACTCTATTGCCATGAACTATGCATAGCTTGAGGTTTTCCTCCTAGGTAGCCTGCACTACGCAATCTTGGGGGTGAGCAGGATGAATGCCTCCCAGAACTGCACATAAGTTGTCCCCAAGTCCAATCCACTCTACGCTTCCCGCAAGATCTTATTTAGCCTCCCTCTGGTCTTCTGGAAAATATGAACTACATTGCCACTTGGGCCTGCATTTCTCCCTAAAACTATGTAGAAGTTTCCTATCTTCTTGCCCTACACTATCTACAGAAACTGCGCAGAGATTGTAAGTCATGCCTTTACTACCTGTTGCTATACTATTCCTGAGAATTGCACAGATTTGACTGTAGGCACCCTATTGGCTTGCTTTGCTCTCCCTCTGAAAATTGCGCAATTTTGACTGGAAACCTCTCTGTTGCCCCACTCTGCACTCATCCCAAAAACCACGCAGAACTGACTATCTGACACTATCTCTCAGAAATGCACAGTCCTAACTAGCAGCTCTCCATAGCCCAATCCAACCCTACTATGGAAAAATGTGTAATAATCTCTGCTAGTGCCTCCTGCTGCCCACTTTGTCTTCCTCACAGAAACTGTGCAAATTCCTAGCTGGACCCCTGGGTGACTTGCCTAGTCCTACTTTGGAAAACTGTGCAGAATTTCCCAACAGTTCCCCAACACCTTGCTTTATCTTCCTCCCAAAAAATGTGCAATTCCACCTCCCAGCTGGGTTCTACCTCGCAACTGTCATTGTTGTCCTAGATTGCGCAAATCTACCTCCCAATGACATCTACATAGTTTTTCCCGATAGTGCTCCAGAGCCTCGCATCCTGGCCTCAGTTGTGCTATGCGCAGTTTTAGTGCCTTTTCCTCTCTCTCAGTCCCCTGCACCTGAAACAGAAAACAATGCATCATGTTAGACTAAGAGATTTCTAGATTTGATGTTGTCTCGTCATGCGTGATTGCAGAAATAGGTACATTGATGAACATGGCGCAATGATGAACGAGATGAAGAAGGAGCACATGCTAGAAGACTTTCTCGCAGTTCAACAGACACACGAAGCACATTCAGAAGCAAGCGAAAGGGACACATACATGAGCACTATCAAGAAAAGACGAAGACCATTGAAGACCCCACACTCTTTGCCATGCGAAGGTGGAGACATGTTACATCGAGAGCACACCCATCACTCAGTAGCACAACAGCTCAACATGGACACCACAGTTAGCCAGTACATGTAAGCAATATCATGTTGAGTTGTGTCATAAGTTGTTGCAACCACATCACTACTATGGGCCATACTTATTGTAATCAAATGTAATGTAATGTGAAAGTCTAAGAGACACACATATGAAGTTGAAGAGTCAAGTTAGTTGAAAAGTCATAGGAAGTCAAACAGTCATGAGGGAGTTCGTAGAGTCACAAGGGTCAGTTATACCCCTTGGATATATATACCCCCTCATTGTATGATCAAAGGACTTTTCACCTTGGCTCCTCCCACATAGCCTTGACAATCTGTAGTTTGTTCTTTGAGGAGCGAGGAGTGGCTCCAATGTCCCACTACTGGGGCTAGTGATGTATGGTGTACATATGTGTCTTGGAACTTTTGTTTAATTCAGAAGCCTGACTCAGGCCAACACGTTTTCACACATATTTTGTATCCATTTGTAAGACTATCCTTTAAACGTTTATAATGCATGTTTCTTAACCTATACTAAGATAGTTGAACTACTTCGGTTATTTTAGTAATTACATTGTTGAAGATGTGTTGTATTGTTTATCACCACTGTCCCATCTATGTGGACTACTCCATTAGACATTAGACAGGCCATCCTTGTGTTTTCTTGGTTTTAACGATCGTCACCCTCGTGTGGACTACTTTGATGGACGGTGTACGTGTTTAACCTTGAAATTTGGTTTTCATGACTGCTGCATCCCCCGTGGAGTATTTCACTAGATTGTAGACAAACCCTTGTTGTTGTTCAAGTGTGTTTCGTCTTGGGTTGGGACTATTACCTCTCATCAAGAGGCTCACTTGAATTTCTCATTTGATAGTAAGAGAACTCAGACACAAGGTTACATTACACACTCACCAGGCATACTTACCTTGCTTTCTTGAAGTTACAAGCATAACACTCTCATGTGCTAAACAATAAGAGCTAAGGAATATCTCTAAGATAATGGAAACTGGGCCATCGTACTGGATGGGACTCCTACACCAAATGGTGCGAGGTCTATTTGGGACTTCATACTAGCGAGATCCCTTGAATGTTGGCAGGTCTAGCACCGTCAACAATAATGAATTGAAGAAGAAGAATAAGTAAAAGAATTTGTGGTTTTCTCCCATACAAGTTTCCAAGTAAAAGCTTGTGTCTCCTTATATTAATGTGATGGCTTCTTGATGTGTTGTTGATATGTTATGCACTATTATATTTATTGATATATTGCTAATAATTTATGATTCAGTGTTACATAATTGTTTATGGATAAAAGCTTTGAAATGGTAAAATTGTTGCCACACTAATTCACCCCCGCCCCGCCCCCATTAGTGTGATCTTTGGTCCAAGACACTGAATGTGTTGACATCTATAAGAATATTCATGAGTGGGAAAGGTAAATGGGAAGGTATAAAAGTTGAATAAGCTTTGAAATTTTGTATAGGATATTTAGAGGTAAGTATCATCATTCTTTACCACCATTTTTTGTTATGGGTAATTTGGATGGATATGAATGATGCAATTTTAAGGGTATAAAGGTTTAACCTATTCATATATTTCTTACAGTACAATATGCATATTTTATTGTATATCTTATCATGGGCTTGTGACTGTCATCAACAAACATAGATCTATAGGGATAAAATGCTCAAGGTGTCAATGTTTTCATTTGGTGGAGTACCCTACAATTTTTGCTATTCGTTGCCAAATTCATTTTTTTTTTTTGTGGTTTTTATTATTATTTAAGAATGTATAAAGAAAAAATGATTAAACCCTCATACTAAGAGTGAATAAAATAGTTATAATTGAAACAAAATTTCACATGAATTAAAATCATGAATATTTAGTAACTATTAACCCATACATCATCTCAAAACATAATAGTTTCACAAGTTAATTGTAAACATCCTAATCCTACTCCCATTTCAATACCAAATTATGAAATATTATGATAATGAGAACATCAACAAGGAAAGAGTTCACTGACATACTTTCATAACAAACTATATAATTCATACATGAGATAAAGGATCGCATCCATGAATGAAGACCAAGTCTTTTTGTGAATTTCAATTGCTAACAATGCCCCCAATCCTTTTAGAAGATAGATTTCTTGCAAAAAATGGGAATCCCTTTCCCTTATTACAAATATATTCTTATTAAATATAAGATGACACTTTCCCTTCTGATTCACTTGGGGAGTTACTCTTGAAGTAGCAAACATTTTGTGAGTACATACATGGATATTTGAATTTTATTCAGTATCTATTTTGGTATAATGGAAATAATGGAAGTAGGGAAGTTTAATATTACATTAAAAAAAGAAAAAAAGTATTAATAAAAAAATTTGTGACAAAGGAAAACATTTCCATAAAAACTACTTTAAGAATTATAAATCAATTTGTCATTATTAACATAGAGAAACAATGGTTGTGAGCAGCTTATTCCCAATTGTTTGAATGAACAAGATAAACAAACAAATAATGGAAAACTAAAGTCTAGAAGGGATAGAGAAAGAAAATGTAATGCTTTTCATCATTAAATATTTAAGTAAGTAAACCAATATACATATACTCAAGCATTGAATTCAAATTGTTGTAGTTATTGCGAGAGTTGATGAAGGGAACTAAGCATTTGAAACATTATCATTGATTAAGGTGATGTATACCTGCATCACTAAAAAAATGCACTGCTAGCTTAGATGGTTGCATATCCTTTAGCAAAAAGAAACCTATGTTTTAGCTTAAATAACATGTATTTACTCCTTTCAAAAAACTTGATATACTTCTCTTATGCTAGTGAAACCATAGTTGGATTTGTAAGAAAATAAACATAGAATATTCTTGATGTGTAGATACCCATAATTAATAGTTTGTGAAGTGTATATTTTTATATCATGCCATGAAAGAAATATGACTTCATTTTAAACCATATTATGTGTTTTTATCTAGCGTGGGATGGCTGCAACAAAAATTGCTCAGTGTTGTCTTCTAACATGATAAATATCTTCTTTCAATAATTGTTCATACCTCAAAGGAACAATATTCAAGTTGATGTTTCGGTACAATATCTATTGGATATCATATATGGGTTATTTAAATTCAACTAGGCAACCATTTAAGAAAGAAAAATTCTATAGAAATTATGAATGGTGTTTTTACAAAACCATGCACAAAGCATTATGTAGAGGGCGGTGTTCGAAAAACAATATTTCAAAATTTGAGGTTTTGATGATGCAAGATGATAGATTATTACCCATTGACATCTATAAAGAAAAATGGAAAATTATATACTTTTGATTATGAGCTCCATCATTATAGCCAAATAGTTTTCTGTAAAATAACCTTATCAAATCCCATAAACAAATGCCCATCAGAAGTGTTGTTTACGTTGGTTGTATCGTCTCTATGATTTCCTTGCACATACTCATCCAAGTATCTCCTATAGTCATTATTTGATGTTGGTTGGTTTACTCAAATACTTGGATTTTTTTTAGATGTTTGGAGCTTTTTTAGGTTGTCCAACGATTTTGGACCCCAAATTTCCAAAGTAGGACCCACCATTGAAATAGGCCCTCCAAGCCAATTCCTCCAAATTTTCCACCTAGAAAGTACCAAGATAGGTGAATAATTATATAATGATCCATTCCAGATCATATGTCCTCAATTAGTTAGGATTTTTTTCCAAAAAATACTTTATCCAATGGCATGAGGAAAATTTTCCTCTATCTTCTTCCTAGAGTACCATTTTTCCTTACTTGAAAATTATCCTTTCAACTCAATTTTTTGAAGGTCATGATGCCTTCGTCTGTTAGTTCTATACTTCTTCTATAAAATTATATCTTCTTCCAATTACTCCTAAGATTCTAGTGCTATTTCCTCTAGGTAATACCTACTCCTTATTTTCCTAATCTGGCATGGAAGGCTCATTGAGTCTCAAATTATCCACATTCACTGCTCAATAAATGCTCATATATGGGGGTAGATTGAGTCTATAAAAAATATTACCCACCTTTTACAATATGTAAAAAGGATCATATTTTAGTATTTTAAACACAATCTCAATATATTTGTGTAAAAAAATACTAGTTTAGCTACTAGAAAACAAGAGAGAAAAGAGATAAAAATTGCTTAGAAAATTGACTAAGTAACCAATAAGATGATATGAAAATATGATATACTATTATTGTTATTGTTTAACATGAATAAAATATGCAAACTCTCTAGGAGGAAGAATCTATTTAAATTAGGTTGGGATTCCATTATGCATGCACTCATATAACTGGATTAGTTTCCTAGAATTAGCTAGAAATCCAAAATTGGAGTGGGAGAACTTTAAATTACAAAAATATATAATAAAGAGAGTAAACTAGAATTCATTGGACTTATAAATCACATATAAATTATGTATTAACTCTCACATGCAATTAGTACCCATGCAAACTCCAAAAATGGAACTAAAAGTCAACATAAAAGCCAGTATGTGAGTGGATAAGGTAGTTTCCCAAAATAAGACAAATAATTCATATTAGATACCTTATTGATGAAATAATGGAGATTAAATTTCCATTTAATATCCCATTCAATTCCCAATCACTACCACAGGTCATGCTAGGTGGCACCCCCTGCTAAAAATTAACTTACTAAAATTAGAAAATGCTAAAAATAGGAGATGGTCCCAAATGGTAGAGGATGTCTAGTAGTGAAAGAAAAGTAGTCATATGTGCCATGAATAATGTATGGAAGATGGTAAAATGATGGCATGGGTGTATGTTCTAATGAGGTCCTAATGAACTACTGAGTTAAATGTACCCCAACACCCACCTCCCCCCCCCCCACACCAAAACCACAACTAGGGAGTATCCTGGTTCCTAAGTCTCAAAAAAATTCAGCCATGTTAGATAATCATGTACAACATAAATAAAATAAAAATTAGTGCAAGGATGAAAATCCTAGTAGGAACAACCCCCACCCATAAATAAGAGTGATAATTTCAAAAATTTAAATCATTGAGTAGTTGTGTCCTTCACTCCTAAGAGCTCGGAAAAAGCTATGCATTCTGTTGAGTGAAACTATGGTGATGATGTCTGCATTCTACTCAGAAGAAGGGTAATCCTACATATCAATGAATATTGTATGAACCTTCTATTTAATGCAGTGCATGTGAACCTCAATGTGATCGGTCAATTGTCTTTAAACTAGGTCTCGATAAAAATTGAGTGTACTCTAGCTATCACAACATATCATTATAGGAAGCTAAACATGCACACCAATATTTGCCAAAACATGTTGCAACTAAATGGCCTGAGTAACAATGTTCACTTCACCCCTATACTCTACCTTTAGTGATGAAAGGTAGTAGCTACTTTCTTCTTGCTTAACCAAGATATGGGACCATAACCAAGGTAGACAACATATCCTAATGTGGACTTGTGATATATGCTATCACTAGTGCAATTCGAGAATGAATAACCAATAATATCCAAGGAAGATCCTACTGCATAGTGTAATCCATAGCTAGTAGTGACCCTGACATATCTAAGAATCTTGTTAGTTGTTATCTAGTGTAGCTCATGTGGCTCCTGCATGTACCTAAAATCTACTCCAACTACGTGGGATACGTTTGGTATATAATGTGTAAGGTATAAAAGAATCCCAATAAACTATTTATATCTACTAGAGTCCACAAAGAACGTAGCACCACCTTTTACTAGCTTAACACCTAAAAATGAATGGAGTAGGAGCTACCATGCAACTAGTCATATGAAATCTATAAAGAATGTCACTGGCATATCTAGAATAAGTCAAATTGATCCATTATGATTTTGGCTAGTCTCAATACCAATAAAAATGATAACAATCCCACACTAGTCATGGATAACTTGTCATGTAGAGTAACATTTGATTTCTTCCCTGCCAAGCCCTCAAATGAAGTGATCCCATTTACTAATTTGTGTGGAATTATATTTTGAATTTAAGATGAATATTTAATATCTTCAACTCATATCTTAGGAGGTAACTATTTAGCATGAAGCATATAGTTCAATATCTCTTTTAGTGTTCTATTCCTCTCCATAACCCCATTTTGTTGTGTAGTGTATGAAACTATATTTTGCAACTATATTCCTAATTATAAAAAAATATATTGAACATGCTTATTTACATATTCACTCCCATTATCAATCCTAAAGCATTTAATTCTCTTCCATGTCTTATTTTCTACAAGTTGCTTGAAATTTTTGAGATGCTCAAAGACTTTTGATTTCAAATTAATAAAATAAACTCATGTATATCTTGATGAGCCATCATTGACTGTTAATACATACCTTGCCTTATATATGGGTGAGGAAAAAGTATAGCAATGTCATTATGCACTAGCTTAAGTACTAAGGAGGTTCTCCTCACCTTATCTCTCCTGAACTTCTCTTAAGGATGCTATCCAAGCATGCAACCCTGGAAAACTTCATCTACGTATTGGATATATGGAATCCCTTCAACCATTACTTATTTGGATAACTTATACAAATAATTGTAACTAAGTTGACCAATCTCTCATGCCAAAACTTGCTCTCTTCATTAGCATGTGTTTGAAGACAAAAGCCAAATTTAGCAATAAAATGAGAGAAAGTGTATAACCTAGAACGATGGTTGACCACTCTAGTAGAAAATTTAAAACCATATGACATATTGGAAATCACCACTATATTTGGAGTGAATTATATGTATTTATTGACCCTATATGGGTTCTCTAATAAATGGAAAGGGGTTTAACTTAAAGTTGAGGAGCATGAAGTACCTTTTTAAATCCTCCATGTGCCAAGTCATTTCTCCTTTCTCCACAAACCTCCACAGGCATGTCATCTCCAGAAAATATGGGTAGTATGTTACACATATCTAAGTGATAAAAATAATCTATTAAAGAATACATGTGGCATGTGGCTCCTAAATCAAGAACCCAAGTATTATGATATGAAGTGTTAGCTAGCAATGCATGACCCTTCCCTTTGTCATTATGTGGTTGGTCTCTCTTCTATTTCTTGGCATTATCTAGTATGTAATCATCCAAGTGATGTTTTTGGAGTAACTATGCCATCTAACCAATTGTTTTCTTCTTGCAAGAGCTCTCAGGATGGAAGCCACTATCACAATATGTGCACTCATTCTTCTAATTTCCCCCCCTTTTCTCTATTGGAATTTGAACCCTCATCGGTAGGATTTTCCTTCATATCTTTCATTAATCTTAATGATGAACCACATATGATGGTTCAAAACATCAACCAAATAAATATCAACGTGATGGAGCTGAAAAGAAATTCCACATAGGATTTTCCTTATCTTCCCTCTTTTTATTCGATTGCTTCTTATTCTTTTTCTTTCACTTTGTCTTCTTGCTTGAATCCTGTTTTGAAAATGCATGGGGTATGGAAGACTTAGAAGCCCCAATGAGTATGAGATTGGCCTTATCTTGTATTAAAGACTCAATAAAATCATCCAAAGATGGAATATTCCAATTTTTACCCATAGAAAGTTTAGCAGTATGGAAAGAATAACAAAGTACTCAGGTCCTAACTTAGAAAACACCAAAAGAATGAGTTATCCCTTTCCTATCCATCCTAGAAGATTTTATTAGATTCATTAATGTATTAAATTTGGAGAAGTAGTCCCGTGGAGTCTCGAATTTGGATGAATCTATTGCGATAATCTCATTCTAAAGCTGATGACACTTCAACCATTCTTTCTTTCCAAATAATTCCTTCAATTTGGTCAAAACATTTGTAGGACTTTTACACCCATCTATATGAAATAACAAATCAATGGAGATTGAAAAATATAGAATCCAATAGGCTTCATCCATTTTATTGAAGCATTTTTATTTCTCAATGGTTGATGTACACTCACTTTTTGTCCCCATTGTGATCTTATAGAATCTGTTGTTGCATAGCAACATTAAAATATTAGGTTTCTAGACAAAGTAGTTGAAAGGAGTGAGGATTACTAATTTATGATCCATTCTCTATGGGCTATGCTAACTTGTTATATATAAAATAAAATATTACTATTCTTTACATACACACTTATTCTCTGGTACCTTGTAGGATTTTAAATACAAGCTCAATATTTATGCGACAAAAATATTAGACTAGCTACTACAAACAAGATAAAATAGAGAAAAAATGCTTAGAATATTGACTAAGAAAAGAGACAATTCAAACTACATAAGAGACATGATATGAAAATTAAATACATTATTATTTCTAAACATGAATACAATATATAGAGTCTCCAGGAGGAAGAACCATTTCAAATTAGGTTGGAATTCCCTTGTGCATGCACTAACTAGAGTAATTTCCTAGAATTAGCTAGAGAGCCAAAATTGGAAGTTGGAGTCTCTAAATTATGAAAATATTTAATAAAAGAGTTAACTAGAAGTAGGTGGAGCTATAAATATATTAGAATTTATTACATAAATATCACATGCCATCAACACCCATGAAAAATAAAAGAGTTAATTGAAAGTAAGTGGAGTTAGAAATCAATTAAAACTGTCATATGTAATCAATACAAATTCAAACTCTAAAAATAGTATTGAAAATAAAATAAAAAAGTTAGTAGGTGATTGGATATGGAAATTTCCCATAGTAGGAGAGGAATTTTGTATTAGATACCTTAAGGACAAAATAATGGAGAGGAATTCACCATGTCATAGCCCAGCTAGTGGCCAATCACCACTACATGTTATCCTAGGTGGCACCCATTGCTAAAAATAGACTTTATAAAAATATAAAATGCTAAAAATAGGAGAAGATCCCAAATGATAGAAAATGTCTAGTAGTGTAATAAAAGTGGTCATATGTGCTCCTAGTGATGTATGGAAGAGGGTAAAATGATGGTATGAGTGTAGGTATCAATGAACTAACGAGTGCAATGTACCCCAACACATTTGTAGAGCCTTGGTCTTCTTATTAGGACTTTGTAGCATTTCCTTGTTCAGCTAGAACTAAATTACGTATCCCATGTTGAATTTATTTATTTATTTATTTTTATCTGTTAACTAGATGAATCCACAACCAGGCAAGTTTTGTACTTGCATTCCACGAGGTTGATTATGATTGGTACCACTATACCTCTTGGTGCCTATGTATTCCCCTTCCGTAGACATGGGTAAATCAAGGGATTTGAACCTTAAACCTCCTGGTACATAACACTTCATTTTCATGAACATCGTTAATTGAGTTTCCCTTGGGGGGCTTTAATTCTATCATAATTTTGATCGTGTTGAGCCTTGTACATTTCTTGTGATTTATTCAATGTCTCATGTACTTGCAAATGGATCTACCTAATATTTTCAACAAATTTCCCCACTTTTGGTGCTTCTCTTATGATGTTTCCCCTCACTCATCATTTTTCGTTGCCAACATCTAAGGGTGAAGGATGAAAATACCCAAGAGCAAGTTTTCAAAGGGGACTTAGTAGTAGAAATATGGACTACTTCATTATAAGAATGTTTAATATTGATTATATTTTCTTCCTAGGTCTTTGGATTCTTGCAATTGTAACTCCTTAAAATATGAACCAATTTCTTGTTAATTACTTCTATCATGGTCTAATTTAGCTAGATATGGTTAACACTTCCCCTTGATAACAAGGATGTGGCCTCCAATTTACAAACTATACTCACTCTTTCCCCACCATAAAGATGTGGTCATGACTCAACAAAATTTCCAAAATGAAACAAAATGTGGGAAAAACCCGACTTAAGATTGGACAAACACTATAGAAAAGGGACAAGGGGAATCATATTAAAAGAGATAAGCATATTTTCCTCCTTAACCAACCGAATCAATGGCTTAATCTGCTTCATTAACATCTACTATTGTTGGAGTATATGGAACTTCTTATGCTCCCCATCTATCTATGGAAGGAAAGTTATAGATCTCTTTGAACCTGGTTTCCATCTTTTGCCAAAGTGTAGTCCAAAAGGCATTGAGAAATCTAGTGTCCTTGTTTAAGATGATGCTCCTTGGTATCCCAAAGTGCACCTAAACCTATTCAAAGAACATATTACTTGCTTTTTGTCCTTTGATAGTCTTTTTACAAGGAATATGAATGCACATCTTCTTGAACTTTTCAACTACAACAAAAATAGAGTCATGTCCCTTCTTGGTTGTTTTAAAACCACCCACAAAAGACATGGAAATGCCTTCCTAGGGTCAAGTGGGTATAGGTAGGGGATGGTTTAAATGTTTATATCTATTCATGGGATTGTTAGTACAGTGAAGTATGCATACTTTAATATACCAAGCTACTTATTCTTTTATTTTTGGCCAAAACACATACCTTTTTAAGTTGGTAATTTTATTTGGAACACCTAAATGTCCTACAACCTTATAAGTGTGATACTTTTAGATAGATTGAAATCTTTCACCTTTAGGAACAAATATATTTTCTACCTTCTAGAGAAACCCATTTTGGAGATAATACTCAAATTTACCGTCACCTTCTTCTACATAAATTTGATCATGTAGGTGCGAAAACACCTCTTTAAAGTCATCATATTCTATTTATGCCTCTTTGTATGCATCATAGGTAAAAGGTTGCATGCGCATAAGAGATCCAAAATATGTAGTCTTGAATGTGGATGGAATTTGAAGCATGTATGCAAACTTATTAATGTTTCCCTTCTTATATTTGATGACTACATGAAACTATTGCAAAACCCCATCCAGTTGTAATGCCTAATTCCTTTATGCTTACTCTGGGCTTGCAAATAATACAATAGCTAGTGATCAATGTGGACAATCATTTCCTTTCTCATATTATAGTGCTTCCACTTCTTAATATATTGAATTAGGGAAAATGGAGTTCCTTATCATAAGTAGGGTGGTTTACGACTCCCCCATGAAACATATCAGAATGATAGCATAACAATTTACGCCACTACATTAACATTGATTCCATAACATATCTACTCATATGTGTCTCCAATTTGAAGGGATTTTGCAAGTTACTAGATGTAAGGATTGGTGCTTGATTGATATTTCACTTCATCTCATTGAATTATTTTTGTTGATTCTTTCCCCACTAAAAAATATTACCACTAACTATTATGGCATGGAGTGGCACAACCATCACTAAAAGGGATTCTATGAGCTTCTGAAGGTACTACATTTCCCCAACAAAGTTCCTAACTTAAATGACAATAGTAGGAACTAGCCAATTGATGATGATCTCCATCTTTGTGAGATCTAACTTTTGTTTCCCTCCACCAATAATGTACCCCAAATAACAATGATCAACAAACTCACATTTATTGAGGTTAGCCAATGGTTGATACTTTTTTAAGGTCTTTAACACCTGCATGAGATATGAGATATGTGCATTTCATGTAGTGATATAAATTAATATTTCATCCAAATGCACTATTAGAAATGAATCTAAATAGGGACACAATAAAGCATTCATCGATTTCATTTATGTAGCTGGTACATTACATAAACTAAAAGGAATAACCAACCATTTGTTGGCTTTATGGGGCCTAACCCAAGTTCAACGTTAGTTAGCCAAACAAATCCCTACATACTGGCCCTTTCAGCATCAGCCCATGGAAAGCAAACCGAAATCTCACCCGAAGCAATATGGGGGGATGTTGGAACCAAGTTTCTGCTCCCTGCGATGGTCATGATGTCTGTTTATTCCCTCTGTCCCTACTTTCGTGCAAGTCGTTAAGCCTTAGAGCATTGTTAGTCTACCCTTTATTCCACCCTTCAGTACCTCCGCGAAGGTGTACGATCGACCTTCGCGCATCCCTAAACCGTGATCCATGTACTTCCACGTAGCTATGATAACGTATTGTATAGGTTCCCAAGTTATCTTAAGTTTTTTACTTGTCTCACTAATTAATCACAGTTAGCGCTGTGTAAATCAGGGAAAATTTTAGGGGCTAATATTCTATACTTTTTCCCAAAAAAAGATTCGCTAATTTCCATTTTTTTTGTAAAAATGTTTCGCCCAAATTTTATAGACTGAAATTATTTTACCCTAAAAATTGCCAAAAAATTATATATAGACTATATAAAAATATTATAAATTTGAATATTTTTACAAAAATATCTCCAAACATTTTATAGATTTCATATTATGGACTAGTGGGAATCGCCAAGGTTTCTAAACTTTAAGATAAATTTCCATCCTTAAAATTTTCCATGGCGTAAATTGATATCCTTACTTGCATTCAATTAACCAATGCAATCCCATATATTCATGCATCACATAAACATTGTAAATTAAATCCAAAACACAATACAATTAGGTGCATTAACAAGAAATAAATACATATAATTTGTAGAATACTTCTCTTTATTGATATATTTTAGTTTAATACAGACTCTATTCACCCTGCACACACAGCTGTAGGGGTCCGCGCACTTAGCTGCGGACTTCCACCCTAGGCCTCTGCGTACTCAGTTGTAGAGCCTATACCTACGCTAAGACCCGAAACTCTTATACTGCTCTACCAAGACTCTAATGCTTCTCTCTTTGTTACTTAGAGCTTACTTACTTAGCTCCTTTTTATACAATCCCATGGTCCGTGGACCATGGGTGGATCTTTACAGCTGAATTTACACTTTACAAAATAAGGGCGGACAACCCTTTATGACTCTTGACACCTTTGCACTTCACGACCACAAAATGCAGAGGCTTTACAACTTTATTACAAAATTATCACAAAACATGGGCTTTTAGCCCCAAAACGGCTCTTGGGGGAACCTGTTCCCAACAAGCCCCCAACACAAACATGGTGACTCGCCCTCCAGTCACTCTATGGGTGTGAAGATCTTGGTGCCAACACCTCCCAGCTCATCCTGTATGAAGACAACCTCGACGGTGCATTGTGCGGCCGCCTGCTTTACTCCGTTAACCAACTGCTTTGTCACTAGTCTTGAATTGTCAGCTTGAAGCTTCTGCTGAGTCGCTTGCAGATTATCAATCTTGCCTTCAATAGAGGCCGTGAGAAAATAGGCTTCGCCCAACCAGGGATTCAAGTGTGCCTTCAGCACTGCCTCTTTGTGTTGTGTTGCATCGACCTATTCCTTCAATGTTTTGGCCTCCTGCAACTTTTCCAGTCTCTGCGTGAGAGCGATCGTGCGCATTGTACCTTTTACTTCTTCATAGTGCTCCTACAATTTTCACGCCTCTGTCTCCAGCTGTTGTACATTAGGATCCTCCTGCAGGCTCGTCAGGACCTCAAATGACTGTTCAAAAAGTCATGTGCATTCTACTACTACACTGTCTACCACCGTTATCGCCTCTATGACAGCAGTTGCATGTTGCTCCTTTACTTCTGGCAGAGTTTAAGGATGGGTCTTCAACTGTAAATCTGCAATCTGTAGGTTCAGCTCCAGCTGGCCCTTAGCCAACTCTGTGTGAGCATCGCGCACCTTGACCGGTTCTCCCTTGGGAATGGCCAACTCCGAGACCATTCGGCATGCCTCCTCCATGACCTGAACTATGCGCTTATTTCGGTTGGTTACCTCAGTCACGACGGCGAGGGAAAAGTCTCACTATAGGGCTAGTTGCACATTGTTGATGTTCTGTTCACTGATCACCTACACAGCCCACTGTTCATGGGTCCTCAGCTCCGCGATCACTCCATCATGTAGTAGGTGGAGCACCACACCAGGGAGCACTGTCAAGTTCAACCCAACTCTCTTGAGGGCATTGATAGCGAGCCTGTTAGCTTCATTTTTTGTGGTCAGTTCTCCATCCGCAAGCACTATCGCTTGGGAATCCTTCATATGCAACATCTCGACAGCTTCTGAAGTACCGATAGCGAGGCTAGTGGAAACCGTTCCAGCCTGTGATGCACAAATCTGCTGCTCATGTAGACCCATCTGGATGGCCCCCAGTAGTGGTTGTTGCTTCTGCTCAAATTACTGCAAGACCTTCGTAGTGACATCCCACACCGTGTCTCCAATGTCATTCAAATCTCCCTCTATGAGAGTGATTGGGTCCAGCGACGCCTTACTAGTCTTGGATTTCTTCCGTGGCCCCACTCTTTTTTGTTCTCTTGGATGTTTGATGCGGTACAATCACCCATCGTGCACCAAGCATAGTAACTGCTTGATGACCAATATTGTAATGGGTGTGAGATTATAGTGTGACACCCATAGTAGGTTGAGCAGACTTGCCTTGTCTACTCCCCTGAGCCACTTCTATGGTTCTAATGCAGTCATCCTGGTGGTTGTGTCAACAATGTAGCACATTGGCTACTCTTTCGCCAAGTGTGGTAACTTCTCATGGTCAGCTAAGTCCTAGTCTTCTAGTTTTAACAGAGGAACCCGCCCCAAGCACGGTCCTTCAAAGAAAATCTCATCCAGCAGCAGAGGGGTGTGAAAGGCGACCTAGCTCTCATTAATGTCCTTTGTTACCTTGGTCTTTCCCTTGTGCGGAGGGACGTACTCAGGAAACTTAGTGATAGGGTCAGAACCCTTGATTGAAACTTCCTCCACTTCCACCCCCAAATCCTCATCATCCATCAGGATGTCCTCAATTTCTTCCTCCTTCGACTCCAAATTAATGGCTTTGCCCTTTTCCTATGCAGAGGGCTTGTCCTTCTGTGGGTTTCTTCTAGGCGATGCGTGCACCGGTATCGTAACATGCTTACCCTTCTTATCCTTCGCACTCTCCTTGGTCGGGGTGGGCTTCGGTCTAGGCGTCCGTGGTGACTTGGGAACTTCAGCTAGTACCTTTGCAACCTCTGGAGCAGCTCCATTTGCCTCCCTAACAACCTCTGACGCAACCCCCTCGGTTGTCACTAATTTGGCGTCTATAGCTTCGTATACTGGGATAAAATCATGGATGAAATTGCGGTTGGATTCTGGGAGTTGATCAAACAATGGGCAGTCAAGTAATGCATCGAGGAATGTGCGGATCATGCACATCTGAGAGCTCACGAACTCAATGTTCAAAATTCTAAGTGTTTTTTCGTTGGGCCTCCACTTATAAATTTTGTCTTAAATGTCAGTTTTCCACTCCATTTGTCCGCATTCTTATCATCAAATCATGAATAGTGACTTTAACGGTCACTTTCTGGCTGACCTGCACGATTTTTCCCTGGGTAGCACAACTCACTCCGTGCTGTCGCGAGTCTTGTGACATTTCCTTGTTCTGTACAATCCTCCAATCACGTAGTTCCCCAACCCAGGCATTGTAGTTTATAGTCCCACGCCTCCTTTCAGCTGGCTGGAGCGCTAAGACTATGCTACCTACATATAGTCACTTGGGCGGATCACCGGTGTATGGCTTCAGTCGGCTGCCATTCACTTTTCCCAGGAAGGGATCTCCATTCAACCTAACTGACTGAACTCCTCCACCACCACTAATCTCCTTAATGACATAGGGCCCTAGCAAGTGCATTCTAAATTTCCCTGAAAATTTATCAAACTTGCTGTCATATAACAAAACTAGATCATTTACCTTAAAGTTGCGTAGCTTAATGTGCGAATCATGCCATGCTTTTTCGCGTTGCTTTTGGACCTGTTGGTGAAATCCAACCAGAAATCTCTCTTCGTCAAGCTCAGCAAGTTGCACAAGCCTCTCTTATAGGGCTCCGCGATCCGTCATACCTGTGAGTGCCACTATGTGCAGACTAGGCACAATGTATTCCATGGGTATCACTACTTCAACACCGTATACAAGCCTAAAGGGTGTCTATCCAGTCAACATTTTTCATGTTTTCAAATAGGCCCATAGTAATGAAGGTATGTTCAGGTCCCAATCACTTCGTTGAGCATTGAAAACCTTGGTCAGTGTGTTCTCCAGCACCTTATTGAATGCTTCCACCATTCCATTATCCTGTGGGTGATAAGGCATGCTTTTCTAGTGACATACCTGAAATTCCTCCATCAGCGCGCTGATCGTTTCGTTCAGAAAGTGTGTATGATGATCACTCATCAAAATCTTTGGACATCCAAATCACGTCAGTACATACTCAAAGAGAAACTTCACAACGGTCGCCCCTGTGCAGTCCTTCACAGGCTATGCCTCCGCCCATCGATTCAAATACTCAATCACTGTGATAATGTACCGTGCTCCCGTCTTCTTTATTTGGGGCTAAAAGGGTCCCACAAAATCTATCACCCATTTCTCAAAAGGTTGTAATGTCATTTGTGGGTTCAGAGGCAGCTCATCTCTCCGCAATGGCCTGCCATTCCTTTAACACACATCACACGCCTTGTAGTAAGCTTTTGAATCCTGACGGAGGGTTGGCCACCATAAACCTGCGCGTAGAATCTTCTGTGCAGTTGCCGTTCCTACATAATGCCCTCCTGCGGTGCCCCCATGAGCGTCTGCGAGGATACTGCTCCTTTCAAACTCCAGTACATATCGTCGTAATACTTCATCAAAGCCCATTTTGTACAGATGTCCGGCAATGACAAAAAAGTATATCAGGTGTAACACTAACTCATTTTTCTGTTGGATGGTGTAATCTTTCGGGGTAGTTCCTGTCGTTAGGAAGTGTATGATGTATTCGAATTAACCGTCCGCGATGCGCACTGCAAATAGTTGTGTGTCAGGCAATCTCTCCTCCAAATTAGTGGGTTCTTCCCCCATTTCAATGTGCGACAGATGGTTTGGTACTGCATTCATTTGTCCAGGCTTCACAATAACTTCAAAATCCTACTCCTGGAACAATAACAACCACCTACAGATTCTCCCCCCCAACACAGGTTTATTGACTAGGTATTTAAACTTAGAATGATCCGTATACATCTTAAAATGACCACCCAGCAAATTGTGTCTAAACTTTTGGAGCGCATATACCATAGCTAATCCTTCATGCTCTGTGGTGAAATAGTTCTTCTTAGCCTTGGATAACCTCCTACTTGCGAATGCTATCGGATGATCCAATTCTCCTCCGCCAGCCTGTGTCAGTACTGCTCCCAGTGTTATACATGACGCATCTACATGTACATGAAACTCCTTCTTCCAATCTGGGAAGACTAAAATCAACGTGTTGACCATTTTTCCTTTCAATACATCCAAGTTTTTTTGACAGTATTTGTTCCAACAGAACATGACATCCTTTTTCAACAACTTCTCCATAAGCGTGGTGATTTGCGCATATCCTTTGATAAATTTCTTGTAGTACCCATTATGTTCGAAGGTTGTGCGCAGCTATTTCACATTCCTCGGTGCCTCCAAGTTAAGTATCACTGTGATCTTCACTGTATCTACCATCAGTCCCTATCTACAAATCACATGACCCATCAGAGTCCCAAAGGGAACACAAAACAAAACTTCTTCATATTGAGCGCAATTTGGTACCTTCGACAAGTATCTAACATTAAGCGCAAATTGGCCACATGGAATTTTACCAACCCAAACACAGTCCAGTCATTAAAGTACACCTCCAGAAACTTATGAATGAATTCTTTGAATGCAGAAATGACTACACGTGAGAAAATTGCATGCACATTCTTCAATCCGAAAGGAATTATAGTGTACTGAAAACATCCCCATTCAGTCGCGAAGGTTGTCTTGCTTCTATCTTTAGGCGCGATTTTAATTTGATGGTACCCAAAGAACCCATCAGTGAAGGAGTACACTTCCTGGCCACCCGCATTATCCAATACCTCATTAGTGAACGTAATTAGGAAAGGATCATGTATGCAAGCGTCATTCAACTTCCTAAGATCTACCCATATCCTTATTTCTTCCTTTTGCTTCTTTTCCTATACCACCATTAGGCTTACCTAATCAGATTCTTCTACGAGCTCAATGACGCCTGCTGTGAGCATCTTGTCTAGCTATAAGTGGACATTTTCCTTATACTTCGGATTGAGACAGTAAGGTCTTTGCTTAACCGACTTCACGTCGGGTTTTAATGTGATCTTCATAATGCCTAGGTCTCCTATTAACCCCTTTAACTCCATAAACTTGATAGGGAACAAATCCTAGTATTCGAGGAGCAATTCGAGGACCTAATCTACCATCACGTCATCCCAGTAATCTCCAATCTTCGCGAATTTGGGTTCCGCCTCCATACCAATATTTACGTGTTTTGTTTTCAGTGGTGTGGTTATATCAGGATTCTTGATCTGTAGTCCCTCGACCTCGCGGTGACCCTCAGTTTCAGGGATATTAATCTTTCATGGCTCCTCGTCATCTTCTTCAACAGTCACATTATAGCATTCCAACGTGTGGCTCAGCTGAGTAGTCCAATCGGGTTGAACCAGATCCAAAGCATCCTGCTGTATCCTAAAGATCGTTGCTTTAACTTCTTGTAGCACTTTGTCAATACATTCAAACCCATCTTCAAAGCTGAACGTCATTATGAATCCTTCGCAAAAAATATCCCATTCACCTATGCCATGGCAGAGCTCTGTCTCCAAGTACCAACTCATTGGGATGACATCCAAGGTATGACAGAAGAAGTGCACCCATTCAGGTTGGGGCTTCGCTCCATAAGCCTTAGCCCATTTGGCCAAGTGTGCACGTGGATTGTCCTTCCCGTCATACTTGTCTGTCACTCATACCTTCGGCTTCCCAAAGCATGTTCTCATCATCCTCCTACACTTGTGCCAATCGTCAAAGATACCCTTGTGTGTACCCCACCATCTCACAGGTCTAGCATGCACTGCCCAGTCCAAATCCAAGAAGCACTACTTCTCTCGTACTTCCCTCTCAGATGCCTCCAAAAACACATCCACATCATTAAAACCATCGTAACTAGGTATATTTCTTACCTCTAATGACACACAGCGTAGCGACCGGGTCATCATGTTACAACTCAGTGTGGTTACTTCATGTAGCTGATTTTGCCAGTGCTCTAATTCTTTTTCATAGTCTAAGGTGAAGGAGCTCTCACAATCCCATGTAATTCGTCCATCCGTTGTTAGATTCACCCAATCTTAGTCTCGCACTGTTATTTTATATATGCAATCCAAATCGTTATCACTTTTTTAATTGTGAACTGGTTCTGTATAGCAAGCTCCTTTAGCAAAATCTAGGGGTACTATTACACAAAGCGATTTCTTTTCAAATATCATCTTTTGCTTCTTTAGGTTGATTACCACATTCATGTTAGTAGCCCAATCAATGCTAAGGAGCGCAGGGTAGGGTTTGTTGTCATCCATAATTTCTATCACTTCAAAGTCAGCCAATGCGCTTGCCCCTTCAATATCTACAGTTACTCCTTGCAGCTGTCCCATGGGGATGATATTCTACTGATTTTCCATCCTTAACTCAATCGAAGACCACTGCAGTGCGAGTCTCCCCATCCGCTCCCAAGTCTACTTTGGTAAAACGTTTGTGTCTGACCACAGATCCAGAATAACCTGATCCATCTTAATTCTCCTATCTACACAGTGATTGTCATCTCACATCCTATTCTTGCTTTATGCTTACCAATCTTCCGTACCACATGCGGTTCACCCTGAGTGTTTCTAGCGCATCTATTTATAAGTTCCTGTAACCCCTTCATAGTCCTTCTATCATGCAATAGCTTCATGTAGGTCTCTAGAAAGGTCGTAAGCATAGAAGGGTCCATTTCCTAAACAGGCTTATCTCGATTCCCTAAGGTAGAGGCCTCAACGAAGCTCTTCTTTTCTTCCATGAACGTTTTACGTGCGCGCTCCAAATCAAATTCAGCCTCCTTTGTCGGAGCTTTGTGAACCCATGTGCTGTCTTTGGGCTGTTTCCCCTTATCATCGCACGTGACAATCCCACTTTGGAGCACTATATTCACATTTGGATCCTCTTCGCGAGGTTCATACCTCATCATCTACAGGTTCTAAGACGGCCGCGGTGGTAGCACCCCTTTGTCACATATCCTTGCTATCAGTGTAGGATAGTCCTATGTCTCATGATAAAACTAAGTACAATATTTGCACAATGGATGCGTTGGATAAGTGAATTCATGGGCATAGTGTCCTGGTCCTCCATAATTGTAACAGATTAGTTGTCCCCGACCTCTGCTAGGTCCTCCTCTGCCTCGGCCTCGTTCACACCCCTGAAAGCCTGTTCACGCCATCCAAGCGCTCTGGTTAGGGGGGCGTGTTTCTACCTGAAATCTATAAGCGGGTGTTCTGTCCATCATCAATTCATAACTTCATAAGTTGCGCTCATCATGCCCTACCAACCTGCAGAAGTTGCAGAACAGTTGTTGTGGTGTTTGTACAAACTTCTGTAGCAAAAGACAATTATCAATTGTATGTTTCCTTGCTACCTGACATATAGCACACCACAACGCAGGCCCCGCGCTTGGTCCTGCTTGGGCTTCCGACCTCAAGGGCATCGGTCCTCCTCCTGTAATATAGTTTACAAAGACTGGGCAGTGGTATTTGTCATTCCCCTGACCTTTACATTTCAGGCACCATATTTCTCTGCCCGCCTCCAGTCGAACTGTTCTGTCCTGCTTCAAACTTTGCATTTCAAGGAAAATATTTTGCAACTGTGCATGGATCTGCTAAAACCCTAAATTTGGATCTTGCATCGGTGTTTCATGTAGTCTTATGGAAATATCCAAGGCCTCTTCCTAAGTCATAATCTTCTTTTGTGACAATGCAACCATTAGGTGAGGCAGGAGCGAAGCCATGAACAACTCATAGTGTTGCCATCTATTAAGTTCATATTAGCTTCGTGGATTTTACACTTCAATCTCTGATCCAATTCCCAAGGTGTTTCACCTAGTTTCATTGCGATTTCCTTGAACCCGACAATTGACCACACCTCAGATTTAGGCCTATTGAAATCATTGTTCAGCGCGGTCTGGATTTCTGCCAACCCAGCGTTTGAGTTATCATTAGAGTACTTGATATAACAAGTTAGCGTGCGATCCTGCAAAGCGATAACCAATGTTGCATTATTCATTTGATCCTTTGTGACACCGTGAGCATTCCATACAACTTTTACAATGAACCACAACTAGTCCGGGTCCTCATTTCCCAAGCCCTTAAACAAAGGCAGCTTCACTGAATTCTCCATGTTGAATTGCGGTGGAGGTGGTGGTGGTGGTGTGGGCGAAGTTACAGGTGACAGTGGTGAAGTTAGAGGTGGTGTAGGTGGAGGTGGTAGTCGTGGGAATCCCTATTTTATTAACTAAAGTGTACTTCACAAAGAAGCCTGCGCTACTCCCTCTTCGTCACCCAACGGAGGTGAAATCAGTGGGTTGTATTCAGGACCCTTTCTTCCTTCGTTCCTGTAAGTCTTTCCACTTCGCGTAGCTCTGAACATCAAGGTAGATGCATAACCCATTTTTCGCACAATAACATCTTAATCCAAGTATTTAAAGACTTCAAGTACTTACCTCGCGGACCTTTGAAAAAGCATCGCTCCGCCTCACTGTAACTAACTGAGGTATCGACCGCGAATTCAGTCACAAATCCTCCTATGATACGATCAAGCCAATGATCGACAGCGTGGGCGATCTTATCCTCAGAAGCTTCTAGTCTCTGTACTAACTCGGGGGTTGAGACAATAGGACCGTCAAGCCTCCACCTTCCTTGGCTATCTGCTAGCTTCGTGATCCAATCGTATAAATCAACTAGAAAGGAACAGAAAAAGATCTCGTGGATTTATGTATACAGGTACTTGTCCAGCCACTGTTCTTTTGTCAGCCGTGGATTTCTATTCTCCTGTGCCAAGAATTCATGGATCTTCCTATCCAACCAGTCTTCGACCTCTTTCTTAGTTGGATTCCAATGATACAACATCACACATCTCTTATGCAGATTCTAGTCCCGGCAACGAAACCATTTGTTAGCTCTGTGGGGCCTGACTTAGGTTCAACATTAGTTAGCCAAAAAAATCCCTACACTACTGGCCCTTTCGGCATCAGCCTGTGGAGTGTGGATCGAAGTCTCACCTGAAGCAGTATGGGGGGATGCTGGAACCAAGTTTCCACACCCTGAGTGTAGGAATTTACAGGGTAAGTTCCTCAGACAGAACACCAAAAGGAAACCGCTCACAACCAGATCGCAGATCAATACACCAGTATTTTGACGTGGTTAAAACCCTCAAAGAGGGAAACAGTCCACGGCCTGAGCCAACGCGGCCACTTCAGGCAATTTATTAATAAAAGAATGAAAATTTACATATGTTTCTCTCATGCACGGATTACCCTACAAATGACCCTCCATGCGCTTTAAATAGAATTCATGGACCAATCAGGTGTCAAGCCACGGATCAAGTGTCGGTAATACCGAGGAGAGAATGAACCGTCGGATCACTACATATCGTGACCGTCAGATTGTAAGTTACAAAATGTACAACGGTAAAGAAACACACTTTACCTAACTCTACACTAGACCAAGTTGTACTTAACTATTTCCTATGTGTCGGAATATCCTAACATCCCCCCTTAAGAACAACTTGGGATAGGATTGAAGGATTTACAAATATGACACAATAGGAGAAGGAAGGAGGCACTAGAGCCTATCCCCCCTTAGTGACAACTTCCTGAACTCCAACCATAGATCGAAGTTTAGTGAACTTCGCCTCTGTGAGAGCCTTTGTGAAGATGTCTGCAACTTGATCATCTGTTGAACAATATTGCACTTCAAGAACATGGTCGTGAATGAGCTTTCTGATGAAGTTCATGTGCAGTTAAATGTGTTTGCTGCGCTGATGTTGGACTGGATCTTTGCATAGCTGAATGGCACTTTGATTATCACACCAAAGTGTAGTCGGATGCTGCTGCTGAAAGCCAAACTCTGACAGGATCTGACGAAGCCACAAGGCTTCCTTACTAGCTTCTACGGCACCACGATACTCTGCTTCTGCTGATGAAAGAGAAATGGCAGCTTGTTTCTTACAAGCCCATGTAATAGGTCCTGAACCAAGAGTGAACACATAACCGGCAGTAGACTTCCGATCATCAGGGTCACCAGCCCAATCGGAATCAGTGAAACCAACCAATAGAGGAGATGCTTCGGCACTGTAATGAATCCCAAACTGAACTGTACCTCGAACATAACGAAGTATTCTTTTAGCTACTTTCCAATGACTTTCACGGGGGTTTTGCATGAACCGAGCAACAAGGCCAACAACAAAGGAAAGGTCAGGACGAGTATGAGTTAGATACAAGAGTTTTCCTACAAGTTGACGGTATAATGTAGCATCAACTTCAGGAGAAGTACAAGTGACCGAAAGTTTGACTCCAGACTGAAAGGGAGAAGGGGTTGGCTTACAGTCTTCCATGTGAAAATGACGTAGAATATCACAAGCATACTTGGACTGGGAAAGGGAAATACCCTCGTTGGATTGCAAGACTTGAAGACCGAGAAAATAGTGTAAGTGTCCTAAGTCTGTCATTTCAAATTTCCTTTTAAGGCTAGACTTCACATGGTTTATAAGGTTGGGATCACTACCAGTAAGGATAAGATCATCAACATAAAGAACAAGGATGATAAGAGAGTTGCCCACTTTCTTGGTGTAGACAATATTGTCAGAATGACACCTAGAAAAGCCAGATTCTAAAAGAAAGCTATCCATTTTGGCATACCAAGCCCGAGGAGCTTGCTTGAGACCATAAAGGGATTTCTTAAATCGACATACAAGGCTGGAGTCTGTTTGTATGAAGCCAATGGGTTGTTCCATATAGATTTCTTCATGCAAGTCCCCATGCAAGAAGGCAGATTTAACATCCATCTGATGGACTTCCCATTTGAAAGAGGCAGCAAGGGAAAGAACAAGGCGGATAGAGTTCATTTTGGCAACGGGGGAGAAGGTTTCGGTGTAGTCAATGCCTTCAACCTGTGAAAAACCTTTAGCAACAAGACGAGCTTTATGTTTATCAACTTTCCCATCTGGTCCATACTTGGTTCTGTAAACCTATTTGCATCTAACAAGTTTTCGTCCCTTTGGTAGAGGAACAAGATCCCATGTATCATTTGCCAATAATGAATGATATTCTTCATTCATAGCTGCTTCCCAATCTATATGGCCTGAAGCCTCTGCAAAGGTGTCAGGATCATAATTTACTGGAGCTTGAGCCAGTAAATAAGAGGCTCTCTCGAACTGAGAACGTGTACGTCGCTGATCTGTAGGATCACCGGCAAGATCACCTGCTGCATCTCGAGTAGCACGAACCCATTTTGGAAGCTCAGGAGCTGAAGGAGGATCCTGAGATGGTGGGGGAGGATTGTCATCCTCACTTTCATCATCTGAAGAAGAAATGTTTTCAAAAGTAGAAGAGATAGGGAGAGGTGGCACAACCGCCGGACTAGGCTCGCAGGCCGATATATTTTCATCAAATTTTACATCTCTTCTAATGATAACATTTTTGGACTTAAATGGAATAAGTCTATAGCCTTTGACATCTTCAGAATATCCAACAAAAGTACATTTTTCACTCTTAGGTTCTAAAGCTTTATGCTTTTCATCTGGAATATGGGCCCACGCTTCACTTCCAAAAACACGAAAGTGACTTACATCTGGTTTGATTGAGCTCCATGCTTCTTCTGGAGTGATATTCTTTAAAGCCTTAGTAGGAGTGCGATTTATTATGTAATTTGCACAGTTAATTGCTTCTGCCCAAAAACTAAGACCAAGTCCTTTAGATTGTAGCATACAATTAGCCATTTCCTTTAAGGTGCGATTCTTCCTTTCAGCTACACCATTTTGTTGTGGAGTATATGGAACAATATGTTGCATTTGAATTCCATTCTCAGTGCAATAGTTGATGAATGTGTTTTTAACATATTCTCCGCCATTATCAGATCTTAACTTAAGAATTTGATGTCCAGATTGTTTTTCAACAAAGGCCTTGAAGGCCAAAAAAGTGTTAAATACTTCACTCTTGAGTTTTAAGAAGTATACCCAAGTGCGTCTGGAGAAATCATCAATGAAAGTTAAGAAATACTTGCAGCCAGAGAATGACACAACTGGAAGTGGACCACATAAATCACTATGCACAAGCTGTAAAGGGGCTGAGGCGTGCCAAGAGGCACGTTTTTCAAAACTGTCCCGATGATGTTTTCCGAGTACACATCCGGAACAAACACCATCTCTGCAAGATACCATAGGAAGACCTGTCACCATATTTTCTTTACATAGATGCTGAAGGGAGCGATAGTTTAAGTGACCAAATCTCTCATGCCAAAGTTTTCTCACTTCATCGTTATGAGCAACAAATACTGAGGGAAGATTTGATGACCCAAAGTTGTGAAACTTATACAACCTTGTGGAATCATTAGCAATGCCAGTAGCCAAAATCTGTTTAGGATGTCTTAAGTCCTTGATTACAACATCATGAGGTGAAAATTCAACGATTTTACCTTCACCTGAATGAGTTATCTGATATACAGATAGAAGGTTGCAGGATAAGGTTGGAACACATAATACATCATTAAACTGACCATTGTCTAGATGAACAGTTCCAGTCCCTACAACATTAAGAGATCTATCATCACCAACATATATATTTTTGGTGTTACAATCATTTAAAGAAGAAAGTTTTTGGCCATGTGATAAGAAGCTCCAGAATCAATGAGCCACTCATGAGAATGAGAAGAAGAAGATACATTTAATGCATAGCCAGACTGAGATGCTTGACAACCACATGAAGAAAGTGCCATTCCTGAAGATGAAGTTGAAGTTGAAGATTGCCCCAAATGGATGTTATGCTTCTTCATTGCTACTTCCAAGGCTTCCATCTTCTTAAAGCATTTTGATTCTAAGTGGCCATCTCGATTACAAAAATTGCAATGTCTATCAGTCTTCTTCCCTTTGTTTTTATTTGTCTTATCATTTTGTTGAAATGATTTTTCATTTTGGGGCTGAAATTGCTTAGGAATTTACAGGGTAAGTTCCTCAGACAGAACACCAAAAGGACACCGCTCACAACCAGATCGCAGATCAATACACCAGTATTTTGACGTGGTTAAAACCCTCAAAGAGGGAAACAGTCCACGGCCTGAGCCAACGCGGCCACTTCAGGCAATTTATTAATAAAAGAATGAAAATTTACATATGTTTCTCTCATGCACGGATTACCCTACAAATGACCCTCCATGCGCTTTAAATAGAATTCATGGACCAATCGGGTGTCAAGCCACGGATCAAGTGTCAGTAATACCGAGGAGAGAATGAACCGTCGGATCACTACATATCGTGACCGTTGGATTGTAAGTTACAAAATGTACAACGGTAAAGAAACACACTTTACCTAACTCTATACCTAACTCTACACTAGACCAAGTTGTACTTAACTATTTCCTATGTGTCGGAATTTCCTAACACTGAGATGGTCATGATGTCGGTTTATTTCCTCTGTCCCTACTTTTTCGCAGGTCATTAAGCCTTAGGGCTCTATCAGTCTACCCTTTATTCTGCCCTTTAGTACCTCCACAAAGGTGTATGATCGACCTTCACGCAGCCCTAACTCGTGATCCAGCTACTTTCGCGTAGCTATGACAATGTATTGTATAGGTTCCCAAGTTATCTTAAGTGTTGTTCTTATCTTACTAATCAATCATAGTTAGTGCCGTGTAAACTAATATCCTTACTTGTGTTCAATTAACCAATGAAGTCACATATATTCGCGCATCACATAAACATTGTAAATTAAACCCAAAATGCAATATAATCAGGTGCATTAACAAGAAATAAATACACAGAATTTGCAAAATACTTCTCTTTATTGATATATTTCATTTTAATACAAACTATATCCACCCTACGCACACAACTGCAGGGGTCCGCGCACTCAGTTGCGTACTTCTACTCTAGGCCTCTGCATACTCAGCTATAAAGCCTCTACCTACGCTAAGACCCGAAACTATTAGACTTCTCTACCAAGACTCCAATGCTTCTCTCTTCGTTACTTAGAGCTTACTTACTTAGCTCCTTTTTATACAATCCCATGGTCCGTTGACCATGGGTGTATATTTACAGCCGACTTTACACTTTACAAAATAAGGGCAGATAACCCTTTATGACTCTTGACACCTTTGTGCTCCGTGACCACAAAATGTAGAGACTTTACAACTTTATTACAAAATTATCCCAAAACATGGGCTTTTAGTCCCAAAACTACTCTTGGGGGAACCTATTCCCAACACCATTTATACAAACCCTACTTTGTCTTGAAGATAATATTCTAGATTTTTTCTTCTTTAACACATACTTAGTAGTATACCAATTTGAGATCTAACTTGGTGTAGTACTTGGCATGCTACAACTAATCTAACAAATTATTGATCCTAAGTAGAAGGAATTGGTTTGAGAGTGTAATCTTGTTCAAATATTTGTAGTTGATACACATTCACCAAGTCCCATCCTTGGGTACTATTATGATAGGTGATCAATAAGGTGAGGTGCTTGGTCCAATTACTTTTTGTTCCAACAATTTCTACACTTATTTATTCACCTTGTTTTCTTTTAGAAAAGACTATCTATACAATCCAATATTTGGCAATGGGGAGTTAGGAAACAATTGTACCTCATGCTCCACTTCCCTCTTAGGATCTATCCCTTTAAGCTCTTAAGCCACTCATCTATATGCATAGAACAACTCATCCAACTAATTTTTATTCTCTTTGGTACATCTTTTCAAGGACACCTTTAATCATATATATTCCTTCCCTAGCTAATTATCTCTCAAGAAAAGCAATACATACTTCTTACTAGTATTGATCAACTTTTTAGCTTGGTTGGAACTTACCATAGAGAACTTTGAATTACCGTTTTTTCATTGATTATGTATGACTTCCCATCCTTGATTAGGAAATATTGGTTGACTCTCCACATAAGGACGACATTCCTCAGATACATCTAGGGACTACAAAAATACTACACCACACAAATCAATGGCTACTACATCTAAATTCACTTTATCAATAAAACTTGCACTTATAGTAAAATTGATCTTACATTGTTTCTTGACCTTGAGATCTACATCCTTTTTTACCCATCCCAATGGATATGGGCTAGGGGGAGGATGAACTTTTAACCCAAGATTACTGATGATATTAGCTACTATGGGGTTGCTCTATGACTTAGATTCAAATATAGAATCTATCTCAATCCTTTTCATCTAGATCTTAACATGGAAGAGTTTTGTCATCTCCTTGTCTTCCCTATGATGAAGGGTACTTAGATTCACTTCCTTCTACACTAAGGTTTAGACATTTTGCATCTAAGATGCTCTTCACTTGGCTTTTTGCATCTATGCCTAATGGGTTCTTCTTCTTGGCATCCTTCTTATGGTTTTTTTAATTCAATCTATATGTATCTTCCAACACTTATCTTTGGCATGTCCATTGAAATTTCATTGGTTGTTTGGATCCTTGCATTGATGTTTGGTAGTTGTTTTTTTCTTGTCTTTTCCTTTCTACTTTTTTTGAATCCCCTTCTTCGAAGCTATTTGGTGGTATTTACACCTATAACTACTTGGGTTCCATTTCTTATGGCTTGTATTCTCCAAGTATTATGCTTGAAAATAAGCCTCATTAATGATCATTGATTTGAATAACATCACTTACTTTCACAAATGACCATATAGACCACCTATATATATGGGTTTTGGGAAGAGATACTAACATGCTGACCATCTTCTTGAATTTGGTGGTGCACCCTTGCAAACTATGCCCTTGCCTTTGACTCAAGTGATTCCAATGGATCCACTAGTCCTCTACATACCTAGTGTTGTAGAATTGGGACTTGATGTGAGTTTTAAAATCTTCCCAATTAGTTATTGGTGGATTCCCCCAAGCCTAAGTGTCTCCATGTGGCATTCCTACCAATTACTGCATGGCACTCTAGTTTTAGTTAGGAAAATGAACTTTTCTACTCTTCATCTATATCATGGCCTCTAAAATATACTTCTAACTATTACAACCAATTATTGAACTTAATAACATCGATCTCATATTGATCTTGATATCCACTTTTTCTTCCATTTTAAATAGAGGTAGTGAAGGAGTGATACCAACGAAACTTGGTTTCCCTTTCTTGACCTCCTTTTTCATCTTTTTTTCTAGGTCTTATTATATCCTAGTTTCTAATTCAATCCAACTTCTAAGTTAAAGCCACCAACTTCCATGAAGGTTGAAACTTGTTTGCTAAAGTTGTCATGAGGAGGGCCACTTTGCAAGAGATATTAGCAACTTTCTCTTCTAGCCTTACAAATATCTCTTTCACTATATCCCAAGGGTTGTGTTGATGAGTATTAATGACTGTGATCAACAAAAGGGGTTATCCCCAAAGATAAGTTCAAATTATACCTCACATCATTTGGAATAGGCATCCCATTTGGATTCTAGCTCGATAACCATTACTAATTTTTGGATTTTATCAAATGCAACTTGCTTCGTTAGGGATGGTTTTCTAAGATAAAGAATGAAATTCTACTAATTGAATATAAAAATCATGCATTTATATATGTCTAAAAATAAATAGGAAGAAAACATAGAACCACACATCCTCCTGATGAGCCCCAAATTGGGTAACTTATTGGGCTCATTTTGCCTAATTTTCCTTGTTCAATCCTCCATTTTTCATAGATTATGCATGTTTTTAGTATGTTTATGTTATTTGAACGAATAAGGGTGGTCACTCTACCAAGGAGGCTAATACGTGGTCATTTCAGGTTTTTGGACAAATTTTGGAGCAAAACCAAGCAATTATGGCCCAAGTGACAACCAAGCTTGAGGTGAGGATTCGTAGGGAGGTTGTCTGTGGCATTAAATGGCCCTTCCTCGAAATCTCCACCCTCAACTCCGAGTTCAACAGGCCACCAAAACGAGTTCTAAAGGCAGCCAAGCAGCTTTGGGAAGAGTGACTATTTACTAGCAGTTGGAACAGCCGAGTCTCTTGAATCTAGGAGGGCTGCTAGCCCCCTCGTATTGTATAAATAAGAAGGCCTCAGCCTTCGTAGTTTACTTTTGGAACTGTTGGTATTTACACTATAATGTTGTCCTTTCTTCAGCTCGTTTTTCTTAGCTACTGCTGTACAACTTTCTTGTGATGATTATTTTTGAGTAATGGGAAGCAGCTTTACTTGGCATCAAATCTCAGTTCTTTGTAGGAGCCTGTAGCTCTTGCGTTTGGGCCCAACCCGAGTGCTAAGGCCTCCTTTATGTATTGTTATTTTTTCTTTATGTATTTGCAAAATCATTTCTGTTAAGTAGATTACATCTTGCTGATTAACTAGGTCACTGTTAATGGTTAGAAAGACTTTTGATGCTCAGATTTAGTTGATAGGTTGTTAACAGGGAAAAGCTTAAAAAAAGGGCCATCAAACATCTTTGGTTTCACCTCTCCCTCAGTGGGATCAGGAGTTGGGATCAGGGTGACCTTGCTGCCCACAGAAACATTGATTTTGCTTTGCCATGCAATCACTAGTGTTTGATCTTCATGTGTAGAAGTTTGTTACAAGTTCAGAATTTTGCTTGCTTAGTTGCATGAGTTAGTATACATGGTTTCATTGCAGTTCAAACTTCTGTTCATTCTCTTTACTGACAGCTACATCAGATTAGGTCAACGTAACTAGGTTTTTGATTTTACAAGTCTTCATCGGTTCAGTTGGAAAAATGACTTGCAGAGCACCTGTACCACTTCTCTACCTACCCATACTCCATCAAGCCCATCTGCTCCATCCCTTAGCTCAGATTCTAGCCTTACGTTTGCCATTTTCTCACATAACCCTAGTCTCTGTGCATCATTGCTTCAGTCCTCCTTGAACAAATCCAGCCATCTACATCTATCCTCAACTCCATCCACTAATCCTGGACCACCTCCAACCCTTATCCTACCTCCATACCCACTCCTTCATATTTCTCCATCCATCCATCCTCCAAAATCCCATTTCTGAACATCATGTAGGAAAATTCCAGACATCCTGTAGAAAATCACAGACATCCTGTAGAACCCCTACAGACTTCCTATAGAAGCTCACGAATGAAGTTTCTTGATAGCCAAACTCTGTGAAACTCCCTGGAAGGGTGTTAGGGACCCCTTAGGCCCTCTCTGAACCTTCCCGACCTCATCCAAGCATTTCCTCTCGCCAATCCAACTCTACACAGTCAAAACAATCAAATCGCATGCATAATAATTCTGGCAACTTATTCAAAAATACAAAAAGATGCTTTTTTTTTTTTTTTTTCAGATGTTACTATAGAAGTAGCTTAGATACATGTATTTACCTTCCTAGAAGTCAATGGAATTTCTTTCAGTAGCTTGCATCCTCTTTCTTGCATCAGTAGGGATAGCTGGTAAAATTAGGGTTTGCTAGGGTTTACGTTTCCTTTCAGCTTTCCAGTTTCTTTCTGCAAGTAGATCAACCTTCTTTAAGTTAGCTTTCATCCATCAGTTAAAAATCTTCTTCTAAGAGCTCATAGAAGTTTGCTTAAGCTCCTAGTGGACTTGTGCCAGCTGACCAAGTGATAGCTGCGGCAAGAGCTAGTACTTGTGCATACAACACCGTCGCTTCCAAGTTTGTTACGAACTACCGGGTTGATAAAAGTAAATAAGGGAGTCCCAAGAGTTGCAACATTATTGCTACAATACTGGAGTTCACCACTCTTTTTGGCGTTGTTGCGGCAGAAGTGTTAGAGTAGTTGTGATTGCTGCTTTTCTTCTATTTTCCTACTCTAACCTTCTGCTAAGTAGTTTATTTCAGTTCCATTCTGCAATTTCATTTCTGCAAAAGTAAATTAGACATTTCCTGCTTTCATAGATTAGCCTTTCAATTCCGCAATTTCAATTCTGCAAGCGTAGTCTAGCATTTCATTCTCGCAATTTGATTTCAGCAAAATATATTAGTCCTTTCCTGCTTTCATTTTTGTAGGTACAAGTAGAGAAAAAGCAAAAGCAACCAAAAATCCTTTCATGCCTCATAGGAACATAGATAATACCAGAAAATTCCTACCCAACACCCCCACCACTTCACTGAGTCACCCTTCTCTCTTCTTTGGTGGCAGTGATCCAGAAGAAGCTATAGGTGAACCTCCTGAGATATACGAAGATCCTATAACAGAGGAAGAGCAAGAAAACATCCCTTTTGAGACCATGGCTGGCAAAAGAAATGGTAGAGATGATGACGAGAGAATAGAAGGTACCTTCCCCATCCAAGAGACCAACGGGGACATGAAAATGAAGAACATAAGTCCCTCAACCTTACCTCATTTCCATGGATTGACCACTGAAGACCCTAATACCTTCCTGTTTGAGTTTTTTGTCCTTTGTCGAACTTATGACTATACATAAGATGAGAAAAAGTTGAAACTCTTTCCCTCTACGCTCAAGGATGCAACATTATGTTGGTTCATGGGGTTACCTGGAAACAGTATCACTACTTGGGCTCAGATGCAGCAAGCCTTTAACAACAAATACCAGGATTACTGTAGGTCAAAGGAAACCAAGGGAGAAATCTTTCGAATGACCATGGGAAATGATGAGTCTTTAGAGGACTACAAGGAAAGGTTCCTTGTAGCTCTAAAGCTGGTTCTACTCCGAAGGAGTCCCTAAAGACCTCCTAGATACCCTTCACATGCTAGCTGGAGGAGACATTTACCAACTACCTTATGAGGACATAAAGACTGTGTTTAGAAACCACTCTAGGGCAGCCCGGAAAAGAGGTAGGGGGAATCGACTTTCAGCTAGTACTACCTTCTCCAAGCATGAGTTTGCTAATCAGATGGAAGACCTCAAAAGTGAGATGAGGCAGACCATTGCCATGCAATTTGATACTTTCCGAATCCAACAAAAGAAAGAGGAAGCTGAGAGGGCTTTTGCCATTTTCTGTCCTAGATGTACGAGGAAGCACCCTAAGAACGAGTCTCCATTGCACTCAGTAGAGGTATGTTTCATTTGTGAGGAGAACCACCCCACAAACCAATGCCCAACCTTACTCGGATTCAAAGCCATGTACCAAGGGACTGAGGCACCCACTGAACCTCTCTACTTCCTCAACCAAAGGAGGCTGCATGGATCCAGACCTTACCGGCAGGGGATGCAAGGGACATCCAAAGCTTATTATAGCCCCAACAAATCTGCTCACATGCCTTCTTGGGGTCCCCCTACTCATCCTTCCTGGTCTGCACCCCCTCCGTGGTCTTATCCACCTCAATACCATACTCAACCCACCGCTCATTCGTTTCACTCACATGTCCAGCCACAGCCTTAGTGGAATACACCTCAACCGGGGTGGGGGCCCCAATACAACTCTCCTCCCGCCATTCTGCCTCCACGACCAGCTGAACCACAACCATTACCTCTTGCTCCTCCAAGACAACCCCAGATGCCTGCTCAACTGAACCTGAACCCCAACAACCGACAAGCCCAACAGGTATACACTGGGGAGATGACATGTCCTACCTATGCTGTGGAGATCTAGGAGATCAACCTGCGATCCGGGAAGACCCTTCCAGATCATCAACCTCCTCCCCCAGAGGACGAGGAAGAGAAACAGGAAAGTGAACCCAAAGCCATTCCACCCTTTCCTGAGCGACTAGCAGTAACCACGCAACCAAACCTAGAGGAGACTGAACTTCTGGGAGAACTGAAACAACTGTGTGTGAAAATACCACTTCTCCAACCCATCAAAGATGTACTGATATACAACAAATTGATTAAGGAGAAGTGTTTCATGCACCCAGGCAGGAGAAAGAGAGATGCCTCGACTATCAATGTCATCGGACAACTGTCTGATCTAATGTTAGGGCAAGTAATCTGTCCAAAGTATTTGGACCCTAGGAGCCCTGTAGTTGATGTCCACATCAATGGCACCATAATTCCCCATACCTTGATTGATCTGGTGGTTGCCATTAATGTGATGACCAGGGACACCATGCTTAAACTCAACCTTCAGAATTCCTTAAGGAAGACCTCGACAGTCCTGCAGTTGGCAGATCGCTCCACCGTGACTCCCGAAGGGATTGTGGAAGATGTCTTGGTCTCTGTTGACTCTTGGGAGTACCCTGTGGACTTTTTGGTCCTTCAACCAAAGTCAAAGCTCACTGGATACCCCCTCATTTTGGGAAGGCCTTGGTTAGTCACTGCGGATGCTTACATTAGTTGCCGAGCTGGAAGCATGACCATCAAGAATGGGCCTATGTCCAAGCAGCTAGTCCTATATACTCCTGCCCAACCTCTGCTAGAACATGACTTACCACTCTGATTGGAAAAAGGAGATGAGGATGAGGTCTACTCTACACCATTGTGCATAGTAGAAACCACTAGGGGAGGCCCTCAAACCGAGGATGATTTGATTGAGACTTTGATTCAAAATCCACCTCCCAGTGCACTGTCCTTAGAGGAATTGGTGGAAGATACCCAAGCCAGCACCTTAGTGGACCTCTGTGTGACTGATCCAACCTCTCCCAAAGTTAAGAATGTGGAGTTTGGTCCCGAAAGAACTTTAAAGATCAGCTCCTCCCTATCTCCTTCCCAGGAGAAGGAGCTGTGTAGCTTACTGAACAGTGATTTAGATGCTTTCTCTTGGAGCTATAAGGAGATGAAAGGAGTCCATCCTTCGGTCTATACCCATCACATCTACATTAAAGAAGATTGTAAACTAGTCAGGAAGCCTCAGAGGAGAATGAAACGAGCCCTTAAAGACATTGTCAAAGAAGAATTGCAAAAATTATTGGATGCAGGATTCATCTACCCTATCTCCGATAGTGAGTGGGTCTCACCTCTAGTGCTGGTGCCCAAAAAGAACGGGAAGTGGAGAATCTGTGTAGATTACTGAGAACTTAACAAAGCCACCAAGAAAGGCCATTTCCCTTTGCCTTTCATAGATCAGGTGTTGGATGGACTGGCAGGGAAGAAGTTCTTCTCTTTCCTAGATGGGTTTAGCGGGTATAACCAGATCCAAATCAGCCTGGAAGACCAAGATAAAACCACCTTCACCTGTCCTTGGGGTACCTTTGCCTACCGAGTCCTTCCCTTTGGGCTATGCAACGCTCCTGCCACTTTCCGGAGAGCAGTACTAAGCATCTTTTCTGAGTTGGTCCATGATTCGGTAGAAATCTATATGGATGACTTTACTCCTTATGGGTCCAACTTCCAAGAAGCATTGACTAATATGGGAAAAGTTCTAACCAAGTTCACTGAAATGAACCTGTCCCTCAGTCCTGAAAAATGTGAATTTCTGATGACTGAAGGGACTGTGCTAGGTCATACCATTTCTCGGTAAGGATTACAGGTGGACCCTAATAAGATTGCTATCATCCAAAAGGTCCCACATCCTCAAAAGGTAAGAGATGTTCGGAGTTTCCTAGGCTTAGCAGGATATTATCGAAGATTCATTAAAGACTTTAGCAAGCTAGCCTCGCCATTATGTGGCTTCTTAGGGAAAGATGTTGAGTTTAAATGGACTAACAACTGTCAAGGGGCACTAGATGAGTTGAAATATAAGCTGGTGTCCGCCCTGATCTTGAGAGGTCCAAACTGGGCCCTACCTTTCCATATCCACATTGATGCCTTGAACAAAGCCATAGGGGTAGCCTTAGGACAAGTTGAGGAGAAACTCCCATATGCCATATACTTTGTCAGCAAAAACCTGTCCAAGGCAGAAATGAACTATACTGTAACCGAGAAAGAGTTCTTGGCTGTAGTCCATTCCCTAAACAAGTTCAGACACTACATCACTGGTTATCAAACATTTGTACACACTGATCATGCTGCGATTATATATTTAATGAATAAGCTTGATGTCAATGCTCATATCATTAGATGGTTACTTTTGTTGCAGCAATTTGATTTGACGATTGTTGACAAGCCAGGTAAGGAAAATGTTGTTGCTAACTTCATGTCTAGATTGGACTTACCTGCAGGTGAAGAAGGAACAGTGAATGACCAGATGCCCGATGAACATCTGTTTGCTATCTCAGTACTCTCTCCATGGTTTGCTGATATAGCAAATTACTTGGTCTCAGCACAGTTCCCTCCGCATCTATCCTCAAAGGAGAAGTGCAGAATTGTAAGGAAGAGTGCCCTGTTCACTTGGATCGGGGGCAACCTGTTTAAACTTGGCCCAAATCAGATCTTGAGACGTTGTGTTAGGGAATAGGAAGTCTTTGACATCCTCCTAACCTGTCATGATGGAACTTGTGGAGGCCACTTTGCAGCAAAAAGGACTGCCTTCAAAATTCTACAGGCAGGCTACTATTGGCCTACTCTTCATCAAGATGTTAGAAGATACATCAGCCAGTGTGACCGATGTCAGAGGATGGGGAAACCGACTCCAAGGGATGAAATGTCTCTCCAACCTCAAGTGACCTTCGAGCCTTTTGAGAAGTGGGGCATGGATTTTTTGGGTCCTATCAACCCTCCTCCAAAGCAACGGTCTTACATCATTGTGTGCACCGACTATCTGACCAAGTGGGCAGAAACGAAGGCAATCAAAGCAGCAACAGAAGAAAAGGTGGCTGAGTTTCTGAGGGAAAATATCTTCTACAAGTATGGCTACCCAAGAGAGTTAGTCATAGATCAAGGAAGTCAGTTCACCTCCAACTTGATTGAATATTTTCTCGCTCATCCCAAGATCAAGCACAAGACTTCCACCCCCTATCATCCTCAAGCAAATGGGCAAGTGGAAGTCACTAATAGAGCATTAGAAGGGATTTTGACTAAGGTTGTGAGCAACAGCAGAAAGGATTGGGCAGATTGCCTGGTTGAGGCCACCTAGGCCTACAACACCACTTGGAAGACTACAACTAGTTTCACACCTTATGAGCTGGTCTACGGGAAGAAAGATTTGCTGTCCATAGAGTTCGAGTACAATACATTGAGGGTGGCAGCTCAACTGGACCTAAATCTCAGCCATGCTCAATGTGGAAGATTATTGTAGCTGAATGGATTAGATGAACAAAGAATGCAAGCCCTCCTCCACTCAGAAGTAGTTCAACTCCAGAGGAAGATATGGCATGACCGACACCTTAATGAAAAGCAATTCCAACCAGGAGATTGGGCGCTGTTGTATGACTCAAGATACAAGGATTTAAAAGGAAAGCTGAGGACAAGATGGTTAGGACCATATACAGTGGAGAAATTCAATGAAAATGGTTCAATCCTTATCAAGACCATTGATGAAGAAGCCATCCCCATGCTTTTCAATGGGCATCAATTGAAGATCTACAAGAAACGCCTTTCAAGGCAGGAGTTCATTGAAACTGTGGAAAAATCAGTGCTGGTAATGAAGCAGGGTTCTGCCTTTGTTCCGGCCACACCTTGATCATCAAAAAAAAAAAAAAAGAGGAATAAAAATATCCCTGGATGAAAACCTCTCTGAGGCGGCCAGGGCAGGCAGTGAGGGTGAAAACCTCAGGGAGGCGCCCCTGCTGTCTCTCAGAAAATAAAGAATTTGAATAAAAAGATCCTTGGGTGAAAACCTCTTTGAGGCGCCCAGGGTAGATAGTGGGGGTGAAAACCTCATGAAGGCGCCCCTGCTGTCTTTCAAAAAGAAAAAAAAGAAAAAAAGAGAAAAAGAAAAAGAGGAAAGAGAAAAAAGAAAAGAAACAGGGCTAATCTCTGAAGAATTATTGCACGTTGCAGGGAAGGCAGTGCAGATAAAGGAGGTTGCGCAAAACAAGGACGGGGATCCGTACCAAGTTACCAGACATCCTCACAGACACTCCCTCCATAGCCACTCACTTTTTCTAGGATTTGGACACATTCGGGTCAAGATTCAACCTCCTACAGGAAGTTTCAGGGATTTCTATAGGAAGTTCTACATTTCTACAGGAAACATCCTGTAGAACCTTTGGGCAGGCCAAAATCGACTCTGGAGAGGGATTTAAAGCTTGAGGAGGCATGTAGCCACCCCTTTCTTCCATCCATCACTTGTTTCATCTCCTTCCACTGCCATTACCACAATCCGGTCCGGTATTCCTGCATAGTCATGCAAAAAGTCTTGTTCTCCTCAAATTGCAATTTTTTTTCAAGGGACAAATCAAGTACATGAAGGCTCGCACACTCTACCTGCTAAATCTTCATCAGGACCCTTCAATCGTGAATGCAACCCTGCTCATTTCAGCATGCAGCCTAGGAGGAGAAGCAGCTACAAGATGTCCTACAGGAATCCTGTAGCAGCTGATCCGCCTGGAATACACACTATGGAGTCAATAGCAGTTGAAATCAACATAGGAGGCATGTAACCAGCTCCGCTTGAACGTGAACACCTCCTCGAAAGCTAAGAAAAGATAGAGCCGTGCATGCAACGTTCACCACCAGTGGATCGGGTCTCGAAGCCTTGCATGCAGCATCAACGAATGAACAAAGGAATTCCAGCGCCTGTACATGAAGTAGTAGTGAGAAAGGCCATCGTTCCACGTCCAGAAACCTGCAGAGCACGTCCGCGGCCACACAGGTAAGTGCCTAACCTTATTTCATCAAATTGCATAGACTATACTATGAAAATTGCATGTCTGTGAATGGTGCAGATTGAACAAATTCGGTAGCCAGTCAACTGGCCACCCACAGTCAGTCGAATGGCCTCGTGGGATCCGAACAAGCTCAGTTACGCTCGAATCCACCAAAGGGACGTGGAGCCGACATGTGGGAAGTGTCCAGTCGAGGAAAATCGTGGATTTGTAGCGAAATCGGTGGATGGGCAGTGATGACGGCGGGTAATGGCAGAGATAGGAAAATGGCGGTCAGAGACACGCTGGAGAATGATGGTTGTGATGTTGGCCAATGGATCGGCCTGGACACCTCACCCCCGCGCCATGAATTGCGCCATAATTCAAAATCCTTTGGCCATAACACTCACATTAACCACTGTCATTTACTATTGCAACCAGTTTTTAGCAACGTACGCATCCTCCTCCTCTGCAGTTCGTTAGCCCGAGCTTCTCAGCCCGTTTCAAACTCCTCCCACGTCCTAGGTTTTCTCAGAAGTGTCGTGACGTCTTCCAGAAGCTGGCAAAGCTCACTACAGGAAGGAGCTCTACAGGAAGCACAACATAGCCTCCCAGAGCAGAGAAATCCAGATATTTTGCATCAGAATTGGAGTTTCGAAGAGAGGTAGGCTAAAAAAACGCCATACCCATGCACGATATTTCAAAAGGTGGTAAATTAAACTGTTTGGAGTGGGGCAAGTTAAAACAAGTCTGCCTGTGGGTCAAGGATGGTGGTGCTTGTATGATACACGAAATTTCTTTCAAATAATTCTGCGTCACATTCTCCTCCACCGTTCCTGTTAACAAATTCCTCCTGTAGAAACTATAAACCTCTCTAAGGATTGATCTGTGCATAAAAAAGTGTGGCTTGTATATGGTTGGTGTGAAAATTAAGCTCTGCACTCTGTTTGTGAGATCCTAATTTCCTTTTGACAGTCGAGTTTTGGGCAGCAACAATATTATAACCAGGGAATTGGTGAAAAGGTAGATACAAACATCTGAGAAACCCTGTCCTAAGAATCAAAGGAGGAAACCACACATAGAATTCCACTTCTGATCAGAACACAAGCCGAAACAGAGTATTCTCACCATACCAGGGGATTTATCAATAGGAACCCTCAGATTCCAAGAATTTGCGAGAAACTCCTAAGGTGGTAGACCTATTTACCCATGCCAATTGGATGACCTTCTATGACAAGATTCAAGGTCACGATGATGAGGTAACAGAAGAATTCCTAATGTCTCTACAGCCTAAATCAAAGACACTGGCCACTGTAAATTTCAGAGGGTTGACCCTAAAGCTTACCCCACAACTCATTAGTCGGGTCACTGATTTTCCATTGGGGATACCCTGGGATAAAGAGGAAAGGAAATTGGGCTAGAAGGCAAAAAAGGAATTCTTCCCACCAGAAGAACAGTTTTCAGAGGATAAGAATGGGGTCCGAAGAGCCAGCCTTCAGCCATTTTGGAGCGAGGTCAGCCTTTAGATTATGAAATGCATTACCTGTGAGGGGCGATTCAGTATTGTATATGGTTATCACTTCCGGTTGTTAACTGAACTCAGGCATAAGATGGATTTACCCACAGAACAAAAATTAAGCCTCCTATTTCCTCCTACAATCATTGATGGACTGTGGCACAAAAATGAAGGAAGGGACACCAGACCAGATGGCTCATCATGGGCTTATCAAGCTTCTAGTAGAAGATGCCCTCCATACCTATACTGTCCCTCTATCCTGGGAGATTTTTCGCAATATGTCCAAGGATGATGATATCTGAATTCTGGCCGAAGAACTCACTTCATCCAGCAGTGAGGAAAGGGAACATATTGAGGCAGAGAAGAAAACTAAGGGTAAGGAAACTAAGGGTAAAGAAACCCAAGACAGACCACCACAGGGAGAGCAAGAAGAGAAAGGAGAAAAAGGCCAAGCTACTGAGGCCAAAGCTGTGGGTGGAAAAAAAGCACAAACACCAAGGGAGAAACGGTTGCAAATCAGGGCAGAAAGGACTGAAAAAGTCCAAGCAACCGAGGGCACATCCAAGGAAACCACAAAAAAATTGAAGGAGAAGGCACCCCCAGCCAAGCAGGCCAAAACAGTGAAAACTGTTTCTACAGGAAGCCCGAAAACTGCTTCTACAAGAAGACAGAAAACAATCATCACAAGACTTTCTACAAGAAGTCTGAAGACAGAGCAACAAAGGGAAAAATCACCAGAAATTTTAGCTAGGGAGGCAGCAGCTGTGCTGGCCACCCTAAGCACATATCCCAAGCAGAATGGGAAGCGAAAGAGGGAGCCTCTCCTGTATTTTAAGGCAAGAAGGAGTGCGAGGATTAAGATTGGCAGACCCCAGCCACCGTCAAAAGAACCAATCACAATTGTAGACACCCCTACCACACAAAAGGAGAGGTACCCCTCCATGGCATCCATCACTTATGAACGGGGAAGCCCGAAGAAATCCACCTGGAGGGAGAGAATGAAAATGTTGGACACAAAGGCCTCTCTACAGGATGCTGAGACTATTCTATAGGAAACACTGGCTAGGTTGAAGGAGACCGAAGCAATGGAAGGTGAGGCAGCTAAATCACCACACGAGGAAGAAAAGCTGGAGAACATTGTGGAACCTAGCCCCCAGCTCAGCTTGGGCTCCTATTATAACTTCTTAGAGGCCGGAAAGATCATTCCTCAAAAATTCACAGTGCCACTTTTCCTTGCGCTAGAAGAAGAGAGAGTGAGGACCCACACTTGGATGAAAATTGCTAAGTCCAAGGGTGTGGTGGATATAGGTCCTCTGGAGGAACAACTAAAATAGGCAAGGAGGGAATTGGCTATGGTACGACATGTGGAGAGCATCCAGCGGGTCAAGCTACAGGAAGAAAATGCACTGCTTAGATAACATCTACAATTACAGGGACAGAGGAAGGAAGACATGCCTCATATCTTGGGAGAACAAAAGCAACAAGAGGAGCCCACAATAGCTAAATATATCCCTGATGAATAGCAGAGAAAGGAAGGGATGCAGATTGAAATTGAGACACTGAATCGACAGCTACAGGAAAAATAATTGGAGACATAGTCTCTGAAACAACAATTACAAGAAAAGGAGGCCCAACTGGCCTGCATGGCCAGCTGGGCAATGGAAGCTCTACAGTGTAGGCAGCCTACCAAATCCTATGCCCTATACCTCAAGGATCAGTGGTTACAGTTTCAGATCAATACCTTGGCCCAAAGGGGCATCATCCCATTCCAAAATTATCATTAGTTTGCAGCTCTATGTGGCAGTAGTTCATATGAGGATAGGGCCAAATTATCAGAGTTCTAATCGTACAACTTCGCCCTTCCGGAAATGAACGCATGGGATCCTAACACGGTGATAGGATATGTCTAGCTTATGGCCATGGCCTCTTGGATGAGCCATGAGGAGAAGAGAGCAGCAGAGGTCCGCAGTATCATAGGCAGAGAGCTCAGTGAGCCTCTCATGATCAAAGCAGAGATGGATGACCCCTCAGCAGTGATAAGTGCCCACCAACACTTGGCCAACAGTCCTCAGGAGCTACCGGAGTACATTGAGCAACAGGCTCAAGCCATTTCCCACTTTGAGGACATGGAGAGACTGTTGGGAGAAAACTGCATGCATGCCTGTACAAGGCGGTGGAACACACTGCCTCAGAGCCTGAAGATAAAAGAATACCACTCTCCCACCAGGATAAGGGAAGCCTTGGCAAGGGTACCTCTCTACAAACAGTTGATGCATAATTTGTAGGCCAATTGGATTGGCTTGAAATTATTCCTCCTTTACTTTTGGGATTGCTAGAAGGAGTGAAGGAAGAGGAGGAAGGTAGACAATGGGAGGAAGTGGAAAGAAAGGCAGGATTCCATGACTGGGAAGAGGATATCACAGCAGAGGTCTGGGACGTGATGGAGGCGATCAAAGCCATAAAGGATGATGAGCTGGACTAGTTGCTCAAAGGATGAGCAACCCATTTAGCAGGGGGGTGATGATGAGCCCCGAATTGGGTAACTTATTGAGCTTATTTTGCCTAATTGTCCTTGTTCAATTCTCCATTTTTCATAGATTATGTATGTTTTTTTAGTATGTTTATGTTATTTGAACGAATAAGGGTGGTCACTCTACCAAGGAGGCTAACACGTGGTCATTTCAGGTTTTTGGACAAATTTTGGAGCAAAACCAAGCAATTATGGCCCAGGTGACAGCCAAACTTGAGGTGAGGATTCGTAGGGAGGTTGTCTGTGGCATTAAATGGCCCTTCCTCGAAATCTCCACCCTCAACTCTGAGCTCAACAGGCCACCAAAACGAGTTCTAAAGGCAGCTAAACAGCTTTGGGAAGAGTGACTGTTTACTAGCAGTTGGAACAGGCGAGTCCCTTGAATCTAGGAGGGCTGCTAGCCCCCTTGTATTATATAAATAAGAAGGCCTCAGCCTTCGTATTTTACTTTTGGAACTGTTGGTATTTGCACTATAGTGCCTTTCTTCAGCTCGTTTTTCTTAGCTACTGCTGTACAACATTCTTGTGATGATTATTTTTGAGTAATGGGAAGCAGCTTTACTTGGCATCAGACCTGAGTTCTTTATAGGAGCTTGCAGCTCTTGGGGTTGGGCCCAACCTGAGTGCTAAGGCCTCATTTATGTATTGTTATTTGTTCTTTATGTATTTGAAAAATCATTTCTGTTAAGTAGATTACATCTTGCTGATTAACTAGGTCACTGTTAATTGTTAGAAAGACTTTTGATGATCAGATTTAGTTGATAGGTTGTTAACAGGGAAAAGCTTCAAAAAAGGGCCATCAAACATCTCTGGTTTCACCTCTCCCTCAGTGGGATCAAGAGCTGGGATCAGGGTGACCTTGCTGCCCACAAAAACATTGATTTTGCTTTGTCATGCAATCACTAGTGTTTGATCTTTATGTGTAGAAGTTGGTTACAAGTTCAGAATTTTGCTTGCTTAGTTGCAAGAGTTAGTATACATGGTTTCATTGCAGTTCAAACTTTTTTTCATTCTCTTTACCGACAGCTAGATCAGATTAGGTCAACGTAACTAGGTTTTTTATTTTACAAGTCTTCATCAGTTCAGTTGGAAAAACGACTTGCAGAGAACCTGTACCACTTCTCTACCTACCCATACTCCATCAAACCCATCTGCTCCATCCCTCAGCTCAACTTCTAGCCTTCCATTTTCCATTTTCTCACATAACACTAGTTTCTGTGCATCATTGCTTCAGTCCTCCTTGAACAAATCCAGCCATCTACATCTGTCCTCAACTCCATCCACCAAATCCTGGACCACCTCCAACCCTTATCCTACCTTCATACCCACTCCTTCATCTTTCTCCATCCATCCATCCTCCAAAATCCCATTTCTGAACATCCTGTAGGAAAATTCCAGACATCTTGTAGAAAATCACAAACATCCTGTAGAACCCCTACAGACTTCCTGTAGAAGCTCACGAATGAGGTTTCTTGATAGCAAAACTCTGTGAAAATCTCTGGAAGGGTGTTAGGGACCCCTTAGGCCCTCTCTGAACCTTCCTGACCTCATCCAAGCATTTCCTCTCATGAATCCACCTCTGCACAGTCAAAACAGTCAAATCGCATGCATAATAATTCTGGCAACTTATTCAAAAATACAAAAAGATGTTTTTTTTTTCAGATGTTACTGTAGAAGTAGCTTAGATACATGTATTTACCTTCCTAGAAGTCGATGGAATTTCTTTTAGTAGCTTGCATCCTCTTTCTTGCATCGGTAGGGATAGCTGGTAAAATTAGGGTTTGCTAGGGTTTACGTTTCCTTTCATCTTTCCAGTTTCTTTCTGCAAGTAGATCATCCTTCTTTAAGTTAGCTTTTATCCATCAGTTAAAAAGCTTCTTCTCAGAGCTCATTGAAGTTTGCTTAAGCTCCTAGCGGACTTGTGCCAGCTGACCAAGTGACAGCTGTGGCAAGAGCTAGTACTTGTGCATACAGCATCGTCGCTTCCAAGTTTGTTATGAACTACCGAGTTGATAAAAGTAAAGAAGGGAGTCCCAGGAGTTGCAGCATTATTGCTGCAATACTGGAGCTCACCACCTCCTATCAATAACCCATGAATTATTTCACTCAAATTAAATACAAGAATAAGAGTAAATGATTGCAAACCATAAAACTCCAACATTAAGACAACCATATATGGTCTTATGCTCAAATATTTAGACAAAAATTTCAAGAGAACATAAATAAAAAAGAAACAACTCCACATAATAATAATTTATAGTGTGAGATACATTCTTACACAACTCATGGGTTGAGTAAAAGTGACAAAATAGTCCACAATAGATACATATAAGAATTAGAGTCCTTCAAAAAATATCTTAGAAAAAGGTTTCCCCTCATTAAATGTTTCGATAATTGTACATTAAAAATCCAAGAACAAAAAGTTCTTTCTCCTTCCATCTTATCCTCTTAATACCTCTCCACCATTTCTACCTACTCTTGGCCATGGTCGGTAAGTGGTAGTTTTAATTTCATTCTAGAGTGTTAGCAATGAGAAGTGGCCAAATGGAAGTTTTAGTCAATCTCTCTCATTTCTTGGCCTTGTTTATTACACATTTATTCTTTTTATCCAAGAGGAATTCATTATATTTATTTTTATTTTAATATAATGTCATCTCATTCCCTCTTTGATTTTTAGATAAATTCTTGAGGAATCCAACTAAATAACAAGAAACTAATTATTTTTTCTTGGAGTAATGATAAGTGTAACTCCTCTAAGGCAACTAGTTTTTTTATAAACGTTCCAAATGTTCTTTTGGTGCAAGTCCATAGTAAAGGTTTTTAGGTTCAAGAATGGTATGATGGCTCACCTCATCCTCCTATTGAAGCCTCGAAATTCGCTGCAACAACATTGGGATGACCACTCGGTCTGGACCTTAAAGTAACTCATTTTCCGTTTGGAATGGTGGTTCCGACTGGTTTAACTATGTCCAATTACCTTCTTTCAATCTCCTATGGCTTAAAATATGACTTTCATCCACCAATGAAGAAGAGACATCAGATCATCCCTCTTGCTGATCAGGCAAGAAAGTGATCCTTACGCTGATTTGGAGCTCAGCCAAGCCACAACTAAAGTTTGCTTCTTTGTGAAGAGGACTTTTATGAATGTAGAATTAATCTAACTACAAAATTATTCTAAAATTCAATCAAAAGGAACTAAATCCTAATCCTATCTCATTTAGGAAGATATGGATTTAACCCAACCGAGAGAAAGATATTTAAATTATTGGGATTTTAAATATGGATGGCTTATAATGAATATCAAGCTAACGAAGTAGTTCAATTAACTAACATTATGGATACCAAACACATTCTATTCATAGAGCTCTTAACTGAAATAATCAACCAACAATCATCTAGAAAATAGTTCACAAAATGATATTGATTGTTAAATCAGTAATTCGAATAATTAAACAATAATATGAGAAAATAGTTCACAACATATCATTATTTGTTAAATCAATATTAAAAGACAAATTTCTGAGTAAATAGTTACTCAGAATTCAGAATTCAACCAATAAGAGCAGAGATAAATAATAACATATGATTGAAACAAATTACTCACATGACAATAGTGCACAAATATGAATAAAATGACACATTCATGCCATCATAAAACGAAACTAGTATTTAAAAAAATCTTATTAGAAATACCAATTTATTGAATCCATTTTTTTGGCTCTGGTCTCCAACAGTCCTCTACAATCTTTAAACTTTTGTTGTTACAACAAGAGTTGCAATAATGCAAGCTCTAGCCATCATACATAATTCAGAATGCAAAAGAAAAATCCTCTATAATCCCTAGATCTGATATTTTCTCTCCTCTCACCTATAACTCTAAATCCCCATTACAGTGATGCTTTTGGAATTCCAAAATTACAGAGGATAGAAAACCATAATACATGTTACAATCTGTTATTTATAATATTTACAAAAGAATTCCCAAGAAGAAAGTTTGTTGAAGAAGAAATCTGCTCCATTAATTTTCATTGGCTCAAATTCCATTCTTCTATTGTTGGAGCATTCTCATGATTGAGATCTTCTCCTCATCTCTTCAATTGTTTTCCCACAAAAACAAATCGAAACTAAATTAAAATGCAAAAATAATATCAAAATTCCAATTCTAGAATTAAAACAAATCCAATCAAAACGTATTACATAATTAAAATAAAAGAAATATGAGCTTTCTATTGATGTTTGTGATGATCTAACTGATCAAGGAGAACATAGGTGAATGGATTTGCACTCAGAAGAAGTTGTGGGCAAATGAAAATGCAAAAAATTAAACTTAGAAATTAGTTTTGTTAAAAATTCGGAGCTTGATATTTTGTTGGATTTTAGACCCAATAAATGATTACATATAGAAATGAAATTACTTCAAAAATATTTTCCATAATTTTATCTTTCGAATGAGGCGCCCTGGGCTTCATTTGGCAAAGTAAAACTCCGTTTATGAGCTTTCAAAATTAATGAATCAAAACTGCCAAAATTCTGGAAATTTTATTCCCTAAACTAAAAATGAAAAAATTTCAAAACTATTAATTAATTAAATATATACAATTGATTTTAATTTTAATTTAATCTAAATTAATCAAACATTACATATTAATTAATTTAATTGTATTAAATAAAATTTAATTTAATTTAATTATTAATACTTAATGTATCAAAGTTATATTAAAGAGTATATTTATAATATTCAAACTCATCCATTATCTAACTCACCATTCGTTCTATTTTATTACTGGAATATCATATGAAAAAGAAAGAGAGGGGTTATACATTATCAGAGGAAAAAGATTCATCGCACTTTAGAGGAAACATTGGTCAAGACTTTTTAAAATGTGTACTCTTATTATTTTTGCGATATCGGGAAGCTTCGATATGGAGCATCCGATATCATTTTAAGAATTATTTTTAAGTTTTTACATTGTTCCAAAGTATTATTAAAAATTGGAGATGAGAGGAAATTTTAAGAGTGCTACGAGAGTTTTCCTTTGGGGTATGAGAAGTTCCAAAGATGTTGGTTTTGAAGGCTATGAAATCAATGAGGATGAGGTAAAGTGGGACCCATTTATGGTGGGATTCTTCCTATTATAAATTACAATCAATTTGGTAATTAAAAAGTGAACTATAGCCATTTTGCAATTATGAGATTATGGGTTTGGTATTTTTTTTAAATTAGAAATTATGATAAATTACCGAGATCTTGAAACACGTTTTTCAATTGTTGTACAATTTAGTTGGGTCTTTTTGTAGGACCGTTAGTGAAAAATGAAAAATTGGTAAAAATGAACTAAAAGTCAATATTTATAATGAATGATTATTTAACTTAATTAGTTACAAAAAATGAAATATTGTACATTTATTTACACTTTTAGTCCAGGCGAGAAAATGATCAAACTTCAAAGTAGTTCCATTTACAAACCAGTTCAACAAATGAGGTGAAAAAAATATCGATGGAAAGCTTGTGAAAAGTCAGATTCAATGAGACAATCAAAATAGAAATTTGACAAAAGTAAAAAAAGGAAAAAAATCTTAATGAAAATCATAAAAGGTGTTTTGCCAAAAATCAATGGAAAGGGTCCCCATTATTTGAAGTAATGGTGGGGGGTTGAGGAGGGGAGGGGGGAAGGCGGGGCGTTGGGTTTTCCCTACAACAATGGCATCACACTTAGAAGAATCAATTATCCCTGGTTAAAGATAATGAATTTTAATTTACCCAAAGGTTAAAAATAATGGAGTTCAGGAAATCGTTTAGCAGTAAAACATTTCCATAGCTTCTACATAAATAGATTAAATAATATGAGTTTGTAAATATAAGTATTCAAAATAGATTCAAGTAAAATTCGTGAATCCAAGTTTTAGAAAAATTGTCTTAAAACTACCTCATATAAAAATAGAAGAAGATAGAGATAGGATTTTTTGATAAAGCATATATCCATTTTATGGTTGTCTTTGACATCACTTCATTGACAGCGGGTCTGAACAACATCCTGACAAAGTTGTCTTTTATGTCATACAAGCCTAGTCCCGCTGCCAGCAAGCGTCCATAGCCCTGACATGTTTACTTGTATTCCTCATGCTTCCTCTTTTAATCACCCTTTTGATAAGTGCATTTGCAATATTTTAGTTTATGATGCATTTGAGTGAAAGAGGTGGGATGGTAACAAAGGTTTATGTTTAATGGACATAATACTTTCATAATGTTTACTCCAAATTCTTTCCATAGAACTATCAATTAGAGGTTTTTATGTGGAGGGGTGGCAGAAATTCATTTTGTTAAACTCAAATCAGTTTTTTCCTTGAAAGAGTAAACTATATCACTTAGTAAGGATGTGTGTTCCTACATGAAAAAGATTTAAAGCAAGATGGTTTTATGGTTCCATAAGGATATGCCTTTAATGATAAATGAAATTCATTGAAATAGATAGAGTTAAGATATTTCCCATGTATGCTAATTGTTGTTGGGCGAGGAAAAAGGCCTTTCACATAAATCATGTTACAGTCACCAAAATCAAAACAAAAGCGAAAGGAAAAGGAAAAGAATTCCTAAAATAAAGTAAAAAAAGAAATCAGTAAATGAAAATAAAATGAAGAAAGAAAAAATTGAAAGAAAATTCCAATTTTAAAAGATAAACTCCAACAAGGCTACTTATACAAATGTCTCAACAAAAGGATAAAAGAAAACAAGCATATGTATGTTCCTTCAAATGTTGAGTTTTTTTTTTTTTTTTTTGTAGAGTTATAAGAAATGAGGCTCTTAAAATGTAGAGGATGAATACCAGTGATGATGGATAATATGCTAAATAAGAAGTCTTTGTCTGCTGCAAACTTTCTTATTTCAAAGCAAAACCTGCAAAATGTATCTTAAACATTTTTAATAAAAGTAATGCTTAAAGAAACAGACTAAAGGTTCAGAAACTCCCTAGTTTAGTTGATTCAATGAGGATCATTACTACTTCTTTCAAGAATCTTAAAGCAAACTAAACAAAAGATAATGAACTTCAAAAACGGATTTGGTAGAGGTGTGAAAGGTTCATGAAGACCTATAAAAACAAAGTTCAGGATCAACAAAACTAAAAACGAAACTGAAACTAGAAGTAAATAAATGAAAGTGGGCACATGAAACTTACCATTGGAGAATTTCATTTATTATTAACTTAGAGGTGTTATCTTCTCTAATACTAGCTAACGTCTTTCTTTAATTAGAATTAAAAGCATGAAGAAGCTGAAATAATTGAAATCTTATTAACCCAAAATCATCATTTATTAAATCTATACTAAAGCGAGTAGTAAACTAAAAGAAAACAATGTTTCATGTTCAAAAAATAAAAATTTAATCAAATCCATCAAAAATAAAAATGAAGATATACTTCTTGATGAATCACAACCATGAATGTTCTCTTAATATTACAAGTTTCATATCAATTCCATGATTTTCATAAATTGTTCAGAATTAAGACCAAATCCAAGATAATGAAATACAAATGTATAGATAAGGAGGTCTTGAATTTCATATATTAAATATAGAGTGATATTTAAAACTCAAATATAAGGGAAAATAAAAAATGACTTAACCATGTTGCAAATGTCTTATAAATTTCTTTATTATCCAAGAGTGCCTTAAAGTATTTTACGCATGACAACACTTCATCAGATGTTTCACATCACACATTTCTTTGCCACGCATAATTTCCAAGCTACGAGATTTACCTTTGCCGATATTTTATTGAGTGTTATATAAAAGTTAAAAGATAATGACGGAGAGGCATAAATTGGAGTTTATCACATTAGAGGTACTTAAGACAAGGCATCACTTGATTTTCGTGATGCGATATAAGTGTTGTGATAGCAGGATTGCGATATCAATATATGCGATTTGGAATTGTGATGGAATGATTGAAATATCATAGAATAATCATACCATAGATTGGAGCGGTTAGGAAAAGGAAACACCGATATTATTCTTTACAATAGCGGGAATGAGATAGATGACATGGCTCATTGGTGCTGTTGTCGCTTTTAACGACACCCACAAAACGAGTGTTTTAGGGGACATAGAAAGCTTCCTAGAGACAACCTCTGGGTTGATTGTAGACCAGTGCTTAGGACATCTTAAATAGAGGAGTGCATGGAAGATTATTTGTGAGGGGGTTTTTGAAACACTCCAATTGTCACGTAATTAAAAGAGAATAAAGGGGGCTTAGTTCAATAGTCTTTTATCTAGGTAAACTCAAAGCCAAGACATCGACCCGAATGTTCAGGGGGTAAATCAGGCCAACCCCAAAGAGAAATGTCTTGTTTTGGTGACTGACACCCAACAATCACGCAACTTAATATTGCAGTTGTAGTAAAGGTGAAGAGGAAGAGAGAAAGGGGGAGATTCGATGCATAGGTCTGTAACAGAATCCTAAGCTCCAATGCCCCGAGAGAGGAATGGAAGATTGATGAGGTGGAATGGTAGAAACAGTGGAGTGAAAATGAAGGTTTTCATGCCATATACCTCATGGACACATTGGTATCCAAAAGCTCAAGAAAATATGGGCATATTGTAGGTACTTAAGTAAATTTGTAACTAGCACAGGTACTATTGCTACTTGGTAACAAATATATAGTCTTGAATAAGGGGAGAAACCAACAACTTGACTACATTATTTCAAAGGGAGAAAAACATACATGAAGTGACAAAAATAAGAGGAAACATACTGTGCATTAATCTGCTTGGAATCACCGGAATAGTTTCATTAATACTTGAAGGGTCCCAATAGTCAGTCCATTACATTCAGCATGTGTATCGTTCAAGTCCCTCATCAACAAGCATTTAGAACAAAAAATGGAACCATAGAATTTGGACCACTGTGGGTGCAGAATTCCATAATCTTTTTTAGGAGTTTCTTTCCCCTATATATAAGAAGAGGGAGAGTTGGAATTAACAGTTACAAAATATCCCAACCCGAGATCCAGTTGTCTCACAGACTAGCTGTCTCAACGTGTAAGGCTCTGCTGCCCCAAAATGATTTCATCGGGATTTGATTCCCTTCTTTAAAATACACAGAAATTATAGGAATAAAAGAAAAAGGAAAAACTAAAAGATGATGGAGCAAGTGTCCCTCCACTGTTCCTGTGAAAGCCTTTGATCAAGCCATGTGTCTGTCATGATGTGCCTTTCTTGTTGCTCGGTCAGTTCCCGTCGCTTTCATCTTAATTTCCCAACTTCACAACTCTCTGTAGTTGATAGCGATCAAATATGTTTGTGTGTCATTGCGCATAAGCAGAGTCAGTCTGGGTAGTTCTTTGTTTCGTATCTGAGTGGAGCTCTATGCCAAGCCATTAAGTCTTCTTAAGCCTCCCATACTAATTTACCGTTGCACCATACTTCATTCAATTCTTCAGCTGCCGACCCATATCACCTTTAAAGTTATGCACTACCTGGTCGTGGCAGTAGGGGAGTAGAGGTGGAACGGAAGTGTGGGTGACGTAACTGGGAGGATGTAATGTTCAATTGACATGAAGCCAAGTGATAGGTGGAAAAGGGCGCAGGACCGTTGATAGGAGAGAGAGTGGGGATGAGTGGTTTTCGGAGGGGGGCAAGAGAGGTAAGTGGTAAGTGGGGGGTGCCAAATAATATGAGAGGGACACATAGCGGTGATGCCCAGTGGGGAAACCACTTTTTTGGACCCCTTCGGCCGATAAAGGGAAACATGGTGCGGGGTAGCCGAAAAGTCTTGGGAGCCGTCGATCTAGGTATAGTCAATCTGGGCCGTCTAGGGATGGGGGGTTTTTAATTAATATGTGACCCTTGAAAAGGGACGGACCCGACAACCCTTTAAATCTATTGTATAATATATCGCATCCTAGAGAGTTTCCACAGATTGCAATCGCAAGTCGGGAGGGACTTCGATGGACAAGGGACTTTGGCCTATGCGATCATCGATTTGCGGGATTGGCCCCTTTTCTGCTTAGCCCTTGGTTCTTTGGCCCTCCGTGTGATTGTGGACCAGCCCCCTTATTGGAGCCCCTTTATCGATAGTTCACAATTGACGAATTCCTTGTGATGCACGATGTGTTGCTACCTCCGATCGTCGATATGCGAGATTGATGACGTCATCAGTTCCATATGTCTCTTCCTGACTGGTGACATGTCTCACCTGGATATGCCTCCATAGGACCCCTGAAAATGCTAGATTTGTGTGCCACGTGTCCTCCATACCACCACGTCATGTTGTTGTTCACTGTCATGTGGGTTCATAGGGACCAATGGTATTCTACCATATGGCCCCCCTGGAGGAGAGAGAAAAGGGTCCGCCTACCCTTGGTTTTTCTTTGAATTTATTTGTTAAATGAAATCATTCCCTCTCCAAACTTTGACACTATATCAGAACTTTTCTAGACCACTGGGACCTCCAATCTGTGGGATTGCCAATCTGCAGGATTCTCTAATCTGCGGGATTGTCGATCTGCGGGATTTCTGATCTACGAGATTCTCCGATTTGTGGGATTTTCCGATCCTTGGACCTTCGAATTTTGTGATCATCGATTGCATGTTTGATCTGTGCTTCCCCTTCTACAACCCTTAGAAAACTACGATTTCAATTAGCCTCGCCTTGGTCGTTTCCTCATGGTTTTTTGGCTTTCAAAGGGCAGCGTCAATCTGCTCTAATTTCTAATCCAAAAGTTCATTTTTGGATTTACACCTACCGTAGGAAATCTTGTTCCAAGCACTATCCAAGGGATAGGCTCCGATTAAGCTTTGAGAGCTTCTATGGCTTGAAAAATGGCTTCAAACTTCAATTCTATTTTACACTCTGGGAAATTGATAACTCATAATGCAGTGAGTGACAACAGGTGGGACTAGCTTTGGATTTTATAAGCAATCGACAATCGAAATATTTGAGTATGGGATGTAACCTCTTTGATATGCTAATATGAGATATATAATAAACCCAATCGTTTAATTATATGGATTTAATCTCATATCAGATCTGGGATATCAGAACTTTTAAACATGTGCCTCAACCGATATTGTGATTTATGAGCGGACGCGATATCTTTTAAAACTGATTTAAATATTGTATCAGGTACGGGCTTGTATGTTCATCACAATATTGGTGAAGTCAACTATCAGGGATCGGTGATTCTAGATATTGGGGATATGCTCAATTGAAAACTTCTAATATGCGAAATTTGATATGAGACGTGCCATATGTGGGGCCAACAACTTCTTAAAGTATTCAATTAAAAACAGAGTGATCAATTGGTGAGAACAAGTATTGCAGCAATAATGCTACAACTCTTGGGTTGTCTACTTTACTCTTATCAACCCGGTAGTTCATAACAAACTTGGAAGCGTCGATGTTGTATGCACAGGTACTAGTTCTTACTGCAGGTTGTCACTTGGTCAGCCGGCACAAGATCACTAGGAGCTCAAGCCAACTTCTATGGATTCTAGAAGAAGCACTATATGTGATGAAATGAGAGAAAGATTACTCTACAGATGCTACTCTAATTGCAGAAAGGAGAAAGATTGAAATGTAAAAAAAACTTAGTAAACCCTAATTAACCAACTAATTCTACTTTTGCAAAAAGAACTATGAAAAACATGAAAGGAATGCTATTACCTACTCAAGGAAGTAAACAACATCTACCTAAGCTATTTCTGGAAATAAATAAGCACAAAACATCTTTTTGGATTTTTATGTGAATTTGACATGCATATAATTTATTGTGTGTGAATGTGGCAGCGAACAGGTGGCATTGGAGAGTGGCTTTGGGACTTGAGAGGATGTAGGATGGTGTGGATGGGTCCTAGGAGGTCTCAGATGGCCTTTTGGAGGCTTTTCCCACACTCAACCTTCAAAAGAATGCCTACAGGAAAATCTACAGGAGGACACAAGAAATCTACAAGAGGAAAACAGGGCAACTAAAGGAGGCCTACAAGAGGAGGCCGAGAGCAGTTTTCACTATTTTGAGGGTGTGAGAGTGGGTGAAAAAGGTGGATGAAGGTTGGAATGAGGTGTTAGGGTGCCTAGGGTCTACCAAGAATCACCAGGAGAGAGGAAGATGATTGGGTTTGCTTGAGGAGAGATGAAGAAGTTCTATGGAAAATGCCGGAAGCTAAGGCAGAATTGAGGTGAGGCTTGGGTGACTTGTAGGGCATGGATCAGATGGAGGATGTGATGGCTGATAAGCTAGCCTACTGCTTAGAAGAGATCTGCTGCAAAGGAATTGACAGTCAACCAGTAAGACCCAACAAGCAATGAAATGAGTGCATCTAGAAAAAGAGAGTTTTGCCTCAAACTATTCTAAACTATGATCTATGAAAGGAAAGCATGAAAAAAAACTATTACAAATAAAGAAGTGAGCATGATGAAGAAGATCTGAAGCAAAGAAAAACTAGACTATTAACCTACTAAAAAGCTACAAACACTATAAGTCTTATGAATGGGGAAAATCTATGTTTTTGGGGCAGCAAGAGGGTCTTTGCCTCAAATCATGGTCCCAAAGGGAGGAATAGAGGCCAAGGAATTGCTGCTAGCCTTTTGAATCTTCTCTTTTTTACAAATTAACCTGCTATAGAAAGAACAAAAGGAAGAAAATCAATGAATCATCAAAAGCAACCTATTCTTAACCATAAAACAAATACATCTAATCAGCAACCTAATCTACAAACTGAAATAAAACATAAAAATATAAGTAAAGAGGAGCTTGGCTACTTGGATTGGGCCCTAACCCAAGAGATTTAGCCCTATGAGGTAACTTAGTGCCAGCTCAAAAAGGATTCCATCTTTATTATCAAAACAATAGCAAGATTACATGACACTGTCACAAAATAATAAACTCGAAGTTGGAGCAGAGTTTACATAAGCAAAAATCCAACAAAAATCTGACCCTAGTGAGGCCCTAGGCCTCTTTACTTATACAAATGAAGCTACCAACATCTTCCTTAAAATCAGGGAGGCTTGGCTCCCAAAAATCGAGATAATCATCAGTGATCCTCCACTTTCTCGGTTGCCTTCTAGTGCATGATTTGACTCCTTGTACTCTGATTTCAATGAAGGGGAATTTGAGGTGAGGAGTTATATATGAGGGGGGTTCCCTCCTATAAGTCCTCTCCTTTTTCTACTTCGAGTTATTGCTGCCATTTGTCCACTGGATCCTTGACTTTGACCTCGAAATTCATCAATAATCTGCATTAAACACATGTTAGACCACATGGCATCATAACTAACTCAACTCACTCTATAAGCATAAATATAATCAGAAAATCATACAATAAGCTAAGAGAATGGTTGATTTGACTAGGTTAGGAGGTAAAATGAGCCCATATAATTACCCATTTATGAGGCTCATCACCAACTTAACTTTTCCTTTTAACAAAACCATTGTTAATAATTTAATTAACTACCAAGAGTATTCAATCGGAGAAATATGTTATCAGAGCTTTCTTATGAGGAGAGTTGCGATTTGTAATGATCTGATATGAAAATTTTGGTAATGTATTGAAATTTTATTGGAGTTTCAATGAATATAACCAAAATTAGAGGAGTGCTCAAATTTGGATGAAACAATAAGTACTTCCCTGAACATGTTGCAGATTTGAGAAGGTCTGACTACTTGCTTATCTTAAGTCTCTATAATCAAGTCGATGAAGACCTGTAAAAGAAACAAAATAGAAATAAATAATAAATAACCTTTGAAAAAGTAAAACTAATAGTAGATGATAATGAACCTGTAAACACATACCTAGGATAATTTTGATCGTAACTTTACCTCATGGATTTTCAAGTTCTCCCAAATTTTCTCGAAATTCGCATGTGTACTTGTTTAATCTAAAAATGCTGAATAATGATTTTAAAATTGCATCCACCTCAAATTTATATCAGAAGACAAGAGTGGCGAAGACAAACTCTTTTTACAAATTCTTATGGATAAAAAATTGTCAAGTTGTAGCAAATTCTTGGAATTTATTCTTGTATGATCAATGTGATGAAGTTTTGCAAAACAAGACAATTAAGGGGTTCATAAATAATGTATGATCGGGTTATTCAAGAGATTTTAAAATGTTCTAGGCTAATTTCCAAAATGAAAGGGGATGCTCAGAAAAAGTTGGATTCATTACTTTCTTATTGAAAATCTGAAATAATGAAATAAACACACAAAAAATATATATAATCTAAGTTAATCTATTTCTATTTCTAACTTAATGAAGGAAACATTACTAGGTATAGTCATACTTCCAATGTAATCATGCAAGCATTTTAATTCCTGCATGTATGTACTATACAGGTCAAACATTAGTAACAAAAATACAAATATAATTAAACTAAGAAAACTAAATCTGAAATTAGAATATACATCTATTGTTAGCAGCTTATTTACAATTACCTTCTATTGAAATGCCCTTTCCAACTGAATTTCATTTGGATTATAGAAAACTTGATGAATTTCTATTAATGATTGGAAGGGATTCAAAAGAGGGGATAACAGACCAAATTGTGGATAAGAAATTTTAGATACAATGGCCTACATAAATTTGTTAGTGTTATATGCAAATGTTAAACTATTAACAATCTTCCGTGAAGGAAAACTTTCCAAATAATTTTCAAATGGATCAATGAAAAATGGATGAAAATCTGTTAGATACAATGAAAGATTATTAATAGAATTAGATTGCTGGTCATATTGTTTTAGGAAATTATATATTACAGAGCAATGGAACACATAAAATATATTGCAGAAATATAAACAAAAAAACACATAAAACAAGGGAGACACAGATATATGTGGTTCACCCAATTTGAGCTACGTCTATGGAGAAACAACCAGTTCTTCCTTTTATATTATCCAACAAACTGAAGAGATACAACCTACAACAAATCCATTGTAATTCCCTCTTCACTCTCACACAATCTCCTCTCTCTTTCTCGCTCAGAATACAAAATCTAGACGCAATACAATTCCCTCATATATAATGAGGGGTTGCCTTCTAGGGAAAAAAATCCTAAATTAAACATAACTTTTACCGTCAAATCTTCGTCTAATGAATGGCCCAGATTGACTACGAAATCAACATTTTACAAGGCAATTTTACATCTATTTTTAGCTTCGGGGCACTGCTCTAGATCCCCCGTCAGGGGGAGCTCCAAAATATCGCAGGACCCCCCCTAGACCCCCCTTGCAGCATACATTTTATGGGCGTCCAATGTAGCGATACCTCTAAATAAAGAAGATAATCAGGCTTCTCACCCAACATATTGTGAAAATACACTCTCTTGTTGGCATTGCTTTTGAGAAGAAAGAAGTAATTGATAAGAAAGGAACATCAGTGGGAATTGGAAGATTAATAGTTCTTGATGTTCATAATGAGAATGTGAAACTTCATTTTCCCATTCAGACAATGCATCAATTGAGTGTTCAATACTAAGCTTCTAAATATGCCAACACAAAGTATCTAAAAATCAAAAACTAGAAACAGAAAACAAATATGAATTTAAACCAAATAAGTGAAGGATAGATAACAAAATCGAATCGTAGTTTACACTAGTGTTATAATTATTGTTACACCACAATTGGGATTGCTTTAAAACAATTTCCTTTTCACAAGAATTGGTCAGAATAATGCAATTAGAATTATTGTTGATACCAACTTGTGAATTATAAAGAAAATCATGACTGTGAATATGAATGAGAGCTTGATCGTCATATAAATCATAGATTCAGATGGTTTCTTGAATGTTGAAATCATGAGTGTGATTAATTATTTGAAAATGAGAACTATTTGAAGCAATTTATGAATTAGAGTGTTCTTCATTTTCAAAGGTGATTTGACTTTAATCATGAGGATTCAATTGTGAAGATAACAACTCAATATCCTCAATGTCAAAGTAACTATCATAAATGACCTCATGACATTCATTAGAATTCTCTTCGATCTCATCCAATGTATCAAAACAAGAAGGAACATGAAGCGCATGTTCATTAATGCCAAAAGAATGATCAATAATTACTTCCCTATCTTGATAAAAACTAATTAACAATTCATTAAGATCAACCTCTCTATTTTCTGAAATATCATTAATGTTAAGAGGGGATAAATTGCTATCAGCAAAAATATTAGGATAAAGAAAAAAATGAGAATCAGAAGCAATGGATTTAAAAGTGTCTCTATTTAAGAACTCTTGTGCATTTTGTTCATTGTAAATTTCAGATTTGAGATCATTCATTTGTGTACTTGTGCTTTCTTGAAGAATGTCGCTTTGCTATTATGGATTTGGCATTTGCTCATCGTAAAAGAATTCAGAAATTTTTATAGCAGGTTGTGTGCTATTGAAAACTTTAATTGATGCTTGTACTTGCTGATTTATGTTCTGATTTTCTGAATTTAGCACATACTGATTTTCAGATTTTAGAATGTTATTTTCTTTAAGATTGTTGCTAGTATCTTCTTGCATTTGAATAATAAAATTCTTCAAACTTTTTGATTGTGATTCACTGGCATGTGAAGGTGCATCCTGATCATTATTAATATTGTAGGAAGTGTGCACTAAATGAAGAAATTGATTGTACATAATACAGGCTACTTCATTACCATTTGTTTGCACCTTCATATTGGAATTCTCCATTATGTTAATGAAATTGGAAGGAGATTGAGCAAAGATTGAAATAATTTCACATGGATTATGAATGGGAGGAAGAGAGAAAATATATTCAAACCAATCTAATAATTCCTCTTCCAAAGGTTTTTCTTTAATTTTAAATATCAAGAAATTTAAATGAAATTGAATAGTAAAATCAATCAAAGATTCATTTTCAAACCTTCATAAATCTTCTATTTCTTCACATACTTGTTCGTGGTTGTAGTGGTCAACTTTACAAAGGAACATTGTAACAAATTGATTCCAGCTGTGAATTGAAGCAACTGGAAGCGATTGACACCAGCTTCTGGCTTTTGCCAAGAATGTAAGAGTAAAAATCTTGCATAAAATGCCCTCATCAATATCATGAAAATTAAAATTTGAAAATTTTTGAATAAATTGAAAGGCATTATCAAAAGAAAAAGAATTTCTCTTACCATTAAACTTTACCTGAGACAAGAGTATTACCACTTCAGGTGGAGTATTGGAAGATGCATGTTTGTGGATACAGCTCCAAATTGGAAGTTTAAGAGGAGTCATTGTGAAAAATAAAATGTTAGAATACAAAGGCTCCAATAGACAATAAGTTTCAGGCCCTCCTATTGCAAAAAACATTGAAAACTCGAAATTCGATGCAAGAAAATTAGGGATGACCACTCAGTTCAGACCTTAAAGCAGCTCCTTTCCCATTTGGAATTGTGGTTTCGACTGTTTTAACTAGGTCTAGTTACCTTCTCTCAATATCCTATGGCTTAAAATATGACTTTCATCCACCATTGAAGAAGAGACATCAGATCAACCCTCTTGCTGATCAAGCAAGAAAGTGATCCTTAAGCTAATATGGGGCTCATCCAAGCCACAACTAAAGTTTTCATCTTTGTGAAGAGGACTTTTAGGAATATAGAATTAATCTATCTGGAAAATTATTCTAAAATGTAAGCCAAAGGAACTAAATCCTAATCCTATCTCAATTAGGTAGATATGGATCTAACCCAACCGAGAGCAAGATATTTAAATGATTGGAATTTTAAATATGTTTGGCTTATAATTAATATCAAGCTAATGAAGTAGTTCAATTAACTGACATTATGGATACCAAACACATTCTATTCAGAGACCTCTTAACTGAAATAATCAACCAACAATCATTTAGGAAATAGTTCACAAAATGATATTGATTGTTAAATCAGTAATTCGAATAATTAAACAATAATATGAGGAAATAGTTCACAACATATCATTATTTGTTAAACCAATATTAAAAGACATATTTCTGAGTAAATAGTTACGCAGAATTTAGAATTCACCCTATAAGAGCAAAGATAAATAATAACATATGATTGAGACAAATTACTCATACTGACAATAGTACATAAATATGAATATAATGACACATTCCTGCCATCATAAAATGAAACTAGTATTTACAACAATAGTATTAGAAATACTAATTTATTGAATCCATTTCTCTAGCTTTGGTCTCCAACAATCCTCTACAATCTTTGAACTTTTGTTGTTACAATAAGAGCTGCAGTAGTGCAATTTATGTCCATAATACATAATTCATAATGCAAAATAAAAATTCTCAATAATCCCTAGATTTGAGATTTTCTCTTCTCTCATTTACAATTCTAAATCCCTATTACAATTGTTCTTTTAGAATTCCAGAATTGCAGAGGAGAGAAAACCATAATATATGTTACAATATGTTATTTATAATATTTACAAAAGAATTATCAGCAAGAAAGTTTGTTGAAGAAGAAATATGCTCCATTAATTTTCATTGGCCCAAAATTTCATTCTTCTATTGTTGGAGCATTCTCATTGATTGATGTCTTCTTCTCCTCATCTCTTCAACTGTTTTCCTACAAAAACAAATAAAAACTAAATTAAAATGTGAAAATAATATCACAACGTCAAATCTGGAATTAAAACAAATGCAATCAAAACTTAATTACATAATTAAAATAAAAGAAATTTGAGTTTTCTATTGATGTTTGTGATGATCTAATTTGTCAAGAAGAACATAGGTGAATGGATCTTCTCTTAGAAGAAGTTGTGGGAAAATGAAAATGCAGAAAATCAAACTCAGAAATTAGTTTTGGTAGAAATTCAGAGCTTGATTTTTGATGGAGTTTAGGCCCAATAAATGATCAAATCTGGAAATGAAACTAATTCATAAATATTCTTGATAATTTTATCTTTCCAATGAGCCGCCCTAGACTTCATTTGGCCAAGTAAAACTCTGATTATGAGCTTCCAAAGTTAATGAATCAAAACTGCGAAAATTTTGGAAATTTTGTTGCCTAGGCTAAAAATAAAGAAATTTCAAAACTGTTAATTAAATAAATATACACAATTGATTTTATTTTTAATTTAATCTAACTTAATCAAACATTACATATTAATTAATTTAATTTAATTAATAATACTTAATGTATCAAAGTTATATTAAAAAATATATTTATAATATTCAAACCCATCCATTATATAACTCACCATTAGTTCTATTTTATTCCTTGAATATCATATGAAAGAGAAGGAGAGGGCTTATACATTATACGAGGAAAAAGGCTCATCGCATTTTGGAGGAAACATTGATCGGGGCTTTTTAAAATGTGCACTCTTATTATTTTTGCAATATCGGGAAGCTCCGATATGGAGCGTACTCGATAAAATTTTAAGAATTTTTTAAGTTTTTACACCGAGTCCAAAATAATATTAAAAATTGGAGATTGAAAGAACTTTTAAGAGTGCTACGAGAGTTTTCCTTTGGGGTATGAGAAGTTCTAAGGATTTTGGTCTCGAGGGTTATTAAATCGATGAAGATGAGGTAAAGTGGGGTCCACTTGAGGTGGGATTCTTTCTATTACAAATTACGACCACTTTGGTAATTAACAATCCTACAAAATGAACTACAACCACTTTGCAATTCTAAGATTCTGGGTTTGGTAATTTCTTTTGAAATTAGAAACTAGGATAAATTACCAAGATCTTGAAACTCGTTTTTCAATTGTTGTACAATTAAGCTTGGTCATTTTGTAGGACCGTAAGTGAAAAATGAAAAATTAGTAAAAATGAACTAAAAGTCAATATTTACAATGCATGAGTATTGAACTTAATTAGTTACAAAAATTGAAATATTATACATTTATTTACAATTTTAGTCCAAGCGATAAAATGATCAAACTTCAAAGTAATTCATTTACAAATTGTTTGACCAAATGAGGTGACACAAGTATCGATGAAAACCTTGTGAAAAGTCAAATTCAATGAAACAATCAAAATAGAAATCTGACAAAAGTATAAAAAAAAGGTAAAAATTCTTAATGAAAATCATAAAAGGTGTTTTGTCAAAAATCAATGGAGAGGGTCCCCATTATTTGAAGTAATGGGGGGTGTTAAGATTTCCCTACAACACCTCCTCCTTAGAAATTTATTTTAATAAGTTTCCAGTCTAGAATGTAATTATATCAACCATGCTTGTAACAAATTTGTAGGGTATATCATTGATTTATGGCCTTTCCTTATACATTTATGCATAAAAGGTCTTCATCATTGGAAAACAACTTGCACCAAATTTTCTTTTATGATTGAGATCTTAGTTGCTCATTCTTTTTGTCACATCCCTTTTAACTTTACGTGTGAACATCTTTTGTTGCAACCTTTGAAACTTCAAACAATTGAATCATATCAAACCACTTTAATCTTTGTGTGCAAAACTTCACATCATGTGTTATTTCATTCCTCTTAAATTTTTTGGTGATGTGCAATAAGTCTTGTATTATGTCCCCTTAAAGGTTTTGGATGAAATGAATCATGAAAACCTTCCCTTGCGTATTAAATTTAATAAAAATTTGGTGTTAAGGGAAACAAATTTTGTCATGGCAAAGGAAATTTTAGGAAAGTGTAATGTGTCATGTGAAAGAAAAAACTGATGTGATGTGATATGTCACATCAAAAGATGTTTTCTCAGTGATATGTCATGCATGTAAAACATTTTGGTCCATGCAATATGCCATAAGAGAAAAAAATTCCTTGTGATATGATGGGAGAAATAAAAACATTTATTCACGTGATACATCACAAAGAAGTAAACATTCCAAGAATACGATGATGAGGAAGGTGCAAAATATTTTACCTAGAAATTTTCCTTTGTCATGATGAAATAAACTTTGAAGTGATATAGTATGCCACAACAAAGGAAATTTTAGGGTGATGTAATGTGTCACAACCAAAAGGAGGCTTGAGGTGTAGTACACGCTATGTCACGAGGAAAGACAAATTGGACCCTATACAACACAGGGAAAGCAAGTTTTTACACAATGCGAAAAATAGAATTTTGGACCAATTTTGGAAAATTATCTAAGGAAAAAATTGGTTTTCAAGTAGAGGAAAGATTAATGCACATATTTAGGAGCTTAGTGAGTTCCAAGGGAAATAACCAAAACAAATTTCATGAGAGACTTCAAAGTAAAGAAAACCAATACTCAAAGTGTTAAATTGGCAACTAGGGCCAAACTCCATGTGGGTCAGCTTATTTATGATAGCTGATATTTTTATTTTATCCCTCTCGTCGAGAGGTGTAGGATTGATCCAAAGATCATCTAATTCCGATAAGTATTTATGGAGATATGAATTTATTTAGATTATGGAATTATCATCTAGCCGACTAGCATCTTGAGTAGGCTTAGAAGCCTAATCGACGTGTCTATTCAACCTCTACGTTTGTAGTATAAATAAGAGAGGTTTTGGAGTCATTAGTGATACACTTCTTCTCATGTGATCTCCTCTCCACGTTTTTGGGTTTTTTGGAGAAGGAGAATTGCTTAGAGTATATGTTAGTATATGATGCGCTAGCCGCATTACAAACATGCCCTAGTTGCAGGTCATCAAGACACTTATGTACAGGTCATGAAGATACTAATACGTAGATCATGGAGACTTCTTATACGTAAATCATGGAGACATTATACGCTGTCTTTATATGCTAGTCACTATATACACTATTCATTAAGGATATTATACGTTGTTCACAGATCACTGTATACACTGTTCATTAAGGATATTATACGTTGTTCACAGATCACTGTATACGCTGTTCATTAAGGATATTATTCGCTGTTCATAGAGGATGTTATATGCTGGTCATATAACGCATGGAGAGCACTCATACGTTGTGCCCTAACACACAGTCAAGGTATGAAGCCACTGTCATGTAGACGCAGTCAAGGTTATGGTAGCCGCAGTGGTAACATAGAACGTAAGAGCCGCAGGCATTAGAAGCACAGTTGGCCGCAGCATGAAGTGAAGCTGTAGGCATTAGAAGCACAATTGTTCTCGCAATCAAAGAAGAAACAGGATCCACGTGAATCTTGGGTACAAGTATACGCTATACTGGGAGGAACAGAACTCGGGTTTTTACCTCTGAATTTTTCATGTATAAGAAGCAGATCCGAATTATGTTAGGGCATCACTTTTTCTGTCCTCATTATCATAGAAAATGCCTGGTCTTGAGTTCAGTTAAAAGGAAATATCATGCGAAGAAGATTAACCATTGAATCGAGGGTTTAGGAGGGATAGAAGAGTCCTAAACCCCTCTCACGTATGAAGGTGCATATCTGGAACAGGGCTGGTTCTAGGCCCAAAGAACTCAGTCATTGGATAGCTCCCAGCACAGCTAGGAAGAAGAAGACCTTGAAGAGAAACAGTATCATCTTCAAGTTTTCTGAGTAGTCCATTCTAGGAAGCAGATCTCTTTGTCTCAAGACAACGTTGAGGGGATACACTAGACAATGTATGAATTCAAATTGTTGTAGGTGACAACATGACTAAAGAAGGACTGTATAGATTCTGGAACTATAGCCTAGCTACTTTGCTAGGCTGCAAGCCATAGCAAGTAGCTAAGGCTGATGACAGTGTTATAGTGTTGCAGCATGATGATGATGATGTATGGGCAACATAGTATGATGCAGCATGATGGTGCTACACGGTAAGGTGCAACAAATGGACAAGGTGCAGCACTATGATAGGTGAAGAAGTAACCTTAGAGAATCAGTTGAAGCAATATGTCTTCAACTGATCTCTGTAGATATCATAAGTCAAAGTATTGACTTCTATTATAAATGTACTCTCTCTCTCTTTCTCTGCTGAACTTTGAAGAACATAAAAGAAGAATTGATCAAGGGTTTCCCCACACATTGTGGGGTTTGTCCCTGGCTAGCGCCACATCTTGTGTCCTCTTGTCTTGGCATGTCTTCTGTGATTTATATTTATGTTCTATCTGTAGTTTACTTTAATGCTGATGTGATTGCTAATGTGGAAAAGATATTTGAGCTAACTATGGAAAATTGAAATAAATTGCTCTAGCATAGAACATACCTAAAATTAACACAAAGAAGTTCATGAGGGCATGCAATCTGAAAGAGAAGTAGGGGGCCCATGTTATTTTGACTTTATCAAATGCTGAAAGTAAAGATAATATAGGAAGTTACTACTATCTCAACAACTTTTTATGAATATACTCATTTACCATAGTTAGGGTTTTGCATCTTCCTTCTTAAGCCACTTCCTAGATCTTGCAACTTCCTACAAATACCCCAAAGAAAATTTATTTAATATCAACATGATTTGTAAATTTCCATGGATATATGATTGGAAAATTTTGTCACAACTGTTATAGCATAATTCAACACTCCTATAGTTCTGATGATTTGGTATGGCCTTGGCAAGCCCTTTCCTATACAAACTTGATCATTTATTAAAATATAATATTTTTAATTCCATAAGAGATTCTGCCTTTTAAAAAATGTTTACACACGTGGGTACCATAATACATAACCCGTGTATATTATTTAAAATATGAAAAAATAAGATAATATCCTATTTTTTGGGCGGGGTTTACGTGTTTCATCGAAAGCCCACCTACAGGAGCCCATGTCCTAACTAAATCAACTGATTTTTTGTGGTATTTATACACCTCATGGGAAGGCCTAATCACATCAAGGAAATAGAATATTGACATTATAGAATTTTCGGTCCCGAGATCAAGTCTAATTTTCCCTCTGCCTCTTGCACTCCCAGTAATAGGAAACCCTTGTTTCCTTTCATAGATTCTCATCCTTCATTATATGGCATCCTTTTGCACATGTTTGAGAGGTCATATTTGAGGCTTGGGTTGGACGGATCCGGAGGAAGGTTTCATTGATGCCGTGGTTGGATCAGGTTGTATCTTTCCCCTACTCTTTGTTGATATCAATAAAGAAGCTCTGTCTAGTTTCTATTATGTTATGATCTCATGTTTTTATGATTCATGTGTAATATGTCATGATTTATAAGTTTATGATTGATGATCTAATATTTTATTATGCATGCACTTTGAACTACTTTCTATGTATATGCTTCTCTAAACTGTGTTGTAGGTTTTCTCACTTGGGAGGAAGCAGAGGGTTTGGAACCTACGGGATCAACATCAAACATAGGACCTACGAGCACTCCTCTCAAACCCAACTTTGGTAGTTTATATAGTTTTCTTGCTTGAACATATGATTCTTGTTGATTGTCTGTCTTCGACCAATTGAGGTTGTCAACACTTACCTTAGGGAATTTTTTCCTGCCAATGGAATTGGTGACTCCACCGGGGAATACAATCATGTATTTCCTAGAAGGGATTTTTCCCTTTATCTGGGATTTTCTTTCTTGTTTCTTGATTTTTCCAGTATTGTTGACTCATTTGTAGTCTCGTAATCTATCTAATCTTCTGGACAAGGCTTGTCTTTTTTATTTTTCCCTACTTTTCTATATATACATTCTTTTTGTTGTACACAGAATCATACATACACGGTTTCTTCCGAAGAAACCGATGTATACGCTAGTTTCTTCAAGAATAGTCGCATGTATATGCAGGTCTGTTATTACATAGTCAAGTATATTTGGAAAAAATTGAATTCTTCAAGTTTTGCCTTCAATCAAGGGTGTAGCCTGGTTTTTCTGCTTTCTTGAAGTCATATATAGTCTGGAATGGTCTTGCTTCTTGCTAGTGTCAATTTCTTTATCTCCTTTTACAAAAATATTTTGTCAACCTAGGGTTTGATTTTTTTTTTAGGTTTTTTCATTTGAAGTTTGGGTTTCAGACCTTATTTGTGAAGTGTGTAACTGTTCTATGCTTTTGGGAAAGTGAGTTGGTTCTAAACTTGCTTATAATCCAATATTTTCATTACTTCATTTTTCATTCTTAAAGTTGACTCATTTGGTTTCTTTTTTATTATTTGAGAAAGGTCTTTGCAATTTTGGTTTAGTGAAGGATTTTGGTTCTCTGAAATCTTTCTGTCTTTTTGAATCTTTTATGTATCTTTCAGGTCAAGTTGTTCAAGTTTTTTGGTCTCTTATTCACTTTAGTCTTATCATCTTGGTGATTGTTTATGGCTTGTGAAGTTTGGAGTATTTTCGCTTGATTTTGATCTTGAAGTGATTGATTGCTTTTCCTTCTTGAAACTTTTGTCATAAGTCCTTAAAAAGAAAAAGAGAAAAAACATTTGTTTTTTTGCTTTCTTTTCTTTGGTTTTTGGTTTTTTGGTCTTTTTGGCTTTTCAACAAGTGTGCAAATATTTGCTTGGGGTTGAATTAGCTTCGTTTGGGAGATCTTTTATAAGATATGTGTTTCTCCTTGTTTGTCAAATTTTGGCTTTTGGTATTTGAAAGAACACATTTGTTTCTTTTAGATGCATTATAGACATCATTTAGTTCTTTTTGTTAGTTTTGAATGTGTGAATCCAAAATTTAAAAAAATAGTTTTTACTTTATTAAGTTCCTCGTAGAACCTTTGTAGAAATCACTTTTCATTGAAGAAAATGAGTTTCATTTTCATGTAGCTAGGTTTTCTATTGATTTCTTTCACGTCAAAACACCATCAGTTGCACTTTTGTTTCCCTATGTCCTAAATAACAACCACTTAAAATAAGTGCTTAATTAAAATGAACTAGATTTTTATTTTTGTCATAGATACATCAACTAGTCTCGGACATTAAGGCCTTGGAATAAGTGTTTGGAGAGTAAAATATCTAAGGCCACTTGAACTAAAAGTATAGAAGTTTACTAAAGAGTGGAAATCTAGTCTCATTAAGTTTTCTGGGAAATCTCTTCTAACAAATGAGTTAAGCATGAGGACCTGTGAATATAAGGAAGAGAGATACCCCCTCTCCTACTTATTGGATCACGGGCCCATGAATGTTCCGCCCGACTTTTGATTATGAACTAGTGACTTTAGTTTCCTTTCCTAGGGACCACACATGTGACTGCTGGGGGGAATGTCTATGGTACCTGAGGCAGATGTTGCATCACTTTCATAGTACTTCTAGAGGGTGCCATTGCGAAGCTTGCGTACTTCCACCGACAAAGGCTATTGTATGGAGGTCAGTGTAACTACTTCTGATACCTTATTGGGTAGGCTTGGGCCCTTATCATCCCAAACTACCTTCGAGAGGTCCTTATCTTCACTTTCTTGTATTTTGGTGTCTGGTCCTAATCACCGGAAGCAGAAATACCTGGAAGCTGCTTATTTGGTTGTATTTTTAGGGACTTTATAATGGAGCGATCTTTTCTCTTTGTATTTAGTTGGATTTAGGTGGACTTGTCCTGTCACTTTTGAACCTTTGATTCTGGGTGACTGACCAACCACTCCACTGGACTTGAAATGATTTTGATCTTTCTTTTGAAATTATGGAGTTTCCTCCTGTTGTGGGGAAAAATGCCTATGCAGGACGATCCTATCCACCTAAGGTGTGACAGTGCCTTAGCAACAAACAGAGACAGCTATTCTAGTATTCTTCCTTTATGAATTAAGAATGAAGAGAGAGATGGATGGACTAACCGGTGTCTTTCGTTTGTCCCTCAATCCGGCTTCTCTTCTATTGGAGAGTTCCCAGCTACTTGCCTTCTCGCTCGCCCAGCTTCAAGAGGTTTCTGCAAGATCACAAGAAGAGAACACTACACAAGACATGGATTCATATTCATAACTAGTTCAAGATTAGAAATAAACTAAACATACTAATGCAATCATACATCAAAGATACACCAGTATATAGGAGAAACCAAGATAGCTTTATTGATGAATAACAAGGTTCAGGAAGAGATACAATCCAGAGGGCTCCAATCCAGCATATCCTTCCCAGCAAATGGAATTCCTATCTTCACCCCCTTCAAAGCATTAAGCACCCAATGATTCCAATCTCAAACCAACAACAATTCTTTGCAATAACAAAATTCCAGCCTCTAGATCTCATGGAGGAGAGATCCATATATAGATGTTTGGAGAGAGGATGAGTCAGCTTGAGATCTGACTAGTGTCCTCTCCCTCTGTCAGTTCTTGATTCCAATTGGAGGTTCTTGCTTCCACTTGGAGATTTGGAACCTCTTACTCATCACCAGTCGAATTCCCTGAGGCAAGTGTCATTTTGGAAGCTTCCTGGGTTCTGACACCTTGAGAAATGAACTTGCCACATGTCCACTCTCGCTCAGCGCAGGTAGCCAGTGTTGCCTTTGACATTCAGCGCAGGTAGCCAGTGTTGGCTTTGACATTCAGCACAAATAGCTAGTGGAGCCACTGAAATGATCCTGAATTGACTTGTTTTTGAGCAGTTTCTGGTGGATAACTTCTGTGAATTGCTGTGGTTTGTTAGCCTTGTTCCTCTAGGGGTAGGAACAACATGTTTAGGGACTTTGGATCCCTTAGATTATGGACATTTCATGCTCAATGCTGTAAGGCACAAAAATGTCTATAACAGTTGCCCCCTAAAGTATGAGGCTGTTTATCGGGTGAAATGCTTTATCAGGGGGATCCGAAGTTCATCCAATGCTGGGAGGAGACCTGTAATAAGATACAATACAATACATTATTTTTCATTCTGCTTTCATGATCTAGCTGAGGCGGGGATTCCCATGCTCAGCTTTATAAATTCATTTTTCTGTACATAGAACAGACAATCGTTTGATGGTAGACTGATAATTTTGATGAAATTATCATCCTTTGAGTAGGATGATTATTTGCTGCAATGATGTACATGTCAATGTCTTTATCTTTCCTGAATATATATCGCAGCCCGGATGGATGAAACTAGATCCAGGGTCTTCAAACTCGTTCGATCTTCACTCTAAGTACAAGTCGATCCATGTGAGAAATGTTCTGAAGTCGAACATGGAAAGACATCGCTTGATTACCGGTCAATGATGTAAATCGTTAACAAGCGCGAGAGGAATCACCGATAATGATAATGATCCTCAAGGTATTGCAGTACAATTCACGTGGTGTGAATAGAGGACTTGGCGTCGAACACCACGCAAAATCTTTTGGTCGAAGGTCATTGATGTATACCTGTCGCCGGAAGTGAGAAACTTGCCATTGAGGTATGCAAGCTTCAAAGTACTGAAGGGGTTGTTCCTAGATCAACTTCTTGGATAATGAGCTGATGTCGACAAGAAGCGATCCATCAAAGGAGGGCCTTAATGAATCCCACATCAGTGACATGGAACGGAGCTAATGATTTTAATGGAGGTGAAAACGATCTGTGACATATGATTCAGGGTGGCGGTCATGAAAGGATGAAGGATAATGTATGGCAGTGGATGGGACACGGTTGACTTTTTTGAACGACTTCTCTTGAACATATGGCGACACTGATGCAATGGATCGGTAGCATTACCCCAAATATGGATGGTATGACGAGACCATGGTGATGTGACCGATGAATGAAACAACCCAACCCGATTGTGGTACGGAGGAAAAAGTGTCATGTTCAAGAGCGACTTGCTACCATCAAAGTTTTCTTGAGTTTCTCCCAATTTTCCCCAGTCATTGCTGACCAGTACCTCTTTATTTTTGTCAAGCTTGAGGAGGATAACATATGCTTGTTCTATAACCTGCCCTTTGGGCAAGCCCATCTCTATGTTTTAACGAGCTTAGTGATAGTGAAACTCGTTCTCGTCTAAAGACAATTTTGTCACTATTTAATGATTTTAATGAGTCTAACGACAAAGATAACTCGGTCCTTTTCATTTTTAGAGAGTCTGAAAAGGTACATAAAGTTAACTCCAAAAGTCCTTTTTCGTCATCTAATCCCTTAAGTCCGAAAAAGTATAAAACAATACAGAAGGGATGAGTTTTCGATAGTTTTAACGAGCCGAACAAAACAAGCGCTCGATCTTTTTGTGCAATAATCCCTCAGGTCCAAAAAGATTAAAATCTAGAGGAGGGATAGCACTCCCTGTCCCTTTAACGAGCTGGAAGGCCAAGGACTCGGCAATCTTTTCATATTTTACGAGTCAGTTGAAAAGAGCTTAAATAAGACTCGTCTTTTGAGGAATGAGTGATAAACAGGGTTAGCAACTGATTCCAGGTACAGGTTGGAATTTTCCAATCACGGCAGTGTCACAAGGATGGCTAGTGAAATCACTCTTCGCAGCTGTTCCTCAAAATGGGTAAACAAACATATGGAGGTGAACGATCGGCCAATGCAAAAGTGGAGGTGACGGTGCAAACACGACCAAGGCTTTAATGGCTGATGATATTACATTCACAGTGGTTATTTACTGGGATAGTTCATTTTTTAACGAGCTTAAATGCAGGTGGAAACATTTGCTCGATCTTATGTTTATTTTTTAACGAGCATGAACTATGCGCTAAAACTGCTCGGATCTTGCGTTTATTTTTTAACGAGCATGAACTGTGTGCTAAAACTGCTCGATATTATATGGTCAAATTTTGATTTTTTACCATAACTAGCTTTGCCCTTTTCAAAGATAGTACTGTATCCTCAATTTCTGCATCAAACTAGTTAGAAATGAATAATATTTGCTTGAAAATGAGATTAGAACCCTAATATTTCGCTTTGAACTACGTAAAAAGAAATTAAAAGGTGTTTTTACCTCTCATTTTACCATTTCATTTGAACTTGGCTTGTTGGAGCTTTGGAGGTGCCTCTTCCCCCTTGATTTTCATCAGCTGATTCCGGGAGATTCTGCGGACGATTTTCGGCACCGTCTGGACCAGGTAGGAGCTAAACCCTAGCTCTTTCTTTTCATGGTTTCCTTTTTCCATTCTGTGCCTGTTTTCTTGTTCCCCTGAGCCCCTGGGGTTTTGCTAGGGCGCTCCGCCATCAGCGCAGGTAGTTCACTCGAAACCTGCGTTGAATGTCAAGCTGCATGAAGGCAGTTTGACCTTCAACGCAGGTGGAACACTAGCCAGTTGCGTTGGGCATAAAAAACAGTTTTGTTGCACAGTTTTTGATGAAAATTTTGCCAGTTTCTCATCAAATCCAGGATCTTACTCTTTCTCTTGTTTGTTTTGCAGGGACTTTTGAGCAAAATGACCCTTACATGGCGAGAACGAGAACATGAGAAGAGGACATGATTGCCCTCCATGACCCTGTCACGGTGAACGCGCTGCGGAACTGTGGCCTGCTGAATTTCTTCCGTATCTCTAGTATGAGAGCACAGATCTCCTTAATGCAGTATATGCTTGATGCTTGGGATCCTATCAACCAAGTATTTCAGATTAGGGGCAAATCTATCCCCCTGACCGTAGTATACATTTACTTCTTGACTGGCTTGTCGAGGCGGGGTGCTCCCATTTCTTTGTCAGGTTCGGCCCGAGGGAATGACTCCGTGAGAGATTATGTCCGCCAGTACTGCAGGGAAGGATCTCAGCCGAGCAGAGACGGCAAGGTCGTTATCCGTGAGATTGCTGATAGATCTCTCAGGTCCACTCTGTATACTATTGGTAGGATGGCCGGTAGCACATCTCTTCATGTTGCCAACAGATCCTATGTGCAGCACGCCTTGGAGTGCCTCCAACCGAAAATATTCAACTGGTGTGATGCAGTGCTTCTTCAGATGAAAAGTCAGTTGAACAAGGTAAAGGATGGGAAGCTGAAGAAATTTGGATTTGGTTCTATTCTGACTGCCTTTGCCTTGGAGAAAATACCACTGATGCAGCCTCAGTATATCGCACTCGACTTGCCTTCTCCCATCGAGCCACGCATGCAGAGATGGGTTGATCACATGTCTAGGCATGCTGGTCAATCTCATATTTCTTTCACTGGTACCTTCTTCAGATGGTTCGAGCATCAGGAGATGGTCTATTCCGAGTATCCATATGTTGGTATGGATTTCCGAGGTGATCCGGACTTGGTACTGCCGGATGGCGAACAGTGGGGCGCTATTGGTAAAATCTTCGACCATATTATTGTTTACTGTTCTTATTTATAATGTCCTTGTGCTTTATTCTATCAAGACTTTAATCGAACTCATGCGTGCATGCAGATGTTGGTCCTGTTCGTCCAGCAGTTCGCCCGAGAGCGCCAGTCGCTGCCCCAGCAGGGGAGACTGCTGGGAGGGTTATTCTCCGCGACCTTGACGTGGCCGAGACCCTTACGGCTGTGCAGGATCAGGTTGAGAGCCTTACTCTCGGCATTCCCGATGTGAGGATTGATGAGTTACCTTTACAGTTGCAGCGGCATACTACTGGTGTGCCTAGACGATGGACTCGTCTCTTGCGCATGATTGCACAGGTCGTGACGTGCTATCATGAGCATCACTAGGCTAGGGTGCCCCCTAGCATTTTGAGTTTTTGGGTCATGCGACCGATTTTTGTCTTGGTTACAGAACATTATGTACGAATGATAAACAACTTATATATATATTTTGATTTTCGTGGTTTATTCTGGTTGAGTTATATGATCCATATGTACAACATTGATGATGTGTCTCTTTTTATAAATGTCGCAAATGTCTATCTAACACATAGTTTGCTAATGAGTCGGTTAATGTGTTTAAGTTTCTGGAAATATGTTGGTATTGAATTAAATCAAATTGTCTTTCCAAAATCTTAACCCTTAGGAACATGCGATAAATAGCTGGGTTGCGGACGGAGTATATACCATTGAGTTGTAGTATTACGAGTTGTGAGTCTAGCCTGACGATTAGTCGGCGTATACCACGGGTGATGGCATCAGAGAGTAGTTCTATCAACGCGCTATACTCAGCGATGTTATTCGTTGATTGCCCGATATATACACCTCTGAAACTTACTAACTCGCCGCTTGGATCAAAAATGGCCCAGGCTGCGGAGGACAGGTTCCGCGAACTACGACTCGCTCCGTCGGCATATCCAACACATATCTCCAGAAGGTTTGACATCTGCAATGAATGTAAAAAGGTGGATTACTCGACCAAAACAAACACTTTAGCGAAAACAAAATACAACAAAAGCATACAGGTTACTATTTAAGCATAGTAACGCTTGAGGTACAACCCATTACGGGGTTGCACCAGTGGAATTCCGTCATAATCCATTAACTCGTAGGCTTCTTTTGTTAACACTCGTTTAACAATATAGGGCCCATCCATAAAGAATTAAATTTACCTGCTCCCAATTTATCGGATTCTTGGTCATAAAGCAAGACCAAGTCACCTTCTGAGAAGACACGGGGTTTGACATTTTTGTCGAACTGAGCCTTGACTCGTTTCTTATGGGCTTCGTTAGCCAAAGCGGCATCATGACGGGTTTCATCCAATTGGATTAATTCCAAGAAACGGGTCTCTTCTTCCGAAGTTCCGGGGAGGAGATCAATTGCGAGTTTAAGAGACAAAATTTCACACTGGATTGGCAAGACTGCTTCTAGGCCATACACCAGTTGGAAAGGTGTGAACCCGGTCGCATTCCTTACCGATGTTCGGTAAGCCCACAAGGCTGAGTACAGGATTAAGTGCCACCTTCTTTTGTGAACCCCGATCATCCTTTGCAACATACGCTTCAAGACTTTGTTGATTGCTTCAACTTGTCCGTTGGCTTGCGAATAATACGGGGTAGAGCTATCGTGAGATAGCCCTAGCTTGGCAGCTAATTCAACCATCATGTGATTGCGAAAATGTGATCCATGATCTGTAACTATATCCTGTGGTACGCCGAACCTGGCGACTACATGATTGAAAAAGAAAAGGGTAGCTGTTTCACCAGTGTTATCTAATGTAGGCATCGCCTCAGCCCATTTGGTAAAATAGTCAACGGCGACTATGATATACCCATGCCCCCCGGTCGAGGTGGGGTTACATGTCATGAAATCGATGCCCCATTTGGCGAAAGGCCCAACAGCAACTATTGGCTGTAAAGGTGCGGGTGGTCTTCTGGTTTTGCTATCAAAAATTTGACAAGCATGGCAACTTCTGACTGCGGTTATGCAATCTTTGAACATTGTTGGCCAGAAGTGTCCTGCTCGTAAGATTTTTTGTGTTGTATCATATCCAGATTGATGCCCCCCACACGTGCCTGAATGACACTCATTCAGGGCTTTTTCGGCCTCTTGATGGGTTAGGCACCTCCTCAGAACTGTATCGATACCACGACGGTAAAGCGTATCACCGACGATCATGTAGTCTTTTGCTTGGTATCGTATACATTTCCGTTCTGAGTGAGAGGTGTCAGGCCTGAATTTTTGGGTTTGGAGATAAATTATTATATCTCCATACCACTTATTGCTTGCAGATATCAGAAACAAACTTTCGTCCACGATTGATTCTTCGGATGTTTCATCGTTGGACGCCGATGGGAGATCGCACAATAATTCTGCGAAGACTAAAGCTTTCTTTGATTTGGATTTTACAAATTCCAAATCAAACTCTTGAAGGATCGCTATCCATTTTGAATATTTGCCCCCCAGCAACTGTCGCGACAATATATAAGTCATGGGGTTGCAATCTGATAGAATGGTAGTTTTCCAAAAGAGGACATAATGTCGAAATCTTTATATCGCTTGAACAGCAGCGAGTGCTAGCTTTTCAACGTAAGAATATTTGCTTTCTGTATCATTCAAGTTTTTACTTAAATAATATATAGGATGTTCAATTCCATCGACTTCTTGAACTAAAACCATTGCAATGGTCGTATCTGCTGCAGCCAGATAAAGGTTAAAATCTCTTTGATAGTCCAGGGCATACATTAATGATGCTTTTACTAGAGAATCTTTCAGAGCATCAAAGGAAGCTTGCGCCACCTGATCCCAGACAAAAGGTACATCCTTTTTCAAAAGACCAGTATAACCTTTAGCAAGTTCTGCGTGATTTGGAATGAACCTCCTCAAAAATTTTGCTTTCCCTTGGAGTTTCTGAATCTGAAGCAAATTTGAAGGTGGAGGAAAATTAATGATTGCCTGAACCTTGCAAGGGTCGAGGCAAATCCCATCCTTAGAGACCACAAAGCCAAGTAAACGACCAGAACCGACGCAAAATACACATTTGTGCGGATTGAGTCTTATCTTGTAGTGTCGACAACGTAGAAATATCGCTCTTAAATGCTGCGGATGATCAGTCCGCTTTCGCGAATGAGCCGGAAGGTCGTCGAGGTATGGTTGAACGATGTTCTTGATGTCATGGAAGGCATAATTCATTGCCCTTTGAAACGTCGCCCCTGCGTTCTTTAAACCAAAGGGTTATGTTCGATAAGCGAATGTGCCCCACGGACAAATGAATGCAGTCTTTGACTGGTCCTGTGGGCGGATATTTATTTGATTATACCCGGAAAATCCATCCATGAATGGAAATATTTCACATCTGGCGCATTCATCAATTATCTGGTCGATGAAGGGTGTAGGGTAGTTGTCTTTCGGACAAGCTTGGTTTACATCCCTATAATCGACACACACTCTGATTGTCCCTTGTTTCTTCATAACAGGGACAATATTCGATACCCAATCGGTTAGAGGAACCGGGTAGATGAAACCAGCATGGAGAAGCTTTTCAACTTCTACTTTTATGGCAGCGGCTTTCTTTGGGTGCACATGCCGAAGCCATTGTCTCACTGGTTTGACATCAGGATACATCTTAATTTCGTGTTCAACGATACTGGAGTCAATGCCTGGCATTTCATCATATGACCAAGCAAAGACATCTCTGAACTCGCGAAAAAGAGCGTTATATATTTCCAGTTCTGAAGGAGAACATCCTTTGCCGACATAAATATTCTCTACAACATTTGTTTTAGTCGAGATATTTATGGCTATAGTCTCTTCAATATTGGATAAGTTTTGCTCGGAATCCACCGTATTTACAGTATTTGATAGGAATTCAAAAACTGAAGGGTGGTAAAGGTCATGTTGAGTATCTTCTTCATATTCTGGAAGATGGGAACGATGGTGGCAATCATTCCATGGTGCCCCCTCAATCAACATTGATTGTAGGATTCCTTCGTCAGTCCCATGCACTTTCGACCAAGGATCTAATGGGGTACCATATTCTCTAGACCTATCTACCCAAACGCTTGATGAGCGTTGATTTGGGTTCGCCTCCCATGCCCGAAACATTGATTGCTACAATATTTCTATAGGGCTTGGGGGCAAAACCATTTCATGATCCATGTTGATATCATCTTCTGAGATCTTCGTGGAAGATATCATGTTGCAGGCTCCTACTAATGCTACTTCTCCTATATAGATTGGAGGTGGAAGTGCGAAAGTTCCCATTAATGTGGGGTCTTTCAGTAGGCCTACTCCGATATCTTGAAGCGAATGGTTGCTTCCATGGATCATGGGAATGCTTCCCGTAACTTGTGAACCATTAGGGAGGAAGTCTTGTTGGTCGACGATCATAATCCCTCCTTGAAAAGGGAATGCAATTTTCCTAAAATAAGTCGACACAACAGCTGCCATGGCATAGATCCACGGTCTTCCTAGTAGGATGTTGTAGTCAAGATTCCCATCGATGACTTCAACATCTATTTCTACTGTTTTTCCCCCCAGTTCAACCTTCAAGTTATTAAGGATACCCCACGGGGTATAGGTCCTTCCGTCGAATGATTTCAATGTCGTCGAAGATCGCGACAAGGTTGGAGACCCTAAAGTTTTCCAGCAACTCATCGACATAATACATGTAGATGCCCCCTCATCAATAATTGTTCAATGAACAGTTTTGTTGAGGGCTTTCACTTGAATAAGGAAAGCTAGTTGAGCTGGTAACTGAGGATCGTATCCTTTGTGGTCGAAGGATACAAGATTGGAATCCTTAGGATCAACCCCACCAATAGCCGATAACAAAGCCTGCCTTTGGGATGGACAATTTTGTAGTACTTCAAGAGTCGACATAGCGGATGGCGATTGGGCCAAATCTTCCACTATGTTATAATGCTGTGCCTCTCTGGCGCGAGGATTAAATGTCGACTTGTGTACTACTCCCTTTGGCGGTTTTATCGTTAATTCAGGAATGATGGGCGGTACAACTTCTGTCAAAGTTGTTGTCGAACTTCTTGGCTGATCTTTATCCTTGCCGTTCGACAGGTGCGGATTCCCGTAATCTTTGTTCCTTGTCGAAATCAAAGCATCATTCTGCTGTTTTGAAACCGACAACATGAGCACTTGCGACGGGGAAGCATTTCCACTATCAACCAGATTTTGACCTGGATTGGGAAACGGATCAGTTAACACAGCTGAGGTTTGCGAACTTTTGAAGAACCTTTTCAGCTCAGCTTTGTATGGACAATCCCTTGTCCAGTGATCCTCATCGCATATCTGACATGGATATTTCCTATTTCCAGGAGGGTTTGAAGAAGTTTTTTCAGGGGATGACTCACCCTGTTTCTTCTTCTTCCCTTTGTTTTGCTTCTTCTTGCTCCCTGGTTGTTTGGTTTCTTTGCCCTTATCTGCTGATACGGCATTTACTTCTGAAGCAAGAATCTCTTCTTTTGCATTTTGATCTGAATTCTTACGGGCTTTCTTAGACGAAGCCTTTGTCGATTTCGCGTTTGCCGTGCCAATCACACCATCGCCGGCATGAGAGTCACTATTTGATTTAGGAGGAGGAGGAATTGAGAATTCCGGTCTAGGGGCGTCAGGTATTTTGTCGTAGAGCGTGCCAGACTGAGTATAGACTAAGTCTAGATATTATGCACGAGCAATAACTTGCTCCTCCGTTATGACTCCCCCTTTGGCCACATCTTCTGTTATAGCAGGAAGTAACGACTTTATAAACCATTCAGCTAACAGCTGATCGGGAACGTACGTTTTCACCATCCTACGACGACGACGCCACTCATGTATATGATCGGATATATGAGTGGCCGTTGTCTGCTTGAAGTTGGTTAAGATTTCTGTTCCCGTTTCATACCTTATCGGTAATTGAAAATGGGTTAAGAAAGTCGTGGCTAGGGAGCTAAAATTGTTGAATGAGGCTCTAGGTAATTCAATATACCATTTAGCCGCTGGGCCCGTTAACGTCCTTTGAAAGAGGCGAAGCCTTATCGAATCATCGTTTAAGGTGTTTGATGAACACCATAGATGAAAGGTCATCACGTGATTCGATGGATCTTCACCCGGATTTCCATTAAATTTAGGAATGTCCGAAGGAAGTTTGTGAGGAATCGTTGGCCACCAAGGGGCGTAAGCAATTGGATCATTTGTTAACCGGTGTAAATCGGGTAACTCTAAAGTTGCCACGAATGGTAACTGCTGATTCAGGTTAGGTGAAGCATACCCAGGGTACGATGGAATTGCCTGAGCAGTTGGCCTTTGCATACCAGCATAATGCAATTGATGTTGGTATGACTGATACGGTTGGTGGACTTGACCACTGTAAAGCGGTTGGTTTTGACCGTTTTGAATATACGGTTGTCCACTGTTCGCAAAGATCTGCTGCTCAGAACCTTGGTACACTTGCTGGAATTGTGGTTGTTGGTATTGCACCAGCCATGGTTGTGAAACCATGCTCTGTTGCGCTATACTAACCGTTGGACCAAGGTGTGGGGTAATTGTACCCGTTTGGACCTGTGTCACCCCACCAGTAGGCGATTGTGGTTGAGTCACAGGGTCAAGGGGCTGTTGCATTACGACCTGAGAAATCTGAGGTTGACATACAACAGGAAACGTTTGAACTTGCGACACTGTCACAATAGCCGGTGTGGTCGGGATGTTCAACATAGGTACACATTGTTGCATAGAATACACAACCCTTGGTTGCTGCGGTAGCATAGGTACCCAACCACTTGATGTAATTCCAGTATAACCTGAATACTGTTGTGAACTCCTGTATGGGTACCCTCCCGGAGGGGGTAATGAAAGGGCATACTGCCCCCCATACGGTAGCAATCCGGAACTCAAGGGGATTGTTTGTCCTTGGGGACTGGATTGCCCAAATTGACCTCCAAATGGGTCAATCTGGCGAGTCTCAACATAAGAGTTGCCGGATATTATTCCTGAGGAACAAACTGGAACTGACCACACTGTCGAAATAGTCCCTGAGTGGACTCCTTCTAGCTGTTGTGAGCTAGTCGGGACAGATGGTGTGCCGGCAAACATTGTCAGAGTGACGGCAGGGAGTTCTGATGTCGCTGTGTCATTCGACACAGTCCTAGATGTTGTCGGTTGCTCAGACATTTTGAGTCTATCCAAGAGATTACCTAGCGATTCTACAGGAACTTCCACTTATGGTATACTAACTTCTGATGTAGAAGGAAATAGAGTGACCCCTACTCCAAAATGTCTTGGAGTACTTGCTTGCGGATCTTCTACAATTTCTTCTATCGCAATCAAACCAGGTGGAAGGGAAAGACCGTCAGGTCCGTAAAATATTTCTGGTGCCGAAGAAGGGGTTGAATCAATAGCAACAGATGTTTGAAGAACAATACTCTCTGGACCGGTTACAGATGGAACTGGTTCAGTAACACAAGTGTTTGTTCTCAGACTAGGATCAGTATCACTATCCCTTTGTGATTGTTGAACTTCTTCTATAGAGGCAGGGTTTCCAGAAATGTTTGGAGTAACCGGAATCTCAGATGTCGTTGGAACACTTGTTCTAACTTTGATATGAGATTTTGAACCGGTTAAACGAGTTCGCTTTGTCCGTACTGTTTTCGATTCCGGAGACAAAGACGGTTGACTCGTAAGCCTCCGCGAACGACGGGGTTTTAATTGACTTTCTTCCACGATTGCGGATTACTCGATCAACCAAAATACAAAAGGGGAAAATGTGTTTCCGAATTGAATGAATTTTTTTTAGACGCTTTTAGACACAACTTGCTTTTTCACTTTTAAAGAGTCGAGAAAAAGCTAAAGATGACTCTAGTCTCCTTTGATGTTTTAACGAGCCCGAAGTGACAAATGCTCGGATGGACTTTTTCTGTTATAGAGTCTGAAAAAGGCCAAAAGAAACTGCTCTGGAGTTCTAGGTAGAGGGTGTGCCAAACTTTTTGCAAAATCGCAGAATAATTTTTTGGGTACGGGCGGTCGATCTTCCTGAATGCTGTGTTCAGTGCATTGCGATCAGTAGGGCGGCCGACACGGCTTCCTAAGGATAAAGGTTTTATGCCTATAGGGGTCTCCCAATATATACGCGACGGTACGTGGGAGCACAATCCGTACTGGCGCTATCGTCCCTCGGGAGGAATCATCCACCATCAACGAGATCGACAGTCACCAGGCTTTACGACGCCGGAACACGTCTCTAGCCTAGACCTCTATGTTGTGCGTTATGTTGCAAAGCGTTGTTAAGTTCATTCAATTTATTTTAGGTTGATCTTTTTTAGAAGTTTGCCTTTCAAGGTTCACCACGAGATGTATGATACAATTCCTAAATGCAGTCTAAAGATGATAAGCAAGCTTTATATCTTTTCAACTTTGAAAATCCTAGCTACTAAGGGAAAAGAAAGACACCATCTTTTCTCAAAGAGCAATCAGCGCACTCTAATGCACTTTTCCTAAATCAAACATGCAAACTATCAAGATGCAAATGCACAATGCAGGTGTTTGTTTTCCGCTTTCTTAGTATTGATGCCTACAAAAGAAAGCTTTTTGTACAACTTTGAATTTGCTTTTAAATGACAAATACAAACAAGTTTACTTTTTCGAAATCAGAGAGGGTAGAAGAGATTACAACACTTAACAATTTTCGAAATGAATACTTGTTTCGACACTTAAAAGAGACAAACTCAAACCAATAAGGAAAAGCAAATGTATAATCAACTGTAAACAGCCAATGAACTCTCTCCTAAGATCACAATCAACAGGTCTGAATCAAGGGCTACAGGATGATTATTTCGCTCATGCAAAGGAAAACTATAAATGACGCCACAAACACATAAAAACACTCACAGTCTTTGTGTACAAAAGGAGGCGGAATTTAAGCAGAGAAAAGGAGTTATCATATTGGTACCTATGCTGGTTACAGGCTGCAAAAATCAGAGATCAAAACAAGGCAAAACAGAGCAGAGAACCCCAGCTGCACAAGGCCAAACTGGTTCAGCGCAACCTCAACACAGGGGTTTTGACATTCAGCGCAGGTAGCCTTCACGAGACCTGCGTTGAAATGCAGAACCTCTTCACAGCTGTCGCGCTGAAGGAGAAACTCTCGTTTCTCACTGGGTTCTGGGTCACAGATTGCTATTTAATCTACTGTTTCAGGCCAAATAAAAGCAACAAGCAAGGTACAATCAAAGGGATGCTTTGAGGGAGTACTAAGATCTATCACAAAGGATCATCAAATCATTTGTGAGTCCATTGTTCAGATCATAGACAAGTCCAGTGATTGGATCAAAGCAACAACTGTCTACTTTGCATCCGGGAATAGTAGATGCAGTTCGATTGTTGTTGTCAAGTCTATGAAACAAACAATGATAGAAACACAAATAAAATGACTAAACAGATCTCCCCAGCGAAGTCGTCAATGTGTTGTGGGGAAAAATGCCTATGCAGGACGATCCTATCCACCTAAGGTGTGACAGTGCCTTAGCAACAAACAGAGACAGCTATTCTAGTATTCTTCCTTTATGAATTAAGAATGAAGAGAGAGATGGATGGACTAATCGGTGTCTTCCGTTTGTCCCTCAATCCGGATTCTCTTCTCTTGGAGAGTTCCCAGCTACTTGCCTTCTCGCTCGCCCAGCTTCAAGAGGTTTCTGCAAGATCACAAGAAGAGAACACTACACAAGACATGGATTCATATTCATAACTAGTTCAGGATTAGAAATAAACTAAACATACTAATGCAATCATATATCAAAGATACACCAGTATATAGGAGAAACCAAGATAGCTTTATTGATGAATAACAAGGTTCAGGAAGAGATACAACCCAGAGGGCTCCAATCCAGCATCTCCTTCCCAGCAAATGGAATTCCTATCTTCACCCCCTTCAAAGCATTAAGCACCCAATGATTCCAATCTCAAACCAACAGCAATTCTTTGCAATAAAAAAATTCCAGCCTCTAGATCTCATGGAGGAGAGATCCATATATAGATGTTTGGAGAGAGGATGAGTCAGCTTGAGATCTGACTAGTGTCCTCTCCCTCTGTCAGTTCTTGATTCCACTTGGAGGTTCTTGCTTCCACTTGGAGATTTGGAACCTCTTACTCATCACCAGTCGAATTCCCTGAGGCAAGTGTCATTTTGGAAGCTTCCTGGGTTCTGACACCTTGAGAAATGAACTTGCCACATGTCCACTCTCACTCAGCGCAGGTAGCCAGTGTTGCCTTTAACATTCAGCGCAGGTAGCCAGTGTTGGCTTTGACATTCAGCGCAAACAGCTAGTGGAGCCACTGAAATGATCCTGAATTGACTTATTTTTGAGCAGTTTCTGGTGGAGAACTTCTGTGAATTGCTGTGGTTTGTTAGCCTTGTTCCTCTAGGGGTAGGAACAACATGTTTAGGGACTTTGGATCCCTTAGATTATGGAAATTTCATGCTCAATGTTGTAAGGCACAAAAATGTCTATAACACCTCCTTATGGGAAAATCTTTGATTGTGCATCTCTCTTCCTTGAAAATTTATTTGAACAATACCGTAAGGGAAGAATATGCGTATAAGTTGGGTATGGCCAATATTCCTATGGAGGCCAAACAAGGGACCCCTCCAAAAGGGGATCCTTGTGATTTTCCTTTCTTTGGAAATGTTGGTACCCCCTTGATGGCCACTTTGAATATTCCTGGATTGAATGTTGGACTACAAGTTTGGCTTTGGTCCACTCCGAATATTCCATATGTTATTGAACCTTCTTAGATGAATGTGTTATTTCAAGGGCATCAAATGGGTATTAAATGTTCATATTATTCACAAGATAAATCTAGGATTCCTCTTTCTCCTCCATATTGTAATAAGAAATATAAGAAAAGGAGAAACATGAAGAATAAGAAGAAGAATATTTCTCCCCATGAACCATCACCAACCTCTGCAAGTCATGTTGAAGATGAGCCTTCAGCTGCTACAAGTCACGTTGGGGGCATAAATCTAATCACTGCAAGCCATACTAGCAATGGGTCACCTAATTGTGAGTCATATTTATATTGACTCACCTGTGTTTATGAGTAGGACCGGGGGCACAAGTCCTATCTCTCTCATGAAAGAGTCACTAACCTCTGAAAGTCATGTTGGAGACTCTCCACAAACCATTACTAGTCATGTTGGGGGAATGGATGCTGATTAGAAACCTAGGCATGGAAGATTTAAACCTAAGTTCTCTTGTAAGATATGTAAGGGAGACCATCTTACTCATTTGTGCCCTAGTATTTCAGTGGTACAGAGATTATGGTCCGAGTTTGAAGGTTCTTCTACCTCAACAATTTCGTCAACCATTGGTTGATGAAGTGGTCGAACTAGTGAAGTCTTTGCCCGATTCTACTCCTCTTTTGGGGGTGAAGTTCCTAACAACAAAGTCTTATTGATTTCTAGTTCAGAGTCTTCTGGTCTAGGGGGCATGCTGGTCTCTTCGAGTGTACCCCCTCCAAGTTCTAGGAGTGTCTCCTTTGATTGGGATAATATCCTTGTCTTCCTTGTGTTGTACCTTTCCAAATAAGGGTTAGGGTTAATTCCACAAATATCTATTGATGTATGGTGGATGAAGGATCCTATGCAAGTATTATATCTTGCTCGACTTGGAAATATTTGGGTTCTCCAAAGTTGTTGGCAGTTGATAGTCAATTGTTACCCTATGATAGAAGACCTGGTGAATCTATCAGTGTTCTTCCTCAAATACCTATTACTTTAGGTGGGATGATTGTCTTAATCAATATGGTGGTGGTTGATCGCCCTTTAGACTTTAATATGCTACTTGGGCATGATTATGTCCATGCCATGAATGTTGTGGTGTCTTCACTCTTTCGAGTGATGTATTTTCCTTATAATGGAATTATTGTCACTATTGATCAGCTTAGTCTGATAATCACCCACCTAATTCAAATTTAGTTCAAAATACCCCTTGGTAGGTTCCAATTGTTCAAGTAGAGTCTGCCCCGCCACAAGTGAACTATGTGGCATTGTATCCTCAATACTCAATTGCTTCTGAGAAGGATCCTTTAAACTATTATTTTCCTTCTCGGGAATTGGTCTCGATAGTTGATCGAGTGATTTTCCTATGGGGGCATGAGACCCCTTAATTCCCTCTTTTGATCCTTCTAGTTCTCATTATTTCTTGGAAGTTGAGTTGCCTTCACAGGAGGAACTTTTTGAAGCCATGAGTTCCCGCTACCAAAGGAGTCCTTGGCCTGAGTCCCATAAGGGGCTTATCCTGAAGAACTATTATGTGTAAGCCGCAAGGCTGCATGGTTCCATGTACCATATTGTATATATAATATATGTATTTTCAAGTTTTGTATTCTATAACACAAGATTTTATCTGAAGTTTATATATGGAATGTATTAACTTCTTGCCTAGTGTTCCTATTTATGTCTACAAAACTTTGAATACTTCTCCTTTGGGAATTTTTATGGTTTATCCATTCTGACAGGTATTGGTTCTCGAAAGTTGCATATAGGTTAGGTTTTTCACCTGCATTGTGAATTTATCGATTTCCTTTTCCATTTTGGCCTTAGGATCGACTCCACCAAGATGTGACATGAAACCTTCTCACTACTTAGAAGTGTCATAACTTTTGTGGTAGGAGCATATCTTATCATGGGCGCCCTAGATAGCACCTTGTTTTCACTTGACACCCATGCTAAACATTTGTTCTTAGGCTCGAGATTCATCTTTAGTCCCACCATGACTTTGCGATGACGTCTCATTCCTCTTCTTCTTCGCTATCATTTTAGCTTCATACCCCAGAGGCTCCCATGTGTTAAGTTGTACTGTTGCATTGCATATTGACTACTTATACCCTTTTTTCCTTAAGTCTAATTCATTTGGAATCATGTATAAGCCACTTTTGACCATGACCTTTCTGCAAGTTCAAACCATGCATTCATTAGCCTCTGCGACTTGAAACTTTTTATCTGTAGAAAGAACATTCCTTTGAGTGTTGATGACCAATATTCGCCACCTTACATTGAGTATAGGAATGCTCCAGTCTTAGAAACTAGTGCATCTTCCCTTAACACTCATTATTTCCACTGTATTATAGGAATTATTTTATTCCTTTTCAGGATTTAAATATGAAAAAGACAAAAAATATATATATTCAAAAATGAGCGGGAACATAACATTTACGTTTGTATTTGATGGCAACAAGAGTAAGTTGTGTCGCTTTTGAACAAAGTACTCAAAACAAGTATTTCCTCCATTAGGATGGGACTTAGTTTGACTTTAGGAGAGCCATAACCTTGTTCTTGAGTCAGTTCTCCTTTGGTTGGTTATCTCTTCCAATCATATGGAGAGTTTGTTAATGCCTCCTGCATTGCAAACTTATACAAAGTTATTTTATGCTTCCATAGAGTCACATTTGAGTCATTCTTTTGTTCAAGGGAAGTCAATTTGTATTAGCCATTCTGTGGTGTCTCTTGACTCATTTTTAGTCGGTCATACTCAGTCTGTCAAGTTATCTTTAGTATCACATCAGTTATTTAGTCCTTCGCTCGTGCCGGTTAAGAAGGTCCCCATTGACTTCTTGCTAGCGGGTCTGCTCTTATCGACTCTAATAAATTGTTCTAAGAGTAGACCTAGAGCCACACCCTGGCCCTATTTACATCATTGATAGGTGACCTTGTGCTCAACATTGATTAGTATCATGGGTCTTTGATTGAGTGGTTTCCCTTGTGTTCGACGCCAACTTACATATCACACATTAGGATTCGTGCAATACCTTGGTCTCCATTTGACCCTATTGGTGGATTCCTCACCTCTGTGTCAGCTCTCATTATTGGTTGGTTCAGAGGGTTTCTATTGTGAAGTACACATCTTGTGCATGTAGGAAACATACTTCAAAATGGTTACTTCATCTCTTTTCATCTGAGTTCTTCCAAATTATTGGCCTGTGGGTTACACTTGTGATAGTTGATGTAGGATGCCTTAATGCCTTCCTTCCAGTAGGTCTTTTCCCATTGAATTCAACTCATTTCTTTGTGAAAAATATCTAGAGTTGTTTTTCACTACCTTAGGGTTTTCAGTCATCAATGGAAGACTCCTTCGCTATTGATAGTGAGAATACATCAATGTCTCCTGATTGATATATTCTCTCAAGTTTTCGATTTCAACACATTTATTTGCACTTGTTAGATTGTACTGGGGTACCTTGACTCTCATCATCATTGTCTATGAGTTGCCTTGTGTTTGTTAACGTTATACACCAATGACCGTAATAAAATGATTTCTCAGATGGTTGACTTTACCTCATTTATTCCCATAGTGTAGAAATGTACCATCTGTGATCAATGAAGACCTTAGGTTGTGTCAACGTCTTGGTTCACTTGTCACCTCCTTCAATTTTCTGCTAGTGTTACCAGCCACCTTTAAATGTTTCAGTTCATCACAACAACACCCTGTATGTTGACACCTGAGTTTATGCAGTACCACTATTCCACCTATATGACTTGGTACGATTATGAGGATTAGTTATACAACATCATTGATCGCACATTCTTCGAGCGTCATTGATCAAGTTTTTTTTCTATATGTGGTATTGAGACATAGCTCCATTGTGTTCCTTTGCAGCCATGATCAGATGATCCACTATGTATTCTTCTGTCTTCTTTGTACACTTATGTATACATGTTGGATTTGTTCTATACTTGATCGACGGACATGCTTTACTATCTTTGAGCATGGGTATGCCTACCTCAGACATGAGTCTTCTTTCTAACTCCTTCTATAGGTATTCAATGGGATGGAATCTAGTGATCTCCTCTTAGGTACTCAAATGATCTCTCTTTATACTTAATACATTTCAGCCATCATGTACCCCTTATGACCTCATATATTAGGGGACATTTGTTATAACATCATTCAACACTCATGTAGTTTTGATGCTCTGGTATGGCCTTAGGCAACCCTTTCCCATACATACTTGATCATTTATTAAAAAAATATATTTTGAATTCCATACGTGATTCTGCCCTTTAAAAAGTACGTACACACATGGGTACCATAATACATAACCCATGTATATTATTTAAAATATGAAAAAATAAAATAATATCCTATTTTTTGGGTGGGGTTTACGAGTTTCACTGAAAGCCCACCTACAGGAGCTCGTGCCCTAACTGAATCAACTGATTTTTGGTGGTATTTATACACCTCATGGGAAGGCCTAATCACATCAAGGACATAGGATATCGACATTGTAGTCTTTTCGGTCCATAGATCAAGTCTAATTTTCCTTGTGCCTCTTGCACTCTAAGTCATAGGAAACCCTTGTTTCCTTGCATAAATGATCATCCTTCATTATATGGCGTCCTTATGCACATGTTTGAGAGGTGATATTTGAGGCTTGGGTTGGACGAATCTAGAGGAATATTTCGTTGGTGTTGTGGTTGGATCAGGTTGTATCTTTCCACTACTCTTTGTTGATATCATTAAAGAAGCCTGTATAGTTTCCGATATGTTATGATCTCATGTTTTTGTGATTCATGTGTAATATGTCATGATTTATATGTTTATGCTTGATGATGTAACATGTTTATTATGCACGCACTTTGAAATACTTGCTATGTATATGCTCCTCTAAATTCTATTGCATGTATGTTCACTTGGGTGGAAGCAGAGGGTTTGGACCCTGCGAGATCGACATCAAATTTAAGACCTACGGGTACTCCTCTCAAACCCAACTTTGGTAGTTTATATAGTTTTCTTGCTTGAACGTATGCTTCTTGTTGATTGTCTACCTTTGATCTGTTGAGGTTTTCAACCCTTACCTTAGGGAAGTTTTTCCCACCAACAACAAAATATCTTGTATTAGACTGAAATATTTTAGTATGTAGATTTATTTCTTTAGATCTCAGATTTATTAGTATTAGCTTTTGCTGGAATTTATGAAAATAATTAAAAAAAAATAAATGAAAGAACAAAAATATGAACACACCATCCACACAAATGAACACAAGATGTATCCTAGGAAACTCGTTACAGTAAGAAAAACAAGCTAGAGGGCGAGGCATATTCTCTTCAATTAGGAAAATGAAAATATAAATAAAGAGACATTCACTATAGAGTTACCTTTGACATTGTTGCCTAAATGGATACTACAAAATCTTCCTTCTCCTCTATTATGCTTTCAAATCCACTCCTATTTTGCTCAACTATGGAACAAGTATAATGTGTAATGCTAAAATAATGCAATCCCCTCTCTTCCTAGCAACCTAGTATTTCACATACACTAGTCATGTAGAGTTACCATTTTTGTATCCTCGACCTTCAATTAGGGATAATGTTTTGAACCTCATATACCTTCCACACAAGGCTAACCCCACGTGAGAGTTATGGGGTTGACTGACATCCACTTGGTATTGGACCTTCTAAAGTCTTCCTAAAAGTCTACACATGACTAGCCCCACATGAGGCTTATGGGGCTAACGTGCCATCCACTTCGTACTTTTTTTTTGGCAGGACTGATAACTTCCATATACAAGCTTCGATTGAGGTGATTTTGCACTATTGGAATGACTTTACTGCATAGAATAACATTGATGGAATGGGAGGTATGCTCACACAGATTTGAGCGCAAAAAGTGTCATTTGGTGCCTCAAAATAGCTTGGAAGGTTTAAGACCCCAAATTTCCAAAAGGGGACCTACTACTAAAATGGGTCATACAAATTGATTCCTTCAATTTGCCCTCCCAAAAAGTAAAAAGACAAGTGACATATTAATAACCCATTCCAAATCACTCACACTTAATTTTTCTCCAACCCTAGCACTCAATAAATATGCATAACAAAATCATAAACCATTTATGGTTTTCCAATTCTACATGTTATGAATTTGCCAACTTTGTAGCATTCATTACCTACTAATATTTTGCATCTATTCCCTACCACTACTTAGTAGTTGTTTATGCTATTCCAATAATTTATTCCCTACTTTAACTTTATATTTATTCCCTACCACTACTCAATAGTTATTCCTAGTTATAACTTTATATTTATTCCCCATTCCACTAAAAAATTGCAAGGTATATGACACACGGGTGCCAACATAGACAATTATCTCTTTGTACAATGTGGTACAACCTAAAAGAAGTTTCTTACAACCCAAGATTTGTGAAGGTTGTTGTTACTTCTTGGTCAATAGTTTCCGATAATCTATATAAATTACTCAATCCCAATGAGCCGAACACCTACCCGTTCAATAACAATTAACACCTAATGGTGTAACTAGGTAACATGACTTATATATTTGACTAAAGTTAAATTGTCATTTCTATGTTTTTTTAACCATAATAGAAATGGCTTGTTTTCCGATTAAATATCAAAATTGCACTATTCAAAAGAAATTAATAGTTTTTTTTGGGCTAAATTATGTTAGTGCCCAAATAATTCTACGCTTAAAGACTTTAATTGAAAATATATAATTATTAAATTAAATGAATAGTGAAATAAATTTACAGATTATTTTTACAATTAAAAATTAAATACACTAATCTTAATATATATATATAAATAAAATACACATGGTACTAAATTTGTTTTGAACCCATGTTATAACTTCATCCCATCATTCCTCACTTTTACAACTTTAATATTGTTTTTTGGGCTATTTAATTAAAACTTTCATCATATGGATTGTTTATTTTGCTCTTATTTATTTTTTTATTTTATTTTTTATTTAATTTTTAATATTTTTTAAATTTGGTAATATAATTTTAAGTTAGATTGTAATTATTGTTATTTAAAATTTATATTTGAACGTATAAATAGATTTAATTTGAAATTTCAATTCAAATTTGTGATTTTAACAAATTTCTGTCAAATTTTAAATAAAATTGAAAAAAGTGAATTTACAATTTTTATTTTTTCCTGAAACTTTTTTGAGAAGAGTAAATTTACAATTTTATTTTTATTTTTATTTTTTTCCCAGAAGCTTTTATGAAAAGAGTAATTATGTTTAAGAATTTGGAATTATGTAATCTAAAAATTCTTAAACATAATATTGTTTTTCCTGGTAAGATTTAGATACCATCTAGTTTCTGTGAAAAATTACATGAGAAAAAATTTCTCTTGAAATTGTCTTTCCACTTTTAGTTTTAGTTTTGATGTTACTTCACTTTTTCTGGAAATAGATTATCTTCTAGTACAAATGGAAGATTACAGTTTTCAATAGTGATTTCATTTAACTATTTTACATTTGGAAAATTGTGGGCAGAATTCAGTGATACAATTGTGAGTAAGATTGTGTATAATATGTTTCTCATTATATAAATAAACTGAACACCTTAAAAAAATCAATCTATCCAAAAAAAAATCCAACTGTCAAAAACAGTGAGAAAAAAGATTTTAAATAATGAAAACTGCCGCTTCAATCTTTCTTTTTAGTCTACTCTATTCAGGAGTTACTGTCGAAGAGCATCCTCGTGGGCGACATCAGTGACATGCGAAGCAGTGTTTTCCAGCTGAATGCCTGGCAATACCTCTTCTTCTGGTTCCAACTCTAGCAATACCTATATGATTTTCAGTGTACTCTTTGAACGTGTTTTTCCTGAGATTCTTCTTCTGCTTCCAACGCTGGCAATAACACCACCTGTATCTGACATCATATATCTCCGCGCCTTTTGATACGTTCAAGGAAAAGTGACTCTACAGAGTTGTCACGTCGAATACAGCTCTCCCCAAGTTATATATTCTTTTCAGACAACTGCAGAGCTATAGTTCTATTAATACAGTGCAGTGCGGTAGTATAGGTTAATTATTAAATTTGTACTTCGTTAAATCCAATAAATAATATATATTAATAAGGCTATAACTTTATAAATGTTGATAATTTACTATACACTCCTCAAAATATAATCAGAATTAAATATGGCGTCACCAAGCGAGTTAGAAACTTCAAATACATAAACATGTTAGTATAAGGTTGTGGATAAATTTTGCATGCTTATTCACTGCGCCTTGAGAACAGCAACTATTCTTCATTGCTAAAATGCAATTCGACGAGGAATTGCAAAGTTGTGTCTTAGAAGCCTACCTGTACTCATGAAAGCATGGCCCATGGGACACTCATCTTGGAGCACATCTGCAACATTTATGTTGCTACTTTTGGGATGCTACTATGCTACATTTGTTAAGAGAAGTAGATTGTATTCTATATTAGAGAGAAGATAACATTTATTTAAGTGATATAGACTTTGTTGAATATGCTTACAAGATAGTATTTACCAAAGGGAAAGGAGTCTCTTGGACATGCTCAGAACGTGGCATTTGTTAAGGGAAGTAGATTTTATTCTATATTAGTTATGGGATGTTTTTGAGTTGGGTTTATTTATGGATTTGTTTGATAAATATGATATACAAGTTAAATTTGTGTAGGGTTATGATTAAATTAGGCAGTCTTAAAAGCTTGTTCATGGAAAAGGAGAATGTATTGGATAGATTTATATAAACAATTAAAGTTTGTCCATTCCTAAATTAGGTTCTCTAAAAAAACAAGAATGTATTTGATAAATTTACATAAGCAATTAAAGTTTGTTTATTGGCAAATTAGGTTGTCCAAAAAATGAGAATGTATTTGACAAATTTATATAAGCAAATAAAAGGTTGGTCTTTCCAGGGTGGAAACCAAGACCATATGTACCTCTTAACCCAGTGGGCTCATAAAAAGTATAGCAATAAAAAGAACAAAGCTAGTTCAGACATCTCATGAATGCTTGGCGTTAGACTTGTGAAGGAACATAGTTATCAAGCATGTCAGTAGGGATGTCAAAAGGGTTGTCTTGAGTTCCTACTACGAAGACCAAAACCAAAATCCCACCTTACTTTTTGGTGAGCCATTTATAGAGGCCAAGAAGAATCCATCCCTTCATTGCAACCTTGTGCAGGTGTGCTCCCATCTCCATTCCTTCCATTTCTTGTCTAGTGAAAGCATGCACCACCAACAATCTAGTGTGCTAGTAGAGCTCAAAAAAATTGAAGTATTTTTTGTTGTGGATGCAACTAGTACTAGTGTCTCGAAGAAACATAGTGGCATAGACCTTAATCTCCTTGTCAGAGATCAAATCTTGCTTTAATTTTTCCTCATCCTATAACATCTTCAATTTCTTTCAAGTTGCAAAGGAGATCGCTCAATGAAAGACATATTCAACATCCTTGGCTACAAATTCATCTGAAATTCAATTCACAAAAGAGTAACTTTGACGAGCAAGATGAGAGCCATGAAAACCAACAAGATCCAATTGCCATAGAACAAAGCATGTAGAAAGATGAGGATGTTAGAGCAAAGGAAGGGTGGAATAGAGATGTGAGTAGGCAACAATGTCTGTAGTAAATCCATAGCCCTAGCCCAATGATAGAGGTGCCAGATAGGTCAAATGATTCTACCTTGTCTCTACTTTAGTGCTAGAGGTATAGATTTGATGATTGAGCAATCTAGTCATTGCCACATCAGAATAACTAGTTTACAGAGCATTATTTCCATAATGTAGTGAACTAAAGGTTGCATACATAGGTCTCAATATAGGGTGGCACATTTTCTTGCACTGTCAGGAGAAATCACAAACCCTCACCACATGTCCTATCATACCTACAGACACTCGGTCCGAGGAGGTGAAGTTTGCTTGGGCAAGCTAGAGACATGAGGTACAAAGATCTTCATAAGTGATAAAGTCTCAGGAATTTTTGCATTCTTCATCCAAGAGATTGATGCCTTCATTGTTAAGATTTTTTGTATGTTTATTGGCATCTCATACACATGATAGAGTATGAACACTTGGACCTTTTAGATGATTGAAAGAAGGTGATCCAAATAGGCTTGCAACTACTAATGAGTGGATGTCTCAGTGGGGGGATGACCGTGTCCAAGTTTGACAAGCATAGAGATAATAATCTAAGAGTCTCTTTCCTAAATGAGTTAGGAGAAGTCATGTTGATTAGCTACTTTGAGACCATATATAAGGGCCCAAAGCTCAAATGTATTATTGGAATTCATACCAAGGCTTGTTGCATATATTGTAAGGATTTGATTGCAAATTCTTTATAAATTCCACTAAATCCAGTTGGATCAAGGTTTCCCTTTGAGGCACCATCAAAATGAAGTTTGATGAAACCAAGTGGTAGGGGGTCCATGAGGAGGAGTATGAAGAGTGAGTGTTAGGGTCCCACCCTAACCCCCTTATTTATGTAGTAGGATCGAGTCATAGTTATAGTTAAGTAAGGAGTCAATAAACCCATATTAATAATTGTAAGTGGTTAACCCACAATTAATGGCGGGACCAAAGTTAGTTGCAAATGGGCCATGGTATTAGATAGATGGTATTAATAAGAACCATGGTATTGATCCATGGTATTGCATGTATGAGTCATATATAAAGGATAGAGACTCCCTGCGAGGAGCATCGTGTCTTATTTTGTAATTGAGCTCTGCTCTATTGGAGGTTGCCCCCTCGAAGAGGCAAGTGGACATTGCTTTCTGAATAATAAAATACTTGCTCTTGTTTCTCATTATTCTATGTTCTAGGTATATTTCTTCACATATTTGGTGTTCTGGTAATCGTCTTGCAGGTTAAGAGCATAACAAGTGGTATCAGAGCACTTTCCAGGGTAGGTGGGATCTCCATTTCTTAGCAATTTTTTTTTTTGGCTAGAGACGTGTTTTGGCGTCTTTAAACCACGGGATCTGTCGTTGAGTGCATAAACCTGCGGATTTGGGGAGGCATGCACGCAGGAAATACAAGAGGTGGTCACGCTTGTTGGACTCCCCTGTAACCCCTGTGGGTACCCCTTCGAGTAGTAGCACATTAGACAGAACCGCGCACGGACTGTCTTCCAAGTACCCTCGGGGTATATCGGAAGCCCCCTAGCTCCTTTGAAACCTCGCCATAGATAAATCGTCGGCCATCTTGCTGCTACAGTACACCGAGAACAACGCTTGGAGAGATTACTCGACCGTACGATAGGGTAGTCGGGTTGTACGACTAAGGGTATAGTTGATCCTCCTTAGTTAGAGCCCTGAAACATTGGGCCGAGTACTACTGTCAGACCCTTATGTATATTGCGATCTGTAGCACCTGGCACTCCTTGAGACCATAGTTCCCTTTTCTATCTTGGGATCACGCATAATCTCTGCCAGATCAGATCTTGCAAGGGGGTTTGCAGCAGCAACAGACATCAGTCTCGCAGTTCCGAGTTAGCAGACCAGCCTTTCCGATCTATTAGATCCATCAGATCTGCAGCAGCAATCTGTTCGTCGATCAGAGCTATCCGATCAGCCATTCAGATCTCTCAGATCCACCAAATCTGAGTAGTTGTGTGGGGTTCCTATACCGAGGCATGATTTTCGCAGGACTTTTGGCAGCATTGACATTTTGAGGATTCAGATACTGCAGTATTCCTAAGGAAGGAGTAAAACTCTGTTAGGAGGTTTTAGAAAAAAAAAAAAAGAGACCCCTCGGGGTGCTTATTGGTGATCTAGCCCATAAGAATCAGGACGACGAGCTGAGCAAGGTGGTACCATTCAATTTTTAGTGAAAAAAAATTCAGGCGGTCCCAAATTCCAAGTACATCGGATCGGTGCATGGTAGAAACTAGAGCTCAAGCTATGGCCAATGAGAAGATCGAAAAACTTGAACAATCCTTGCAAGCCATCCAAGCTCAGCTTGACCAACTAATGGACGCACTCTCTAAGGGCAAGGAGGAAGCCCGCGAGGAGGTGTATATTGGCAATGGGCACAGTGAGGGCGAGTCTAGCCACTCCCTTCACCGCTGGGGCACCCACCAACAATCCCGTCCGCGACCTCCCAAGCTGGATATGCAAAAATTTGATGGTTCTCACCCGGCCGCATGGGTAGCAAAAATGGAGCAGTATTTCAATCTGAATAACATCTTAGATAATGAGACTCAGCTTATGGTGGGGAGCATGTACTTGGACAATGAAAGATGGCAATGGTGGGAATGGCATCAATGTTGCAATGGAAGTTTTATGACTTGGGCCACCTTCAAAAAAGCTCTTACAGAGCGCTTTGACCAGGAATCTTCTTTTTTGGGTCGTCTCACTAAGCTCTGACAGGCTGGCACAGTGGATGAATATGTTACAGCCTTTGAAGCCTTAGCTTTCCACACTAGGGATCTCCCAGATGCGTTCTACATGGAATGTTTTATCAGTGGTCTTAAAGAGGCCATACAAGCCCACGTTCGTCTACACAACCCTCCCACATGGTCGGAGGCTTGCAAGGTAGCCCGTAACGTGGAATGTGCGTTAGTAGCCCAGTCCATTTGCCCAAATTTCACCACCAAGGGTCGCCCCCACAAGCTCACAGCACGACTCAAACACTTAAGGTTCAAAAGGTGTCACCTGTAGAAATGGCTGAAAGAAGAAAGCAGTGATTATGTTACTACTATGATGAAAATACTCCCTAGGTCATAAATGCAAGGAGCCCAAATTTTTTCAAATTGATGCCACTAATTACAGCTCATCGGAGGAAGCCCCACCACTTGAGGAACCGGAGGAGGTAGAAGAGGACAACCAGAAGGACAATGTCCCTGATGAACCAGTTATTTCGCTGCATGCTTTGGCAGGGATTTCTTCACCTCAAACTCTCAAAACCAGAGGTTTCATTAAACATCACCCAGTAGTAGTCTTGATTGATAGTGGAAGTACACATAATTTCATCCATCAAAAAGTCGCGGAAGCAGTGCATTGTTTTGTACGAGCAATTTCTAACTTCCAAGTCCAAATTGCGGATGGGGGAACAATGAAATGTGAAGGCCGCTGTGAAAATGTCAAACTTAAAATGGGGGATTATCAGTTGAAAAACAACATGTTTGCCATACACATGGGAGGGTGCGACATTGTCCTCGGTGCTGAATGGCTTCGCACTCTTGGGCCAATCACAATGGATTTCCAGGGGTTATATATGAGCTTTAAGCAGAACAACTCCACACATACCCTTCGTGGACTCCAGGTGGGAGCTCCCTCTATCATCAGCTCACATAGGATGGAAAAATTGCTAAAAAAGGGCCATCATGGAGTTATAGCTCAATTTAATGCCATCCAGGCCATCGAACCCAATTCTCTATCGATTCATCCTGAGATGCAACAGATTTTAAATAACCATCTGCCAGTCTTTGACAAGCCTCATGAGCTTCCACCCTCGCGAGGGGAACATGATCATAGCATCACCTTGGTTCCAGGGGCTCAACCACCAAATGTGTGCCCATACAGATATCCATTCAGCCAAAAGAATGAAATAGAAAAAATAATCAAGGAGCTTTTGGAAGTAGGTGTCATTCGTCCCAGCATTAGTCCTTATTCATCACCGGTGGTCATGGTGCTCAAGAAAGATGGTGAATGGTGGATGTGTCCAGACTTCAGGACCCTCAATAAGTTGAAAGTCAAAGATAAATTTCCCATCCCGGTTGTTGATGATTTGCTGGATGAACTCAATGGGGCTCAATTCTTCACTAAGTTGGATCTTCGCTCAGGCTACCACCAAATTCACATGAAGGAAGTCGACATTCCAAAGACTGCTTTCAGAACTCATGAAGGCCATTATGAGTTCCTGGTCATGCCATTCAGTCTTTGTAATGCCCCATTTACTTTTCAGAGCCTTATGAACCACCTTCTCAAACCATATCTCAGGAAATTTTTCCTTGTCTTCTTCGATGACATCCTCATCTATAGTTGCACTTGGGCCGCACATCTTCAACATGTAGATCGGCTCTTGCAACTACACCGCAAGCATAAATTATTTGTTAAGATGTCCAAATGTTCTTTTGGCATGGAAGAAGTTGAGTATTTGGGCTACATTGTGGGGCATGAAGGCGTCAAGGTGGACCCCAAAAAGATCTAGGCAATGCAGGATTGGCCTCAACCTAAGACCTTGAAGAGCCTAAGAGGATTTTTGGGTCTCACAGGCTATTATCGCAAATTTGTCCGCAATTATGGTCGCATTGCGAAGCCCTTCACTCAGCTCCTCAAGAAAAATTCATTCTTCTGGAATGATGATGCACAACAGGCATTTACAGCTCCAAAAAATGCCATGTGTTCTACTCCAGTCTTAGCACTACCTGAATTCACCAAATCTTTTGTCATTGAATGTGATGCTTCAGGTACGGGTATTGGGGTGGTCTTAATGCAAGAAGGTCAACCCTTGGCCTTCACAAGCCAACAACTAAGTGGGAAGAATCTGGGACAATCTACCTATGAGAAGGAAATGATGTCCATCTTACATGCATTAGATACCTAGCGACCTTACTTATTGGGGCGACGTTTCCAAATCCGCACAGACCATCACAGTCTTAAATATTTTTTGGAGCAATGCCTATCCTCCCCATAACAAAATAAATGGCTCTCTAAAATGCTGGGATATGATTATGAGATCATTTACAAGAAAGGGTGCGAAAACAATGTCGTAGATGCATTATCTCGCCAATTTGAGGAGGAAAGTATCCTGCTCACAATTTCCCTTCCCATTCCAGAATGGATTGAAGAGGCTCGTAGGGAATGGTTTTCACATCCCTGGCTCTCCTAACTCATTACTCAATTGTAGGCAGATCCAAATTCCATCAAGGGCTACTCGTGGTAGGATGCGATTCTTCACTACAAGGACAAAGTCGTAATATCACCAACATCCACCCTCAAAAGCCGCATTTTGGCAGAATTGCACTCATCCCCCATTGCAGAACATTCAGGCTTTCAGAAGACATATGCTCGCACTAGAAGATCATTTTTTTGGACAGGCATGAAAAAGGACATCCTTACTTTTGTAGCGGAATGCGATGTCTGTCAACGCCACAAAGGGGACACAGTCAAAGCACTAGGCACATTACAACCATTGCCCATCCCGACATCTATATGGACGGAGGTTTCTATGGATTTCATTACAGGTCTTCCAAAGTTAGGAAACAAGTCAGTCATCATGGTGGTTGTGGACCAACTTTCTAAGTATGCTCATTTCTGCGCCCTACCCCACCCGTTTACATCGACTTTGGTCGCTCAATCTTTCATGGATCAGACCTTCAAATTGCATGGCATGCCCACTTCTATTGTGTCTGATCGTGACCCGATCTTCACCAGTAATTTTTGGCAGGAACTCTTCAGGCTACGAGGCACCCAACTAAAACTCAGTACTTCCTATCATCCAAAAACGGATGGTCAAACTGAAGCCATTAACAAATGTCTGGAAACCTACCTTAGGTGTTTCACTTCAGAAAAGCAACATCTATGGGTACAGTGGTTGCCTCTAGCTGAATGGTGGTATAACACCAACTATCATGCCACCACCAAAGTGACTCCCTATGAAGCAGTTTATGGTCAACTCCCTCCTTCCCCTACTTCTTATATCAAGGGGTGCTCAAAGGTACAAGCAGTGGATCAACTCCTACAAAATCGCACAACCATGCTCGCCCATCTTAGAGAGAATCTTCATTGAGCTCAAAACTGCATGAAGCAACAGGTAGATCAGCATCGCTCAGAGCGCCAATTTCAAGAAGGGGATCGGGTATTTTTGAGGCTTCAACCATATAAGCAAACTTCACTCAAAGACAAGGGTTGTCATAAACTATCTCCAAAATTCTATGGACCATATCAAGTACTTCAGCGCATTGGAGAAGTGGCCTACAAGCTAGCTTTGCCACTCACTGCAAAAATCCATCCAGTTTTCCATGTCTCATGCCTCAAGAAAGTGATTGGGAACAATTGCAGAATTCAAACCAGTCTACCTGAATTGGATGAAGAAGGGTCAATCTGGCTCCAACCTCAACAGGTCCTAGACACATGAGAATGACACCTGCATGGCTGCATGATCAAGGAAGTACTCATCAAGTGGAAAGACACCTCCTCGGAAGATGCAACCTGGGAACCATCCACTATTCTTCAGCAGTTTTTGCAGCTCCAGCCTTGAGGACAAGGCTATTCTTAAGGGGGAGGGCATGTTAGGGTCCCACCCTAACCCCCTTATTTATGTAGTAGGATCGAGTCATAATTATAGTTAAGTAAGGGGTCAATAAAGCCCATATTAATAATTGTAAGTGGTTAACCCGCAATTAATGACAGGACCACAGTTAGTTGTAAATTGGCCATGGTATTAGATAGATGGTATTAATAAGAACCATGGTATTGATCCATGGTATTGCATGTATGAGTCATATATAAAGGATTGAGACTCCCTGCGAGGAGCATCGTGTCTTATTTTGTAATCGAGCTCTTCTCTATTGGAGGTTGCCCCCTCGAAGAGGCAAGTGAACATTGCTTTCTGAATAATAAAATACTTGCTCTTGTTTCTCATTATTCTATGTTCTAGGTATATTTCTTCACATATTTGGTGTTCTGGTAATCTTCTTATAGGTTAAGAGCATAACAGTGAGGGATGAGGGGAGGAGCAGAGAAAGGGAGAGAGGAGAGGGGATTTCCCCAATTAGGGATAAGAATAGACTCAGTGGGGTGGCAATGAAAGTTAGCTTCAATCCATTTAAGGAAAAAGAGTTCCAAGAATGAGATGTCTTATTTTAAGACAAGTATTTCAGCGTAAATCACATGATGGAGCATTTGTCAACGTGTTTCGAACCAACCAGTGTGGTTCATCGTCAGGACGAGTTGAAGAATCAGATCTAGCTTGCATATTAAATAGTTAAAGAAAAACATCCAACGGCTATATTTCTTGACCAGGTAACGACTATATTGACCAACGGCTAACTTTGACCGGGAAATGGTTAGCTGGATTAGATTAAGGGCATGACCTTTATTTAATTAAGTAAATTCAATTGGTTATTAAACTGATAGTTAGTTATACTCTCATTAAAATAAAAGTTAAAGGGACTATTTTATAAGTTTATAGTGCTCTGATGATTTATTTTATTATAGTGCACTACTATAATAAAATAAATTATCAGAGCACTATAAACTTATAAAATAGTCCCTTTAACTTTTATTTTAATGAGAGTATAACTAACTATCAGTTTAATAATCAATTGAAATTACTTAATTAAATAAAGGTCATGCCCCTAATCCAGTCCAGCTAACTGTTTCCTGGTCAAAGTTAGCCGTTGGTCAATATAGTTGTTACCTGGTCAAGAAATATAGCCGTTGGATGTTCTGCTCTGACTATTTAATATGCAAGCTAGATCTGATTCTTCAACTTGTCTTGACGATGAACCACACTAGTTGGTTTGAAACGCATCGACAAATGATCTATCATGTGATTTACGCCGAAATACTTGTCTCATAATAATTGATATGGATCACAGAAGCCTAAATTCAACAATGTCTTATTTTATCCCAAATAAAGGATGACTCTCAATCTTAATTTTTAAATATACCATGATTTCTCTCTTTTTGGGTTTCCCAAAGTAAGAAACCTAGGAATAAGATCCAAACCTTGTTGAGGATAGTTTTTTAAAGATTTGTTGATTGCATGAGGAGAGGTAATTGAATATTTTATCTCAACATCAATTAGATTAGAAAAAATATATGACACCTTGATCCAAAAGATAGTTACTGGAGGGGAAAGAGTTGAAAATATGTTCCATTGATTCTCCTTACTTTTGAAATAGCACACAGAAGGTGTGTCCAACATATCCCTATCATTGTAGTCAATTCCAAGACAACATTTGTTTATGAGTTGTAAGGCAAAGGAGGATGACTACCTTTATCCATAGTTGAGCTTTCCAAATGTGGCTCCAAATATATTTAAATGGAAGTTCTAGATGCCTTGTTGCTAAGGAGTAGGCCTCTTATCTGTAAAATTCCATGGATATTCCATTGGATTGTTTGACATAGTGGATCTAACAAAAAAAATAGAATGAAATATGAAATTTATACTATGAGGGTTCATTTTCCTTATATTTTTAGATTTATTAATTTACTATTTCCTCTACATATGTATGCAAAATATTAAATGTGGAAAATAGAGAACAATGAAAACAAAAATACACACCAATCATAATGAATGCTAGATATGACCTGGGAAACCCTTAAGGGAGAAAACCCATCTACAAGGTGAGGCCGATATATATACTCTTTCTTTGAATATAATTGGATGCAAATAAAAATGAGCTAGACTTAAGGTCCATGGGCTAATATAGAACACAAATCCTCTTTAATATTCCTTCTCTCTATCCACTCTCAACCACTCTACTATACTATGGAACAAAATTCATTAGAATAGAATGGAATCCTCTTAGTAGCTAGGTTGTAACATAGCCTGATATCCAACTAGGGGTTAAATTTGACCCATTCAACCCTCTACATCAATTACGTATCAACCCTTCTATATTCCTATTAATCATCCCCATGTGGCTAGCCCCTTTTCCATGAGTAGCGGGGACTGACATGACATCCTCTCGAATTATGGACATAAAAAATGATAGATCAACTTATGGGAGGAACAAATTTTGCATTTGAACTCTAATCAACATGATTCTTGCAATTTTTTGGAAATATCTTCAAGAATATAATAACATAGTGGGTGTGATGCTTAAGAGGCAATTTTTTACTCCAAAAAAACATCATTTAAGGCCTAAAACTAACCCTAGAATGTTTCTAACCTCAATTCTCCAAATTGGGCTCCACTTGTAAGATTGCTCCTGTGTAACATATCCCCTACTAATCCTAGCCCTCACTAAGGTTAGCAGAGGGTGGTTACAATGAAGACCCAACTCCCATAGCTACATCATGGGAATGGGGTAAATGTTTTTCAACCTCTTACAACTTCTTCAAAACATAAAATAGATAACATCGGTGTGTTCCTCTCGTCAAGACCTTTCCAACGATGTAAAATTGTCCTCGATCTAACTCTCGAATTAGAGTCTCATCCAATCATATTGAGCCATGCCATATTAACTTGCCATGTGGCACCCACATGGTGCCCACTTGGCTTCCAAATCACATGCCATGTCATGCCAAGTGGAAGTTGTCGACACGCTCATACCACGTCACATTTAACCCCATTCATAAGATCCTCTCAACCAATTGTAACATAAAATATGTTATATATGATGGATATATGCAGGTGTGTGCCCTCTAAGGCCATGTAGCCCTGGATCTTAGATCCCGATAGGTCTCGACACTGCTCCCCGCTAAAAATTTCGAGGTGAATCTTTCAGGCTACATGGTGTTACAAATGCTTGGGGTTAGACTTGTGGAGGAACATACCTATTAGGAATTTTGGCAGGGATGCCAATAGGGTTGTATTGAGTTCCAACTTTGAATTCCAAAACCGAAACCCCACCTTAATTTTGGCAATCCATTTGTAGAGGGTGAGAAGAATCCATCCCTTCCTTTTAACCTTGTCTAGGTGTGTTCTCATGTCCATTCCTTCCACCTCTTGTCTAGCAAAAGAATGCACCACCAAAAGTTTAGTGTGCGAGTAGAACTCCACAATTTTGAAGTATTTTTTGTTGTGGGTGTAATTGGTACCAACATTGGGAAGAAACATAGTGGCATTGACCTTAATCTCTTTGTGAGAGATCAAATATTTTTTATGATTTTACATCATCCTCTAACATCTTCAATTTCTTTCAAGTTGCAAAGGAGACTTCTCGATGAAATGTTTGATCAACATCCATAGCTACAAATTTAGCCCGAGTTTAATGCATAAAAGGGTGTCTTTCACAAGCAGGATGGGAAGTCATGAAAACCAACCAGATCTAATTGCCATACAATAAAGCACGTAAAAAAGTGAGGATGTCAGAGCAAAGGAAGGGTGTAATAGACATGTCAATAGACAATAGGTTTTGTAGCAAATCCATAGCCCTAGCCCAATGTTAGATGGACCAAATATGTCAAATGATTCTACCTTGTATCTGCATTAGTGCTAGAGGTATAGAGTTTATGTTTGAGCGATATAGGTGTGACCACATTGAAAGAACCAATATCTGGGGTGTTATTGGCACAATGTATCAAAATACAGGTTGCATACATAGCTCTCAATGGAGGGTTGTTATAGACATTTTTGTGCCTTACAGCTCTGAGCATGAAATGTCCATAAACCAAGGGATCCAAAGTCCCTAGAAGTGTTGTTCCTGCCCCTAAAGGAACAAGGTCAACCAATGACAACTTCTCCCAGAAGTTCTCCACCAGAAACTGCTCAAAACTAGTCAAATCAGGATCAATTCAGATGCTCCACTAGCTGACTGCGTTGCAAAGCACCCAAATACATTGGCTAGGTGCGTTGCAACGCACTTGAATGCACTACCCAGGTGCATTGAGCGGGAAATGACAAGTGGCAGAGTCATTCAACGAGGTGGAGAGACAATGGAAGCTTCCAGAATCTTCTCCAATGACACTTGCCTCACTGAATTCGACCAGTGATGAGTAAGAGGCTCTCAGTCTCCAAGTGGAAGCAAGAACTGACAGAGAGAAGCCACAAGTCAAAACATAAGCTGACTCATCCTCTCTGCTTACATCTATATATGGATCCCTCATCCTAGAGATCCAGAGGCGGGAATTTTGTACTTTGCAGAGAATTGTTGTTGGTTTTGAGATTGAGATTAGTGCATTGGGTGATTTATGCTTTGTTGGAGGTGAGGAAGGAATTCCTTTGCTGGGAGGTAGATGCTGGATCAGGACTCACTTAGTTGTATCTCCTCCTGGATCTTCTTATCATATCAATAAAACTATTTGAGTTTCTCCTACATGCTTGTGTATCAGTGATGTTTTGTTATATTTGCATGTTTAGCTTAATCTGATCCTAAGCTTTTTATGAATGTAAATCTATGTCTTTGTGTAGTTTCTCTCTTCTGTGATCTTGCAGGAACTTGGTGAAGCTAGGCCGGTAAGGAGCAGGAAGCTGGAAGTTGTTGAAGAGGAGAGCGATTGGATCAACAAACTAGCGCAAGACACAGGTTAGTTTATCCTTCCTCTTCGTTTACATTTCATAAAGAAGAATACGAAAGTAGTTTTCCTTGTTTGTTGCTAAGGCACTGTCACACCTTAGAGTGGGATAGGGGCATTCTGAATAGATATTTTTCCCAACAACAAAATGGCGACTCCACTGGGGATCGTGTCTAGTTAGTTTGTTTGTGTTTCTCTTGTTGTTTGCTTCATAAACATAGAAGTAGCAATCGAACTGCATTTGCCATTATCAAATGCAAAGTAGCTGCTACTTCAATCCACCCATTGGATTTGTTTATGATTTGAACAGCTGATCCACAAATTCTCTAATTGCCCTTTGTGATAGCTCTTAGTCCTCCTTTAAATCATCCCTCTAATTGTACCTTACTGATTGCTTTTACTCGGCCAAAATCCATAGATTAAACTGCAAACTGTGACCCAGAACCCGAATAGAAGTCTCGTTTCTGCCCTAGCGCAGGCTCTGTGAAGAGGTTTTGCATTTCAACGCAGGTCCCGAGAGGGCTACCTACGCTGCAATTCAGTTTCTCTGTGCAACAGGTGCGCTGATCAGCCCTTGCCCTGTGCAGCTGAGGTTCTTTGCTTCATTTTGTTCAGTTTTATCTCTGATTTTTGTAGCCTGTTATCAGTGTGTGTACCTGTCTGAAAACCCCTTTTCTTTGCCTTAATTCCACCTCCTTTGTACAAAAATACTGTAGATGTTCTTTGTGTGTTTGTTACATCATTTACAGTTTTCCATTGAAAAGTAGAATAGTCATACTGTCGTCCTTAGATTTAGATCTGTCGTAAGTGTCGATTTTGATCTTAGGAGAAAGTTTCTTTGCTGTCGACAGTTGATTATACTTTTTACTTTTACCTTTGGTTTGAATTTGTCTCTTTCTAGTGTCGAAACGAATGTTTATTTCAAAATCATAAAGTGCCGTAATCTTCTCTACCTTTTTGATTTCGAAAAAGAAGCTTGTTTGTGTTTTTCACTTGAAAGCAAATTCAAATTTGTACATCAACTTTCTTTTTAGGCATCAATATTAAGAAAGTGAAAACAAATACATGCATATGTGCATTTGCACATTGATAGTTTGTATGGCTTGATTCAGGAAAAGTGCATTTACAGTGTGCTCTTTGCTCTTTGAGAAAAGATTGTGTCTTTCTTTTCCCCTTGTAACTAGGATTTTCATTGTTAAAAAGAGATAAATGCTTGCTTATCATCTTTAGATTGCATTTAGGAATTACATCTACATCTCGTGGTGATCCAAAAAGGAAAACTTCTAAGAAACATCAACTTAAAATAAATTGAATGAATCTAACAACGCATTGGAACTTAACGCACAACATAGAGGTCTAGGCTAGAGACGTGTTCCGGCGTCGTAAAGCCTGGTAACTGTTGTCCTCACTGATGGTTGGGTGATTCATCCACTGTGAGACGATAAGTGCGAGTACGGATTGTGCTCCCATGTACCGTCGAGTAGATATTGGGAGACCCCTATAGGCATAAAACCTTTATCCATAGGAAGCCGTGTCGGCCACCCTACTGATCGCAATGCACCGAACACAGCATTCGGGAAGATTGACTGCCGTATCGTAAAAAGTATTCTGTAGTTTTGCGATTGGTTTGGTACTCCCTCTACCTAGACCTCCAGAGCAGTCCCTTTCGTTCCTTTTCAGACTCCTTAACGGAAAAGGTCCATCTGAGCACTTGTCACTTCAGGCTCATTAAAAATAGAAGGAGACTAGAGTCATCTTTTGTTTTTTCTCGACTCTTAAAAAATGAAAAAACAAGTTGTGTCAAAGCGTCTAAAATTTATTTTAAACGGAATAATCATCACCTTTCCCTCGTTGATCTTCGAAGTTAGTCTCCATTCATCACAAGTTCTTGTAGAATCGCTAGGAAATCTTTTGGATAGACTAGATATGTCTGAACAACCATCAACATCCAGGACTGTGTCATTCGATGCAGCAGTGGCAGAGCCTCCTGCTGCTGCTCCAACGATGTTCGATGGTATACCAACTGTCCCGGCAAGTTATCAACAACAAGCTGGAGTCCAATCGGGGACTGTTTCGACGACATGGTTAGTTCCTATTTCTTCATCCGGATTATCATCTGGTATTTCTTATGTTGAAAATCAACAAGTTGATCCAATGTGTCTTCAAAGGCCAATCTACCCTTTGAGTACTGGATTTCCACCATATGGAGGGCAGTATGCTTTTTCATTGTTCCCTCCCGGAGAACAACCATATGGGATTTTACAACAAAGTTCAGGTCAAACTGGAATTACATCCAGCGGTTGGGTACCAATACTGCCTCAACAACCAAGGGTTGTATATTCAATGTAACCAGTCCACCCTGTGTCGAATATTCCCACTATACCTGCTATGGTCACTGCATTGCAAGTACAAGTGTTACCTATTGTATGTCAACCCCAAGTTTCTCGGGTTGCATTACAACAACCTCTTGTCTCAACGACTCAATCACAACCTCAGGTTAGTGCCTCCTTATCTGGAGCGACTCAGGCTTAGACAAGTACTATGACTCCTCATCTTGGTCAATCATCCAGTATTGGACAACAGCAAATGGTCCAACAACCAGGGCTGGTTCAATCTCAACAACCGCCATCCCAGCAATCATATCAAGGACCTGAGCAACAAGTCTTTGTAAGTAATGGGCAATCGCATTTCCAAAGCGGTTATCAACAACCATATTATAATGGTTATGCCCATCAACCTTGTCAAAGTTGCCAACATCAAATACATTATGCTGGTATGCAAAGACCCATTGCTCAGGCGATTCCATCTTATCCCGGGTATGCTTTGCCTAACCTGAATCAACAATTGCCCTTTGTAGCAACTCTAGAATTACCAGATCTAAACCGGCTGACGAATGATCCAATTGCTTATGCCCCTTGGTGGCCAACGATTCCGCATAAACTTCCGTAAGATATTCCTAAATTTAATGGAAATCCGGGGGAAGATCCGTCGAATCATGTGATGACATTTCATCTGTGGTGTTCGTCAAACACCCTAAACGATGATTCGATTAGGCTTCGCCTTTTTCAGAGGACGTTAACTGGTCCGGCAGCAAAATGGTATATCGAATTTCCTAGAGCTTCATTCGACAACTTCAGTACCCTAGCCACAACCTTTTTAACCCATTTTCAGTTACCGATAAGGTACGAAACGGGAACCGAAATTCTTACCAACTTCAAACAAACGACGGCCACTCACATATCTGATCATATACATGAATTGCGACGTCGTCGTAGAATGGTGAAAACGTATGTTCTCGATCAGCTTTTAGCTGAATGGTTTATTAAGTCATTACTGCCTTCCATCACGGAAGATGTGGCAAAAGGGGGAGTTGTCACAGAAGAGCAAGTTATCGCTCGTGCGCAATATTTGGACTTGATTTACACTCAGTCTGGCACGCTCTACGATAAAATACCTGACGCCCCTAGACCGAAATTCTCAGTTCCTCCTCCTCCTAAATCAAACAATGACTCTCATGCCGGCAATGGCGTGATTGGCACAACAGACACGAAATCGACAAAGGCTACATTTAAAAAGGCCTGTAAGATTTCTAGTCAAAATGCAAATGAGGAACTTCTTGCCTCGGAAGTAAATGCCGTGTCGACTGACAAGGGCAAACAACTGAAGCAACCAGGGGGCAAGAAGAGAAAGAAAGGGAGAAAAAGGAAGTAGGATGAGTCATCTCCTGAAAAGCCTTCTACAAACCCTTCTGGGCAAAGGAAACCCCCTGCGGGGTGTCATATATGCGATGAGGATCATCGGACGAGAGATTGTCCACATAAAGCTGAAGTTAAGAAACTCTTTAAGAGTTCAAAAACCTCAGCAGTATTGACTGATCCGTTTCCAAGCTCGGGAACCAAACTAGTTGCTAATCAAAATGCTTCCCCATCCCAAGTGCTTATGTTGTCTATCTCAAAGCAGCAAAGTTATGCTTTGACAAGGAATAAAGATTACGGGAATCCACAGGTGTCGTATAACAAGGCTAATGAACAACCTAGTAGTTCGACGATGACTTTGACCAAAGTTGTGCCACCCATCATTCCTGAAAAAATGATAAAGTCACCAAAGGGAGTAGTACACAAATCGACATTTAATCCTCGTGCAAAAATAGCACAGAATTATAATATAATAGAGGACCTGGCCCAATTGTCGTCCGCTATGTCGACACTCAAGGTATCGCAAAATTTCCTCTCCCAAGAGCAAGCTTTATTATCAGCAATAGGTGGGATTGACCCAATGGATTCCAATCTTGTGGCTTTTGATCATAAAGGATATGACCCTCAGTTACCAGCTCAACTAGCTTTCCTTATTCAAGTGAAAGCCCTCAACAAAACCGTTCATCGAACAATTATTGATGAGGGGGCATCTACATGCATTATGTCGATGAGTTGCTGGAAAACTTTAGGATCTCCAACCTTGTCGCGATCTTCGACGACATTAAAAGCATTCGACGGAAGGACATATACCCCATATGGTATCCTAAGTAACTTGAAAGTTGAACTAGGAGGGGAAATAGTAGAAATTGATGTTGAAGTAATCGACGGAAACCTTGATTACAACATCCTACTAGGAAGGCCCTGGATATATGCCATGGCCGCAGTTGTGTCGACCTACTTCAGGAAGATTGCATTTCCCTTCCAAGGAGGAATTACAGTCGTCGACCAACAAACATTTCTCTCCAACAGTTCACAAGTTACGGGAAGCATTCCAATGATCCATGGAAGCAATCATTCGCTCCAAAATATCGGAGTAGGTCTCCTAAAAGACCCCGCCTTAATGGGTACTTTTGCCCTACCGCCTTTGAGTAATCTGGCGGAAGTGGCCACAGTGGAATATGAAACCTTCTATATCTAATATATTTGGACTCCGAGGACGGTTCTTATCTCGTGTCAACCTCGTTAAAAAATGAAACAAGGAGTCATGAGGATAGTTCTTTTACTGTGTCAACCTCATTAAAAAATGAAACAATCCCCTTTCCAAATCTCAAAGGTAAACCTTCATTCCAACCACCAAGTTGAATGCAATGAAGCTTGGGGGGCATGCACCTCGATTTGCATTATTATGCTGGGGGCATACAAACTTATCACGAGCAGTGTTACTACAGGGTTCAAGCTCGTTAAAAAATAAACCTGCAACGAGCAGTGTTACTGCAGGGTTCAAGCTCGTTAAAAAATAAACCTGCATCGAGTAGTTTTAGCACATAGTTCAAGCTCGTTAAAAAATAAACATAAGATCGATCAGTTTTAGCACATAGTTCATGCTCGTTAAAAAATAAACATAAGACCGAGCAAGTGTTTCAATCCGCGTTTAAGCTCGTTAAAAAATGAACTATCCTCTGGTAAATAACCACCGTGAATGTAACATTATCAGCCATTAAAGCTTTGGTCGTGTTTGCACCGTCACCTCCACTTTTCCATTGGCCGATCATTCACCTCCATTTGATTGTTTACCCATTTTGAGGAACAACTGCAAAGAGTGATTTCACTAGCCATCCTTGTGACACTTCCGTGCTTGGAAAATTCCAACCTTTACCTGGAATCAGCTGCTACCCATTTTATCACTCGTTCCTCAAAAGCCGAGTCTTCTTTAAGCTCTTTTCATTTGACTCGTAAAATATGAAAAGATTGCCGAGTTTTGGCCTTCCAGCTTGTTAAAGCGACCGGAAGAGCTATCCCTCCTCTAGATTTTAATCTTTTTGGACCTGAGGGATTATTGCACAAAAAGATCGAGCGCTTGTTTTGTTCGGCTCGTTAAAACTATCGAAAATTCATCCCTTCTGTATTGTTTTATACTTTTTTGGACTTAAGGGATTAGATGACGAAAAAGGAATTCCGGAGTTAACTTTACGTACCTTTTCAGACTCTCTAAAAATGAAAAGGACCGAGTTATCTTTGTCGTTAGACTCGTTAAAAATATTAATAGCGACAAACTTGTCTTTAGACGAGAACGAGTTTCACTATCGCTAGGCTCGTTAAAACATAGCGATGGGTTTGCCCGAAGGGCAAATTATAGAACAAGCATGTGTTATCCTCCTCAAGCTTGAAAAAAATAAAGAGGTACTGGTGAGCAATGACTGGGGAAAAATTGGGAAGAAACTCAAAGAATCTTTATTGGTAGCAAGTCGCTCTTGAACATGACACTTCCACTCCGTGCCTGAGTCGGGTTGGGTTGTTTCATTCACCGGTCACATCACCATGGTCTCGCCATACCATCCACATTTGGGGTAAATGCTACCGATCCATCACATAAGTGTCGCCGACATGTTCAAGAGAAGTCATCCAGAGAAGTCACCCGTGTCCCATCCACTACCATACATTATACTTCATTCTTTCATGACCGCCACCCTGAACCATATATCATCAGATTGTTTTCACCTCCATCAAAATCATTTGCTTCGTTCCATGTCATTGATGTGGGATTCATCAAGGCCCTCCTTTGACAGATCAGTTCTTGTCGACATCAGCTCATTATCCAAGAAGTTGATCTAGGAACACCCCATTCAGTACTTTGAAGCTTGCATGCCTCAACGGCAAGTTTCTCACTTCCAGCGACAGGTATACATCAATGACCTTCGACCGAAAGATTTTGCGTGGTGTTCGACGCCAAGTCCTTTATTCACACCACGTGAATTTTACTGCAGTACCTTGAGGGTCATCATCCTTATTGGTGATTCCTCTCGCGCTTGTTAACAGTTTACATCATTGACTGGTAATCAAGCGATGTCTTTCCATGTTCGACTTCAAAACATTTCTCACATGGATCGACTTGTACTTCGAGTGAATATCGAACGAGATTGAAGACCCCGGATCTAGTTTCATCCATCCGGGCTGCGATATATATTCAGGAAAAATAAAAACATTGACATGTACAACATTGCAGCACAGATGATCATCCTACCAAAAGGATGATGACTTCATCGAAATCATCAGTCTACCATCAGACGATTGTCTGTCCTGTGTACATAAAAATGAATTTATAAAGCTGAGCATGGGAATGCCCGCCTCAGCTAGATCATGAAAACAGTATGAAAATAAAGTATTGTATTGTATCTTATTACAGGTCTCCTCCCAGCATTGAAAGAACTTCAGATCCTCCTAATAAAGCATTTCACCCGATAAACGGCCCCATACTTTAGGGGGCAACTGTTATAGACATTTTTGTGCCTTACAACTCTGAGCATGAAATGTCCATAAACCAAGGGATCCAAAGTCCCTAAAAGTGTTGTTCCTGCCCCTAAAGGAACAAGGTCAACCAATGACAACTTCTCCCAGAAGTTCTCCACCAGAAACTGCTCAAAACTAGTCAAATCAGGATCAATTCAGATGATCCACTAGCTGACTGCGTTGCAGAGCACCCAAATACACTGGCTAGGTGCGTTGCAACGCACTTGAATGCACTACCCAGGTGCGTTGAGCGGGAAATGACAAGTGGTAGAGTCATTCAACGAGGTGGAGAGACAATGGAAGCTTCCAGAATTTTCTCCAATGACACTTGCCTCACTGAATTCGACCAGTGATGAGTAAGAGGCTCTCAGTCTCCAAGTGGAAGCAAGAACTGACAGAGAGAAGCCACAAGTCAAAACATAAGCTGACTCATCCTCTCTGCTTACATCTATATATGGATCCCTCATCCCAGAGATCCAGAGGCGGGAATTTTGTACTTTGCAGAGAATTGTTGTTGGTTTTGAGATTGAGATTAGTGCATTGGGTGATTTATGCTTTGTTGGAGGTGAGGAAGGGATTCCTTTGCTGGGAGGTAGATGCTGGATCAGGACTCACTTGGTTGTATCTCCTCCTGGATCTTCTTATCATATCAATAAAACTATTTGAGTTTCTCCTACATGCTTGTATATCAGTGATGTTTTGTTATATTTGCATGTTTAGCTTAATCTGATCCTAAGATTTTTATGAATGTAAATCTATGTCTTTTTGTAGTTTCTCTCTTCTGTGATCTTGCAGGAACTTGGTGAAGCTGGGCCGGTAAGGGAGAAGGAAGCTAGAAGCTGTTGAAGAGGAGAGCGATTGGATCAACAAACTAGCGCAAGACACCGGTTAGTTTATCCTTCCTCTTCGTTTACATTTCATAAAGAAGAATATGAAAGTAGTTTTCCTTGTTTGTTGCTAAGGCACTGTCACACCTTAGAGTGGGATAGGGGTGTTCTGAATAGATACTTTTCCCAACAACAAGGGTGGCACGTTTCCTTGCATTGTTAAGAATGATCACAAACCCCCACCACATGTCCTATCATACCAAAAAAGAATCGATGCAAGGAGGTGAAGTCATCTTGGGAAATTTGAAGATAGGAGGTATGAAGATCTTCATTAGTGATACATTCCTAGGAAGTGTTGAATTTTTCATCCAAGAGCTTGATGCCTTCATTGTCAATAATTTTTGTAGATTTATAGGAATGTTGTTGCACGTGAGAGGGTATGGGCACTTGGATATTTTAGATGATTGAAATAAGGTGATCTAAATAGGCATCCCATTGCTAATGAATGGATATATTAGGTGGTGGGGGGGGGGGGGTGTGACCATGTTGGAGTTTGAAAAATGGAGAAATAATAATATAAGAGCCCCCTTCCAAAATGATTTAGGATAAGTCATGTTAATTAGCTACTTTGAGACCATATATAAGGGAATACATCTCAAATACATTGATGGGATTCACACCAAGGCTTCATGCATATATTATGAGTATCTAACTTGCAAAATCTTTGAGAACTCCACCAAAGCTAGTTGGACCAGGGTTCCATTTGAGGCACCATAAAAATTAATTTTAATGAAACCAAGGGGTTGGGGGTCCATGAGGAGGGGTATGAAGAGTGAGAGATGAGGGGAGGAGCAGAGGAAGGGAGAGGGGAGAAGGGAATTCCCCAATTATGGAGAAGAACAGACTCAATAGGGTGACAATGAATATCATCTCAAATCCATTTAAGGACAAACATAGTTTTAGGAAGGCAACTTATTATTTTAGCCCAAATAAAGGATGAATCTAAATCCTTAATTTTGAATATACCATGATTTCTATCTTTCTAGGTGTCCCAATGTAATACACCTAGGAATAAGATCTAAATCTTGTTGAGGATGGATTTTGAAACATTTTTTTGATGCCACGAGGAGAGGAAATCGAAGATGCTATCTCAACATTGATCAGATTGGAAACAATATATGGCACATTCATCCCAAACATGGTTACTTGAGAAATATTTGAATGGTGTTCCATTGATTCTCCTTGTTGTCAACATAACACAAAAAATATTGGTCCAACATAACCTTATCCTTGATTCTAGGTTAACAATTTTTTATGAGCTATTAGGCAAAGGAGGATGACTATCTTTAGCCACAGTTGTTATTTCCAAATGTAGCTCCAAATAGATGCAAATGGAAGGTATAGATGCCTTTTTTCTAAGGAGTAGGCCTCTGATCTGTAAAATTCCATGGATATTCCACTAGATTGTTCCTCATAATGGATCTAACAAAAAGGTAGAATGAAATATGAAACCTATAATATGAGGCTTAATTTTCCTTAGATTTTTAAATTTATTAATTTAATATTTTCTCCACTTATGCATGAAAAATATTAACTGTGGAAAATAGATAACAATGAAAAACAAACACACACCAATCACAATGAACCCTGGATATGACTTGAGAAACGCTTAGGGAGAAAACCCATCTAGAAGGTAAGGTTGTTATATACTCTCTTTCTTTGAATGGAAATGGATGCAAGTAAAAATGATTGAGTCATGTGCTCCATGGACTATTATAAAACTTAAACCCTATATGTTCTACCCTATCTCTATCCACTCTCAGCTACTCTACTCTACTATGGAACAAAATGCTCTAGTAGCCTCGTTATAACATAGCCTAATAGCCAACTAGGGTTTAAAGTTGACCCTTTCAACACTCAAATGAGTTATAGCTCAACCCTTCTAGAGTCTTCTTCATCATCCCCATGTGGCTGGCCCCTTTTCCATGAGTAACAAGGGCTAACATGACATCCTCTCAGATTATGGCGGTAAAAAATGATAGATCAACTTCTGGGAGAAATAAAATTTTCTTTTGAACTCTGATCAACATGATTCTTGAAAATTGTTGGAAATATATTTGAGCATAGAATAAAATAGTAGGTGTGATGCCTAAGTGGCAAAGTATTACCCTAGAAAACTAATTTAAGGCCTCAAAATGGCCCTAGAAGGTTTTTGGCCCCAATTCTCCAAATGGGTTCACACTATTAAGACTACTCTTTTATGTTTATTTCTCTAATTTTTCCACATTGAAAGCATTGATATGGATAAAAAACAAAGTAATGATCCAATCTAGATCACACCTCCCTAATTTGGGAGGATTTTGGTCACCCAAATATTTTTACTAAATGAGGTGAGGAAATTTTTCTTCTACATTCTCCTTGGAGTACCATTTAGCCTTGCCTAGAAGTTGTCCTTTCAACATAATCTACCATAGGTCATGATTCCCCTATATTGTAGTTCTAGACCTCTTCTGCAAAATTGTATCCACTGCCAAATATTCCTACGTGTCTATTCTAAATCCTTTATAGAAGGTAGTACTTGATCCTCTTCTTGTTACATCATATAAGGCTCATAGAGTCTCATTCCATATTCACGATTGAGTAAATGCACATGTATAGGGGTAGAATGAGTCTTTAAGAACTATCTCCCAGCTTTCCTAGTATATCGAAAGGACCATCTCACAAAACCTTGATTCCTATTTCCTACCTTGATTAATTTCTCTATTTTGTGTTGATATTTCCTAGCCTTATACTTTCCCATGACTTCTTTAATGTCTCTTTTACTTGCAAATGGATCTTCTTGATCTTCTCAACAAATTTCTCCACCCTTGAAGCGTCCCCTATGAAATCCTCCCTCACTCCCCCTTGTTGTCCATATGAAATGTCCAAAGGTAAATGTGGAAAATATTGAAAGCAAGTTTAAAATGGGGGTGTACTACTAGAAGTGTGGATTTATCTATTTTAAGAGTGTTGTATATATAACAAAATTTATCTGAAGTCTTCGGATGCATATGATTCTGACCCCTCAAAAGTTGTACCAAATTCCTATTTACAACTTCTATTTTCCCATCTATTTATGGATGGAATGTTGTGGAACTCTTCAACTTCATGTCCATCTTCTCCCATAATGTAGTCCAAAATGCACTAAAGAATCTAGTGTTCCTATTTGAAATGATGCTCCTTGGTATCCAAAAGTGCACCCTGATCTGTCTAGAGAACAATATTTTTGTTTCTTGCACGTTGATCTTGCACGTTGATGGTCTTTTGCAAGGCATGAAACTGCACATCTTACTGAACCTCTCAACTACCAAAAACAGGTTTCATGACCCTTAGTTGTTGGTAAACCTTGCACAAAGTCCATGAAAATGCTTTCCCAAGGATGAATGGATATAGGTAAGGGATGGTATAAACCTTGATTCCTATTACTAGGCTTATTAGCACAACAAAGTGTAGAAATTTCTTGTAGGCTGAAACTGCCTATGTAATATACTAAAACAAAAGACTCGAATCTACTCTACTCATCAGCGGAAACACTTAATCGATCTCAAAATCACAGCATAAACATGAGACAAGATTCAATAACATATGCTATGATATGTCTCTAAGGGGAAAGCTTGCTACTCAAAACCCCTTCCTATTTGTATATAGCATTAGATCATAAAAATAAAGAAGAAATACAATGCTTGTTCAAGACTGAACAATCTCTGCACAAGTATAATCTATTTCAATGCCTCACAAGTTGAGTCTGGCCAATACTTAGCCAATTCTAATGCCTGTCAAGCTCCTATTTCCTTGTGATTTTTCTCAAGGAATTAGCCCCCTATTAATTAGGTAAATCTCCATCCTTAATTGCGCAATCCCTATATGCCCTTCTCTAACCGCATTCACCACCTGTATAACTCAGAAAAATATACAATTGATAGTACAAAACCCTTGAACTCTAATCTCAACTAGGTAACTCGAATTACATGCATGCATAAGTTAATTATGGATGATTTATCAGTTAACTGGTTGAACACATGAAGCTTCACCCCACTACTAGACCTCCTACTAGTTCCTCCAACAGTTGGAACTAATTTCATTGACATTAACTTGGTTTAACTGAATTAAACTACTACAACTCAAATTAAACTCAACCTAGGCTCCTAAAATTTAGGAACCACTCTACATGACTCAAGTTATGCCCTCAACTCGAATTAATTGAGCCAACTAAGTGAAATTAACTTAGTTAAATCATTCATTTTGTCTTGTGATGTGGAATTACAATTTTCTCCTAATTTAATTCAAGGGAAAATTAAATCAGGATTTTCTTGTTTCCATTTTCAACACTCTCTCTCAACAAGGAAGGGATTATCAAATACCCCAATCCTGTCTCTATGGAACTCAAATTTTCATCTTTGTCAAAATATTTGCATCATGTTCCTCTATAGGAATGTACTCCGACAACATGATCTGCCTCTGCACACAATCTCGTAGATGGTGATACATGATGTCGATATGTGTGGATCGATCATGAAAAAATAGATTTTCAGAGAGTTTGATACAACTCTGGTTGTCACAATAAATCACGGTGGGTTCCATCATCTAACCAAATAACCCAACAAGAATCTTCCTCATCTAGATAGCTTCACAAATTGCTTGAATAGAAGCCATGTACTCTGCTTCTACTGAATTGAGTGCAACTGATCTATGCTTCTTGTTGTACCAAGAAACTGTTGCTGACCCAATATTGAAGATGCCTCCTGATGTGCTCTTCCTGTTTGATGGACTACTCACCCAATCTGCATCTGCGAAGCCTTGCATCTTCACTCTCTCTGTCTTCTTGTACCAAAGACCATACTGAGTAGTGTCTCTGAGGTATCTCAACACATGTTTTTTTGCCTTCTAATATAGTGTGGTTGGCTTAACCATTTATTGAATAAGCTAGTTAACTTCATAACACATGTATGGTCTTGTGTTCACCAAATACATAAGTGAACCCACAAGCTGCTTGTAAATAGTGGCCTCCACCTCCTTACCTGAAGTGGCATAATTTTTTCTCCAACTACCTGCTAGAGGAGTGTCTGTGGGTTTGCTACTATCCATGCAGAACTTATTCAATATCTCATTGGTATACTTTCCCTGAGATACAAAAAGTTCCCCATCTCCTTGCCATACTTCCAAACTAAGGAAATAATGTATAAGTCCCATGTCCTTCATCTCAAATTATCTTGCAAGATCCTCTTTACAAGATTTGATCAACTTCTCATCATCGGTTAAAATCAAATCATCGACATATAATATTATAATCAGTAATTTACATTCAACAACAATATGGTAAAGGTTTGCATCTACTTCACTTTTGGTGAAGCCCAACCTAGTTAAATAAATGTCAATCCTGGTGTACCAAGCACATGGTGCTTGTTTCAATCCATAAAATCTCGCTTGAGTCTTCACACATTTGACTCTCTGTTGAAGGTCTTAAATCCTTTTGAATGCTCAATGTACACCTCCTCCTTAATCACTCCATTGAGGAATTTTGTCTTCACATCCATCTGATGGATCTTCCAACCCATATGTGTTGCAAGTGCTATAATTGATCTGATAGAAGAGTACCTTACTACTAGAGAAAAGTTATCCTCGTAATCAATTCCATCCACTTGAGAGAACCCCTTGGCCACAAATTTGGCCTTGTGTTTCTAGATGCTTCCATTTGTTGCTTGCTTCACCTTGTAGATCCATATGGAATCTATCACTAACTTATTCTCTGGTCTTGGGACAGCTTCCCAAACATTGTTTTTGACTATGGAATCATATCCTCTACCATGGCATCAAACCATACTATCTTCTGCACTACTTCCTCGAATGAGTATGGTTCTGTGTCAACTATCTCACTGATCATAGCCATGTACCTAGTTTACTGATATGGTGACCTCTTCTACATGTGCTATGATGTGGGTTTTCCCACATTCTCTCTAACATCATGCAATAATATGTCAGCTTCACTGGTGTGCTTCCTTCCATCTCTGGATGTCTTTGCATTAGTGGATGTTTCAACTCTCTGCTCCTGTGCTTGTGGGTTCTCGACAACATCCTAAGGTTCTTCCTTTGGAGCCAAAAGCTCCTCATCTACATGCAACTGAATCTCCCTCTCAAGGGAACATCACATGGCCTTCTCTTCATCGAACTTCACATATCTACGAACAACTGTCATCCTGTGAGATGGCAAGCACACTCGATAATTGTGAGGTTTATCAGTGTACCCCACAAATATGCCCAACTCAGCTCTCAGCTCTAGTTTTTTCCTTGAAGCCTTGGTAACATGATAGTAAACTGATGAACCAAAGATCCTAAAGTGTGACACATCTCATTTCTTCCCTGAAAACTCTTCTTATGGTGTACTCATCCTAAGAATCCGATGAGGACTCATGTTCTTCACATATACCACTGTGTTGCATGCTTCAACCCACAAGTGCAACGATAGGCCATGATCATGTAACATTGCCCATGCAACTCCAAAAATACTTTTGTTCTTCCTCTCATTGACCCCATTTTGCTATGGGTTATGGGGTTCTATTAACTCTCATCAAATGCCTTCTATTGCACAAAAATTCTTGAACTCATTCGACACATATTCACCACCGTTAGTGCTCCTGAGAGCCTTCACTTTCTTGCCAGTGTCTTTCTCAACAAGTGCTTTGAATTCACAAAATTTGGAGAATTTCTGTGTATGCTTTAACCCCATACATAAATTACCTAAATATGAATTCTAAAAACATAAAATAAACAATGGCGAGGGCATAAAACATAAAACATATATACAAAGAGATTTTCCCTTGTAACCCAAAACCAGGACTACTAGATTGATTTTTCATTATATTCCTTTCAATGTTACAATACATATATATACATGTCGAAGGATCCATAAACCCCAATCCATTAACCCAAGATTAGAACATAATCGTAGTTCCCTTGAATGGATCTACAAAATACCATGGGCAGAAAACCATCATGCCCAAAACCATGTGCGAAAAACGTGCACAAAACCATAGGTAGGTCCAACCACCTAATATAGGGTCCAAAATATTTTCCCTGGGGTACTTCCCTACACCCTATAGAGGGGGGCTATCACCCCCCTCAAACCCACCAACAGGGGGGCTGCTGCCCCCCTTGTGACCCCCCTATTACGTATGATGCAACAAAATGGGGGATCTATGACCAACCCACTCATGGGACTAGTCGTGGAAAGAATATAAAACACACCCAACAATCTAGGCTTCCTTCTACATGAAAAAAATACAACACTTATGTGAAAAATATTCTACAAATATAACATAATACTTGTGTTTGGACGTGGAATATGTCGAGAAAGGTCCCCACACATTTGATTGAGCTCTTTCAAGGATTGCTTGTGCTCTACTGCCCTTATCATGAAAGGTGGCTTCTATGTACTTCCCTGGCGTACATCCTTTACATGTGTCTCACTGCTCTAGTGCACCCTTGGGAAGTCCTGTAGAAATCTACTGCATGATCTTCAAGGCTTCATGGTACAAATGGCCAATTCTCCTATGCAATAATTCACCGATGTCTCATCTTTGCATCTTCTCTACTTTCGTACAAAAATCAACACAATATTCTACATCCAATTCGTAGAGGTTCTTCACCCGAACCCTGATCCGCTTCACTTGTCCCATGACAATATGTCTAAGGAAAGTCTTTCCTTTGCTAAATATCACATCGTAGCCACGACCTTCCAACATAGCAACTGAAATTAAATTCTTCTTCATATCGAAACATACATGACATCTTTAATGTGAGAGGAGAACCAAACTCCCTCTAAAAATTAATTGTACTGATACCGATCACAATATACCTTCCATCATCACCCATATCGATGTGCATTTGGAGGTCCTTCTCCTCCAAGTCACAGGAAAATTCTTTTTTTCCCATCATATGGAATGAGGCTCCACTATCCAGATACCACACACTACCCATCATCGATGTCACCATGCATGCAATGAGTGTGAAATCCAACTAGAATTGTGAAGCTAGAGCTTTACTTGCCACTCCTCCTAAGGGATTCTTGTTGGATTTCTTGTGCGGACACTTCATGTCATAGTGTCTCAGCTCATGACAGTGAAAACATTTAATCTCCGAAAAGTCTTCCTTCTTACCCGCCTAACCAGAATCTCCTTTGGATTGGGATTTATTCCCTTTCCATTTCTTTTCCTTTCTATCCAAGGCACATTTCTCCTCCTTATCATGCTTGGATCAAGTTCCATGTTTGGTGTTCCACCTTCTCTCTTCTTGCACCAAGTCAGACCACAATCACTCCCAATTTGGTATCTTCTCCCTTCCATTTATCGAATTTTGGTAGCCATGCCAGCTCTTGGGAAGGCCTAGAAGTGCTAGGCTTACCAGATCATCTTCAACAACTTTAATACCAACACTCCCAAGTTCATCTGGACATTGGGTGAAATTTCTAAGGTACTATGGTATTCTGTTTCCCTTCTCCATCTTGATCTTCCGAAGCTTGTCCTTTAGTGCCAACTTCCTGTGGTCACTACCATTCTGAAACAAATCTATCAAGGCTTTCCAAATTACATATGGGGTATCCTTCCTGTGGAGATTCAAGACAATATGATCTCGAAATCCTTCTAGTATGATCCTCCTCGCCTTTTCCACACATTTTTTCCACTCTTCCAGATCCTGAGCATCAGTTGTTGGAGGCTTAGGAATATCATTGTTTATGAATTACTTTAGCCCGTTATCTTTGAACATTGCCTCCATCATGTCCTTCCAAGCAATATAATTCGATCTATCCTCAAGGGAATACTCAAGTCTCAATCCATAGAACAAAAATCCCACTAGCTCCGAAGAATGATCTTGCAAATTCAATTTACCTGCAAAGACAAACTCAAATTCCTCTCTTTTATTGTGATTCATGCTCTGATACCATGTAGAAATTTCTTGTAGATTCAAAATTCTTATGTAATATACTAAAAAAAAAGACTTGAACCTACTCTACTCATCAACGAAAATAGTTAATCGATTGAGAAGTCATAAGATAAACATGAGACAATATTCAATCACATATGCTCAGAGATTTATCTAAGGGGAAATCTTGCTTCTCAAAACCCATTCCTATCTGTATATTGCATTAGATTAGAAAATTAGAGAAGAAATACAATGCTTGTTCAAGCCTAAAAAATCTCTGCACAAGTATAATCTATCTCACTGCCTCACAAGATGACCCTGGCAAATACTTAGCCAATTATGCTACTTGCCAAGCTCCTATTTCCTTGTGATGTTTCTCAAGGAATTATCCCACTATTAATCAGGGAAATATCCATCCTAAATTGCACAATCCCTATAGGCCCTTCTCTGACTGCATGCACCACCTGTACAACTTGAAAAATTATACTACTGATAGTACACTACCCTTAAACTCCAATCTCAACTGGGTAACTCGAATTTCATGCATGCACATGTTAATTATGGCTGATTTATCAATTAAATGGATGAACACATGAAGCTGCAGGCCACTACTATACCTCCTACTAGTTCCTCCAACAATTGGAACTAGTTTAACTAACATTAACTCAATTTAACTGAATCAAACTATTGCAACTCAAATTAAACTCAAACTAGGCTCCTAAAATTTAGGAACCACTCTACATGACTCAAGTTATGCCCTCAACTCGAATTAATTGAGCCAACTAAGTTAAATTTAATTAGTTAACTCATTCTTATTGTCTTGTGATGTGGAATTACAATTTTCTCCTTATTTAATTTAAGGGAAAATTAAATTAGGATTTTCTTGCTGCCATTTTCAACATAAATCACACATCCTCTTATGAACCTAGATACATCTTATTACATCTTAGGATAGTATACATAACACTATAAGTTGGCCACTATTTTCCTTACACAAAAATTTGCTACAACCTAGGAGCTATGAGCCTTTCTGATTAGCTAAAATTTTTCATCTTAGGAACACATAACTTATCCATCCTATAGAGTAATCTATTTTGGAGATCATAGTCAACCGTGTTTTCATCTTCATGCACACGAATTTATCTCTCCAACTACTAAAATACCTCCTTGAAGTATTCATCATTGTATATTCTTCTCTGTATGAATCATGGGTTAAAGGGTCTATGTTCCTTAGAGTTCCAAAAGTTGTTATATTTGATGTCAGTGGCTTAAAATCATGTCAAAAAACTTTTTGGTGCTACCCTTGTACTTTATCATAAATGAAATTGTTATAAAACCCCATCCACTTGTAATGCTTAGTCTATTGTAACTTACTCTAGGCTTGCACGTACTATAACAGCTAGTGATATATGTGGATGACTGTCTCCTTTCCCATCAAATAATGTTTCCACTTTTTGAAAGCTTCTACTAGGGCATGGAGATCCTTTTCATAGGTGGGGTAGCTAATAATCACGACATGAAATAATTTAGAATGGTAGAATACAAGCATAACATATCCACTTGCATTTATCTCCACTTTGAAGGGCTGCTAAAATTTTGGTAATGCAAGAACCAATTCTTGATTGATTTTCATATTCAACTCCTAAAATGCCTTTTGCTAACCCCTTCCTTATTAGAAACTCTTGCCACTCGTTATTATGGCATGGAGTGGTGCGACTAATATTGAAAATGAGGCTATGAATTTCCTCAAGTACTGTGTTTCCCAATGAAACTCCTAACCTCATAAACATTGGTAGGCACCAACGACTTCATAATGGCCTCCATCTTGGAAAGATATATCTTCATCTCTTCTCCACCAATCACATATCCTAAATACACTAATGATTGTTATGAAAACTCACTTTTCTTGGAATTCACCAACAACTAGTGCTTCTTTAATATCTCTAGCACCTGTATCGAATGTGAGATGTGCTCCTCCTAGATAGAACCATAAACTAATATATCATCCAAATAAATAGTAACAAAGGAATCTAGAAAAGGGTGTAATATGTCATTCATTAGCTAGATGAATGTAGCTATTGTACTACATAGACCAAATGGTGTGATTAACCACTCATACAAACCTTTTATGGTTTTGAAGGAAATTTTCAAAGTATCTTCTTCTCTAAATCAAACTTGGTGATACCCCTATTTTAAATCCATCTTGGTAGACTATTTTTCTTGCTACAATTTGTCTAACATATCATTTGTCTTGGGTGATGGGTACCTATTCTTGAGAATAATTTTGTTTAGCACTCTGTAATCAATGCACATCCACTAAGTCCCATCCTTTTTTGGCACAAATATGATGGGTGGCTCACATGGTGAGGTATTTGGTCATATAACACCCTGCTCCAACAACTATTGCAACTACTTCTGCACCTTGTTTGTTTCTTTAATGAACTACCTATACAACCTTATGTTTGGAAATAAAGAGTCTAAGAGTAGTTGGATCTAATGTTCCACTCCCCTTTTAGGTGGTATCCCTTTAGGCTCCTGGAATGCTCCCCTATATGCATGTAGAAACTCTTCTAGTTGTTGTATCAATTTATTAGATCACCCCTCCAGGGATGGCTTTTCTCTCATTGAATCTTCTATAGACCAACATTCTCTTAATAAAAAAATTAAAATATACTTCTTGATATAACTCGTCAATTTATTGGTTTGGTTGGAACTTATGAGTTATATTTTAGAAATTCACTTACATGAATTGATGGTGAAGGATTTTCCATCCTTGATGAGGCAATATTGGTTGGTTCTCTGCATGAAGATTGCATTTCACATGTACATATAGGAATTCCCAATCACCATTCCACATACATCAAGTGGAACTACATCCAATTCTACTTTATCAATAAAATTAGCACTGATTGAAAATTTTATTTTACATTGTTTTATACCTTAAATTATGCATCCATATTTACCCATCCTAGTGGACATGGGCTAGGATGATATCGAACCTCCAAACCTAGTTTGTTGACAATATCTACTACAATGAGAATATCCTGTGATCCTGAGTCAAATGGAGCATATTAACTTACATATTCATATGGAAGAGTTTGGTCATATCCTTTTATTCATGTTGCTAAAGGCTAATTAGATTCACCTCCTCCTACACTTATATGAAGAGAATATTCTCATTCACATATGTGTTTCTTTCCACCTAATTTATCAAATATGTGGCCATGAAATTTTTCTTCTTCCCATCCTTATTTTGGATCTTCAAGTTGATTTTTGGATGTAGTTTCCAACACTTCTCCTCTGTGTGACCATTAAGTGTTCTAATGGTTGTTAGGATCTTTCCACTAGTTTTCTATGGATGCTATCTTCTTTTTCTTAACCTCTTTTCATTTTTGTTCTATTCTTTGAAATCTTATTGATGTTACTTCTACTTTGAACCACTTAACTTCCCTTTCTTCTAACCTATGATTTCCATATATTATGATTATACACTAGCCTCATCCACCATTATAGGTTTTAATAACATCATTAACTTTTGTAGATGGTTGTGTTGAACCTAAAAATAATTGAGGAGTACACATGATTTCTTGGGAGAGGCACTCGACATTATCACCATATTCCTAAATTTCTTCATATGCTCATTTACACTCTACCCCTATCTCTTCTTGAAGCCTAACACTATTGGATCCATTGTTCCTATACATACTCAATAGGGCATAGTTGGTACTTTGTGAGAGTTCTAAAATACTCCCAGTTAGTCATCAGAGGATACCCCTTTAACTACTAGGTTTTTGTGTGGCTTTCCCACCAAGTCATGACATGGTGCTCTAGTTTGAAATGGGAAAATGATTTTTTGTTCCTTCTCTATGTGGTGAACAATAAAATAAACCTCTAATTGCTACAACCAATGATCTAATTTCAAAGCATAAATGTCACCTTCATATGGCTTGATGTCAACCTCCAGTTCCAACTTGAATAGGGACTATGAATGGTTCATGGCACTCAAACAAGATTGTTCTTTTTTAGGCCATTTCTTAAAACTCTTATTTGGTTCCTGTTGGTCTCCCAATTTTCCCTCTAATCTGACATCTCAGATGGAACTTGTGTCTTCTTTGTTTCCAATCTTATTTTCTAGAACTACCATAAGGAGGTGTTGATAGGGGAAAATGACTTAGAAACAATCAAGTAGTCATATTCTGTATATGGTCCTAATTAGGCCTCACACCATTTGGTATAAGAGACCCATCTAGATTCTAGCCTTGTAACCCTTCTTCTTTTACAAGAATTCCATGAGATATGAGGGGTCATCATAGTAGGGGGTTTGTTGATTCTAAGCTAAAGTAACCAGTTCAATAAGATGAAAATGGTCAACACTACACTAGAAATAGTGAAAGGATAAAGGAGAAATAGGAAGAAATGTGTTATTAAACCAACTCACAAAAAGATAGAAAAGATAGATCAACAACTTCAAAATCAACCTCTTCGTGGGGGAAACCTCCTTTACATTACCCAAATGAACAATTATTGGATGATACAAATGACTAAACCTCCTTTCTATATATAGGAGTCTAAGGGGTCACAATATAATCAAAGCCGACATAACAATAATAATATAAGGGCACAACAATAACAATACTGCATTTCTATGGGGCGCACTAATAACAATATGGGGACAATAGGGGTACAATAACAATAACAGCTACAATGACAATAGTAATGGGGGAATCACTAGTATTATAGGGACCTAACATAATGAGCCGACAACACACAATTGCACATGCAAGAAAACAATTAGTTGTAATTTAGGACAACAACAGGTGTTCAACTTACTAGAAAAAATGAAAAATAATAATTAAAAAAGTCTTAAAATGTACATATACATGAGAGTATATAAACTAAAAAAATAAGCATGTGAGAGAAATCATACAATTTGTAGAATAGTCTAGAATTTGGAAGTATATATCCCACAAAACATGCACATACATGATCGTTTAATGAATAGTTATAATGGACAAGATGCATGAAAAATGAAGCTTTACTAGTCTCCTTCAAAGGCTTCTATATATTATTGGCCAAAAATACACAGTTACCAACTTCCAATCTCTATTCTATATTGATTTTAAAGAAGGATAAAAAAATCTTAAATGGGATGAGGATGTTCAAAAGTCCCAGTTACATAGAGCTTTACATTATTTATAGTCTTGAATTAGTAATTGCTAATTTTATGGCTTTTAAACTTCTCAATGGTAGTTACAACTCTTTAGTTTCTCATAATTTATAAATCTAATAAAAGGCGATATTCAAAACTCTCAAAATTAGCTTGATAATAGTCCCCTTTTGGCTGGGATCTTAATGGGAGTTTCTCAATGTCTTGGTGTTGTGCGCGGGATCCCCCAAGGGAAGTTTTGGGGCTTAGAGCCCAGATTTTGGTCAAAAGTTGTAACCCCGATATAATGACTCCACATTTTGTGGGCGCGGAGCACGTAGTTTGTAAAAGAGTCATAAGGTTGCCTTCCGTCAATTTTGTAATGTAATGTCGGTTGTAGAGATCTATCCATGGTCCGCAGACCATGGGATTGTATAAATAAAGCGAGGCTCTAAGTAATCAAAGATAAGAAGATCATGGAATAATAATGATAAGGATGAAGATTTGAGTCATATATGAAGTGTAAAGTCTAGTTTTGGGTCGTAGAGTAGGAGAAGGCTCTGTAGCGGAGTGCGCAAAGGCCTAGTAGTCTGCAGCTGAGCGCGCGGACCCCTGTAGCTGAGTGCATAGGGCGAGTCGAGTCTGTAACATTTGGAAGTATTAATAAAGAGAAGTTTCATATCCAATATGCGTATTTATTTCCTGTTTTAGGCATCTATTACATTGAATATACATTGCACTTTTAATGCTTATATGATGCGCGAATATGTATGAATGTGTTGAATAAGGGAATGCAAGATAGAATTATCTATTTACGTGAAGTTAACTAAGATATTTAAGAAGATAAGTAAGATACGCGGTGTAATTTGGGGAAATAGTGTAGGACGTTGCCATAGCAACATGAAAGCATCTCAGCCCTTGGTTAGGATTGTGCCAAAGGCGATTATAACAAATCGCGAAGGTATTGAAGGTCAGGACAGTGAACGAAGTGACATGCACAAAGGTAGGCACAGTTGGAATAAATCAGCACCTCAGACTTGTCAAGGGTGCTAAAACTTGGTTCCAGCATCCCCCCATACTTCTTCAGGTGAGACTTCAATCCTCTCTTCATGGGATGATGTCGAAAGTGGGATGTAGTGTAGGGATTTGTTTGGCTAACTAACTTTGAACCTAGGTCAGGCCCCATCAAGCCAACAAATGGTTCTGTTGCCAGGACCAGAATTTGCATAGAGATGTCTGATGTCGTATCATTGGAATCCAACTAAGAAGGAAATTGAAGGATGGTTGGATAGAAGAATTCACATGTTCGCGACAGAGAAGAACAAGAATGCATAAATGTCAAAAGAAAAGTGGTTAGACTTCTACCAGTACACATAGATCCATGAAATATTATTCGTGTCTTTACCTACTGAGTTGTACGAGTGGATTGTGAAGCTAGTAGATAGACAAGGAAGGAGGAAACTTAACAATCCTATTGTGTGGACCCTAGAGTTAGTGCGAAGGTTGGAAGAATCAGAGGATAAGATCATGCACACTGTTGATCATTGGCTTGATCAGATTATAGAAGGATTCATCACTGAGTTTGCAGTCAACACCTTAGTCAGCTATAGTGAGGCAGGGAGACGCTTTCTCAAGGGACCGCGAGGTAAGTACGTAAAGTATTTTAATGCTTGGATTAAAATTTTATTGTGTGAAAAGAGGGTTATGCAGTTACCTTGATGTTCGGGCCTACGCGAAGTGGAAAAGCTTACAGAAACGAAGGAAGTAAAGGACTAGAAACTAGCCCCTTGATTTCATCTCCGCAAGGGGATGAGGAAGAGCTTGCGAAGGTCTCACCGCGAAGTGAGATCCATCTGATAAGGCTAAGAATTTTGTGAATACCACCTCCACCAACACCGCCACCAGCTTCACCACCATGACCTCCATCTTCACCCGTACCACCTCCACCACCACCGCGATTCAATATGGCAAGCACAGTGAAGTTTCCTATGTTCAAAGGTTTGGGAAATGAGGATTTAGACCAATTCTGGTTCATGGTAAGGGTTGTATGGGAAGTGCAAGGAGTTACAAATTAAAATATAAAGAAAGCGACATTGGTTTGTGCCTAGTAGGACTGCGCGCTGACCTGGTATATTAAGCACTCCAATGATAATCCAAATGCGGGAATCATGGATATCCAAGCAGCACTAAATAGAGAATTTAGCAGACTGAATTCTGAAGCACAGTCAATCATTGGATTCAAAGAGATCACAATGCTACTAGGTGAGACTCCTTGGGAGCTAGATCAGAGGCTAAAATGTATGATTCGTGAAGCTAATATGAATCTAACGGATGGACAATATCACGAATGGTTTGTAGCTTCGCTAACGCCACATATAAGGAGTGCGCTATCGCAGCATAAATTAACATCTCAAGCAGAGGCATTCGAGATCGCGATGAGACTGCATGAGACCCCGATGTAGGATCCTAACTTGGGAGTTCAACAGATGCATGCGCAGCTGAAGAATTTATGCCTTGAGATGCAGAGTTTGAAACAGGACAGGACGGCTCGACCAGAAGTGTGCGAAGAGGTATGGTGTGTAAAATTCAAGGGTTAGGGTCATGACAAGGACCACTACTCAGTTTTCATAAATTACCTCGTAGGAGGAGGACCGATGCCATTAAGACCGGAAGCACAAGTAGGACCTAGAGCGGCACTTGCTTTGTGGTGTGCGATAGCAGGAAAACATGCCACAAACAATTGTCACTTGTTACAGAAGTATATGCAAAATTCACAGCAGTTGTTATGCAAATTTTGTAGGTCAGTGGGACATGATGAGCACACTCGTAGAAGCTATGAGTTAATGATGGATAGAACTCCCACCTACACAGTTCAAGCCGAAACGTGGCCCCTTGATCAAAATGCAGGAATGGCGCGAATAGGATTTCAGGGGCGTGGATGAGGCCGAGGTGGAGGAGGACTTGGAAGAGGTCGCAGACAGTTGATATGCTACAATTGCAGAGGGGCAGGACATGCCCATGATTGCACAAATATAATGCACCCATTGTGTTTGTATTGCAACTTATTTTCTCATGAGACAAAATATTGTCCTACACTAATAGCTAGGATACGCGACGAAGGAGCACTACTGCCTCCCCTGACTCAGAACCTGCAAATGATGAGGTCTGAGCCATGCGAGGAAGATCCGAATGTAAACATTGTGCTCCGAAATGGAATTGCGATGAGAGATGACAAAGGAAAACAACTAGAAAATAGTACTTGGGTTCGCAAATCTCTGACAAAAGAAGCGAAGTTTGATTTGGAGCGCACTCGGGAAACCCTCATGGAAGCTAAGAAGAGCTTCGCTGATACCTCCACTTCAAGAAGCAAAGATAGACCAGAGCCGGAGATGGACCCATCCATGCTCACAACATTCTTGGAAACACGTATGAAGTTACTGCGTGACAGTAAATTTGTAAAAGGGTTACAGGAACTCATTAACAAATGTGCAGGGACCGTGCCAGGAGAGCATAGTCAGGAAGATCGGAAAACATAAGACAAGAATGGGAAGAGAAATGAGACTAACTGCATAGATCGGAGAATGTGAGATGGATCAAGTTATCCTGGATTTAGGATCGGATGTGAATGTTCTGCCGAAACAAACATGGGAGAGAACGGGGTGACTTGCTCTATAATGGTCTCCAATTCAGCTGCGAATGGTGAACTAGAAAAAAATAATACCCATGGGGCGATTGTAGGGAATAACCGTGGACATTGAGGGAGCAAGCATGCTAGCAGACTTTGAAGTGATAGAGATTTTTGATGACAACAATCCCTACCCCGCGCTCTTAGGAATTGATTAGGCCACTGACATGAAAAGGGTGATTAATCTGAAAAAACGAAAAATGATTTTTGAGAAGAAGTCACTACACATAATTATACCCCTGGACCCTGCTGAAGGTTCGCGTTATACGGAGTTGGTGCACGACTATGAAAGTGATGATGATTTGGTGTACATCTATAAGATAACAGCATGAAACCAGGACTGGGTAAATCCCATTGTAGATGGGTGGATTGCATGGGAGCACGAAATCTCCTGTACTTCAGATTCGGATGAGGAGATGGAGCGATGGCAGAATCAGTTACATGAGGCAACTACACTGAATTGTAATAAGATGATAGGGTCGTTGTGCTGCGTATCGACAGAAACGAAGGAAGTAAGGGACTAGAAACTAGCCCCTTGACTTCATCTCCGCAAGGGGACGAGGAAGAGCTCGCGAAGGTCTCATCGTGAAGTGAGATCCATCTGATAAGGGAAAGAATTCTGTGAATACCACCTCCACCAACACCACCACCAGCTTCACCACCATGACCTCCATCTTCACCCATAGCACCTCCACCACCACCGCGATTCAATATGGAAAGCACAGTGAAGTTTCCCGTGTTCAAAGGTTTGGGAAATGAGGATTCAGACCAATTCTGGTTCGTGGTAAGGGTTGTATGGGAAGTGCAAGGAGTTACAAATGACAATATAAAGAAAGCGACATTGGTTAGTGCCCTGTAGGACCGCGTGTTGACCTGGTATATTAAGCACTCCAATGATAATCCAAATGTAGGAATCGTTGATATCCAAGCAGTGCTAAATAGAGAATTTAGAAGACTGAATTCTGAAGCACAGTCAATCATTGGATTCAAAGAGACCACGATGCTACCAGGCGAGACTGCTTGGGAGCTAGAACAAAGGCTAAAATGTATGATTCGTGAAGCTAATATGAATCTAAGGGATGGACAGTATCACGAATGGTTTGTAGCTTCACTAACGCCACATCTAAGGAGTGCGCTATTGCAGCATAAATTAACAACTCAGGTAGAGGCCTTAGAGATCGCGATGAGACTGCATGAGACCCCGATGCAGGATCCTAACTTGGGAGTTCAACAGATCCATGTGTAGCTGAAGAATTTATGCCTTGAGATGCAGAGTTTGAAACAGGATAGGATGGCTCGACCAGAAGTGCGCGAAGAGGTATGGTGTGTAAAATGCAAGGGTCAGGGTCATGACAAGGACCACCACCCGGTTTTCATAAATTACCTCGCAGGAGGAGGACTGATGCCATTAATACCGGAAGCATAAGTAGGACCTAGAGCAACACTTGCTTTGTGGTGCGCGATTTTTCAAATAGCAAGAAAACATGCCACAGACAATTTTCACTTGTTACAAAAGTATATGCAAAATTCACAACAGTTGTTATGCAACTTTTTTAGGTCAGTGGGACATGATGAGCACACTTTTAGAAGCTATGAGTTAATGATGGATAGAACTCCCACCTACATAGTTCAGGCCGAAACGTGGCCCCTTGATCAAAATGCAGGAATGGCGCGAATAGGATTTCAAGGGCATGGAAGAGGCCGAGGTGGAGGAGGACCTGGAAGAGGTCGCTGACAGTTGATATGCTACAAATGCGGAGGGCCAAGACATTATGCCCACGATTGCACAAATAGAACGTGCCCATTGTGTTTGTATTACAACTTATTTGCTCATGAGACAAAATATTGTCCTACACTAATAGCTAGGATACACGACAAAGGAGTGCTACTGCCTCCCCTGACTCAGAACCTGTAGATGATGAGGTCTGAGCCGAGCAAGGAAGATCCGAATGTAAACATTGTGCTCCAAAGTGGAATTGTGACGAGAGATGACAAAGGAAAACACCTAGAAAATAGTACTTGGGTTCGCAAAGCTCTGACGAAAGAAGTAGAGTTTGATTTGGAGCGCACTCGGGAAACCTTCATGGAAGCTAAGAAGAGCTTCGCTGATATCTCCACTTCAAGAAGCAAAGATAGACCGGAGCCGGAGATGGACCCATCCATGCTCACAACGTTCTTGGAAACATGTATGAAGTTACTGCGCGACAATAAATTTGTAAAAGGGTTATAGGAACTCATTAACAAATTTGTAGGGACCGTGCCAAGAGAACAGTGCATAGTCAGGAAGATTGGAAAACATAAGACAAGAATGGGAAGAGAAATGAGATTAACTGCGCAGATTGGAGAATATGAGATGGATCAAGTCATCCTGGATTTAGTATCGGATGTGAATGTTTTTCCTAAACAAACATGGGAACGAATGGGGCGACTTGCTCTATAATGGTCTCCAATTTAGCTGCGAATGGTGAACCAACAAAAAATAATACCGATGGGGCGATTGCAAGGAATAACCGTGGACATTGAGGGAGCGAGCATGCTAGCAGACTTTGAAGTGATATAGAATTTTTATGACAACAATCCCTATCCCGCACTCTTAGGAATTGATTGGGCCACTGACATGAAAAGGGTGATTAGTCTAAAAAAGTGAAAAATGATTTTTGAGAAGAAGTCATTACACATAATTATACCCCTGGACCCTGCTGGAGGTTCACGCTATACGGAGCCAGTGCACGACTATGAAAGTGATGATGATTTGGACTACATCTATAAGATAACAGCATGAAACCAGGACTGGGTAAATCCCATTGTAGATGGGTGGATTTCATGGGAGCACGAAATCTCCTGTACTTCAGATTCGGATGAGGAGATGGAGCGATGGTAGAATCAGTTACATGAGGTAACTACACTGAATTGTAATATGATGACAAGATCGTTGTGCTGCGTATCGACAGAAGTAAGTGACCTGCCTACTTATGATGGCCTACGTGAGTTAGATACCTTCTTGAATAAATTTGAGAGGAAGGTTCCCGAAAAGCGATGCTTCCAGGCCTTGAACTGGGTACTGTGCGCTACGCCTGCGAGGTTGTGGGGTACGCACAAAGGGAGCTTTGACAATTGGTGTGAATGTAGAAGAATGATGCGCACACAATTTGGGAAGCCTAGGGTGTGATTGACAGATAAGTACAAGGGACAAGATAGTTTGCACGTGCATCTGGCCAGGTGGGTGCAAGCCTATGGCAAACAACCTACGTGGATGCACATGAACTCCGCGCTGAGAGGTATGGTCAATAAGCATGTGTTGGGGGGGGGGGAATGAGAAAATGGCTCTTAATGTTGGGAATATAGTATGTAGGAAGAACAATCACGCAGAAGGTTCTCTGTGGGGAAGTGCTCCACAAGGTATGAAACGCACTGAACAAAGTATGTAATGTGCAACGAAGTGATTGGGACCTGCGCGTGCCCACAGTATTATGGGCTTATAGGACGACATGCAAAAAACTGATGGGACAGACACCTTTTAGGCTTGTTTATGGAGTGCAAGTTGTAATGCCTATGGAATACATCATGCCTAGTCTATGCATAGCAGCGCTCACAGGTATGACGAATCATAGAGCTCTGGAGGAGAGGCTCGTGCAGTTGGAGGAGCTCAAGGAAGAACGATTTTTGGCTGGATTTCACTAGCAGGTCCAAAGGCAATGCAAAAAAGCTTGGCACGATCAACATATTAAGTTGTGCACCTTCAAGGTGAATGATTTGGTGTTGTTGCATGATAGTAAGTTTGATAAATTCCCAGGGAAGCTCAGAATGCATTGGCTAGGACCACATGTTATTAAGGAAATCACAGATGGTGATGCGATGCAGTTGGTAAAGTTAAATGGAGAACTCTTCCTAGGAAAACTCAATGGCAATCGTTTGAAGGCATACACAGGAAACCCAACCATTTGACGAGCTGACAGAAGCATAGTTTTAGTGCTCCAGGCAGCTAAAAGGAGGCGCAGGACTATAAACTACTCTGCCCAGGAGCTACGCGATGTCAAGTCTGCGGGCAGTAGCAAAGTGTCGCAAGGTCTGCGATAGCACGAGGGTAGCTGCGCTGCCATGCAGGTCAATTAGAAAGTGACCATTACAGTCACTATTCACGATGTGATGCTTGGTTTGAGACCAAATGGAGCGGGCGACAGGCATTTAAGGCAAACTTTATGGGCTAGATTCTTGCAAATCTGCGACCAAGTGAGAATTAATGGACCGAATGTGGGGGGAATGGTCGAATTCAAATTCAAAAGGCGCTATAAATTACAAAGGGGTGTCCAACAAACAACACTTGGCAATTTGAGAACTGAGCTGTTGTGCGCCTAGACACTCATGAACCTAGATCTGTTCGATCTTTTGAAGGCAAAGTTGTTGTTTGAGCACTTACCTGGGCTGTTGAGAGAATTATGGAATAACACTATGGCACCGCCTGAGGAAGCCATGGATACTAGAGCAATGACCGCTGAGGAAGCCGCGTAGGTCATAACGGAAGTAGAAGTTCCAGAAAGTGCCGGGATAATCGCAAAAATCCCTAAATCGCCACGTATGCTGATATCGAAGAAAGACAAGTACACTATGGTACCAGTGCGCGTATCCCCGAGAAAAATGTTAAGGACTAGGCTTACCATGGAAGAAAAGGGGAAGGTGATCAATTTGGAGGCCAATGAGGAGGAAGAATTTGAAGAAATCCTGGTAGAGGAGGAGGAGGATGTAGAAATTGAGGTGGAAACCTAGGGTGCGAACCCTCTCACTAGGCTACTCGCATATGTTCCTCCGTGGAAGGGAAAAGCAAGGATGCCCAAAGACATAGATGAGAGAAATATATCTTTGTAGACTCCACTGCTCCCTACCAACATCATTTTTGAAGGAGTGCACTTGGGGCAAGTGCCTGTATTAAAATTTGAAGACTAGGATCTCGTGGACCACGAGAAGTTCCCACATTTGGAAACCACGTAGCTGATGCACCGTAAAAAAGAAGCGCCTATGGGAGTTATAGAGTTGGAGCCATGTAAGTGGCTAAGAGGTGTAGAAAAGGTAGTATTATTAAACCTGCTCTAGGTGCCGCATTACCATCATGCCCCAGTGACTATTTTCGTCATCAGGCAGCTGCTCTGACTGGTGCAAGATGGGTGCTTGTGGCTAGAGGAGCCCATCCCCATCACGAACCACTTAATTCACAGAATTATCTGGCTCCCTTGAAAAGGGGAGGACCCAACGAACATCTCGGAGGGTAAAAGTGATGATTTGGCCATTACGAAGGCCATGAAAAAGAAGTTCAAGCTAGAGAAGAAGAAGAGAGGATACGCGATTTCTAGCATCAACAACACTGTAGTCAAAGTTGCGATGTAGATGTTGGCCGGAAAGGTTATGCGGAAGTGCTGCGTAGATGAGGTGCCCGCATCGGTGGTTGCACTTGTTGCGCAATGTGCAGAAGTGGTCCAGTTTAGCTAGGTGGACTACTTGTGCAGAGAGTTCCTTGAGAACTGTCGTGAGGCACAAGAGCAGGAGAGGAATTTTCATTATGTGTGGTTGTTGTTGTCCATTATGCTGGTGGCCTAGGAATTGCCCGAGGACAGCCAATTCCCGACGATTGTGTAGGACCTTCTGGAGGTAGCGAAGTACACTTCGCTATGGGAAACTAGAGATGCACAGAGAATCAAGTATAGTAAGATATTCTGGGTGTTCATGGAGATAAACATCAGAATGGGGATTAATCGCCCACGGCCTATAACAGTCTGTAGAGCTTCACAGAGTTTAAGGTAGATTTCCACCACGTGTACATCAGGGCGAGGAAGGACCCCGCGAAGACGTGGCACGAATTCCCTTATTTGGCAACAGACGATGTCATATTCGCTGCCCTTGAGTCGTGGCCGCCAAAGTACCGCGCTCCAACCAGCTTCGCGGTGGAAGAAGAGAAGTATGCCACGCAGAGGAAAAAGGATGAGGCAAAACTGTGGATGGCATAGTTGGAAAAGAAGCGAAGGAATGAAGTAGCAATAGCCAAGGCCCAGGCGGTGCAGGATGGTTCGAAGGTGGTGGACGAGCAGCAGAAGGTAGCAGAGGAGGAGCGCGAAGACTAGAAGTCACCTTCGCTTGAACATGAAATAGATATAGATAAAGGTGGCATGGACCCACAGACACTATCCACACAGCTGAAACAACAACACCCAAGAGAGCAGGTAGGGCCACGGAAGAAGTCGAAGGCTTCCAAGACTTCTTTCGAACCAATCACGCTCACTGAGGGGGATCTGGATGAAATTGGGGAGACGGTGAGGGACGTCACTCTGGAGACCTTCCAATAGTTCGCGGAGGAACACCAGATGGTGTTGGGGGCCCTCCAGGCACAGATACAAGAGTTACAGGTGTGCACTTCACAGGCTGGCACTCTGTCAACCAACCTCGCAGTAGGCACGTCTGCGGTTGAGGAAATTCCGCCCGTCTGAATGACCAACACTATAGTGTTGCGAGAGGGAGCACTCGTTATAGAAAATGAGGCCAACAAGCCTATGGTTAGTGGGTTGAAGGGGATCAGGATAAATATGGCTACACTCCCTTGGGAGACGCTCTATGTTTTGCAGGACGGAGTTACTACAGAACTGCGACCCAGGGAGGGTTGTGCACTCTAGGTCACGCGCTCCAGGTCATGAGTGAGCAGCGCAACGAGGTAGTGGCACATAAACGACAGCTAGTGAAGGTGGTTGAGGAATCCTTCCAGATGGTCCCGGAGCTGGCTATCCAAGCAAAGGAACCAGCGGAGGTGCGCATCTGGAAACTAGCAGCAGGGGTGCGTGAGGCAAAGGAAGAGATGGCTAAGGTTTAGCTGGAGCTGAACCTTTAGATAGCCGAACTGCAATTGAAGGCGCAACCTTCAACTCTTCTAGAGGTTAAGGAACAGCGCACCATTTTGATTACAACAGCAATAATGGAGGTCAATAGTGCAGTGAAAGACTGCACAAAGCTGTTTGAGGAGTCGTTCGAGGTTCTCACCACTCTGTAGGAGGACCCGAACATACAGCGCCTAGAAACAGAGGTGCATAAGCTATAGCAGAAATATGATGAAGTAAAAGGGACTGTGCAGATGGTTTCCCTTACATAGAGGCTCGTGCGGATGCAGCAGGTGAAAGTGCTCAAGGAGCAGGTGGATGCTGCTCGACATAAGGAAACAGTTTTGAAGGTGCACTTATAGCTGTGGATTGATGAGGCATATATCATTACAACCTTTATTGAAGCAAAGCTTGCGCAGATGTAAGGAACATAGGAACAGGTTCAGGGAGGCAGTTCAGCTACAATGGTCTCTGAACAGTGCATCTAGGAAGTGCAACAGGCAACTGCTCAGTGCGCTACCGATCTTGCAGTGATCCAGGCAGAGTTGGTTGGTCTTCGTGCAAAGATCTCTGCACCTACAGAGTCACTCGAGGGCGAGTCACGATGTTTGTGTTGGAGGCCTGTTGGGCACGAGATCCCCCAAGGGAAGTTTTGGGGCTTAGAGCCTAGATTTTGGTCAAAAGTTGTAACCCCGATGTTAAGACTCCGCATTTTGTGGGCGTAGAGCACGTATTTTGTAAAAGAGTCATAGGGTTGTCCGCCCTCAATTTTTGTAATGTAATGTCGACTGTAGAGATCTACCCATGGTTCGTAGACCATGGGATTGTATAATTAGAACGGGGCTCTAAGTAATAAAAGATAAGAATATCATGGAATAATAATGATAAGGATGAAGAGTTGAGTCATATCTGAAGTGTAAAGTCTAGTTTTGGGTCATATAGTAGGAGAAGGATCTGTAGTTGAGTGCGGAGAGGCCTAACATTCTGCAGCTGAGTGCACGAACCCCTGTAGCTGAGTGTGAAGGGCGAGTCGAGTCTGTAACAGTTGGAAGTATTAATAAAGAGAAGTTTCATATCCATTCTGTGTATTTATTTCCTGTTTTATGCATCTGTTACATTGAATATACATTGCACTTTTAATGCTTATATGATGCGCGAATATGTATGAATGTGTTGAATATGTGAATTCAAGATGGAATTATCTATTTATGCGAAGTTAAATAAGATACTTAAGAAGATAAGTAAGATACACTGTCTAATTTAGATAAGTAAGATACATGGTGTAATTTGGGGAAATAGCGAAAGCATCTCAGCCCCTGGTTAGGATTGCGTGAAAGGTGATTATAACAGATCGCGAAGGTATTGAAGGTCAGGACAGTGCGCGAAGTGACCTGGGAAAAGGTAGGCACAGTTGGACTAAATCGGCACCTCAGGCATCTCAAGGGTGCGGAAACTTGGTTCCAGCATCCCCCCATACTTCTTTGGGTGATACTTCAGTCTGCGCTCCGTGGGCTGATGCCGAAAGGGCCAGTAGTGTAGGGATTTGTTTGGCTAATTAACTTCGAACCTGGGTCAGGCCCCATCAAGCCAACACTTAGATATGTGACACATGGTGTTATTTGTACAATGTAATCATCATGATTCCAATTAATAGTAGTCTCTTGATGATGACATGGAATTTTGATGTGCCTTGGGAGGTGACTAATATATTCTGTGGGAAGACCAAATATGAATTTCAACTATGTTTGTTTTTTGGATAGATGTGTGAGATGATTCTTCAATTGCCCTTAATTATTTTATTTTTCGAGGCATTAAAATACCATCATTTTATGGGAAAAAACTACTATGGTTCTTTGATTTCTAGTTCTTAACTTGATTTTGCTTTTAGTTTCTAATATTTTTTCATATTTTCTATCAGAAAGCATGTAGGAGGCTCACCTAGATGGATATTTTCCTTGGGTCTTATTCATCTGGGGTAAATATTTTTTTTGAAATAGATATTATCTTTCTAATTATGTGTATTCTAGACCCCTTGATTAGCTAAGTTATTAGGTTCCAATTCCCCTCGGAGGTTAACGACTGGGGCTGAGCATGTTTACCTCTTGGATACATATGGGATTTTCTTGATTTTTTTAGGTAGTCATCTCTCCATGGCCTTGTGGTCCTCTGTTGTATCCTGAGAAAGAAATGAAGCATCCTAAGGTAACTGTGATGTTGATATTGTTACATTGATCAAGCCATGTTTTCCTTTAGTTTCTCCTATATCTTAAAATATTAGTTAACGATGATAAAGTCATATTTCTTTCTAGGGATTTCATTGAGGCTTGAATATCTTCTCTAGTATATTTTCCAAATTAATTTTCAACATAAATACTCCTTTCAACTAAGTGTTATTCTCCTTAGTCAATTCCTACTACGATGGTAATTGGATTGAAATTTTTTATACAATCAATAAGAAACAAGAACCAATTGTAGATTAGTATACCATGCCAGATGAAAATAATGAGGGGTTTGGTATCATGATTGGCTATGTATGTTCATTATTAGAAGGCTTAAATAATGAGGAGACAATAATGTTTATGAATTTAACTCAATCATCCTCAACCATCACAATTTCATATTCACAATTTTCACCATAGTGACTATGTACTTCCCCATGGAAATTCATTTTTGTGATATTGGGAGGAAAATTAGAATTTTTGAGAAGGATAAACTTCTTTATGTACTCATTCTTGAATAGAAAGTGTTGATCAATATTCAATCCCAAAAGTGAAGCTGAGCATCTTGAGAGGGTTCTAGAGCATGAAACTATGGGAAGTCAAAGGGAAAAATTATATTTGATAGGGCCATGTTAAAATATATCTAATGAGTTGTAATTACTTCAAACATTACCCCTTTTTGACTTGAATTTCACCCCCAATTTAGGTCACTTTTTCATAATAAAGGCTTGGGAAAAGTCATATAAGTGAGAAGAAGGCTTGAGGGAGGAATATTGACTCAATATTAAGTCTCAAAGAGAGGCTATATCACTTCACTAATTATCATTTTTACGAGATAGCACTAAACAGAGGGTTGACATTGTGTTATATGGGCTTGAATAGGTCAAAAATTGAGTTTTGAGTGTATTTTTGACCTTGTAGCATTTTTGAGAATGCCAAGATAGCACAATGTATATGTATAGGAGGTAATTAAGTATATTTTTTGTGTTATAGTTATGAAAATATGATCAATGATACATTATGGAGGTCCAAGGAAACATTTAGTGAAAAAACACCAAAATTTGGACTGTTTTGACCTTATAGCATTTAGAAGAGGGACATGATAGTGCTATGGAGATGAGGAGTATGTAAAGGAGACTCTATATTTAAGACTTGAATCTCAATTATGTGATGTAGGGCTAAACATAGGGTTAGAATAATTCTACATATGCTAGAAGAGACTAAAATTTGAGGAAAAGACACCAAAACTTGATTGAGTTTGACCTTGTAGCACTGCACTGATGGTTAGTGATGTGCCAAAACATTGGGAAGAGGCTTATTGTTGTTCTTGAAAAATTATAAGAGCACCATTTTTTTATTATAATAAATATCAAATCAAGAATTTCCCTAAGGATTACCTCAACACACTAAAATTTGGAGGGTGTCTTTGTGTTGCTAGATTGTCCAAAAAACCTCAACGAAACTCATAATTTTTCCTCCATTATATTAAGTCATTGTAGGCATTATTATGGTTCACAAATTTTGGATAGGCTTGACCAAGTAAACTTTGAACTCATTTGGAAATTTAAGCCCCTTAATTCCCTCTAGGCCTAATGCATTAAGAGGTGTTAAGGAGGGTTGTTGTAGGAGCCATAACATATGGATATTGACTTTGAAATTTATCTGTTTCCTATAGTGGACCTATTCTCCAAAATTCCCTATAGGAGAATCATCCTTGAACTGAAATATTTATAAATGTATCTTGAAGATATTGTAAAGAAGGCATAAATATGCCCAAGTGTGTCACCTTAGGGTACTGCAATGTTGTTTGTTAAAATGAAAGATGGTACATTGTAGTTATCCATTGACTTTAGATAGTTGAACAACATTACCATAAAGAATAAGTACCCTTTACAAAGGATGGATGGATTATTTGACTAATTGAGAGGAGAGAAGGTATGATATAAGATTTATTTTAGGTTTGGATACCATTAGATTATGTTCACTATGAATTTGTGGTGTTTGCCATTGCTTTATCCAATGAACCAACTTCCTTCATGTGCTTAATGAATAGGATCTTTCGTGAATTCTTGGATAATTTTGTTATCATATTTTTAGATGACATTCTTGTATACTATAAATTAGAAGAATAACATGAGAATCATTTGAATATGGTTCTATATGTGCTTAGAGAGCATAATATCTATGCCAAATTAATAAAGTGTTCGTTATATGAACATCATATCTATTAATTAGGATATATCATCTTAGAGAAGGGAATAATAGTGGAACTTAAAAAGATAAAGGCTATTAGTGATTGGATAACACCCATAAATGTAATTTAGTTTAGGTATTTAATGGGGTTAGTAGGCTACTACAAAAGGTTCATTGAAAAGTTTTCAAAGATAGCATACCCAATCACCTCGTTAAAAAGGAAGGATGTAGCATTCAAATGGATTCACGATTGTGGAAGCGCCTTTCAATACCTAAGGCTACTTTTGATTCCCTTATGTGAGTGTACTAAAGAATATGTTGTTATCAACATAGATAGAAAATGAGGCTTAAGTCCTCATCATGGAAATTCATCATTTTTATTCAAAAAGTTAGTAACTCTTTTCCTATAATTGTCCTAAATGTCCATAGTAAAAAAAAAATCTTTCCTCCATTTGGATTTCTTCTTTGCCTATTTCAAGGTATTTATCTTCAAGGACAACGAGGATCATCTAAATAAATAAGAGCTTGTATCCCTACAAACTAACTCATCAAGTATGTGAAGTTATTGACATGATTTGTGATAATTTTTTCTTCCCACATATTCAAGTCAATGAATTTTTATTTTAGCAACACTTTGGTATTCTAGATCTTAGAGAAAAATCTACATCTCATGTAAAAAATCAAAGATTTTTTTGTTTTGGAAAAACTTTTATATTCTATGTCTTAAAGAAAAATCCACATATGATGTAAAACCAATCTAATGAGAGGCATGGCTAGAGTTTTAATGGAATTAAGAGTTGGTACTTTGTTGGTTCATTATGCATCTTCTTGGCTTGATTTATCTTTTCTAGCAACACTAGCCACCTCGGTGTTGGGTGTGGAGCGTGATTATCTTCTTTATTCAGAGGTATCACTGCATTGGACCCCATTTCATGATGTGGTGGCAACGTCGCCCGTTTATGTGCACCGCCAAGGGGGTCCATGGGGGGGCGATGATGATTACTTGGAGCTCCCCCCTGGCATGGGATTGGGGGCAGTGCCCCCAAAGCTAAAAATATATGTAAATTTTCCTTGTAAAATGTTGTAATTTCATAGTCAAACTGGGCCGTTCATTAGGCGGAAATATGATGGTAGAAGTTATGTTTAATTTAGGGATTTTTCCCTAGAAGGAAACCCCTTGCTATATATGAGGGAATTGTATTGCTTCTATGTAGATGTGTATTCTTAACAGAAAGAGAGAGGAGATTGAGATCGAAGAGCGAATTACAATGGATCTACTGTAGGTTGTATCTCTTCATTTTGCTGGATAACATAAAAGGAAGGACTGGTTGTTTCTCTATGGACGTAGCCCAAATTGGATGAACCACGTATATCTGTGTCTCTCATGTTTTATGTGTTTTTGGTGTTTATATTTCTACAAGATTTTACGTGTTCCATTGCTCTATAATATATAGTTTTCTAACAATTGGTATCAGAGCCGAAGGTCTATTTGGCTGATAAACTTGTAGGAGAGAAGGGTTCCTAGTTCGAGTGGGAGAAATAGTGGAAGATGATAGGTTTAGGGCCGAAAAATTTAACGGCTAAAACTACTAACTGTGGAGGATGCAGATAGAAGATTATTTGTATTAGAAAGATCTGTACCTACCATTGAGCAGAAAGACAAAGAAGTCGACGAGTATGACAGACACAAAATGGGATATTCTCGACAGAAAGGCACTTAGAACAATATGGCTGTGCCTAGCAACGTCATAGCCTTTAATATTTCAAAGGAAATGACAACAGAGGGTTTAATGTTGGCATTGGCCAAACTATATGAAAAACCCTCAGCCTCAAATAAGGTATTTCTTATGAAGCGTTTATTTAATATGAAGATGTCAAAATGTGGATTTGTTGCTGATCATTTAATGAATTTAATACAGTTACAAGTCAGTTAAGTTCTGTAGGGGTAACTTTTGATGATGAAGTTAGGGCTCTATTATTTCTATGCTCATTGCCAGAAAGTTGGAATGGTTTAGTTATGGCCATTAGTAACTCTGTGTCTAGATCTAGTACTTTAAGTTTGATGATGTTATCGGTGAAATCCTTAGTGAGGAAATGCAATGGAAAATCTCCGGTGAGACATCATGTAATTCTTTGACTGTAGAGACTAGTGGAAGAAAAAAGGAAAGAGGAAAGAGCCCAAGATATTGCAGTAAGTCAAGGAAAGACAGATCCAAGTCCAGATCGGGGATAGTGTGCTGGAAATGTGGGAAGAAAGGACACTTGAAGAAATATTGCATGTCTCAGAAGGGAAAAGAAGGAGATGTGCAACAAGAAAACAATCATGAAGTGAATGTGATAGGCGATGTGTTGCAAGATGCTTTGGTTCTTTCATTAGAAAATATTATTGATGCTTGGGTGGTAGATTCAAGGGCTGCATTCCATGCCAAACCTGATAGGGAACATTTTCATGATTATGTTCAAGGAGATTTTGGATAGGTTCGATTGGGTGATGATAAACCCTGTAAAATCATTGGAATGGGTACAATTTTCATAAACAATAGGATGGAAATCAATGACTATTGAAGGAGGTAAGACACGTTCCATATCTGAAGAAAAATTTGATTTCAACAAGGCAGTTGGGAGGTGAAGGCTATGTAACTACTTTTACAGATAAAACCTAAAAGGCCACTAAAGGAGCCTTGGTAATAGCAAAAGGAGAAAAGGTTGGTACATTGTATTTCTAATTTTGTTAATGATTTAATCTCTACAAGAGCAAATACAACATTGTGGCATCATAGGCTCAAGCACATGAGTGAGAAGAGGATGTTGATTCTTCACTCAATAATGTTGTTTCCAAGTTTGAATCATGTTGATTTGGAATTATGTGAGAATTGTGTTTATGGAAAACATAAGAGAGTTAGATTCCTCAGAGTTGGGAAAGAAAAGAAGAGCGAAAAATTAGAGCTTGTGCATACAGATGTATGGGGATCTGCTCAAGTATCATCTCTCGGCAGCTCTCATTATTATGTTACTTTTATTGATGATGCAACCATAAAAACCTGGATTTATTGTATTCGAAATAAACCTGATGTCTTTGATACTTTCAAGAAATGGAAAGATTTGGTTGAAAATGGGACAGGAAAAAGATTGAAGTGTCTCAGATCAGACAATGGAGGTGAATATTGCAGCAAAGAGTTTGATATGTATTATTTAGAGAATGGAATTCATAGAGAGAAGGCAGTTCCAAGAACACCACATGAAAATGGTGTGTCAGAAAGGATGAACATGACAATCATGGAGCGTGCAAAGTGCATGAGATCGCATGCCAGATTGCCTTTACAATTTTGGGTAGATGTTGTAGATACTGTTGTTTATCTAATAAACAGAGGGCCTTCAAGTTCCTTGGATGGTGGTATTCTAGAGGAGGCATGGACAGGTAAAAAGGTAAACTACTCAATTTTAAAGACTTTTGGTTGTGAAGCCTTTGTCCACATTAATAAAGATAATAGAACAAAGTTTGAGGCAAAATCAAAGAAATGTACCTTTATTGGATATGGTGTTAATGATTTTGGTTATCGCTTTTATGATTATGAAAAACACAAAATCATTAGGAGCAGAGATGTCATATTCAATGAAAAGGTTTTGTATAAGGATAAGATACAAGAAAAGAAATAGGAAAAAGAAAACAAAGAATACACAATGCTTGATGAGATCACAAAAAAAGTGAAGGTTCCTGAAAATCATAATGGTAAACAACCAGAAAAACAAGAGCAACCACAACAACAACAAACACCTCAAACACCTGAAAGTGGTCTTAAAAGATATACCAAGATAAGTAGACCCCTTGAATGATACTCTCCTTCATTATATTATGTATTGTTGACTGATTCTAGTGAACCAGAATATTATGAAGAAGAAGTGTAGGTAGAAACTCGTAAGACGTGGGAGCAAGCCATGAAAGAAGAGATGGACTCCTTATCACATAACCAAACTTGGGACTTAGGCAAGTTGCCTGCAGGTAAAACAATGTTGTAGAATAAATGGGTTTACAGGTTAAAGGAAGAAGATGGAGTGTAGAAAAAGGTATAAAGCTAGACTTGTGGTGAAGGGGTTTTCATTAAAAAGGGGTATAGACTTTGATGATATATTTTCTGCTGTTGTTAAAATGACTTCAATTAGAACTATTTTAAGTCTAGTAGCAGCTGAAGATTTTCATCTTGAGCAGTTAGATGTAAAGACAACCTTTCTCCATGGGGATTTGGAGGAAGAGATATATATGCAGTAGCCACAAGGATATGAGGTAAAAGGGAAGGAGAAACTAGTGTGCAGGTTGAAGAAGAGCTTGTATGGCTTAAAACGGACTCCAAGGGAGTGGTATCTACAATTTGACAGGTTTATGTCTGAACAAGGTTATACTAGATGTCACTTTGATAATTATGTTTATCTCAAAAGCAAAAATGATGGAAACTATATTATATTGTTATTGTATGTAGATGAAATGCTTGTTGTAGGTTCTAACACGTAGGAAATAAACGTGCTCAAACGAAAATTGGCAAACTCATTTGCAATGAAGGATTTGGGTGCTGCAAAACAAATCCCTGGTATGAGAATATCTAGAGACATGAAGAATCGAAAATTAACATTGTCTCAGAGTGAGTACATACAAAAGGTGTTGAAAAGATTTAATATACAAAATGCAAAACTAGTTAGTATACCTTTGGCTAGCCATTTCAAACTAAGTAAGGAGGTGTGTCCCAAGATTCAAGAAGAAATGGCTTATATGTCTAAAGTTCCATATGCATCAGAAGTTGGAATCTTAATGTATGCAATGGTTTGCACAAGGCCTGATATTGCACATGCAGTGGTAGTTGTAAGCAGGTACATGAAGAATCTAGGAAAAGAACATTGGATGGTGCTGAAGTGGATTCTCAGGTATTTGATAGGTACCACAAATCAAGCATTATGCTTTGGTGGTTTAAACATTTCTCTACAAGGATATATTGATGTAGATATGGCGGGTGATAGAGATAACAGGGGGAGCACCACAGGGTATGTGTTTACTGTAGGTGGAGCAACTATCAGTTGGGTTTGAAAATTGCAAAGTGTTGTTGCACTCTCAATGATGGAAGTAGAGTATGTTGCTGCTACAGAGGCTAGCAAAGAAATGACTTGGTTACAAAGGTTTCTAGATGAATTGGGTAAGAAGTAGGAGTTGGGTAGGTTATACAGTGACAACTAGAGTGCCCTACATCTTGCAAAGAACTCTGCATTTTATTCCAAGACTAAACATATACAACTCAAGTACCATTTTATACGGTCAGTGTTGGAAGATGGATGGTTGAAGCTAGAAAAGATACACACTAGCCATAATCATGCAGATATGTTAACAAAAGTTGTAACTAGGGAGAAACTAAGGTTCTACTCAGTTTCAATTGGTCTTCAAGTATGATGACGAATATGAGAAACAACCAGGTCCAAAGTGGAGTCATTGTCTAGCAAATGAAGCAACAGTGGAGTTACTATAATCACTCTTTAAGTGGGAGATTGTTGGATGTGGAATCTAATTGTCTTCTTTATTCAAAGGTATCGCCACATTGGACCCCATTTCGTAATGTGGCGGAAACGCCACCCGTTTATGTGCACCGCCAAGGGGCTCCATGGGGGGCGACGACGATTATTTTGAGCCCCCCCCCTTGGCGGGGGACCGGGGGCAGTGCCCCCAAAGCTAAAAATAGATGTAAAATTGTTGTGTAAAATGTTGTAATTTCGTAGTCAATATGGGCCATTCATTAGATGGAAATATTACCGTAGAAGTTACGTTTAATTTAAGGTTTCTTGCCCTAGAAAGAAACCCCTCGTTATATATGAGGGAATTGTATTGCGTCTAGGTAGATGTGTATTCTGAACAAAAAGAGAGAGGATATTGAGAGTGAAAAGGGAATTACATTGGATCTATTGTAGGTTGTATCTCTTCATTTTTTTGGATAATATAAAACGAAGGACTGGATGTTTCTCTGTGGATGTAGCCCAAATTGGGTGAACCATGTATATCTGTGTCTCTCTTGTTTTATGTGTTTTTTGTGTTTATATTTCTGCAATATTTTATGTGTTCCATTGATCTATAATATATGCATCTTCTTGGCTTGATTTTATCTTTCCTAGTGACACTATCCACCTCGGAAGGGCCCATTAGTGTCGGTAAGTGTTGCTATATTCCATTTGTTCAATAGTTAGTATTGCACTGTGTGTATTTTAATTCAATTTAAATTTCAATTATGATTAAATTTCTATTTAAATTGCGTGATTGTAATTATGGTTTTAGTTTTATATATTTGGATTTTTGGACACCCAAGACAAATTCTTCATTTGTGTGCAAACACACCTCAATTTTGAAATTCAATTTGTTATTCCTTTGATGGTTAGGATCATCCCTATTCTAAATTAGATCTTTGTTTCTACTTCATTTTATTAGTAATCTATCCTATCATAAAATGCATCCATTAAAGACATTGATGTCTTCTTACTTAGCCTTCAACTAATAATACAAATTTTCTTTGACTGATTGTGCCCATATTCGAACAATTAGGAGATTGGTTATTGAAGCGTCTCATTCCCATTTCAGCCATCGACATTCCTTTATAAATTTTTCTTGAGAACCAATAACCTAATATACAAATATGTGTCCAATTACCATCCATGATTTTTTACATTATGATCTTCTGATCTTGAGATTCTTTAGGAGACATTGTTGACTTAGAAATTTGAGTGAACACATAAAACACATAGTGCATTTCTTTCCATTTTTATTTCCATATATAAATCATTGTTTGACTTGGTCACTAAGTAGATATTCAATGATAATTTATTCATTTAGTATATATACCATTCTTATTGTTGATGCCGCATGTATCCACCTGAAGAATTGTCTCTGAGTTTACTTTCATTTGTTCATTTTTCGATTTCCTTAATTATCTTTTTAATCTAGTTTGCTTTGATTTGTTTTTTGTATCTTATCTAACCACTATAGGAATAAACCATTGAAGATTGGCATCTAACTCGGGATATATGATCTTATAATCCAATTTTAAGCTACATCCTGTGGTGTTATTTAAATTAATTTCTGATTTAATTTTTGGCTTTATGCCTAGATCAGTACAGAATTAAAATTGTTGAAATATCAAGATCTAATATGCTACATAAGTAAAACCACATGAACATTCTCTATTAGTGATGAAATATTGTGGTTCAAAAATCAATAAGAATTAGAGTCCCATGGTCTAGTGACATGTTATAATCCTCAGCGTTAGTTCTTTTCAACATTTGTTTCATGTTTCCTTGATAATTTAGTTCAGGTTATTTTAATTTAGATCTAATTTCTTTACTTTTCTTTGTGCCTTCAATGCTTTGCATTTGGTTTTGAGAGACTAGAAACCATAACTACAATCATTTTCCTTTAAAACTCAACTTGCTATTGAATGCATGAACACTACTTTATAGAGTGAAAGGTTGCATTTTGGGGTTTTCTAGGGGGTTTGAGACAAGGTTTGGCAAGATAGATTTTAGTCCTAATATGTTTATCGATATTGTTATTTAGTTGTTGAAGTTGATTGCTCAGTAGTTTCCAATAGTAGATATGTTAGGGCTTTGAACCCACATACATTTTACTAGCATCACCAAATATTGTAATCCTGATGTGATAATTAAATCTTGGTAATATAATACATATATTTTGACCAAAAACTATCTTTACCTTCCTAGTTTTCCAATGCATCATGATTTGTAAACTTTAGTTTTCCATGATGTACCATAATTCCATATTCCCTTCCCAATCAAAGAAATTTTCTCATTCAATTTGTCATTTTGGAATCATTCTTTTATAAGTATTTCCATTGCCCTCTTTAGATGGGAAAGTTTTATTGTTGAAATACTCTCTTAATGGACTTAACAAAGAAAGTTGAATGGTCCCCAGCCAAGTATGAATTGTTATATTATGAATATTTCCATTACTTCTGTAATTGAGAAAGTAATACTGGTAGTATTTTCTTCTTGATAATCAAAAGTGTACCAACACAATGTCAAGATCATGAACAAAAAAATGAAGAGGAACACAACCCTATAACTTATACACATAACAAAATTTTATTGTTCTCATATATAATTTGAATATCCTATGATATTTTATACGAAATTTCCATTATCCACCTCAATGTATTAAGTATGATAATAATTAACTAAATGTAGAAAATCCTATAGATTCACAAGCTAATGCAATTTGCTAAAGCAAGAGACAAGAATATACTTTTACTCTTTATAGCGGAAGCCCATAAACATAGAGAAAACAATAATAAATAGAGGAAGAGAATCAAAGGCACATAACACAATAAATATCCAGGGAAACCCATAACTCAAAACCCCACTATCTGTTTGTATTAATCCGAAAAATTAAGATGAAATTACAATGTTTGTTCTCTCTAGAACAATCCCAACACTCAGCAAATTCAATCTCCAACTCATAAGCAAGCTTAAGGCTAAAGCTTATCCTCTTCACAAGCTCTCCATGTCTCTTTTCCAATGCATAATTCCTATGGAGGATAGCTTTTATTTAAAGGGAAATAAACCTCTAAAAACTACACAATCCCTTAAGGATCAGGACCTGAATGCATGCAATGTTAGTGCAACTCGGAAAAATCTAAAACAAATAGCACATTGTCTGTACACTCTAATCTCAACTGAGTCTTTCTCAGAATCGACATGCATGAGTTTTTGGTGAGTAAATATTCAGTTAACTAGAGTAGCACTGATGGAGTTCATTAGTGACACCATTAACAATTAACTCACTATTAGCTCTCTCAATCATTTTGAGAACTATTTTAACTAAACTGACTCATGAAACTGAGTCTTCTATTTTACAACTCACAATTAACTCATATTGGACTCCTACAAAGTAGGGAAAACATACACATGATGACATAAAGACTTACAACTCAAATTTCCTAAGTTAAGTAAGTTTAATAAACTTAATTAACTAATTTTAAGTTGCTATGAGAATAGAATTTGAATTTAATTCCCAGTTTAATTCAAGGAAAAATTAAACTGGACTCTCTTGTTGTCATTTCTCAACACTCCCCCTCAACAAGAAAGGGATTATCAGCTACCTTGATCCTGTCTCTATGAAACTCGAATTTACATCTTGACAATGCCTTTGTCAAGATGTCAGCATCTTGCTCCTTCGTGGGAATGTGATCTAACAACATGATCTACCTCAATACACAATCTATGAGATGATGATACTGGATATCAATATGCTTGGGTTGATCATGAAACACTAGATTTTCAGAGAGTTTGATACAACTCTGATTATCATAAAAAATCAATGTCGGATCCATCTGCTGACCAAACAAACCAAAAAGGATCTTCCTCATCTATATAGCCTCACATGCTTCCTAACTCACAACCATGTACTTTGCCTCTGTTGAACTGAGTGCAACCGATCTTTATTTCCTATTGTACCAAGAAATTGTTGCTGACCCAATATTAAATATCCCTCCTCATGTGCTCTTCCTATCGGATAGACTCCTGCCTAATCTACATCAGTGAAGCCTTGAAGCTTCACTCCCTCTTTCCATTTGTAGCATAACCCAAACTGAGTAGTGCCTCTGAGGTATCTCAATACATGATTTTCTCCCTTCCAATACAGCTTGGTAGGACTAACCCTCGCTTGACTAAGCTAGTTAAATACATAGCACATATACAGTCATTTGTTCACCAAGTACATGAGTGAACCTGCAAGATGCTTGTAAACAGTAGCTTCCACTACTTCCCCTGAAGTAGCATCCTCTTGCCTCTAGTTACTAGCTAGAGGAGTCTCCATGGGTTTATTTATCTCCATGTGGAATCTCCTGAGTATATCATTGGCATACTTGCCCTGAGATACAAACAGCTCCCCATCTCTCTACCATACCTCCATGCTAAGAAAGAAATGCATGAGCCCCATGTCCTTGACCTAAAATTCTCTTCAAAGGTCCTCCTTGCAAGATTTGATGAGCTTCTCATCACCTATCAGTATAAGATCATCTACATAAAGTTTAACGATCAACAACTTACCTTCTACCACTATGTGATACAAGTTCGCATCTACTTCATTCTTCGTGAAGGCCAACCCAGTGAAGTAGCTATATATCCTGGTGTACCAAGCACGTGGTGCTTGCTTCAGCCCATACAACTCTCTCTTGAGTCAGCACACATGTGACTCATGGTACAAGGTTTCAAAACCTTTGAGCTACTCTATGTACACCTCTTCCAAAATCATGCCATTGAGGAAGGCAGTCTGCACATCCATCTCATGGATCTTCCAACTTATATGTGATGATAGTGCCAAAATAGATATGATTGACAAGTACCTTGCAACAGGAGCAAAAGGTCTCATCATAGTCAATCCCCTCTATCTGTGAAAAGACACGGGCCACAAATATGGCCTTATGCTTCTCTGCACTACCATCTGTAGTTTTCTTTACCTTGTAAACCCAATGGGAGCTCACAATTGACTTGTCCTCTAGTCTCAAGACCACATCCCAAACACTATTTTGAACTATGGAGTCATACTCCTCCACCATCGCATCAACCCAAATAAGCTATTGCACTACTTCCTGAAAGGAAGATGGCTCTATCACAACACATGCACCTATAAGTGCCATGTATATAGTGTACCTCTCTAGTGACCTCCTCTGTCTGCGCTGAGAAGAGGGTGCTCCCACATTCTCCCGTGCATCATCCAAGAATCTATGCCTCTCTAGTGCGCTTTATTACCTCTTTGGAAGAATTTGCCTGAGTGGATGTCTCTAGTCTCTAAACCTCTGCATATGGCTACTCCACATCAATATGAGGTCCCTCAACCTTAGGAGCTAAAATCTCCTCATTTACATGTAGCTCAAGCTCCCTCTAAAGGGATACTCACATGGCCTTATCCTCATCAAACCTGATATCCTTGGGAACCACTATCATTCGACTAGTTGGCATGTACACCCGATAGTTGTGGGGTGTATGAGCGTACCCCTAAAAGATCCACGACTCTGCTGTTGGCTCAAGCTTCTTTCGTGCATATTTGGTCACATCGAAATAAAATGATGACCCAAAAATCCTGAAGTGACCAACATCTGGCCTCTTACTGGAATAAGCTCCCTCTGGTGTCTTCATCTCAAGTATTCAATGTGGGCTACAGTTCTGAACATAAAATGTTGTGTTGCATGCCTCAGCCCATAAGTGTAGTGGTAGGCCCTGATCATGCAACATCGCCCTTCCTGCCCCTACTATGCTCTTGTTCTTCCTCTCGGTAACCCCATTTTGTTGAGGGTTAAGGGCTGCTGTCAACTCTCATTTAATCCCTTCCGCTGCACAAAAGTTCTTAAAATCATTTGAGACATACTCACCACCGTTATCACTCCATAGAGATTTAAACTTCATGCCAAACTCTTTCTCTACCAATGCTTTGAAATCACAAAACTTTGTAAAATTTTGATCCTTTTTCTACACAAAAAATACCCAACATTTACGAGAATAGTCATCAACAAATATAACATAATACTTGTGTTTGGTCATGGATGTTGTTGAGAATGGTCCACACACATCTGAATGGATTCTCTCTAGAATAGACTCTGCTCAATTGTCTCTGTCTCCAAAGGAAGACTTGGTGTATTTTCCAAAAGTACAATCCTTGCATGTATCAACTTTCTCAAGCGTACCTTTGGGAAGATTGGTAGAGATTTGTTGCAATATATTCAAGGCCCCAATATGCAAGTGGCCCAATTGCTTATGCCACAACTTGCTACCTCTCGGCTCAACATCTTTTACGCTTTTGAACTCAAAGAAGCATAATCCTCTACCTCTATTTTATGGAGATTCTAAACTCGAATCCCTATCTTCTTTACTTGACCCATGGCTATGTGTCAAAGGAACAACTTTCCTTTCGGAATGATCACATCATAGCCTCTATCCTCAAGCATGGAAATGGATACCAAGTTCTTTGTTAGTCCGGGTACATGCATAACATTCTTCAAGGTGAGTGGAGTTGTATGCTCCATCTCAAAAGTAATAGTGCCCACACCAGTAACACTGTACTTACCGTCATCACCCATCTCGATATGCATCTTGAGATCTTTCTCCTCTAGTTCACTGAATATCTCTTTGTCGCTAGTCATGTGGAATGAAGCTCTACTGTCTAAGTACCAGACACTTCCCATCATTGAAGACACCATGCATGCAATGAGGGAAAAGTATAATTTGAATTGGGAGGCCAAAGCCTCACCTGCCACTCCTCCTGAGGACTTATCTTTGGACTTCTTCAATGGAAAATTTGTAGCAAAGTGTCCCGTATTGTGACAATGAAAGAATTTAACTTTCATCATGTCCTTCTTCTTACCTCCATGATAAGAATCTGGTTTGGAATGGGAAATTTTACCTTTCCCCTTCCTCACCTTAATTGCTAAGGCACAATTCTCTTCATCACCAGTCTTTGAAGAAGAGCCATCCCTGGTGTTCCTCCTGATCTCATCCTGCATCAAATTTTACCATAGTCATTCGCAATCTGGAAGCTTCTCCCGACCATTGATAGAGTCCTGCTAACTTTGCCAACCCTTTGGGAGTCTAAGAAGAGTAAGGCTCATCATATCCTCCTTGGAAACTATGATTCCAACACTTCCAAGTTCATGCCGACATTGAGTGAACTTGGTCAAGTATTTTGGAATCGTCTTTCCTTTCTCCATCTTGATTTTATGAAGTTTATCATTTAGTGCCAACTTCCTTTCATCACTGCTATTCTGATACAAATCCTTCAATGTTTTCCACATAGCATGCAAGGTTTCCTTTCCATGGATACTCGAGACAATATGGTTTCGAACTCCCTCAAGGATTATCCGCCTTGCCTTCACCACACACTTCTCCCTCTCGACCAAGTTTTGTGCATTAGTAGTTGTTGGCTTAGGAATTTTTTGTTCAACAAATTCCTTCAAGCCATTGTCCTCTAGGACAGCCTCCATCCTGTCCCTCTAGGTTAAGAAATGCGAGCTGCCTTCCAAGACATTCTCAAGCCTCAACCCATGGAATGCCATCTACCAATCCTAAAGTATGTATTGCAAATTCGACTTTCACCTATAACCCAGAAAATAAAAAATTCGAAATCTCCTTTAGTATATTGTTGTTAGCTCTAATACCATGTAGAAAATCCTATAGATTCACAAGATAATGAAATTTTCTAAAGCAAGAGACAAGAATATACTTTTACTCTTTACAGAAAAAACCCATAAACATCGAGCAAACAATAATCAATAGAGGAAGAGAATCAAAGGAACATAACACAATAAATATTCGGGGAAAGCCACAACTCAAAACCCCACTATCTGTTTTGTATTAATCTGAAAAATCAAGATGAAATTACAATGCTTGTTCTCTTTAGAACAATCCCAACACTCAACAAATTCAATCTCCAACTCATAAGCAATCTCAAGGCCAAAGTTTAGCCTCTTCACAAGCTCTCCAAGTCTATATTCCAATGCTTAATTCCTATGGAGGATAGCTTGTATTTAAAGGGAAGTAAAGCCTCTAAGAACTTCACAATCCCTTAAGGATTAGTTCTTGAATGCATTTACTGCCTGTGTAACTTAGAAAAATCTAAAACAAATATCACATTGTCCCTTCACTCTAGTCTCAATTGGGTCTTTCTCAGAATCTACATGCATGAGTTTCTGATGAGTAAATATTCAGTTCACTAGAGTAGCACTGGTGGAGTTCATTAATGACACCACTGGCAATTAACTCACTATTAGTTCTCTCAATCAGTTTGAGAACAAATTTAACTGAATTGACTCATGAAACCGAGTCTTATATTTTACAACTCACAATTAACTCATACCAGACTCCTACAAAGTAGGGATAACATACACATGAGGACAGAAATACTTCCAACTCAAATTTCCTAAGTTAAGTAAGTTTAATAAACTTAATTAACTAATTTTAAGTTGCTATGAGAATATAATTTGAATTTAATTCCTAGTTTAATTCAAGGAAAAATTAAACTGGACTCTCTTGTTGCCATTTCTCAACACTAAATCATTATTATAAACATGCTAACACCTAATTAATTTACCTAACACATAGTCCTTACCAAAGAAAAAATTTGATTTTTTTTATATGTAGAAGTTGTGTTGAAAGTTGAGTGAAGGAATTTTAAGAAGATAAAAATGAAAATGCTTGTAGAATTTTCTCCATTAAAAATTGATAATGTTTCAAATTAAATATGAAGTATCTTTCATAACAAGTATCAACAAGCCTAATCTTAGCCCATATCAAATGTCAAACTTGGAAAATCTCCCCTAGAGATTGTGGATAATGTTCTCACCTTGTCCTTACATAAACACACTTGAAAGAGATTCGTAGCTCATTTTTTTTGCATAGTTTGGTTTATATGCCCTCAAAACAAATTTACCATGTGTCATTGAATGGCTTTAGGATGAAATTTACACCTCACGATAAAAATTAAAAAAATGTTAGATTAATGAAGCATCAATTTCATTGGACTTGTGACTTTGGATTGTAGCTAGGGGTACTCTTGTCACATGAATCCATTGCTCAATTATTGCATTATTCAATGATTATTAAATCTCCACCCTAGGAGTAGTGATAGTGTTCTCATGTTGGAGTTTCCAAAACATTCTTGTAGGACCTTATAGAACTTATAGAACTCATTTTTGCTCTATGTTTTTTCTTTTTCTTTTTTAATGCCATTAGTACTAGCTCCCTTGGAATTTTAACATCACATTATAGCTAGTGAACCCTTGTCCCATGATTTGAATACCTGAATCCTTTTTATTCAACAATTCCTATAACTACGGTTTTGCTCAATAAGAGGCAATGCAAGTTTCTATTTACTAACCAACTTTTGAAAAATATACCCTTAGAGAATTTAGAAAATGTGCATAGGTCATTCTTTCCTAGATACATTTCTAACAGACTATGGAACTCATTTTTCGGTAAGGTTTGGCTTTTCTACCCCTAGTACCAGTGTTCCATGTGTCCCTGAATGACTTTGGGATGTGAGTTCCAACATGCCATAAAATAAAAATAGAGACCTAGATCAATTAAAATTTTAGTCCTTTGGATTTGTGTCATTTCATTATATTTATGGGAACTCCTATCAAATGAGTCCATGGCCGAAATATTACTTCATTCAATAATTTCCAAAATTATGTTTTTTCTCAATAAGAGGTAATGCAAGTTTTGCATTGAAGGGACAATTATTAAAAACTAAACCTTGGGAGCATGTGAACAATGTGATAGAAAACATGATAGAAAAAGCGCATGGAATTCATTTTTTCTAGACAAGTTGTTTTTTATGCCCTCAAGACCTATTTGTCATGCACCCATGAATGATTGTAGGATGTTAATTGTAACTCGCTATAAAAAAAAGATTGGAACTCAAATTTAATGAATCATAATTTTTTTTGGAAACATGATATTAAATTATATTTATGGGTACCCATATCCCATGGGTCCATGGTACAAATATTGTTTTATTGAATGATTCCTAGAACTAAGGTTTTGCTTAATAAGAGGCAATGTAATTTTTTCATTTAGGGGTCAATTCTTGAAACCTCTTGGTGAACTCCAATATTGCAGCAATAATGCTACAAATCCTAGGGATCCCTACTTTACTTTTATAAACCTGGTAGTTTGTAACAAACTTGGAAGCGACGGTGCTATATGCACAAGTACTAGCTCTTACTGCAGGCTGTCACTTGATCGGCTGGCATAAGTTCGCTAGGAGCTTAAGCCAACTTCTATGAGTTCTCAGAAGAAGCTTTTAACTGTGATGGAAGAAAGCTAACTAGAAAGAAGCTATTCTACTTGAAGAAAGAGAATGAAAACTAAAATGAAATGCAAACCCTAACAAACCCTAGTTTACCCACTAACCCTACTTTTGCAAAGAAAGTGATGGAAACTACTAAAATGGGTGCCATTGACTACTAGAAAGGTAAAATGCATGTATTCAAGCTACTTTGGAAGAGAAATGAGAAGAAATCATCTTTTTGTACTTTTGAGCATTTTTATGTGGAATTATTATGCTTGTATTTTAACTAGTTGTGACTGTGTAGAGGTTTGGTGGTGAAGGGAGATGGAGTCGGCCTTTGCAGGAGGTGAGGAAGGTGTGGAGAGGTCCTAAGAAGCCCCTAGTACCCTTCTGGAGACTTCCATTGCAATCAGACGTCAAAAAATCACTCGCATGAACTTCTACAGGAGGTTCCATAGGAGGATCTACAAGAGGAGGCTGAAAGTGGTTTTGGGAGGTTTGAAGGTGGAAAAATGATGGAAAAGGGGAAATGAAGGCTAGATGGAGGTATTGAGGGGTCTAGGACCCTGTCAATGAAGATAAAAAATGAAGGAGAAGGTTGGATTTGTTCAAAGGTCAAGAAAGCAAATTTGTGGAAGAATGCAGAAATTAGGGCAGATTGGAGAAGTATGGCGAATGAATGGGGAAATAGTGAGAGATGAACTGGTACAGGCTGTTTTATGGAGGAATGATAAGCTGGAATGTTCTACAAGTGAGCTACACACTTACTTTTCAAAACTGACCCAAGCAAGAACCGAAAAACGGAGTTTTGTCTATTTTGACCTAAAATCTGACCTAAAACCATAGAAATGTTGAACAGAACTTTATGAACATAAATTTATGTGATAAATCCATGGTAAATGAATAAGAAAGGATCTAAGCATGTGAATCCAACTGATATCAACTTCTCCAACTCGAAATCTCACACTAGCAATTGCATTGGGAAAGCAAAAACAGTGTTTTTGGTGGCAACAATAGTGCCTTGATCTCAAATCATGGTCCCAAGGAGGGAGAAAGGAGATCAAGGATTGCTTGGTAGCCTTTTCGAATATTTTTTGTTGTTGCAGCAAAGTATCTAATCAACCTGAAACAAGAACAACTATTCTAACCATCAAAAGCGACCTAATTAACAAAGCAAGATTTAACCTAAACAACAGAAATTATCTTATGAATGCAAGAAAAAGCATATAAATACACAAAGGAGGCGTTGGGCAGCTTGGTTTGGGCCCTAACCCAAGAGATTCAGCCCTCTAGGAAAGATCAGTGCTGGTTCAAAACTTGACTCATCTTCATTTATCAAAAAGTAGTTGTTACATCACAAAACTATCTTCAAAAAGAGCTCGAAAATGAGCTAAGTACAAAGCTGCACAAAAGTGCGAAAATCTACTATGAAATGGCTAACCTACTGAGGCTTGAAGCCTTCTTATTTATACAATTTGGGACTCCCAAAAATCCTCCTAAACTTAAGGAACTCGACTGCCTAAAACTGAAGATAACAACAAATTTACTAGACTTGCTCAACTGCCCCTTGGAATCATCATTATGGGCCTTTGTACTCCAAGCTGCTGATGGAGAACTCAAGGAAGGGGTCATTAATGAAGGAGACACCCCTCCTATAAGTCCTCAGCCCTGTTTCTTCGAGTTTGGTTGCCAATTTGCTCATAAATGCTTGTTCTTTGTCCAAAAATCTGCAATAAACACTCATTAGACTATGTGGCAAAGTGACTATCCCCATTCACTCTATTGACATAAATATATTCAAAAACATGCACAAAACTATGGAGAATGGCAGATTAAATGAAAATAATAGGTAGAATGAGCCCATATGGTTACCCATTTTTTGGGCTCATCATCGCCCCTTGCTGAATGGGTTGCTCATCCTCTGAGCAACTAATCTAGTTCTTCATCTTTAATAGCTTTAATAGCTTCCTTGACATCCCAAGCTTTTGATGTGGTGTCTTCTTCTCTGTCATGGAAACCTGCTTTTTTGTCCACTTCCTCCCATTGCTTCTGTTCTTCCTCCTCTTTAACCCCTTCCAACAGTCCTAGCAGTAGTGGAGGACTGTATTTAAGACCAATTCAGTTGGCTATCAAGTTTTCAATTGCTTGTTTATATAGGGGCACTCTCCTCATAGATTCTCTCATTCTGGTTGGGGAGTGATACTCCCGGATCTTCAGGCTATGGGACAATGTATTCCACCTTCTCATGCAAGCATGAAGGCAGTCATCACCAAGTAATCTCTCCATATCTTCAAAATGGGCAATAGCTTGTGCTTGCTTGTCAACATAATCAGGAAGAACTTGAGGATTGGCTGTTAGGTGTTGGTGGGCATAAATGAGAGTTAATGGTTCTGCTGGTTCTGCCCTTATCATGAGGGGCTCACTTAGCTCCTTGGCCATAATCTTCTGAATTTCCACTGCTCTCTTTTCTTCATGGCTCAACCAAGAAGCCATAGCCATGAGCTGTAGGTCTCTTAATGCATCATTTGGATCCCATAGATTCATGTTAGGAAGTGCCATGTTGTGTAGATAAAATTATGCTAGCTTGGCTTTATCTTCGGCTGAACTACTATCACGTAAATGCATAAACTGGCCATAATTTTGGAATGGGATTGTGCCCCTTTGGGCCAATGTTTTAATTTGGAATTAGAGCCACTGGTCTTTGAGATACAATGCATAGGATCTAGCTGGTTTTTTGCGCTGCAAGGCCTCTATTGCCCAGCTAGCCATGCAGGCCATCTGGGTTTCCTTTTCCTACAACTATTGTTTCAAAATCTACACTTCAGTTGCTGCCTGAGATTCTTTTTCTTGCTGTTGTTTCATTAGCATTTCCACATCAGTCTGTGGCTCTTCTTCTTGCTGCTGTTTCAGGGGATGTTTCTTCTCGTTGTTCTTCTCCTTCATTTCCTGCATTTTTTCCTGGGTTTGCCGTTTTTGCTTTTGCCTTTGCTGCCTCTGGTGGTGTTTTCTCCTTTTCTTGCTGAGTCCCTGCCTTTCCTATGGCAGTCTTTTTCTGGGATTTCTTGGGCTCTTTCTTCTCAGCTTTTGTCCTTTTCCTTTTCTCTGCCTTTGGTGCTGTTTTATTTTCTGTCTTAGGTTGAACTGTGGTTTTGTCAAGTTTCTCCTCTGTTTTTCTTTCTGTTTGAATATCTTGTGCCTCCTCAGGAATTTCCTTCTCTGTTTCCTCTTTCTGCTCCTCCTCTTCACTGCTAGATGGGCTAATGTCCTCAGTCAAAGTTTGGATGTCATCTTCTCCAGACATATTCCTAAAAATTTCCCAAGCTACGGGGATGGTGTATGTGTATAGGGCATCTTCCACCAATAGTTTAATGAGGCCATGGTGGGCCAGCTAGTCTGGAACCCCTGCATTTAAGTTGGTGTCACATTCTATCAAAGACTGGAGGAGGAAATATGGGAGACTGAGTTTCCTAGCTGCAGGTAGGTCCATCCCATATCTTAATTCATGCAATAACTTGAAGTGATAACCATAAACGATATTGAACCTTCCTTCACAAGTGATGTATTTCATGATTTGGTTGCTGAATTTACTCCATGGAGGAGGTAAGCTTGTCCTTCTGACCCCATTCTTATCCTCTATAAGATGTTCATTAGGTTGAAAGAATGTCTTTTTAGCAACCTGTCCCAATGGTTTTTCCTCTTTGCTCCAAGGGAGCCCAAGTGGAAGAGCTATGATTCTGCTAATAAAATTTGGTGTAAGATTTAGGGTCAGACCCCTGAAACTGACTGTAGCATGTTTTTTCGAATGGGGTCTTAAGGACATAAAAAATTCTTCAGTCACCTCCTCATCATGTCCATGAATTCTCTCAAAGAAAGACATCCAGTTTGCCCTGGTGAAGAGGGCCAGCACTTCGGGGTGATCATGCAATTTGTCGGAGTTCAAAGTCTCCTTTCTCATAAAACCTCCTGGCATGGTGTTTAGTGGTTTCTGAGAATGCTCAAGTGAGGAGGGAGGCAAAACCGAAAACAAAGGGATAGCTGAGTTTTGTCTTTTTCTGACCAGAGAGGGAATTTCCCATGTGCTTCTTCACAACATCAATTTGCAATTTCTCCCCTTTTTCAAACTGTTTTTAACCTAAATTTGATTCTCAGTTTTTGGAGAAAATAATTTTTTTTTTTGATAGAACAGAGAATAAATAACACAGGGTTTTTTTCTTTAGAGAGTAGACATACTTGCAAATTCGGTTTTTTCACAGGTTGGTTTCTATGGTTGCATCCCTTTTTTTCTTTACAGAAGAATGTGAGGAAGAAGAAGACAGACTTTGAATGTAGAGAGGAAAACGGGGCGACTGTGTAGAACTCAGAAAAACACAGATAGGCTTTTAAGCTTCACTTTCTCTTTTTTTTTTTCAACCCAATACTGTGTTTTCAATCCACCACCTTATATAAATATATCATATGCAGAGCGGTTTCCCGAGTCTACCTCTTTTCCAGCTCGAAATTGACAAAAATCTCGGATTTCCCTTCTACAGAGCTGCTCTCTACCTTTCCTATAGAAAACCTCCTGTAAACGGTGTTCCGGCTCCTATAGAATGTAGTAGTGCTCCTATAGAGCCCGATAGGGGGAGGGTTTTGCAAGACTGGAAAAAACTAGCAGAAAACGACTGGTTCGCTGTTCTAGAGGTGGTAGGTGAGTACTACAATAGAGAACTTTGTAAATGAAAATGAAACAAAGGGTGGTGGAGGCTTAGACCGCACTGTACTTAACTGTTGGCGTAATCCACGGTGAGGAGGTGAGGTGGCTGGATGGGTACGTTATCCCCATCCAGACCATTGGTCCTATGCTAGTGTCATTATGGTTCTTCACGTCGTCTAACTGCCATCACCTCCCTCAGTCCTGTTATATGCCGCAACCACTACCGGTTAGGAGATCTTTCTTCCCGAGTTGATGGGCCACACATGCTGACTGCGTATCTGCTCTATGGTTTGAATTTGGACAAGGTTCATTTGAACTCCATGAGGGTGTGCGAATTGAACTAGGGTGGCCAGTTAGCTGGCCACCGATTCCATTTAATCATGACCATTCCCATAGTTCATGCAGTTTGTAAATAATATTCATGCAATCAAGGAATAGGTTTAGCCACTTACCTGTGCTGTTGTGTTCTTCATGCTTCGGACTTTGGCACTTTATTTCATCATTGCTGTTGCTGCTGGTGCTCTGCATGCTTGGCCCTTTTCTTATGCTAATGGTTTCTCGATCAAACTCTGCTCCTTGCATGCTTCATACATCCTGCTGTGCTGACCCTGTCTCTGGAGTTTGTTTTTCAAAGGGATTAGTTGCTACAGGAATCTTGTGGGATGTCCTGTAGCTGCTTCTCCTTCTGAAATTCAGGCTGATGCTTGAGTAGGGGCTAAAAAACTGTTGAAGAAGGTCTCAAATGGAAAGAAATAGTAGCTGGAAGGTATCAGGTAGGAATAGGCAAAGAACGCTACTACTTTATTTGTCACCCTTTTCTTTTGTTTACAGAATGAAAGAAACATAATTTCTGTATTTGTCTGTGCAGGGAAAGAAAAAAACGAGTCGAAATGTGGGATTTTAGGTATGGAATGGAGAAATAGGAGGATGGATGGTGGCAGGGAGGTTCACAGGCCTTCTAGACAAATTTCCAACCCTTGGGTTCTTCTCTGAACTTGATTTTGGCCTCTCTGTGATTTCTATAGGAGCCTCCTGTAGAACACATAGAGTTTCCTATAGGATGCGAAATTTTTAGAACAAATGAGACTAATGCTTGAGAAAGGATAACGATGATGGAGGGATGGACTATGAAGGGTGTATGTAGCCTGGCCATGTCTTTTTCTCTTATCTGACCCTCTTGCAACCTACAATTTATTCAAAATAAGTTAGGTTTTTTTTTTTTTTTTTGAGACAGCTGGGGCGCCTCAAGGAGGTTTTCACCCTTACTGCCTACCCTGGGTGCCTCCAAGAGGTTTTCACCTAGGGATCTTTTATTCCCTTTTTTTTTTTTAGGGTGTGGGTGGAGTGGAGACAGGGACCTGCTCCACTACCAACACTGTTTTACCTAGATTCTCAATGAACTCTTGCTTGGAAAGGGGCTTCCTGTAGATCTTCAATATATGCCCATTGACGAGCATGGGGATGGCTTCTTCATCTATGGTCCGGATAAGGACTGAACCATTGTCATTGGATTTCTCTATTGTGTATGGTCCCAACCATCTTGTCCTCAGTTTGCCCTTGAAATCCTTATATCTTGAATCATACAACAGTGCCCAATCCCCTTGCTGGAATTGCTTTTCTTTGATGTGTCTGTCATTCCATATTTTCCTTTGAAGTTGGACTACCTCGGATTGGAGGAGGGCCTACAATCTTTGTTCATCCAATCCATTTAGCTGAAGCATTCTTTATTTTTATGCATGGCTGAGATCTAGGTCCAGCTGAGTTGCCATCCTTAATGTGTTATATTAAAATTCTATGGACAACAAAGCCTTCTTCCCATAGACCAGCTCATACGGTGTGAAACCTGTGGTGGTTTTCCAAGTAGTGTTATAGGCCCAGGTGGCCTCAACCAATCAATCTGCCCAATGTTTTATGCTTTTGCTCACTACCTTAGTCAAAATCCCTTCCAAAGCTTTATTAGTGACTTCCATCTGTCCATTTGCTTGTGGATGATAAGGGGTGGAAGTTCTATGCTTAATCTTGTGATGTGTGAGCAGGTCTTCAATCAGATTGGAGGTAAACTGACTTCCTTGATCTGTGACTAATTCTCTTGGATAGCCAAATTTGTAGAAGATATTTTCCCTCAAAAACTCAGCTACTTTTTCTTCCGTTGCTACTTTGATTGACTTTGTTTCTACCCATTTTGTCAGGTAATCTATACACACAATGATGTAAGATTTCTGTTTGAAGGAGGGTTGATAGGACCCAAAATTCCATGCTCCACTTCTCAAATGGCTCGAAAGTCACTTGAGGTTGCAGGGGCATCTCATCCATTGGAGTAGGTTTCCTCATCCTTTAACATCGATCACATTGGCTGATGTATCTCCTGAAATATTGATGAAGAGTGGGTCAATAGTAACCTGCCTGTAGAATTTTGAAGGCAATTTTATTTGCTGCAAAGTGGCCCCCACAGGGCCCATCATGATAGGTTAGGAGGATGTCAAAAACTTCCCCCTCCCTGACACATCACCTCAAAATCTGATTTAGGCCAAGTTTAAAAAGATTTCCCCCAATCCAAGTGAATGGGGCACTTTTCCTCACGATCTTGCTCTTCTCTTTTGAGGATAGGTGTGGCGGAAACTATGCTGAAACCAAATAATCTGCTATATTAGAAAACCATGGAGAGAGTATTGAAATAGAAAATAGGTGTTCATCTGGAATTTGATCATCCACCATTCCTTCTTCACCTGCAGGCAGATCTAGTCTAGATAGAAAATCAACAACAACATTTCCCTTACCTGGCTTATCAACAATGGTCAAATCAAATTGCTGCAATAAAAGTAACCATTTAATGATACGAGCATTTACATCCAGTTTATTCATCAAATACCTAATTAGATCATGATATGTGTGCGTGAGTGTTTGATAGCCGGTGACATAGTGTCTGAACTTGTTTAGGGAATGGACTACAACTAGGAGCTCTTTTTCGGTTATAGTGTAGTTTAATTCTGCCTTAGACAGGTTTTTACTGACAAAATATATGGCATACGGTAGCTTCTCTTCAACTTGCCCTAAGGCTGCTCCTATAGATTTGTTCGAGGCATCTGTGTGAATGTGGAAAGGTAGGGTCCAGTTTGGACCTCTCAAGATTGGGGCAGTTACTAGCTTACCTTTCAAGGCATCCAGAACCTCTTGACAGTTGTCAGTCCATATGAACTCAATATCTTTTCCCAAAAGACCAAACAATGGAGAGGCTAGCTTACTAAAATCCTTAATGAATCTTCTATAATACCCTGCTAAGCCTAGAAAACTATGAACATCTCTTACCTTTTGAGGAGGTGGGACCCTTTGGATGATAGCAATCTTGTTGGGATCCACCTGTAATCCTGCTGAGAAATTGTATGACCTAGCACGGTCCCTTCAGTCATTAGGAATTCACATTTTTCAGGACTGAGGGACAGGTTCATTTCAATACACTTGGCTAAAACTTTTCTCAGGTTAGTCAAAGCTTCCTGAAAGTTAGAACCATAAGGGGTAAAGTCATCCATATAGATTTCCACTGAGTCGTGAACCAGTTCAACAAATATGCTCAGTACTGGTCTCTAGAAAGTGGCAGAAGCATTGCACAACCCAAAAGGAAGGACTCGGTAGGCAAAGGTACCCCATGGGCAAGTGAAAGTGGTCTTATCTTGGTCTTCTGAGCTGATTTGGATCTGGTTGTACCCACTAAACCCATCTAGGAAGGAAAAGAACTTCTTCCCTGCCAATCCATCTAACACTTGATCTATGATAGGCAAAGGGAAATGGTCCTTCTTGGTGGCCTTGTTTAGTTCCCGATAATCTACACAGATTCTCCACTTCCCGTTTTTCTTTGGCACTAACACCAAAGGAGAAACCCATTCACTATTAGAGATGGGGTAGATGAATCCTGCATCCAGCAACTTTTGTAGTTCTTCTTTGATAATGTCCTTAAGGGATGGATTGATCCTCCTTTGAGGCTTCTTGACTGGTTTACAATCTTCTTTAATGTAAATGTGATGACTACAGACTGAAGGGTGGACTCCCTTCATCTCCTTATAGCTCCAAGAAAAAGCATCCAAGTGGTTATTCAATAAGCTACACAGTTATTTCTCCTGAGAGGTGGATAGGGATGAGTTGATCTTCAAAGTTTTTCCTTGGCTGAACTCCACATTCTTAACTTGGAGAGAGGTCGGATCAGCCACACTGAGATCAACTAAAACATTGGCTTGGGTTTCTTCTACCAACTCTTCTAATGGCAACACACTTATGGGTGGATTCTGAATCAAGTTCTCAATAAGACCATCCTTGGTTTGTGGACCCCCCATGGTAGCTTCCATTGTGCACAATGGTGCGGAGTAGACTTCATCCTCATCTTCCTCCTCCAACCACAGAGGTAAGTCATGTTCTAGCAGAGGTTGGGCAGGAGGATATAAGACTAACTGTTTAGACATATGCCCATTCTTGATGGTCATGCTCCCAGCTCGACAACTAATGTAGGCATCTACAGTAGCCAACCAAGGTCTTCCTAGGATGAGAGGATACCCAGTGAGCTTTGCCTTTGGCTAAAGAACTAGGAAGTCAGCAAGGCACTCCTAGGAGTCAATAGAGACCATTACATCTTCCACAATCCCCTCAGGGGTCACGATGGAGCGGTCTGCCAACTGCAGCACTATTGAGGTCTTTCTTAGGGAACCCTAAAGGTTGATTTTGAGCATAGTGTCCCTAGTCATCACATTAATGGAAACCCATAGACCAATAAAGGTGTGGGGGATTATGGTGCCATTGATGTGGACATCGACTACAGGACTCCCAAGGTCCAGATATTTTGAACAGATTACCTACCCCAACATCAGGTCAGACAGTTGTCCTATGACATTGATAGTTGGGGCATCTCTCTTGCGCCTACGTGGGTTCCTGAAGCACTTCTCTTTGATCAACTTGTTGTAGATTGGTACATCTTTTATGGCTTGTAGAAGTGGTAATCACACATAACTATTTTAGTTCTCCCAGAAGTTCAGTTTCTTCTGGGACCGGTTGTGTGGTTCCAGTTAGTCTCTTAGGAAAGGGTGGAATGGTTTTTGGTTCACTTTCCTGTTTCTCTTCCTCATCCTCCTTAGGAGGAGGTTGGCTATCTGGGAGAACCTTCCCAAAGCATAGGTTGATCTCCTGAATATCCTCAGCATAGGGTGGGCATGTTGTTTCTCCAGTATATACTTGCTGGGCCTGTTTGTTATTGGGGTTCGGGTTCAGTTGAGCAAGTATTTAGGGTTGTCTTGGAGGAGCAGGAGGTAATGGTTGTGGTTAAGCAAGTGGTTGAGACAAAAGAGTGGGAGAAGAGTTGTATTGGGGCCTCCAATCCTGATGAGGTGCATTCCACTGAGGTTGTGGCTGAGCATGAAAATGAAACGAATGAGCAGCTAGTTGAGTATGATATTGAGATGGATACGACCATGGAGGGGGTGTGGACCAAGAAGGATGAGTATAGGGACCCCAAGAAGGCATGGAAATAGCTTGATTGGGGTTGTAATAAGTCTGGGATGTCCGTTGCATTCCCTGCTGGTAAGGTCTGGGTCCATGTGACCTCCTTTGGTTCATGAAATAGACTGGTTTAGTGGCTCCTTTAGCCCCTTGGTACATAGGTCTAAGTCCGAGTAAGGAAGGGCACTGATTTGTAGGATGGTCTTCTTCACAGACAAAACACACTCTACAGAGTGCAATGGACATTTATTCCTAGGATTCTTTCTAGTGCACCTGGGAAAAATATGACCAAAGCCCTCTCGGATTTCTCTTGCTTCCTTTGGATATGCAAGGTATCCATTTGCATGGAAAGAGTCTGTCTCATCTCACTCTTGAAATCTTCCATCTGATTCTTGTGTTTGTTTTTAAGGGATGAACTAGATAAGGGGGTATTGGCTAAAGGTTGTCTTCCCCTACCTCTCTTTTTGGTTGCCCTAGAATGGTTTCTAAACACAGTCTTTATGTCATCATAAGGTAGTTGGTAGATGTCTCCCCCAGCCAGCAAATGGAGGGTATCTAAAAGGTCTTCAGGGACTCCTCTGAGTAGAACCAAATTCAGAGATTTGGGGTCAAGTGTGCACCTAGCCCTTTTATAACTGAGTTGAAACCTCTCTTCATAGTCTTCTAAAGATTCATCACTTCCCATGGTCATTCGAAATATTTCTTCATTGGTATCCTTTGACCTACAGTAGTCCTGGTACTTGTTGTTAAAGGCTTGCTGCATCTGAGCCCAATTTTTGATACTGTTTCCAGGTAACCCCATGAACCAGCATAATGTTGCATCCTTGAGGGTAGAGGGAAAGAGTTTCAACTTCTGCTCGTCTTCTGCATAATCATAGGTTCGACAGAGAATAACAAACTCAAACAAGAAGGTATCAGGGTCTTTGGTAGTTAATCCATGGAAGTGAGGTAAGGCTGAGGGACTTATGTTTTTCATCTTTGTGTTCCCATTGGTCTCTCGGATAGGAAAGGCACCTTCTATTCTTCCCCATTTCCTCTAACGTTTCTATTTTCAGACATGGTATCCGGAGGAATGGTTTCTTGCTCTTCTTCTGTTATAAGATCTTCGTATATCTCTAGAGGTTCACTTATAGGTTCTTCTGGATCACTGCCACCAAAGAAGAGAGAAGGGTGACTTAGTGATGTGGTGGGGGTGTTGGGTAGGAATTTTCCTGAATTGTCTCTGTTCCTACGAGGCATGAAAGGAAATCTATTTTTTTGGGTGATTTTTTGTGTTTCTGTTTTTTCTTGTACCTGCAAAAACTAAAATGGATTGAACAACAAATTGCAACTAACTAAAATAAACTTTGTTGAAATGAAAATTTCAGAATTGAAATGAAAACAATAAAGGACTAATCTATTTTGCTGAAATGAAATTGCAGAATTGAAATGAAAGAAGGAAATGACTAATCTATTTTGCTGAAATGAAATTGTAGAATTGAAATCAAAGCAGGAAATGACTAATCTATTTTGCTGAAATGAAATTGCAGAATTGAAATGAAAGCAGGAAATGTCTAATTTACGCTTGCAGAAATGAAATTGTAGAATTGAAATGAAACAACTACTATATACTTACTGAAATAAACTACTTAGCAGAATGTTGTAGTAGAAAGTAGAAGAAAAGCAGTAATCACAAAATACTCTGACGCTTCCATGGCAACGGTGACAAAAATATGGTGAACTTTAGTATTGTAGCAATAATGTTGCAAATCCTAGGGCTCCCTACTTTACTTTTATCAACCCGGTAGTTCGTAACAAACTTGGAAGCGATGGTGCTATATGTACAAGTGCCAGCGCTTACTGCAAGCTGTCACTTGATCAACTGGCACAAGTTCGCTAGGAGTTTAAGCCAACTTCTATGAGTTCTTAGAAGAAGCTTTTAACTATGATAGAAGAAAGCTAACTCGAAAGAGGCTATTCTACTTGTAGAAAGAGAATGAAAACTGAAATGAAACGCAAACCCTAGCAAACCCTAGTTTACCCACTAACCCTACTTTTGCAAAGAAAGCGATGGAAACTACTGAAATGGGTGCCATTGACTACTGGAAAGGTAAAATGCATGTATTCAAGCTACTTTGGAAGAGAAATGAGAAGAAATCATCTTTTTGTACTTTTGAGAATTTTTATGTTTGTGTTTTAACTAGTTGTGATTATGCAGAGGTTTGGTGGTGAAGGGAGATGGAGTCGGACTTTTTAGGAGGTGAGGATGGTGTGGAGAGGTCCTAAGAAGCCCCTAGTACCCTTTTGGAGACTTCCATTGCAATCAGACTTCGAAAAATCACTTGCATGAACTTCTATAGGAGGCTGCAATGGATCTATAGGAGGTTCTACAGGAGGATCTACAGGAGGAGGCCAAAAGTGGTTTTGGGAGGTTTGAAGGTGGAAAAATGATGGAAAAGGGGAAATGAAGGCTAGATGGAGGTATTGAGGGGTCTAGGACCCTGTCAATGAAGATAAAAAATGAAGGAGATGGTTGGATTTGTTCAAAGGTCAAGAAAGCAAATTTGTGGAAGAATGCAGAAATTAGGGCAGATTGGAGAAGTATGGCAAATGAATGGGGAAATAGTGAGAGATGAATTGGTACAGGATATGTTATGGAGGAATGATAAGCTGGAATGTTCTACAAGTGAGTTTTGTCTATTTTGACCTAAAATCTGACCTAAAACCATAGAAATGTTGAACAGAACTTTATGGACATAAATTTATGCGATAAATCCATGGTAAATGAACAAGAAAGGATCTAAGCATGTGAATCCAACTGATATCAACTTCTCCAACTCGAAATCTCACACTAGCAATTGCATTGGGAAAGCAAAAACAATGTTTTTGGTGGCAACAATAGTGCCTTGATCTCAAATCATGGTCCCAAGGAGGGAGAAAGGAGATCAAGGCTTGCTTGGTAGCCTTTTCGAATCTTTTTTGTTGCTGCAACAAAGTATCTAATCAACCTGAAACAAGAACAACTATTCTAACCATCAAAAGCAACCTAATTAACAAAGCAAGATTTAACCTAAACAATAGAAATTATCTTATGAATGTAAGAAAAAGCATATAAATACACAAAGGAGGTGTTTGGCAGCTTGGTTTGGGCCCTAACCCAAGAGCTTCAGCCCTCTAGGAAATATCAGTGCTAGTTCAAAACTTGATTCATCTGCATTTATCAAAAAGTAGTTGTTACATCAGAAAACTATCTTCAAAAAGAGCTCGAAAATGAGCTAAGTACAAAGCTGCACAAAAGTGCAAAAATATACTATGAAATGGCTAACCTAATGAGGCTTGAAGCCTTCTTATTTATAAAATTTGGGACTCCCAATAGTCCTCCTAAACTTAAGGAACTCGGCTGCCTAAAACTGAAGATAACAACAAATTTACTAGACTTGGTCAGCTGCCCCTTGGAATCATCATTGCGGGCCTTTGTACTCCGATCTGCTGATGGAGAACTCAAGGAAGGGGTCATTAATGAAGGAGACACCCCTCCTATAAGTCCTCAGCCCTGTTTCTTCGAGTTTGGTTGCCAATCTGCTCATAAATGCCTGTTCTTTGTCCAAAAATATGCAATAAACACTCATTAGACTATGTGGCAAAGTGACTATCCCCATTCACTCTATTGACATAAATATATTCAAAAACATGCACAAAACTATGGAGAATGGCAGATTAAATGAAAAGAATAGGCAGAATGAGCCCATATAGTTACCCATTTATGGGGCTCATCACCTCTATCTTAGGAACATCATATAGATATTGTGGTCATATTGGCCTTGAATTTTTTTCTTTTGGGACCTTATCAGACTCCTTTTTTATACACTATTTGATTTTTATGCCCTTCGACCAATTTACCATGTGTTCTTGCATGGCCTCAAGATCCAAGTTGCAACTTTCATAAAATGGAAACTGGGATTGAGGTTGACAAAAAATATATTCTATTGGACTTGCAACATTTCATAACAACTAGGGGCAACCTTTTCTTAAAACTCGATGGATTGTCTTGTTTTAATTGAAAATGCATATAATTAAGGTTTTGCTCAATACTAGGAAATGCATTTTTTTTGTTTAGGGGTTGACCTTCAAAAACTTTACCATTATAACATATGGAAAATATATTCATTTCTACCTTCCCAAAACACATTTGTAGGATGTTATGGCACTATTTTTTACTTGAAAATAGTCATACTTCACAAATATAAGTTGACTTGCACATAGTTATTTTCATGAACATAGTCATAGGATTAAAAAAAGCAACATTGATTAGCTTATGGTGTCAATATTATATATAGGCTTAACCTCATAAATGAGAGTATATATACAATCCATTATGTATATAAAAAATAGGATAGAGATTATCCATGTGCATATTAGTGGCTAGTCTCCTATTCCACTAACTTAGAACAACATCTTAGCAATTTTACTACAATATCTTAAGTCCCCAATTTTTGGTGCATTTTTAGGCATTTCCCTCGTGTTTTTGGTAATTGACATAGAACATGAACCTTCAATTGCATAGGATATTTCACGTATAAAACATGGATTTATATTTGCATATGGTCAAGGAAATTCCCTAAATAGAGTTTTTATGCCAAATTTGTGGCCCCAAAAGTTGATGCATTAAATAGCTCCTCGGGACACTCTTTCCTTTTTCCCACATTGTTTCCTAGGGTTAGGATTTTGGATGTTTAGGGTTCTTACATATTACGACGTCATGATTTATGTTAAATTTTATGGTTGGCGTCTTGTAAGGTCTTCTTGTGAATGATCATAGCCAACACATATATCTTTAGAGATAAGTTATTTACATTCTATCTAGTTTGTATTAATTTTCAATTTGTTGTCTTTTCCTATCTCATTTATTAATAGAATTTGGATTTCATTGTATTGATGTACATTTGTAATATCCCATGGCCTATTCCATTTATATTCCTACCTTCATTTCATTCTGTATATAATCAAGATCAATGGTATTAGAGAAAATAATTCTTCCCAACAAGGTTCAGTGAGCCGTAAGTTGTCTTGTATATTCCAATGGATAGTTCATCACAACATATATGATAAAATATATTAAAAATATGAAATCTATAATATGAGGGTTGATTTACCTTATATTCCCATATTTATTAAGTTATTATTTTTTCTTATTTAGGTATGTATGAAATGCAGAAAACAAAGAATAGTGGAAAAATGAGCACTTACAAGCCACAATGACACAAGATATTCTCTAGGAATTATTACAAGAGAAATCCCAACTAGAAGGTGATGCTACACTACTCTCTCTTTCTTTGAATGGAAATGGATGCAAGTACAAATGTGTAAAATCCATCATGTTATCTTTAGTGTTGAAATGTTATATTTTTTATTGTGTAACACCAACATGAAATCCATGGATGGTTGAGACATTATGTTGTAAACATAAAATAAATTAAATATGAATTTTAATTTTCTATCCTGAATGGAGGGGCACATGGATCCAAGTTTTTGAGAAAGCTTCATGTTGCGTGTTTGTTGGTTTCTTATGAAATTCTTGTTGATTATTGGCAACATGCCTGTTGGGTAGACCCATACCAAAAACATTTAACCTCTTTAATGTTTCCTTGAATAACCACTAACCTGCACTGAAAAGCATTAAAGGTTGTAGAGTAGGAAAAATGGGGAAGGATGGTGCCATACATATTCCTCCTCATCGATCAATATGAAGGGAATAGAAGCCAAGGAAGATAGTGTGGAGAAGTGGATGCAACAACCTCACCCAAAGAGGGAGGAGGTGGTGTAATGGTCAAAATCACCACTTGAAAGATGAAAATATGTGATTAGATGGTATGGAATAGACAAAACATAAGAATAGATAGTGTGGAACAAAGAAAAAGGGAAGAAGACAAGCATTGAGCCATTGAAAAAAAAGGAGGTGCTCTGATTCGAAGCAATGGATCAGAACACTCTCTCATGTAGCCTACGGTCGTCGTGGAGAAGCATAGGGAGATAGTAATAAAGTTGGGTAAAGAAAGAGAAACAAGATAAAACATAACCAAATAGAAAGATTGAAATGGAATGGATCTTGGGTTCAAGCCCTATGATTGAGCTCAAATGAGTGAAGAAGTCACTATGGCACTTACTACTAGAGGGAAGTAGATAAGTCACTTGGGTAGTGGCCTAAACCTCTTATGAATGTGACCTTATCCTTGGTGTGAGTCCTTGAACTAGCATCCCCTTGGAATTTGGATTTGGCTTAAGGGTTGTCAATTGTAAACAAGTTATAATGAGGTTGGTCTATGGTTGGGTGGAGAGTTTAATTCCAACTTTCAGTTGCCAATCATTTCAGTTCATTCAAATAAGTATAAAATTTTTCTTGTTTGGTTTTCAAGATGTGATAACCTCACTTTGATGATCAACTCTATTATAGCTATGCATATTCATGTGTGGATTTTTTAATGATGTTGATTACCCTTATTGTTGGCTATTTCGGATTTTATGTTTTTGATGACTAGTAGCACCTTGGAGTTGCTACTTTGCTTATGAGCTATCTGTTATTTGTATGCATGTAGGTGAATTCATATATGGATTTAATGGTAGGTCCATATCTTATGAAAATAATAAATTTATACAATATTTTCTTTTTACTATTGCTTGGATGGTAGTTTGGAATTATTCATTCAAAATTCACCATCTTGAGAAAATGCATGATAAAATCCCCAACCTTGAGTTGCAGGTTTGTTTCATCTATTGGAGGAAAAATTTTGGACCTTGCCCATCTCTTTAAAAAAAATTGGCCTTCTAGGAAGATTCCTTGGACTTAAGAAATTTTCATAAAACTCCTTAATTTTTCCTCTCTTCCCCTACCTTAATGTTTCTATAGGAAATACAATGAATCTAGATAGACAAGGAAAAGTTCCTTTACGTATGGGATAGATTTCATTAGGACTATATTTTTTTAGTATGTGTATTTCATACCCAATGATCTGGGGTGGTCTTGACTTGAGGTGTTCTCTTATATGAGGACTTCATCTAATCTAGACTGAATTTTCTCATCAAAATGTAATTGCATTAAGGATCTAGGGTATCCTAAGGTGGTTGAGGTTAAGAATATATGGGAAAAGGCTTGGATTTATCCAATATTAGATTAATTTTGGAGGATCTATAGATCTAGGTATTCAGGATTGGGAGTGGAAAAGGTGCACACCCCTCTGGAGCCTTGGATGTTCGCTAGAGGGGTTTGATGAGGGTATTCTTACCAAGGGTCCCATGTTAAAAGGGTTCCACCTTATGGTGGAACAATTATAGTAAGGGCAAGATCAATGTACTACGTTCACCCCACCCCTGATTCGCCATGAGTTAATGGGGGGGGTGGTTGAAATGGGAAAGCCACTTGTGTTAAACTCACCCTAGTTTTTAGGAACCCAAAATCATATATAATATAGAGTCATGGCCTAGTGGTATCCACATGCTAGAAGTGTTATGGTAAGCGCCATGGGGACTTGGTAGTGGTCACATAGATACTATGTAAGGGCCCAAGTGATGTGGACTATTTGCCATGACATGGAAGAGCCAAGTGGAACACAAATGGATGACAATTGGGAGTTCCCTACTGATGTGGAATTATCTAATTGGTTAAAATTCAAATGGACATAACTTTCAATCCCAGAGTTGGATTGAGATAAATTTATATCACCAAAAATATCTCAACAAGATAGATATGGTTATGGTATTAGAATTCAACTATGAAAACATTGGAAAAAGGAGGTATTTTGTGACCTCATATTCATGACCAACCTTGGAGGTTGGGTAAAATTATCAAGTGATGCCTCCCACAACTTGAGATAGTACAAGAGGGTGGGAAGGAGTGTTACAGAGTAGTATCAAAGCCCAATTTCAACTCTTGGACCAGATGGGATTGGGTTCAACACTGGATTTGAAAAGGTTCATGTGAAAAATTTAATACAACAGTGTAATTATTGCATATGTTAATTTTATTTAGATTTACATCTGATGGGATGCTTAACCTTGATAGAATTCTTAAATGTCTTTTGTTTTTGTAACGAACATGGGTTTTATATGTGTGAGTAACATCATGCCAACATGTCTCACATTAGCATGATTAATGTTGGCATGACAAGGTAATGAGTTAATATGTTTATGCTTGATGTCACTAACAACTATGTGTGTGTGACAACACATAAGAAGACACAATTGTAGTAAGAAATAGAGGAATGGAAAATAGTATAGTACAACATTGTATGGGCCAAATCCATTTTGAGTAAGAAGAGGAATGTTTCCTTAATGGAACTGATACCCTCGGGAAATTGAGAGCTGAGTTGGAGAGTTATATATCAAAGAACGAAAGGCTCATTAGAAAGCAAGAAGAATAAGAAAATCTAAACACAATGATGCTACAACACTTTTCCTACATGCAAGGGCTATTAGAACATGGACCAAACTATAGAGATATGTAAGGGTGTCATGCTGACAATATTAGAGATAAACATCAGAAGGTTGGGAAGAAGAGAAGTCCATTGACCTGTTGGGGTTGCAGAGAAAAACACTTGACCCGTGAGTTCCCTAATAAACAACAAAAGAAGAATAGTTCATGTAAGCTCTAGAAACATGAACCAACATCAAACAATGTAGAAACAGATGAAGAAACATCCCCACAAGCTCTAGGAAATACTAAAAAGTTCCTTTTGAACTATTTATAAGGATTTTGGGATATTTAGGTTTCTATAAACCTTGGGAGAGACTCTAATTAAAATTGTGGGCATATGCTAAGTGTTCTTATGGAAATGAGTATAGAATGCTGGTGATGGACATGTTGAATGGCATAACTCAAGAAAGTAAATTTGTTGTATTTCTAATGAATAATGTGTAGAGGGGATGCTTTGCAATTATTTGTTTATGGTTGTTGGCTACATGCTTCTTTGTTGTTGACTTTGAGCATGGCCATGCTTTTTGTTGTTTGTCATGTGTTGTTATTGTTTTCCTTTGTTTTTCATTTTCTTTTATTTCCTTCTCCATTTGGTATTGGTTAGTTTTGTTTGGAAAGGAAAGGAAAGAAACTCATAAAGAGGAGTTGAATAAAAACCAACTATAAGTTCAAGACCTTGATCATTTTTTTTGCATACAATAAATTGCATTAGAGGGAATATGAGGATAAGGAATCAGCCAAGGGGGCTTGGCTGGGTCCACAAGAATAAAATGGATACCGATATTATATCTATAAAAATTGCATAAGAAAGGAGTTCTGTTGGGATGGGGTCCACTAGGGTCAATTTTGGGGCAAAAGCCCAAGTTTTGTTGTATAAATATGTAAAGTCTCCGCAAGTTGTGGTTGCAGAGCGTGTAGATAATTAAAGAGTCATAAAGGGTTTTACCCTTCTTTTATCTAAGTTGAGTCAGCTTTTTAAGATCTACCCATGGTCCACGGACCATGGGATTGTATAAATATGTGTGTCTTAGAGAGTTTAAGGCATGGTCATGATGAAGCAGGGAAAATTTTAAGAACCACCCTAATTTTATATGTATAATAAATGGGATAATCCCCATGATACATAGGAAAAATGGGAGGCGATTTTATCAATAATATAATATGTATATATAATTTTTTTGGCAAATCTCTCACTAGATTATATTATATTGTATAGTGATGGAGAATCTTTTACTGAATTATAAAATCTTGTAAGATCTTGGAAAATATTTTACTGAATAATAAAACATTATGAAGTCTTGGCGAATGTTTTGTTAAAGTATGAAACCATCTATGATAATAAGAAAACATATTCATTAAACTATAATATACTAACATACATGTTTGGAAAAAAGAAACATAATTTTCTCTTCCTACAAACAATGTTCCAAGTTTCAGTGGCCGTGTTTGTCAAGGTTCTTACAATACACTCTTTCATATCCTTCTATTAGTTTTGATAATATTCCACAACAAAGTTCTTGTAGGTGTTAATATTGAGAACGAGTTCTGTCAAGGTAGGAGAGATTAATCTTTTCTCTACAAATTTTGTCAAGCAACCACTTTTTTCAAGTTATCAAATTTATTTCTTATTCCATAGACTCCAATTGCGAGATAAAAAAAAAACACATCAAGTTTGTTTACCCCAACACACCAACAAGTAGCAAGCCCCAACTATATTATATAAGAAAGTATTAGGTATCCCAAAGGCTTGAAGGGGATCTAATTGAAAGAAGTGACCATTGTGAGAATCCTTACAATCAATATATGAATATATAAATGTAGATTATTATTATTTTAATTGGAAATCTTCAATTAAATAATAAAATTTAATTACGTATCTCCCAATCTAAATTTCTTATTAGCATAATTCACTAACCTCATAGGTATCACATTTTTTAACAGTGTTGTAACATGTAGATTAATTTCCTTTGTGGTGAACAATCTTCACCTTTTAGGAAAATATGGTGCAATGGCTCCAACCCCTACAGATCGTTAGGACAAACTAAGAATAGCACAGAAGATGAAAGGTTGTACAAACTAGCTTATTTTTCAAACAACTAATCCAACATCAGTACCTAAACTTTTTCATGAAGATATCATATTGAGAGTGTTTGAAAAATGATGAGAAATCTTTTGTGAGGGTGATTTGGAAAGAGTGATAATATTTCATTGTTTTGAATTTTTTTTGTTAAATCAGAAAAAGTTAAAAACCAATATTAATGGAGATATTGGTATTTTTTACTAAATTTTGTGAAGTGACTAAATGTAGCTTTAATCATTCACCTTAAGATGTTTTTACAATATAATTTCCTAAGTCTATTTAATATCTTCATTATCATAAAAAACAACCTATATCCATCTTAACTCCACATCTACCACTCTTAGGGGATGGAATCTATTTATCCCTCTGAGCACTTGGTAGACCAAGAATTAAGATGGATCTAACATGATAGAATTTCCCCTTTAAATAGTCTATGCTCACATGAATACCATGGTATTACCATGCGTTATCGTAAACCTGGAGCTTAAAAATTACTATTAGTAATTTATAAAAATTAATAAAATTCATACTGCTTTTTTTTTTTTTTTTTTTTTTAACCAAGTTAATTAACATACATAAAATTAAATCCATTTTTACTCTACATCCACCAAGCCCATAGAGGGATCAAATATTTTTTCACTCTATGCTAGTTTGCATATCACGATATTTGATCCCTCTCGGGGTTTAGTAGATCCAGAGTAAAGATGGATCTATGTTGGTTTAATTCCCCCATTTAAATAGGCTACATTCCACCTGAATACCATGGGTCAATACCATGTGCCATTTTTATTTTTATTAATACTAACATTAGGGTTAATAAAGTTTTTTTGCATGGTATTAATAATAATCTAGCCCATGGTATTTGGCCCACAGTATTTTGCCAATAGGTTTCACCTAAATATAACACATTTCTTGAGTGTTCGTAAATATAAGGTAACTTATGGAGTAAATATAAAAAAATGTTTTATTTGTTTACCATACCTCTAGTTTATTTATATTTTTATTAATTTACCATACCTCTTTACAAAAATGGTATTTGACCCATAGGGTTCACTTAAATAAAACCTCTTTTTTGAGCCTTCATAAATAGAAAGAGGGTTATGGACTAAATATAAAAAGAGGTTTTATTTATTTACTATATGTCTAGTTTATTTATATTTTTATTTATTTACCATACCTCTCATTTATTTATATTTTTATTAATTTACCATACCTCTTTTATAAATATGGTATTTGGCCCATAGGATTCACTTAAATAAAACCTATTCTTGAAAATTAGGGCGAATGGAAGGTTGTAACTCCTAATTTCAAGGGCTAAATTTACCTTTTTTACCCTCTCCCTTAAAATAAGGTGGGCTATTTGAGGCGATTTGTAAAAATGTACTATGATACAAAATATTCGCCCACTAAAAATTTAAAACCCCTTAATTTCGCCAAAGGGTGAACATTCGCCCCTAAAATTTTCCATGTGATGAAGTAATGTTTTGGTCTATGGGAGAAGTCTAAAGAGTAAGCGAAGATGAGTAGGAAGAAAGGCTCTGCAGTTGTGTGCGTAGAGGCCTAGAGTAGAGTATGCAACTGAGTGTGCGGACCCCTGCAGGTGAGTGCGCACGGAAGTCTTGAGTCTGTTAGAAGAACTGAGTATTAATAAAGAAGATTGTTACATAAATACTTGTGTTTATCTCTTTAATTTTGTTTATAGGAATGTGCCTTATGTTATAATGGGTTTATAAAATAATGATGTATTTATGCGCGACTCCACATGACTTATACTGTTATAGGAGCTCATTTACTATTAAATATTTACACGAAGATTATCTTGTTGTATGTTGAAGTTATCGAACACTTAAGCTAATCTGAGTAATTACTGAGTTATACGTAATCTTTGATGCACATAAATAGCAGATTCACCTATTCAGGGTCTGCGAAAGGTAGTCATAAACTTTCGCAGAGTTATAGAAGCTCATAAACAACATCACACTCATCTCTTGGGTGCGGAAACTTTCGCAGAGGTAGATTCATGGCATAAACAACATCACACTCATCTCTGGGTGCAGAAACTTGGTTCCAACATCCCCCCATACTGTTTCGAGTGAGACTTTAGTTCGTGCTCCGTGGATTGATGCCGAAAGGGCCAATGGTGTAGGGATTTGTTTGGTGAAACTAACTCTAAACCTGGGTCAGGACCTACTAAGCCAACAAATGGTTCTATTGTCGGGACCGGGATTTGCATAAAGAGATGTGTGATGTCACATCACGAGAATCCAACTAAGAAATAAATTGAGGAGTGGTTGGATAGAAATATCCATGAATTCACGGCACAAGAAAATAGAAATCCACGCCTGATGAAGGAATAGTGGTTGGACATATATCTATACACAAAAATACACAAGATCTTCTTCTGCACCTTCTCGATCGAACTATATGAGTGGATCGCTAAATTGGCAGATGACCAAGGAAGGTGGAGGCTTGACGGTCCAGTAGTGTGGACCCCAGAGCTAGTGTGGAGATTAGAAGCTTTTGAAGATAAGTTCGCGCATGTTATCAATCACTAGCTTGATCGAGTCATACAAGGATTTGTGACAGAATTCATGGTCGATACCTCAGTTAGCTATAGCAAAGTAGAGTGACGCTTCCTCAAGGGACTGCGAGGTAAGTATTTGGGATCTTTGAATACTTGGATTAAGATGCTCTTGTGTGAAAAGCAGGTTATGCCATTACCTTGATGTTTGGAGCTACACGAAGTGGAAATTTCTTCAGGGATAGAGGGAGAATAGGCCCTGAATATAGCCTGCTGATTGAGCCTCCTCTGAGTGATGACAAGGGAGAAACATAGGCTTCACCGCAGAGCATTGTCTAGTTAATAAGGAAAGGGTTTTCGTGAATACCGCATCCATCCACACCACCTCCACCTCCACAGCATACACCTTCGCCCACACCACCACCACCTCCGCCACTAGTCAACAGACAAAAGAATTGGTGGTGCGCGCAACATACTTTTTAGTTATTGCAGGCCATTTGTATAAGATGGGTTCGGATGAAATACTTCAACATTATGTGCCTGAATTTGAAAGAAACAGTATCCTTGCTGAATATCATGGAGGAGTTGCGGGAGGATATTATGCAGGAAAAGCAACAACATAGAAGATTTTGCATGCTGGGTTGTGGTGGTCGATGCTGCATGAGGCTTCTAAGTATATTGTAGGGCATGCGATGCATATCAGAGGATGGGTAGGCCATCACAGAGGGATGAGCTACCTTTGAATCGACAGGTGACATTGCAGCCATTTTAGAAATGGGTAATTGATTTTGTAGGGCCAATTCAGCCTCCAGGAAAGAAGACAAGCACGATATATATTATCATTGCGATAGAATATTTGACCAGATGGGCGGAGGCACAACCCATGAAAGACTGTACAGGGGAAACAACAATGAAATTTCTATTCGAATATGTGTTGACTAGGTTTGGTTGCCTGAAGGTTTTGATGAGTGACCACGGTACGCATTTTATCAATGAAACGATTAGCGTGCTGATAGAGGAGTTTTAGTTTTAGCATCAGAAGAGTATGCCACACCATTCTCAGGCCAATGGAATGATTGAGGCTTTTAATAAGATATTGGAGAATGCACTAATGAAGGTTTGCAATGTGCAGTGGAATGATTAGGATGTGTGCATACCAGCAGTGTTATGGGAATATAGAACTACGTGTAAGAAGCTTACGGGTTACACACCTTTTAAGTTGGTCTATGGTGTAGAAGTTGTAATGCCTATGGAATACATTGTGCCTAGTCTACGCATAGAGACTTTCACAGGAATGACAGATGCAGAGCCTTAGAATAGAGGCTCGCGTAGCTAACAGAGCTTGAGGAAGATAGGTTTTTGGTTGGATTCCATCAACAGGTTCAGAAGGGACGTGAGGAATCCTGGCACGATTGGCACATCAAATTGCACACCTTCAAGGTAAATGATTTAGTTTTATTATATGATAGTAAGTTTGATAAGTTTCTAGGAAATTTTTAGATGCATTGGCTGGGGCCATATGTTATCAAAGAGATTATAGATGGTGGAGTAGTTTAGATCGCAAAAATGAATGGAGATCCTTTCCGGGAAGGGTAAATGGAAGTTGATTGAAGCCATACACCAGGGATCCAGCCTAATGACTACATGATGGTAGCATAGTGTTAGCACTCCAGGTAGCTACAAGGAGGTGCGAGACTCTAAACTACACTGCTCAGTTAGTAGAGATGCACGACAAGGGGTCTGCACGAAAACAAATGTTGTCACAGTACCAGAAGAAGCGTGAAGGGAGTTGCGCTATAGGGGGAGAGACCACGTAATGCAGCTAGAAAGTAACCGTTATAGTCACTGTTCATGATTTGACTGCCAAGAGACAGTTAAGAGGAGTAGGGGTGGTGGCATTAAAGCTAAATTTAAGAGTGAAATATTTGGAAATCTGCCGCCCAATTCAGCATTTATGGATGGATTTTGGGGGGAATGGTCGAATTTGAATTCAAATTTACCTATAAATTACACGTGGCCATCCAGTGAAAAACCCTTTGCATCCTTAGAATTTTTGTGTTATGCTGTCGATTTCCTATGAATCGCTAATATTGGGAGGATTTAGTTGCAAGCCCTACATTTTCGAAGTTATCAAAGGTAAATCAGATATTCATCCTAGAAAAGATGATAGGACCAAGCCCCATGGAAACTATGAGTACTGGTGTAGATGTCGCTTCTGAGGGAGCGGTTCTGGAAGTTGTGAGCATGGAGGCTCCAGCTGCTATGCCTATGACACCAAGGTCACCTAAGCGGAAGCCGACACCAGTGAGGGAAGTCCCAAAACCTAAGAAGGACAAGCAGAAGGAGCCCATGCCGGTGCATGAGTCACCAAGGATGCATGCAGCCACGCAGGCTTAGAAGAAAGACAAACCGAGCGCGAAAGAGAAGGGGAAAGTGGTGGACTTGGAGGCTAATGAGGACATGGAGGACATCGACACTGAGGGGGTGGATCCAATATCCAAGTTTTTGGATTACATCCCTCCACGCAAGGGGAAATTGAACATCCCTAAGGAACCAGATGTAGGAAAATTCCTCCTTAATACACCCCTGCTATCGTAGAACATCACTTTTGAAGGTCCACGCTTGGCATAGATTCAACATCTCAAGATGCAAGATTGGGATTTAGCGGACCATGAGAGGTTCCCCCACTTGGCAACATAAAATTACATGAAGAGGGTGTTCTACAAAGAATCAGGTGTCATTGCACTGGAGACGATGGAGTGGATTCGTGGGGTGAATCAGTCGTGGTTATTGAACCTGTTATGGGTGCCCCACTACCACCGCTCCAAAATCAATCTGATTGTGATCAAGAAGTTGCTAACGCTGGTGCATGACGGTTGTTTGTGGCTAAGCACGCTAATCCCCATCACTGATATGCTGATCCATTGGATCACGCTGTTGTTGCACTCAGGGTTGAATCCGGCCAAGGAGTTTGGCGAAAAGACGAGAGAGCGCGATCTCACAGCAAAAATGAAGGATAAATTCAAGCTCAAGAAGAAGTCATGCGGGTACTCTATAACCTCAATCACTATTGCATGGTGAAGGTTTCCACATAGATCTTTGCAAGAAAAGTTATGAGAAAATGCTGAGAAAATGAAGTTCTAGTGCCAATGATTTCTTTGGCTACCTAGTGTGCCGAAAGGTGTACAGTTCAATTGGGCTTGCTACCTTTGTAGTGAGTTCCTCGCGAATTGTCGAGAGGCGTAGGATGAGATTAAAACATTCCACTATTCGTGGTTGTTGCTATCCATTGTGCTTGTCGCTTGGGATCTGTCGAAGGATAGTCAGTTTCCTCTTGTGGATAAGGATTTGTCGGAGGATGCAAAGTTTGCATCTCTCTGGGCCATAAAAGATCTTGCGTGGGTCATAGAGACCAAAGTATTTTGGGTGCTTATGGAGGCGAGCATTTGCATGGCCATCAACCAGAAGCCACGGTTGTCACCAACCATGTTTGAACAAATTACAGGGCACGCGGAGTTCAAATATGACTTCCATCATGTATACATTTGGGCGCGGAAGGATCCACAACAAAAATGGTTCAACCTACCCTACCTCACTACAGATGATGCTATTGAGGAAGTTGTCAAGCGCTGGTTGACAAAATGGCACTCTCCATTCGATCCAGCCACAGGTACTAACAAGTCCATGAAGAAGAAAAATAAGGAAGCAGCCAAGTAGAAGGCGCAACAGTTGGCTGAGAAGCAGAAAAAATAGGCTGAGGAGAAGGCCCGGGTGGAAGTGGAGCATGTCGCGAAGCAGCAGGCCAAGCAGGAAGTGGACGAATCTGAGTGGAGTGATAAGTCTCCTTCACCCCAAATGAAGGAGGAAGAGCAGTCAGACCAGGGCGGCAGTGGTCAGGAGGAGCAAGAAAGCACTCCCTTTCGGGTCAAAAGATACAGAGGACAAGGAAAGGAAGGAATATGGAAGAAGTCAAAGGCGACAAAGCCATCACTTGATCCGATCACTTTAACAGACGATGACCTGGATGAGATAGGTGACAAGGTGTAGGATACTACAGCAGAACTGCTACAACAGATTGAGAAGCAACAATAATAGGCACTGAGCACCATTCAAAAGGATCTGTGCAAGTTGCAGTTTCAAACAAGTAGGATCTAGGTAGGCACAAGGAAGATCAACGCTGCATCAAAAAGTTTAGCACCGGGAATCACTTAGGAAATAGAGATGGTTCGATCACTGGATCTCTGGAAAATCACACTTCTAGATGGATCTTTGAGCATGGAGGTGGCTTGTGACAAGGCCATAGTTTGTTCTTTGAAGAAAATTGGCCTCAACCTGGTCACGCTCTCGAATGAGTACCTGCACATGCTACATGTAAGAATGATATCAGAATTCAGAGCTTAGGAGCAACGCACACTCGACCTCATCAGCGAGTATAGAGTGTACAATGAACAAATGTTTGCTAAGAAGTAAGAGGCACAAAAGAAAATCTAGGCGTAGAACGACTAGCTTGCAACCGCGGTGGCAGAATCTCGTAGAAGAGTGCTCAAACTGCATATACTAGAGGGAGCGTCGTTAAATGTGAATATCAGAAAGATAGATGAAAGCGTGTGTGATGCCATGACAGAAGTGACTAGAGTTCAGTTTGAGCTAAACTTGAAGATCACAGAATTAGAGTTGAAGTCACAACCTTCAACTTTTCCAGAGGTAGGGGAACAACGTGAAGCTGCTATGAAGGATGGAGTCGCAATGGTGGATGCTGCTGTGGTAGACTGCACTGTGATTTTTGAGCAATCAATGGAGGTAGTCACAGCTCTGCAGAAAGATCCCACCCTGAAAGCCTTGAATACAGAAGCTCGCGAACACCAGAAACAATGTGATGAAGTAAGGGTGATGACGTGCACCGTTGCTACAACACAATGTCTTGCTAAGCTGCAGTAGGCGAGACAATTGTTTACACAGGTGGAAGAAATGTTGAAGAGAGGGGCAGTCCTGAAGGCCATATTGGGGCCTTGGTTGGATGAGGACTACGTTGTCTCTGCCAACTTTTAGAAGAAATTGGAAAATTTACAGAGTACACAGCAAAAAATCAAGGAAGACAGTGCAAGACTGGCAACCGAGCAACAAGTGGAGCAGATCAAGTAGGTAGCTACGCAGAGCACGGACGAGGTAGTAGTGGCGTGAGTGGAGTTGGGGGATCTTGGGAGTAAGATCTCTGTGGCAGTAGAGTGACTTGAGGGTGAGTCATGAGCTTTGTGTTAGGAGCCTGTTGGGATGGGGTCCCCTAGGGTCAATTTTGGGGCAAAAGCCCAAGTTTTGTTGTATAAAGATGTAAAGTCTTTGCAAGTTATGGTCACAGAGCACATAGATAATTAAAGAGTCAAAAATGGTTTTACCCTTCTTTTATGTAATTTGAGTTGGCTTTTGAAGATCTACCCATGGTTTGCGGACCATGGGATTGTATAAATAGGTGTGTCTTAGAGAGTCTAAGGCATGGTCACAATGAAGTAATGTTTTGGTCTATGGGAGAAGTCTAAAGAGTTAGTTAAGAAGAGTAGGAAGAAAGGCTTTGGAGTGCGCAAAGGCCTAGAGTAGAGTCTATAGCTAAGCGCACGGACCCCTGCAACTAGGTGCACAGGGAAGTCTTGAGCCTGTAAGCAGAACTGAGTATTAATAAAGAAGATTGTTCCAGAAATACTTGTGTTTATCTCTTTACTTGTGTTTATAGGAATGTGCCTTATGTTATAATGGGTTTATGAAATAATGATGTATTGATGCATGACTCTACATGACTTATACTGTTATATGAATGCATTTACTGTTAATGTTTACACGAAGATTATCTTGTTGTACGTTTAAGTTATCAAACACTTAAGATGATCTGAGTAATTACTCAGTTATACGTAATCTCTGATGCATGTAAATAGCGGAATGACCTATTCAGGGTCCGAAAAAGATAGTTGTAAATGTTCGCGAAGGTATATAAGCTGATTAAGGGTACTTATATCGATAAGACCTAAAGGCTTATCGATCTGCACGAAGGCAGATTTAGGGCATAAAATGACATCACGCTCATCTCCGGGTGCGAAAACTTGGTTCCAACATCCCCCCATACTGCTTCAGGTGATACTTCAGTTTGCGCTCCACGGATTGATGCTGAAAGGGCCATTGGTGTAGGGATTTGTTTGGCAAAAATAACTCTGAACCCGGGTCAAGACCCACTAAGCCAACAAGTTCCCTTAACTGAATATGAATATATATTATGAATATGCGAATGACAGGAAAAATAAGAAAATGGCATAATGATGCCATTTCATTTGAAATTTATTGAGAACCATCATGTTGATGGACGAAATAGAAATGTTAATCGCTCAACATATTTTGAATCCTTGGTGGGATAAACTAAGAAATATGGGAACGTTACCTAGAGTTTATAACCTTCTTGATTATATTCAACTTTGAAGTAACTACCTAGTATCTAAATACCATTAATATCAATGTGGCTTCCCTAATTGCATATTAATATCAACCACAAATAACTATCACAAACAAAAAACTAAAAACATAATTAAAGCGGTGAACTGAAGATAAATTACAAACATAAAACGAAAAACATTTATGGCAAGAGATCAAAACATGTAAACATATTCATGGAGAAGCAACCTCAACATGAAATTCATTGCATGTGCTTGAAATAGAAATTTATCAATAGAAGAGATGCTATATACAACACAAAAAGATATCGTTATCAAGAAAGTAAAGAAAAGAAACAGTAGAAATAGGACACAAGTTGGTAAGATAAGAAATAGATCCTTCATTATACTTGAAAATATTGTTCAAATATGATAAACTCAAAGTTAGTAGATTAAAGTAATTGGTTTCAAGAATCTCCTTTACAAATGGATACGTCTATGAACTGTATAAGTCAAATGCGAGTAACAAAGAATAATAAATAAGCCTTGGCCTTGTTGTAGCTAGCTTAGTGAAAACTTTTAGACATTGATATGCTATTGCATAGAATGCCAATTATCAGTATAGACAAATATACCAAGTTTTAGTACCATCAATGACCAAAGTAAATAATACTTTACTTAGAAAGTGATATTTTCAAACCTCGATTCACTGATATATTTAAAAGGGCCCTGCAACAAGAGTTTATGGGATTCAAATATCCAAACAACACAAAAAATTATCCCAAAATTGAATTAATCAAACTAGATCATACCATACTTTGTGTAAGGTTCTAATACCATTTTTCTTTTCTAAGCAAGTATTTATATTCTAGCTTTCTTTAACATGGTTATGTAACCATTCATTTTACTTAACTCAGGTAAATAACAAATTACTTAGATAGGTAAGGAGGAAAACAATTTTAATAGTGGGCTCCTAAAAAATATGAAACATTTAGTGACTTAAGAGGGAGGGATTAACCACATCCATATCCATATTACACCATAATATTTCATTAAATCTCTAAATAAAAGTTAAATGTGCATGATAATTCCTTATGTTCTCCACATGGACATGCATCACATAATAGTCAATTAACAAAATTGACTATTATCAAATAATTGTGATATACAAATATATAATTTCCATAAAAACAAGTGCACAGTATATGTCCATGAGAGATTATCACTAAAGTTCATCACAAAACCAACATCAAAACCATATAATAGTGTAAAATTGTATTGGCATAGTAAGTTACAATATATAAGAGAAAACAATTGTATTATGGGTTGTTTAAAAAAATATTTTCCATGGAAATCACTAGTTGTTGTGTGAGTAATTCTGCAAGGTTTTCATTAGATCCAATCTTCTTTCCTTTATTTGTTCCCTTCGTGGATGTAGCTATAGAAACAAGACTAGAATCAAGGCATTTAGAATTAGGAGTAGAATTCTCATAATTAGGACTGGAAAAATTCTCGGGCAGTGGCTCAAAATCAACAAATGTGGAGGTAGAGTGAAAACAACAAAAAATTTACTAGTAGGGGCATTGTCTAAACTAACATGAGCACTTCCAGTAATAGGTATATTGTTTTTTAGACTAGAATTAGGACTGAATGCCTCAAATGGGGAAGAATTTGAATGAGTAGTAGGGGAATGAGAATGAGCAGATGCATGACGAGTAGGATTGATGAGGATTTGTCTCCAATCTTTATCTTTTGCATGAGAAGGGTTTGGTAATGGGTTCCATCTATCTTCATTATTCTAACAATCATTGAAAGGGTACTACACAAGGATTTCATAAATTTTTGGATGAGGGCGCTTCTCTAAAATATAGCGGGCTAATAAGTGAAATTAGGAGGGCCTAAAAGTAGGTTTCCAGTGGTAGCAAACTGATCTTCGAAATCAACATTAAAATGTAGTGAGAAACAAATTTTATTATTTCTCCTAGTATCCCAAATACCATGGGGTCTACTTCCTCTTCCACAACCCATCCTACTTGTCTATGCGTATTCGAACTCATCTATGTAAGGAACCACAATGTTAACAGTAAGAAAAAACCATAAGCAAGTTGATATTTGAAAACGGCAAACCATTTCCCTTTAAAATCACTATAATGAGTTGCATTCAAGACACATACCAATGAGCTCTCATACAAAGGAAAATGAAGTTTTGAGGTGAGAGGATGGGTACAACGAATAATGAAGTAAGAGTGAATCAAACAGGGGAAAAAAAACCCCTTGTAAATTTCTTAGAACATGCCACTTTTTTTATTATGGGAAAGTGCCATTTTAATTGCATTATGACTTTTTTTAATATCAACTCTATTTTTTAATCTTTTATCTGCAAATTAAACCTTTTCTTGTAATTTTCTGTATATAAAAAATCAACAAAGGCTGGAAATGATTTCAAAAATAAAATTGTAATAACTAAGAATAGTAACAAATTGCATGAGGCATGTATAATTAGGGATTGGGTTTTTATATTAAAATGAGGGTTTTAGCTTTGAATTGAAATAACAAATGGAGACAGGGGATAAACCATGTAAATAGATGGATTTACAGTCAAAGTGAGGGTTTGAGGAGGAATGTAGTCAATATTGTATGAGGGTTGTTCTTAATTTACAATGAAATAAGAGTATTTTGTGGAATTTCTCTGCATAATACTCATAACCAATTTTTTTTATAAAAACCCTAGGTTGAAAGAGGTCTTTGAGCTATAAAGGGCTTAACAACAAAATGTGTAGATTTTTTGATAATTCTAATTGAAATTGAAAGGTTTGCAAAGAAAATGATATTTACATGAGAAGAAATGAGTGAAAACACAATGATAAGTAGTATGGATAGTAGTAGAGAAATATTGATAGGAACAAAGAGACATCAACCAATGTCAAAATACAACTCACTGCGCAATTAACCATAATATCAAATTACTGAATATGTCCTCTAACTAGTTGAAACACAACCTTCTAGGATGTACAACGGTCATCCCATGGACTGTTGTACAATTTACCCTTCAAAATTACAACTTTCCATAGTAATAGTCTAAGTAACAATGCGATTAATAGTGGATAAAACTTCCTAAATGAACTTGAGTTCCTAATTTTGAAACACACAATTTCCATGTAGGAAACCCTTATTATGGAGGACCATCAATTTCACAACGAAAATAATTTCCATCCTTTGATTACCATCAAAGACAAGCGCATTAAATACCTGGGCCGAAATTCCCCATTCCAATGTCTCACATTTAAGACTAAGAGTGATGCCAATCCACCTCATGTGTAGTGGATTCAAAAATGGAATATAAACATTAGGTGAATCGAGTTTAAACCAGAACACATCAATCATCCAAATGACTTGACAAGCATGCATCCTTTGAGTGGATCAACTATATATGCAAGGTATGTAGACATCATTTAAATTTCACAATATACTTGCGACAACATATTATGCACAAATAGCGGATCCAAAACATCATAATACCCATAAACCAAAGTCCAAGCCACAGGGAGAACCATAGGTCACCCAAAAAATAGTACAATAAGCATGTTATATGAATAATGCAAACTTGAACCCATCATATGTATCATATAACACCCGACGCCACCATAAAAAATAAACCATTGCCATATTATGTGTATCATTGTAAAACAAATCTCCAATTATTTACAATCATAGTATATGGAAAAAAAATATGACTCTCCTTTTAATCCTTTTAAAAGAAAATATATACTTGAGTTATTTGTATTCATGCAATTGGCTTGCATGGCATTCATAAATATAGGCTGTAAAAAATAGTAAGCATGTCAACATTAGCCATCATTCACGCAAACATCAAATATTTCTGGCACAGGACATATCAAGTTTTCTTTATGTTGTCCTCGCTCCTTCGGTCGCAAAATAGGTCAAAAGAGAAAAAAATAGGGTCACTTAAAACATGACACAACAATGATGGAGGGGTAATTTTTCAGTTTAATACAAAATTGGATTTTAGTGGAAGTACTATCAACACGTCATAGTAGGAAGAAGTGATTTAATTTTTAAAATATATGATTGTGTAAATGTTATGTAAATACAAATTTATACTTACTACGTTTGGGGTACTACAATGAAGTTATTTAATGAATTCCATGTCACATGGAATGCCTATCAAGTAAGTGTGCAAGAATTATTATCTTGCTATTAACTACCATCATTAGTGTGCATATAATATACTTAGGTTTATGAGCCTGGTCATGTAAATGAATGAACACAATATCATTTTAAAGTTGAATTTAAAACTAAAAAGATATGAATAGCATGGAATGTGTGCATGTATGAAACATGCTTGTCAAAATGAGTGGCATAGATTTGGGAGCATGCATAAAAACATGTTTGAGTTGGATATATAATCAACATGGCTTTGTGAAATATTTGAATTGACAAATTTGTGACTAATTTGTGAATAACATGTGAGGTTAAGATCATTTCAGGAATTACTAAATATCACAACAACATATATGTTGGATGCAAGTTGGATCCCTTCAAAAGGATTCATCTGAAAGTGTTGGTAATGATAGCCAAGTAAAGCAAGAAACAAGCTAAGGTAAAAAGGTAAAGGAAGGGAATTGGGTTCCCTTCAGCTATATTTGATATCTATGGCTTCAAAATTAATGCATGTATTGTATAGATGCCCGGGAAGGGGTATGGTTAAGGAAAGTATCTTTCTGTATGAAAGATATAAATGCTTTAGTAAATACATGCAAAAGCAAAGTGGAAACTATTTACTCATGAATTTAAAGATATACAACTCTCAGTTTCGGCTCTTTGGAATAAATGTTTGATTGCATTATGAAATTATTAGAATAAATGTGATGCACACATATGATGATATGATAGTTTCATTTCAATCTAATTCAAATTATATGGATTAATATAATTGTTATATGTGCAATAATTCTGAGATCACTTCAAGATGTTGTGATTCTTTGAAATAGAATAATATATGTAACTATTTGGCTGATTGGAAGCGTAGATTATAGGTATAGTGGTGGAATGGGGTGTGAGATAGAAGCTACCATAATAGAATAACACAACCTATAAGGGAGTTGAAAAACATGAATAAAATTCTCATTCCTATGAGTTCAGGGTTCTAAATGAAGCAAAGTTGGGCAATTTAAATTTCTGGTTTGAAAATTTTAGTACATATCATGGAAATTAAATGTTGTAACATAGGTTAAATGATGGAGCATGGAGCTTAGGAGGAAAACTGTTGTGAGGACATGGAAGCCTTGTGACACTTTGTTTATCTCATGGGAGAAAGTCATAATTGATATTTTGACTATAAGACTCCATGATGAGTGCAGTGGAGCACACTAGACCATCACTTGGCCATAAGACTCCATGCACTTTGCATTAGAGCATGCTAGATCAATACTTAGCTATAAGACTCTAATGATTACCCCATGTGAGAAAGCCCTTGGATAGGTAGATTTCTTGGAATGGGGGTTACCTGGGCTCAGAAGGGTGAGTGGTGGATGGGGGCCCATGAAGGAAAACATTTGGATAGGTAGACTACTCAGAAAGGCGCTTGTTTAGGCCTAAAATAGTGAGTATCTAATGGGAGAATAAATATGCCCCACGCTCACTAGGATATGATCATGAGGGGAAAAAAATTTTGTTGTAAGAGTTGTAATTATAAATGTTGGAATTTGTTTCTATTATTAATTTATATAACACCAAGGTTGATGTTCCTTTAAGAGGGTGGGGTTTGTAACATTCCTTACAGTATCCATGTTGTTGCAATGTTAAAATTGTGATTGTGTAATTCCAACATGGAGGCCATAGTTGGTTGAGACATTATGTTCTAAACATAAGACAAATTAAATGTGAATTCTAATTGGCTAGATTAAATGGAGGGATACACAGATCCAAGGTTTTGAGGGGTATTCCTATTGCATGCCTGTTGGTTTCTTGTGGCATGCTTGTTGATTTTTGGTACGTACCTATTGGGTACACCCATACCAACAACAGTTAACCTCTTTAAAATTTCCCTGATAAACCACCAACCTATGCTAACAAGAATTAAGTTTTTCAAAGTGGGAAGCATGGGGAAGAATGGAGACATCATTGTTCCCACTCAGGATCGAGACAAAGGGAACAAAAGCCCAATAATATTGTGTGGAGAAGTGGAGATGATGCCCTAACTTGAAGAGGGAGAATATTGTCTAAGGTCAATAAATGCTCCATAATTCCATAATATTATAACCACTTGCATCTATCTACACTTCAAAGGGTTGCTACAACTTTGGTTGATACAAATTTGTAAATATTGAATTATAAATATTGATTTTATTGCCTTGGTTGGAACTTACCATTTATATATTTGACTTACCTTTGTGCACATTGATGATGAAGTATTTTATATCCTTGATGAAGTGGTATGGCTTTGATACATGCATGAAGATCACAACCTACATGTACATATAGATACTCCCAAACACAACTCGACATACATCAAGTGGAACTAGATCCAATTCTACTTTATCAATAAAATTGATTCTGCATTGTTTATTTTCCTTTATTTCAACTTTCTTGTCGACCCATCCAATGGATATGAGATAGGATGGTCATGAACCTCCAATTCCAATTTTTTAACCAACTCTGCTATAGTGAGATTCGCTTGCGATCTTGAGTCAAACAAAGCATCATTTTCTTCTTCTTCACCTATATCTTTATATGGAAGAATTTAGTCATCTCCTCTTGGTGGGATCCAGTATTGTAGCAATAATGCTACAACTCCTGGAGCTTCCTATCTCTAATTTTATCAACCCAGTAGTTCGTACAAACTTGGAAGCGACGGTGCTGTATGCACAAGTACTAGCTCTTGTCGCAGCTGTCACTTGGTCAGCTGGCACAAGTCCGCTAGGGCTCAAGTCAACTTCTATATGCTCTCAGAAGAAGCTTTATGAGTGATGGACGAAAGCTAACTCAAAGGAGGCTAATCTATTTGCAGAAAGAAACTGAAAGCTAACGAAGCATGAAAACCCTAGTAAACCCTAATTTGACTAGCTAGGCCCTTACAATGCAAAACTGTGAATGAAACTTCTACCAATGATGCCATTACTTGCAGTGAGCCGAAATACATACATCTAAGCTACTTGCATCTGAAAAGACATGTTTTTGTATTTTTTCATTAAGTGGTTGGATTTATTGTGATGATGCTTTTGATTAGGGTTTGATTGTGCAGGAGTGGTTCGAATGGAAGGAAAGCATGGGCAAGGTCAGGGGGGCTAGGAGAGGTCCCAGAGGGTCTCTAGCGTCAGTCCACAGAATTCTACCACATTCGGATGCTCAGCAACCGAGTTTGCAGGCTTCTACAGGAAGTCTGCAGGGGATCCTACAGGAAACTCAGGGGTTCTACAGGAAGTCTGTGCAATTCTACAGGATGTTCGATCGTGGGAGTTTTGGGAGATGGTGAAGTGATGGAGTGGTGTGGGAGGATAGGTGAGATGGAGATGGAACTGGTGATGGCTCAGGAGCAGAGAAGTCAGATGGAGAAAGAGTGCATGCAGTGGGTTGATAGCTGAAAGGATGGGATCAACGAAAGGTTAAGTAAATGGAGCTATGTGAGTAATGGGAGAGCTGGAAGGTAAACGAGCTGAACAGAGGTCGGTTGAGTGGCTTCAGGTGTGGTTGAAAAGAAGAGGAAGGTAATGGAATGGTGTGGAGCAGTGTACATGAAACAAATTGTCTATGAATGTCACCAAAAACGAGAACTCTTTAACCTATGTTAACTGTGCTATTTTGAACCAATGAACAGCAGTGCAATTTGTGAAAGAAACTCATGCATGGAAGTGGAATGGAGAAGTAATGATCAAGACCAAAGTGCATGGATGGATCTACGACTAAAGTAACTGTTGCAGCTTGCATGGACGTGGAAAGAACTGCATTTCTTTTTGGTGGTTGATATGGACTGCACCCCAATCCCTAAGCAGAGATGGCAGTGATCTCTAACAACCTTTTTCTGGAGCTCCAATGAATTATAACTATCCTCTTCTAACCTAAGGAACTGGAAGCAAATTCACCATAAACTAATCCTATTCAATCTCATAAAAACTAAATCAGCAGACTGTAAATTCGAATTGCATGTCAAAGTAAAGAAACGAAGTGCTGGAACGAAAGGCAAATAACATTACAACACCGAGGAGATCTATTGCTCTCAGGTTGGGCCCTAACCTGAGAGCTATAGCTCCCTTAGAAACTCAGAATGAGATCAAAATCTGCCTGCCTTTATTCATAACCAAAAATCTGATGTCATGCCAAAACTGGCTTACAAAAAGAACCAACATCGAGCTGTAGCTCGTACTTCAAAATTACCAGAGTAATGCAAAAGTTCAAAAAAAGCTCCTATCAAAGGCTACGGCCTTAGTATTTATGCAAAATGATAATCCAACAGGTTTCCTTGATTTGTGGAGCTCGGCTGTCCAACTGAAGGTTAAACTGCTGATCCTGTAGAACAATTGTAACTGCTGTTCCTGTAGAACGGTTGGCTGCCTCTAAGCTCGGTGGGGAGATTGGTTGGAGCTCGGAGCTATGGTGGGAATCACGAGGAAGGTCCCCAAGACTGTGGACATCCTCTCCTAAAAACCAGCAGTGCCACCTTACTGTCTCCTTGTCTCCTTTCTCGTGGTCTTTGCTCCCTTTTAATGCCAAAAACCTGAAATCATCATGTATTAGTCACGTAGATAGAATGCCTACCCTTCTTCCTACAAACAACACGAATAAACCAAGAAATGAATGCATAAGCAATAAAAGATGAATGGTTTGAGCAAAGAAAGTAGGCCAAATGAGCCCAAATTGTACCAAAAATTGGGGCTCATCATCACCCCCCAGCTAAACTATTTGCTCATCCTTGAGCAACTTTGCTCTGGCTCCTCGTCTTTGGCCGAGAACTAGAGCCCGGAGCATGCTCTTCCTTTCTTGCTTTTGGTGGCCCTGCCTTTTCTGCCCCTGGTGGTGACGAGGGTGGCGCTTCTTCCCCCTTTTCCATTTCCTTGAGCCGGGCTTCCGAAGGCGATTGGCCTATTTTTTGTGTCCAGGAAGTTATTTTTGGGCTTCCCCTCTCGGGGGTGGCTGATGTTTTAGAGGGGGTTCTTGCACTGGGTGAAGTAGGGACATCCCCTAAAATGGTTTGGCTGCTGGGTGGAGGCTGTGGCTTGCCCGTGTTTATCCTCTTACTTCTCCTGGCTTCAGATGGTAGAGGGGTCTCCCTTTCTCTCTTCTCCTTCGGCTTTGGAGGTGTACTGAGGGCGGCCAGCGCCGCTGCTGCCTCCTTTTCGAGAATACCAACCTTCTCTTTCTTGCGTTTTGCTCCCTCAGAGCTCCTTGTAGAGGGTCCCTCCTTTTCAGATTTCGGGCTTCCTGTAGAAGACCATGCTTTGCCCACTTCCGGGCCTCCTGTAGAAGATCCTTTCTTTCCTGATTTTGGGCTTCCTGTAGAAGACCCGGTTTTAGTAATCTTCGGGCTTCCTGTAGAAGACCCTTTCTCTGTCTTCAGGCTTCCTGTAGGAGCCTGTTTCTCAATGATTTTCGGGCTTCTTGTAGAAGCCCCTTTTTCCAATTTCGGGCTTCCTGTAGAAGCCCTTGTCTCTGTTTTCGGGCTTCCTGTAGAAGCCTGTTTCTTAATGATTTTCGGGCTTCCTGTAGAAGCCTGTTTCTGCTTTCCTGTAGACACAGGTGTCTCCACCTTTGCTTGCTTGCCTGCCTGAGTTTTGCTTTTTTCTTTGGTTGTAGGTGCTGTTGAGGTACTTGGGCTGACGTGGACCACCTCGGCGTTGTCCATTCTGCTCTTCAGCCTCTTTTCTCTTGCTGACAAGATAGGTGTGCCACCTTTTTCTTTGTCATCCTTTTCCTCATGCTTCTTCCTTTGTTCTTTCTTCTGCACTGTGGTCAGGGTCTTCTGGCCTTTTTCTCTCTGTCCCTCGGCCACTGCTTCTTTTTCCTCACTGCTGGAGGAACCCGTTTCTTCGATCAACATTTTAATGTCTCCATCTTTTGTCAAATTCTGGAAGGATTCCCATGAGAGGGGAACCTTATATGAATGCAGCGCATCCTCCACAAGAAGCTTGATCAACCCATGGTGGGCTATCTGATCTGGTATGCCCTCTTTTAGCTTTGTGGCACACTCCATTAGAGACTGCAATAGGAAATAAGGGATGCTCAGTTTTTGTTCTACAGGAAGATCAATCTGGTGCCTCAATTCAGTGAGCAGCCGAAAGTGATATGCATACACGATGCTAAAACGGCCTTCACAAGTGATATATTTCATGATTTGCAAACTGACTTCATTCCATGGTGGCAACAGACTTGTTCTTCGCACCCCATTTTTGTCCTCCGAGAATTCCTCCTCCGGCGGAAAGAATTCTTTCTTTGCCTGCTGGCTCAGCTTTCTTTCTTCCTTATCCCACGGCAAACCCATAGGAAGTTCTGTGATCCGACTGATATGTTGCGGGGTGAGCTTGAGGCTTAGACCTCTGAAGTTCACTGTGGCCAGTGTCTGGGATTTCAGCCTCAGAGCCTGCAAGAATTCTTCGGCCACTTCATCATCGTAACCCTGCAGCTTATCACAAAAAGACATCCATTGTGCTCGTGTGAAGAGCTCTACCACTTCCTGGTTTTCCCTTAATTTGGTTGAATCAGTGGGTTCCCGTCTTATAAACCCACCCGGCATGATGAACACGGTTGTTTTAACTAAAGGTGGCAAATGCGAAGGAGATTTGGTCTATAATCCGCAAAATTCAACACAGTCTAATTACACTGACATCCTGTAGAACGACAGTATAGGCACAACAAACAACAATTTCACCGATATCTTTATTACCAGACTGTGGACGATGATCTTGCCACTCTTACTAACCAGTTGCATGAAGAGTTCAGGGTTACCTCTTTAATTGGCCACCTTTTTTCGTGAGGCACCCGCTTCCCTGTAGAAGACTGCGTTCCTGTAGAGACTGCGTTCCTGTAGAAACTGTGTTCCTGTAGGAGCAGTGCGCAAATTTCAGGGAGGACTGTAGTTGGCCTGCGCTCGAGGTGTGCTTCACCGGTGTTCTGGTAGCCAAAAGCTTGGCGTATCAAAGTGCAGAGGAGATCAGAATAGCCACTCGAGTTTGAAGTGGTGGTTGATAAATGCATGCGCACAATCTAGCCGATTAGATTTTGAATCAGCGCAATCCGTGGCGTGGGGAGTGAGCTGTCCCCGTCGGACCGTTGGGCGACGTCATCCATCATTCGCCTGCGTATTCACTTGCTTCCGCATCCATTCCCACAGATCTGCTGCCGCCTCTTTCTGTTAAACTCATTGCTTCCGATGGGAGTGTTCTCACGTGCGTGCTGCTCATTTTCTTTGTCGTGGCCGCCACCCAAACATCCAAGTATACCATAACTAGCCGACGTGGCCAGTCGACTGGCCATATGGCTGCTCAACCATTCACTTTTACGCTGTGCAAACAATCCAAAGTAAAATTCATGTGATTTGATGGAAGGAAGGGTCGAGACACTTACCTGCATGACTGCACACGATTTTTCCAGTTTTTGGACGATGGTGAGTGGATCTACCTGCTGCATGTGAACTTACACAGACCCAGAGGCTCATGGTTACAGGCTGCCAACGATAGAGTGGATGCTTTGGTTGCATGCGCCCGCGTTTCATTGCAGATGGCGGTGCTGTGAATGGTATCCACTCTAGCAGGTTTAACTGTTACAGGATTCCCGCGGGGTGTCTCGTAACAGTTCTTCCTCCTTGGCTGCATGCTGCACGACGGAGGATCTGGCCTTTCGATCACGCTCTCGGAGCTTCTGATGCCTGCGGTATGAGATCTCAGCACTTGTTTATCTTTGAAAATGGCTTTTCCCGCGAAAACTCATCGATCTGCTTTGTTGGTGCAGGGAACTTGGTTGCATGTCGACAAGGATGGTGGAGCAAGGTAACAACAATGTGCAAGGGTGCCAACAAAGGCTTGCATGCGTCCAAACCGATCCGTAGTCACTAGATCTCCTTTTAAAATGAATTCTGGGCCGTCCCAAACTTCTACAGGAAGTTTCCTGTAGAACACAGAGCTTCCTGTAGAAAGTTCGGGCTTCCTGTAGAGAGTCTGCACTTTCCTGTAGAAAATCCGCGTCTTCCTGTAGAAAGACTGCATCTTCCTGTAGAAGATTCAAACCATGATAAAATTGCGCATACCTTGAAAAAACATGGGCATCCTTGGAGGAGGTGCTGGTGAGGCCTCTTGACAGCATGATAAGGACCCTTGGCTTTGAGTTGAAGGGCTTCCTCTCCTCCATAGAACATCTGCAACCTGCATGCAATTTTACCATATTTTGCTTATTGTTTTTTCTTTTTTTTTCTTTTCTCTTTTTTTTTTGAAAGATAACAGGGGCGCCTCAAAGAGTTTTTCACCTGTGCCATCTGCCCTGAGCGCCTCAGAGAGGTTTTCACTCAAGGATCTTTTTCAAAACTTTTCCTTTTTTTTTTTTTTTTTTTGAAAGACAATAGGGGCGCCTCAATGAGGTTTTCACCCCTACCACCTGCCTTGGGCGCCTCAGAGAGGTTTTCACCCAAGGATCTTTATTATTTTTTCTTTTTTTTTTTTTTTTTTTTTTTTTTTATATATCCTTCAGGGTATGCCAAAAGCAGAGGCAGAACCCTTCTCTATGACCAATACAGATTTCTCCATAGTTTTGATGAACTCTTGTCTTGAGAGAGGTCTCCTGTAGATCTTCAATCGATGCCCATTGACAAGCATGGGAATGGCTTCCTCATCAATGGTTCGAATAAGGACAGATCCATTGTCATGGCATTTTTCCACTGCATATGGTCCTAGCCATCTGGTTCTCAGCTTCCCCTTGAAATCTTTGTATCTGGAGTCATACAACAAAGCCCAATCTCCCGGCTGAAATTTCTTGTCATGGAGATGTTGGTCATGCCACACCTTTCTCTGAAGTTGAACCACTTCTGAGTGAAGGAGGGCCTGCATTCGGTGCTCATCCAGGCCATTCAGCTGCAATAGCCTTTCTTGTTGTGCATGGCTGAGATCTAGGTCCAGCTGAGATGCCATCCTCAAAGTGTTGTATTCAAACTCAATGGACAACAAAGCTTTCTTCCCATAGACCAGCTCATACGGTGTGAAGCCGGTGGTGGTCTTCCAAGTGGTGTTGTAAGCCCATGTGGCTTCAACCAGGCGATCTACCCAGTCCTTTCTGCTACTGCTCACCACCTTAGTCAAGATCCCTTCTAATGCTCTATTGGTGACTTCCACCTGCCCATTTGCTTGAGGGAGATAAGGGGTGGAAGTCCTATGCTTGATCTTGTGATGAGCTAGTAGATCTTCAACCAGGTTGGAGGTGAACTGGCTCCCTTGATCGGTGACCAGCTCTCTTGGATAGCCAAACTTATAGAAGATGTTTCCTCTTAGGAACTCGGCCACCTTTTCTTCTGTTGCTGCTTTGATTGCTTTGGTCTCTGCCCACTTTGTCAAATAGTCAGTACACACAATGATGTAAGACCTTTGCCTCGAAGAGGGGTTGATTGGGGCACAAAGTCCGTGCCCCACTTCTCAAATGGCTCAAGAGTCACTTGAGGTTGGAGAGGCATCTCATCCCTTTGGGTCGGTTTCCCCATTCTTTGGCATTGGTCACACTGACTGACATATCTTCTGACATCTTGATGAAGTGTGGGCCAATAGTAGCCTGCCTGCAGGATTTTGAAGGTAGTTCTCTTTGCTGCAAAATGTCCTCCCCAAGGCCCATCATGACAAGTGAGGAGGATATCAAAGACTTCCTCCTCCCTTACACAACACCTTAAGATCTGATCGGGGCCAAGCTTGAACATATTGCCCCCGATCCAAGTAAATGAGGCACTTTTTCTGATGATTCTGCTCTTCTCTCTGGAAGATAGGTGCGGAGGGAACTGTGCTGAAACAAGATAGTTTGCTATATCAGCAAACCATGGAGAGAGTACTGAAATAGCAAACAGATGTTCATCGGGCATCTGGTCATCCACTGTTCCATCCTCATCTGCAGACAAATCCAATCTAGATAAAAAGTCAGCAACAACATTTTCTCTACCTGGTTTGTCAACAATGGTCAAATCAAACTGCTGCAATAAAAGTAACCATCTAATAATACGAGCATTCACATCTGGTTTATTCATTAAATATCTAATTGCAGCATGGTCAGTATGTACAAAGGTCTGGTAACCAGTAATATAATGTCGGAACTTGTTCAGTGCATGGACCACAACCAAGAATTCTTTCTCGGTTACAGTGTAATTCAGCTCAGCTTTGGACAAGTTTTTGCTAACAAAGTAAATGGCATATGGAAGTTTTTGCTCAACTTGTCCTAAAGCTGCACCTATGGCTTTGTTCGAGGCATCAGTGTGGATGTGGAAAGGTAGGGCCCAGTTTGGACCTCTCAGGATTGGGGCTGACACCAACTTGTCCTTCAATTCATTTAAAGCCCTCTGACAATCGTCAGTCCATTTAAACTCCACATCTTTTGCCAACAGACCAAACAATGGCGAGGCTAGCTTGCTGAAATATTTAATGAATCTCCGGTAGTATCCTGCTAATCCCAAGAAACTCCGGACATCCCTTACCTTTTGAGGAGGTGGAACCCTCTTGATGAGAGCAATTTTGTTAGGATCCACCTGCAACCCTTGGCAAGAAATGGTATGGCCTAGCACGGTCCCTTCAGTCATTAGGAATTCACATTTTTCAGGACTAAGGGACAAGTTCATCTCGGTGCATTTGGTTAGGACTTTTCCTAGGTTGGACAATGCTTCCTGGAAGTTGGCCCCATAAGGAGTAAAGTCATCCATATAGATTTCTACTGCATCATGGACCAGCTCCGAGAAGATGCTCAAGACAACTCTCTGGAAGGTAGCAGGAGCATTGCATAGCCCAAAGGGAAGGACTCGGTAGGCAAAGGTACCCCAAAGACAAGTGAAGGTGGTCTTATCTTGGTCTTCCAGGCTGATTTGGATTTGGTTGTACCCGCTAAACCCATCCAGGAAAGAGAAGAACTTCTTTCCTGCCAGTCCATCCAACACTTGATCTATGAAAGGTAGAGGGAAATGGTATTTCTTGGTAGCTTTGTTCAGTTCTCGGTAGTCCACACAGATTCTCCATTTCCCATTTTTCTTGGGAACCAACACTAGAGGGGACACCCATTCACTATCTGAGATGGGGTAGATGAACCCGGCATCCAACAGTTTTTGCAATTCTTCCTTGACAATGTCCTTAAGGGCTGGATTCATTCTCCTCTGAGGTTGCCTAACCGGTTTACAATCCTCTTTGATGTATATATGATGGGTACAGACCGAAGGATGGACTCCTTTCATTTCCTTATAGCTCCAAGCAAAAGCATCTAGGTGGTTGGCCAACAAACTACACAGCTCCTTTTCCTGGGAAGGAGATAGGGAGGAGCTGATCTTCAATGCTTTCTCAGGGCCGAACTCCACATTCTTGACTCTGGGAGTAACAGGGTTGGTTGTACAAAGATCCACTAAGGTGCTAGCTTGGGCATCCTCCACCAATTTCTCTAAGGGTAGTGCACTGGAAGGTGGATTCTGGATCAAGGTCTCGATCAAGTCATCCTCGGTTGGGGGGTCTCTTCTAGTGGTATCTAAGGTGCACAGAGGTGCTGAGTACACCTCGTCTTCCTCTCCTTCTTCCAACCAGAGTGGTAAGTCATGCTCTAAGGAGGGTTGGGCAGGAGGGTATAGGACTAGCTGCTTGGACATGGGACCATTTTTGATGGTCATGTTTCCTGCACGACAACTTATGTAAGCATCTGCAGTAGCTAACCAAGGCCTTCCCAAAATGAGAGGATATCCAGTAAGCTTTGCCTTTGGTTGCAGAACCAGGAAGTCTGCAGGGTATTCCCAAGAGTCAATAGAGACCAAGACATCCTCCACAATCCCTTCGGGAGTCACGGTGGAGAGATCTGATAATTGTAGTACTGTCGAGGTCTTCCTCAAGGAACCCTGAAGATTGAGTTTAAGCATGGTATCCCTGGTCATCACATTAATGGCAGCCCCCAGATCAATCAAGGTGTGAGGTATAATGGTTCCATTGATGTGGACATCTACTACAGGACTTCCAGGATCTAGGTACTTTGGGCAGATGACTTGTCCTAACATAAGGTCAAACAGTTGTCCTATGACATTGATAGTTGAAGCATCTTTCTTCAGTCTGCCTGGGTGTTTGAAACACTTCTCCTTAACCAGTTTGTCGTATATTGGCACATCCTTGATGGCTTGGAGAAGTGGTATTTTTACACACAATTGCTTGAGCTCACCCAGAAGCTCATCCTCCTCTGGGTTGGGTTGTGTGGTGGCTGTTAGTCTCTTAGGAAAGGGTGGAATAGCCTTTGGTTCACTTTCCTGTTTATCTTCCTCATCCTCTGGGGGAGGAGGTTGGCGATCTGGTAGAGTCTTTCCAGATCGAAGATTGATCTCCTGGATCTCCACAGCATAGGTAGGGCATGAGGTTTCCCCAGTGTATACCTGTTGGGCCTGTCTATTGTTGGGGTTCGGGTTTGGTTGAGCAGGCATTTGAGGTTGCCTTGGAGGAGCAGGAGGTAATGGCTGAGGTTGAACTGGTGGTGGAGGCAAGATGGCAGGAGGAGTGTTGTAATGGGGCCTCCACCCCGACTGAGGTGCATTCCATTGAGGCTGTGGCTGGGCATGTGAGTGATATGAATGAGAAGTAGGTTGAGTGGGGTACTGAGGTGGATAAGACCATGGAGGAGGCATGGACCATGAAGGATGAGCAGGGGGACCCCAGGAAGGCATAGGAGTCGATTGGTTGGGGCTGTAATAAGCTTGATATGCCCCTTGCATCCCCTACTGATAAGGTCTAGATCCTTGTGGCCTCCTTTGGTTGAGGTAATAGAGAGGTTCAGTGGGAGCTTCTGTCCCTTGGTACATGGCTTTAAACCCAGGTAAGGTTGGACACTGATTTGTGGGATGGTCCTCCTCACAAACGAAACACACTTCAACCGAATGCAATGGACATTCGTTCTTAGGGTGTCTCCTTGTGCACCTAGGGCAGAAGACAGCCAAGGCTCTCTTAGCTTCTTCTTTCTTTTGCTGAATCCTGAATGTGTCAAGCTGCATGGCAATGGTCTGTCTCACCTCACTCTTAAGATCTTCTAATTGATTTGGAAGCTCATGTTTGGAGAAAGGGACACCAGTTGAGAGGAGGTTTCCTCTACCTCGTTTCCGAGCTGCCCTGGAGTGGTTTCTAAACACAGTCTTGATGTCCTCATAAGGCAGTTGGTAAATGTCCCCCCCAGCTAACATGTGAAGGGTATCTAAGAGGTCTTCAGGGACTCCTCGGAGCAGGACCAACTTGAGGGATTCAGGGTCAAGTGTGCATCTGGCCCGCTTATAGCTTAGTTGGAACCTCTCCTCATAATCCTCTAAGGACTCATCATTTCCCATGGTCATCCGAAAGATTTCCCCCTTTGTTTCCTTGGACCTACAGTAATCCCGGTACTTGGTATTGAAAGCTTGCTGCATCTGAGCCCAAGTCGTGATACTATTCCCAGGTAAGCCCATGAACCAGCGTAATGCTGCATCCTTAAGAGTGGAAGGGAAAAGTTTCAGCTTTTGCTCATCTTCAGTATAGTCATAGGTTCTACATAGGACAGCAAACTCAAACAGGAAGGTATCCGGATCCTCAATAGTCAGCCCATGGAAGTGAGGTAAGGCGGAGGGGCTAATGTTCTTCATTTTCATCTCTCCATTGGTCTCTCGGATGGGGAAGGCACCTTCTATTCTCTCATCTTCTCTTCTATTGTCAGCCATAGCTTCAGATGGAGTGGTCTCTAACTCTTCTTCTACTATAGGATCTTTGTATATCTCAGGATGTTCACCTATAGGTTCTTCTGGGTCACTGTCACCAAAGAAGAGATAAGGGTGACTCAGTGATGTGGTGGGGGTCTTTGGTAGGAATTTGCTTGATCTATCTCGGTTCCTACGAGGCATGAAATGGAAAAGACTTTCTTTTTCTTTTGATTGTTTTTGCTTTTTTTTCTTTGGTACCTGCAAAACTGAAACAGATTGATCTACAACTAACTATGAAAGATGCAGAATTAAACTGAAAGCAGGAAAGAACTAATCTACTTTGCTCAAATGAAATTGCAAGAATGGAAATGCTAGTCTACGCTTGCATAAAGGAAATGCTACTCTATGAAAGCAGGAAATGCTAATCTATGAAAGCAGGAAATGTCTATGCTACTTTTGCAGAATGGAAATGAAATAAACTACTTAGCAGAAGGCAAGAGTAAGAAAGTAGAAGAAAAGCAACAATTACTAATACTCTGACGCTTCCCCAGCAACGGCGCCAAAAAGATGGTGGGCTCCAGTATTGTAGCAATAATGCTACAACTCCTGGAGCTTCCTATCTCTAATTTTATCAACCTGGTAGTTCGTACAAATTTGGAAGCGACGGTGTTGTATGCACAAGTACTAGCTCTTGTCGCAGCTGTCACTTGGTCAGCTGGCACAAGTCCGCTAGGGCTCAAGCCAACTTCTATATGCTCTCAGAAGAAGCTTTATGAGTGATGGACGAAAGCTAACTCAAAGGAGGCTAATCTATTTGCAGAAAGAAACTGAAAGCTAACGAAGCATGAAAACCCTAGTAAACCCTAATTTGACTAGCTAGGCCCTTACAATGCAAAACTGTGAATGAAACTTCTACCAATGATGCCATTACTTGCAGTGAGCCGAAATACATACATCTAAGCTACTTGCATCTGAAAAGACATGTTTTTGTATTTTTTCATTAAGTGGTTGGATTTATTGTGATGATGCTTTTGATTAGGGTTTGACTGTGCAGGAGTGGTTCGAATGGAAGGAAAGCATGGGCAAGGTCAGGGGGCTAGGAGAGGTCCCAGAGGGTCTCTAGCGTCAGTCCACAGAAGTCTACCACGTTCGGATGCCAGTCTCCTGAAGTTGTTTCTGTGGCCGAATTGTTGAGAAGATCCCGTAGACTTAGGGGTGAACCTCCTCAAGACGAGTCCAGTCATTTAGAAGGTTTAAAGGTCCTTGTAACTCCTCCTAGTGGCAGTAGAGTAGGTTCACCTGAAGAAGGAGAATCTTCCTTGGTGGTCCATCCAGATTACCAAAGTTTAGAGACAGGTTATAATCCCGAAGCTGTTACAGTTTCTGAGCTTGTTGGTAGTTTTTCGTCTGCTAGTGATACAGGCGAAGAACCAGAAATATCCGAACCTGTTACTCCGACTCCTAGTGTTCCTGATTCACCGAGAATAGAAAGGATTATCACCGAAAATCTTCCTGTTGGTTTGATTGCTATTGAAGAACTTGTTCCAGAGGAAGAAATAGGCGTCTCTGATCCTCAAGATCAAATTACCCTTGATCTAAGGGAGCATGAATCTATCTTTTACAGTCCTCCTAGAAGTACTACTTGGTACCTTTCGTTAACAAATTATCTAGACAACTTTGGGCTAGGTTTTTCTACACCTCATACTCCTTTTCCACCTGGAGGTATTCATACTCCTGTAAATATGTCTGGTCAGTCGTCCGTGTTTACACAAAGTCCTGAATCTTTTTTACATGGCGGTCCGTCTGTTCCTACTGGGTATCAATCTCTTTCTGGTACCTTTGCGGGAGCATCTCCTCAACCCGTTGATCATGGGTTATTAGTTGGAAACAGTGGTAATGTACCATTGGGTGTAGGAGACATTTACATGATGTCAGGTTCAGTTCCCGTTTCCCAACCTCAAGGTGACCAATTACCGCCTGGGGGGCAGCCTCCGTTAATGCCTGGGGGGCAACCTCAAGGTACTTCATTCGTGTCTGGGGGGCAACCTCATGGTCAGTACGCTCCTATAGGGCAATACATACCTCAAGGTCAACCCCAGCCTCAATATGTACCCCAAGGTCAACCTCAGTATCAATATCAACCTCAAGGATGGCAACCTCAAGGATGGCAACCCCAAGGGTATCAACCCCAAGGGTATCAACCTCAAGGGTACCAACCTCAAGGTCAAGGTCAACCCCAGTATCCGTATTTACCTCAAGGTTATCAACCTCAAGGTCAATACTCAAATCAAGGTTATCAACCACCTCAAGGTCAATCGTATGGTCAAGGTATGGGAACTACACCTTACAATTATCAATCCTATCCTCAATCCGGCTATGGATCTCAGTATCCTCAACCTGTTATGGGTCAATACCCTGGAATGTTAGTGTGGGATCCTTCACAGGGTCAACAGATGTTGCAGCCAAGTATGCAGTCGGTACCTCAAGCTGGACAACCTGTAGTTTCTGGTCCACCCCAGCAACCGCAACCTGTCCAGTCAAGTGTTCAAACCTCTGTAACTTTGGTAGTTACTCAGCCGCCAATTGCACCTAGTACTCCATCTCAAACGACTGCTGCAACTACCGCCACATCTACCATACTTACTTCTGGAGTATCGACGGCTCCGGTTTCTACTGTCTCTGTAACCACTCCTCAGACATCTGTACCGTTGTCTGAATCTACGATTCAAACCACGGTCTAGATGCCTGTAGGCCAGCCTGGTATAAGTGCGGTTGTCACTACTCAACCTCAATTTGTTCAACCTCCGTACCAGGGACAGTATCAACCTGGGCAAGCTGTCCAACAACCGGTTTACCAGTATCAACCGTATCCTGGGTACACTTATCAACAACCTCAACAACCCCAGTACGGTCCGGTTAATCCTGGTTTTCCAGGAGGATATAATATCCCAAATGCGACTCCTGTTCCTAGTTATCCTGGATATCCTCTTCCTGGGGCTGGTATTGTGACCCAGAGTTTTAGAGATCCTAACCGGCAGTTACCGTTTATCGCAACTTTGGATTTACCAGACTTGACGCGCCTAACGAACGATCCAATTCAATATCTTCCGTTCTGGCCGCCAATGCCAAATAAGTTGCCCAGCGATATACCCAAGTTCGAAGGTAAGTCTGGAGAGGATCCGTCCAATCACGTGATGACTTACCACCTCTGGTGTGCTTCAAATTCTATCTCGGATGATTCGATCCGCCTACGTCTTTTCCAGCGTACACTCATTGGTCTCGCGGCCAAGTGGTACATTGAGTTACCACGGGCCTCTTTTTACAACTTTAGCCAGTTAGCTACCTCGTTCTTAACTCACTTTCAGTTACCGGTCAGATATGATAACGGTACGGAGTTATTAACTTCACTAAAACAATCAACCTCCACGTATATTTCTGATCACATTCATGAGTGGAGACGTCGAAGAAGGCTAGTGAAAGTCTTTATCCCGGACCAAATCTTAGCTGAATGGTTTGTTAAATCATTATTACCAAGGATTACTGAAGATGTAGCTAAGGCCGGAGTAGTTACTGAGGAGCAAGTCATTGCTCAGGTGCAATACCTTGACTTAGTTTACACTCAGTCGGGTACATTACACGAGAAGATTCCGGATCTTCCAAAGTCGAATCAAATCGCTGCTGCTCCTTCGGGATCTCATGCCGCTGATGGTATGATTGGTATCGTGAATACAAAGAGCAAGAAGAAGTCTTCCAAGGCTTCAACTACTCCAATTATCACTTTGCCCGATTCTCCGACAGGAGAGTCTTCTCCTGAACTTACCGCTGATATTCACGCTGTAGAGTCATCTACGGCCAAATCAAAAAACGGTGGAAAGAAGAAAGGAAAGAAGAAGGCTAAAGCAGACAAGGCCCCGAAGGAGAAAACAGAAAAGACGGAAACCAATGACGAAAAGCGCAAACCTCGATATCCTTGTCTTATTTGCGAAGAGGATCATTTTACGAGAGATTGCCCTCATCGGGCCGAGGTAGTGAAAATAGTCAAAGGTTCTCCCACTCCTGCTGTGTTAAAAAATCCATTTCCGGAGCAGGAGAATAAGATGATAGGTTCTTCCTCGAATGCCAGTGAAGAACCCATTTTGATGATGTCTCATGTGAGGATTGCGACTCGATCACAAGATTATGGTAGTAAGAATCCTGTTGATGGTAAGGAAGCAGAATCTTCTCATTCTAATCCATCAACCTCAGCTCCTGGTTCCGATCCACTACAGATCGAGAAACCTAACCCAGACTTAGTAATTAAACCGCCCGCCAAGGGTCTACTTCGAAGGTCCGCTTTCAATCCACATGCGAGAGCGGCCCAGAATTACAACATTGTTGAGGACTTAGCTGTTTCACCCTCAGCAATGTCGGCTTTAGAAGTGCTGCAATCATGTCCAGCACAACGGAAATTACTTTTGTCGGCTATAGGAGCTGTTGACGTTCAGGATCCGAATCTAATGATCTTCGATCTAGAAAATAGTACGCCGCGTCTCCCCCATCAAATGGCTTTCCAAATTCCAGTGATAGTAAAAAACAGGCCTATTCATAGGACTGTGATTGATGAGGGAGCTTCTACGTGTATTATGTCGATTCAATGTTGGAGATCCCTTGGTTCTCCTTCGTTGAACAAATCCCCCACCATCCTTAAGGCCTTTGATGGCCGTGGGTTCCGTCCGTTTGGTATTCTACAGGAATTGCCTATAGGGGTAGAAGGTAAAACCATTAGTCTGGATGTGGAAGTGGTTGATGCCCCTCTAGACTACAACCTTCTTTTGGGTCGAAGTTGGTCATATGCTATGACAGCGGTCGTTTCATCGGTCTTCAGAGTAATTAAATTTCCACATAACGGTAAGATCGTGACTATTGATCAGCTAACATACTTTTCATCCGACCCAGCCTCTTCAGAAAGTATCCAGCATGTCGGTAAGACGACAATCCCTTATAGGGACGTTGGTGTAGGTTTAGTTAAGGATTCCAGTTTACTGGGAACTTTTCCTCTCCCTCCACTCAGCGTAGAACCTTCGTTTGCAACAATTCATATGATTACATCAGAAAACATTATTTATGATGATCCTTGGTTTGTCCCATCTGACTCTGAGATAGACTCATTCGGTAATGCTATGCCCTTGAGTCCATATGAAATTGCTTATGAAGCTCTCATGTATTTTACCGACTTTCATTCAACCGAGGTCGACCAAATGAATGTGGTCAGTGAAGAGTCACTTTTCACCTCACCCTTAGAACGGATAGCGTTTCCCGAAGTCGTGTCATCTGACGAACAACTTCGCGAAATCCTAAGTGTAGACGATCTACCATGGGAGGATCTCCATCACAGATCTTCGTTTTTACCTAAGGATGATGCATTTGAAAATGATTTTTCATCTATCTTTATCGCTGAATATGTCAAAGACGCTCAGGATCCAAAAAAACATTCTGATTCAGAGTTGAATTTAGGGAATATTTCTCGTACTATTCCCATTGATATTTCAGTGAAGCCCGGAATTGAGGAGAACATTCATATAGGTGCCGCATGTACAGAAGATGAAATCCAAACTTACAAGGCCCTATTCCAAGAATTCCGCGATGTGTTTGCCTGGTCTTACGAGGAAATGCCGGGAATCGATCCTGCCATTGTTGTTCATGAAATAAAGACCTACCCGGATGCTAAACCCATCCGGCAATGGATTGGGTATCGAATATTGTTCCCGTCAATAAGAAACAAGGAACAATAAGAATCTGTATCGACTATAGGGATATAAATCGAGCTTGTCCAAAAGACAACTATCCTACGCCTTATATCGATCAAATTATTGATGATTGTGCCGGAAGTGAAATGTTTTCCTTTATGGATGGTTTTTCGGGCTATAATCAAATCAATATTCTACCTGCCGATCAACCAAAAACGGCATTCATTTGTCCATGGGGAACATTTGCTTATTGCAAATTACCTTTTGGGCTTAAGAATGCCGGGGCCACTTTTCAACGGGCGATGTCTTATGCATTTCATGACATCAAGCACATTGTGCAACCGTATCTCGATGATTTTCCTGCTCATTCTTTACGTCGAGCTGATCACCTTGTCCACCTATGAGCAATCTTTATGAGGTGTAGGCATTATCGAATTCGGTTGAATCCCCACAAGTGTGTTTTCTGTATAGAAACAGGTCGATTGCTGGGATTTGTTGTTTCAAAAGCCGGCATTCGCGTCGATCCCTCGAAAGTCGAGGCTATCATCAAATTGCCTCCTCCTTCGAGTTTGCGCCAACTCCAAAGTTTGCAAGGGAAAGCGAACTTTTTACGCCGATTCATCCCAAACTACGCCGAGGTCACTAAAGGTTTTACACGGTTGTTGAAACAGAACGTTCAATTCTTTTGGGACGAGATTGCCCAACAATCTTTTGATGCACTTAAACACGCGTTGACCCATGCACCGTTGTTGCATCCTCCCAACTACAACCAGGACTACTTCTTATACCTCGCAGCTTCGCATTCCACCATTGGAATGGTGTTAGTTCAAGAAGATGAATTCGGAGCGGAACATGTGATATATTATCTCAGTAGGACCTTAAATCCCACTGAGTTAAAATATTCGCATGTGGAGAAATTGGCCCTGGCAGCCGTTCAAGCTGTCCAGCGTTTCCGTCACTACATTCTTCTCCGTAAAACTACAGTTACTTCGGATTGCAACCCTATGATTTACATTTTGACAAAACAATTGCTAGGGGGCAAGTACTCTAAATGGATCGTTATCCTACAAGAGTTCGACTTGGAATTCGAGAAGTCCAAGTCTAAGAAATCCTTAGTTTTTGCGGAATTGATGTGTGATTTCCCGAGTGCTGACACAGAGACTGTGGCAGAAGAGTCCATTGCGGACGAATCTTTGTTTCTTATCAGTACTGTAGATCCGTGGTACGGGGATATAATCATCTATCTCCAAACCCAAACCTTTCAGCCTGAAGCTTCAAAGGCGGAACGTCGCAAAATTCGGTTTCAATCCCAGCCATACAAAATTATTGGAGATACACTTTATCGCCGGGGGGCAGACTTAGTTTTTCGACGTTGTTTAACTCACGAAGGGGCTGAGAGAGTTTTGAATGATTGTCACTCTGGAGCATGTGGCGGTCATATGTCTGGGTATGCCACAGCTCAGAAGGTGTTGCGCGCTGGTTACTTCTGGCCATCTATGTTTAAAGATTGTATCATTGCAGTCCGGAAGTGCCACAACTGCCAAGTGTTTGATCGAAAGATGCGCGCACCGCCTGCTCCTCTCCACCCTATAATTGCCGTTGGTCCATTCGCCAAATGGGGTATCGACTTTATTACTTGTAACCCTCACTCGGTCGGGGGGCATGCATATATCATCCTCGCGGTTGATTATTTCACTAAATGGGCCGAGGCGATGCCTACATTCGACGCAAGCGACAAAACAGCTGCAATTTTCATATTCAATCATATAATAACTAGGTTTGGTGTCCCACAAGCAATCATTACTGACCATGGGAGCCATTTTCGAAACACCATGATGACTGAACTTACAAGCCAGCTTGGTTTGCGCCACGACAGCTCTACTCCTTATTATCCGCAAGCCAACGGCTTGGTTGAGTCTATCAACAAAGTTCTGGTTATCATGATCCGACGAACCATTGGTATTCATCGGTCGAATTGGCACAACATGTTATTTTCGGCGCTATGGGCATACCGAACCTCAGTGAAAACCTCAACAGGGTTCACTCCTTTCCAGCTAGTTTATGGCTTGGAAGCAGTGTTACCCATTGAATGTGAAATCCCCTCACTTCAAATGGCTGTCGAATTACTTCCAGCTACTTCCGAAGAGGAGAAACGTTTATTGTACTTAGCTAAATTAGATGAGACTCGACGTGATGCTGCATTGGCAATCGAGACTCACGCGAAGTGAATGAAAGCTCAGTATGATAGAAATGTGACCCCTCGAAGTTTTTCGGAGGGAGACCTAGTGCTTTTATATGATCAAGCTAACGATAAGCTAGGTGCTGGAAAATTCGTTCCTATGTGGCATGGACCCTATATTGTAAAGCGAAAGCTAGCAAAAGGGGCTTATGAGCTGGTAGATTTTGATGGGGACTCTTTGGGTAAACCCAGAAATGGACTTTACCTAAAGAGGTATTATGCTTAAATGGTGGGTATGGAGAATTTTTAGTTAGGTTAGGTTTTCTTTCTAGCTAGTATGATTGTTAGTTAGTCAGTGTGCTTAGCTTAGTGAGTGTGTTTTTCGTCGTTATTCTGGCTTATCTTGGTTTTACTCTTGATATTACAGATGTCGACGCCTCTCCAAACATACATTGGATTTGCTGATGGTGCTTGTCGTAGTACACGGAATATCTCTTCCGCAGCTTGGGTTATCTATTCACCCTCTGACGAGTTAGTTTCTATGCATGGGGTAAGCCTCGGTCAAACAACGAATAACATTGCAGAATACAGTGCAGTGGTTGAATTATTATCCGAATCTATTTCATTTGGAATTCGACGTTTGATAGTGAGGTTAGATTCTGAACTTGTTGTATTACAGCTTAATAGAGTTTATGCCATTAGAAATCCTGTGTTATTAAGGTTGTTTTTGAGAGTGCGTCTCTTGGAACGTGAATTTGATTACATTGAATATCAGCATATTCCAAGGTCCTTAAATACATTAGCAGATGCAATTGCTTCTCGAGTGTTGGACAGACATTTACGATAATCATGCAAGTAAATTTAAAAACATTTCATCATACATGTTAAACAAGATAAGCCGGTAATAGTGATATATATATAGATAGGAGTGTGTCAAAAAATATACATCGTCTTCGATCATAGGTTGAAAAACACCTTATGATCGGCAAGAATGATAGAGTACAAAAAGTCAAAAATGTCACATGTGTCTACAAAGTGACTAGCCAATCACTGGTGGTGCTCCCTGTACGACACCACTGCACGGGCTACCTTACGCAAAAATCTCCTAAACGGTCCAGGGACTGCGACTACAAAGCGCTGAAGCCTGATAGGAATGTCATCCATAGTAGTCTCAGGCATATCTGCCGTCAGACGCTCTAGATCATGCTCCAACTCAGCTAGTACTTCTGCAGCCGCGTCCTGTGGGGCCGGTACCGGTGCAGCTGGATGTCTCCTCTCAAAAGGCCGGAGGTTGGCTGGACGCTGTGGACCAACATCTGCATTTTGAAACTTTCACTGTCAGTTTTGAGACGATATATATAAAAACAAAAAAAATACATAATTTGAAAACTCGTGAAAAATAAAGTACCTCTGTCATCCCATTGTTCTCCCTGTGGAAGAACCATGTCCGGATCATGTCGAAAATCTACTCCGGCGTACGGAAAGTCCTGGATCGAGAAAACCTGGTCCTCCAACCAGTGAAAGTAACTATCAGAAAATCGAACAACTGCCGCGCCCTCGTCAGGATGCCGGGCCATCACCGCAACCCATCGTACCAGCTTTGGCTCCCGAGGACCCAAGATATCAACAGTGAGTTGCTGAGGGATCAGCATCGGAACTCTCTCTAAGGCAAAGCTCACGACTAAAGGCCCAGATCCAAAAGTTTTCAGTCGTCCGTTCTTTGCCTTAGTCAGTTGGCTCTTCATATTAGCCGACACAGCATCACACCAGTTGAAAATGGTGCCTTGGTAACAGTCAATTGCCATCCGCATTTGGGACCCAGAAGCAATGTGCAAAGCGGTCGCGCCGCAAATTCTGGTAACCGTGAAAGCAATAACTTTGAGTTCACGCAGAGAGATGTGTTTGATCTCCACGCCTTTCGAATGGTGTGCCCCAGGTGTGCACCAATCTTCCCGGAGACTAACAAGGGATTGGCCACCCGGCCTAGTCCCGGCTAGATTGAGTTGCTCGCCTCTGTTTGGCAAGCCAGTGAGAAAGTATACATCCGAGGGCTCTATCTCGAGTTGGTGCCCTCCTATGTAAAAGCATTGCTCTTGAACATTCCATCTCTCAACCAGCCATTCTAAGAATCTTACCTGAGCCCTCATGCCCGGTATGGCCCAGTATTTGTATAACCCGCATGCTTTTAGGGCATCCAGGGAAGGTTGGTGTTCTATTGCAGCTTCATCAACCTCTTCGTGCTCTCTTTCTCTCCAATCCAACATGGTGAGTGCCCTACACACCAAGAAATGATGATTAGAATTAATTTGGGGAAATTTGAATGGTCATTTGTGAGGATTGGGGTTTCAATTTCCGCGTTCCACGAAGGACGCACCCCGCGTTTGGAACACAGGGCGTCGGGACGCAGCTGGCCTGAAGGTGGGCTGTGTCCCCCGACCATTTTCCTGTATAGGAAAAAGTCGGGGGACGCAGGTCACCCGAAGGGCACCTGCGTCCACCGAGGAGCGCATTTTGAAACCTAAACCCTCCCAAAAAACAAAACTAAAACCTAAAAAACAATTTTAATCGGATAGAAATGAAGAGTAAGATGTTGTAAAATACCTGGAAGAGACGGCGTTCGATTCTGACGGTTGGATTTTCCGCAGTGACCACGGGAAGTTTCTTGTCAAAAGCTCCTTTTTCAACCTCAACAGTCAAACGGTAAAAATGACATGGTAAAAAGTCTTTTTATAGGTTTTTTGGATGAATTTGTTCATTTTTCACCATGGAAAGATGTTTTTCGATGTATTTTTGCCTATCTTAAACAGGTATGAGTAATGTGTCGCTTTTGTGCAAGACAAAGGGACTTAGAGGGAAAATTGTTATTTTTTCACGAACAAAATATCAGAGTCATCTTTTAAGCCCTTTTCTGACTCCTAAAATATGAAAAGATTGCCGAGCGTTTCTTTTACACTCGTTAAAACGGAATTAAAAGACGGTCCCCTTATAGCTCTTTTCTGACCGTAAAATCAGGAAAAGATTGCCGGGTTTTTGTCGTTTCAAACTCGATACGGAAATAAAACGACGTGTCCTTGATCGCTTTTTACTTTTCAGGTCAGTGGCACTAATTATGAAAGTACTCCTTGGTCGCAAGATCAAGCGGTTCCCCCAGGTATTATTTTATACTTTTTCGGGCTTGAGGGACACAAATCTACGAAAAAGTTCAACTTGGAGTCTTCTTAAGTTTTTCAGACTCTCTAAAATTGAAAAACACCGAGTTTCTCCTATACTGGGCTCGTTAAATATTTCACAGTAAAGGACCTGTTCAATTACAAATAGGAACGAACCACTCCTTCCTAGGGTTCGAATCAAAACTAGGTTGGACTCATCCGAAGGATGAGCTTATAATCAAGCACATGTTATCCTCCTCAAGCTTGTTAAAAATAAAGAGGTACTTGCCAGAAATGGTGGGGGAAAAAAGAGAAGAATGAGCCTATTTGTTATCCTTTGTCTCAGAAGAAACTTTATTACCACTCTTGAACGCGACACTTTTTCATTCACCTGGGTTGGGAAATTCTTCACCTCACAGTTGATCAAACCACCTTTGAAAGTCTTTAACCGGGTTTCAGGGATTAACTTTGAGTTATTCGTCACCAAGCCATCTGTCGTGTCGTTATGTGTTCAAGAGGTCTGCAAGCAAAACTTTCATCCGCAAAATACTTGTCATCCATTTGACCATCCCTGAGTCAGTCCTTACAGCAACATTTCTTCAACTTGAACAATGATTTCGTGTTGCGGGCTTGCCTGCAACGGGTCGCTTTCTATCGACATCAGCACATTATCTAGAGAGATGACTTAGAAATCGTCAGTACCTTGAAGTCTGCATGCATCAATGGCAGGTTTCTCGCCTTTGACGTCAGTTTACATCATTGACTTTCGATCGAAGGATTCCGTGAAATGTTCGACATCAACTCATTCATTCACATCTCATGGATTGTACTGGGTACTTTGAGAACCATTGACATTACTGGTGGTCTCTCTCACGCTTGTTAACAGTTTACATCATTGACTGGTAATCAAGTGGTTTCTACCATGTTCGACATCAACTCATTTATTCGCATGGCTAGAATCGTACCAATTCGGGAAGTAAAAATGAAGACCCTGGATCTAGTTTCCACCATCCAGGCTGCGAGGAGTTTTGTATTCATTATCTAAGTAGACTAATCATAAACAGATGGCTGCGTCCATACTGTGTCTACAAAAGTCTATGATTGTGATGTACTGCAAAATCATTCCTGTATCAGAATAGTTAGTCTGTTAGTTAAAGTTTTGATCTGAGTATGGGAATGCCTACCTCAGTGATGATATAATCTTATACATGTATTTTGTGTTGAAAATTGCAGGTTCTGACCAGGCTCTCCACGGGATAATCCTTGAAATGATAAAGCGCTTCACCCTTCCTAGATATTACAAACCCTAATCTATTCCAGGCTTCGCACTTTAGGGGGCAATCTGTTACACTAAAAAATGTCACCATGACTATTTACAGTTAGTATGGCTCAATCAACAGTCATGCTACCCTCTTAGGCAAGTCTTATGCCTCTGCTCTCCATGTCAAACTCCAAAAAGAGAGAAAGTCTTGTATAAATGTATTTATCTCTGGGGACGCAGGTTCTCTCAAACTTACCTGCGGGGACGCTCCCAATGTTCACAAAAGCTGCGTCCGAAGACGCTCTGTATGTAAAGGGACAGGTGCGTCCCCCTGTAAAAGTTAGAATGCGCAAGTTTCATCTTTAAAAAGTTACTTGTGGTCATTTCTAGAGCATTCTAGAAGGTTGTTCGACGTGTATTGGGCGCCTCCAGATGGTTCATGCACTCCTATCAAAGAGGAACTTATCCCATCAATAAGGGAGTGATCCCATCCAAAGAGGGGACTATCCCATTGATGGTGGACCTGATTAACCTCCTCTTGAGTACTATAAATACAGGCATTGGGCCAGAAGGAGGAGAGGTTGAAGCTATACATTTTCTAAGGGTAAATGCTGTAGGAATTAGGACTCCCATTTAGAAGCTTGTGAGGAGAGATTGCCATCTTTGCTTGTTCTATTTGGAAGTGGGTGAGCTTTGTCAAAGTAGAGGAAGACTCTTGTGGACCCTGGAAGGAGCTTGCACAACACCAAGGCTCAGGTTGTAATGGTTCCTTTTGATTACCTTTAATGCAAATTGGTCCATTCTTCTCAATAACTTGTTGTTTATGGGTTATTTCATGTACTCCTTGGTCTATATGTTGGATATGCTTTGTTTTATGTTATAATCAGGTGCTATTTAATTGTTTGACTGTTGGTGATTGCAGGTTTTGGAGAAAAGGAGGAGCTCATCCAGATCAACAAAGCTTAGACTTCTACAACAGCGTTTGGACAAAGGTAAGAACGAAACACTTGATTTCTCATATCATAATGCATGTTTAGAGAAGGATAGCTCCAGTTTGTTTTGTTTGTCATTAGAATGTCTTAGACTTCTAGGAAGGTCGGTTGTGTCCGCACTTTTGACTGATTCCGTGTGACAATACCCAATATGGTAAAATTAGGAATTTAAAAGAGTTCTGAAATCCTCCCACTTAGTCACTAGAGGATCCCCCTTAGCCTCAGGGTTACAGTATGGCTTTCCAACTAGGTCAGTGCATGTCCCTCTAGTTTCAAATGGGTGAAAGAAATTTTATGTTCTTCCTCTTTGTGATGACTGCTAAAATAAACCTTTAACTGATACAACTAATGATTTAATCTCAAAGCACCAATCTCACCTTGATATGGGTTGATGTATACCTTCACTTCCATATTGAATAGGGACTATGATTGGTTCATGGAACTCCAATTGGGTTATACTCTTTTTTAGGTCCTCTCTTGGCCTCATTCTCTAGTTCTTAGTCAATCGCCTAATTTTCCCTCTTATCTGACCTCTGAGTTTGAAATTCCATCTTCTCCAATTCCAAACTTATTTTCAAGAGCCACCATGAGAAGTTTCATATTACAACTAATGTCTATAACTTGATCTTCAAGCCTTGCAAATATCTTATTTGTTGAATATTGAGGGTTATTAATAGATTCGTCATCCATGGTTGTGGTTTTATGACTTTATATTTAACCAATATAGATCTCTTTCAACTCCCTAAAATATACCCAAATAAACATCCTTAAATACTAATATGATCTATAATTTATTGTGGATGTTCCACTAGACAATTTGTCACAGTAGATCTGATAAAATATATTGAGAATACAAAATATATACTATTGGATTCAATTTTCATTAGATTTATGCATTTATTAAATTATTATTTTTACTTATGAAATATGGAAAATATGGAACAATGGAAAAAGGAAAACTCACAAACCATAATGACACAATATATGCTTTGGGAAACCATTAAGAGAGAAAACCTAGCTGGAATGTGAGTTTTCTCTATTGTCTCTCTCTTTGAATGAAAATGGATGCAAGTGCTAAGAAGTGAGACATATAACCCATGAGATGCTATTTTTTTTGTTTTTTCTATGTAGTTCACGGACCTGAGATATTGGTGACTGCTACGTCCACAAAATATTTGTACCAAAAATATCCACCCAAAGAGATCACTTCCTGATGGCTCAACCACATAGCTTGACCTTGATAGTGTCGAGAGAATTGAACCCATGACCTCTCAATAGAAAAGGTGCTTTAACAATGGGGATTTAATCAATTCACATAACCCTTGAGGATAGCCATGGGATGCTATATAACACAAACCATCTCCATTTCCCCTATATTTATTAAACCATATCTACTCTAATAATATATGGAACAAAATGCACTCAAATAGCATGAAACCCTTTTTCCTCCTAGTAGCTCAGTTATAACCTTAGGCGCCTCACTCAATGAACCTTTGACATATCATGTATGTTTGTGGAATACTAAGAAATACCCTTAAGTTTACTACATATTGGAAAATACCTATAAATATCACATTACTTAACCCCCAACCAATACGAACCCAATACACATTCCCAATTTAAAAAACCCCTACTTTCACTAGATTATGTAGGTATCCATTTTTTCATTAACATTTTTATACCTCTTTTTTTTCATTAACTTTGAGCTCTATTTTTTATACCTACCAATATCAAAAACCTTTACCCCCTATTATATGTTCATTATATTATGTCATTTTTTCCTCAATATATATCCCCTAATATGAATGCATGTGGTATGTTATTGCCCCCCCAGTGAATCCCCCATGGTTATAACACATCCCAATAACCTACTCGTGGTTAAGTTCACCTCCTTCAACCCTTAAATAGAGCTACAATATTAGAAATTCAAAGTATTTTTTATCATATTCACATGGATAGCCCCTTACTTATGAGTAATGGGGCTTATGTGGCATCGTCTCGAATCATGGTGGACAAAACAAGAAGGTCAACTTCAAGGTTTAATAACCTTTGCATACATACTCCATTTGAGGTTTTTCTTGTTCCATTGGAAAGATATATAAGTGTAGAATAGTTCAAAGGGTTTCATGAAAGTGAGAGTTTTTGGACACCAAAAAAATTCAGGAAATTCCTCAAACTACCTCCAAAAGAATTAAAAGCCTAATTCACCAAACTTGAACCCTCCTGTAAAAATGGAATTATGAGTTTATTCCCTCAATTTTTCTACTTTGAAAGCATAAATATGGATGAAAAATAATATAATGATATAATCTAGTTCATCAAGGTATATGTAGTGGGGTCTCATACTAGTTGTGCTAGGGAATATCTCTTTCACCACCCTATGTGGCATCACATGGTGGAACAAAAGAGAGATGAAGGAGCAATGGATCATATTAAGTTATTTCTTGAGGAAATTCTCACATGGTGGAGGAATGAAATGATGTATAATTTATCCTAGACACCTAAATGGCTACCAATGGTAATAGAGACTCCCTCAATGAGAAGTGGTTTTGGAAGTGTAACACCCTTCAAGCTACCAATTAACTTTAGCATTCCTTTATCTGGAGGCTAGATAGTTGTATGTGATTTGGAGAAACAGTTGAATCATAGAAGTTTATTACTCTATTTAATTATTTTTCTAATGATGAGAATATAACCTTCACACTCCTCAATTCCCCCCATGTCAAATATTGGTGGGAAAATGTTTGGAGATACATGTGCAAGATGAGTTTACAAAATGTCAAGAGAAAATCAATATGACAAATTTTTTGATTCCCTCAAAGAATAATTCTACCTTGTTGGAAACTGTGATGACCAATACATTAGATGGCAAGTTTGTGCTAGGAGGAATCCAAGAAATGTCAAAGTACACCAATATCTTCTAAAACTTTGCACTCAAGGATGGGTGTCAGTTGGGACTCCAAGTGGCACTTAGGCCTGAAGTACTACATTGAACTAAATAATTAGACCCAAACAAGGATACAGTGGCCTAAATAATTTCATGTAGATAGAGATGGATTTCTTGTACATCTCGTCACTAGGAGCTACTTATTGATATGTTGTCAAATGAGAAAAACTTTAAGTAGGAAAATAAGCAAGATTTTAGGTCTACAAAGTCACCATAGTAAAAACGTGGTAAAGGAAGCCCTAACTCACAAAAAAAAGGATAGAACGAGGATATAAAACCTTAGGACAAATATTTTAATCCACAAGCAAAGAAGGGTAATAGGAAGCCAAAGAAGGACACTAGAAAGTATTGTGAGTTTCAAAAAATCCCTTGGCACGACATTGATGAATGTCACTTGAAGTAGTTATTATTGGTTAAGCTAAAAAGCTTAGAGTCAAAGTCTATCTTAAGCTATGATTTAGAGCAAAACAAGGGAAAGCGATCACCAACACAAAAACCAATGCAACATAGTTAGCAACTGAATGATAATATTACCAAGTTCTGATTGTTTTAGAGGTCAAATTTAGTGGTTATTATTACCCTTATTTAGAAAAGTGATGCTAATTGTAGCACCCATTTTTTTGGGGGACATTTTTTTGACATTTTAAATATTCTTATTTATAAAGTATCAAATTTTTTTTCATCAAATCTTTAAAATTTTAACTTTTTTCAATATTGCTTAAAAAAAATAATTTTTTTCCAATAGTGTTTTTAATTATTTTTTTCAATTTTTTCTCAATGTTAAAAATAAATAAAATTGCAATTTGTATTTTTTGAAGTTAATATTTTCCATCCAATTATGTATTGTTAACTGTTTTAGGGTGTCATACGTTTTAAATATAGGGTAAAAGATTATTTGTAATGATTTTTTATCTTTACTTCACTACAAATGAATAGTTGTCATTAAATAACACTACTTTTGAAACATATATATATATATATATATATATATATATATATATATATATATATATATATATATATATATATATATATATATATATATATATATATATCTATGTTGGAAATAATAGTGAGAGGGGGGGTGAATTAGTATTATCACATTAATAAAACTTTTTTCATTTCCATATTCAGATTCATATATGCTACTTCCACAACTTCTTATGATTCAGTTAGTTGATCCTTAATGAGTGCATTAGAACATTATCAATCATATTAACAGTAAACTGGTGCAATAAAATAGAACTGATCATCACACATAAGTCACACACATGAACACCATGATATAAGGTGGAAACCCAATGTGGGAGAAAACGACCTGCTGTAAGTCATCTCAATCTTCTTCTTAATAAGAAAATCCTTTTACAATATTAGTACTGGTGCAGTCTTATACCAGTACGGGAGCTACAACCCCCTTTGCTCTTGTACTAGCTTAGATACTAGTACGTAGGCGCCAGCCTACAATCTTCTCTCCTCCAGGTACCACATTTCATACATTTTCAGATTGGATACACTTGAAGCACAATACATAATCTAAAAGGCCACGTTTCATCCAATTTTCATACTGGACCCTTTAATATCATTGAAGCACATAATTCTTTTGAATCACCCAATCACCAGATCAATATACTTTACAAGGATAGTATGTATGATCGCAATCAGATCTAGTTACCAAAGCATCAGATCCATATACATGACAGTTATCACCCGATTTAGTCAACAGAGGCTGATATTAAGACCCAAACAGAGGATTTACATACTGCTGCACACCCGGAGGCTAAACAAAAAAAAACTTAATATTGCGCACTTAGAACCCTTTAGTAAACAACAGAAGCGGCTAGAGCATATATAAGAAATGATTGCAACTTTGTTAAAAAGAACCTGTGGGTGACCGCTCCCACATCACCTCCTGAATAGCGATTCTCCACACCCGAAGAGACTTCTATCTTTTGCGTGTCTGCGGCTGCACAGTTTCCTTAAGATCTTCAATTCATAATCGATACGTTGCCACCGGATCCCCCTTTTCTTTATATAGTCATGCTTTTGATAATGCCATGAATCGAAACCAGAGGATCCGAAACCTGACGCACAACTGTTTTGACCAATTCTCTTAAGAGAAGGCTTAAGCGGGAAAACTATGATAGCGGTCCAAAACCACAAAAGGTGGGCTTTTAACTTAATGCATCCAAACTAATAATATATCGGGTCCAATCCTCATTGCTAACAATACATGCCCGGCGTCCGATCCGATGGATCGGATGCGATATGCCCCATTAACCAGCCTTTATTTATATATCGGGTCCGCTCCTTTCATCGCTATCGGTGATTTGAAGTGGGAGGCTATTATAAGATGGGCGAACACCGTGGATGCGATTTAGTATGAAATGCTTTTAATTCCTTCATCGGGTCCGACCCCTCTTATCGCAATCGAAGGATTGGGGTGGGCGACCCTTTATGTATTCCGATATACTGTGGACGCGATATTTTTATAAACCATGCTTTGATGCCTTCATCAGGTCCGACCGCAATCGCATATATGCCGAACTGCGGATGCGATATTATTATAAGCCAGAGTTAATGCCACCATCAGGTCCATTGTAATATGCTTCCGGGTTACACAGCCAAAACCCCAATGCGCTGATATGCCGAAACACACATATATATATATATATATATATATATATATATATATAATTGTTATGTGATATGTCGAAACTTCGATGCCGCAATGATATTATTCATGTAACCGCCGAAAAGGGGATATAGTGCATATATATGGGTTTTAATAAGCCCGATAGCTCCCGATAGTGATAATGCATACATATATGGGTTTTAAGCACCCAAACATCTCCCGATAACACTAATACATGCATATGAGGCCTGATAACTCCCGATAAGCTCTTTATATATGAGAAAGAGCCTCTATTGCTCTGATAAGCTCCCAATGGCTCAAAGGTTCCAATAAGCATATGTAAATGGCCCCTCTTCTCTCCTTTTGGCTCTTCTTGTCCCCATCAAGAGAAATGTCTGTCTGTGAGAGGGTTGCCATCAAGTTCAACACATGTCCATAATGCCATAATGCCAACAATCTCCCCTTTTGGACTTGATGGCAACAACACCGAACAAAAAGCACTCTCCCCCTTTGACATCAAGGGCAAAGGGCGGATATCTGCATCTCCTGATTATTTCTCCCCCTGAGAGACCTGTTCCGCCTGATTATGAACCGGATGCTGAAAGCGATATCAACTTCAGATTTTTTGGGTAACCATTCCACTCCACATCTACTGGCTACTTATAATACAGAGACCGCCCTGTTTTCCCTTCTGCTCGTGTTGCTGATCGAACTCGGCACCTTTAATCAAGAAGTTACCGAGGATCGCCATCCGCCCTGTTTGCTCCTACTGAGATCAAATATGGTGCAATACTATAATGCCAACAATGGATTAGATATGCTCCCCCTGAGCCTTGTACGCGTATACCCCATTACGAACCTTGCGTACAAGAATCAATCTGAGAATTAACAACAGGATGATGCGTCGACAACCCCCAGCTTTTGCCTGAGGTATTCAAAAGTCTCCCTGGGCAATGGTTTGGTAAATATATCAGCCACTTGTTCCTTAGAAGAAACATATTCCAACTTGACCTTTTGTTCAAGCACTTGTTCCCTGAGAAAATGATACTCGATCGATATGTGCTTGGTTTTTGAATGCATGACTAGGTTCTTTGAAATGCTGATTGCACTTGTATTATCACATAAGATGGAACTCTGATAAGGCAATTGAACTCTGTTTCTTGCTGAACCATGATACTAATCTGGAACCCATAAAGAAAGCACCACCACTTGTGCTTTTCCTGTCATCCACACTTCCAGCCCAATCTGCATCTGTGTAAGCATGAAGTGTGAGATCTGCGTCTCTAGGATACCATAAACCATAGTTTTGAGTTCCTTGAAGATATTTGAAGATTCTCTTTACTTCCTGAAGATGAGTTTCCTTTGGATTTGCCTGAAATCTTCCAACTATTCCAACTGCATGCATGATGTCTGGTCAGGTACCTGTCAAATAAAGAAGACTTCCAATCATATATCTGTATGTTGGTTGATGAAATGCAGCTGATTCATCATTCGCACTAAGACTGCATCCTGTAACTATGGGGGTACATACTGGCTTTGAATCTTCCATGCCATACTTCTTCAAAGTCTGCTTGAGGTACTTGGTTTGTGACAAGAAGATACCGTCTTTATTTTGTTGGATTTGCAATCCAAGAAAGTATGTCAGTTCACCTAGTAGGGACATTTCGAATTCTTTCTGAATTACCGAGGCAAAGTTTTGACTCATAGCTTCTTCATTGCTGCCAAAGATAATATCATCTACATACACAACAAGTATTAGCAACTTGTCATTTTCAATTTTTATATAAAGATTGCTATCTGCTGATCCTTTTGAAAAACCTTGTTGATGAAGATATTTGTCCAAACGGTAGTACCAAGCCCTTGGAGCCTGTTTAAGACCATAGAGAACCTTTTTTAATATGCATACAAGATTTGGATCATTCCCAATAATGAAACCATCTGGCTGCTCAATGTATACTTCTTCTTCTAAGTCTCCATTCAGAAAAGCTGATTTCACATCCATTTGAAATACTTTGAACTTTTGAAAGCTTGAGAGAGCAAGGAACATTCGGATGGCCTCAAGTCTTGCAACAGGAGCAAATGTTTCTTCAAAATCTATTCCTTCTTGTTGGGCATACCCTTTACACACCAGTCTTGCCTTGTTTCTAATTACCTCCCCATTTTTGTTCAACTTATTTTTGAAGATCCATTTTGTTCCTATGACATTCTTATCCTTTGGTCTAGGAACCAACTCCCAAGTGTTGTTCTTTTCGATCTGTTCAAGTTCTTCATCCATTGCCTTGACCCAACATTCATCCTTGCTTGCCTCTCTTACATTTTGTGGTTCAGTGGAGGAGAGTAATGCCAAATAGCTTGAAGCTTCTGCAGTTGTTCTTCTAGTTTGTACGCCTGCCTCTTTTTGTCCCAAAATCTGAGATTCTGGATGATTCTTCTGTACATACCTAGATGGAGTCTTTTCTTCTATCCTTATCTATTCTTCTGGTGATTCTTGAGGTTCTTCTTCTTCATCATTCTGTCTTTGAGGGTAGTCTTCATCTTCTTCGATATTTTCATGATTTATTTGCCTAGGAATGTATCCTTTTTCATCAACCACTACATCAATGCTGTCAACAATTCTTCCAAGTCTTTTATTGTAACACTTATATGCTTTAATATAAGGTGAATAACCAAGGAGAATGCCTTCATCTGCTCTAGGCTCAAGTTTTCCAAGCTGTTCATCAGTATACTTAATATAGCATTTGCTTCCAAAAATTTTAAAATGCTTTACCGAAGGAGTCTTACCATACCAGAGCTCATGAGGAGTTTGAGTGTTGTTCACTTGGACATTTGTTTTGTTGAGAATAACAACCGCGGCATATGCAACTTCATCCTAGAAGGTTGCGGGAGTTCCAGACTCATCAAGCATGGCACAAGCCATTTGTTGGACTGTTCTGTTCATCCTTTCCACCACTCCATTTTGTTGAGGAGTCCTTGCTATAGAGAATTCCCTTTTTATTCCATGCTCTTCACAGAAATCGAAAAATTCATTTGAGGTAAATTCCCCACCTCTGTCAGACCTGAGACACTTAATTTTGTGATCTAATTCATTTTCGACCAAGGCTTTGAAGGATTTGAATTTTTCAAATGCTTCGTCTTTGTGCTTCATAAGTCCTAACCAAACAAACCTGGAGAAATTGTCAATGAATAATATAAGGTATTCCTCTCCTCGAGGTGTCCTTGTCCTAAATGGACCACATACATCTGTATGAATAAGTTCGAGAGGTTTGCTGGCTAATCCTTCCTTCTCAGGGAAGTTAGTCCTGGTTTGTTTACCAAACTGACATGATTTGCATATTGTGTTGTCTGGAATTTTGATATTTGGAAGATCACGAACTGCCTGATACTTGCATGCTTTCCTTATTTGTGAAAAACTTAGATGCCCCAACCTCCGGTGCCATAACCAGTGCTCATCATCCTTGCTCATATAGCATTGTTGTTGTCCTTCTTCAAATATGTATAGATTGTTTGGAGTTATTTTTCCTTTGATCACTGTTTCACCTGTATCAAGATCACGAACACGACATCCATTTGATCTAAATATTACCTCGGTTCCTTGATCGCACATCTGACTGACACTTAAAAGATTATGTTTCAATCCATCAACGTACAAAACATTTCCAGCCTTGACCTTTTCTTTCAACTGAGCAGTGCCTTGTCCTTTTATGGCCGCAGGAGTATCATTTCCAAAAGAAACCTTCTTTCCCTTTTCTAGAGTAGTATATGATTCAAGTTTTTCTTTATCACCTGTCATATGCTTTGAACATTCGCTGTAGATAAACCATAAATTTTCTTGTCCTTCTGCGTAAAAGGCTATTCCACATCTTTCTGGTTGTGGTTCCTTCATTCTCCATGTTCTGGCATTCAGGCTTTGTTCCTTCTGAGTTGTCTTCCGAAACCTGCTCCTGCATTCAGATTCTTCATGACCGAAGTTATTGCAAATGGAACATTCAATTTCACTTTCTAGGGTGGAAAAATTGTTATAGGTCCTTTTCTTGATTCCAGACATACTTCTTTTTTTTTGAGCTTCTCTAGTCATGATTGTTTTGTAGGCAACACATTGAGCTGCTTTGTGACCGAAGTTATGGCAAGAGAAACATTGGCCATTGAAGAAACTTCTGCGATTATCAAATTTACCAGTCATATGATTGTGATTTCTATTTTCATCCATTCTTGAGGTAAATTGAGAGGATCTTGGCTGATTGTAGCTTTTGTTCATCCTTAAGGTGAATTTTCCCTGATTTTTTTGGTAGTCTTTGTTTATTCTTGATGAAATTTGTCCCTGTTTTACCTGGTGATCTCTGTTTGGCTTTTGCTCATATCTTCTTGCAGCATCGAGATAACTCTTCGAGGTGGATGCTTGAGATGTTTCTCCATTATACCCCAGACCTGTCTTAATTAGAGGAGAGCGTTGTACATTGATGATCTCATCCAGAGTTTCAGATCCTTTAACAAATTTAAGATTGAGAGCCTTTTTTTCTCAATTTCTTTTCGAAGCCCAACAATTTCACATTCTAACTTTTCAAGAGATTGTTCCTTTTCATCAAGTTGGATTTGCAGAGTCTCAATGATCACATTCTTTTCTTCTAAGCATGTCTTGAGTCTAGACATCTCCTCATAATAGCTATCTATATCTAGAGCATCCATGTAATCATCATCTTCAAAAGCCATTAAAAGTTTATAGGGATTACCTCGTTCATCTTCATCGCTATTTGATAGACCATCACTGTCTTCATGGGTGTAATAGCTCTTCTTATTTGCATTTTGTTTCTTGTTCCATCTAACAGGTTCCTTTCCCTTGTCAATCTTATCCTTATGAGGACATTTGGCAGCATAGTGACCTACTCTTCCACAAGCAAAACATTTGAAGGGTAACTTACCTCTGAATCTGCCAGTACCTCGTTGAAGATTTCTGACAAAATTTGATTCTTCTTCTTCTTCTGACACATGACTTGATTCAAGGTACTCTCCTTTGCCTGAAGCCTTGAAGGCAGCTTCTCTCCTATCTGAAGGACCTCCTTTTCTCATTTCATAAGCAGTTAGAATTCCATGCAGCTGTGACATGGTGAGAGTTCTTAGATTCTCCTTTTCTTCTATGGCAGATACTTTAGATTCAAACTTGGTAGACAAGGATCTTAAAACTTTTTCAACCACAATAGCCTCTTTTATTTCTTCACCCAAGTTTTTCATGCAGTTAACAATCTCATCTACCCTAAGGAAATAGTTAGCCACACTTTCATCATTATACATTCTAAGATTCTCATACTGAATCCTGAGGGTTTGAAGTTTAGCACGCTTTACCTGTTCATCTCCTTCGTAGCTCAAGACAATCTTGTCCCATATTTCTTTTGCGGATTTATATTACATAACCTTTACGAATTCTGACTCAGATAAGCATCCCAACAGAGTATTGACTCCTTTAGCATTTGTTTCATATTTCTTTTTCTCGGCCGGATCTGTAGGAGTAGTTGAAGGAAAAGTGTAGCCTGTCTCTATGATATCCCAAACTTCCGTACCAAGAGATTGAATATAGGCAGTAACTCTTACCTTCCAATAATTGAAGTTTGTCCCATCAAAAATCGGTGGCCTGATTGATGCTTCCCTCTTGTAGTTGCTCATAATGAACGATCTTCCTTCAAGCGATCAAGCTTTTACCAAAGGACCTGCTCTGATACCAATTGTTGGAAATAATACTGAGAGGGGGGGTGAATCAGTATTATCACATTAATAAAACTTTTTTCATTTCCATATTCAGATTCATATATGCTACTTCCACAACTTCTTATGATTCAGTTAGTTGATCCTTAATGAGTGCATTAGAACATTATCAATCATATTAACAGTAAACTGGTGCAATAAAATAGAACTGATCATCACACATAAGTCACACACATGAACACCATGATATAAGGTGGAAACCCAATGTGGGAGAAAACGACCTGCTGTAAGTCATCTCAATCTTCTTCTTAATAAGAAAATCCTTTTACAATATTAGTACTGGTGCAGTCTTATACCAGTACGGGAGCTACAACCCCCTTTGCTCTTGTACTAGCTTAGATACTAGTACGTAGGCGCCAGCCTACAATCTTCTCTCCTCCAGGTACCACATTTCATACATTTTCAGATTGGATACACTTGAAGCACAATACATAATCTGAAAGGCCACGTTTCATCCAATTTTCATACTGGACCCTTTAATATCATTGAAGCACATAATTCTTTTGAATCACCCAATCACCAGATCAATATACTTTACAAGGATAGTATGTATGATCGCAATCAGATCTAGTTACCCAAGCATCAGATCCATATACATGACAGTTATCACCCGATTTAGTCAACAGAGGCTGATATTAAGACCCAAACAGAGGATTTACATACTGTTGTGCACCTGGAGGCTAAACAAAAAAAAACTTAATATTGCGCACTTAGAACCCTTTAGTAAACAGCAGAAGCGGCTAGAGCATATATAAGAAATGATTGCAGCTTTGTTAAAAAGAACCTGTGGGTGACCGCTCCCACATCACCTCCTGAATAGCGATTCTCCACACCCGAAGAGACTTCTATCTTTTGTGTGTCTGCGGCTGCACAATTTCCTTAAGATCTTCAATTCATAATCGATATGTTGCCACCTGATCCCCTTTTTCTTTATATAGTCATGCTTTTGATAATACCATGAATCGAAACCAGAGGATCTGAAACCTGAGGCACAACTGTTTTGACCAATTCTCTTAAGAGAAGGCTTAAGCGGGAAAACTATGATAGCGGTCCAAAACCACAAAAGGCGGGCTTTTAACTTAATGCATCCAAACTAATAATATATCGGGTCCAATCCTCATTGCTAACAATACATGCCCGGCGTCCGATCTGATGGATCGGATGCGATATGCCCCATTAACCAACCTTTATTTATATATCGGGTCCGCTCCTTTCATCGCTATCGGCGATTTGAAGTGGGAGGCTATTATAAGATGGGCGAACACCGCCGATGCGATTTAATATGAAATGCTTTTAATTCCTTCATCGGGTCCGACCCCTCTTATCGCAATCGGAGGATTGGGGTGGGCGACCCTTTATGTATTCCGATATACTGTGGACGCGATATTTTTATAAACCATGCTTTGATGCCTTCATCGCGTCCGACCGCAATCAAATATATGCCGAACTGCGGATGCGATATTATTATAAGCCAGAGTTAATGCCACCATCAGGTCCATTGCAATATGCTTCCGGGTTACACAGTCGAAACCCCAATGCGCCGATATGCCGAAACATATATATATATATATATATATATATATATATATATATATATATATATATATATATATATATATAATTGTTATGTGATATGTCGAAACTTCGATGCCGCAATGATATTATTCATGTAACCGCCGAAAAGGGGATACAGTGCATATATATGGGTTTTAATAAGCCCGATAGCTCCCGATAGTGATAATTCATACATATGTGGGTTTTAAGTGCCCAAACATCTTCCGATAACACTAATACATGCATATGAGGCCTGATCACTACCGATAAGCTCTTTATATATGAGAAAGAGCCTCTATTGCTCCAATAAGCTCCCAATGGCTCAAAGGTTCCAATAAGCATATGTAAATGGCCCCTCTTCTCTCCTTTTGGCTCTTCTTGTCCCCATCAAGAGAAATGTCTGTCTATGAGAGGGTTGCCATCAAGTTCAACACATGTCCATAATGCCATAATGCCAACAATATATACATTTTATGGGCAACAAATGTTAGTGGGGGGTGGGGGAATGTGGTGAAGTAAAATTATAATTGCAGACATGAACGAATTCCTCTAGCACGATAATGGGTCTAGCCACAACAGATACATTCTATGGAAGATTTCCTTAGGTTAGAATCAATCAAGAGGGCCTACCTCTTGGTCACTTATCCTGCTTGATGATGTCCTCGCTTGCTCGCTCCAACAATCTCTCGCTTCCTTCTTCAAGCTCCTGAAACAAGTAAACAACGACAACACACAAACGTAATAATAGACAAATTGAAATTCAACTTACTTAATGAGTCAAGAAGTATCAAGACACGAATATGTAATATTACAAAATATGTAGGAAATCAATCGATAGTTGCATATATTAAGTTCAAAGAGAGATTACAACCATTCGCCTTGATGTCGCAGTCTTCCTCTGACAAGACCAGGTTCCCACACACTTTTGCTAGCATTCCATGATGGCTTCAAAAAACATTAGTTTAAAGGCTCTTCCCTTTAGACTTCACTCCAAACCAAACACACTTTTCCCTCACACAACTAGATGGCTACAACTAGTAATAGCTTTCTTGTCTAATGAAAATAGTATACTCACACTCAGCCAACACTCTAACTAGCTTATGCTTGGGAAGAATGGAGGTTTATATAGGAAATATGGATGGGAGATGGATCCTCTTCTCATGGGAGAAGGAGTTATCCCTTGAGGTAGTTCCATCATTATAAGGGAAAGGAGCCCAAACTGTCTTCCTTGACCCTATCTAGCCAAACCATTTACCAGACTTTCGTTACGAGGCTTCTAGAGTTGGAAGCTTCAGCTCTAATTTAAAAAACTTTCCATAACAGGAACGGGGTGACTAGAACACATCTCAGTTGCACCGATCGATGCGGGAACAATGGTAATCTCTGCACATCGGCATAGAGGAGGCAAAGGTCATTAGCACCGACCTTGTAAACTAAGCAAAACAGAAGTTTCAAGGGAAATGGTGCAAAAGGGAAATGATTTACTTATGAAGAGGGACATAATGGGAGTTTCTTCATGAAGGCAAAGCATGCGGGGTTCACTGTAGAGGTCCTCTAGGGTCAAGGAATGGGGAGTACAGGGACAGTCAAAAATGTTGTGTAACAGATGCCCCCTGGCCGAGCCGGAGTGAGGGAAGAAATGCTTTATAAATCGGTGCGGGGAACTGGTCTACCATCAGAAAACCTGCAAGCAAGTATAGATACATATACATAAATGAGATCTCTGTCAAATGATATATGAATCATAGCATGGATGCAGCCATCTAGAGAATGATAATGTAAATGGATCCTAGGTATGGGCGCAACCATTCGTCAAAGAGGATCATAATGAAACCAAGGTATGGTCACAACCATCCAATAATGAGAAGGATCACATATGATAACTCATGGTCTGGTCACATCCAACCATCTGATAGAGACATGCATATCATCATAACCATGTCACACCACTTCGCAACTTGGAATTTTATGATCTGAGTTCAGGGTCTTGCGCTCCAACACGACCCGATCAAAGTACAGATCCTAGCACGCGAATAGATGGTTGATGTCAAACATGCTAGAAAGTCGCTTGATTACCAGTCAATGATGTAAACTATTAACAAGAGTGAGAGAAACTAGCATTAATGACAATGGAACTCAAGGTACTATCAGCACCGTTCATAGAATGTGAATATAGGAACTGAAGTCGAACACCCGTGAAATCACTCGATTGAAAGCCAATGTTGTGAACTTGTCGTCGAGTGTGAAGAACTTGCCATTGAGGCATGCAATCTCTAACTTACTAGAAGGGAGTCTCTTGGGCAACTTCCCAGATGATGAGTTGAAGTCAATGGAAAGCGACTGTGTCAAAGGAGGGCCATAATGAATCCCACATCATCGATACAAGACAAGAGGATGCAAAATGATTTTTGGATGATACAAAGAAACGAAGGTAAGTGTAACTTCAGAAGGACAACTCTTGAACATATCGATGACAAAACTGGAAGTTTGGCACCTTTTAGATCCATAGGATCAGTGGTCATGATGACGTGGCAGAGATCAAATCGAAGGAAAAAAAGAACGGCCCAAACCCAAGAAGGTCAATGATACTAAGGAGGATGTCCCAACCTGACACGAAGAAAAGAGTGTCATGTTCAAGAGTAAGCTGCTGACACGACTCAATAGATTTCCAAATTTCCCCCCACCATCTCTAGGGAGTACCCCAATTATTTTTTAATCGCAAGCTTCAAGGGGATAACATATGATTGCACTGTAAGTTCATCCTTCGGATGAATCCGACCTAGTAAGTTTAATGAGCCCTAGGAAGGAGAAGCTTGTGTTCATCATGGCGACAAATTCAATTTCGTTTAATAATTTAACGAGTTCAACAAAGGTATAACTTGATATCTTTTCACGTTTAGAGAGTTTGAAAAAGACACGTAAAAGAAAACTCCACATGGTCCCTTTTCATACATTTGTGTCTCAAAATCCTGAAAAGGTAGAAAAAATACTTGAGAGAACCGCTTGACCATTTCAGTCAAGGAGTACCTTTTCGTAAATAGTGCCTCCCAGCTTGAAAAAGGGTAAAATTCGGAAAAGAGCTGAAAGCGGACCCCCCATTTTTATTCTATTTAACGAGTCAAAAAGGGAAAAATACTCGGCAATATTTTCATATGAGTTTAACGAGTCAAGAAAAGAGTTGTTGTGACTCATCGTCATCATGGAACATCCATCACTTGTTGCTACACAAGTAAGGAAAATTGTATTATCGAGTCCTTGAGTCAAAATTGGTAAAAAAATATTTACAAAACCTGATATTTTCATGAAAAAATGAATAAAAGGGGAAAAGTAAATATATTTTTACCATTTACCATTTTACCTTTGCAGTAAAGACTTTTTACACACTTTTTCCCTAGTTTTTCTGAAGCATATTACGGGAGATCTAGGAGGTCAATCGACGAGCCATCAATTCCAGGTAATAGCCGAAGCCCTGAGATACATTTTAATGCTATTCATTTTTGTTTTTAGCCATTTTTTAGGATTTTTAAGGGGGGTTTTTGAGAAAACAATTTGCCCTCAGTCGACGCGATTTCTGGGCACAGGATTGCGTCGACCGAGGGTTATTTTCATAAGCATCCATGTCGACCAGCGTGACTATTTCTAAAATAGGCGCGTTGGTGTCGTGGATAGGGAAAAATCATATTTTCTCAAAAACTGACTATTAAAACTTGAATTTTATGTGCCAAAATTGATAATTGACTCAAATAAATGGCTTTTGCAGGAGAGAAATTATCGAAAATGATGGATTGGAAGGAAAGAGAACACAAATATTTTGACACCCAGGCATTGAATGATCCAAATTGCCTAGAGGATTTGAGGGCTTATGGGCTTCTCAAATTCTTCCTTACACTAGGGATGCAGGCCTAGCCCGAGCTACTTCGATACTTGATAATCCTTTGGGACATCTATCGTGAGATTTTTGTCATTGGGGACTAGGAGATGGAGTTGAAAACTTCAGATATCTACTTCATCACTGGACTATCTTAGAGAGGTGAGCTAGTGAACTTGTATGGGTCACATTCGATTAGGAGAAGCATATCTTCCCTACTTGCCGAATATTATCCTGAGGCCCTAAAATCCAAGACTGGGAAGATAGAGATTTCCAGTGTGTGAGATTTGACACTGAGGGTACTTCTATTGACTATCAACAGAGTGGCGGGGTCCCAGGCAGAACATGAGACTAACAAGTAGAATTTCCTTTATGCTATTGACTACATAGCTCCTATGGTTTTCAACTGGGTAGAGGCTATGCAGATGAACATCAAGTGCTAGTTGTCCAAGGCCAAGGTGAGGAATCTGAAGCAATTTGGCTTCGGATTAGTACTTGTGACCTTTTTCCTCGAACGAATACCACTATTCCAGTATCAGTTGACTAAGGTTGATCCTCCTACACCATGCGATCCACGGATGGTCCGCTGGAGTCGTTTGATGCCCAGGATCACTACGGGTTAGCATATGTCATACCGATTGACATTCTTCTCATGGCTATGATGACAGAAGATCGTCGTGGAGGACTGGCCGTACAACTACATTGATTTTTTTGGAGACCCAGATATACCCTTACCAGATGGAGAGGAATTTGATGACGAAGGTACAAATCAATTTTTTTGATTTTGATTTTTTTTAATTGTTTTGATATATGCATGCTTATAACATTTATTTTTTCTATCCAGATGTTGGACCAAAGCGGCTAGCTGGGATGTCCCTGATAGCTAGGTGTGTCCCCCATCCTATTGATGTTGTTTCCCCTTATCAGGAAGGGAATGATAACGAGGAGGAGATCGTGAGGAACCTCGAGGGGTTGACTCATGGTATCCCGAAGTATGCTCAGATAGGAGACATGCCTCAGCGGTACCAGACGCACACAGTAGGAGTCTCAGATCGGATCCACCGACTACTGAGTCGTGTTGCATGAGTTGTCTCGTGCTATGATGAACACCATTCTAAGTAGTTCCTAGGTCTAGTACTTACATATTTTTTGAGGCCTGCATGCCATGGATATATGAGGTTTTCGAGCCACCGATGTTATTATAGACACACACACTACTTTTTAGGTTATGATGTATCAAACATTCACACACACACACACACATATATATGTTGTAGTTTCTTCTCTATTATGGTACAAATGGTTTTCCTTATCTTTTACATGTTTTGTAAATGTCGATCCAACACGTAATTAACTAATGCACCTGTCAATGTATTCATGCGTCTAGGAATATGACGATATGTAATATAATCAAAATGTATTTCCAATAGATGGATACAAAGATACATTCGTAATATTTCAGGGTTCCTAACGGAATATTACCCGTTGAGTTGAAGGACAACAAGATGTGAATCCAAGTTGACAACTAATTCCCTGATTTCCAGGGTGATGGCTTCTGATAACAGTTCGATGACCGCACTGTATTCAACAATGTTGTTGGTTGTACAACCTAGGCAGATACCTTGAAGGTCAATGAACTCACTATTAGGGTTGTAGATAGCCCATGTCGCGGATGATAGGTTCTGGGTACTTCGGAAAGCACCATCGGCGAAACCAACGTGAGGAGTTGCGGACATCTGCAAAGCTAGAAAGTCATAGTAAACAGGGAATTTGTTTGAAAACTATCACACGAAACCACATTGTAAAAAAATGAATCACACACTATTGTACATAAGTAACCATGCAAGATGACCTACACATAGTACTTTTTAAGGTAAGGCCTGTTTCGAGGCTTATCGAGAGGATTTCCTTCATAATCAATAAGCTCATAGGCTCCTTTCTACAAAACGTGTTTTACAATATAAGGCCCATGCCACATAGGTTCGAACTTTCCTACCTCCAACTTATCGTTAGCTTGGTCATATAGCATGACAAAATCACCCTTAAATAAAGCACGAGGGGAGACCGGCTTATCGAAATGGGATTTGACTCATTTCTTTTGTGCTTCTATGACCAAGGTAGCAAGATGGTGAGTCTCGTCCAGTCGTTCTAAATATAAGAGGCCTTCCTATTGAGGTGATGTTTTGGGGAGGAGTTCAATTACTAACTTGAGCGAAGGAATCTCACATTTGACCAATAATGTTGCTTCTAGACCATAAACCAGTTGGAATGGTGTGAAACTAGTTGCTTCTTTGGTTGAAGTTCGGTAGGCCCACAAAGATGAAAAAAGCATGAGATGCCAATTTGACTTGTACATCCCAATAGTACGCTAAATCATGGTGACCAAAACCTTGTTCACGGCTTCAAATTGGCCATTGGATTAAGGCTAATATGGGGTCGAGCCATCATGGTGCAAGCCTAATGCATATGTCAGTTCTGCCATCATGTAATCTCTGAAATGGGAGCCATGGTCTGTGACAATGGCTTGGGGTACGCAAAACATAGAAATAACATGGTTAAAAAGGAATTGAGACATCATCTTACCATCTGCAGAATATGTAGCCATCGCTTTGGCCCATTTGGTAAAATAATCCACAACGACGATAATATAGCCATTCCCCCCGGTCAAACGGAGCTTACATGTCATATAATCAATGCCCCATGGGAAGATAAAGGTTGTCTTCTCTTGGTCGGCTGGTGCAATATTGATCTAGTTATAACCAAAAAAATTGTCCATAAAGGAAAAGATCTCACTCCCGGCACATTCATCAATGATTTGATCAACGAAGGGAGTAGGATAATTGTCTTTAGGATAGGCACAATTAAGATCTCGATAATCCACGCAAATGTGGATCTGCCTTGTTTTTTAGTCACTAGGACAATATTGGACACCCAATATGTAAGGCGGATGGGATAGTTGAACCCAACTTTGAGAAGATTTTCAACTTCACCCTTAATAGCAGCGGCCTTCCTAGGGTGCATCGGGCAAAGCTGTTGGCGAATGGGCTTCGCCTGTGGACACGTTGGTATTTTATGCACCACAATGCTAGGATTGATGCTAGGCATTTCTTCGTAAGACCATGCAAACACATCACAGAATTCCTGAAATAGACGAGTATATGTCTTGATCTCATCCGAAGAACAAGATACCCCAATATGAATGTGTTTAATGACACCGAGTTTGATAGAAATGTCAATTGGCATCATTTGGGTAATATTACCAAAATTTCCTTCCGACCATACTTCATGAGTAATAGACGGTGGCAAAAATGGAGAAGAGGACTCTTCGAAAGTGGTATACATGACCGCCGGGCGAGGCAACAACGAGGAGTGATGATGGGTATCACTCCATGGTGGTTCCTTGAGAGACATGACTTCCATGATACCTTCATCTGCAAGGAAGGTCTCGACTAAGGGATCAAATGATTCCAAAGTGCTAAGCCAAGGGGATTGAGAATACATATCGAGAGAGGTCTTCGACATATGAGAATCAGAGGATGCAGAGTTCGAAGCCGAAACAATTTCCACGTAATTAACTTCGGCAGGACTAAGCGGCATGACCTCACCCCAAGCATCAATAAGATTTGGTGTAGGTATGACCCAGGGATCAAATTTGACCGAGACCATGTTGACAGAGGCAACATGATGAGGTGGGAGTGGAAAAATTCCCATTAAGGTAGAATATTTGAAGAGACATGCCCCCACACTGTCAAATGGAGCACCAGAATGCTTGACGTAGAGAATGTTGCCATTCAAGGAGGAAGAAACAAAGAAAGATAACTGATCAATGGTGACAATCTTCCCTTGATGGGGAAAAATGATCATGCAAAATAAAGAGGAGGCCATGGCATGCATGGCATGAGTCCAACTTCGGCCGAGTAGAAGATTATAATTGAGATTGGTGTCAACAATCTCTACTTCAACTTACATTGTCTTCCCTTCTAGGTTGATGGCAAGGTTAGGTAAGACAGCGAAGGGTCACGAATCGCGCCCATCAAAAGCTTCCAAAGTGTTCGAAGACTGGTTCAATGCAGGGGAACCAATAGCCTTCCAACATGCAGTTGACATGATGCAGGTGGAAGCACCTTCATCTATGAAAGTGTGGTGGATGGCCTTCTTGTTAATGATTACCTGAATAAGAAATGAAATCTGATGATGGAGCTGCAAAACATGGTTCTCTAGATTGAAACGGATGCAATTATAATCGGTGGGATCGATGCCTTGATAGCCGACAACAAAGATTTTTGTTGTGATGGGTAGCTTTGGAGTACCTCGAGAGCTGACATAGATAACAGTGCCTGAGCCAAATCCTCAACAATATTGTAGTGATGAGCGGCTCGGGTGTTCAAATTATACGAGGATTTCCACAGCACACCTTGAGAGGGTGACCATGTAGCGAAATCAAGGTTAGGGTGCTCGATTTGTGGAGGGCTAGAACTCAAGGTGGAAGAATAAGGAGCAAATTCTTTTTCTTTCCCAACTGTCGGAGCTGTAGTTTGATAATATTTCAATCAGGTAGCCAGATTAATGGGCGTGCTCATCATGAACACTTGAGATCTAGAGGAAGAAAATCGGGATTGGTCTACCATCTAGTTTGCTGAGATGGAAATGGCTCTTTAAGGACAGTAGGGGTCCCTTTGAGTAGGAGACTAACTTCGGATCATCGTGGACAATCCTTAGTATAGTGATCCTCATCGCAAATGAGGCAGGGATATTTAGGTTTCCGTTGCAAAGATTTGCCAGCAGACAATTTGGGAGGACCCTATTTTGGGGCATCAATTTTAGCTTTGCCTTTGCCTTTCCTTTTTCCTTTCGAGGATTTATATGCTATGGTAGACTGGACAACGTTGACCTTTGAGGTTTTACCAGGTCCTGGTGGATTTTGAGATGAACTATTAGGAGTAGCATTCGAGACCAACTTCTATTTGGAAGAAGTTTTAGCAGGGGTATGGGATACTGAACCGATAACTCCATCAATGGGAGGAACAATTGGTGACTTTGATACTGCAGGATTGGATGATGACCGTGGAGCATTGGGTAACAATTCATATAAGGTGCCAGACTGAGAGTAAACCAGATCCAAGTACTGGGCACAAGCAATGGCTTGCTCTTCAGTGATGCATCCACCCATAGCTATATCGCGAGCAATTGGGGCTATGAATGATTTGGTAAACCATTCAGTGAGAAACTGATCAGCTATCTCGAACTTGATCAGGTGACGTCTATGTCTCCATTCATGGATATGATCAGAGATGTGCATCGCAATGTCTTGCTTAAGCGATGTGAGCAAATAGGTGCCAGTTTCATAATGAACTGACAGCTAAAAATGCATGAGGAAAGCCATGGCTAATGAATTGAAGTCATGGAAAGTACTTCGAGGTAGCTCGATGTACCATTTTGCTGTGGCACTTGTGAGGGTTCATTGGAAAAGATGAAGACGAATGGAATCATCCACGTATGAGTTCGACGACCACTAGAGGTGATATTTCATCACATGGGCTTGAGGATCTTCTTTAGATTTTCCATCGAAATTTGGGCAATCACTTGGTATCTTGGATGGAACTAGATGCCAGTATGGCAAATGAATAATCAAATCATTCATGAGACGTGATACATCTGGCAACTCAAGTGTAGCCAAGAAAGGTAATTGAGTGTTAAAAGGAATGGGAGTTCGATAAGCAGGCTCATAGGGAGGAGCCCATCCCTGCTGGTAAGGATTTTGGCCCCATAGTGGGGGATTTTGGCCATATGGCATTTGAGGCTGCCCCCATTGTGGATTAACTTGACCATAGGGAGGATTCGAACCTTGAATACCTTGAAACTATCCATGCACATGTTGCTGATAGGCAACAGGGTTAAAAGGCTGTTGAGCATAGGGTTGTTGGGCCTGTTGTCCCTGAACAAGAGGGATCTAGACTTGCAGTCCTTGGGAATAAGGTTGATACACTTGTTGCCCTTGGACATAGGGGTTTTGTACCTGGTGCCCTTGGCCAACAAGATTCTGAACTTGTTGACCCTGGACAAGAGGATTCTGCACCTACTGCTACAAGATTTGACCTTGACCCTGTCCCTACAGGGGTTGACCTTGTTGATATGTATACAAGGGTTGATGCTTCCCTGGTTGTTTTTGATGTTGTAAGGGCTGACCTTGCGATTGAAAAATTTGTCCCTAGGGCTACAGCGGTTGGCCTTGTGAGGGTATGGGTTGAGAGGTATGCAGAGTATATTGCATCTGCTGCTGCGCGACCTGTTGTAACTATTGAAAGGACTGACCTTGTGGTTGTTGCAGGTGACCTTGCTATAGGATAATCTGCCCTTGCTGTTGCGTGGAAATCCCTTGCTGCAACAAACGTTTCCCTTGCGGTAACAAAGGCTGCCTTGGTTGTTGCAAAAGTTTTCCTTGCTATTGCAAGGGTATTTGAACAGTGCCCGGGAAATTACCGAACTGAATCTGGTCATAGCCAGGCTGGATGTACTGCCTAGGTTGGAGGGTGTAAGTTTGATTAACCAATCCTTGAGAACCATATGGAACGTAAGGATTTTGGTATTGGACTTGAGCCCCATAGGGCTGTTGTTACTAAACATTACTCAATCCAGACGGACCACCAGGATTCTAAACCTGTTGGTACTAGACATTACTTGATCTAGTAGGGTCAGCAGGGTTGTAAATAATACCAGAAGAGGGCTAGTTTATACCAAGCATGTGAGCTTGTGAGCGCTCACATTACTGGCACCTGAAACCATAGAGACATTCAGGTTCTGCCCCCAGGCGGTGGCAAAATCTAGCCACTGACTAATGGGCCAGAAGAACTGACGGAGACAATCTTTGAAGCCGCCGGTTGTGACTGATGCATAACCGGGATCGATGATACAAGAGTGTTCGGGATGGTGGGTTGCACCAGGACTGAAGTAGCCGCTGGTTGGGAAGTCGTGTTCATGATGAACGGGCTTGACGCAAGACACCCAAATAGAATTATGGTAGAGTGATGAGGCACTAAGTGTGCCTGAAACTAAGTGTCCCAAAGACACATAGCTGGGTGGAAAACTGATAGGAATACCTTCCAAATAAGGGAAACCCTCGGGAGGAAACTGCAACTACAATTATTCCCCCTCAACATTGTGTGGAGTAGAACCTTTGGACTCATCGAGAGAAGTGACTAGGGCATCGCAAACGAGTTCCATGTCTAAAAACAAATGACGACGAATGGCCGAAAGTGTACTGGGGGACAGTTCCAAAGGAACACCTCGGTTGTTGTATGGACTGTAAGGATGCTGCGGTGATATCTCAAAAACGTCAAGTAAGGGGTTCAGAGGATAGATAACCAGTCCAAGCTGACCATCAGTGGTCGGCGAGTTCTCTGGAGTTCGAATAGGATTATTCGGAGATTCTGGGCCAAGATCAGTAGATGGCCTTGAATCGAAAGTAGGTGGAGGACGAGATGACAATGGTTGAACATTCAAAACAATTGTGAGTTCAAATCCGTGCTAGCGTTGTCTAATACCAAAGCTAATGACAACTGCTAGGTTTACAGATGCCGAAACACATCTCTAGCCTAGACCTTCTAGTTATGATCGTTAATGTCAAATGTGCCTTAGGTTAATTTAATTCATTTTAGAGTTGATCTTGAGTTAAGTTTCAGCTTTTAGGTCTTAGCGATGCTACTCGAGAAACCTAAAATGCAACTAAATGGGACAAGACCCTTTCAATTCGATGAAACACCTACACTAGAGAGGGTAGAAACTACTCAATCAAATGCAAACAATCAAGAAACTGAAAATGAAATGATCTTTCACTACTTCACTTTTTCAGAAATAAATTAATGAAAATGCATTCCAATTCCTAATTTCCTAACAAGAACTTATGTATGAGTCCTTTCGAAATGAAAAAATTTATCTTCCTTTTCCAAATGCTGATGCAATTTTAGTTTTTAAGAGATGCGAATCATAATGATGCAACAAGCTAGAATTTCATATTTTCTCATGAAACAATGAAACAAAGTTTTCGCATACAAAATTTAAATGAAATTTTTTCGAGACTATGAGCTCTTCAAGCATATGCAAACATGAAAAGAGAAGTTCATTCAGATCGATGAAACACCGACTTTACCAAACACTAGACTAACAATGTAATCTATGCCAGAAAAAGACATTCAAACTAGTAAACAAAACTTTTTCAAGCTTGTGAAAAAAGAGGTGAAAGTCTTAAGAGGGACCAAAAGCAAATGAAAGGAGAAAACACACCCTCAACCAGACTTGATGAGTCCACAAATTGCTGAATGGGTGACTAGCTAGATTCCCTAGTGTTGCTAGCCATTCAATGACTCAATCAATCAAACAACAAGATGACAAGCCAACAAGCAAGCAAAACCAAATAAAAATTAGCTTCCTAATCAGGGAGAAAACAATCAAAAGGGATCATGAGGTCAAAAACACATGAGCAGAACACACTAGCTAAGATTGGGGTCTAGCCCTAATTCTCACTTATAGAGATCAACGTGACTGTCTCACTGACAACAAGCGCCAGAGGTGGTTCGATGCGACTGTTCCTCTATAATTCGCACTGGTCGGCATGACTATCAGTCGATTAAACGCGATGTCTAAGGGAACTAAGGAAAAAAAAATTCAAAATAGGGACCAAATCTGCTACTATGAATTTTAGACTTAGGCCTTTAAGCCAGAGAAAAGAAACAGAAACAAAGGGAAAACGTGAAACTAGAAAAGTTCTCACGAAATCATGAAATCCAAAACAAAAAAATTATGGTATCTCCCTATCAGAGTCGCTAATTTGTGATGAAGTAAAATTATAAGTGCGGACACGAATGAATTCCTCTAGCCCTATAATGGGTGTAGCCACAACAGATACATTCTATGGAAGATTTCCTTAGGTTAGAATCAATCAATAGGGCCTACCTCTTGGTCGCTTATCCTACTTGATGATTTCCTCACTTGCTCGCTCCAGCAATCTCTCGCTTCCTTCTTCAAGCTCCTAAAACAAGTAAACAACGACATCATGCAAACGTAATAATAGACAAATTTCAATTCAACCTACTTAATGATTCAAGAAGCATCAAGGCACAAATATGTAATATTACAAAACATGTTGGAAATCAATCAATAGTTGCATATATTAATATCAAAGAGAGATTACAACCATTCATCTTGACATCACAATCTTCCTCTGACACGACCAGGTTCCCACACACTTCTGATAGCATTCCATGATGGCTTCAAACAACAATATTTTAAAGGCTCTCCCCTTTAGACTTCACTCCAAACCAAACACACTTCTCCCTCACACAACTAGATGGCTACAACTAGTAATAGCTTGCTTGTCTAATCAAAATAGTATACTTACACTCAATCAACACTCTAACTAGCTTGTGCTTGGGAAGACGGGAGGTTTATATAGGAAATATGGATGGGAGATGGATCCTCTTCTCATGGGAGAAGGACCTATAACTTGAGGTAGTTCCATCATTATAGGGGAAAGGAACCCAAACTATGATCCTCGACCCCATTCAGCCAAATCATTTACCAGACTTCCGTTACAAAGCTTCTAGAGTTGGAAGCTTCAGCTCTAATTTAAAAAAATTTCCATAATAGGACCGACACGACTGTAACACAACTCAATCACATTGATCAGCATAGGGAACAATGCTAATCTTTGCACATCGGCGTGAAGGAGACAAAGGTCATTACCGCTGGCCTTGTAAACTGAGCAAAACAGAAGTTTCAAGGCAAATGGTGCAAAATCGAAATGATCTTCTCATGAAGAGGGACATAATGGGAGTTTCTTCATGAAGGCAAAGAATGCGAGGTTCACTGTAGAGGTCCTCTAGGATCAAGTAATGGGGAGTACAGGGACAGTGACAAAATGTTGTGTAATAGAGGAGTAATGTGCCCTAGAGGACAAGAATACAAGCATAAATAGATTTTCCATGGAGCCTAGTAAAAGCTTAAAATAACCAAGTAGAGGCCTATACATTATGTCAATGAATCAAACAAGCTTCTACACTAGACATCAACTAATTGATCATTGTGGGAGATTTAGCAATTAAAATCAAGCATAACAATTTTAACTCTCTTCCCACAAATTGTAGACTCAAGTGATGTTCAAAAGATTCATTTTTCTTTGAACCACATCTAGGAATTTCAATCCCTCCATGTGATGAGACAAAGAAAAAGGAAAATGAATTAGCAACATGCTAGAAGGTATGATGAAGGAAACATTACAATAAATGTCAGGGGTATTTATTCCCTAATCCCATGATCTTGGTATAGTATTGTAGACTCCATTTGGCACGTGGAAATGTTGTTATAATCATGGATAAAAGGTATTCTTCAAATCCATTTAAACTTACATGTCACAATTTCATACATTTCCTGTGCCACTTAGATCAAGAGCATTACTCTTCATATCAGGTGTTCATGATGTTGAAGTTAGTTATGCTCTTAGGAATCCAATTTGATGCATGGAAGTCGATCTTACCCTACATGACCACCCTCACAATGATACTTTTACTAGCCATCAAGGAGGAAGTGGGAAATTTCCCTCTAGATTTGTCACAACCCTCATCTATCACAACGTTTTTCATTGTTATATGCTTATTCCTAATATGAATTTCTTAGAATAGGGAGGAAGAGTGGCTCAACCCATGTTAGCCCCTACTTTGGAGCCTATCTCCCCAGTTTGATTTAGTGTGGGAGCATCTAGAGTGTAAACTTTTGAGAGCCTCTCAATATGAGATGAGCCACATGGATCATCTAGTGAAAATGGTAGAGCATTCCCAAATAGGAAAAAAGGATATCCCTCATAGACATTTAAAATAAATATCTAACTTGCAACATGAAATGAATCATATCCAACCATAGCTTGCACACTTGTGAGCACAGTGGTCCACCAACATTGACATTATCTTCATCCAAAGGCAATAACCTCATAGAATGGAAGATGAAACCAATGCACTCAGGAGCCAGTTGAAGATTTAAAGCTCTCAACCTAGCAATATACCCACTCTCCCTACTCTTCAATGCACTATGTCAATTCCCCTCCACCTACTCTACTTGATTTAAATGTAGAATCTTAGCTTCTCCCTCCTCTAGGTTGAGTTAACAAACCTCTCTACTAGTGGTCTTATGAAAGTTAAAACATGTCAAAATTTGGGAATTTTCTATATAGTATTTACAGTCAACAACAAGACTTATCAAGATTTTTTGTTGATATACTTCATAAAAACTAGTCCCCTAGCCCTGTTAGAAGAACATAGCTAAAAGACAAATTTTTATGTAATTCTTGTCCTCTATTGCATCCCAGATACATATTTATATTAATAGAAATGGTGTTTGTGTGCGTGCACTAATCCTAATTGGATCCATGAAGAACTGTCAAAAGAACCATGACTGTATCAGGTTGAGACAAACATCAAATAATTCAAAATAGCAATCAAAAACACCTTGAACCAGTGGCAGTGGCAACCAACGTGGAACGATGAGGACCTCGATCAAAGTGCACTGACCGAGGCCCATGGAGATTGTGCGGGAGGCGGAATTAGCCCTTGGGAGGCCCAGATCGGGAAATAGAGGAGGTTTTTGATGCATGATTAGTGCTTAGGCTCGAAATGGAGAAGCCCCGAGCACTTGGTCGCATGGGGAGCTAGAGAACCGTAGGGCAAGAGACAGAAGGGCTAAAAGCTAAAAGCAGGACCCGCTCTGAAACCGACGGTATTGATCGGGGGCTCCTTGAATGGTAAGTGGTTTTGGATGAAAGAAAAATGATTCCACTCATTGATTAACACGTAGCAAGCAGAGGAGAGAGAAAATCACCGCTCATCGCGCACTAATGGTCAAGCAAGTCAACTGCATGAAACGTGCGTATGGCATCGGATCTTGGGGTCCCAGATCTAACGGTTGAGATCGTGCTCGATGGAGAACTGGAATCAAAGAGGGATTAAGCTGCAGCTTGTAAAGAATTCAAGGCTTGTTTTGATAACCACGGTGGAGGAAGAATCATTCCACGACGTAATTGCATAATTGAACTAACGAAGCAGGCTGGCGCAGTTACAGGAGGACATGTGGCCACTCCCTGCGAGCTTGGTGATGAATCCAAACAGGGAACTCCAAGCGCAGCTGCAGAAGGTGATTTGACGGAGGTGGAAGAGGAACTGAAAAAAATGGGAACGAATGGATTTAAAGCCATGAATAGAAGACAGAAGACACAGAGAAGTGGAACCAGAACCCCGAGAGGAGGATGGAACACAGAGAGACAGAAAACAGAGAAGCAAAGAAGACAGTGAAGCAAAAGCAGAAAGAAGACAGAGGGCCAAGCTGACCAAAGGCACCATCGAGCACCAGAGAGCTTGAGATATTCAAGCCATCCCAGAGAGGATCTATCCGGACTGAGCACGGCATTGGGCTCTCTCCATTGTAGACCAGAAGGTCACAGAGCTGGTAGGAAAATGAGTCTGTGCACTCCAGTGGCTTGGGGAATCCAAGAACCACCCTGCTAAGCAAATTTGTCCCAGGAGACTTATTTTTAGCTCCTGCATTGTAATCCTCTGCTTAAGACACAATAAAATAAAGCCACCACTTAGCGCTGGACCGGAGATGTAGCCCTGGAGGATAGAGTGAACTCCTTATTAATTTCTTGTGTTCTTGTATTTGCTTACTGTATTTCTTTGTTGTCTTTCCATTTCAAGTGTTTGTGTATTTGCAATCTGATCGATCCGTTGCTTAAATAACATAGACACACACTAGCACATGAGTCTATAATACCTTTAATCAACAAATACTTAACTGATGTCACTCATAGGGTGATTATCAGATCATGCACAGACACACCCCATTTGCACACCATTTGCATTAAAATAAGTATGCATCTAGGGTGCAATATAAAATAAGAATTAAATTAAAATTTTCCTTCTAGTTGTGTTCTCTCTCTCTCTCTCTCTCTCTCACACACACACACACACACATGAATTTCAAAGATAGATATAATAAAAACACAATACATATTTTGGAAACTTTTTTGTTAAAATGATATGTCAAATAAAGCATTTCTCTGGGGATAATTGAACAAAAAAAATAGCTATAAAAATAATAATAATGATAACATAATAAAAATATTCATCATAACACAATAATAAATGAATATTTATTTTTATCATAAAAATATGAAATTCAAAACATTACAACAATAAGTTATTAATAATTTCCAACAATGAGCATGCTTTTTAAGAACAATTTAAAACTAACAAAAATATCATTTATTCAAATTCATCATCCTTGAGAGGCTTATCATCATTTTCTTTAGTATTATTCTATGCTTCCATTTTGTTCTTCCATTGGATTTTTGTTGTCTATAAGTCACCAAAAGCGATCATTTCCATACATCCATATAACGATGGCTAAGGTTCTTTTGAGATATTTCCCACACATGATTCACTAAATCTCTTTTCCTCAAACCAATTTCTTGCATTTCATCTAGAAGAACATTAATTGCATTAATTTTTTGTAAAATAACATTTCATTGTAGTGGGTCATTTCAATGGTTATCCAATTTCTTATTTTTTGAAAGAAACATGTTAATGTTGTACCTAATCACCAAATACAAAATGAATAATTAAATAAATTAGTGTAAATAAACATAAATATTAAATAACAAAGATTGAAGTTTGATTTCATATATGTTATATCATAAATCTTACAAACATCAAAAAAATTACAAACCAATCTCCTTGACTTGAAATGTATCTATACGATAATTAATTGGTGTTTCTCATTTTTAATAAAATATTAACAAACTCACCTTTCAAATCCATTTCCTCATATGTCATTTTTCTCACCACAACATTATAAATCAATAATTGAGTATGCTTCCATCTATGTTTTTTTCGTTGATTGATCCTCCAATCTAGAATATAAAAGATGTTGTAATGTCCCATTATGTTATGTAAACATTTTGACTTGGTCAAATAAAAATAAAATAAAACACACACACGCACAAATCAATTAAGATATCAAAATAAGAAGACGAGAATCAAAATAACTGAAATAAGAAGATATCATATGCTGAAACCAGTTTTGTCTCTCAACATTATGAATATGATGGTTGACCCGAAACACAGATCTCATCCCGGTCTGCTTCCTCTATCCTCCAACTATCCATAAATTGTTGCAGACCCTCTTTAGAAAGCTGGTCTGTTGTGCTATTACATTCCCTGTATATATGACGTAGAGAAAAATCATTGAAAAAAGATTTTAAATGTTTTGCTTCTTCTAATAACGGGGATAATATGTAGTTCTGGCATATTCTCACACCGCTAAACCATTTAATGATATTCATCGAATCCCCGAAGATCTGAACCGAATGAATGCCCAGGTGGGTAAGCCAACAAAGGATAATTTTTAAGGCAAGAAGTTCTGTAAAATTATTGGTTCCAATCCCCAATCCAACTGAGGCTTTGAGGCTTTTGTGCTCATTTAGGTGGATCACCAATCCTGCCCCACATTTATTATTTTGATCGGATGCCTAGTCAAAATAAGCCCATGGGGTTCCTTCCTTTATTTGTTCCTCTCTTATAGGTCTCGGGTTTGCATCCCAAATTGGCTCATGAATACTTGAGTAAATTGTTGTGCATCCTACAATGATATGCCCTGTGGAGGGGTTCTGTTCTTTAAATATAATGTTGTTACGATCCATCCATACACCCCAGGATATGATTAGGGGTAGAATCCTCAAATTTCCCTCAGGATAATCCTTCCACCATTTATTCCATACTTTTGCTAGTGACTCCCCTTGCCAGGTCATCCTGATCTGAATTAGTCTCCCTAATTCCATCCATACCTCTTTTGTGAATAGGCATTTTAAAAAGAGATGTTGGATATTTTATACTTCATTTTTACATAAAGCGAACCTCCCTAGGTCCGACTTATATATCCTTTGTAATATATCCCAATTTGGCACTTTATTCTTGAGAATGCACCAGAAGAACATACAAGCTTTGGCTGGGAATTTTAGCTTCTAGATGAGGTGTTCGGGCCTTCGTTTAAATTTTAAAAAGGTTTTGACCCATTTTGGTTGACCAAGGAACGAGAAGGAAATGGGTGGTAGCAACGGTTGGCTGGTGCAACAAGCAGTTGTGTAAGAGTTGAGGAAAGGTGGCAACGGGAGTCAAAGGTAGCTGACGGGGTGGGAAGGTGTAGAAGTAGCTGAGGGGAAGAACTAGCAGTCCAAGTAACAGAGAAGGGATATAAAAAGAGAAGACTAGGAAAGGAGCGAGGTTAGATTCGGCAAGGTTGAGGGAAGGGGAAAAGGATTATTGTTGCGGCCAACGGAGGGGGAGATCGCAGGACCCGAGAAGACATAATCCGTGAAGTTGCACAGTACTCGCAAAACTGACCCATGTATTTTATGTAGTTTTTTATGGCAGAAGCTTAGTGATGTTGTAATGGTTAACTGGTATGATTAATATAAAGATCTGCTAAGATCAGTTGTAGTTTATTATGTATCTGGGCCCTGCGTATGAGGGATCTTTAAAAAAAATTTGAATCACTTATAAATTACAGGTAATCAGTAGTTCGTGTGACATCATGAGTATGTTGTTATCTCTGTGTTTTATATAATGTATTCATGTATTTGATGAAATGCAACTCGGTTAAGACTTTCATGACTCCATGCTGAACCCTTTTCCCTTTTGGTCGTGACACACCTCGGGTGAGACTCCTTGCCCTTTGGGGTAAGTTGAAAATGTCACCGTTGTCCTAGACTACATCGGACCATTGTTGGACTCCTGTGCCCGAACCCAGGGTCTCCCCCTGATGACTCTCGCGATCCAACAAATGGTTCTGTAGCCGGGACCTATAGGTACTAGCACTGGTTCAGAATATTGTGTCGAGGATATTTAAAAGAGAGATAAGGGGTTGCTGGAACCATAGAGTAGATTAGTTTGTAGTAGAGCAGGCTACCTGTAGAAGTCAACTAATCAGCAAGGTAAGCGTTGAAATTTTATATGCTAACCGAACTAATGACCAGTATGAAATTTTCTGGTGTAAGTCCCCAGAGGATCTGTATATTTAGTTAAGAAGGCTGAAGATACAGACTTAGCCAGGTGGATTGGTGACAACTTGCTGAAGCTGGACCCAATTTGATGTCACCCTAATGCAACAGTTGGATAATGATTTTACCAGAGAAATCAACTTTTGGGTAAGGACTACGGTGGAGGGATACGTAGTTGAGTTTGCTACGGAGAGTTATCTGTGCTTTTAAAAAGCAGAAGCTATGTTCAACTTGGCACTGAGAGGTGAGTTGATGATGGAAGTCCCGACATGGATCAAGATGTTTATGGTGGAAGAAGGACTATTGTCTTTTCCTACTGCAGGGATGGCAGCGTAAATCCTCGGTACCGGGGGGAGACGTAGAGGGGAAGGGCACTGCTAGTGGATAAATGGTAGGTGAGGGTGATTCAGACTCTAGGGAAGAAAAGAATGGGGCCCCACCAAGTAGGAGTGGTGAGGGGAAAACCCCAGTCAAAGAGGAAGGAGAAGATGGTAATGGGAAAATCAAGAGTGGTGAAGGAAGATGGAAGAGTCAGGGAAATGGGGACAGAACTTCCCTGCAGGTTGCAGAATCTATATGGCAAGTACAAGTTGTGACAAACAGATCGCAAGAGAAGAGGCCACATGGGCATGAAGAAGTAAGCAAGGAGGATACGGGTGAGTTGATGAGGAGGTTATTCAACGAAGAGGAAGTATCCATTAAGAGTTAGTAGCAATACCCCTGAGACATAGGTAGTGTTTCCCCTGATCTTCCCCTGGTACTTTATCATAATCTGGAGGAATTTATTATTATCATAGCTAAGGCAGTGCAAGTATATAGCTTGTGGGAGAAATACCGAGTCTAGTTCAACATTGGGAGCAGCACAGGAACCAGTAATATTAGTAATTTAGGATTACAGGGATCCCAACAGCCAGGGAGAAAGGGGTTCATGCTAATAGCACCTACCAAGATAAATATGGTGAGATCTTTTACCAGATACACTGAATTTGCGAGAAGAGGAAATGTGGATGTAGAGTAGCACTGCTATCTCTGTGAAGCTATTTGGAGGGCCCGTCAGACTCCAGACAATGTAAGGGCAGTAGAATTCCAAACCACACTAAGAGAAAGGGATCTATGCTAGTTTATAAAGTGGGTGAAGTAGAATCAGAACCCCATAGTATATGTCATCAAGAGAGGATTTGTGCAGGAGTTCAAGGTATCACAGATGGATCAGTAAGGGCTATCAGAACTTTAGGAGATTAAGCAAAGGGAAGGAGAGACAACTTTGGAGCTTATGAAAAGGTTTAAGGATGCCATTTACAAGTTGAGTTACACTCTGGACCCAAACCACCAGTGGGACTGGTTCATTAAGGCATTATTTCCTTTGAGTAGAACACCACTAACAAAATAGAAGATAGGAACCCTCTAGGATGCATTGGAACAAGCATCACGCATAGAAGCTATGGCGGGATACCCACATGAGTATAGGGGAGGGGTGAGCTTGCAAGACCCATCGATTTTAGGCTTGCAGAATCAAATCGTGACCTTGACGGAGAAATTGAAAGATCTTTAGCTAGTGCGTCTAGCCAAACCCAACGTTTGGTGTACCCCCTACATGGTGGAGGGGAACGTCGCGACAGAATTGTTGTTGGGAAAAGTATCCAATACGGAATGACCCTATCCCACTCTAAGGGTGATAGTACCTCAGCAACAATCGAAGCAAAGCTATCTAAGATTTCTTCTTTATGAAAGTAAAATAGGGGAGAAAGAGGTCCACTAACCGATGTCTTTCGCTAATGGTTGATCCGATCTTCTCTCCTTGCTGCTTGCTCCCAACTCCTTGCTCTTTCACTGGCCCAGCTACACCAAGATCCTGCAAAATGGCAAGAGAGAGAAACTACAAGAAGCATACATTCATAATTGATTTAAGTATTAGAATAAATCAAATACACAAGCATAACAATACATCATTGAGATACATGCATATAGAAGAACCTCAAATGCTTTATTAATGGAAGAAGTAAAGTTCAGGAAGTGATACAACCATAGAAGGCCCAATCCAGCATCACCTCCCAGCAGAAAGAAATCTCCTCTTCACCTCCTTCAAAGCAAATCACCCAATAGTTCTAAACTCAAACCAACAGCAATTCCTTACATTCACAAGATTCCAGCCTCCCTAGACCTCATGAGAGAGATCTATATATAGGAGTTTTGGAGAAAGGATGAGTTAGCCTGAGAGTTGACTAGTGTCCTCTCTCACTTCAGTTATTCTTCAGTTCTTGAGTCCACTTGGAGGTTCTTGCTTCCACTTGGAGATCTAGACCCTCTTACTCATCACTAGTCGAATTCCCTGATCCAAGTGTCATTTTGGAAGCTTCCTGGGCATTGACACCTTGAGGAATGACTGTGCCACTTGTCCAAACTTGCCCAGTGCAGGTAGCCTTCTTTGCAGTTGAAATTCAGCGCAGGTAGACAGTGGAGCAGTTGACATTCAGCGCAGATGCTCAGTGGAGCAGTTGACATGATCCAGAATTGCCTTGTTTTTGAGTGTTTTCAGGTGGAGAACTGTTACTCAGTGCTGTGGTTTGCTAACCTTGTTCCTCTAGGGGTAGGAACAACATGTTTAGGGACTTTGGATCCCTTAGATTATGGACATTTCATGCTTCATGCTGTAAGGCACAAAAATGTCTATAACAGTTGCCCCCTAAAGTATGAGGTCGTTTATCGGGTGAAATGCTTTATCAGGAGGATCCGAAGTTCATTCAATCGCTGAGAGGTGACATGTAATAAAATACAATACAATACATTATTTTTCATTCTGCTTTCATGATCTAGCTGAGGCGGGCATTCCCATGCTCAACTTTATAAATTCATTTTGGTACATAGAACAGACGATCGTCTGATGATAGACTGATAATTCTCTGCTGAAATTATCATCCTTTGAGTAGGATGATCATCTGCTGCAATAATGTACATGTCAAATGTCTTTATATTTCCTGAATATATATCGCAGCCCGGATGGATGAAACTAGATCCGGGGTCTTCAAACTCATTCGATCTTCACTCTAAGTACAAGTCGATCTATGTGAGAATTGCGCTGAAGTCGAACATGGAAAGACATCGCTTGATTACCGGTCAATGATGTAAACCGTTAACAAGCGCGAGAGGAATCACCGATAATGATAATGACCCTCAAGGTACTGCAGTACAATTCACGTGGTGTGAATAAATGACTTGGCGTCGAACACCACGCAAAATCTTCTGGTCGAAGGTCATTGATGTATACCTATCGCCGGAAGTGAGAAACTTGTCATTGAGGCATGCAAGCTTCAAAGTACTGAGGGGGTTGTCCCTAGATCAACTTCTTGGATAATGAGCTGAAGTCGACAAGAAGCGATCCGTCAAAGGAGGGCCTTAATGAATCCCACATCAGTGACACGGAACGGAGCTAATGATTTTAATGGAGGTGAAAACAATCTGTGAAATATGATTCAGGGTGGCGGTCATGGATGGATGAAGGATAATGTATGGCAGTGGATGGGACACGGTTGACTCTTTCTGAACAACATCTCTTGAACATATAACGACACTGATGCGATGGATCGGTAGCATTACCCCAAATGTGGATGGTTTGGCGAGACCATGGTGATGAGACCGGTGAATGAAACAACCCAACCCGATGTGATACGGAGGAAAAGTGTCATGTTCAAGAGCGACTTGCTACCATTAAAGCTTTGAGGTTCTCCCAATTTTTCCCCAGTAATTTCTGACCAGTACCTCTTTATTTTTGTCAAGCTTGAGGAGGATAACATATGCTTGTTCTATAACCTGCCCTTCGGGCAAGCCCATCGCTATGTTTTAACGAGCCTAGCGATAGGGAAACTCGTTCTCGTCTAAAGACAAGTTTGTCGCTATTTAATCATTTTAACAAGTCTAACGACAAGGAAAACTCGGTCCTTTTCATTTTTAGAGAGTCTGAAAAGGTACAGAAAGTTAACTCCAAAATTCCTTTTTCATCATCTAATCCCTTAAGTCCGAAAAAGTATAAAACAATACAGAAGGGATGAGTTTTCGATAATTTTAACGAGCCGAATAAAACAAGCGCTCGACCTTTTTGTGCAATAATCCCTCAGGTCCAAAAAGATTAAAATCTAGAGGAGGGATAGCTCTTTCGGTACCTTTAACGAGCTGGAAGGCCAAAACTCGGCAAACTTTTCATATTTTACGAGTCAGTTGAAAAGAGCTCAAAGAAGACTCGTCTTTTGAGGAACGAGTGATAAACAGGGATAGCAACTGATTCCAGGTACAGGTTGGAATTTTCCAATCACGGCAGTGTCACAAGGATGGCTAGGTGAAATCACTCTTCGCAGCTGTTCCTCAAAATAGGTAAACAATAATATGGAGGTGAACGATCGGCCAAATGACGGTGGAGGTGGCAGGTGCAAACACAACCAAGGCTTTTATGGCTGATAAATTTACGATCACAGAGGTTATTTACCGGGTAGGTTCATTTTTAAAAATGAGCTTAAACTCTGGGGGGAACATTGCTCACTGCTTTTATTTATTTTTTAACGAGCATGAAGACCGCGTTAAAACTGCTCGGATCTTGCGTTTATTTTTTAACGAGCATGAACTTTATGCTAAAACTGCTCGATATACCAGTCATAAGATAAGAAATGTCTCCTGTGAGATCTCTATTTTTTAAGGAGTTTCATCTTCACTAAGCTTTACTCCATATCCTTTCTTTATGCAAGTTCGGAAACGACTAATCCAAAAAACAGATAAATAACCGCTCTTTGCTTGCACTCCAAAAGGTTTGCATGCCCCCAGGTATAAAATACAATTTCAAGGCTGCCCCTACTTATCCATCAAAACATTTGTTTTAAAGGGTGAGGCTTACCTCTTTCTGGTTACCCAAAGATTGTTTCGTTAATCTTTCAAACAAAACATTTCCTCGGCACTGTCTACCGAAATAGACAAGGGTGAATGACTGTTGTCAAACACGTAACCTTGACAAAAGAATCCTATTCCAGAACAACCCCTCTTCCATCCACGGACGGGGTACGGACTAGTCATATTCTCTCGCGGAAATTCTATCTTATACCCAAAGTTTTCTCTGCCCTAAGCAGACCAGGATGCATGCCCCCTGGGTTCCAGTCCCATCTTTCCGAATCACTCGCACTCATCGGGAAGGAGGACTGGGGGTGGAGACATTTCTTGATTGAATAGACCATTCAGGGTTGGTATGTGACTATTTGCGATGCGTGATCCCGGAAACGAAAGTTGGTCTACGAGCTTGACCATCCTTCCTTCGTGTGGAAAACACATTACTCTAAAGAGTGAGGAGACTATTGCTCCCATGCAATATATATAGTCTCGTCCAAGGAGTAGGTTATAATCCAAGGGTCCTTGAACGACCATCTCGTTCATTTGAACGGTCTTCCCTTTCAATGTAACAGGCACATTGGGGAGGATCCCTAATGGTCGACTGGTTCCTTTATCGAAACCTGAGAGATTTCTTATCTCAGGCAAAAGCGCCGGGGAACCCAGTGCTTTCCAAGCAACAGAGGAAAGGATACTCACAGATGCCCCCTCATCAATGATAGTTCCAGCCATTACCATTCTGTATATTTGGACTATGATTCTGAATGGTATACTGGCTGGCAACCGGGGTCTGCCTAGTTGATTCCAATCAAAGGATACAACCAGGTTGCTTGGTGGTGGGACCGAATATACGGCCGGATATGACCCTGACGATGTTCCTTCCTGCGATAAAGGAGTGGGCGCATTTCCCTGATGCTCATCAGAGTCTGTGTTGATGAAAAGAATCTGGATGGTGTCATCCTTATTCTCTTCAGTGAGGGTGTCATTTGAAGATGAGTCTTCAGTGACGGTGTCATTTGAAGATGAAACTTTTGAAGGGAGAACCAGGTCAACTGCCATTTCGACCTTTGGACTTTCGTCCGGTCTGGATTCAGTAGGTTCATTTTCAGTGACTGACGCTTCAGCTGACCACTTGAGCGGGCCAACTGTATTCTCAACCAACGAAGGACTTGGCACGAGTTTTTTGTATCCAAGAGGAAGTCTCAACGGTGAAACCGGACGATCTTCCAAAACTCTCTTCGCTTCGTCTAAGAAGGGACAACGGTGGATGGCGTGATCGCCTTCACACAGTCTGCAGGGGGATCTTGCTCCCCCTCTTTGTCTTGAACCTTCACTTTCGCTGGTTGATGGTAAGCATTCAACATGGCTATCAGAGGTTGATGCTCCCAAATTGTGCAAACGAGGGGACCAGTCCCTTAGTATCCGGGGAATACAGGGACAATCTCTATGGAAGTGGTCTCCTCTACATATGACACATGGCGATTTAGGCCCGGTCTGTGTTGTATGTGGATTTTTGTCAGATGTCTTTTGCTTGCCCCCGGTCGCCTTAGGCTCCTTCTTCTTCTTTTCTCTCTTCTTCTTCTCCTTCTTCTCCATGGGAGCTTGGATTTTGCCGGCTCTACCTTGCGAAGATGAAGGATTGGATGAAGAGTTATAGGAAGTAGAAGGCTGGTGGGTAGCTCTAGACTGATCTAACTGTTGACTCAACTGTTCAGGAACCATGGTGTTCTGAACTACATTGGTTGAGAATAGCCAAATTGGCAGGCCAATTGTCAGTCCTGGAAGCGACAATGTGGCCATGTGGGGCGCACCAACTTCTCCCCAAGAGGAGAAAGGACTAGGATTTCCATCATGTGGAATTCCTTGGTTGGGGCGTTCCATGTTCTCAACCTACAGATCAACGCAGGAATAGGAGGTGATTATGTTCCGTTTAAAATAAATTTCATAACGATGCTTTAGACACAACTTGCTTTTTCACTTTTTAAGAGTCGAGAAAAAGCTAAAGATGACTCTAGTCTCCTTCGATGTTTTAACGAGCCCGAAGTGACAAATGCTCGGATGGACTTTTTCAGTTATAGAGTTTGAAAAAGGCCAAAAGAAACTGCTCTGGAGATCTAGGCAGAGGGTGTGCCAAACTTTTCGCAAAACCACAGAATACGTTTTACAGTACGGGTGGTCGATCTTCGTGAATGCTGTGTTCACTGCATTGCGATTAGTAGGGCGGCCGACACGGCTTCCTATGGATAAAGGCTTTGTTCCTATAGGGGTCTCCCAATATATACGCGACGGTACGTGGGAGCACAAGTCCGTATTGATACTTATCGCTTCACCGTGGAGGAATCACCCAACCACTCAACGCTAAGATATCACGTTTAACGACGCCGGAACACGTCTCTAGCTTAGACCTCTATGTGTTTGCGTTATGTTTCAAAGCGTTGTTATGTAAATTCAATTCATTTTAAGTTGATCTTGTTTAGCAGTTTGCCTTTATGGATCACCACGAGATGTATAATACAACTTCCTAAATGCAGTCTAAGATGATAAGCAAGCTTTTCAATCTTTCAACTTTGAAAATCTCAACTACTGAGGGAAAAGAAAGACATCATCTTTTCACACAGATCATAGAGCACACACTAATGCACTTTTCCCTAAATCAACATACAAGTTGTCAAATGCAAAATGCATAATGCAGGTATTTCTTTTCTCTTTCTTAATGTTGATGTACTACAAAAAGAAAGCTGTTGTATAACTTTGAATTCAATTTCAAGTGAAAGAAAACAAGCTTTAGTCCAAAATCAAAAGACACCTTAAGATTTACTTGTTTCAACACTAGAAATACATAAATTCAAACCATATGACGAAAGCAAAAGCTCAATCAGCTATGAACAGCAAACAAACTAACTCTTAAGATCAAAACGACACTTATCACAGGTCTAGATCTAAGAGGCCAGAGCAAGACTAGTTCACTTTTCGTTATGGGAAACTGCAAATGATGTAAGAAATACACAAAGAACAAATACAATTTCTTTATACAACCGAGGCGGAATAGTGGCAAAGAAAGGTGGTTTCAGATAGGTACATTGACTGATAACACGCTGCAAAAACAAGGATGAAAACAGGGCAATAAACAGCAGGGAACCCCAGTTGCACAAGGCAAAAACTGGTTCAGCGCAGGTAGTACACTGTCAGTTTGACATTCAGCGCAGGTAGCCCCTTCGGGACCTGCGATGAAATGCAGACTGCCTTCACAGTGCCTGCAATGAAGAGAGAAACTTTCGTTTTTCTCAGTTTCCGGGTTACAGATTTCTCAAAAATTCACAGTTTTTGGCCAAATCAAAAGCTATCAATCAAGTACACACTAAAGGGTAATTAGGAGGATGAAAAGCTATCACTAAGAGCTGTTCAGAGTCCTTGTGGATCAGCTCTTCAAATCATAAACATGCCTAGAAACTGAGCTAGAGTAGTTGCCCTCTACTTTGCATTTGAAAGATCCAAATGCAGTTTGATTCGGTACTCCCTGTGTTTATGAAATGAATAGCAAAAACACAAACAACCAACAAGATACGGGTCCCCAGCGGAGTCGCCAATTTGTTGTTGGGAAAAGTATCCAATACGGAATGACCCTATCCCACTCTAAGGGTGATAGTACCTCAGCAACAATCGAAGCAAAGCTATCTAAGATTTCTTCTTTATGAAAGTAAAATAGGGGAGAAAGAGGTCCACTAACCGATGTCTTTCGCTAATGGTTGATCCGATCTTCTCTCCTTGCTGCTTGCTCCCAGCTCCTTGCTCTTTCACTGGCCCAGCTACACCAAGATCCTGCAAAATGGCAAGAGAGAGAAACTACAAGAAGCATACATTCATAATTGATTTAAGGATTAGAATAAATCAAATACACAAGCATAACAATACATCATTGAGATACATGCATATAGAAGAACCTCAAATGCTTTATTAATGGAAGAAGTAAAGTTCAGGAAGTGATACAACCATAGAAGGCCCAATCCAGCATCACCTCCCAGCAGAAAGAAATCTCCTCTTCACCTCCTTCAAAGCAAATCACCCAATAGTTCTAAACTCAAACCAACAGCAATTCCTTACATTCACAAGATTCCAGCCTCCCTAGACCTCATGAGAGAGATCTATATATAGGAGTTTTGGAGAAAGGATGAGTCAGCCTGAGAGCTGACTAGTGTCCTCTCTCACTTCAGTTATTCTTTAGTTCTTGAGTCCACTTGGAGGTTCTTGCTTCCACTTGGAGATCTAGACCCTCTTACTCATCACTAGTCGAATTCCCTGATCCAAGTGTCATTTTGGAAGCTTCCTGGGCATTGACACCTTGAGGAATGACTGTGCCACTTGTCCAAACTCGCCCAACGTAGGTAGCCTTCTTTGCAGTTGACATTCAGCGCAGGTAGACAGTGGAGCAGTTGACATTCAGCGCAGATGCTCAGTGGAGCAGTTGACATGATCCAGAATTGCCTTGTTTTTTAGTGTTTTCAGGTGGAGAACTGTTACTCAGTGCTGTGGTTTGCTGACCTTGTTCCTCTAGGGGTAGGAACAACATGTTTAGGGACTTTGGATCCCTTAGATTATGGACATTTCATGCTTCATGCTGTAAGGCACAAAAATGTCTATAACAAGAATGCCTGAGGTTGTGAGGGTTTAATCATGCAGGTGGGGTTGCAAGTTCGTCAGGAGCCCAACCAACTAGAAGAGTTGCGGCGATGGAAGTGCAAGGAGCCTTCCTAGGGAGGAATACTTAGGGCTTTTGTGAATTATGTAGGGCATATGGACACCTGCCATGGATGTTCCCCATTTTGCAAAAGTACTCTAACGTCCCCAATAATACCTACTATGAGTTTTGCGCATCAACGACGCATCACACTGATCAGTGCCGAGCGCTAGATGCCCTAGCAGAAAGGTTGGACAGATCCACATTCAGGGTCAATGAATCGAACCGGGGGGGACGAGGAGGAAATGGGCGAGGGGGAAGAACAGGGGGAAGAGGGCTTGTGAGGTGTTACAACTACGATTAGGAAGGGCATGTTGCTTGAGAATGTCCATTGTTGAGGAGACCCCGGTGCTTGCAATGTTGAATTAATACCCACACAAAAAAGGATTGTCCGGAACTCATTGCAAAGTGGGAATAAAGTACCATACAGAGAGGGGAAAACTTGGTGAATGCTGAACCATGGACCGATGACAACCTCCCCATAACCAATATTAATATAGTCACTAGGGGAGGGAAGAAGATAGGGGAGGACCGCTACATAGAGGACCCCCCCTTCATCCTTAAAGCAATGTCTCCACAAAAGGGGTATCAACCTAAACAACAAAAGCAGTACTATCATGAGGTAGCTAAGCTGTTCGAAGAGATGACAGTGGAGAAGGATACTAAAAGACCACGAAACCACATGCTTGATCACACCCAGCTAATTGGAGAATGGTTTAAACTGTTCTTGATTTTTTTTTAGGATGAAGACATGCTGAAGGAATTGAGAAAAGGTCTAAAGGTTGTGGTATACCTGGAGGAAGAGGAAGTGGATCAACCAGGTACAAGGTTTCCAGAGAAGGATTCAAGAAGAGTGAAATGGAACAAGAAAAGAATAGGCAAGGAGTTCCGAATCAATGCGCAAGTGGGAGGATTCCAGATAAGAGTACCATGTTAGAATTGGGGTCGGATGTAAACATCCTACCAAGGAAAACTTGGGAGGAAATGGGGAAGCCTCAATTAAAATAATCACCAATTCAACTAAGAATGGAAAATCAGTACTGCATACTACCAACTAGGAGAATGGAGAATGTAGAGGTTGATGTGGTGGGGGTGAAGATGCACACAAAATTTGAGGTGATTGATAGCATGAGGGATAAGGACCCATACTTGAAACTCCTAGGGATTGATTGGGAATATGAGAACTATGTGGTCATAGACCTGAAGAAAGAACTGATGATTTTTGAAGTAGATGGGTTAAGGGTGATCCAACCATTAGACCCCTACCAAGGGCCTAGGTTCACAGAACCAACAGATGACAGGGATGCACCAGGAGGGTTAGACCAACTATACGCGGTCACAACAGGGAAGAGGGATGACTACATCAGCCCCACAGCTGGAGGATCACTAAGCTAGTGAAGTATCCAAAGCTCGGAAGCCACTCAAAAGCTGCATGGGATGCATGGCAGTAGTGGGGATATGAATTTACCACTAAATGGTGTGCGATGATAAGCTGAGTAAACTGGGGAGAAATGGAGATAACTGGCTACCTGAAGTACCATAGCCTTGAGCTAGTGGACACCTTCGTAGACATAGTAGACAGGGAAGTAACAGAGGATCAAAGGATCTTCTATCTAAGTATCGACCTCAGGGAAACTCCGGCAAGATGGTGGAGAATGCATTGCAATACATTGAAAGACTGGCCGAGCGTCAAACAAACCATGAAGGAAGTGTTTGCCTGAGATGGAGATCATCCACAGGATAAGGGAAAATACAAGGGGGATTCAAGTCTCAAGGAGCACATCAAGGATTGCATGGTCAATTGGAAAAGCAAAGGAATGCCAAGGGATCGATGGTTACACACATTTATACATACCCTTAGACTTGTTCCCCGAGTGTGGTATGTCCAAGAGGAGCTCCATTGGCAGACAACAGATGGGATACCATGGAGGCACAATCTGTCAGCAACTTCTCATTCAGAGGGGATGAGACACAAATGACGGGGCCACTCCAAGCAATAAAGGGAGCTCTGTTCACACCGAAGCCGTTGGTTGAAGGAGGGCGTGATGAAATTTTTCTGCAGTATTTGTATGAAATAGAGTTGCCAGGATATGCAATGTGTGATAGGGTAGGCGCAGGACAATATGACGATGACGGGATGGAGGGACTGAGACATCTAGCCTTCAGGGAAACAGAAGGGGAGAGGGATATCTGGGAGAGCCCCCTAATGGAAGGTGCTCACCTTCTACTAATGAAGTTGATGAAGTAGAATGTTGGGTCAGAGGAAATTCTAAGATAACATCGGTGGGAGACTACTAGGACGAGCAAAACACCAAGGAAATTTTCGACCTATTGCATGAATATCAAGACCTATTCCTGGCTATAGTGGAAGAACTGAAGGGAATAAAAGGAAACATTGGGGAGATGAAAGTTTTCTTGAGACTAGACGCCTGACCAGTGAAACATAGACCATACAGATTAAACCCAAGGGTGAAAGAGAAAGTTAAGAGGGAAATTGACAAAATGTTGGAGGCAGGGATCATCTTCCCGGTGGACAAAGTTGAATGGATAAGTCCGATAGTTATTCAGAACAGGAAGGACACAACTGAAATCAGAGTATGTGTCGACTATAGGAGCCTGAATAACGCATGCATGCATAACCCGTTTCCCACGCCCTTTCGCAATGAGGTCCTAGACAATGTTGCGGGGAGCGAAGCATATTCGTTCACAGATGGTTTCTCGGGTTACCATTAAGTGAAAATAGCTGAAGAAGATAAGATGAAAACAACATTCACTATGGAGTGGTGGTCATATGCTTACAATGTCATGCACCAATAGTCTTCTCAAGAATTGATCCAGGTGAATCTTAAGATACAATGGCATGGAAAAGCTCAAAATTCAAAGTGGCAGAAAAGCAAGTATCCTGACATCATATCGAAGTGCTCGTCACCCTAATTCCAATGGTGTGAACGACACTCCAATCCTAGTCTAGATGATGAAGTTATGACAGAAAGAAGGACACCTTGTTCCTTTGGAAAATGAGGATTTTTCCCAAAAAAAATTGGGGTGTTAGCTTTAAAAGGGAATCGCATCGGAAATCATGCAAGGGGTAGACTTTAAGACCCCCAATCAGCGATTGCTGATATATTAGGTCAGAGAAGTCAAAGGCGGAGAAGCAAGGGAAGTGGAACCCCCGATTTGCGATCTCTGACTAATCGTAATTGGGGGTAGGCAATCGGTGGATCGAGTCGACGAAACCAAAGGCACAAGACCCTGAACTTTGGGTCGTTGCGATTGCGATCACTGATCAGCGACGTGCAATCTCAGCCATTATATTGGGAAGCAAATCGACGGCCAGGATTAAATCGGCGGTCGGCAGATCGACAATCTCTGATACCAAGGAGCGATGTGATCCTTCTAAAGTTGAAGCAATTGTAAATTGGCCTAAGCCTACTAATGTAACTGAGATCTGTAGCTTTTTAGGTGCAGTCTAGTATTGGAGGAGCTTTATTGCTAATTTCTCTGTTAGTGCAACACCTTTGCACACATTAAAAAGTGTGAAAAAAGTCTTCCAATGGGGAGGAAGAAAGCAAAATTCCTTCAAAACATTGAAGGAAAAGATCAGCACCACGCCAGTCTTAGCCTTACCCGATCTCCAACAGCCATTCGAGATCGAAACCGATGCTAGCGATTATGCCATGGGAGTTGTACTGATGCAGCAAAAGAAGCTGATTTGTTACCATTCTGAGAAGTTTTCTCAAGCTATGATAAACTATCCCACTTATGACAAGGAGCTTTATGCCTTGGTGCAGAGTGTGAAAAAGTGGAAACGCTACCTGATCGACAAGGAGAACATCATCCATACAGATCATCAACCCTTGCAGTACCTTCAGTCACAAACCAAGTTGCAACAATCTCATCATTTCAGGTGGATGGGTTTTCTTCAACAGTTTCATCTGGTAATAAAGTATAAGAAGGGCACTAGCAATAAAGTGGCCGATATGCTATCTCGCCCTCCTATTTCTGCTTCTGTTATTTTGCATAATGCTTCGTTGTCTTTTGAGAGTTATGTTGAACAATATGCTAACAATGATGACTTTAAGGAGATTTATGCAAAACTAACCCATGGTTCATAGGTGGACAACTATCACTTGCAAGGGAAACTGTTGTATCACCTTGGTAAATTGTGTATTCCCACAAGGGAAAGAGTACATGTAATTCGAGAGGCTCACACCTCTCTTGTGTCTGGGCACTTTGGTGTCGAAAATACTTTATGTCATGTACAAAGATTTTGTTTTTGGCCTCATATGAAAAACATTGTGACTCGCTATGTAAAGGATTGTGTGATGTGTTCTATTTCAAAGCCCTATAATAGAAAACTCAGGCTCTACACACCACTCCCTATTACGAGTCGTCCATGGGAAAGTGTGTCAATGGAATTTGTAGGAGGTTTGCCTTTGTCTAAGAAGAGTCACGACTATTTGTATGTCATCGTTGACCATTTTAGCAAGATCTGTATTCTTATGCCTTGTAAAAAGTAGATCACTGCAGAGCAGACTGCTTCTCTTTTCTTTTAGCATGTTTGGGCCCATTTTGGGTTATCCACATCGATTGTGTCAGATCAGGGCTCCCACTTTCTTGGATAGTTTTGGACCAACTGGTGGAAGATGATGGACACCAAATTGAAAAGAAGCACGACATTTCATATGCAGACTGATGAACAAATAGAGGTTTTCAACCATACCGTCGTACACTTGTTACGAGGCTATTTTGGGAAACATCCCAAGTTGTGGGATGAACATCTCTCATATGTACAACATTCCTACAACCGAGCAGTGCATTCATCTACGCAACGTTCACCTTTTGAGACATGCTTTGGTTACCTGCCAAAGGACCCTTTTGATATGGTCTTTGGAAGGGAAGATGGCTCCAGTGGACGTAATGATAGGGACAAAGCTCAGGAGTTCATTCAACGAATCCAATTCATTCACCAAGAAATACAAGAGTAGTTGGAGAAAATTCAAGCCTGTTAAAAGGCTCAACATGACAAACAATGAGTCGACCACCAATTCCAAGTGGGTGAAAAAGTGTGGTTCCACATTAGCAAGGACAGGATGAAGGGAGAAGGGAAGAAGTTGCAACCCATCTGATATGGTCCATTCACCATATTGGAGAAGATTGGAAATAATGCCTTTCATCTTGATTTTCCGGTATATATGCAGATGTAATCAGTAGTGAATGTAGAGAACCTAAAGCTGTATGAGCCACCATTGATCATGGGCATCGATGAGGTGGGCATAGTTCCTACAGTTGATGATTTTGCACCAGAATATCTTGATGAGTTACCTGAAGACATCGTCCTTGACCAAAGAACCAGGACTTCACAGTGAGGAGATGTGGAATGCCTTCGAGTTGGTTTCAAGGGAATGCACCCTAGCAAGGCCAAATGGCTAAAGAAGGAAAAGGTGAGGGAACAATTCTCTCACTTTCCAATTAACTATTGAAAACTTTTGGCGGTCCAAAAGCTCCTCAATGGGGAGGATTGATCCAGGTGGATCTTTAGATACAATGGCATGGAAAAGCTCAAAATTCAAAGTGGTAGAAAAGCAAGTATCCTGACATCATATCGAAGTGTTCGTCACCTGATTCCAATGGTGTGAACGAGACTCCAACCTGAGTCTAGATGATGAAGTTATGGCAGAAACAAGGTCACCTTGTTCCTTTGGAAAATGAGGATTTTTCCCAAAAAAATGGGTTGTTAGCTTTAAAAGGGAATCGCATCAGAATTCGTGCAAAGGGTGGACTTTAAGATCCTCGATAAGCAATTGCCGATATATCGGGTCGGAGAAGTCAAAGGCAGAGAAGCAAGGGCAGCGGAACCCCATATTATTGATCTTCGATTAATCGCAACCGGGGGCAGGCAATCGGTGGATCGGGTCGGCGAAACCCAAGGCACAAGGCCTGGACCTTTGGGCCATTGCGATTGCGATCGCTGATCAACGACATGCAATCTCAACCGTCGGATCAGGAAGCAGATCAATGGAAAGGATTAAATTAGTGGTTGACAGATCGGTGATCTCTGATACCAAGAAGCGATGCGATGCAATATGGACCATTCGATCAGGAATAGATCAACAACCTAGATATAATCGGTGATTGGCGAATTGACAAATCGATGATCGACGATTTCCTGATATATAGGGCCATGGACCTCAGCGATAACGATTTGTGATTAGGATTGGACCCGATGGATTTATAGGGTAGATTTGATATATTTGAAGTCTGGTTTTAAAGGTTTTGGTCGGATTTTCAGTTTTTTTCAGGTTTTTTGTATTATCACTTTTAAACGATAAGAAGGTCATTTTAGAGGGTTAGTTGTGCCCGCTGACCCTTCTACCTAAACGACTTTTATTCTGAACTAAACAACCCCGATTTAAGGCAGAAGACATTATAAAAGCCCGATGTTAGGAAAAGGTATGGGAGAGGGATTTTTCAGCACACTGTTCGAGGCAAGAGAGCTTTCAGGTGGTAAACAATGCATTTTGTCTAATTTGGACAAGTTTTGTATGTTTTTAGCCCCTCTCAATGCCATGGATGCATTGGTGTTGTCCATTTCTCCATCTGAGGTCTCCATTTCATAACCATTGTCCAGGATGGAGATATAAGTCACTTTTTATGTAACTGATGATTGTAATTCTCTTCTTTTCATGCCATTTAATATATGAAGGCCTACCCATTAATCGAGTAGGGCTCAGAGACTTAGTTTGAGTTGGACGAACTTCTTTATCAAGTCTTGCTGTCTTATTGTTGTTCCTTTATGTGTTCCTTCTTCTTTTCTTGTGTGCGCATTAGATTTCTGTGTTAAGTTGCAATTCCTACATGTGATTCTTTCCATAAATCTATAAGAAAAAGATTCCTGGATCAAGAATTGTCATATCTACATTCAGAGATTATATTCATAACTTCCTAGAAGTTTACATGGATGACTGGACAGTATACAGCCTATTGAGAAAACACACCAGCCTATTGAGAATAATTTTCAAAAGATGCATACAATTACAGATCTCCTTAAACCTTAAGAAATGTACCTTCGCAATCCCCTTTGGAAATCTGCTAGGCCATATCATCTGCAAGGATGGAGTATGTGTAGACCCTGCAAAGGTTACGACAATTATCCACATGGAACTATCGCGCAACATCAAACAACTAAGAGAAACTCTAGGTCATACGGCATACTACAGGTAATTTATCAGAAATTACGCATCCATCATGGCTCTAATGGATAGATTACTGAAGAAAACAGAAGAGTTCATTTGGATTGCAGAATGCCATATAGCCCTGAATAACTTAAAGAGAGACTAGTAAGCGCCCCTATATTGGTGTATCATGATTGGAACAAAATCTTCCACATGCACATCGATGCATCAGGAATAGCTTTGGGAGTGGTCTTAGCACAGCTAGGGGAGAAAAACATGGACCGTCTAGTGTATATGCTAGCAAGAAGCTATCTACTATGGAAAGGAACTGCACAACAACTGAAAGGGAAGCCCTGGCAATGTTTACTCTCTCCAAAAGTTCAAACACTACTTATTAGGTGCGCCATTCAATTTTTTCACAGACCATTATGTGCTCAAGTATCTAGTAAACAAGCCAGTGCTAGAAGGGAGAATATGTCGATGGTTGTTGTTGTTCCAGGAATTCACGTTTGAAGTAGTGGTAAAGCTCAACAGACTCAATGTGGGACCAGACCACTTGTCGCAGCTAGAAACAAGGGAAAATGAAGGAGCAGTAGATGATCGATTGCCCAATGCCGATTTATTCAAAGTAGAGCCAATTTCAGACCACAACCAGTCACTACCCAACAGAATACACAGTAGTGTAGAGACAAGACTTAGTAGTTAGACCAGTAGATTACCAGCTGATTGTGGGACACCTTTATAAAATGGGCTTAGATCAAATACTGAGGGGTTGTGTCCTTCAGCATGAAAAGAATGATGTCTTATGGGAGTGCCATGCAGGGGTCACAGGAGGTCATCTAGGAGGGAAGGCCACTATAAGAAAGATACTCCACGTAGGACTATGGTAGCCAACTATCCATAAGGATTCTAAAGAATTTTCTAGGACATGCGACATCTGTCAAAGGGTTAGAAAGTTGTCAAGACATGATGAGCTACCTCTACATCCAGTTCACACAGTGCATATCTTTCATAAGTGGGCAATAGACTTCATTGGACCCATTTCTCCACCAATGAGACATTCACGAGCAAGGTGTTGGGCACGAGCCAAAGGGACGTTTTGGGGCTTAAAACCCAGATTTTGACTAAATATGATGTAAAGACTCCGCATTTTGTGGGCACAGAGCGCGAGCTTGTAAATGAGTCATAGGGTTGTTTGCCCTCATCTTTGTAATGTAATATCGACTTTAGAGATCTACCCATGGTCCGCAGACCATGGGATTGTATAAATAGAGTGAGGCTCTAAGTTGTAAATAACCGAATGATAGTCATGAATGAAGGATGAAGAATTGAGTCTTATCTAAGTGACGAGTCGAGTCTTTGAGTTTTTGAGTAGGAGAAGGCTCTACAGCTGAGTGCGCAGAGGCCTAGTAATCCGTAGCTGAGTGCGCGGACCCCTGCAGCTGAGTGCATAGGGTGAGTCGAGTCTGTAACCTTTAGGAGAAGTGATAAAGAGAAGTTTTACATCATTTTTGTGTATCTTTTTCCTATTCTGTGCATTAAATGTATTGGATATAAATTGCATTTCTATTATTTATATGATGCGCAAACTTATATGAATGTGTTGATAAAGTGAATATAAGATAAGGTATCGACTTACGCAAAGGTAACTAACAGTTATAAAAATATAAGTAAGATCTGTGGTGTAACTTGGGGAAATAGCACAGATCGCTGCTTTAGTAGTGTGAAAGCACCTCAGCCCCTGGTTAGGTCCGCGCGAAGGCAATTATAACAGATTACAAAGGCCTCGTAGGTGAGGATAGTGTGCAAAGTGACATGCGTGAAGGTATTCACAGTTGGACTAAACTGACCCCTTAGACATCTCAAGGGTGCAGAAGCTTGGTTCCAACATCCATGCATACTACTTCGGGTGAGACATCAGTCCGCGCTTCGTGGGTTGTTTCCGAAAGGGCCAGTATTGTAGGGATTTGTTTGGCTAATTAATTTCGAACCTGGGTCAGGCCCCCTCAAGCCAACAAATGGTTTCGTTGCCAGGACCAGAATCTCCATAGAGATGTTTGATGTCGTATCATTGGAATCCAACTAAGAAGGAAATCGAAGGTTGGTTCGACAAAAGAATTCACGAGTTCATGGTGCAAGAGAATAGGAAGCCACAAATGGCAAAATAAGAGTGGTTAGACTGCTACTTGTACACATAGATCCATGAAATATTTTTTGCACATTTCCCTACTGAGTTGTATGAGTGGATCGTGAAGCTAGCAGATAGCCAAGGAAGGTGGAAACTCAACAATCCTATTGTGTGGACCCCAAAGTTGGTGCGCAGGTTGGAAGCATCGAAGGATAAGATCGTGCGTGCCGTTGATCATTGGCTGGATCAGATTATAGGAGGATTCATTACTGAGTTTGTGGTAGATACTTTAGCCAGCTATAGCGAAGTGGAGTGATATTTTCTCAAAAGACCGTGAGGTAAGTACGTAAAGTCTCTGAATACTTGGATTAAAATGTTATTGTGTGAAATATGGTTATGTAATTACCTTGATGTCTAGAGCCACGCGAAGTGGAAAAACCTATAGAAACGAAGGAAGTAAGGGACCAAAGAATAACCCTTTGATTTCACCTTGGCGAGGGGATGAGGAAGAGCTCGCGAAGGTCTTGTAGCAAAGTGCGATCCATTTGATAAGGCAAAGGATTCCACACATACCACCCCCACCCACACCGGCACTGGTTTCACTGCCTTCACCTCCATCTTCGCCCCTACCACCTCCGCCACTACCACGAGTCAATATGGAAAGCACAATAAATTTGTCTGTGTTTAAGGGAGTAGGAAATGAAGATCTGGACCAGTTTTGGTTCGTGATAAGAGCCGTATGAGAAGTGTAGGGAGTTACAGATGATAATATAAAGAAAGCAATGTTGGTCAGCGCTCTGCAGGATCGCGCGCTGACCTAGTATGTTGAGCATTCAAATGAAAATCTGAATGGAGATATCGCGGATATCCAAATTGCACTAAATAGAGAATTTAGTAGGTCGATGTCAAAAGAACAGTCAATCATTAGATTCAAAGAAATCATAATGCTACTAGGCGAGACTCCTTGGGAGCTGGATCAGAGACTGAAGTCTATGATTCGCGAAGCTAATATGACTTTGACAGATGGACAATGTCGCGAATGGTTTTCAGCATCGCTAACGCCACATTTGAGGAACATGTTGTCGCAACAAAGGTTAACGACTCAAGCAGAGGCCTTGGAGATCACGATGAGGCTTCATGAAACCCCGATGCAGGATCCTAACTTGGGATTTCAGCAGATCCACGCGTAGTTGAAAAACTTGTGCCTTGAGATGCAGAGTCTGAAACAAGACAAGACAACCAGACCAGAAGTGTGCGAAGAGGTGTGGTACGTAAAATGCAAGGGTCAGGGTCATGATAAGGACCACTACCTTGTGTTCACAAATTACCTTGCGGGAGGAGGATCGATGCCCTTAAGGTCGGAAGCACAAGCATGACCTAGCGCTACCACCTCCCCCGACTCAGAACCTGTAGATGATGAGATTTGAGCCGCGCGAGAAAGATCCAAATGTGAACATTGTGCTTCAAAGTGGAATCGTGATGGGAGATGATAAAGGAAAACAACGCGAAGATAGTACTTGGGTTTGCAAGGATTCAACAAAAGAAGTATAGTTTGATTTGGAGCACGCTAAGGAAACCTTCATGGAAGCTAAGAAGAGCTTCGCTGATGCCTCCACTTCAAAAAGCAAAGATAGACCGGAGCTGGAAATGGACCCATCTATGCTTAATACGTTCCTGGAAACATGCATGAAGCTACTGCGTGACAGTAAGGCTATAAAAGGATTGCAGGAACTCACTAAAATATGTGCTAGGACTACGCCAGGAGAACCGCATGTAGTCCGGAAGATTGAAAAACACAAGACTAGGACAGGGAGAGAAATGAGGCTAACCACGCAGATTAGAGAATATGAGATGGAACAAGTAATTATGGACTTAGGATCAGATGCGAACGTTCTACTGAAGTAGACATGGGAGCGCATGGGGAGGCCTATGTGTTGTGGGGAAAAATACCTATGCAGGACGATCCTATCCACCTAAGGTGTGACAGTGCCTTAGCAACAAACAGACACAGCTATTCTAGTATTCTTCCTTTATGAATTAAGAATGAAGAGAGATGGATGGACTAACCGGTGTCTTCCATTTGTCCCTCGATCCGGTTTCTCTTCTCTTTGAGAGTTCCCAGCTACTTGCCTTCTCGCTTGCCCAGCTTCAACAGGTTCCTGCAAGATCACAAGAAGGGAACACTACACAAAGACATAGATTCATATTCATAACTAGTTTAGGATTAGAAATAAACTAAACATACTAATGCAATCATACATCAAAGATACATCAGTATATAGGAGAAACCAAGATAGCTTTATTGATGAATAACAAGGTTCAGGAGGAGATACAACCAAGAGGGCTCCAATCCAGCATTTACCTCCCAGCGAATGAAATCCTTTCTTCACCTCCCTTCAAAGCATTAAGCACCCAATGATTCCAATCTCAAACCAACAGCAATTCTTTGCAATAACAAAATTCCAGCCTCCTAGATCTCATGGAGAATAGATCCATATATAGATGTTTGGAGGGAGGATGAGTCAGCTTGTGATCTGACTAGTGTCCTCTCCCTCTGTCAGTTCTTACTTCCACTTGGAGATTAAGAGCCTCTTACTCATCACTTAGTCGAACTCAGCAAGGCAAGTGTCATGGAGGAAGATTCTGGAAGCTTCCACAGTCTTGATACCTCTCACAAGAGACCCTAACATTTGTCATTTCCCGCTCAGCGCACCCTGGTAGTGCTTCCACCTGCGTTGCAATGCAACTAGCTAGTGTAGCCTCTGCATTTCAACGCAGGCAGCTAGTGGAGCTTCTGAATTGATCCTGAATTGACTTGTTTTTGAGCAGTTTCTGGTGGAGAACTTCTGTGAATTGTTGTGGTTTGTTAGCCTTGTTCCTCTAAGGGTAGGAACAACATGTTTAGGGACTTTGGATCCCTTGGATTATGGAAATTTCATGCTTATAGCTGTAAGGCACAAAAATGTCTATAACAGTTGCCCCCTAAAGTATGAGGCCGTTTATCGGGTGAAATGCTTTATTAGGAGGATCCGAAGTTCTTTCATTGCTGGGAGGAGACCTGTAATACAATACAATACAATACATTATTTTCATACTTTTTTCATGATCTAGCCGAGGCGAGCATTCCCATGCTCAGCTTTATAAATTCATTTTCATGTACATATAACAGACAATCGTCTGATGATAGACTGATGATTCTGAAAGAGTCATCATCCTTTTGGTAGGATGATTATCTATGCTGCAAAGCTGTACATTTCCATGTCTTTATTTTCTGAATATATATCGCAGCCCGGATGGATGAAACTAGATCCGAGGTCTTCAATCTCGTCCGATCTTCACTCTAAGTACAAGTCAATCCATGTGAGAATTGCTCTGAAGTCGAACATGGAAAGACATCGCTTGATTACCAGTCAATGATGTAAACTGTTAACAAGCGCGAGAGGAATCACCGATAATGAAGATGACCCTCAAGGTACTGCAGTGCAATTCACGTGGTGTGAATAGAGGACTTGGCATCGAACACCACGCAAAATCTTTCGGTCGAAGGTCATTGATGTATACCTGTCGTCGGAAGTGAGAAACTTGCCATTGAGGCATGCAAGCTTCAAAGTACTGAAGGGGGTGTTCCTAGATCAACTTCTTGGATAATGAGCTGATGTCGACAAGAAGCGATCCATCAAAGGAGGGCCTTAATGAATCCCACATCGATGACACGGAACGGAGCTAATGATTTTGATGGAGGTGAAAACGATCTGATGACATATGATTCAGGGTGGCGGTCATGAAAGAGTATAATGTATGGTAGTGGATGGGACACAGGTGACTTCTCTGAACGACTTCTCTTGAACATATGGCAACACTTATGCGATGGATCGGTAGCATTACCCCAAATATGGATGGTATGGTGAGACCATGGTGATGTGACCAGTGAATGAAACAACCCAACCCGACTGTGGTACGGAGGAAAAGTGTCATGTTCAAGAGCGACTTGCTACCATCAAAGTTTTCTTGAGTTTCTCCCAATTTTTCCCCAATCATTACTGACCAGTACCTCTTTATTTTTGTCAAGCTTGAGGAGGATAACATATGCTTGTTCTATAACCTGCCCTTCGGGCAAGCCCATCGCTATGTTTTAACGAGCCTAGCAATAGTGAAACTCGTTCTCGTCTAAAGACAAGTTTGTCGCTATTTCATGCATTTAACGAGTCTAACGACAAGGATAACTCGGTCCTTTTCATTTTTAGAGAGTCTGAAAAGGTACAGAAAGTTAACTCCAAAAGTCCTTTTTCGTCATCTAATCCCTTAAGTCCGAAAAAGTATAAAACAATACAGAAGGGATGGATTTTCGATATCTTTAACGAGCTGAACAAAACAAGCGCTCGATCTTTTTGTGCAATAATCCCTCGGGTCCAAAAAGATTAAAATCTAGAGGAGGGATAGCTCTTCCGGTCACTTTATCGAGCTGGAAGGCCAAAACTCGGCAATCTTTTCATATTTCATGAGTCAGATGAAAAGAGCTTAAAGAAGACTCGTCTTTTGAGGAATGAGTGATAAAAAGGGTAGCAGCTGATTCTAGGGAAGGATTGGAATTTCCAAATCATAGCAGTGTCACAAGGATGGCTAGTGAAATCACTCTTCGCAACTGTTCCTCAAAATGGGTAAACAATCATATGGAGGTGAATGATCGGCCAATGGAAAAGTGGAGGTGATGGGAAAACACGACCAAGGCTTTAAATGGCTGATGATATTACATTCACGGTGGTTATTTACCGGAATAGTTCATTTTTTAACGAGCTTAAACGCGGGTGGAAACATTTGCTCGGTCTTATGTTTATTTTTTAACGAGCATGAACTATGCGCTAAAACTGCTCGGATCTTGCGTTTATTTTTAACGAGCATGAACTGTATGCTAAAACTGCTCGATTAATCCAGTCATATGATAAGAATGTCTCATTAAGATTCTATTTTTTATGGAGCTTCATCTTACAAAGCTTTGCTCTGCATCCTTTCTTTATGCAAGTTAGGAAACGACTAATCCAAAAAACAGATAAATAACCGCTCTTTGGTTGCACTCCAAAAGGTTTGCATGCCCCCAAGCATAAAACAGAGTTTCAATGTTACCCCTACTTCATCTTCCGCCAAAACATTTGTTTTACTGAGAGATGCCTACCTCTTACAGGTTATCCAAAGATTGTTCTATTTGCACCCCAAACAAAACACTTCTTCGGCGATGTCTACCGAAATAGACAAAGGTGAGGCGCCAAACACATAACTTTGACAAGAGAATCTTATTCTAGAATAACCCCTCTTCCAACCACGGACGGGGTACAGACTAGTCATATTCTCCCGTGGAAACCTACTCTATACCCAAAGTTTTCCTGCCGAAGCAGACCAGGACGCATGCCCCCTGGGTTCCAGTCATATCCTTCCGAATCACTCGCGCTCATCGGGAGGACAGACCGTGGGTTGAGAAGAGACCATTTAGGGATGGTATATGACTATTTGCGATGCGTGATCCGGGAAATGAAAGTTGGTCCACGAGCTTGACCACTCTTCCTTCATGCGGAAAACACATTACTCTAAAGAGTGAGGAGACGATGGCTCCCATGCAATAAATATAGTCTCGTCCAAGGAGTAGGTTATAATCCAAGGGTCCTTGAATGACCATCACGTTCATTTGAACGGTCTTCCCTTTCAATGCTAATGGCACATTGGGAAGAATCCCTAAAGGTCGACTGGTTCCTTTATCAAAGCCTGTCAGATTTCTCATTTCAGGCAAAAGCGCTGGCGAACCAAGCGCTTTCCAAGCAATAGAGGAAAGGATACTCACAGATGCCCCCTCATCAATGATGGTGCCAGCCATTACCATTCTGTATATTTGAACGATAATTCTGAATGGTATGCTTGCTGGCAACCAGGGTCTGCCTAGTTGGTTCCAATCGAAGGATACAACTAGGTTGCTTGGTGGTGGGACCGAATAGACGGCTGGATATCGCTCTGACGAACTTCCTTCCTGTGATAAAGGAATGGGCGAATTGCCCCTTGTTCGTCGGAGTCTGTGTTGATGAAGAGAATTTGGACGGTGTCGTCTTTATTCTCCTCTGTGATGGTATCATCCGAAGATAGAACCTCTGAAGGCAAGACCGGGTCAACTGCCGCCTCGACCTTTTGACTTTCGTCAGGTATGGATTCAGACGGTTCATCCTCAATGATAGGTGCTGTCACACGGAATCTGTCAAGGGTGCGGACACGACTGACCTTCCTAGAAGTCTAAGACATTCTAATGACAAACAAGACAAAAAGGAGTGATCTTTCTCTAAATACACCTTTTACAACATGAAAACTACAAGTGTTTAGGCTTACCTTATTCCAAAACGCTGTTGTTGAAGTCCGTTCTTGACGATCCGGATGAGCTCCTCCTTCAAGTCAATTCCTGCAACCACAAACAATCAAACAATTACCAAGCACTTGCATTTCATATAATAAAACATATATTCAACATGCAGACCAAGGAACACATGAAATAACTCATTAACACAAGCTATTGAGAAAAATAAACCAGTTTGTATTAATAACGAAACAAAGAAACTCTTACAACCTGGCCTTGGTGTTGTGCAAGTTCCTCCCAGGGTCCATCAAGGGTTTTCCTCTACTTTGACAAAGCTCACCCTCTCCCAAGTAGAATCAAGTGAAGACAATCTCTCCTCACAAAGGCTCTAATGGAAGACCTAAATCCTGCAGCATTTACCCAAAGAAAATGTATAGCTCCAACCTCCTCTCCTTCTGGCTCAATGCCTTTATTTATAGTGCTGTAAAGAGGTTATTCAGGTCCACTATCAATGGGATCATCCCCCTCTATGGGTGGGATAGCTCCCTTATTGATGGGATAAGTTCCCCCTTAATAGAGATACATGAACCAACTGGAGGCGCATCCATTTCATCAAACCGACCTCTAGAATGTTCTAGAAGTAACCACAAGTAACTTTTTCAAGATAAAACTCGCGCATTTTGCCTTTTACAGAGGGACGCACCTGTCCCTTAACATACAGAGCGTCCATGGACGCATATTTTGTGAACAAGGTCAGCGTCCCCGCAGGTAAGGCTAGAGAGAACCTGCGACCCCAGAGATAAACATAGTTTTTACAAGACTTTCTCTCTTCTTTGAGTTTGAGATGGATAACAGAGGCATGAGACTTGCCTAAAGGGGTAGCATGACTGTTGATTTGAGCCATACTAACTGTAAGTAGTCAAGGTGACATTTTTTAGTGTAACAGATTGCCCCCTAAAGTGCGAAGCCTGGAATAAATTAGGGTTTTGTAATTCTAGGAAGGGTGAAGCGCTTTATCATTTCAAGGATTGTCTTGTGGATGACCTGGTTGGAACCTGCAATTTTCAACACAAAATACATGGATAAGATTATATCATCACTGAGGTAGGCATTCCCATACTCAGATTCAAAACTTTAACTAATGGACTAACTATTCTGATACAGGAATGATCTTGCAGTACATCATTTTTATAGACTTTTGTAGACACAGTATGGACGCAGCCATCTGTTTATGATTAGTCTACATAGATAATGAATACAAAACTCCTCGCAGCCTGGATGGTAGAAACTAGATCCAGGGTCTTCACTTCTACTTCCCGAATTGGTACGATTCTAAGCATGTGATTAAATGATTTGATGTCGAACATGTTAGAAACCACTTGATTACCAGTCGATGATGTAAACTGTTAACAAGCGTGAGAGAGACCACCAGTAATGTCAATGGTTCTCAAAGTACCAAGCACAACCCGTGAAATGTGAATAGATGTTTTGATGTCGAACACTTCACGGAATCCTTTGATCGAAAGTCAATGATGTAAACTGACGTCAAAGGCGAGAAACCTGCCATTGATGCATGCAGACTTCAAGGTACTGTCGATTCCTAAGTCATCTTTCTAGATAATGTGTCGATGTCGATAGAAAGCGACCCGTTGCAAGCAAGCCCACAACACGAAATCATTGTTCAAGTTGAAGAAATGTTGCTGTAAGGACTGACTCAGGGATGGTCAAATGGATGACAAGTATTTTGCAGATGAAAGTTTTGCTTGCAGACCTCTTGAACACATAACGACACGACAGATGGCTTGGTGACGAATAACTCAAAGTTAATCCCCGGAACCTGGTTAAAGACTTTCAAAGTGGTTTGGTCAACTGTGAGGTAAAAGATTTCCCAACCCAGGTGAATAAAAAGTGTCGTGTTCAAGAGTGGTAATAAAGTTTCTTTTGAGATAAAGGTAACAAATAGGTTCATTCTTCTCTCTTTTCCCCCACCATTTCTGGCAAGTACCTCTTTATTTTTAACAAGCTTGAGGAGGATAACATATGCTTGATTATAAGCTCATCCTTCGGACGAGTCCAACCTAGTTTAAATTCGAACCCTAGGAAGGAGTGGTTCGTTCCTGTTTGTAATTGAACAGGTCCTCTACTGTAAAAGTTTAACGAGCCCAGTATAGGAGAAACTCGGCGTTTTTCAATTTTAGAGAGTCTGAAAAAACTAAAGGAGACTCCACGTTGAACTTTTTCGTATATTTGTGTCCCTCAAGCCCGAAAAAGTATAAAATAATACCTGGGGGAACCGCTTGATCTTGCGACCAAGGAGTACTTTCATAATAGTGTCGTTAACCTGAAAAGTAAAAAGCGATCAAGGACACGTCGTTTTATTTCCTTATCGAGTTCGAAACGACAAAAACCCGGCAATCTTTTCCTGATTTTGCGGTCAGAAAAGAGCTAAAAGGGGACCGTCTTTTAATTCGTTTTAACGAGTGAAAAAGAAACACTCGGCGATCTTTTCATGTTTTAGGAGTCAGAAAAGGGCTTAAAAGATGACTCTGATATTTTTGTTTGTGAAAAATTACAATTTCCCTCGAAATCCCTTTGTCCTGCACAAAAGTAACACATTACTCATACCTGTTTAAAATAGGCAAAAATACATTCAAAAACATCTTTTCATGGTAAAAAATGAACTAATTCATCCAAAAAACCTATAAAAAGACCTTTTACCATGTCATTTTTACCGTTTCACTGTTGAGGTTGAAAAAGGAGCTTTTGACAAGAAACTTCCCGTGGTTGCTGCGGAAAATCTGACCGTCGGAATCGAACGCCGTCTCATCCAGGTATTTTACACATCCTACTCTGCATTTCTATCCGTTTAGAATCAATTTTTAGGTTTTAGTTTCATTTTTTGGGGGGGTTTTGGTTTTGGAATGCGCCTCTCGGCGGACGCAGGTGCCCTTCGGGTGACCTGCGTCCCCCGACTTTTTCTCATACGGGAAAACGGTCGGAAGACGCAGCCCGCCTTCAGGCCAGCTGCGTCCGGGCGCCCTGTGCTACAAAGCCGGGGTGCGTCCTCCGAGAAACGCGCATTTCAAAACCCCAACTCTCTCAAAAAACCACCAAAAATTCCCAAATCAATTTCTAATTGCTATTTTTGATATGCAGGGCATTAATCATGTTAGACTGGAGAGAAAGAGAGCATGTAGAGGAAGATGAAGCTGCAATAAATCATCAACCTTCCCTGGATGCCCTAAGAGCATGCGGATTATACAAATATTGGACCATACCGGGCATGAGGGGCCAGGTAAGATTCTTGGAATGGCTGGTTGAGCGATGGAACGTACAAGAACAATGCTTTTACATAGGAGGGCACCAGCTCGAGATAGAGCCCTCGGATGTATACTTTCTCACTGGCTTGCCAAACAGAGGTGAGCAACTCAGTCTTGCGGGGACTAGGCCGGGTGGCCAATCCCTTGATAGTCTCCGCGAGAATTGGTGCACACCTGGGGCTCACCATTCAAAAGGCATAGAGATAAAACACATCACTCTGCCGGAACTCAAAGTCATAGCGTTCACGGTTACCAGAATTTGCGGCGCGGCCGCTTTACACATTGCTTCCGGATCCCAAATGCGGATGGCAATTGACTGTTACCAAGGCACCATTTTCAACTGGTGTGAAGCTGTGTCGGCTCATATGAAGAGCCAACTGACCAAGGCAAAGAACGGACGACTAAAGACTTTTGGATATGGGCCTATAGTCGTGAGCTTTGCCTTGGAGAGAATTCCAATGCTGATCCCTCAGCAACTCACTGTTGATATCTTGGGTCCCCAACAGCCAAAGCTGATACGATGGGTTGCGGTGATGGCCCGGCATCCTGACGAGGGCGCGACAGTAGTTCGATTCTCAGATAGTTATTTTGACTGGTTAGAGGGCCAGCTTTTTGTGATACAGGACTTTCCGTATGCCGGAATGGATTTCAGAGGTGATCCGGACATGGTTCTTCCACAGGGAGAACAATGGGACGACAGAGGTACTTTTTATTTTCACAAGTTTTCTAGTTATGTATTTTTTGTATTTTTTATATATATCGTCTCAAAACTAATAGTAAACTTTTTCAAAATGCAGATGTTGGTCCACAGCGTCCAGCCAACCTCCGGCCTTATGATAGACTACATCCAGCTGCACCGGTACCGGCCCCACAGGATGCGACAGCAGAAGTACTAGCTGAGTTGGAGCATGATCTAGAGCGTCTCACGGCAGATATACCTGAGACTACTATGGACGACATTCCTATCAGGCTTCAGCGCTTCGTAGTCGCGGTCCCTGGACCGTTTAGGAGATTTTTGCGTAAGGTAGCCCGCGCAGTGGTGTCGTACAGAGAGCACCACCAGTGATTGACTAGTCACTTTTGTAGTCACATGTGACATTTTTGACTTTTGTACTATCATTTTGCCGATCATAAGGTGTTTTAAACCTATGATCGAAGACGATGTATATATTTTTTGACACACTTCTATCTATATATATCACTATTACCGGCTTATCTTGTTTAACATATGTGATGAAATGTTTTTAAATTTACTTGCATGATTATCGTAAATGTCTGTCCAACATTCGAGAAGCAATTGCATCTGCTAATGTATTCAAAGACCTTGGAATATGTTGATATTCAATGTAATCAAATTCACGTTCCAAGAGACGCACTCTCAAAAACAACCTTAATAACACAGGATTTCTAATGGCATAAACTCTATTAAGCTGTAATACAACAAGTTCAGAATCTAACCTCACTATCAAACGTCGAATTCCAAATGAAATAGATTCGGATAATAATTCAACCACTGCACTGTATTCTGCAATGTTATTCGTTGTTTGACCGAGGCTTACCCCATGCATAGAAACTAACTCGTCAGAGGGCGAATAGATAACCCAAGCTGCGGAAGAGATATTCCGTGTACTACGACAAGCACCATCAGCAAATCCAATGTATGTTTGGAGAGGCGTCGACATCTACAATATCAAGAGTAAAACCAAGATAAGCCAGAATAATGACGAAAAACCACACTTGCTAAGCTAAGCACACTGACTAAACTAACACACTTGCTAGCTAGAAAGAAAATCTAACCTATCTAAAAATTTCTCCATACCCATCATTTTAAGCATAATACCTCTTTAGGTAAAGTCCATTTCTGGGTTTACCCAAAGAGTCCCCATCAAAATCAACTAACTCATAAGCCCCTTTTGCTAGCTTTCGCTTTACAATGTAGGGCCCATGCCACATGGGAACGAATTTTCCGGCACCTAGCTTATCGTTAGCTTGATCATATAATAGTACTAGGTCTCCTTCCGAAAAACTTCGAGGGGTTACATTTTTATCGTACTGAGCTTTCATTCGTTTCGCGTGAGTCTCGATAGCTAAAGTAGCGTCACGTCGAGTCTCATCTAATTTAGCCAAGTATAATAACCGTTTCTCCTCTTCGGAAGTAGCTGGAAGTAATTCGACAGCCATTTGAAGTGATGGGATTTCGCATTCAATAGGTAACACAGCTTCTAAGCCATAAACTAGCTGGAAAGGGGTGAAACCTGTTGAATTTTTCACTGAAGTTCGATATGCCCATAGCGCCGAAAATAACATGTTATGCCAATTCGTTCGATGGATACCAATGATCCGTCGAATCATGATGACTAGAACTTTGTTGATTGACTCAACCAAACCGTTGGCTTGCGGATAATAAGGAGTAGAGCTATCGTGGCGCAAACCAAGCTGGCTTGTAAGCTCAGTCATCATGACGTTTCGAAAATGGCTCCCATGGTCAGTAATGATTGCTTGTGGGACACCAAACCTAGTTATGATATGATTGAATACGAAAACTGCAGCTGTCTTGCCGCTTGCGTCGAATGTAGGCATCGCCTCGGCCCATTTTGTAAAATAATCAACCGCGAGGATGATATACGCATGCCCCCCGGCCGAGTGAGGGTTACAAGTAATAAAGTCAATGCCCCATTTGGCGAATGGACCAGCGGCAATTATAGGGTGGAGAGGAGCAGGTGGAGCGCGCATCTTTCGATCAAACACTTGACAGTTGTGGCATGTTCTGACAGCAAGGATACAATCTTTAAACATAGACGGCCAGAAATAGCCAGCGCGCAACACCTTCTGAGCTGTGGCATACCCAGACATATGACCGCCACATGCTCCAGAGTGACAATCATTCAAAACTCTCTCAGCCTCTTCGTGAGTTAAACAACGTCGAAAAACTAAGTCTGCCCCCCGGCGATAAAGTGTATCTCCAATAATTCTGTATTGCTGGGATCGAAACCGAATTTTTCGACGGTCTTCCTTGGAAGCTTCAGGCCGAAAGGTTTGGGTTTGGAGATAGATGATTATATCCCCATACCACGGATCTAAAGTGCTAATAAGAAACAAAGATTCGTCCACAATGGACTCCTCTGCCACAGTCTCTGTGTCAGCACTCGGGAAATCACACATCAATTCCGCAAAAACTAAAGATTTCTTAGACTTGGACTTCTCGAACTCCAAGTCGAACTCTTGCAGGATAACAATCCATTTAGAGTACTTGCCCCCTAGCAGTTGTTTTGTCAAAATATAAATCATAGGGTTGCAATCCGAAATAACTGTAGTCTTGCGGAGAAGAATGTAGTGACGAAAACGCTGGACAGCTTGAACGGCTGCCAGGGCCAATTTCTCCACATGCGAATATTTTAACTCAGTGGGATTTAAGGTTCTACTAAGATAATATATCACATGCTCTGCTTTGAATTCATCTTCTTGAACTAACACCATTCCAATGGTGGAATGCGAAGCTGCGAGGTATAAGAAGTAGTCCTGGTTGTAGTTGGGAGGATGCAATAACGGTGCATGGGTCAACGCGTGTTTTAGTGCATCAAAAGATTGTTGGGCAATCTCGTCCCAAAAGAATTGTGCGTTCTGTTTCAACAACCGTGTAAAACCTTTAGTGACCTCGGCGTAGTTTGGGATGAATCGGCGTAAAAAGTTCGCTTTCCCTTGCAAACTTTGGAGTTGGCGCAAACTCGAAGGAGGAGGCAATTTGATGATAGCCTCGACTTTCGAGGGATCGACGCGAATGCCGGCTTTTGAAACAACAAATCCCAGCAATCGACCTGTTTCTATACAGAAAACACACTTGTGGGGATTCAACCGAATTCGATAATGCCTACACCTCATAAAGATTGCTCGTAGGTGGACAAGGTGATCAGCTCGTTGTAAAGAATGAGCAGGCAAATCATCGAGATAGGGTTGCACAATGTGCTTGATGTCATGAAATGCATAAGACATCGCCCGTTGAAAAGTAGCGCCGGCATTCTTAAGCCCAAAAGGTAATTTGCAATAAGCAAATGTCCCCCATGGACAAATGAATGCCGTTTTTGGTTGATCGGCAGGTAGAATATTGATTTGATTATAGCCTGAGAAACCATCCATGAAGGAAAACATCTCACTTCCGGCACAATCATCAATGATTTGATCGATATAAGGCGTAGGATAGTTGTCTTTTGGACAAGCTCGATTGATATCCCTATAGTCGATACAGATTCTTATTGTTCCTTGTTTTTTATTGACGGGAACAATATTCGATACCCAATCCGTTAACGGGATCGGATAAATGAAACCTGCTTTCAACAGCTTTTCGACTTCTGCTTTAATCGCAGCCGCTTTTCGAGGGTGAATCTGACGCAACCGTTGCCGAATGGGTTTAGCATCCGGGTAGGTTTTGATTTCATGAACAACAATGGCAGGATCAATTCCCGGCATTTCCTCGTAAGACCAGGCAAACACGTCGCGGAATTCTTGGAATAGGGCCTTGTAAGTTTGGATTTCTTCTTCAGTACATGCGGCACCTATATGAATGTTCTCCTCGATTCCGGGCTTCACTGAAATATCAATGGGAATAGTACGAGAAATATTCCCTAAATTCAGCTCTGAATCAGAATGTTTCGTTGGATCCTGAGCGTCTTTGACATATTCAGCGGTAAAGATAGATGAAAAATCATTTTCAAATGCATCATCCTTAGGTAAAAACGAAGATCTGTGATGGAGATCTTCCCATGGTAGATCATCTACACTTAGGATTTCGCGAAGTTGTTCGTCAGATGACACTTCTTCGGGAAACGTTATCCGTTCTAAGGGTGAGGTGAAAAAAGACTCTTCACTGACCACATTCATTTGGTCGGTTTCGGTTGAATGAAAGTCGGTAAAAGACATAAGAGCTTCATAAGCAATCTCATACGGACTCAACGGCATAACATCACCGAGTGAGTCTAGCTCAGAGTCAGAGGGAACATACCAAGGATCATCATAAATAATGTTTTCTGACGTGATCATATGAATTGTTGCGAACGAAGGGTCTGCATTGAGTGGAGGGAGAGGAAAAGTTCCCAGTAAACCGGAATCCTTAACTAAACCTACACCAATGTCCCTATAAGGGATTGTCGTTTTACCAACATGCTGGATAGTTTCTGAAGAGGTTGGGTCGGATGAAAAGTATGTCAGCTGATCAATAGTCACGATCTTACCGTTATGTGGAAACTTAATGACTCTGAAGACCGATGAAACGACCGCTGTCATAGCATATGACCAACTTCGACCCAAAAGAAGGTTGTAGTCTAGAGGGGCATCAACCACTTCCACATCCAGACTAACGGTTTTACCTTCGACCCCTATAGGCAATTCTTGTAGAATACCAAACGGACGGAACCCACGGCCATCAAAGGCCTTAAGGATGGTGGGGGATTGGTTCAACGAAGGAGAACCAAGCGATCTCCAACATTGAATCGACATAATACACGTAGAAGCTCCCTCATCAATCACAGTCCGATGAATAGGCCTGTTTTTGACTATCACTGGAATTTGGAAAGCCATTTGATGGGGGAGACGCGGTGTACTACTTTCTAGATCAAAGATCATTAGGTTCGGGTCCTGAACATCGACAGCTCCAATAGCCGACAAAAGCAATTTTCGTTGCGCTGGACATGATTGCAGCACTTCGAGTGCCGACATTGCTGAAGGTGAAACAGCTAAGTCTTCAACAATGTTGTAATTCTGGGCTGCTCTCGCATGTGGATTGAAAGCAGACCTTCGAAGTACACCCTTGGCGGGCGGCTTAATCACTAAGTCTGGGTTAGGTTTTTCGATCTGTAGTGGATCGGAACCAGGAGCTGAGGTTGATGGGTTAGAGTGAGAAGATTCTGCTTCCTTACCATCAACAGGAGCCTTACTACCATAATCTTGCGATCGAGTCGCAATCCTGACATGAGACATCATCAAAATGGGTTCTTCACTGGCATTCGAAGAAGAACCTATCATCTTATTCTCCTGCTCTGGAAATGGATTTTTTAACACAGCAGGAGTGGGAGAACCTTTGACTATTTTTACTACCTCGGCCCGATGAGGGCAGTCTCTCGTAAAATGATCTTCTTCACAAATAAGACAAGGATATCGAGGTTTGCGCTTTTCGTCATTGGTTTCCGACTTTTCCGTTTTCTCCTTTGGAGCCTTGTCTGCTTTAGCCTTCTTCTTTCCTTTCTTCTTTCCACCGTTTTTGGATTTGGCCGTAGATGACTCTACAGCGTGAATGTCGGCGGTAAGTTCAGGAGGAGAAGACTCTCCTGTCGGAGAATCAGGCAAAGTGATAATTGGAGTATTGGAGGTCTTGGAAGACTTCTTCTTACTCTTCGTAGTCACGATACCGATCATACCATCAGCGGCATGAGATCCCGAAGGAGCAGCAGCGATTTGGTTTGACTTTGGAAGATCCGGAATTTTCTCGTGTAACGTACCCGACTGAGTGTAAACTAAGTCAAGGTATTGTGCCTGAGCAATGACTTGCTCCTCAGTAACTACTCCGGCCTTAGCGACATCTTCAGTAATTCTTGGTAATAATGATTTGACAAACCATTCAGCTAAGATTTGGTCCGGGATAAAAACTTTCACTAATCTCCTTCGACGTCTCCACTCATGAATGTGATCAGAAATGTACGTGGATGTCGATTGTTTTAGCGAAGTTAATAATTCTGTACCATTATCGTATCTGACTGGTAACTGAAAATGAGTTAAGAACGAGGTAGCTAACTGGCTAAAGTTGTAAAAAGAGGCCCGTGGTAACTCAATGTACCACTTGGCTGCGAGACCAATGAGTGTACGCTGGAAAAGACGTAAGCGGATGGAATCATCTGAGATGGAATTTGATGCACACCAGAGGTGGTAAGTCATCACGTGATTAGACGGATCCTCTCCAGACTTACCTTCGAACTTGGGTATATCGCTGGGCAACTTATTTGGCATTGGCGGCCAGAACTGAAGATATTGAATTGGATCGTTCGTTAGGCGCGTCAAGTCGGGTAAATCTAAAGTCGCAATAAACGGTAACTGCCGGTTAGGATCTCTAAAACTCTGAGTCACAATACCAGCCCCAGGAGGAGGATATCCAGGATAACTAGGAACAGGAGTCGCATTTGGGATATTATATCCTCCTGGAAAACCAGGATTAACCGGACCGTACTGGGGTTGCTGAGGTGGTTGATAAGTGTACCCAGGATACGGTTGATACTGGTAAACCGGTTGTTGGGCAGCTTGCCCAGGTTGATACTGTCCCTGGTACGGAGGTTGAACAAATTGAGGTTGAGTAGTAACAACCGTACTTGTACCAGGTTGGCCTACAGGCATCTGGACTGTGGTTTGAACCGTGGGTCCAGACAACGGTACAGATGTCTGAGGAGTGGTTACAGGGACAGTAGAAACCGGAGCTGCCGATACTCCAGAAGTAAGCATGGTAGATGAAGCGGTAGTTGCTACAGCCGTGTGAGGTGGAGTACCAGGTGCAATTGGCGGCTGAGTAACTACAGAAGTTACAGGGGTCTGAACACTTGACTGGACAGGTTGCGGTTGCTGGGGTGGACCAGGAACTGCAGGTTGTCCTGCTTGAGGTACCGACTGTATACTTGGTTGCGACATCTGTTGACCCTGTGACGGATCCCATGTTAACATTCCAGGGTATTGACTCGTAACAGGTTGAGGATACTGAGATCCATAGCCGTATTGAGGATAGGGTTGATAACTGTAAGGTGCAGTCCCATATGATTGCCCTTGAGGTGGTTGATAACCTTGACCAGGGTATTGACCCGTAGGTTGATAACCTTGAGGTAAATACGAATACTGGGGTTGACCTTGACCTTGAGGTTGGTATCCTTGAGGTTGATACCCTTGGGGTTGCCATCCTTGAGGTTGCCATCCTTGAGGTTGATATTGATACTGAGGTTGACTTTGGGGTACATATTGAGGCTGGGGTTGATACCCTTGGGGTTGATACCCTTGAGGTTGCCCCCCAGTCACGAATGAAGTACCTTGAGGTTGCCCCCCAGGCATTAACGAAGGTTGCCCCCCAGGCGGTAATTGGCCACCTTGAGGTTGGTTAATGGGAGTTGAACCTGACATCATATAAACTTCACCTATACTCAATGGTACATTACCACTGTTTCCAACTAATAACCCATGATCAACAGGTTGAGGAGATGCTCCCGCAAAGGTACCAGAAAGTGATTGATACCCAGTAGGAACAGAAGGACCGCCATGTAAAAATGATTCAGGACTTTGTGAAAACACAGATGACTGACCAGACATATTTACAGGAGAATGAATTCCTCTAGGTGGAACCGGAGTACGAGGTGTAGAAAAACCTACTGAGTTGTCTAAAAAATTGGTTAATGCAAGGTACCAAGATTCACTTCTAGGAGGACTGTAAAAGATGGATTCACGCTCCCTTAGATCAAGGGTAATTAGATCTTCAGAATCAGAAACGCCTATTTCTTCCTCTGGAACAAGTTCTTCTATAGCAATTAATCCAACAGGAAGATTTTCGGTGATAATTCTTTCTATTCTTGGTGAATCAGGAACACTAGGAGTTGGAGTAACAGGTTCTGAAATTTCAGGTTCTTCGCCTGTTTCACTGGCAGATGAAAAACTACCAGCAAGCTCGGAAACTGTAACAGCTTCGGGATTGTAACCTGTTTCTAAACTTTGGTAATCTGGATGGACTACCAAGGAAGATTCTCCTTCTTCAGGTGATCCTACTCTACTGCCACTAGGAGGAGTTACAAGGACCTTTAACCCTTCTAAATGACCCGGAATGTCTTCAGGAGATTCACCCCGCGATTTACGGAGTTTTCTTAACAAATCTATTCCGGTAACAATCTCAGGAGACTTGCCCCGAAGTCTACGGGACTGTCTCGGTAATTCCGCCACAATTAAAGATTTTAACTACAACACACGAAAACAAAGTAAAAAATTTCAAATCAAACCACCTAAAGTCTTCTAAAGAAGCAAACAAATTTGAAGCACACGCCTAAATAATCTAGAGCGTCAAACCACACACAAACAGTAGTCTTCCGGACCAAAAGCGCTAGTTGGTGATTAGGCCCAACCTCGCAGGATTCAGTACAGAAATGGTGGGTGGAACAGTTACCCCGGCAACCTGCTTAATGAATAGACTGGACCAAGTTCCTCCACTTTAACCGTCTCGAAGTGAAGCGAACCCCCCAGAAAATCCAAGTGAGTATAACCGACGTCTGCTCCAGGTACAGTGGGACCTTCCCTCCACCGTCACCTTGGGTAGAATCCTAGATATTATGGCCACTAAGGTTACCAATCACAACAATTACACCTGGGGGAACAGTCTAAACTCCGACAGCACGCAAGGGCAGAGTAACAAGCTCCAATCCCCTTACCGGCTCCTTGACAATAATCCAAGGTTTACCGATAAGTGACCCCTGGCTCCTCGACAATGGTTAATCCGAGGTTTACCGTTTGTAATACGTACTGCCTGGCGTCGTTCCCAACGAGGGAGGAATGATCCCCTCACTGGTTCGGACACGAGCTCGTGCTTCTCCTTTAAGAGGAGCTTTCCCAGAATGTAACTGAAACAATTGGATTTGTTCTACTCAAGATAGACTATCTGTTTGGTTTTGTAGTCTTGGAGAGTTAAGTACTCACCTACTCCAAGACCCTAGCCTAAGCTATGTTGGTGCTTCAGAGCCCTAGAAAAATAAAGATTACTAGATTGATTTTAATTTAAGCGTTACTTTTAAGGTTGTTTCTTAAGTCAAAAGGTGATGGAAGTGAAACTAGTGGTGTGTTGACTCGACTCGAAACCACTACAAAATGCACCTAGAATGATTTATCCACTACTTTACTTTTTCGATGAATTGCTTAACTAAAAAGTTGAGAGAATGCAATCTTTATAAAAGCAACTTCTTAATTGAAGACAATCAAAGAAACAATTCGTTTTTCTTTTCCAAGCATAAAAACATAACCTCTCTTTACATGCACGAAAAAACTCTTTTCTTCTTTCGAAAACAAAAAGCTACTTGAAACAAGACCTTTTAAGAAGATGTTTTTGTATTTTTCTTTTAATAAAACAAATAAATCTAATATAACCAAAAATCAATCTTAACAACTCTTAAAATCTATGAAAATGCACTCATAAGCAAACTAAAGGCAAATTTACTCTAAGCAATCTTAACGAGGCCAAAACTAACAATGATTATTTCTAAGGTGTTTTACTTGATCACAATCAAATCAAGGACTAGCTTATTGCAGAATCAAAAACTAGCCAAAACAAAACTCTAATCTTTTTGTTCTTTTTGTAAAATGGAAATCAATACTTTATAAACAAGTAATTCGAAATTTGACCCAAAACAACTCAAATGGCAAGTTGCTCACAAAAGGAGACTTTACGACAGGCCCGACTTCTAAGAAGGTTGACTAACCAGAGAGATCTAAGGCTGGACAACTTTCTACTATCAAAGTCACTACAAAGCCTTTCCAAAAATCAAACCCTAGGTCTAAACTTCGTTGAAAACCACTAAAACACTCAAAGCTCACAAAACTAGTTCAGGTGAAAATTCTTGACAGGGTACTAAAGGATCTGGGCAGAAAACACTAAAGAAAAACAAAATCTAAAAGCAATTTAAAGCAAAAATGGAATTTTCTTAAGTTTTACAGGAAGACGCAGGCAACCCGTTGTCACAGGTGCGGCCCCACTCTGTGCAGACGGCAACAGCGCGTCCAAAGACGCACTGTGCAGTACTAAGAGGGTGCGTCCGTCTGGAAAAATGAAGAAAAACCAAATCTAACTAAATCTAAAGCTAAGCCACCCAAATACTAATTCTCACAGTCAAAAACCAGAAAATAAAAACGATTTTCTCAAAGCAAAGTTCATATAAAGGAAAAGACTCTCTCATTAATGGATTCCCCAGCGGAGTCGCCAATTTGTCACACGGAATCTGTCAAGGGTGCGGACACGACTGACCTTCCTAGAAGTCTAAGACATTCTAATGACAAACAAGACAAAAAGGAGTGATCTTTCTCTAAATACACCTTTTACAACATGAAAACTACAAGTGTTTAGGCTTACCTTATTCCAAAACGCTGTTGTTGAAGTCCGTTCTTGACGATCCGGATGAGCTCCTCCTTCAAGTCAATTCCTGCAACCACAAACAATCAAACAATTACCAAGCACTTGCATTTCATATAATAAAACATATATTCAACATGCAGACCAAGGAACACATGAAATAACTCATTAACACAAGCTATTGAGAAAAATAAACCAGTTTGTATTAATAACGAAACAAAGAAACTCTTACAACCTGGCCTTGGTGTTGTGCAAGTTCCTCCCAGGGTCCATCAAGGGTTTTCCTCTACTTTGACAAAGCTCACCCTCTCCCAAGTAGAATCAAGTGAAGACAATCTCTCCTCACAAAGGCTCTAATGGAAGACCTAAATCCTGCAGCATTTACCCAAAGAAAATGTATAGCTCCAACCTCCTCTCCTTCTGGCTCAATGCCTTTATTTATAGTGCTGTAAAGAGGTTATTCAGGTCCACTATCAATGGGATCATCCCCCTCTATGGGTGGGATAGCTCCCTTATTGATGGGATAAGTTCCCCCTTAATAGAGATACATGAACCAACTGGAGGCGCATCCATTTCATCAAACCGACCTCTAGAATGTTCTAGAAGTAACCACAAGTAACTTTTTCAAGATAAAACTCGCGCATTTTGCCTTTTACAGAGGGACGCACCTGTCCCTTAACATACAGAGCGTCCATGGACGCATATTTTGTGAACAAGGTCAGCGTCCCCGCAGGTAAGGCTAGAGAGAACCTGCGACCCCAGAGATAAACATAGTTTTTACAAGACTTTCTCTCTTCTTTGAGTTTGAGATGGATAACAGAGGCATGAGACTTGCCTAAAAGGGGTAGCATGACTGTTGATTTGAGCCATACTAACTGTAAGTAGTCAAGGTGACATTTTTTAGTGTAACAGGTGCTTCGACTGACCACCTAGGGGGGCCAACCGGGTTCTCAACTGGTGAAGGACTTGGCAGGAGTTTTTGATATCCAGGAGGAAGTTGCGTTGGTAAAACCGAGCGATCTTCCAAAACTCTTTTAGCCTCATCTAAGAAGGGACAATGGTGGATGGCATGGTCGCCTTCACACAGTTTGCAGGGAAATTTAGCTCTCCCTCTCTGTCCTGTGACTTCACTTTCACTAGTTGACGGTGTGCTGTCAACATGGCTATCAGAGGTTGACGCTACCGAATTGTGCAATCGGGGAGACCAGTCCCTTAGTATCCGAGGGATGCAAGGACAATCTTTGTGAAAGTGGTCTCCCTTGCATATGACACATGGCGATTTAGGCCTGGTCAGTGCTGTGTGTGGATTTTCATTAGACGCCATTCGCTTGCCCCCAGTCGCTTTTGGCTCCTTCTTCTTCTTCTCTCTCTTCTTATTTTCCTTCTTCTCCTTAGGAGCTTGGCTTTTGGGTTTTCCAGCTCCATCAAGCGAAGAGGAAGGAGGAGAGGAAGAGTTAGAGGAAGTGGAAGGCTGGTGGGCAGCTCTGGACTGGTCTAACTGCTGATTCGATTGTTCAGGAATAGTGGTGTTTTGAACAACATTAGTTGAGAAGAGCCAGACAGGCAAGCCGATTGTCAGTCCCGGAAGCGACAATGTGGCCATATGGGGTGCTCCAACATCTCCCCAAGAGGAGAAGGGACTAGGACTTCCACCAAGGGGAATTCCTTGGTTGGAGGGCTCCATTTTCTCAACTCAAAGATCCACGCGGGAATAAGGGTGATTTATTATTCCGTTAAAATAAATTTTAATGACTCTTTAGACACAACTTGCTTTTTCAATTTTAAAGAGTCGAGAAAAAGCTAAAGATGACTCTAGTCTCCTTCGATGTTTTAACGAGCCCGAAGTGACAAATGCTCGGATGGACTTTTTCCGTTATAGAGTTTGAAAAAGGCCAAAAGGAACTGCTCTGGAGTTCCAGGTAGAGGGTGTGCCAAACTTTTCGCAAAACCGCAGAATACTTTTTAAGGTACGGGCGGTCAATCTTCTTGAATGTTGTGTTCAGTGCATCGCGATCAGTAGGGCGGCCGACACGGCTTCCTAAGGATAAAGGTTTTATGCCTATAGGGGTCTCCCAATATATACTCGACAGTACGTGGGAGCACAATCCGTACTGGCGCTATCGTCCCTCAGGAGGAATCACCCACCATCAGCGAGATCGACAGTCACTAGGCTTTACAATGCTGGAACACGTCTCTAGCCTAGACCTCTATGTTGTGCGTTATGTTACAAAGCGTTATTAAGTTCATTCGGTTTATTTTATGTTGATCTTTCTTAGAAGTTTGCCTTTTGAGGTTCACCATGAGATGTATAAACAACTTCCTAAATGCAATCTAAAAGATGATAAGCAAATTTTATCTCTTTTTTAACAATGAAAATCCTAGCTACAAAGGGAAAAGAAAGACACCATCTTTTCTCAGAGAGAAATCAGCACACTCTAAATGCACTTTCCTTAAATCAATCATGCAAACTATCAAGATGCAAATGCACAATGCAAGTGTTTGTTTTCCGCTTTCTTAATATTGATGCCTAAAAAGAAAGCTTTTTGCACAACTTTGAATTTGCTTTTAAATGACAAATACAAACAAGTTTACTTTTTCGAAATCAGAAAGCGTAGAAGAGATTACAACACTTTACGATTTTCGAAATGAACACTTGTTTCGACACTTAAAAGAGACAAACTCAAACCAAAAGCAAAAGTAAATGTATAACCAACTGTAAACAGCCAATGAACTCTCTCCTAAGATCACAATCAACAGATCTGAATCAAGGGCTACATGATGACTATTTCACTCTTGCAATGGAAAACTGTAAATGACGCCACAAACACATTAAAAAACTCACAGTCTTTTTGTACAAAAGGAGGCGGAATTAAAGCAGAGAAAAGGGCTATCAGACAGGTACCTATGCTGGTTACAGGCTGCAAAAATCAGAGATCAAAACAAGGCAAAACAGAGCATAGAACCCCAGCTGCACAAGCCCTAACTAGATCAGCGCACCTGTATAACAGGGAAACTGAATTTCAACGCAGGTAGCCTTCACGGGAACTGCGTTGAAATGCAGAGTCTCTTCACAGAGCCTGCGCTGAAGGAGAAACGAGAGTTCCTCACTGGGTTCTAGGTCACGGTTTGCTATTTAATCTACAGTTTCAGGCCAAATCAAAGCAACAAGCAAGGTACAATCAAAGGGATGCTTTGAAGGAAGACTAAGATCTATCACAAAGGATCATCAAATCATTTGTGAGTCCATTTTTCAGATCATAGACAAATCCAGTGACTGGATCAAAGCAGCAGTTGTCTACTTTGCATCTGAGAATAGCAGATGCAGTTCGATTGTTGCTGTTGAGTCTATGAAACAAACAATGATAGAAACACAAATAAAATGACTAAACAGATCTCCCCAACAGAATCGCCAATTTGTTGTGGGGAAAAATGCCTATGCAGGACGATCCTATCCACCTAAGGTGTGACAGTGCCTTAGCAACAAACAGACACAGCTATTCTAGTATTCTTCCTTTATGAATTAAGAATGAAGAGAGATGGATGGACTAACCGGTGTCTTCCATTTGTCCCTCGATCCGGTTTCTCTTCTCTTTGAGAGTTCCCAGCTAATTTCCTTCTCGCTTGCCCAGCTTCAACAGGTTCCTGCAAGATCACAAGAAGGGAACACTACACAAAGACATAGATTCATATTCATAACTAGTTTAGGATTAGAAATAAACTAAACATACTAATGCAATCATACATCAAAGATACATCAGTATATAGGAGAAACCAAGATAGATTTATTGATGTATAACAAGGTTTAGGAGGAGATACAACCAAGAGGGCTCCAATCCAGCATCTACCTCCCAGCAAATGATATCCTTTCTTCACCTCCCTTCAAAGCATTAAGCACCCAATGATTCCAATCTCAAACCAACAGCAATTCTTTGCAATAACAAAATTCCAGCCTCCTAGATCTCATGGAGAAGAGATCCATATATAGATGTTTAGAGGGAGGATGAGTCAGCTTGTGATCTGACTAGTGTCCTCTCTCTCTGTCAGTTTTTACTTCCACTTGGAGACTAAGAGCCTCTTACTCATCACTTAGTCGAACTCAGCAAGGCAAGTATCATGGAGGAAGATTCTGGAAGCTTCCACAGTCTTGACACCTCTCACAAGAGACCCTGACATTTGTCATTTCCCGCTCAGCGCACCCTGGTAGTGCTTCCACCTGCGTTGCAATGCAACTAGCCAGTGTAGCCTCTGCATTTCAACGCAGGCAGCTAGTGGAGCTTCTGAATTGATCCTGAATTGACTTTTTTTTGAGCAGTTTCTGGTGGAGAACTTCTGTGAATTGTTGTGGTTTGTTAGCCTTGTTCCTCTAGGGGTAGGAACAACATGTTTAGGGACTTTGGATCCCTTGGATTATGGACATTTCATGCTTATAGCTGTAAGGCACAAAAATGTCTATAACACTATGCTACAGTGGTATCCTATCCAGCTGCGAATGGCGAACCGACAAAAGATAATACCTACGGGGAGATCGCAGGGAATCACCGTGGATATTGAGGGAGCGAGCATGCTAGTAGACTTTGAAGTAATGGAGATTGTTGATGACAACAATCCCTACCCTGTGCTCTTAGGAATTGATTGGGCCACTGACATGAATGGGGTGATTAATCTAAAGAAGCGCCAGATGATTTTTGAGAAGAAGTCTCTGCGCGTAGTTATACCCTTAGACCCTGCAAAGGGATCGCGCTACACAGAGCCAGTGCGTGACTATGAAAGCGACAATGATTTGGATTGCATCTACAAGATAACTATGCGAGAGCAAGATTGGGTAAATCCCACTGCGGACGGACACATCTCATGGGAGCGTGAAAGCTCCTGTACGTTGGATTTTGATGAGGAGATAGAGCGATGGTAGAATTGGTTACACGAGGTAACCACGCTAAAATGTAATATGATGAGAAGATCACTGCTCTGCGTATCGACGGAAGTGAGGGATTTGCCTACTTACGATGGGTTAAGTGAGGTAGATACTTTCCTAGATACATTTGAAAGGCAGGTGCTAGAAAAGCAGCGTTTCCAGGCCTTGAATTGGGTACTACACACTATGCCGGCAAGGTGGTGGGGTATGCACAAAGGGAGCTTGGAGGACTGGTGCGAATGTAGGGGAATGATGTGCACACAGTTTGGGAAGCCAAGTGGATGCTGACATATGAAAAAGAACCTATGCGGATGCACATGAACTTTGTGTTGGGAGATACAGTCAATAAGCATGTGTTGGGGGGGCAATTTCACAAATGGCTCCTCAAGTTGGAATGACAGAATGTGGAGAGAACAATCACAGAGAAGGTTATCCACGCAGAAGCATCTAACGAGGTGTGCGAAGCACTAAACAAGGTATGTAGTGCGCAGTGAAGTGATTGGGACCTACGCGTACCAGCATTTTTATGGGCTTATAGGAAAATGTGCAAGAAATTGATGGGACAGGCCCCTTCTAGGCTAGCCTATGGAGCAAACACTGTAATGCCGATGGAGTATATCTTGCCTAGTCCATGCATAATAGCGCCCGTGGATATGACGGATCATGGAGCCTTGGAAGAAGGGATTGCGCTATTGGAAGAACTTGAAGAAGAACGATTGGGACTTGATGAGGAGATTCAGCAGGGTGATCTTAGGCTCCAAGCACTCATGAATGAAAGAGTTTAGTTGAGGGAGAAAAGTTTTGTGGCGGAAGAAGAAGTCAAGAAGCTTGAGGAAGGAATAAAGAAGGAGATGCGCACGATTATGTTGACAAATTTGGGGACTACCACCGAGAGTTGATCAGCTTGATGCCTTGGATTAGATAGTATGTTATTAAGGAAACCTCGGATAGGGGCACGGCGCAGTGGGTGAAGTCAAATGGCAGACTCTTCTCGGGAAAGTAACTGGTAGAGAAGTTAAATGGTGAGCTCTTCCTATCTGTCTAGCCCAGCGAAGCACACTCTTAGTGCTCCAGGTAGCTGAAAGGAGGCATGGGACTATAAATAGATGCAGGGTACCAGTTCAGATATAGCAGTATTTGAACAATGTGTGCAGGAGATACAGTAGGAAGCGCATGCGTGCAGGAGATACAACAAGCAACTTCTTAGTGTGTTTCTGATCTTGCAGCAATTCAGACAGAGTTGGGAGGTCTCCACACTGACAGAGTGACTCGAAGGTGAGTTGCGATGTTTGTGTTGGGGGCTTGTTGGGCGTGGGATCCCCCAAGGGAAGTTTTGGGGCTTAAAACTAAGATTTTGACTAAATCTAGTTGTAAAGACTCTGCGTTTTGTGGGTGCGGAGTACGAGCTTGTAAATGAGTCATAGGGTTGTCCGCCCTCATCTTTGTAATGTAATGTCGGCTTTAGAGATCTACCCATGGTTCGAAAACCATGGGATTGTATAAATAGATCCAGGTTCTAAGTTGTAAATAACTTAATGAAAGTCATGAATGAAGGATGAAGAATTGAGTCTTATCTAAGTGACGAGTTGAGCCTTTGGGTCATAGAGTAGGAGAAGGCTCTGTAGCTGAGTGTGCAGAGGTCTAATAGTCTGCAGCTGAGTGCACAGAGGCCTAGTAGTCCATAGCTGAGTGCGCAGACCCTTGCAGCTAAGTGCGCAGGGTGAGTCGAGTCTGTAACCTTTGGGAGAAGTAATAAATAGAAGTTTCACATCATTTCTGTGTATCTTTTTCTTGTTTTATGCATTAAATGTATCAGATATAAATTGTATTTCTATTGTTTATATGATGCGCGAACTTATATGAATGTGTTGATGAAGTGAATATAAGATAAGGTATCGGTTTATGCGAAGGTAACTAATAGTTATAAGAAGATAAGTAAGATATATGGTGTAACTTGGGGAAATAGCGCAGATCGCTGGTTTAGCAGCGCGAAAGCACCCGAGCCCCTAGTTATGGGTGCGTGAAGGTGATTATAACAGATCGTGAGGCCTTGCAGGTCAGGATAGTGTGCGAAGGTATTCACAGTTGGACTAAACCGACCCCTCAAACATCTCAAGGGTGCAGAAACTTGGTTCGAACATCCCCCCATACTGCTTTGAGTGAGACCTTAGTCCGCGCTCCATAGGCTGTTGTCAAAAGGGCCAGTAGTGTAGGGATTTGTTTGGATAATTAACTCCAAACCTAGGTCATGCCCCCTCAAGCCAACACAAGGCACATCATAACAACAACAAAATACCTGACAAGGTGGGCAAAAGCGGCACTTGTAAAGGAGTGCACATCAGAAATAGTGGCAAGGTTCATATTTGAGAACATCATTACACAGTTCAGATGCCCGAGGAGCCTCAAAAGCGACCAAGGCACACATTTCCTAAACGAGACCATTGAGTCTCTGCTAAAGACATTCATGGTTCAACACAACAAGAGTAGCTTGTACCACCCACAAGCTAATGATGCAATAGAAGCGTTTAACAAGATACTGGAGAAAGGACTCACAAAAGTTGTATCTGCCAATAGGAATGACTGGGATGAAAGAATACCCACGACCCTATGGGCATATAGGATGCGAGTAAAAATACTCCATAATAAAAATCCATTTCAACTTGTATATGGAAGGGAAACGGTAGTACCAACAAAATTTATGCTACCGAGCATGTTCCTCTCAGAGGCAACAGGAATGACAGAAAATAGTGCCTTAAGAGAGTGAATAAACCAGCTGTGGAACTTGATGAAACTCATTTTTTAGCAGAATTCCATCAATCAGTAGAGCAGCAAAGGCACAAAGCTTGGCATGATAGGAATATCAAGAGGAAGTCATTTTAGTAGGGGAACAAATGCTACTTTATGAGAACAAGTTCTATAAGTTCCTAGGAAAATTGTAGATGCATTGGCTGGGTCCATTCATAGTAACAAAAATCTGAGATTCGGGTGTGGTTAGGCTTGTGCAACTGGATGGAGTCTTACTGCATGGATGAGTGAATGGTGCACACTTGAAGCCCTTCCGCAACTGTGAAAAAAAAGAAGAAAAAGGTGGCAAATATCAATAAGGTTGCGGCAAAGTTTTCTTTTACCGTCAATAGGGAGAAGTAGCATCAGTTTGCACCCATGTAGTCCTTTTCAGCAGAGTTAGGGGGGGAAGGTAGTTTCAGTGGATACGCATGCAATCCTAGTCAGTAGAATCAGTGGCCACATACATAATCCTAATTAGTAGAATACACATAGGCATGGACTTTTTCAAACATTTATGACCACACAGATACCCGTCCCGTTTGTCGTACCAGTAGTTATTTCCTAATTAAGTAACTAAATAAGCAGCTTTCAGAGTAGGAGCTGCAATACCTTTTCCTATTAAGAGTAAATTTAGTTAATAAATAAACACATCATGGCAAAATAAATACGCCATGCAGCCCACTCTGTACCTTCAAGTCCACGTCATTCTTCTCACATCTAAGTCGGTCAGTGGCAGAAAGGTCTAGCCAAAAGGCATGGGAAGATCGATGAAGTAATTAGTTATTAAGGCCTTGTTAGTGTGGGAACGTCATGTTAGGACTGGCTAATTAAGTTTCAAAATAATGGAGGGAATTCCAGAATTCCAATTGCAGGCAACATAAGAGTTACAAGTTCGCTCTGAAGAACAGGAACAGAGACAAAAAATCTGGAAGCCTCCAGTGCAGATAGTTTATCATAGGAGAAAGGAGATGGCTAAGGGACTTGTATCAGTTCCACAAGACGCATTGGATGCATGAATTGAAGTAGTCGACAATTTATATGGCAAGTATGACAAGGCAAATCTGATAGACAATGACTTCACATACTGTTTCCAGTTCCCGACAATGAAGAGAGAAGTTTACACAGAGGATTTCCTAAAGGAGGATGGCACTAAGTCCTCCAGGGTCAGGGAAGAATTCAAGGGATTACAGAGATCAACACTCCTCCATTTGAGGAGCTTATTTGTGTTTGACACTCAATTTGCTGCAATGCAGTGTACCAAGCTACTAGTGAGCAGGATGCATGGAGGTTCGTTGTGGTTGGATACGGATTACCCTATCCACGTGGAAGATATCAGTTGACTCATAGGATTGGCTAAGGGTGGAAATGCAGTTAGCACCACGTTCCAGGTAGGGGCGAAGCGGGGCAAGAAGCAGAGTGAAGATAACATTTATGCCAGATATGGGACCGAGTGGGGTGGGAGAGGGGCGAAGTTAGATAATATCAACAAGGATGACATTAAATTTTCTTGTTACCTCATTACAGGAAAAATGATGTGGCACTACACAAAGAACAAATGCACCTTGGATGCCATCTCAGTTGCGAAACATTTCTACCGAGGGGAGGTGCTCAACTGGTCAGTCTATGTTCTGAACGAGCTATTTGAGGCATGTGAGGATGTATACAGAAGGGGTACCAGTTTTGTGTTTGGATATCTGTTGATGTTGTTGGAAATGTGGAAATGGAGGCCACCGAAGGAGAGGCAAATGGCGCCTATCCTTGAGGGACAACCAATTGCACTCTGGTATGACCCCTAGAAGGCATTAGGAGACCCTAGCATAAAGGAGATAAACAAGATAGCCTTCACGGACTGGTATGAGCAGATGTTGGCCACTGTCAGGTCAACAGAAAGGATACCAAAGGATCTATTAGACGAGTTCTCAAAATACCTTTGGTTTGGTGCCTCCCACGCGCATACATACCTAAGGCCAAGGTGTGCCCATCCTGAAACATTTAAGATGAGACCTCTGAGATTTGTCCTGACTGAGGAAGCGCTACAAAAAGAAGTGGGATCATGACCGGGAGTGGCCTGTGAGATAACAGAAGGTAGGCACAAGTAACTTTTTGGAGCGTTGACTCCATAGGGGCAAGGTGAATATCGGGTCGAGAGCGGCAGGAAGTGGCCATCCGAGGACAAAATCGAGCCAATGGTGCCCCAGATGGAAGAAAATATGTTCAAGCTATGACAAACAATCGCCAGCTTCAATTTAGGTGAGAGCAACTACCTTGCCATATTTCAGGGCTCCACCATGTTTACACTACTCGTCACAACACTTCTAGCCATGAAACTCCCAATAAGCATAGCACAAGCCCCTCTTAGCGCATGGTCCCCAAGCCCAAGAAAAAGTGAGTCGCTCGAACCCCAATTGTCAAGAAACCGAAAGTTAATTCGCCAGCTACAATCATCGACCTCACTATGGAGGTCGAGAAATCAATCCCCACAACCACCATCATCAAATAAATACCCACCACCACCTCCATTGCCTTACACCAGTCACGGGAGTCATCCCCGCACACTGCATCAACCTCCGTGGCTTTATCTAAAACCCTTCAGCTTGGCCGACAAGGGACGACTGCAGAAGTAGAAGTCTAGTTAGCTGGGAAGACAGAGGGCACCACTCATACCACTGGGATGCAACCTACAGAATTCCTGATGCTTTGGTCAGACCCGACAGAGTGGGGAAACTTGGATTCTACTGTATAGGGGGGAAGGGTTGAGCTATACTTGCAACCCATCCCTATAAGTCTCTCAATCTGCCTGATTCCCAACATCATTCTACCCACTCCACAGTTCACCCCTCCATTACTGCAAGCCCATTCGACGACCTCCCATTCCAAAAAATCCATCGCAAGTGGCCTACCTCTACAATAGCAATTCCCATACCATAGCACAATGTAGGTAAAGACAATCCAGCGCTAGTCGTTGGCCCAATTGTTTTCATTTATTTAGCAGGCAACACATAGAGCCGAAAGGCTCCATGAGGACCTAGCCCAGGAGCATGAATGACAAGTGAAGTAGTTTTAGATGGTGACCAACGAGCATGATCAACTACGGCAAGCAAATGCTGGATTGCAGACCCTGGTTGATCAGGTCACACATTGGTTCAGCTCACTATAACAAACCATCACCAAGGCGGATGCCGAAGTACCAACATACATGGATAATTGCACACTAGTCAGCTATTGCGACCACATCCATGTAGCATGCTCGCACCTAGTAGCCAACAATGCTGAGATGAAGAAGAAATTGAAGATGGTGGGATCTACATTACCGGATCCAGTAGAAATTTACACAAGGACTGTCGAGGGGAAGGTCAAGGAGCTAGAAGCCAAGAAGAAAGCTTTAGCTGATGCCCTCACTGATGGATATGCCCTGATGAACAAGGTCCATGACTGGTCTGGCAGCCTAGCACTGAAGAACCACATGGTCTATCCCCTTTGAGAGGAAATGTAGACTCTGTTTTCTAGTGTGAAAGATTGCACAGACCCCACCCAGTTGCACCAAACCAACAATCAAATGGAGACCCTCCAGGCTCAGGTTGATAATATAGAGGGGGAGTCTGCACGAACAAAGAAGATCATCAGGGATCTGCAGCCACCGGTCTGAATGCAAGTGTTACTTGTGAAGGAGGTGTGCGACTCCAGTGGGTAGCAATGGAGTGTGTTACACTAAAATTTGTCACCATGACTATTTGCAGTTAGTATGGCTCCATCAACGGTCATACTATCCTCCTTGGCAAGTCTTATACCCCTGCTCTTCATGTCAAACTCCAAAAAAGAGAGAAAGTCTTTAAAAATCTATATAACTCTGGGTACGTAGTTTCTCTTAGCCTTACCTGCGTGTACACACCTCAAGTTCACATTCCATGCGTACTTGTACGCTTTGTCTGTAAAGGGGTGGGTGCGTACCCCTGTAAAGGTCAAAAGGCGTGAGTTTTACTTCAAAAAAGTTACTTGTGGTTGATTCTAGAGCATTCTAGAAGTTTGTTTGACGTGTATTGAGCGCCTCTAGATGGTTCATGTATCCCTATGAAAGAGGAACTTATCCCATCAAGAGGGGAGCTATCCCATTCAAAGAGGGGCTTATCCCATTGATGGTGGACCTGATTAACTTCCTCCAAAGCACTATAAATACAGGCATTGGGCCAGAGGGAGGGGAGGTCGAAAGCTGAACATTCCTAAGGGTAGATGCTACTGGAATTAGGACTCCATTATAGAGCTTGAGAGGAGAGATTCCCATCCTTTCCTAGCCTCATTTGGAAGTGGGTGAGCTGATCAAAGTAACCCAACTACAACCAGGATTACTTTTTGTACCTCGTCGCCGCTCATTCCACCATTGGAATGGTCTTAGTACAGGAAGACGAATTCGGAACGGAACATGTGATATATTACCTTAGTCGGACCTTAAACCCAACTGAGCTCAAATACTCACATGTGGAGAAATTTGCATTGGCAGTCGTTCAAGCTTTCCAACGTTTTCGTCACTACATTCTACTCCGTAAAACTACAGTTATTTCGGATTGCAACCCTATGATCTACATTTTGACTAAACAATTGCTAGGGGGCAAGTACTCTAAATGGATCATTATCCTGCAAGAGTTTGACTTGGAGTTTGAAAAATCTAAGTCTAAGAAATCTTTAGTTTTTGCCGAGTTAATGTGTGACTTCCCGCGTGCTGACACAGAAATTGTGGCAGAGGAGCCCATTGCGGACGAATCTTTGTTTCTCATCAGCACTTTAAATCCATGGTATGGGGATATAATCGTCTATTTCCAGACCCAATCCTTTCGGCCCGAAGTTTCAAAGTCGGAACGTCGGAAAATTCGATTCCAGTCCCAACAGTACAAAATTATTGGCAATACTCTTTATCGCCGTGGGGCAGACTTGGTTTTTCGCCATTGCTTAACTCACGAGGAAGCTGAAAGGGTTTTGAATGACTATCACTCTGGAGCGTGTGGCGGTCATATGTCTGGGTATGCCGCAGCCCAAAAGATATTGCGCGCTGGCTACTTCTGGCCGTCCTTATTTAAAGACTGTATTATTGTGGTCCGGAAATGCCACAACTGTCAAGTGTTTGATCGCAAGATGCACGCTCCACCTGCTCCTCTCCACCCTATAATTGCCGTTGGTCCTTTTGCCAAATGGGGTATCGATTTTATTACATGTAACCCTCACTCGGCCGGGGGGCATGCGTATATCATCCTTGCGGTTGACTATTTTACTAAGTGGGCCGAGGCAATGCCTACATTTGAGGCAGACGGCAAGACAGCTGCAATTTTCGTATTCAATCACATTATTGCTAGGTTTGGTGTCCCACAAGTGATAATCACTGACCATGGGTGCCATTTTCGAAACGTTATGATGACAGAACTTACAGGCCAGCTTGGTTTGCGTCACGATAGCTCAACTCCTTATTATCCACAAGCGAATGGTCTGGTTGAGTCCATCAACAAAGTTTTAGTTATCATGATCCGACGAATCATTGGTATTCATCGGTCAAATTGGCACAACATGTTATTTTCCGTGCTTTGGGCGTACCGAACCTCAGTGAAAACATCAACAGGGTTCACTCCTTTCCAACTAGTTTATGGTTTGGAAGCTGTGCTGCCCATTGAATGCGAAATCCCGTCACTTCAAATGGTTGTCGAATTACTTCCAGCTACTTCCGAAGAGGAGAAGCGTTTATTATACTTAGCTCAATTAGATGAGACTCGACGTGATGCTGCATTAGCGATCGAGGCTCATGCAAAACGTATGAAAGCTCAGTATGATCGAAATGTGACCCCTCAAAATTTTTCGGAAGGAGACCTAGTGCTATTATATGATCAAGCTAACGATAAATTAGGTGCTGGAAAATTCGTTCCTATGTGGCATGGGCCCTACATTGTCAAGTGGAAGCTAGCAAAAGGGGCCTATGAGCTGGTAGATTTTGACGGGGACTCTTTGGGTAAACCCAGAAATGGAATTTACCTAAAGAGGTATTATGCTTAAATGATGGGTATGGAGATTTTAGGTTAGGTTTTTCTTTCTAGCTGGTGTGTTTGTTAGTTTAGACAGTGTTCTTAGCTTAGAAAGTGTGTTTTTCGTCGTTATTTTGCCTATCTTGGTTTTACGCTTGATGTTTGCAGATGTCGATGCCTCTCCAAACATACATTGGATTTGCTGATGGTGCTTGTCGTAGTACATGGAATATCTCTTCCGCAGCTTGGGTTATTTATTCGCCCTCTGACGAGTTAGTTTATATGCATGGGGTGAGCCTCGGTCAAACAACAAACAACATTGCAGAATACAGTGCAGTGATTGAATTATTGTCTGAATCTATTTCATTTGGGATTTGGAGTTTGATAGTGAGGTTAGATTCTGAACTCGTTGTATTACATCTTAATAGAGTGTATGCCATTAGAATTCCAGTGTTATTAAGGTTATTTTTGAGAGTGCGTCCCTTGGAACGTGAATTTGATTACATTGAATATCAGCATATTCCAAGGTCTTTAAATACATTAGCAGATGCAATTGCTTCTCGAATGTCAGACAAACATTTGCGATAATCATACATGTAAATTTTAAAAAATTTAATCACACATGTTTAACAAGATAAGCTGGTAATAATGATATATATATAGGAGTGTGTCAAAAAATACATCTTCTTCGATCATAGGTTGAAAAACACCTTATGATCGGCAAAAATGATAAGTACAAAAAACCAAAATGTCACATGTGTCTACAAAAATGACCATCCAATCACTGGTGATGCTCTTTATACGACACCACTGCACGAGCCACCCTACACAAGAACCTCCTAAAAGGTCCTGGGACTGCGACTACATAGCGCTGAAGCCTGATAGGAATATCATCTATAGTAGTCTCTGGTATATCTGCCGTAAGACGCTCTAGGTCTTGTTCCAACTCAGCTAAGGTCTCTGCGGCCGCGTCCTGTGGGGTCGGTGCCGGTGCAACTGGTAGTCTCCTCTCGAAAGGCCGGAGATTGGCTGGACGGCGTGGGCCTACATCTGCATTTTGAAAATTGTTACTGTCAGTTTTGAGACGATATAAAAAATAAAAAAATAGATAATTTAAAAACTTGTGAAAAATGAAGTACCTGTGTCATCCCATTGTTCTCCCGATGGAAGAACCATGTCCAGATCTCCAAGAAAATCAACTCCGGCATAAGGAAAATCCTGTATCGAAAAGATCTGGTCCTCCAACCAGTGAAAATACTCCGGTCTAAATCGGACAACCTCCGTGCCCTCGTCAGGATGACGGGCCATAACAACAACCCATCGCGTCAATTTGGGCTCTCGGGGATGCCCAGCCTCAACAGTGAGATGCTGTGGGATCAGCATCGGAACCCTCTCTAAAGCAAAACTGACAACTAAAGCCCCATAACCAAAGGTCTTCAGCTGTCCGTTTTTGGTTTTAGTCAGTTGGCTTTTTAAGTTAGCCAACACAACATCACACCAGTTGAAAATGGTGCCCCGATAGCAATCAATCGCCATTCGCATCTGGGATCCAGTGGCAATGTGCAAAGTGGCAGCCCCGCAAAGTCTGGTAACTATGAAAGCAATGACCATAAGTTCAGGACGGGATATAGTTTTGATCTCTATCCCCTTCTCCTGGTTCTGCGTGTTGCACCACTCTAGTGGGAGACTAGCAATGGACTGGCCACCCGGCCTAGTCCCAGACAGAGTCAATTGTTCGCCCCTCTTGGGCAAACCAGTGAGAAAGTAAATATCTGAGGGCTCTATCTCAAGCTGGTTCCCTCCAATGTAAAAGCACTGGTCCTGGACGTTCCATCTCTCTACCAGCCACTCTAGAAAGCGCACCTGGGCCCTCATGCCAGGTATGGCCCAGTATTTGTAAAGGTCGCATGCCTTCAAAGCATCAATGGAAGGTTGATGATTAATGGTGGCCAAATCGACATCTTCGTGCTCTCTCTCGCGCCAATCAAGCATGGTGGGCAATCTACACACCAAAAAACATCTGTTAGAATCAATGAAATCCAAAATTTTGGTCCATTTTTGAAGGAATTAGGGTTTAAAAACGCGTTTTGCAGGGTACGCACCCCGCCTTTAGGAACAGGGCGTGCGTACGCAGGTTCCCTCAAGGCAAGGTGCGTACACCCGACATTTTCCCAACTGAGAAAATGTCGGGGTACGCGGGTCACCTGTGGAGCACCTGCGTACCCCGAAAAGCGGACCTTGAAACCCCAAAACCTCCAAAAAATGAAACTAGGGCCTAAAAGCAAATGCTAAATGGATGGAAATGAAGAGGAGGATGTTGTAGAATACCTGATGAGACGGTGTTCAGTTTCGACGGTCGGATTCTCGACAATGTCCACAGGAAGTTTCTTGCCAAAAGCCCTTTTTCTCTCCTCAAGAGTAAAATGGTAAAAATGAAATGGTAAAAGCCCTTTTTATAGGTTTTTTGGGTAAATAAATGTTGAATTTGTTTATTTTTCACCATGAAAAGGTATTTTTCAAAGTATTTTTATCTATCTTAAACAGGTATGAGTAATGTGTTGGTTTTTGTGCAGGATAAAAGTATTTTCAGGGAAAATTGTCATTTTTCACAAACAAAAACATCAGAGTCATCTTTTAAGCCCTTTTCTGACTCCTAAAACATGAAAATATTGTCGAGCGTTTCTTTTACACTCGTTAAAACGGAATTAAAAGACGGTCCCCTTATAGCCCTTTTCTGACCGTAAAAACAAGAAAAGATTGCCGGATTTTTGTCGTTTCAAATTTGATACTGGAAATAAAACGACGTGTCCTTGATCGCTTTTTACTTTTCAGGTCAAAGACACTAACTATGAAATTACTCCTTGGTCGTAAAAGATCAAGCGGTTCTCTCAAGTATTATTTTATACTTTTTCGGGCTTGGGAGACACAAATTTATGAAAAAGTTCAACCCTGGAGTCTTCTTAAGTTTTTTCAGACTCTCTAAAATTGAAAAACGCTGAGTTTCTCCTATACTGGACTCGTTAAAATTTCACAGTAAAGGACCTGTTCGATTACAAACAGGAATGGACCACTCCTTCTAAGGGTTCGAATCTAAACTAAGTTGGACTCATCCGAAGGATGAGCTTATAATCAAGCATATGTTATCCTCCTCAATCTTGTAAAAAATAAATAGGTACTTGCCAGAAATGGTGGGGGAAAAGAGAGAAAAATGAGCCTATTTGTTATCGTTTGTCTCAGAAGAAGCCTTCTCACCACTCTTGAACACAACACTTTTCATTCACCTGGGTTGGGAAATCCTTTGTCTAACAGTTGATCAAACCACATTGAAAATCTTCAACCGGTTCCGGGTATTAACTTTGGGTCAATTATCGCCAAGCCATCTGTCGTGTCGTTATGTGTTCAAGAGGTCACTGCAAATAAACCATTCATCTGCAAAATACCCGTCATCCATCTCGACCATCCCTGAGTCAGTCCTTACAGCTACATTTCTTCAACTTGATCTATGATTTCGTGTTGTGGGCTTGCCTGCAACGGGTCTCTTTCTATCGACATCAACACATTATCTAGAAAGATGACCTAGAAATCGTCAGTACCTTGAAATCTGCATGCATCAATGGCAGGTTTCCCGCCTTCGACGACGGTTTACATCATTGACTTTCGATCGAAGGATTCCGTGAAATGTTCGACATCAACTCATTCATTCACATCTCATGGATTGTACTGGGTACTTTGAGAACCATTGACATCACTGGTGGTCTCTCTCACACTTGTTAACAGTTTACATCATCGACTGGTAATGAATTGTTTTCTACCATGTTCGACATCAACTCATTTATTCGCATGGATAGAATCGTACCATTTCGGGAAGTAGAAATGAAGACCCTGGATCTAGTTTCTACCATCCAGGCTGCGAGGAGTTTTGTATTCATTATATAGTAGACTAATCATAAATAGATGGTTGCGTCCATACTGTGTCTACAAGAGTCTATGATTATGATGTACTGCGAAATCATTCCTATATCAGAGCAGTAGTTAGTTTGTTAGTTAAAGTTTTCAATCTGAGTATGGGAATGCCTACCTCAACGATGATATGATCTTATCTATGTATTTTGTGTTGAATATTTGCAAGTTCCGACTGGGCTCTCCACAAGATAATCCTTGAAATGATAAAGTACTTCACCCTTCCTAGATGATATGAAACCCTAATCTACTATAGGCTTCGCACTTTAGGGGGAAATCTGTTACACTAAAATTTTTCACCATGATTATTTGCAGTTAGTATGGCTCCATCAACTGTCATACTATCCTCCTTGGAAAGTCTTATACCCCTGCTCTTCATGTCAAACTCCAAAAAAGAGAGAAAGTCTTTAAAAATATATATAACTCTGGGTACGCAATTTCTCTTAGCCTTACCTGCGTGTACGCACCTCAAGTTCACATTCCATGCGTACTTGTACGCTCTGTCTGTAAAGGGGTGGGTGCGTACCCCTGTAAAGGTCAAAAGGCGCGAGTTTTACTTCAAAAAAGTTACTTGTGGTTGATTCTAGAGCATTCTAGAAGTTTGTTTGACGTGTATTGAGCGCCTCCAGATGGTTCATGTATCCCTATGAAAGAGGAACTTATCCCATCAAGAGGGGAGCTATCCCATTCAAAGAGGGGCTTATCCCATTGATGGTGGACCTGATTAACTTCCTCTAAAGCACTATAAATATAGGCATTGGGCCAGAGGGAGAAGAGGTTGAAAGCTGAACATTCCTAAGGGTAGATGCTGCTGGAATTAGGACTCCCTTATAGAGCTTGAGAGGAGAGATTCCCATCCTTTCCTAGCCTCATTTGGAAGTGGGTGAGCTGATCAAAGTAAAGGAGAACTCTTGCTGGACCCTAGGAGGGACCTGCACAACACCAAGGCACAGGTTGTAATGGTTTCTTTTGTTTCCACTTAATACAATTAAGCTCATTTTCTCAACAGGTTGTTATACATGATTTGTTTCATATACTCCTTGGTCTGTATGATGAATATGTTTTATTTTATAAGTTATTAAGGTGCTATGTAATCTTTTGCTTGTTAGTGAATTCAGGTTTCGAGGAGAAGGAGGAGCTCATCCAGATCGGCGAGGCTGGACTACTACAAAGCGTTGGACTAAAGGTATGTTATAAACGCCTGATTACTTGTATTCTAAATCCATATTTAGGGAAAGGTAGTGTTTAATTGTCTTGTTTGTCACTAGAAAGCCTTAGCTTCTAGGGAGGTCGGTTTTGTCCGCAAAATTGACTCTTTCCGCATGACAGAGTGACATCGAAAGCCAGCGTCCAATTGAACTAATGTTGCACTCGACCAGAATGTTTACTCAAGCTACCGATGCAATTCTCACCCGATGGGACATCGCCGTTCAAAATTACACAGTGTTCAGGCAGCAGACAACGGCCTCTATCCCAAAGTCGGAGCCTTTGTTTGGAACGGGGGAGCTGCAGGAGAAAGAAGGCACAACAAAAGCAGATGCCACCCCGCAAGCAATGATTGAAGCGGAAGAAGCACCTACACAACCGACAACAGAACTAGTACAGATAATAGCGTAGTCACCACCTGTAGGATCAGCAGGACCAACAGAGGATGAAATGACTTGACTTGGGGACAAGTCAAGGAATTGTAGTCGGGATCTATTGGGGCCTTCGTTTAAATTTTGAAAAGGTTTTGACCAATTATGACTAACCAAGGAACGAGAAGGAAATGGATGGCATCCATGGTTGGCTGGCGAAACAAGCAGTTGTGCAAGAGTTTCGTGAAGGTGGAAGTGGGAGGCAAAGGTAGCCAAGGGGGCGGGAAGGTACAGAAGCAACCGAGGGGAAGAACTGGTTGTCCAGGTAACAGAGAAGGGATATAAAAAGAGAAGAAGGAGTGAGGTTAGATTCGGCAAGGTTAAGGGAAGGGGAAAAGGATTCTTGTTGCGGCCAACGGAAGGGAAGATCGCAGAAGCTGAGAAGACATGGTCCGTGAAGTTGCATAGTACCCGTAGAACTAACCCAGGTATTTTGTGTATTTTTTTATGGCAGAATTTGAGTGATTTTGTAATGGTTAACTGTTATGATTAATATAAATATCTACTAAGATCTTTTGCAGTTTATTATGTATTTGGGCCTTGCGTATGAGGGATATTTAAATTTTTTATGAATGACTTATCAATTGCATGTAATTGGTAGTTCATCTGACATCATGAGTATGTTGTTATCTCTGTGTTTTATATAATGTATTCATGTATTTGATTGAATGCAACTCGTTTAGGAATTTCATGACTCCATGCCGAACCCTTCTCCCTTTTGGTCGTGGCGTGCCTTGGGTGAGACCCCTTGCCCTTTGGGGTAAGTTGAAAATGTCGGTGCTGTCCTAGACTACAACAGACCATTGTTGGCCGCCTATGCCCGAGCCCAAGGTATCCCCTTGATGACTTTCACGAGCCAACATGAGGCTAACCCACCATTCCTGATTCCCCCATCCTTTTCTTAACATAAGAAATTTATATCCCTATTTTGGAGAGCCCGTGGGAGCATGTGCTCATACCAGCTGATCTGGTCTATCTCTTAGCCTGACATTAGACCTGGTCAGTTCCTTGGTGAAGTTGTTCCACTCCTCCTTCCATTTTTTATTAAGGTTTAAGTCGGTCTCAGACAACCAGGCTTGGTGGAGTGACCATTTTTCTCAATCTAGCTTATGTGTTGAATGCCTTTGGTGTCTAGCTGGTTTATAAGACCCGGGGAAAGTGAAAATCCCTCATTGCACCCCACCCATGGATCCTTCCCTATTCTGACTTGTTCATCATTCCCTACTTTCCAGGAAATGCCTTGTTCTATGATATTGAAAGTGTTTATGGTGGCTTTCCACACCACTGAAGCATTCCCTTTCTTCTTATTTGGCTTCTTGACCCAATCATCCAAAGGAATGGGATCGATGTACTTCTGTTTGACTACTATTGTCCATATGTTCTCCATATTTATTATTCTCCATCCCAACTTAGCTGCTAGAGATGGTCCAAAATTGGTTAACTCTTTTATTACCATTATCCCCACTCCTTTGGCCTTGCCACCTTATCCCATGCCACCTAGGGCAACACCGACTCCTCCTTCGAACTTGCCCAGAGAAACCAGTTGCATACTCATCTGATTATTTCCAGGATTCATTTTGGAACCCATGTTAATGCTACCCAGTATACATGTATGGCCAAAAGGATTGATTTAATGAGAGTCAGTCTTCCTGCTCTAGACAACCATTTGAAGCTCCAATGAGTGATCGTAGATTCTATTTTTCCTACTACCCAGAAAAAATCTTGTTTCTTATATGAGTGTGGATTTAGGAAGTATCCTAGATACTTGAAGCTATCTTCCAACTTCCGTTCTTCGAAGGGCAGGTCTTTAGCTATATTCAATGCTTCCATTCTATTGAATCCTTCCAGTAGCAGATGGGATTTTTCCTTATTCACTTGCATGCACGTCACCTTAAGGAAGAGTTCCAAAATCCTTTTTAGCTCCTTTGTTTCGCTCCTTCTTCCATTTCAGAAGAGAAGTATGTCATCCACAAATAATAAATGATTTATGTATAGGTTGACAACCACTTCCACTCCATGAATATCTCCTTTTATTTTTGCCTCTAGAAGTAGCTGACTGAGTCCTTCTGCTGCAACGAGGAAAAGGGGAGGAGATAGTGGGCAACCTTCTCTCAACCCTCTTTGTCCTTGAAAAAAGGGGGATGCACTCCATTGATTAGCACTGCAAAGCTCACATTGGTAAAGCACCCCATGACCCAATTTATAAAGTCCACTTGAAACCCCAGATGGGTGAGTAGCATATAGGGGTACATCCAACTAATTCTATCAGAGGCTTTAGATAGGTAAATTTTCACTACTTATCCTTTTCTTTTTTTTTGTTTAATACTATGAATAGTTTCCTGAGCCATGCCTATCATCTCATGAATCTGTCTCCCATCCAAGAATCCAAATTGTTCTTTTGAAATATGCCTATATAGAAAAGGCTTTAATGTGATAGCAATCACCTTTGCTATAATTTTGTAGATACAATTGCATAAGGAGATTGGTCTAAAATCCTCGAAAGAGGATGGGTCTTCCTTCTTGGGAATGAGGGCTATGAAGTTAGCATTAAAAGGGGCATAAATTGCACCTTTTATTCTAGATTGTTCAACCACTTCAGTCAATTCACTGCCTATTGTCTCGAAGAAATGTTGAAACATCTCCACTGTCCAACCATCTGGTCCGAGACACTTATCCTTTGGCATTGATTTTATGATTCCTTCGACCTCCCCCTTTGTGACTTGCCCCATGAGCTCATCATATTCCTCCTCATCCGCATAGCAAGGGAAAGCTTGATCATCCATATCACTTCAACTAGTGACACTTCCGAAGGAGTTGTAAAGAGATTTTGGCAATGCCTTATTCCCATTGATGATAGTTCCTCGAAAGTTCTTGCCTGCCTTCTCTCCTTTGATTTTAAGGACCAAATGGTGTTTGAGTTTTTCCTTCCTTTTTCATAATTTTGGAAGAATTTAGTGTTTCCATCCCCAACCCTTAACCAGATGGCCCTAGTTTTCAATCAACACTCTTCTTCTCTTGCTAAAAGGATTTTTCTCCTTTGGGTTTCCAACAGCTTGATCCTATCCATTTTTTCCAGTGTCTCATATCCATCAGCTTTTGGGCTTTTGAGCTCATCAAGTTCTATCCCTATTTGTATTAGGTCTACATCTTCTTTCATTTTCTTGGCTCTAGCCCATTCTGTCGTGGCCTTCTTAAAGCACTTTAAGTTCTCCATAAAGTGGTAAGCTTTGTCCCCAGTCTCACTAAATCTCATAGGTCTCTAGGTTTCTTTAAATAAAGTGTTATATGAATCCTCCATTAGCCAAGATGGATTAAATTTGAAGGGAGCTGCCAACTTTTTGGGTGCCCTTTTAGTTCTAATGAGACTGGTAGATGATTAGAATCACCTCCTTCCCCAACCCATTGACGGAAAGTTGTGATCTTTGTCGCTACCTCCTCTCTCATGAGGAACCGATCTAGTCTTTTGGCCACCCAATCTTCCCCTATTCTCCTATTCCTCCAGGTAGGCCTTATTTTCAGTAGATTAATGTCTAGCAACTTATTTTCTTTGATGATTTTTGTGAAAAAGTCTGAGAGAGGGTCTTCTCTAGTAGAGGGGCCCCAGGTTTCATCTATGCCTAGGGAGAAGTTTAAGTCGCCCCCAATCACTAGATTCGGGTTATCCATAAGAGACTTAGAACAGAGGTTATTCCAGAAATGGACTCTCCCATGAAAGGGCCCATAAATATCGAGAATCAATAAGTTAGTGCAGAGCTCTAGGGAGTAAACTTCTATCCTAATCGCCTAGTCTAGCCCCCAAGTGTTCAAGACTCTTAAATTCCCTTCTTTTACTCCCAATGCTAGTCCCCTCGAGCTGCCTTTGGCATCCAATTCCTGGATGAACCATCCCAGCATTAATTTAGATAGATAATTTAAAACTTCTTCTCCTACTCCCAACATTTCTTAAAGTAGAAGAATGCCAGGATTATAATTACGGATTACCTCTTTTAGAGCCAGTTTTTTAGGATTAATGGCTAAATCCCTAAAATTCAATGATAGGATGATCATTGGATTATCTCAGAGGGGGATTTCGCTACTCTAAGTGTCCTGAAGATGGAAATTTTCTTCCCATCTGCAATTTCTAGTTTGGCTCTCAATTGGCCTTAGACAAGTTTGTTTTCCTCCCTCTAACCTTCCGGTCCCCTGCTTGGGGATTCTGCATTTCGATCCCACCCACCACCTCCCATGGAAGAGGATTTTTCTCTCGGGGTCTGAGGTTGTAGCAGGGTTTCACAGTAAGTGTATCTACGAGAATTGGGCCATCCTCACCCTTTGCAGTCTTTTGGTTCAAATCTAGATCAGGGATAGATGTAATGATACTCTCCAATGGTTCATTTGCTATTTTTGAAATTGGAATAACAATATTCTGAGGCCTGGAGAGACCAGGCATTGATTCTGAAATAATCAAAGAATTAGCAAGAGTAAAAATAGGAAGGGAAGAGACTGGACCCATACCCTCTTTTGGGTGAGTATGAATCCTAGTCTTTTCTGCTGCTGGTTTTGGTTCGTGCCTTGTCTCCTCCTGCTGCTAAAATGGCTGAATTGCTAGGTACCCTTCTTCCTGAACCTCCATATTCTTCACTGAGTCATCCTGAGGCCTATCTATGTCCATCTGATCACCTCCCACTCCTTTTTCTTAACATTCCTTCCTTGGTCTCCTCCTCTTCTGCTACCCCTCCCTCTTCCTTCCTCTGCTTTCTTCTTTGCCTAAACCCCAATGGACATTCTTTTGCCAGGTGTCCATAATTGTGACGCCTATGACATCTGAACTGAAGGTGTTCGTAGTCTGGGCATACTTGAAATCCATGTACTGTAAGTAAATTTCCTCCACCAAGCCTAAATGAGGGTTTAAGCTTACCAATATATGGGCCATCTCCTGATCTCTTGTTTTTAGAAACGACATGTCTGCTTCCATGAATTTACCCAGGTGGTTGCCAATGGCCTTCAATACTGATTCGACCCAAAGAAACAATGGTAGTCTGGTCATGTAGAACCAAACAGGTAATTCGTCCACCCTTTCCCTCTATGTGTCAAACATGGGGTTGCATTTCTTGAAGAAGATCAGGTGTCTCTTGAAACACCAATTCCTCGCCATGACCCATTCCACTATTTCTCTCTTCCCAAACTTAACCATGAACCATCCTTTTTCTAATTTCATGACCAGACAAGATGTTTCCAGCATTTTCTGCCAATTTTTTGAGGTCCATTCTTGAACAAAGTTGGCGGAGTATTTCTTACCTGTAGCCCTTCCTACCAAGGTTAGTTCTGCAACTTCCATGGCCTCGTAAATTTGATCATCCATTCCCAGGACCAAATTAGCTACAATTTCTCTTTTCTTGATTATTTTTTGCTTTTTCCTCTTCTCCCCCACCTGCTGTTGTTGAAACCCTTCCTCCTTTTTCTATGAGTTTGCTTCCACATTGGTTGTTGCTTCCGAGAGCATTCCATCACTCCCCTCTTTCCTAAATTTCTGAGCCCTTTGATAATCCTTCCTCCTCCTTGATTTGGGTCTTCCGCTTTAGTTAGGTGCCTTGTACGCCACCTACCCTTCCCTTCCACTTACACTCCCTTTCCCAACCTCTGTCCACTTAATTCCTCTTTTCTTCTTCAGACTATTCCCAGCCACCTTCTAGCCCTTTGTCGAGCCCTCTGTTATTTCTAGCAAGCCAGAAATCCCAACCCCTGTAACTGGGTTTTGTTGCAGGGATTTGTTCCATCTGATTGTGTAAGGGGTACTGTCTACATGGGCATGAGATAGGCTCTGCACGATCTCTTCTTTCCCGAATGATAACCCCACCTCTTAGTAGGTGCTCCAACCTTCATTACTTTTAAACCCACAAGTAATTACGATGTCCTCTAACCCTCCTGAATAAAAATTACTGAGAGGACGATATGGGTCATGACTTACTTGGAAACCTTCATTATCCGCCGCTTCATGCTTCGACAAGGACAACCTCTCTTGCAGGTACTACCCTTCCCAATTTTCTAGACACAACAACCCTAGACTTTCTTCTAGGAGCCCTAGGGTTTTACTCTGCTTCCAACCCACTTCTTAACCTCCTTTCTTCCTCCCTCATTGTCCAACTAGACGAATGTACCGCTCTATATTCTAGTCCATTATCTCCAGACCCCAGACCAATAGTATGTCCCCAGGCTTGGGGTCCAGATCAATAGAATCGCTTAGTTTGACCATCTTCTGCCTTTCTGTTCCTTCTTAATTTCTTAGTGGGAAAAACGACCCTCCCTGTTCCTGCTTCAAGTGCATGATGAGGGTAGGAGACGACAACACATCTTAGCTTCAACCTGAACTATGTTCCACCGCCGATTTCCACTCTCTATTTACATTCATGTGCTTATGGGCCTTCCTACCCCGAATGTCATTCACTCCTATTGCCTTCCACATGTCCACCTCTCTCCTCCCGTGCCTGACAGCCTTGGGTTTGTCGATGCTAACTGGTCCCTCATGTACTACCTCATCAATTTCGACCCTGCAGCCCTCCTGCTTGCAGTGAGTCCCCAGCTCCTAAACCCTAGTTTCGTCCATGAGCCTAACCCTCAAACCATCAACGAACACTTATTCTATCTTTAGTTATAAAAATTTAATTAACTTTTACATTAATAAATTTTGATTTTAATTTTAATTACTAAACATACAATTTATTTTTAATTTGTCTAAGAGAAAAACATAGTTCTTATACTCCAAATTATGCTTTATCATATTCAATGACTATGAACAAAGCCTCAAACATATATATACCATTAATATTTTCACAATTATAAAAATAGGTATTAATGCATTAGCATTCTTTCCTACAATCAATTTATTATAAAACAAACTCGAACTACTAGGAGTTTCATAAAATTATCAAATAAACATCAAATAACTAGAACAATCTCTAAATTTATATTAATGCAAAACCAACTAATTGAAACTTACTTCCTTGACTTTTTTATACACTAGCTACTCTTACAAACATGGGATAAAGGCATGCAAATCAAGATATAAGATATCTTGATAATAACAACCAAACCCCTATTATAAAATGTGGATGGACGTGGGTAATAAATGCTCAATAATTCCACTATTTCCATATTACATTCAAAATCTCATATTTTTCCATCACTTATTCTAACTAATAAAGGAAATGATCATTTTTCTAAGATTATAAATTGAATTTGTTAATTTTGTTCAAAATTTGATACCGAAAAATTATAAGCTTTCTAAAGTGCTAAATTTGCTTATGCATTCAAAAATATATTTAAAAAAGAAGAAATCACAATTTCTCTAGAAATTGTATTGCTTAATTCTAGCCAAAAATCCATTTTGTCTATTAATTAGATTATACATTTTTCCATTATATAAAACAACCTATAATATGGTTAACTCATTAATTAGTGTCTATTTTGGAATAAGGCTTTTAATATTTTAACTTAATTTTCAACAATTATTAGGTGAATGGTAGGGATTTAACCTCAATGGATTATTCTAGAATATTATTAATGATATTCATAAATCAAAAGTTGAGATTTATCTTTAAAGTAGTTATTTCATTTTTGTCCTTGTAATTAAATTGATTAATAAAAAAATGTTATATGAACAAGTATCATTTGAAATGAGTTATGATTTTTTGGATATCTAGTATTGACAAGCCATGGTATTCTAACCAAGCCTATTTAAAGATGAAAAATCTCCATGATTAAAAATCTTGTATATATATATATATATATATATATATATATATATATATATATATATATATATATATATATATATATATATATATATATATACATATATACATATATATATATATATATACATATATATATACATATATATATATACATATATATACATATATATATATACATATATATATATATATACACACACACACACACACACACATATACATTAACAAATTTATAATTAATAATAATAATATAATTTTAAAATAAAATTAAAATTCAGTTATTTTTTATGATTTTTTTAATTTTAACAAATTGTATTTTTTTTAATATATTTATTATGAATTGATGCTTATCAATATTTATTAACCATTTAATTTATATAATTACTTTAAACACTACTATAATAAGCAATTGAGTTCACATACAATTAAGGTCAATAAATCAACAAAAATCCAAACCACAATGACTACAATAGTAAAAAAATAAAACCATATGCTCCTCTTCTTAAGTTTTAGCTTTTGATGTCCCATAATTGCACACTAATCATCATCAAGGAAGTCAAAAATAAGATAAATACCCATAAACTCCACACTCATGAAAAACCCATCCAACTTGAAACAAGTCCCACAATACTCTGCAACTGAATAATGTACCTGAAGTGCATAGTAGTGAGAATACTTGTATTAAAAGTAAAAATTTAAAAAAATGCAATATGTATAGATCCATTGAACCCATCTTAACACAAATTCTATGTATACAGGATTGCTATTATCACTTCCGTTGCAGAAATGGAAAGTATATTTGAACACGCTAAAGAAAAATAGTGGAGTAGATCACCAATGCAAAATAGTTCAAAAGCAACTACCAATCTTGAACACCAACCAACAAAATAGACATATAACCATAACCCTAGAAGCTAGATGTTTGAAAGATTATCTTGATACATGCAACTACAAACCAATAATAATAACTCTTTAAAACCCATCTTAGACTTATTCATCGTTACAATCATAAAGCATTGATCAAACTTAATGGCAAAATATACTTGAGAGTGGTGTGATGACATGTTGTCATCCTCCTCATCTGGATAGAATCTCAAGTTATAATATGTTTCTATGAAATGTTATTATTTATTTTGATTTCTAGGAATATTATTAATTAACAAATTCAAAATTAATAAATATTCTTAGTTAAATTTCGGGGAGGTAGGAACGGGAGGGGTTATTTTTTGCTGTGATGAAGAAAGAGAGATCAATTTACTTGGAGTCTAGGAATTTCAACAAATAATCACGTTGAGTATATAATGCTATGGCAGGGTTTGGAATTGGAGAGAGATCCAATTTACTTAGAGTATAGGAATTTCAATGAATGATCATGCTGAGTACCTAGTGTTATGGCAGGGTTTGGAATTGGCTCACTCCAGAGGTCTTCACCAAATGACGATTTTTGGAGACTCTATGATTGTGATCCAACAGATTATTAAATTTTGAGGAAACGATGTGCAGTCCCTTCCCTCTATTTTGCATTAAATCAAGTTAATAATGAACAAATTTGACTTGATTGAATTTTATCATATTAAGAGAAATATTAACATGGAAGTTGAATCCTTGGCTAATCAAGGTGTGCAGTTGGAACAAAGAGTGCCAAGGATTGACGATGATGATATAATAACCAAAGTAATACCTTAATGATATGTCATCAATTGAATATGATCTTTTTTACCATGGAGAACTAAGGATAAGACAACAAGCTAGGTCATTTCATTTATTTTAACCGCGCATTACAATGGAACCTTATTAAATGTGAAATTGCGGTGACGTTTAGTTGATTTGAAGAGTCGTGCCACCATGGAAACTTGGATTGTCGAATTCATGTTGGGATGGGAACCCAACAGTTGGAGTAGGAATGACTTGATTCTTAGAGTAGTTTGGATGTGTGAAGTTTCATTTGCTACAATTGAACTTTAGTTCGCTAGTGTACATTGCATTGAATTTCATTTTGTTTGTAATATTTTCATAATGGTATCTTCAAATTTGATATCAGCGATCAGAGCAGGAATTAATAGCACATTGTGCATGAATGTTGCAAGGAGAGTCGACTCAAAAGTATTTATGGACTATTGGGGCGAGTTTAGAGGCAACACAATTTCCATAAGAAATATAGTTTGTTAAATTTACAACCATTTATGGTGCAATCTCAAAGTCATGGAGTGCAATTTAGGGGATGTAGAGGAGGAGCTTGGATTACCGCTTGCTATGATGACAGGGGCCCAGAGTTCGTAATCCTTTTGATATCATGTCACGTTGAGATGGTGATGGTAGAATCTAGTGAACAAAATGAATTACTCTCCTAATGTTTGGGCTTACTGGAGCTTAAGTCAGATCACCTTCAGCTTACGAATGAAATGATTGAGTTTCGAGTTAAAAATTTGGTGAGAGTTTAAGAAGGGCATGACACAAAAGCATGCATGCAAGCAGACGAAGAGCACCTAGTGTCGATCGAGCATGTGTAACAGATGGAGGAGGATAGCACTAATGGTGCAGATGACTAGGAATTCATCCCAGATGAGCTCGAAGCAGAAGCAGTTGGAGTCGAGGTTGCCCGTGACATGGATGAAATGTAGTTCATTAAGTTTATAGTTTCTTGTTATGTTATGTAGATATGTAGTCTTTGTTGGTGTGTATTGGAGACTATGGAAGTAATGAATTCATACTTGTAATTTGGGACTCAGGGCTAAATTATGATACTATGATATGAAATTTTTGGATAGTCGTAGCAGAATAACTAGAATATGTTGTACAAGGTCCTTGAAAGATTTTCCTATCCTATTAGTATTGCGGGATCAGAAGAGTTAGACAAGCTCATGAGAGCTTGCGTAACAAATTCGCACTCCTCGGGCTTTTTGACCCCCGGCCATGAGTTGCTCAACGCTTCTGAGCAAAGCTGCTTCATTCCGTTCTGCTTGGACTGAGTCACTAACGTACCTCACCCTAAAGGGCCTTTGGTTCGAGCGAGCCTGACTCTATTGCTTATGGATGGAATGCAACAATTTCTTGCACTTCCTTGCACTAGGAAGCGCAAGCCCCTCCGGGACCTTGCTTTCAGGTCTGGTCTTGTCTCCCTTGTTGCTTGCTTTCCTAGCGGACTACTCTAATTCATTCTAATTAATGAGCATACTTGATATGAACTCTCTCCCTTTAAGCTGGATTCATCTTTCAGAAGACTTGCTTAAGTGGTAATGGTCAGAGTAGTTTGCCTTTGCTCTTTGGCTAAGATGGTGAATATGCCCTGTTTTATTGTCTTCAAACAAAACTTTTATAATGCAATGAATATTTGTTTTAAAAAAAAAATAAAAATGAAAATTGATTCAAACCATAAATTTTTATTTAATATATATTAAAAAGGTGTAGTTTAGCTTATAAACAAAATGGACTTGGAATATGTTGTACAAGGTCCTTGCCTTCAAACAAGACTTTTATAATGCAATGAATATTTGTTTCTTAAAAAAGACGTGAAAATTGATTCAAACCATAAATTTTTATTTAATATATATTAAAAAGGCATAGTTTAGCTTATAAACAAAATTACTTTTTCTCGGAGCATTTTTCTGGCTTATTTTAATGATAATTTGGCAGAGCTTTTTTTAAAATTCAGTTTAAGTTGTTTAACCTGTAGAATTCAAGTGGCTCAAGGTTTTTCAGGGTGTTGATTCCATTTATGCATTCAAAAGTGTATTTTAAAATACAAAAAATTACAATCTTGCTTGAGATTGTATCGCTGAATTCTGGTGAAAATGCCATTTCGTCTATAAGTTAGCCTACGCCTATTAAAAATAGTTACACTATATATATATATATATATATATATATATATATATATATATATATAACTAAAAACCACTTTTTTATGTTACATAGGTATTTATTGTTTATTACAAAATTTATTTAAGTGCATGAAAATTAAATGAATTTTAACAAATAAATTAAATTATAGTAAAAAAATGATATTATTATTATATTATCCAATTTTAAGGTGACGACCAAGCCAAACACCAAATTGGTGTATGAAACCCCCTTGTTTGTGAGACAAGGGACCCACCTCCACTAAGCCTATGAAGGCATACATATTCGACACCCCTTTGGTTTTGAACCTATGACCTCTTAGGAGGAAACACATGCTCTTACTTAATATCAATAAGAAATCAATAAAAATTTATTAATAATAAATTAAAATTGTTATCAATTCAAACAACAAAAACTAAGTAAATAAAGGAACTCCATTTTTAATATTTATATTTTTTTAAGAAATATATTCAACCTATCTTTCAAAAATATATCTATATATACTTTACATAGAAAATTTTAAACCTTCTAGACAATCTTATCAACAAAAATATTATCACTACGATAAGAAATTATTATTGTCACTGGGTGGGTTTGAATTCTCCACCACCACATAATTACAATTAACAAAATACTTCAATTTAGCAATCAATCAAAACTAAATTAACTGATTCTAAACCTTAACACTAACTTGAATTCAATATTTTTACTTTAATTTAACTATATTATAAAAATAAACCATAACATGAAGAGAAATAAATTTCCAAAAACCACAACAATACCAATTGACTTATATTAATGCAAAACAAATTATTAGATGTGCTTCTCTTAGCCCATATAATGCAAGGAGAGAAATTTATTGTACTATGCACATGCAACTCTAGCAAAGGTGAACAAGGAGTCTACACATTAAAACATTATATATTTTCTTTACGCATAGTCTAACTTATATGAAATAGACTTTTTCACGGGAATCCCGTAAAACAATTTCAAAAAGGAATGTGATTTTTTGTTGTTTAAAATGCATTTTTGAATGCACAAATAGATTCAACACTATGAAAAACCCTTAGGAAATTGAAATTCTAGAGATTAAACAACTTAAAATCAAGTTTTTAAAAATCTTAGCCAGATTTTGATTAAAAATAATGAGAAAAATTATCGTGAAAAAGGTTATTTCGTCTATAAGTTAGACTACACCATTTCTTATAACCTTGCACTTTTACATAGTGTTGAATGGAGGTAGGGTCATTAATGATTCATAATTTTGTTACTTTTATAATATCTTAATTTAATTAATTAATTAATTTTTCAATTAATATGGGAATGCGTTATATTTTTTTATAGTATTTTTATAATTATATTGCTTTTATAATATACTAAAGAAATTTTATTTTGCAATTAATGTTGGGAATGTGTTATATTTTTTGTATGGTATTTTTACATATTGTTTGGATGTTATAGAATACATAAATATAATAGTATGTGTAGTCAAGTTAATATAATGAAGAAAATTGAGGCGAGGCTCAAAATTTTCTTGTTTTCAATGGTAATTTTGTAGGTCATTCTACCTTGAAAATAGAAACTTCATCAAACGTTTGTCAAGAAGATATTTTTCCAAAAATATAGCACACAATAATTCTATTAAAACTTGACATGCACCCAAGAACTTGTTTGCATGCACGACATGTAGGTTGGCTCTTTAATTTGGAACAACTTAGTCTCATTCAAGGTCATTGTTTCTACGAAGTAAAAAAATGGGAAATTCACACTTTTTTGGGTAGGACTCATGGCAGCAACTTCCTTGTCTAGAGAACAATACTAAATTTCATTCTCTCCAATGTCTTCCCCCTAATGAAGTTCCATATTCATGTGTGCCACCATTAGTCTAGCAAGCCTTCAATGTCTAATTGGATGAAACATGATCTCTCTCTTGATCACGTGACTTTGCAACTTCACCACAACTTTGTTGATTTGATGGCTAAACTTAAAAAATATCAAATCTGATTGTCTTCTCAACCTAATAGGCTCTGATGGCGCCACCTTCCAAAAGGGTGCTTCAATGTAAAAGAGATTGATCTGGATCAATTCAATATATTGTTTGTCATCTATCTCAATTATTTTAGGGTGTAAAAATAAGATAAGTTAGCTTACATGAGTTGTTTTAGCAATACTAACCATTTTGGAAAATTGGGCTCAAACACTTTCTAATCCCAATTTGAGGCCTTAAATGACCTTTTTTGGGGGGTAAAACTTCACTACTTAAGTTTTGCACCTATTAGTGTTGCTATACACTCGAATAACTTTCCAATGGTACAATAACCATATCAATTAAAGTTTGGACATAAAAGTTATGCTTCTCAGAAGTTGACTTATCATGTCTAACCAACATAATTCGAGAGGATGCCATGTCAACCCTCATTACTAATGGAAAAGGGGCTACATGGAGATGGTGAAGAAGACTCCAGAATGGTCAAGTCATAACTCATTTCTAGAGTTTAATGGGTCAAATTTAACCCCTAGTTGGTTATCAGACTATTTTGTAACCTAGCCACTAAGAGGAAAGGGGGTTTTGTTCTATTTGAGTGCATTTGTTCCACAATAGAGCATAGAAACTAAGAGTGGATAGAGAGAGGGAAGAATAGAAAGGTTTTGTGTTTTGCATTATCCCATGGTCCATGAGTATTATTCCTTTTTATTCGCATCCATTTCCATTTAGAGAAAGAGTGAGGAGAGTGGACTTAGCTTCCAGCTAGGCTTTTCTTTAGAAAAAAGTTTCCTAGATCATATATGGTGTTTGTTGTGATTGGAATGTGTTTGTTTTCCATTTTTATCTATTTTAATCATTTAATCTATTACATGCAAAATATGAGAAAATAGTAAATTAATAAATCCAAAAATATAAGGAAGATTAACCCTTGCAGTGTAAATTTCATATTTTAGTCTATTTTTTTCATTAAATCTATTGTGAGAAATGGACAAATGGAATATTCACAATAGTATATGAATCATATTTTTATTAAATCAAGATTTTTTAGGTATTTTGTTGGAAGTTGCAAGGGATGTAGATCAACTTATGAAGAAATTCATAAGACCCCAACCATGGCTAATGAATCTAATTTTAATAACCCTCAAGATATGGCAAAGGAGGGATTCACAAGGTTGGACTAGAAGGTCACAAATGTCAATTGTAGTGTGAACCTCTTGTTGACAGGTGAAAATGGTGTGGAAATAGTTAAGGGTCCATTATAGCTCACACCATTTGGGATAAGAGATTCATCTGGATTATGGCTCAGTAACCTTTCTTGGTTTACAAAAATTTTGTGAGGTATGAGGAATCATCAAAACCAAGGGTATGTTGATTATGAGATAAACTAATTCATGTACTAAGATTAAAAAGGTATACACTACACTAGCAGTAGTGAAATGATAGAGGAGAAATAAGAGGCAATGAGCTAGTAAACACACAACTACACAAGCACGGAAATATTTAGCTGTAATCTAAGACAACACCAGGTGTTCAACTTGCTAGAACAAATGAAGAATGGTCAGTATTTAGATCCAACAAGTAATCACACATGAAAGTACAAAAAAAGAAATAGAAAGTATGCTATAAAAACCATCTAATTTACTTAATAGTTCGTAATTTGGTAGTATACATCCCACAAAATAGACACATATATGAAAATTTAATAAATAGTCAGAATTATCGACAAGATGGATGTAAAATCAACATTCAACAATGGCCTTCAAATGCTCCTCTATATTATTGGACAAAAATATAGAGTTACTAGCTTCCAATCTCTAGTTTGCAGTCATTTCAAAGAAGTATCAAAAAGTCCTAAAATGGGAACCTCTAAGGGTGTTCAAATGTACCTATTACACAGATATTTACATTATTTACAAACTTGAATTAGTAAAAAGGGCATTTAATATTTCAAGGGTAGTTATGACTCTTTATTTTCTCATAATTTACAAATGTATTAAAATTGAATATTCAGAATTCTCACAATTAGCTTGACAGTTGTCCCCTTTTGGTTGGAATCTCAATGGGAGTTTCTCAAAGTCTTGGATATGTGCCGCATTGAATTCACAATATGATGTAATCATAATTATTTTATTGAATAGTAGACTCTTGATGATGGCATGGCATTATGATGTTCCTCGGGAGGTGACTAGTATCTTATTTTGAGGCAAGACTAATTATGAATTTCAACTATATTTGTTTCTTGGGAATATGTGTGAGATGTTTATTTAGCTATACTTAATAATTTTGTTAGTAGAGGCATTAAATACCATTATATCATTTGCAACAACTACTATGATTCTTTGTTTTCTTTTTCCTTACTTGACTTTTCTTTTCATATCTGTGGAGGCTCAACCAAATGGAAGTTTTTCTTTGGGCCTAATTCACAGGGAAGATCCTTTCTCTAAATTAACCATTATGTTTATCATCATTTGTATTTCAAAACCCTTGATTAACTTATTTTTTGGGTTCCAATTGCCCTTGGAAGTCAAGCACTAGAGTTGACCATGTTCACCTCTTGGATACATATGGGATTTTATTGATCTTGTTAGGTAGCTAGCTCTCCATGACCTCATGATCCTTTACTATTTCCTAATAGAGCACTGACACATCCTTCTTCATTGAAAAAAAAAAGAGTCTAGGTTAATGTGTTCTTGATATTGTTCCACTGACGGAGCCATGTTTTTCTTTGGTTTCTATTATGTTTTTAAATCTCATTTGACAATTAAAGAGTCATATTTCTATTCATGTGTTACTTCTGAACTTTCATTGAGCCCTAAATACATTCTATGGGCTAATATTCTAGTTAATTTGTAGCATACAATACTCCATGTAGCTAAGTGTTTTTCTCCTTGGTTAGATCCTACAACGATGGTGGTATGGTTGAAATCTATTGTACAGTAATAAAAAAATAGACACCCATTATGCATATTAGTCTACCATGTTATATGCAAAGAACAGAGGTGCTTGGTTTCAAGGTTGGTTATTTACTCAATAGTAACATCTTTTAGTGGTAAGGAGATAATAAGATTGATGAAGTTAACCTGGTGATTCTCCTTAACCATCATGATTGCATATTCACAATTTTGACCATGATGATAATGTAATTTCCCATGGAGATTAATCTATATGCTATTGGGAGGAAAATTAGGGTTTCTGAGAAGCATAAAACTTGTATATATACTTGGTCTTGAAGAGAGAGATTTGGTCAAGATTAAATCCCAAAAGTTAAGGTGAGAGTCCTAGGAGGGTTTTGGAGCATAAAACCTTAGGGGTTAGGGTGAGGGAAAATCTAGGTAGCCAAGGGGAGGAATTATATTGGAGATTCTAGGGCCATGGTAAAAAAAAAATAAAAAAATAGTTTTAGTTCCTTGAAACATTACCCTTTTTAATTTTAATTTCACACCAAATTTAGCTTATTTTTTCATAAGAAAGGCTTGGGGAAAGGCACATAAGTGAGAGGAATGCTTGAGGGAGGAAACTTGAGTCAGTACTGAAGATAAAGGAGAGTAAATAAAACTACATTAATGCTCAATTCTATCTTATAGTAGTGGACAAAGGCTTAACATTGCACTACAAGGGCTTGAAGAGGCCATAAACTGAGTTTTGAGTGCAATTTTGACGTTATAGCATTGTGAAGAAGGCCAAGAAAACACTATGGATCTAGGCAAGAGATTAATGAAGGGATATAGAGAGGATTTTACTCTCATTTATACACTATAGCACCAAGAATATGATCAGCGATGCATTATGGAGGCCCAAAGAGACAAAATTTTGTGAAAAAAACAACAAAATTTTTCAAGTTTTGACCTTGTTGCACTAAGAAGAGGATCAATACAATGATATGGAGCTAAGGAGGATGTGTATTTACACTCTATATCACATCCTTCAGGCTTATTTCTATGTTGTAGGGCCAAATATAGGGTTAGTATAGTGATGCAGAGGCTGGCAGAGACCAAAATTTGACTATGTTTAACCCTGTAATGCTCCATTGAGGGTTAGTGGTGCACTGTAGCATTAGGAAGAGGCTAATTTATATGCTAAAAAAAGTATAATATCACCAAAAAAAATCAAGAGAACTCAAATAAATATTTTCCCTAAGGATTACCTCAGCGCGTTAAGAGTTGGAGGGTGTCTTTTTGTTGTTAGATTGTCCAAAAAGCCTTAATCAATCTCATACGTCGTCATCCATTATATTAAATCATTGTAGGGATGATTATGGTTTTAAAATGTTGGATATTATTAACTAGGTGACCTATGAACTCATCTTAAAAGGAAGGCCCCTCAATTCCCTCTAAGCCTAAGGCATTGAAAGCAATTGAGGAAGGTTCTTCTAGGAGCTATAAAAACTAGTGAAACACTGATGGGACCCTTGAATATTTGTGTAGGATTGAGAATATTTTTTAATATAATGTGATTGATGTTCTTGTAATATGTATTTTTATTTTCATGAGGGTACGTCCACTGTTGAGAACTATACACTGATGAGTTACACAACTTCTCTTTTCCTGATTTTGACCAGAAAGGTGTAACTTGTGATGTAGACCTATTTCTTCACTTTAGACTTAGAAATTGCAGAGAAATAATGCTTCAGAAAAATAAAAGCTAAATCATTTAAAAATGAGTTCCTATTGTTTCCCTACTGCCAACAAGAAACCATAGTCTTGACAGAGTCATCAGAATCACAAATATTGTTTTGCTTCCATCAAGAATCCATATTCATGATGAAGTTGTTTGTATATCCTAGATACTTAGGAAGCCATTCTCAAGCCTTTACCTTTTATTTTCTTTGATATATTCATTTTTTATACTTTTTCTTCTTCTTTTCTATTTTTAAGGGATCATTTGTGACAAGGTAGTTGAGTGGATCTTGAACAACAACTAGTATGATTCCTTGAGAAATTATAAAAGATTACTTGTTGTTTCATTTTTTGTACTTTCGTGTATGAGTACTTGTTAGAAATAAATTCTTGATTATTAATAATTTTTTCTAGAAATTTGGACACCTATTTTTGTCTTGGATTACAACTAATTGTCTCCTCGCCTATCCATTTGTGTGTTTATTAGCTCATTGCTTCTTGTTTCTCCTCTATCCTATCACTACTTCTAGCATAGTGTTGAAAATTTTCATCTTAGTGCCTTAGTTATTCTAGTTTAGAATCAACATACCTCCTACTACGACAATCCCTCATGTCTCACAACATTCTTGTAAACCAAGAATAGTTACCGAGGAAATTTTGGATGGGTAACTTATCCGAAACAATGTGAGGTTCCATTGGGACCTCATTTTAGAGATGAGCCCTTGACTATTTGAAAGTCATTCTCCCTTGGAAATGTCGTCTTAGGCGGAAATCCTAGTATATCACCAAAAACATATTCATATTGCAATATCAATGGATACTCCATAACATTAGGTTTCGTAACTTTGGTCTCTTATTTCATGGGGGTGACATAAATTTGACATCCCTTTCTAAAATAATTCTTCTTTTTCATCACAAATATTTCTCTCATAAAAAGAAGCCTTGGAATTCATTGTGCTTTTCCTGGCTCCCCTTATTCATCAAGGCATGTAAATTCCTTGTTATAATAGTTGAAGATTGCATGATTCTAGTATGAACAACCCATACCTATGAGGTACTCATACAACCCAAACATAATGATATTTACATTTTCTTTTGTATTTAAACCATTCATGTATGTTGGACATTATTTCACCAATTAATTAATCCTTTTCTTCACTCTTATAGCTAGATGCACTAACCAAATCCTACCATGCTTGGTCCTTTTAAAACTAAACCTTTCATCAATATTTGGGTCAATGTAACTATTGCTAGTTGATTTTTTAATGATACATATATTATAGGCATACTTCCACCTATAACTTCCACTATTTCATATCCTTAAATATTGATCATAGACTTAATTATGAAATTTTTATGGGGTATTTTTTAAACAAATGACCCCCTTGACAATCCCAACATTTAATGGGTGGATACCTTGGTCATTTCCCAATTATCCCATTTCTTCTTCTCACTAGGTGTGGGATGCATGGGTTGATTTGTTTGAGAATTATTGATGAAGAATGAGGGATTGTGTCCCTTATTCCTTTGCTCCCTCTTATCCTTCTTCTTTTCATCCCACCCCTTTTGGAATGATGATATAGTTTTATTCTACTAATAAAGATATTTATATTTTCTAATGGTTTCTTCTAGAGTATTAGGTTCATCAATCTTGATCTTATCACTATAGTATGGAGGAAATCCACTTAGGGACCATTGGCTACTTCTTTACCCCTAGTAGTCCAGCCTCTACATCCTCACCCTTATCGCATTCTCCATTTAACATAGGAGACCTAATTTTCTTGAGTTCCCACTTTTACTTATCATTCTTAGGCTTCCTTTTTAAGATCTATCTGGAGGTATGATTTGGATGCTACATGCATTAGAGGGTGTCATTAATCTCTTCATTGATGTGTAATCTACTTGTAGATCTCAGGGCTATAAGACCTTGGAGTATTATAAATTTCTACTTGTATTTATGATATGCAATCTACACATATTAGATAGATTTATGGACACACACACACATATTAAATATCTATCATCATCAACTCATGTCGGCCACTAGAGACATTTTGTTTTTGGGCCTAAGCACGGCCAATGTTACAACATAGGATTGGATACCATTCTATATCATATCCAACCCCCAAGGTAAATTTATGTATCAAAACATTTCCTTCCTATGACTATCTCAAACCAATTTCTTTGAAGTCACATCCTATTTTTCTCATCAAGAGCTTTCCAATGATATATTTTTTACTTGATTATAAGTTCTAGGCATAAGGATATGGCCCTCAAAAGTTGTCCCAATTCATTTCCCATTAGAATATACTGACATGTGGATAACACTTGATATTCATACCATGTGTCACCATTATTCTACACCATATCATGAATTCATGTGGCCAACTTGTGGTATTCATGCACCCACATTTCACCACCTTTTGTACCACCTCCACAGGTAGGGCATGTCAAATACCATGTCACATCTAGATCCAAGTTTTTGTAAAAACTTCACTTATAAAATTTTTTGATTAATGGATTTCATTAGAGGACAATAATATATGATGGGAACACCAATTTAAAAATTATAGTTTCCCTACTATATGGAATCGGTATGATGATGATGAAGGTTTATGTGTCATGATGGTCAACTAAATTTCCCAAATCATATTCTGTCAGCATCTAAATTTTTGCAAAAATGCTCATTAATGAATGTTTTAGATTTCTGGACTTCTATTAGGGCCAACAAGTCAACCTTTTGGATTTCACATCATTAACCAACACATCTATAACATCAAATATATCCTGAAAAATATGCCACATCAGCATGCCATGTTAGCATGTCATAACATCCATCCCTATCATCCTAACATGTCATCATGCCACATAATTTATGAAAAGTTAGTCACCATGTCATAATACACAGCATGAGCCATGTTGTCTACCCCACTAGCATCCATATCCAAGTTTACAGAAAAGGGGATTTTCCAAAATTTCAAGATTTCCAAAATTTTGGACCTCCAAATAAGGGTTTTGTAAACTGACAGAAATGTCTATAGAAGGGTGTTAACTACTAGAATCTAATATCTCCACCCTTTAGTACTCTTATAGATAAGATAATAGTCTCAAGCCCATTATCTCATGTGACCTAGGGATGGGGAAAGACTTACAACATCTATATCTAGAGCAAACCCTTAGGTATTCCTTTTGATGAAAAGCCATATTTTTGAATCTCCATTCAAAATTATTCAAGTCACCAAGAGATCAAGCCATTGGTAAAACTAAGTGATGAACCTTGTATCTTTACTTAGTATTGTTTTATGGAAGTTGGCTAATGAACATAGTATTAAGGCTCTTACAATTGATGGTTTTGTTTACAGGGTGATGGCCTTTTCAATTACTTCTAATTATCTTAATGAACAATTGATCAAATGTACATTTAAATTTTCAATCCCAGGTTTGTTTGGAACATGCGAATTTTCATCTTAATATATGCTAATTCAATCTATTATGTGTCATGAAGTTGTAGTAATATGATGGTTGTCACAGTGTAAGAAAAGGATGTTTTCACATGTTATTGATCTAACTAAAAACACCACATCTTGCAGCCAATTAAGCACTCTTTATAGGAAAGTAAATTGTAAGAAAAGTAAATCACAAGTTAGGAAAGTAATCACACTTGCAAAAAAGTAAACATTCCAACCACTGAAGGTGACCTATTCAAGTATAATGATATTATTGGTTTGTCATAACAAAGATACAATGACACATGCCTAGGATGTAATGAATGATAATGAAAAAACCCATAAACAATATGTAAACATCACAGAACTCTCAATCATAAGTTTTTACTGAAAACAAATTAAAAATAAGCTACAAGCAAGTTGTAGCAATAGGAGTTGTCGCACAATAGCCAAAGTATTCGAAAACACATAACTAGCATTTGCACCAGATGTTGCAAAGGAAACGCCATAAGGCATAAATTCAATAAAAATTAGTAAACAAAATGCCATTCAAAACTAGAAGATAAAGAGAAATCACTTATGTTATGCCAAATTTGACAAATTCTATAACATTTTCGAACGTAGATTGCCTCATCTTCAAAGATGGTATTTCAAGTGGATTTTGCCTTTTGAATGAAGTGGAGGAATATTTAATGAAAGAATAAGATGTGTAGCAATTAACTAGCCACTTAGGACATTATGTATTGTACAAATCGAATCTGCGACATGGTGGAGACACCAAAAAAACATATTATGCTAAATGAAATTAAGATGGTTAAACAGGGCCTAACTCCGGAACAAAAATGAAATTGAATTCACATTCATATTAGTGCAACTTTGATATTCAGTACAAACTAATTTCTCTTCCATCACATCAAGCCTCATTTGAATACAGTGTTTTCCTACCTTGCTCTCCTTTGTGGATTGGATTTATCCATTTTTTCAAGTGGGTTGAGAGCCAGAGTTTTGGGTTTCAGCTTATAAATGTGACCAAATTAACTACTTGTAATTATCTTCAGTAGTGGTCCCTGCCCGTAGAAATAACAAGCACGCACTTCATAGATGAAGAGAAATTATGCTGGTTTAAAATTTGTATTTATAAATGTACAACCTAGGTCTTACTCTTACATTGGATTTTGGAGAGTCTTAGTTGTGTTTTCTTGCTGTCATCAAGCTTTGTAGAAAATCTACTACTAATCATCCTCAGAATTAGCAATACCATCATATAAGTTGGTTTTGAAACCACTATAGCCTGCAACAGTCAAGAGTTACATTGGCTTTTGGAGATTCTTGGCTGTGTTTTCTTGCTGTCATCAAGCTTTGCAGAAAATCTACTGCTAATCATCCTCAGAATTAGCAATACCATCATAGAAGCTGGTTCTGAAACCACTGTAGCCTGCAACAATCAAGAGTACATGACGGTTATGCGCCAATGGCATCACAACAAAGCAATCCATAACTGTACGAATTTCACATCAGCAACAAGATGTTGCAATAATCTAATAAGTTAATTGAAGCCTGCATTCTAGAGAACTCTGGATCTGAGTTGAATCATGGTAAATATTGTCTCTGAAATTGACATGGAAGTGTAGAAGAACAAAATATTCTCCTGTAGAAAGCTGCGAGGTCTCCAAATCTAGATCATGCTTTTCAAATTCCTCCAGAATCCTCCACATATATCTCGGCCTTCTTTGGCTGGTAATTATGATAATTGCTTCCCTCTCATAAATTTCCACGGCTACCTTCAGGTCTATGTTCTTGTCTGTTTTTTGTCCAGATTGGATTTCTAGCAGACGGTCTCTCTTTCTCTTTAGTTGATGGAGATCCTCTTTGAGCTTTCTAATGTAATTAATGGCTTCCTCATACAATCCACATCTGTCAAGTTGTATGAAGAATTCAAATATATAATTTAGGCCTATAAAAATCTTAAAGAAATCACCTGCGATGTTACAGTTCGATATAGATACAATATGAGTCGTGGAAGGCATCTAATGTTGTAATTACCTTGGGAGGAGTAGTGGGCAAGAGAGATGCCAGTTGCGTACACAAGTATTTCATATCGTTTTTCAGGATCGACAAATAAGAACCGCTTCCTCTACCATTATTGCTTATAGTGCATTAATATACAAAAACTACGGCTGCTTCTCTTGCCTTAGCCTCTGCTGGCTCTGCCCTAGCTGTTGGCTTCGCGAGGTGCGAGGAACGAGCCGCTCTATGTAATAGAGGTGCTCAGATTAGCATATTTGAAGTGTTTGGTCCTCTGCGTGAACCTAGTTCAGGGTAAATTCCTCTATGTTATATGCTTCCTTTGTCCATGATGCTGCTACTGGCTGTGCTCCTGCCTTTCCCACGAGGGCACCCTTGCTTCTGTCTCTGCAGGTGCAGGTGCTTGTGCTCTCTTTGTTGCCCCTTTGCAGGGCTCGTCCCATTACCTGGTAATATGCCTTGCCTTGGACCATCAGTGGTCCCTTCCTCTTGCGCAGTTCACACATGACAAAATTTCTACAAAAAAATTTGCGATCTCCAGTAACTGAAGGCCTTGGTATTAACAATCTGGAGCGTTTCTTGCAATGGATTAACTATCTGGAGTGTTTCTTGCAACAGACTAACTATCTGACTGGGAAAAATAAACACGTTGAGTCACAAGCCAGACTCGTTTGTGCGGTTGGGAAACCGAGTAGTAACCATTCTCCAATATTCAAATTCAAATCAACGGACAGTAATAACTCAATCGTCTAACAAAATATCCAAGGGCACAAATTATGACACAAAGGCAGCTAGGAAAGTTATTTTCAAAGGGAACGCCTTACAGCGTAAATATATTAGCCAAACGTTAACCTTGGAATTAGTGCTTTGAATTATGTAACCAGTGGTTCTAAAAACAAGTGAGTAGTGTGATTACAACATAAGTAAATGTAATAATTGCAACAACAGGAAATTAATGGATGTGCAGCAAAAGGAAACTACAGAGTTGTAACAAAATGAAATTAGAAAATTGCAAAAAAAGATAAATTAACAAAATTATTTAAATATATACTGATGCCTAGCAGTACCAAGCTAAGGATGGGGCCCTACCTCCTTAGACGAGGTATTGTAAAATCTTCAGTCACATGATCGTAATATTAACATTGAGAAATTAGAGAAACGTATTATTTATTTTACATCAAAGAGAAAAAATATACGACATCCAGCAATGATTTCCTCCTTTCTTTCTCTTCACTAGGCTTTGAAGGAATCCGTGTATTTATACAAAATGTTTGCTATCTAATTTAAGTGAACAATCAGATGGCCAACTTGAGAGAATAAAGTGGCTCATCCTATTACAACAATATATTAAAAAATTGGTATTATTCAGGCAAAGGTTCACTTGGATTAGTTGGGTATAGTTGGAAACTGAGTTTTCCTTCTCAATTGGTCATCCACTTTCCTCCATCACGTTCCATTGTGAAAGAATCTTGTTGGGCATATGGTTGGAGCATTGATTGATGACCTAGCATAGTATTCTAGAGTTGCAACAAGAGGAGTTGCAGTGATGAGAGTTGCAACAATGTAAAGTCAAGGAATTCATGAATTGTGGTAGCTTCATTTGTCCCAAGCAAGTTGTAGCATTCCCTTTAGCGATCAAATTGGAATTGCAACAATCTAGAGGGGATGTAGCAATGGCATGGGAGTGAGTCGCAATATTTACTCTTCTTAGTATAAGGAGTTTATACACTTGTGTGTCGGCTAGCAACACTTGTTGTGGATTTGCAACAAGTGTTGTGGAAACACGAAGGAGTTGCAACCATTATTTTTTACTCCTGTCTGATGATGTTAGTGTGAAAGATGATAATTTTCAAAGCATAATGAATATGAATAAGTGCAAAAGTGGAAAAAAAGAGATTCATAACTACACCAGAAACAGGGTAATAATGAATGAGAAATGCATAAGGAAGGAATGGAAAGTGCAAGAATGACATTAAAAAGTTACAAGTGGGTGTTGAAAATGTTCCAATTTGGACATCCATCATCTCCCCGTAGCCAAAATTATAGAATGTTTGGCCTTATGCAACTAATAGTTAGTCATATTTAGAGAGAATAGGGCTCCCATGGTGATTGTTGAGGCTAAAATCTACTTGTCTTTCTTCATATGAAAGAAGGTATCCTCCTTTTTCTTGTATGTCTTTCCAACAAGCAACTTCCTTTTACTTGGCCAACTTATATTCCCTCTTGTATGGATTTTATGAGAACCATATCATAGGATACTTTAATTTCAATCGGATCCAATATTCCCCACAATCTCCCATGTACCTTAAAGTTTTTTACACTCCTTCCAGGGAAATTTGTAAATTTCTAGGATTGAATGGATATTTTTTGCTTGATTCCCTCCCTTGCCTATTTCCATACGATATTCCATCCTTCCTTATTCTTCAATACAAACTCTTCCTTAGGGGTAGAAGAGATCCAACTCTTATGGTTCTGGATGACTTCTAAGGGCATGGAGTGTTCTCCCCTTATCCATAAATTATTGTCAAAATTGTTTTCTACAACTTTGTGAGTTGCAATGTAGTCCAATTTATTGGATAAAATGGAAACAAAAACATTTGATTGAATATCGCCCACAAAATTATTGGGTTCTAGAATTTGTCATAAAATAACAAAACATAAAGCTGATATAACTCATAAAGGAGTTTCTTCTCTTTGTGAGTGGACATTGAGTAGGTTGCAAGGAAGGTAAGAGGATTGGTGATTTTGAAAGGTTTATCAGTCATGAGTGTGTTTTTCTAGAAAAAATATACTTTTATTTCAGGAACATGTTATAATAAGGAGAGGGAGGTCTACAGTTGAGGACAACCTCAATCATCATGCCCAATTAAATTTTTTGGATCTCTAGTTTGTCGATTATGCACTCCGGTTGGTCCACCTTCTTCCTGTCCTCTTCTTCTGCTTCCCATCTCATCTTATAAACGTTTTTTGTATCATCCCACATGTATTTTATTTCTCTCAACAATGTTCTAGTTCTCCCTGAGAGATATCACTTCCTCTTTATAAGAATCCAACAAGAATTTCCCTCTATCCTCATGTGCCTTTTTCCTCTTATTAGAGTTATTGTCCTATATCTACTTGTCTTCCTCTATCCTGTTTTTAGTCTAGGTGATTTTGTTAGCAGTGGCACTTGTGTTTTGTACTTCCACATCTTTATTTTCTTCTTCTTCATATGGGGTTGTCTCCTTTTTATTTAGTGGATTCACTGACAACAAGAGAGTATGCTTCCTAGGTGAGGCACTCTAATCCCTTAAAGGATTCCCATTCATCTGATTCTTCCCTCACCATATTGATTATGATTTTCATTTCCCTATTTTTCATTTTGAGCAGCTTATTTTATTGAAGGAGCAATGCATGATACAGAGGTAAAGAGGTAAAGCACCTTGCCTTTTTATGCTCCCTGGGAGTAGCAACAACTATTTATTCAAGGTCATGAGCACTAGTTTCCATGGGAGTGGTAATAGGTGTGCCCACTAGAGTATTAGCAGTTGCATCCTCAATAGTAGCAATAATTGTGTCCTCAAAGATAACAACATAATATTCAAAATATACTTCAAATAGAGCAGCAAGTCCTTCCCAAGAGTACTCATTTATGGTTCTTGTGGAGTATAAAGGCCATATTTTCAAAATACTTCAAACCCTAGGTCTTCTACGCCTAATGGTTCTTGTGCATGTAGTTCTTGTGCATGTAGGAGTTTGGGTGGTGGAAAAAGTGTATGTAGTTCTCCTCTTCTTGGAAACATAAGGTGGTCTCTTTCAATACCTGAACCTCATCATCTTGGTGGTTTACTTACTACTAATTATCTCTATGTCAATTTTTCTTTCTCTTAACAAAGCTGTAGTGCTTTTCCCTTCTTCCTAGTTAGGCACTCGAAGGAAATCTATAGCCAAGGGAGTCATAGTAATGTAATCCTCTGTTGGGTGTGGAGCCTGATTATCTTCCTTATTCGTAGGTATTGCCACATTGGACCCCATTTCATAATGTGGTGGCAACACCGCCCGTAAAATGTACGCTGCTAGGGGGATCCGTGGGAGGCGATGACGATTATTTGGAGTGCCCCCCTGGCAAGGGATCGGGGGAAACACCCCCGAAGCTAAAAATATATGTAAAATTGCCTTGTAAGATGTTGTAATTTCATAGTCAATCTAGTTGTTCATTAATCGGAGATCTGACGATAGAAGTTATGTTTAATTTAGGTTTTTTTTGCCCTAGAAGGAAACCCCTCGCTATATGTGAGGGAATTGTATTACATCTATGTAGATATGTATTCTGGCTGAGAAAGAGAGAGGAGACTGTGAGAGACAGAGAGAGGGAACTACAACGGATCTACTGTAGGTTGTATCTCTTTATTTTGCTGGATAATATAAAAGGAAGGATTGACCATTTCTTCGTGGACGTAGCCCAAATTGGGTGAACCACATATATCTGTGTCTCTCTTGTGTTATGCATTTCCTGTGTTTATATTTCTGCAATATATTTTATGTGTTCCATTTCTCTGTAATATATAATTTTCTAACATCCTCCACCTTTGTAGTTGCAACAATCGTGGTTTCATGTGGCGGATTTGCAGCCATTGGAATTTCAATGGTTTCTTCCCACATCCTCTTCTCTCTATCCAAATCTTGTTCCACAAGCAATATATAGGGTCATGATGTCAAATAACTTTTCTCATCTTGTTCTCCTTATGTGCATGGATTTACAAGTTCTATAGAGTTCTTGGTAAGAAGTATAGCAAGTTAACAATGTGTTCATGTTTGAGGTGGTCACAAAGACAAATGTGTTATAGGTATATAGTTCCACAACATCCTCTATGTTGTAACATTTTCTTGCTACAATGAAAATTTCTAATTTTTCATTGAAAATGACAAAAAATATTTATTTATATGCACTTTGTAATAATACGTGCAAAATTTTTATAATTCAACATATATTATTTTGATTTTTATAAAAAACGTGTGATTGCGCTTTGACTAAAAATCATACATATTTCAATGGCAACAATTATTCCTACATCAATCAATCGACAATGTTTAATTGTGGGACCCCCCATGTGCTTGATGGTTAATGGAGGGTGGGGGGGAGTTCCACAATGGACGGTTTCCCCAAAACCACAAATACTAATGTGTCATGTGCTAATGAATTACGCACCCCCCTACCCCCACCTATCACCACTTACTACTCTGCTACCCCCCCTGAAAACCACCTCCAGTTTTTAATTATTCCCTCTGCCAAATTTCTCCTCCTGTAATCCTTCTTTTATACTTATCTTCCACTATAATACTAGTCAATTAGTAAAGTTTTCCACCATTTTTTCCAATTAATAATTAATGTGTGCATTTATTCACTCGCCAACTATAATCCCTATTCATTTCATTGAAAATGGATATTTGTTCTCACATTAAACCGTAATATTTCCCAATTTTCATACGAGTTCTTTTCATTCAACCAATCGATTTTCTTCAGTGGTGGTTCTCTGATAAATCAGAGTTATGAATTCCAAAGATGTAAACAGTCTATGTTTATTTTGGTATTCTCATTTCTTTCATTTTATCTTATGTATCTGCCATTTTATTTCACATTGAGCATGCATAAAGGAAAGGGCAAATCATCTGAAAAGTTATGTCATCTACAATTCCTAAAATTGATGAATTGCCCTTGATAGATGTAGATGCCAAAATTGTAGAAACTAGGTGTGAATTTGATTGTATGAGCTACACAATTGGGCTTTTCAAAATTTTGAGGATAACAACGATGAATGTAGCCTATGATAATTTATGTTTCCTTAGTTTATTTTTCCTCAAAACCATCATTTCCCAAAATTTGTAACCTAGTGTGTAGACATATATCAAATAAGTGAAAAAATAGTTATAACTGAGAATGAAGAACCTTTGTTTCATATAACCCATGAATCTATTCTTTAAGCCTTGCATATAAATTTTCCAAGTTCTCTACATCGATTTTAAGCTGAAATCTTGTTGGAAATTTATCAAAATATTGCATTCTAGTAAAGGCCTTTTATTTTTGAGTATTTCATGCCAGAAGGGTCTGAAATCCCTTGTCATAACCCACCCTACCCTTCAACCATGCTTCCTGAGATGCCTAGGAAAATTATTTCTATGCTTTGTTTCCTATTAGGATATCAAAATGATGAATTGGTAGATGAGGCTATTTTAGGTTTTCTGTCAGTGTTTGCATCTGAAAAAAGCCTGCTATTTTGTTCGATTTCAACCGGTTTATTTCCAATAACCTCCATGAAAAAATTTTAAGATTTGGAAATGAAAGGGCCTTTAACTGTTATGAAACCAGCTCAAGAAAAGATAGATCAACGCCTTAGAATTTAGCCTCTTCGAGGGGGCAACCTCCTTTACATTACATAAATGAACAATTCTTGGATGATACAAATGAAAAAACCTCCTTTCTATATATAGGAGTCTAAGGAGTCACAATATAACCTAGCCGACCTAACAATAATAATATAAAGCCACAAAAATAACAATAGAGGGATTCTATGGGGCACAGTAATAACAATATGGGGGCAATAGGGGCACAACAATATTCATAAGGGGTATAACTACAATAGTAATGGGGTAATCACTAGTATTATTGGGACCCAACATGCCCCTCTCCAAAAAAGTGTTGTCCTCAACGCTTGAGTAGTTCTGGATACTTCTGTATAAAATTCTCATCCTCCCATGTGGAATCTTCAGCAGATAAGTTCTTCCACTTGATAAGATACTCCGAAATTGATCGATTTCGTAGTTGTCGAGTTCTTGTTTCTGTGACTGCTTCTGGTTCCAATATAATTTTTCCTTCCTCGTCAAGTTCTGGAAATATTGTTTGAAATGGGAGCTTGTCGCCTATAACCTTCTTTAAACATGAAACATGGAAAACTGGGTGCAATCGAGAAGCTGCAGGAAGCTCCAATTTGTATGCCATAGTACCAATCTTTTCCAATACCTTGTACGGACCATAATACTTTGGTGATAATTTAGTATCCTTCTTAGCTTGCTTGAGGGACATTTTCTTATATGGTTGTAGCTGTAGGAATACCCAATCACCTACATCAAAACTTCTTTCACTGTGATGTTGATCTGCTTGTTGTTTCATTATATTCTGTGCCAACACGAGGTTATCCTTTAAGAGTTGGAGGACTTGTTGTTGATGTTCGATGTGATGTTCCACTGCCTGAACCTTAGAATTTTCTCTTAAATATGATGTGATGGATGGTGGTTGATACCCATAAAGTGCCATAAATGGGGTCATTTTTGTTGCTGTATGAAAGGAAGTGTTATACCACCAATCAGCCAGAGGCAACCATTTGACCCATTGTGTCTGTTTATCAGATACAAAGCAACAAAGATATCCTTCCAAACATTTGTTTACTATCTCAGTTTTCCCATCAAATTGAGGATGATAAGATGAGCTATGAGCTAACTGAGTACCAAGACAAGAAAATAATTATGTTTAGAAATTTCCAGTGAAAATGGGATCTCTGTCACTTACAATAATCTTTAGGTTTCCATGTAGCTTTTGAATTGTTTTCATAAATGCAGTAGAAACTGTACTAGCCTTAAATGGATGTGATAATGCACAAAAGTGTGCATACTCGGTAAGTCTGTCAACTACCACCATGATGACACTCTTTCCCTCAGATTTGGGTAAACCTGTGATAAAATCCATTGAAACCTCCTCCCAACGTTGGCTTGGAATGGATAAAGGTTGTAATAGACCCGGTGTCTTAATTGTTTCAACTTTATTTTGTTGGCAAACCAAACTTTCTGCCACAAACTTTTGAATATCTGATTTAAGGCCATCCCAAACAATTTTTTTCTTAATCCTGTGGTAAGTTTTTAAAAATCTTGAGTGCCCTCCTAAGGGAAAAGTGTGCAATTCCATAAGAATCTTTTGTTTTAGCTTGGAATTCTTACAGAGGTATAAGCGATCTTTGTACCATAACGAATCATTTTTCCAACTAAATGTATCAGACGTACTAGAATCTTGTTGTAACTTTCAAATAAGTGCCCACACTTCTTCGTCATTCTTCCATTCATCCCTTGCTTCGTTTATCCAATCTAGTTGGATAATAGAAATGGCGCATAACAATGCTTCCACATCCTCATCCTTTCTTGAGAGTGCATCTGCCACCACATTTTGCTTCCCTTTTTTGTAGATGATTTCAAAGTCATAACCCAACATCTTTGTGAGCCGTTGCTCTTCAGAGGATAATCTTTGTTCTAAAAAGTATTTAAGGCTATCATGATCTGTTTTTACCTTGAAGTGTCTTCCCATTAGGTAGGGTCGTCATTTCTTAAGTGCATGGAGTATTGCCAACATTTCCTTCTCATAAATAGCTTTGCTTAAAAACTTTCCCTTGATTGGACGACTTTCAAAAGCAATGGGTCTTTCATCTTGCATTAGAACAACACCAATCCCATTTCCTGAAGCATCACATTCCACAATAAAGGTTTTTGTGAAGTCTGGTGTAGCTAAGACCGGTGCTTGGCACATTGCCTCTTTAAGATGTTCAAAGGCCTTTGTTGCTTCCGTAGTCCATGAAAATGCATCTTTCTTCAATAATGTTGTTAGAGGTGCTGCTATTCTCCCATAATTCTTAACAAACTTGCGATAATAACCTGTCAACCCGAGAAATCCTCGCAAATGCTTTATGGATGTGGGGATTTTCCATTCCTTAATGGATTTAATTTTGCTAGGGTCTACCTTAACTCCTTCATGAGATACAATATGACCCAGATATTCCACCTCCTGGACTCCAAAGAAACATTTGGATCTTTTTGCATATAATTGTTTCTCCTCCAATAGTTGTAGCACCCTGTCAACATGTTCAACATGATCCTTCCAAGACTTGCTGTAGATTAGTATATCATCAAAAAATACTAACACAAATTTTCTAAGGAATGGTTTAAAAATTGAATTCATCAAACCTTGAAATGTTGAAGGTGCATTGGTAAGGCCAAAAGAAATGACCAAAAATTCATAATGACCCTCATAAGTTCTAAATACTGTTTTCGGAATGTCTTCAATCTTCATTCTGATTTGATGATATCCTGAATGAAGATCCAACTTGGTGAAGTAAATTGATCCATGCAATTCATCCAGTAATTCAACAATGATAGGAATGGGTAACTTATCTTTAATAGTGAGCTTGTTGAGCTCCCTATAATCCGAACACATGCGCCATGATCCATCCTTATTGTGCACCAATACTACTGGAGAAAAGAAAGAACTTTGACTCGATTGAATTATACCAGCCTCTAGCATTTCTACAACCATACGTTCAATTTCACTCTTTTGGACACAGGGATATCTGTACGGCCTGCCGTTTGGAGGAACACTTCCTGGAATAAGATGAATAGCATGATCATGATCACGCATAGCTGGGAGACCTTTGGGAGTCTCAAATACCTTGGAATGATTGTCCAAGACTTTTTGAGATATGGAGAAATAGATGATTCAAATGTTGAAACATCTAGCGAACATAATTGTGCAATTAAACCTCTTTGTTCCTTTTTTAGAAGATTTGTCATACCATTAGAGCTGATTATCTTTCCTGGTTTCCCTGCAATACCCCTTAATTCAACTTCCTTTCCTTCCGTAGAAAATTTGATGAAAAGTTCTTGAAAATTAAAAGCTATTGTACCCAAGGATTGTAGCCATTGGACTCCTAGTACAACATCAACACCTCCCATTGGAATGGAAAGCATTGGGCTAGTCAATACATATTCTCCCATGGATAGCTTGATATTATGGCACTTTCCAGAGCAATTTATTGTTCCTCCATATGCAATCATCACTTGACACTCTAGTGCTTGATATAGGAAGCAATTCAATTCTTTTGCTACCTTACAATGAATAAAATTGTGGGTGCTTCCTGAATCAATCAACACTATTACCTTTTTCTTCTTGATTTGTCCTTCTATCTTGATGGTTTGAGGAGTGGTAATTCCCGCCAATGCATTACAAGATATGGTCGGATTTATTTGTTCTTCATCTAGGCTTTGTTCCTGGAGTATATCCTCTTCTTTTGACCTTTCTTGCTCCTTTTCTTCTTCCTCTTCACAATATATGTAGAATAATTTCTTCTCAACACACTTATGACCTTTAGTGTATTTGCTATCACAACTGTAACAAAGCCCTTTTGCTCTTTTTTCTTCCAATTGTTGAGGTGTCAACCTTATAGGTTGTGGAAGACTAGGGGCAACAACACTTCTGTCTTTATAGTTGTGAGTGGTATGCTTCCTGGTTGCCATAATTTTTCTTTCTATTTTTCTTGCTAACCTGAATGCGTTCTCTAATGAATCAGGTTCCCAAAGGCGAACATCATGTTGGATATTATCCTTTAATGACCCTATGAACACATCAATCCTATGCTCCTCTAGAATATCTTTTACCCTTATGTTCAATTTTGGAACTCCTCAATGTGCTCCATTATTGAACCCTTTTGTTTGAGACTTATCAATTGGCTAAAAAAAGTGTTGCTTTTTGTATCCTCATAATGTGCTACCAATTCTTCCATAAAAATTGTCCAAGTGATAAATTGTTTACGAGAGCAAAGCCATTGATACCATACAAACTGATTTGGTTCCAAATATAAAGTTGCCATATGTACCTTTTGTGTGTTTTTCACATTATTGAGATCGAAGAATTGCTCCATCTATAATATCCATGTGGTGGGATCCTTGCCATCAAACTTCCTCATATCGATTTTTGGAATATGGTGAGTCTTTGATCCAACATTAGAGTCTATGGAATCATGATTAACATTTCTTTTGTTCTCATCATGAGTTTCCGTTAGTACCATTTCACCGTTAGTGACCATTTCTTGTAGCAACTTATTCATATTTATCTTCAATTCTTCCATCTTATCATCCATGCCATCAATTTTAGCGTCCATGCCATTCACCTTAGCTTCCATGCCATCCATCTTAGCTTCTACACCTTTCTTTAAACAATCCATCTTAGCTTCTACACCTTTCTTTAAACCATCCATCTTTGCTTCTACATCTTTCCTTAAACCATCCATCTTAGATTCTGTTGCTTTTTGTGCAAGTGACACTTTTTGCACTTGTTCTTGTAATTTTGATATATCATATAGCATTTCTTCTTCTTCTTCATGATTCATGCTAGAGCTTTCAGGTTCCTTACTAGGTGTTTGCATTTTCTTTCCTCGGGGCATCAGTTACCGATAATAATGCTCTACTAGCCCTTTGAATTCCTTCAAAATAAATTTTCAAACCACTCTTAAGCAAAAATTTAAAAGAATCCACACACCTTTTTTTCACTTTGTAGGAGCTCGATATTTCCTCTAATGTATCTCTGTAATTTCAGATCATCCAGTTCTTAAATTGCAACATGTGGTAGCCCTCTGTGTCCTCTTTCCAATGCCACCAGTCTGATCCAATTTGGATTCTCCAAGGAAGAGTTATGCAAAATCTCCCATAGTGACCTGATTATAGACTAGTTCAGTAGAGCGAACTTGTATGACGTGCCACGAGTCACCGTTTCATCCTTTGGCTCTGAAAAATATATACAAGAAATTACAGTCCATCCTCTTTCTGCACCTTCTTATGAAATTTCAATCCAATGCTCAGGGAAAAAGTTATGCTGATTTTCCCTAGGTCACCTGTTTGGAATGTAATTCAGGAGTTTGCAAGAAGACCAACTTCCTCAGATCATATCTCCGCAAATATAGCGCAAAAAGCTCTAAAATTCGGACTGAGATTCAGCGCGATGTCTTCTCAAATGGGTTTTTTTTTTAGCTTCTGAAACATTGCAGAAAAAAATTTTATAGCGAAAATGCCACGATGACCTGTTTGGAGCAGCGAAACCCTAGAATCCAAAGCTCTGATACCAAATGTTATGAAACCAGCTCAAGAAAAGATAGAAAATATAGATCAACGCCTTAGAATTCAGCCTCTTCGAGGGGGAAACCTCCTTTACATTACATAAATGAACAATTCTTGGATGATACAAATGACAAAGCCTCCTTTCTATATATAGGAGTCTAAGGAGTCACAATATAACCCAGCCGACCTAACAATAATAATATAAAGCCACAAAAATAACAATAGAGGGATTCTATGGGGCACAGTAATAACAATATGTGGGAAATAGGGGCACAAAAATATTAATAAGGGGTATAACTACAATAGTAACGGGGTAATCACCAGTATTATAGGGACCCAACATTAACCATCAGAGTATTTTGGTTTACCTACTCCTATATCACTAATCACACAGGTTCAAGATATCATTACAGAAGCACGATATGCAGGGTGAGAAGAAGTCTATCGTTCCCTAGACTTCCCTGATTAGGTTGAATACAAAAGAATTCTATCTAAGTTATTTTCTTGATCAATTCATGTATGTTTCATTTTGCCTTATCAACAGTGATGTAGTTCCAAGGATTCCATTTGAAATAAAAAGAATTCTACAATTGAGTAAACTAACTAAAGTTGGAGACTGGCATTTGTACCATAATTTAATAGAGATTAGAATTTATGGTTGTGAGCTTCCACCATATAAGTTACCATTATTTCTTACAATGCAATTTTTTTCCTTTGAATTTATAAGAATGAGCTTAAATGTTAATGAAATTCACTTTGTATCAAGGAAGCAAAAATCTTGTTTAAGCACAAGGCTCAAGTTGCTCAATTTATCATTAGTACCATATTTGTTGATAAGAAAGTGAATAATTTATTAACACAGATGAAATTCAGGTTGAGTTTCAGTTGGCCCTATGACCCAATATGGAAAATTTTAGCATTATGGGTTGAGCAAAATTCTAGTCCTTATGTTCATGTGGCTAAACCAGAGATAGACAAATTCACAAATAAAGACATCTAGGAAGAGGTAAACATTACAAGAAGTGACAGAAGAGAAAAAAATGGAATAGTCAATGGGAGAAAAGGTATTAGCTACACCTTAGACGAAATAAAAAGAGCTTAAGAGAACAATCCAAAGTGTATCAGAGTTAGAGGAAAAGCAATTCAGAGTGTATAAAAGGCATAAAAAAGCCAGTAGAGGGAACAATGTCAGAAATTTTCATCGGGGGAATTTTGAGGTCTAAAATGGGCCTCCTAAGGACATTATAAAATAATAGTGGAAATAATAAAATAAGATTAGATTACATCATCAAATTTTAGAGGGAAAAAAGAAAAAACTATTTTTTTCAACTCGTATTTTCAACTTATCTCCCTATGGGTTTACTCAAATTCTGAGTGGGAACACTCGTTGGATGCAGAATTTGCTTCCTCATTCAAGGAGTACTCATTTTGCATACTTTCTATGGACCATGTAAGATTAAAAATGATAAATACATGAAAAACGTGATTGCAATCACGCTTTTTCATGTATTTCTCATTTTTCTTTCGATGGACCATGTTACATGAAAAATGTGATTTGAATCATGCTTTTTCATGTATTTCTCATTTTCTGTGTAGCAGAGTCCATTGAAAGTATGCAACATGGGTACTCCTTGGATGAGGGATTAAATTTTGCATCCAATGAGTACTGCTGCTCGAAATTTGAGTAAAACCTTAGGGAGAAAAGTTGAAAATACAAGTAGAAAAAGTAGTTTTATTCTTTTATTCTTTTTTAATCTTTTTACCTTTTAACCCAAAAATGGTGAATCATCCCCCATGGTTGACATCATCATCTTTAATCCTATTGGTTCTTATAAATTTTATTTTGGTTGTACATTTTTCTTAGGAGGCCCATTTTAGACCTCAAAAGTTCTCTAATGGTCTCTTGATATTGCTTCACCTACTACTATGGTCCTTTCAATGTGTCTGTGTTTAGATTGCAACAAAGATAATTAGTAGGGGAATAGTACTCTCCTTCTCCTTGTTCTTCTTTTATTCCTAATCCAAACATATTTTATCAATTTATGGAAATGAAAAAAAAATAATGAATCTCTGAAAGCAATAACCTATAGTCAATTTTGGAAGAAAACTTCTTCTTCCACCAAAAACATGTTACTTTCAACTCTAGATATAGAGAAAGGTCAATTCAAATTATCATTTCTTGAAGGTAAATTCGATAGAGATACAATGTCTGAGGATTTTAAAACTTCTGTAATATACCAGACAAATCCATCCTATAGATCAGATGGATTTGCATAAGAAAAACAGTGAGATAATCTATTCTACTCTCACCAGTTCTTCTATTAATATGTCCAAATTACATAAATATTTATTAAATATTTAGACAGATATTAAGATGGAAAGGACATCCTCTGTTGCAAAAGATAATAGGATTAAATCTCTTGAATATATTGTGATCAAATTAGGCTTGAATCCTAAAGATATTATTGCATCATAGGAGATTATTAAGAAAAAGAATGAAGACATCCAAGCACTTATAAAAATGTTGAAGCTACCCATAACAAAGCATCCACAAACACAAGAAATTGGAGAATTAGAGAAAGAGAAGGAATATCTATTGTCCTTTATAATTGAACAAAATTTGTAAATCCAAAGGATGGAAGCAAAGATGGAAGAATTGCTAATGGAGAAAACTCAAACTAGTAGTGCAGTAATTCCAGCAGTAGAGACAGCATCCACGGAAGAGGTTACTGCAAAAATATTATCAAATCCATTATATTATTTTAACCTGAAGGGTGTAGAAATTGAAAGATAAAGAGAAAAGTTGGATAGATTTGGGCATAATAAAATCAAGTCAAAAAATGCTTTAGTGGTCAAGTTGTAGAAAACTTCAAGTTTACAAAAGAAATTAAAGCAATATTTGAGTAGTTCCAACAATTTTCAGTGTTTGTCAAAATCCAAATAACAATTTTCAATGGATATGTCATCCATGTCTAACATTTGGGCTTCTATTGCTATTATTGTAGAGCAGTAGGAGTTTATAGATAGGGAAAAAGACGCCATTAATGAAATCAAGATATAATTGGGAAACAAACCTGGATATGCAAGCCAAATAATTAAAAATATAAACACAAATTCTAGAGAATATCATGGAGAATCAGGAATTCAAGTAAGAACAAAATTAGTCATTCAGGCCAGAAAATTCCTCATGAAGAAAACCTTAATGCTAAATACCAAGGAAAAATGTGAAAATTTACAAGTACAAATTAATAAATTCTACAGGAAATTGTATATTTTGTAGCAAAGAGGTCTTCCATCCTTCAAGCATTTATAAGGACAAATGATTACGAAAGTATACTATCAAACATTGTTGAACAGGAAAGCAAGGGAAAGAAAAAAATAAAAATAAATAAATAAATAAATTGTTGGAATCAAGGGAGAGATTAGCGGTCAGAATCTACTTCAGATGTTAGATGATGATATTTTCATTTTCTACAAAATCAAACATTTATTCATTGTAAAACCTTCTTTCAAGAAGTATATTGTTGTAGATGAATCATATAGATAAATGATTGATATCAGATACCCAATAGATGAAGAATGGGATCAATTGATCAAAGTAGTTGAATAAATTCAAATTATCAATGAAACATATCAAAAACTAATTAGAACCATTGAGGATTATAAACAACAAGAACAAACCAATTTCAAATACATCGAACCTGGATGCAGCAATCAAGCACAGTTGGAGACATTTTTGGAGCAATTTTTCTATTTTTAGTCAAATTTGTTTAACATTATCCAAAATTTTGGATAAAGAATTGGTTTTAATGTAAATCCTTTAGAAGATAGGATATTTTTTAAAGCACTCTATATATACTTTATTTTGGAATAAGAAAGGGTTAATACCTAGAGCAAAATTTTGCAATATTGTTGTAATACTTTCAGCTTGAGGATACTCAAAGGGCTACAATTTCGACCTATGACAACATTTGTGTACTTGTGAGTTTTTTCTAGTCATTTCATAATCTATGTATGCATATATTTGAGGTAATGTAGAACATTGGGAAGGGCTATGTTGAATATTAGCCTCCCTGACATCCCTAATGCAATGTTATAATATATATTGTGTAAAGATTGAACAATTTTTTTAATTGGTCACCCATAAATCAATAGATTGTTGCATCTATGATATTCTTAAATGTTATTTTTTTCACTACAAAGGTTCATTTATACGTTTGTTCTCAACTTAGATGATTAGATATTCAAGGAGGATGTTTAATCTTCTAAGTTCTTCTTAATTCTTCCTTCAAATAGCTTATAAAGATTGTATGTTGTTATAATGGAACACTAACACTTTGATTGATCTTAAGGAATAAGGATTATTAGCAGAAAGAAGTATTTTTTTTTCTTTGGATCCTCCATTCCATACACACCCCTCACAATTGATGCTTTAGCACAATTATTTAGATGATGACTTCTTACAAAGATACAACACTTTACATGTGATTTATCTCTATATGAGTGAAGCTACATTTCTCCCAGGGTACACCAAATACCAACGGTCAAATCATGTCCCTTTCTTCACCAAAACCTCTTCAAGTACAAGGAACTATAAATGATTTCAGGCTTGGATGTTAACTTGTAGTACCGCTATTCCCATTCTTGTGAAAGTCTTGTCACTTCTACCATAATTTCCATTGTCATCGATGCATTCATGCTTACAATAAATTAACCACATATTAATGTGTTAATGCTTACAATAAATTAACCATGCCAATGCTTTTTAATCAACAAACCATATCAATGCTTTATAATTTTCGACACATCGATGCTCACAATAACATAACCACACTCGTGTTTTATAATTGTCTATCCATGGATGCCTTATAATTGCCTGTGCATCATTGCTTTAACTATAATAGGAATGATTATTATTTAAATCAACTATAAGCACCAATGCTTGTATACTCTTAAAATGAATTAGTGTGTTACACGTGTATAAGTACCAATGATTTTTAAAAACACAAAAACAAATGTGTAAAAATTATACCAACACTGATGCACTATAATATGAGACATAATGACTTACAATGTAATACCTGTAATAGCACCAGTGTGTTTTGTTACTAAACAATAGATCCAATGCTTAATACTTGAACCAACATCAATGCTTCTAGTTTCAAGTATAAATACACTAATGAAAACATCATGGGGAAACATTAGTGAATGTTACAAAAAACTGCACTACAAAAGATCTCCATTGTAACTTCTGTCTTCCCAAATTATTTTAGTTATAAGGAACATCTATTCTATTTTTCACTAAAACCTTTGCACTGAATGGAAAAGGTGGTTGGGAAACTAGAATAGTGGATCAAGGCACCAATGATGTTTTTCACCTTGAGGAATCAAATGTTGAGCCTTGCATATGCTAAAATAATTTATAAAGGTAATGCACACAATGTATAGGAGTGCAACAATACAACAAGCAATGTGTTTTTCTTGCACGGTGTCGGCCGGATAAGTCGTTCTTGCAGACAAGACCGACCTCCCTAGTATCTAATGATATCTAGCGACAAGCAAACCAAACCAATTCTATCTTTCTCTAAATATGCAATTTATAAGTAAAGGCAAACAAGTGTTTTAGGCCTACCTTGGGTCCAGTGCGAGTTTGTAGAAGCCACGCTCCATTGATCCAAATGAGCTTCCTTGTAAAGAATATGCAAACACAAACGAGCACACACATTAAATAGCACCTGAAAAGCCAATATAATAAAGCATACTCATCATGATGATCAAGGAATTCATGAAACAAATCACATAAGACAATTTGTTGAGAAAAATGAATCTTATTGTATTAACTTTAATCAAAGAAGAACTTTACAACCTTGGTGCCTTGATGCTATACAAGCTCCTCCCAGGGTCCAGCAAGAATCTCCTCTACTTTGAAAAGTTTCACTCTCTTCTCAATGAAGCCAAAAGGTATGTGATCTCTCCTCTCAAGCTTAACTAGGAAGTCTCAATTCCAACAACATTTACCCTAAAAAATGTTCAGCTTCTAACCTCCCTAGCAACCAACCCAATGCCTTAATTTATAGTGCAATGGAGGGAAGTTACTAGGTCCACCTTCAAAGGGATAAAGCCCTCCTTCAAAGGGATAAGCTCCTCTCATCAAGGGATTAGCTCCTTCACTTTTGGGATGTATGAACCACCTAGAAGTGAACCATCCACGTCAAGATTCCTTCTAGAATCATCCAGAATTAACCACAAGTGAGTTTTTAAGAATAAACTTGCGCCTTTTTGACTTTCACAGGGGTCTGCACCCACTCCTTTAGAGACGGAGCGGGTAGGTCCGCAGGTGACATGAACAAGGGGTGTGGGACCACAAGCAACAGTGAGAGAAAGTGCAGAACCAGAGCTTTATTGGTTTTTAAGGTCTTTCTCTCATTTTCAAAGCTTGACATGAAGAGCTGAGGTTTGAGACTTGCTAAGGAGGACAGTATGAATGATGATAGACCCATACTGACTGCAAATAGTCATGGTGACAATATTTTTTGTAACAGATTGCCCCGTAAAGTGCGAAGTCTGTAGTAGATGAGGATTTCATTTATCATCTAAGAAGAGTGAAGTACTTTATCATTTCGAGGATCATCTTGTGGAGAGCCCGGTTGGAAACTGTAAAAACATTCAATGCAAAATATATATATGAGATCATATCATTGCTGAGGTAGGCATTCCCATACTCAGATCAAAACTGACTAGAAAACTAATTACTGCTCTGATATAGGAATGATATTGTAATACATCACAAGTATAGACACAGTATGGATGCAGCCATCTATTTATGAATAGTCCACTGTATAATGAATACAAAATTCCTCGCAGCTTGGATGGTGGAAACTAGATCCAGGGTCTTGATTTCTACTTCCCGAAATAGTACGATTCTATCCATGTGAATGAATGTGTCGAAGTCAAACATGGTAGAAACCACATGATTACCAGTCAATGATGTAAACTGTTAACAAGTGTGAGAGAAACCACCAGTAATTTCAATGTCTCTCAAAGTACTCAGTACAATCCATGAGATGTGAATAGATGTGTTGATGTCGAACATGTCACGGAATCCTTTGATTGAAGGTCAATGATGCAACCTATCGTCGGAGGCGAGAAACCTGCCATTGAGGCATGCAAATCCCAAGGTACTGACGATTTCTAGATCATCTTTCTAGATAATGAGTTGAAGTTGATAGAAAGTGATCCGTCATAGGCAAGCCCACAACACGAAATCATAGATCAAGTTTGAAGAAATTTAGTTGCAAGGACTGACTCAGGGATGGTCAAGATGTATGACAGATATTTTGCAGATGAATGATTTATTTGCACTGACCTCTTGAACACATAACGACACAACAGATGGTTTGGTGACAATTGACCCAAAGTTAATACCCAGAAACCGGCTGAAGACTTTCAATGTGGTTTGATCAACTATTAGGCAAAGGATTTCCCAACCCAGGTGAATAAAAGTGTCGTGTTCAAGATTGGTTACAAAGTATGACAAATAGGCTCATTTTTCTCTCTTTTCCCCCACCATTTCTGGCAAATACCTCTTTATTTTTGACAAGCTTGAGGAGGATAACATTTGCTTGGTTCAACTTAGTTTAAATTCGAACCCTAAGAAGGAGTGGTCCGTTCCTGTTTGTAATTGAACAGGTCCTTTACTATTAAATTTTTAACGAGTCCAGTATAGGAGAAACTCGACGTTTTTCAATTTTAGAGAGTCCGAAAAAACTTAAGAAGACTCCATGGTTGTCCTTTTTCGTAAATTTGTGTCTCCCAAGCCCGAAAAAGTATAAAATAATACTTGAGAGAACCGCTTGATCATTATGACCAAGGAGTACTTTTCATAATTAGTGCCTTTGATCTGAAAAAGTAAAAAAGCGATCAATGACACGTTGTTTTATAACTAATATCGAATTTGAAACGACAAAAATCCGACAATCTTTTCATGTTTTTACGGTCAGAAAAGGGCTGTAAGTGGACCGTATTTTTAGTTCCGTTTTAACGATCTTAAAAAGAAAAACTCGGCAATCTTTTCATGTTTTAGGAGTCAGAAAAGAGCTTAAAGGTGACTCTAATGTTTTTTTGTCGAAAATAACCAATTTTGCCTGAAAAATCCGTTACCCTACACAAAAACTCAAACATTACTCATACATGTTTAAAATAGATAAAAATGTTGCAAAAGTTACCTCTTTAAAGTGAAAAATAAACAAATTAAAAACTCATTTATTCAAAAAAGCTTATAAAAAGGGCTTTTGTAAATTCATTTTTACTATTTGACTTCAGAGTGAGACAAGAGAGCTTTTGGTCAGAAACTTCCCACGAAGATTGCGAAAATTCCGTCCATTGGAATCGAACGTTGTCTCCTCTGGGTAATCCACATCATCATACTCTTTCATTTTAACCGTTTGAAAATTGATTTTAGGGTTTTATTTTGTTTTTTAGGAAGTTTTTTTTCAGGTTAAAACCCGCGCGCAGGGGTCCGCGGCATAGCACAGGAAACCTGTGGACCCCAAATTTTTCGTAAAAGGAAAAAAGTCAGGGGTCCGCGCCTGCCTTGAAGGAAAAGTGTGGACCCACGCACTGTCTCTAACAGAGAGGGTGCGGTCTCCGCAGCAAAGGTTTTTTAAACCTAATTTTCTCAAATTCCACCCAAAAATTTTGATTTTAGATATTCTAATCTGCCTTTTTATTGAATGTAGGGTATACATCATGCTTGATTGGCGAGAATGGGAGCACGAGGATGTAGATATCGCCCCAATTAATCATCAACCTTCAATTGATGCATTGAAGGCATGCGGTTTATACAAATTCTGGGCCATACTTGGCATGAGGGCCCAGGTGGACTTTTTGCAGTGGCTGGTAGACAAATGGAATATACAGGACCAGTGCTTCTTCATTGGTGGCCACCAGCTCGAAATGGATCCAGAGGACATTTAATTTTTCACTGGTTTACCTAAGAGAGGTGAACACTTGACTCTATTCGGGACTAGGCCAGGTGGCCAGTCTGTCGATAGCCTCCGGCTAGAGTTCTGTAATGACCAAACTAGAGACAAAAGGATTGATATAAAAACCATATCCCTTCCTGAGCTCAAAGTGATTGCGTTTACTGTTACCAGGCTCTGCGGAAGCACAAAACTACATATAGCCACTGGTTCCCAAATGCGGATGCAGTAGACTGCTTTCAAGGCACCATCTTCAACTGGTGCGATGTTGTGTTGGCTAATATAAAAGGCCAACTGACTAGAGCAAAGAACAGACAACTGAAGACCTTTGTATATGGTGCTTTAGTTGTGAGCTTTGGTCTGGAGAGGGTCCCAATGTTGGTCCCACAACATCTTACCATTGGAGCTGGACTTTCTTGAGAGCCCAAATTGATGCATTGGGTTGCAGTTATGGCCTGTCATCCTGAGGAGGGAACAAAAGTCGTTCGATTCACTCCTGAGTATTTTCATTGGTTGGAGAACTAGGTTTTTGCTATTCAGGACTTTCCTTATGCTGGGGTAGATTATTGTGGTGACCCAGACATGGCTCTTCCACCAGGAGAGCAATGGGATGACTCAGGTAAAATCATTTTCAACATTTTCTAATTTAATTTTTTTTTTGTTTTTATTTCATCCCAAAAGTGATAGTAAAAGTTTCAAATGCAGATGTAGGTCCACGACGACCAGCCACTCTCCGACCCTATGAGAGGAAATAACCAGCCGCAGCAACACCAGCCCCATAAGACGAATCTACAGAGACCTTGGCCGAATTGGAGAGTCATCCAGAGCATTTGACAGTAGACATTCCAGAGACCAGCATAGATGACATTCCTCTTAAGCTACATTGCTATGTGATTGGGGTCCCAGGACCTTTTAGGAGGTTCCTTTGTAGGGTGGCCCGTACAGTGGTTTCTTATCGTGATCATCACCAGTGATAGGATGATCGCCTGTTGTAGACACATATGACAATTTTTGCTTTTTGTACTATCATTTTTTCCGATCATAAGGTGTTTTTCAACCTATGATCAAAGACGATGTATATTTGACACACTTATATGCTATACTATATCACTATTATCGGCTTATCTTGTAAAACATGTTATGGAATGTTTTTAAATTTACTTGTATGATTATTGCAAATGTCTACTTAACATTCGAGAAGCAATTGCATCTGCTAATGTATTTAAATATCTTGGAATATGCTGATATTCAATATAGTCAAATTCACGTTCTAAGAGACAAACTCTCAAAAATAATCTCAATAAAACTAGATTTCTAATGGCATATACTCTATTAAGCTGTAATACAACGAGTTCAGAATCTAACTTCACTATCAAACTCCGAATCCCAAATGAGATAGATTCAGATAATAACTCAATCACTGCACTATACTCGGCAATGTTGTTTGTTGTTTGACCGAGGCTTACCCCATGCATAGATACCAACTCGTCAGAGGGCGAATAGATAACCCAAGCTGCGGAAGAAATGTTCTGTGTATTACGACAAGCACCATCAACAAAACCAATGTATGTTTGGAGAGATTTCGACATCTGCAATATCAAGAGTAAAATCAAGATAAGCAGGAATAATGACAAAAACACTCTCTAAGCTAAGCACACTTTTTAATCTAAAACACACCAGCTAGAAAGAAAACTAACCTAACTAAAAATCTCCACGCCCAAATTTAAGCATAATACCTCTTCAGGTAAAGACCATTTCTGGGTTTACCTAAAGAGACCCCGTCAAAGTCTACCAATTCATAGGCCCCTTTTGCTAGCTTTCGCTTAACAACATAAGGACCATGCCACATGGGTACGAAGTTTTTAGCACCTAATTTATCATTTGCTTGATCGTACAATAATACTAGGTCACCTTCTGAAAAATTACAAGGGGTAACATTTCGATCATACTGAGCTTTAATACGTTTGGCATGAGTTTCGATTGCTAATGCAGCATCACGTCGATTCTCATCTAGCTGAGCCAAGTATAACAAATGTTTTTCCTCTTCGGAAGTGGCTGGAAGTAATTCGATGGCCATTTGCAATGACGGGATTTCGCATTCAATGGGTAACACAGCTTCCAGACCATAAACTAGTTGGAAAGGAGTGAAACCGGTTGACGTTTTTACTGAGGTTCGATATGCCCAAAGCGATGAAAATAGCATGTTATGCCAATTCGACCTATGAACCCCAATGATTCATCGGATCATGATGACTAGAACTTTGTTGATGGCTTCAACAAGACCATTAGCTTGTGGATAATATGGAGTTGAACTATCATGACGCAGGCCAAGTTGGTCTGTAAGTTCAGTCATCATAATGTTTCAAAAATGACGCCCATGATCAGTGATAATCGCTTGTGGAACACCAAACCTAGCAATTATATTATTGAACACGAAAATCGCAGCAGTTTTGTTGTCTGCCTCAAATGTAGGCATCGCCTTGGCCCACTTGGTAAAATAATCTACCGCAAGGATGATATACGCATGCCCCCTGGCTGAGTGAGGGTTACATGTAATAAAATCGATACCCCATTTCGCAAAAGGACCGATGGAAATTATACGGTGGAGAGGAGCAGGTGGAGCGCACATCTTTCGATCAAAAATTTGGTAGTTGTGGCATTTTCGAACCACGTTAATACAATCTTTAAACAAAGACGGCCAGAAATAGCCAGCGCGCAATATCTTTTGGGTTGTGGCAAACCCAGACATATGACCACCACATGCTCCAGAGTGATAGTCATTTAGAACCCTTTCAGCTTCCTCATGGGTTAAACAACGTCGGAAAACAGAGTCCGCCCCACGATGATAAAGTGTATCTCCAATAATTTTGAATTGTTGGGACTGGAATCGTATTTTCCGACGTTCTGATCTTGAAATTTCTGGCCGAAAGGATTGGGTCTGGAGATAAATGATGATATCCCCATACCATGGATCTAAAGTGCTGATTAGAAACAAGGATTCGTCCGCAATGGGCTCTTCCACCACAGTTTCCATGTCAGCACGCGGGAAGTCACACATCAACTCCGCAAAAACTAAAGATTTCTTCGACTTAGACTTTTCAAATTCCAAGTCGAACTCCTGCAGGATCACAATCCATTTGGAGTACTTGCCCCCTAGCAATTGTTTGGTAAAAAATAGATCATAGGGTTGTAATCGGAAATTACTGTAGTTTTGCGTAGTAAAATGTAATGACGAAAACGTTGGACAGCTTGAACAGCTGCCAATGCCAATTTCTCCAGATGTGAATATTTTAGCTCAATTGGATTTAAAGTGCGACTAAGGTAATATATCACATGTTCGGTACCAAATGCATCTTCCTGAACTAACACCATTCCAATGGTGGAATGCGAGGTGACGAGATATAAGAAGTAGTCCTGGTTGTAGTTGGGAGGATGCAGTAACGGTGCATGGGTCAACGTGTTTTTTAGTGCATCAAAATATTTATCAGCTATCTCATCCCAAAAGAATGGAGTATTTTGTTTCAACAACCAGGTAAAACCCTTTGTGATCTCGGCGTAGTTAGGAATGAATCGACGTAAAGAGTTTGCTTTCCCCTGCAAAATTTGGAGTTGGCGAAGACTCGAAGGAGGAGGCAATTTGACAATAGCTTCAACCTTCGAGGGATTGACGCGAATGCCGGCTTTTGAAACAACAAACCCCAATAACCGACCTATTTCTATATAGAAAACACACTTGTGTGGATTCAACCTAATTCGATAATGCCTACACCTCATAAAGATTGCTTGTAAATGGATGAGATGATCAGCTCGATGTAATGAATGAGCAGGTAAATCATTGAGATAGGGTTACACAATGTGCTTGATGTCATGAAACACGTAATACATGGCTCTTTGAAAATTTTCCCCAGCGTTCTTGAGCCCAAAAGGTAATTTGCAATAAGCAAATGTCCCTCATGGACAAATGAAAGCCGTTTTTGGTTGATTAGCAGGTAGAATATTTATTTGATTGTATCAGGAGAAACCGTCCATGAAGGAGAATATTTCACTATCGGCACAATCATCAATGATTTTATCGATATAGGGGGTTGGGTAATTGTCTTTTGGACAGGCTCGATTAATATCCCTATAATCAATACATATTCTTATTGTTCCTTTCTTTTTGTTAACAGGAACAATATTCGATACCCAATCCGTTAACGGAATTGGATAAATGAAACCTGCTTTAAGTAATTTTTCAACTTCTGCTTTAATGGCAGCAGCTTTTCACAGGTGGATCTGACGCAAACATTGCCGGACGAGTTTAGCATCCGGGTAAGTTTTGATTTCATGAACAACAATTGCTGGGTCAATTCCTGGCATTTCCTCATATGACCAGGCAAACACGTTGCGAAATTCTTGAAATAGGGCCTTATATGTTTGAATTTCATTTTTCGTACAAGAGGCACCTATATGAATGTTTTCAACAATTCCAGGCTTAACCGAAATATCAACAGGAATAGTTTGAGAAATGTTTCCCAAATTTAACTCAGAATCAAGATTTTTCATTGGATTCTGAGGTTACTTGACATAATCAGTCATAAAAATAGATGAAAAATCATTTTCAAAGCGATCAATCTCAGGTAAAAACCAAGATCTATGATGAAGATCTTCCCATGGTAAATCATCAACACACAGGATTTCTCGAATTTTCTCATCAGTGTGAACAAGTTTGGAAAACGTTATTGAATCTGAGTTTGACGTTGAAAGTGATTCTTCATGGACCACATTCATTAAGTCAATTTTGGTTGAAGAAGGGTCGGAAAACGACTGCATGGCCTGATACGCAATTTCATATGGACTCAAAGGCATAACATCACCAAATGAATCTATCTCAGATTCGGAAGGTACGATCCAAGGATCATCATAAATAATAGTTTCTGACAAAATCATATGAATGGTTGCAGTAGAAGATGATGTGTTGATAGGAGGAAAAGGAAAAGTTCCTAGTAAACCAGAATATTTAACTAGTCCTACTCCAACATCCTTATACGGGATAGTTTTTTTGCCGACATGCTGAATACTTTCAGAAGAGGCTGGGTCGGATGAAAATTAAGTTAGCTAGTCTATGGTTACGTTCTTTCCATTATGTGGGAACTTTATAAGATGAAAGACCAATGAAACAACAGCAGTCATAGCGTAAGACCAACTACGACCCAAGAGAAGGTTGTAATCTAGAGGGGCATCAACCACCTCCACATCTAGATTAACAATTTTGCCTTCAAATCCTATAGGTAAATCCTGTAGAATGCCAAAAGGATGGAACCCACGGCCGTCAAAGGCCTTTAGAATTGTTGGGGATTGATTAAGCGTGGGAGAACCAAGGGATCTCCAACACTGGATCGACATAATACACGTTGAGGCTCCCTCATCAATAACAGTCCTATAACAAGGTTTTTTTTTACTAACACTGGAATCTGGAAAGCCATTTGATGAGGTAAGCGTGGTGTACTATTTTCTAGATCGAAAATTATGAGGTTCTAGTCTTGAACGTCAACAGCTCCTATAGCCGACAATTGCAATTTACGTTGTGCTGGACATGATTGCGGCACTTCCAAAGCCGACATTGCCGAAGGTGAAATAGCCAAATATTCAACAATGTTATAGTTCTGAGCCGCTCTCGCATGTGGATTGAACGCTGACTTTCGAAGTATACCCTTGGCGGGCGGTTTGATTACTATGTCTGGGTTAGGTTTCTCAATCTGTAGTGGATCGGAACCGAGAGTTGAAGTTGATGGGTTCGAATTAGAAGATTCTGCTTCCTTACCACCAACAGGACTGTTACTTCCATAATCTTGCGATCGAGTCACAATCCTAACATGAGACATCATCATTATGGGTTCTTCGGAGGCATTTGAGGAAGAACCTATCATCTTATTGGACTAGGAAAAGGATCCTTTAAAACAGCAGGCGTTTGGGAACCTTTGACGATTTTTGCAACCTCAGCGCGATGAGGGTAGTCTCTTGTAAAATTCTCTTCGTCACAAATGAGACAAGGATAACGAGGTTTGCATTTCTCATCAGTAGATTCCGTTTTTTCTGGTTTCTCTTTCGAATTTTTATCTGTTTTATTTTCCTTCTTCCCTTTCTTTTTACCACTGGATTTTGATTTGGCTGTAGATGACTCTACGACATGAATATTGGTAGAAAGTTCTGTGGAAGAATATCTGTCGGGGAATCTGGTAAAGTTATGATAGGAGAAGAATTCTTGGAAGATTTCTTCTTACTTTTGGTATTAACTGTACCAATCATACCATTAGTGGCATGAGACCCTGAAGGAGCTATAGTTATTTGATTTTGTTTAGGAAGGTCGGGGATTTTCTCGTGTAACGTACCTGACTACGTATAAACTAAGTCAAGGTACTGAGCTTGAGAAATTTCTTGCTCTTCAGTAATGACTCCTGCCTTAGCTACATCCTTAGTGATCTTCGGTAATAAAGATTTTACAAACCATTAAGCTAAGATCTGATCTGGAATAAAAACTTTCACTAAACACCGTCGACGTCTCCATTCATGAATGTGATCTGAAATGTAAGTGGACATTGGCTGTTTTAATGAAGTTAATAATTCTGTGCCATTGTCATATCTGACTGGCAACTGAAAATGAGTTAAAAATGAAGTAGCTAACTGACTAAAGTTATAAAAAGTGGCTCGCGGTAACTCAATGTACCACTCTGCCGCAAGACCAATTAGACTGCGTTGGAAAAGCCTTAAATGGATTGAATCATCTGAAATGGAGTTAGACGCACACCAGAGGTGATAATTCATCACATGGTTCGACGGGTCCTCTCCTGATTTTCCTTCAAACTTAGGAATATCACTAGGCAACTTATTCGACATTGGCGGCCAAAACGGAAGATAGTTAATTGGATCGTTTGTAAGGCGCGACAAGTCAGGCAAGTCCAAAGTTGCAATGAATGGTAACCGACGATTAGGGTCCCTGAAACCCTGGGTCATGAGACCAGCCCCAGGAGGAGGATATCCAAGATAACTAGGAATTGGAATTTCATTTGGGATATTATATCCTCCTGGAAAACCAGAATTAACCGGACCATACTGGGGTTGTTGAGGTTGTTGATATGTATATCCAGGGTACGGTTGATACTGATAGACTGGCTATTGCACAGCAGGACATAATTGGTACTGTCCCTGGTACGGTTGATAAGTAAATTGAGGTTGACTTGTGACAACCGTACTTGGACCTAGTTTTCCTACAGGCGTTTGAACCAAAGTCTGAATTATGGATCCAGACTGAGGTAAAGATGCTTGAGGAGTTGATACAAGGATAGTAGAAACCGGAGCTGTTGATACTCCAGAAGTAGGTGGGGTAAATTGAACAGATGTTGCAGCAATTGCAGCAGTCGTTTGAGGCAGAGTACGAGGTGTACTAGGCCCAGGCTGAGAAACTACAGAAGGTGTAGAAGTTTGAACAGTAGACTGGACAGGTTGCTGGGGTGATCTAGAAACCAAAGGTTGTCCAGTTTGAGATGACAATTGCACATTCGGTTGCAAGATCTGTTGAGATTGAGATGGATCCCACACTAAGTTCATTCTGGGGTACGGACCCATAGTAGGTTGAGAATATTGAGGACCATAACCGGGTTGAGGGTAGGGTTGATAATTCAAAGGTACATTTCCAGCTCCTGGGATAAATGATTGACTGGAAGGTGGTTGGAAACCTTGGGTTGGGTACTAACCTTGAGGCATGTACTGATACTGGGTTTGACCTTGAGGTACATATTGATACTGGGGTTGACCTTGAGGTACATACTGAGTCTGGGGTTGACCTTGAGGAATGTACTGTCCCGTAGGTATGTACTGTTCTTGAGGTTGCCCCCCAGGCGGAAATTGGGTACCTTGAGGTTGCCCCCCAGGTGATAATTGAGGACTTTGAGGTTGCCCCCCATGCGGTAACTGGCCACCTTGAGGTTGCGGATTAGGAATAGTACCTGACATCATAAGAATATCTTCTACACTCAATGGCTTAGTTCCATTATTACTAGTTAATAAACCTTGTTCAATAGGTTGAGGAGATTCTCCCGAAAAAGTACCAGTAAGTGACTGATACCCAGAGTGAATAGAAGGATTGCCGTATAAAAAGGTTTTTGGAGATTGAGAAAACATGGACGACTGTCTTGACATATTTAACGGAGGATAATAACCCCTAGGTGTTGGGTGAAAAGGAATACGAGGTGGTGAAAAACTTAGTCTCGGGTTTTCCAAAAAATTAGTCAATGAAAGATACCAAGTGTCCCTCCTAGGTGGACTGTAAAAGATCAATTCACGCTCCCTAAGTTCTATATCTGGTTGATTTTCGGGGATAGGGATACGTTCTTCTGGAGTAACAAGTTCTTCAATAGCAATAAGTCCAGAAGGAAGATTTTGGGTAATTACTCTTTCTACCCTGGGTGAACCAGGACCACTGGAAGTTGGAGAGGCAAATCTTGATGTTGGAGTAGCAGCAAATTCAGTTTCAGGTTCAGATATTTCAGGGTCCTCAGCTAAATCACTAGTAGATGAAAAACTACCAGTAACTTCGGAAAATGAAATAGATTGCGGATTATAATATGTCACTAGAGCTTGATAGTCAGGATGCATAACCAATGAAGTCTCTCCTTCTTCAGGTGACCCAACTCTACTGTCACTAGGAGTTACAAGGGCTCATAGCCCTTCAAGCTAGCTCGGTGAAAACTCAGGAGGTTGGCCCCGAAGTCTACGGGACTTCCTCGGTAATTCAACCTCGATTAAATATTTTAACTACTTCACATGAAAAAAAAGAAAAATCTCAATGAAAACCACCTGAAGCCTCTAAAGAACCAAACAATTTTGAATTACACGCCTAAAGAATCTAGGAGATCAAACCACACACAAACAGTAACTTTCCGTGCCGAAAACACTAGTTGGTGATGAAACCCAATGTCGCAGAATTCAATACAGAAATGGCGGTTGGAACAGTTACCCCGACAACCTGCTTAATGAATAGACTGGCACAAGTTTCTCCACTAAACCATCTCGAGTGAAGAGAACCCCCCAGAAAATCCAAGTGAGTGTAGCCGACGTCTGCTCCAAGTACAGTGGGATCTTCCCTCCACCATCACCTTAGGAAAGAATCCTATAGAATATGGTCACTATGGTTACCAACGGAAATAAATATACCTGGGGGAACAGTCTACGATCCGATACGCATGCAAGGGCAGAGTAACAAGATCAATCCCCTTGAAGGCTCCTTGACATAATCCAAGGTTTACCAACAAGTGACCTCAGGCTCCTCGATAATGGTTAATCCGAGGTTTACCATTTTTAATACGTGAATATCTTCTATCGTTCCCAATGAGGAAGGATTGATTCCCACACTGGTCCAGATATGATCTCGTGCTTATCCTTTAAGAGGAGCTTTCCCAGAGCATAGATGTAATAATTGGAATTTATCTCCTACCGCAAGATACAGCTACTTGTTTGCTTTACTATCTTGGAGAGTTAATTACTCCCTACTCTAAGTACTAGCCTAAGCTATGTTGGTGATAAAGAGCCCTAGAAAATAAAAGATTACTAGATAGATTTTACTTTAAGCATTATTTTTATTGGTTTTTTCTTAAGTCAAAAGGTGCGGAGATGAAACTTATGGTTTGAAGACTCAACTACAAATCACTAAAAAACGCACTTAAGATGATAAGCAATCTTTTCCCTTCAATGAATTTCTAGCTAGGAAAGAGTTGAGAATGCAAATGCTTATAAAAACAAATCTTTTCTTGACAATCAAATCAAAATAAGAGCTTTTTTTCTTTTCCAATACGCTCAAAAATGAGACAACTAGTTATGCTCACGAAAATTTCCCTTTTCTTTCAAACACTCAAATACTACAAAAACAAACTTTTTCCAAAAGAGATTTTTATTTTTATTTTTATAAAACACTCAAAACTATGGAAAAATCTAATCTTGAGATCTATAAATTCTAAAAACTATTTGAAGTAAAAGCTTACAAGATTTCTTTTCAAGGATGTTTTACTTAGCTATAAGCAAACTAAGGACTAATTTGTCCAGGATCACAAATCAGTCAAAAAACAACCAATTTTTGTTTTCTAAAAATGAAATCCAAAACATTCAACACAAGTCCTTTCAAAGTTTCGCAAAGAGAAAAACAAGATGGATTCCTCAACAAACGCAGATTTTGAAAACGGTCAGACTCATAAGAAGGCCAGTAAAAACCAAGGTGATCTGAGGCTTCTAGGGCTTCTAAGCTCTGAGCTACTACAAGACCAACATGAAAATCAAGCCTGGCAACCAAAACTTCTAGGAATTTCACCTAAAACCCTAATGCCAATGGAATTAACCTAAGAAAAGTTCCTGACAAGTCACGCGCAGATCTGGGCAGAGGCTAAAAACACCTGAACAAATCCTAAGCTGATTGAAAGAGAAAATCTTAAGTTTTTCAAAATTTTGACAGGGTCCGCAGGCTCCCAGTTTACCCAGGTGCGGGACCACTCTGTGTGTAAAGAAAAAGTGTTGATAGGTCCGCACTGTGTTACAAGAAGAGGGTGCGGTCCTCTCCAAAAGTATGAAAAACAAAAAATAATTCAAGATCTACTAAACCTAACCAATCCCACACACATCAAGCCAAAAACAGAAACAAAAACACAGTTTCTCAAGTCAAAGTAAAAGTAAAGGAAAAATAAAAAATTCAAGTCCCCAATGGAGTCACCATTTTGTCGGCCGGATAATTTGTTCTTGTGGACAAGACCAACCTCCCTAGTATCTAATGATATCTAGCGACAAGCAAACCAAACCAATTCTATCTTTCTCTAAATATGCAATTTATAAGTAAAGGCAAACAAGTGTTTTAGGCCTACCTTGGGTCCAGTGCGAGTTGGTAGAAGCCACGCTCCGTTGATCCAAATGAGCTTCCTTGTAAAGAATCTGAAAACACAAACAAGCACACACATTAAATAGCACCTAGAAAGCCAATATAATAAAGCATACTCATCATGATGATCAAGGAATTCATGAAACAAATCACATAAGACAATTTGTTGAGAAAAATGAATCTGATTGTATTAACTTTAGTCAAAGAAGAACTTTACAACCTTGGTGCCTTGATGCTGTACAAGCTCCTCCTAGGGTCCAGCAAGAATCTCCTCTACTTTGACAATTTTCACTCTCTTCCCAATGAAGCCAAAAGGTATGTGATCTCTCCTCTCAAGCTTAACTAGGAAGTCTCAATTCCAACAGCATTTACCCTAAAATGTTCAGCTTCTAACCTCCCTAGCAACCAACCCAATGCCTTAATTTATAGTGCAATGGAGAGAAGTTACTAGGTCCACCTTCAATGGGATAAAGCCCTCCTTCAAAGGGATAAGCTCCTCTCATCAAGGGATTAGCTCCTTCACTTTTGGGATGCATGAACCACCTAGGAGTGAACCATCCACATCAAGATTCCTTCTAAAATCATCCAGAATTAACCACAAGTGAGTTTTTAAGAATAAACTTGCGCCTTTTTGACTTTCACAGGGGTCCGCACCCACTCCTTTAGAGACAGAGCAGGCAGGTCCACAGGTGACATGAACAAGGGGTGCGGGACCGCAGGCAACAGTGAGAGAAAGTGCGGAACCAAAGCTTTATTGATTTTTAAGGTCTTTCTCTCATTTTCAAAGCTTGACATGAAGAGCTGAGGTTTGAGACTTGCTAAGGAGGACAATATGAATGATGATAGACCCATACTGACTGCAAATAGTCATGGTGAAAATATTTTGTGTAACACAGGGTCCCTTTCTAATACATGCACGCTTTAGATAGACACACAAACCAAAAATCACAAATAAATGATCTCTAAAAAAGCACCAAGAGATATGCTTTACCACTGGGCTTTGCATGCCACAATTTTATTCCCAACTAATTTATTTACCTCAATAATTTCTTAAAATCATCATGTCTTATTCTATTGTTGTAAAAAGATAACCAAAATTCCAAAGACCTCATGGTATCATAAAAGAGTTATTTGGAACTATCACATACTTGACACATTCAATTTCTCCTCCAAAGACATAAATTTCACCCTTGGCAATAAAACACAATTATCCATGGGCATCGAGACAATTATGGGGATGATACTTCATTAACACTATTAGTTGGAGTTTGGGACTAACATAAAGGATTTCAAAGGAATTATATAATTCCATGAGATTATAAGATAAATATGAGTTTTAAATAACATTCCTGATACTCCTCTACCCATAAAATAATTGACCATGCTACCCATTTAAATTTCCAATCCATGGCTATCGTGATTGATGGGAAATCATTGGTTCAATGCTCTACTTTGCACAAATTGGATTATGGCTTATTATGCATAGCATTGAATAGATCACCTCCACCTCTCTTTCCTAATCGCTATCATCTCATTTGTTACATTGTCATTCTTGTAACTTAAATGATTTCCCATCTTTTAAATCAAAACAAAGAAGTTTTCAGATAATATGTATTTTACTTGGTTGGTTGTCAAGTGTCGAGTCAAATTTTTTTCCCATTTGATTATCATGGAAAATGCACACTCTTATCATTTTTTTTCTCTCATAGTTTTAAATAATCTTGTTATTAAAATCTTGAGACAATATTGGGGGATTATCATGATTTTGTTATAGAGAGTTTCTCATTTTTCAGGTTTGATGATAGAGTGTGGACTAGAGAGATAAAGATGATAAATACTAAATGGATATTGAAATATTTCCTTCAAAGGACCTCAAAGTTTGCACAAATAGAAAGTGGACTGATTATAAAGTAAGCTCCATTCCTAAGGGAGAATAAAAGTAGAGAGGACAACAAGTAAATGTTAAGATAATGGAGAGTAATTGGATAATATTTAATCCAGTGCGTGTTAAAAGTGGAAAGCATGGGTTAATAATAGAGGTCAATATTTTCTCATAATTTTTTATCCCCACATGTGTGAGAAATTTGTAACATTTTTTTTCATTGCAGTTTATTCTCACAAAGAATTTGAAAAGTTAAAGTGGAGATAAACAAGTTTGTAATGAGTTGAGAGGTTGAGAATATCAAGAGTTGTTGAGGGTTGTAAAGAGTTGGGAAGTTAGAAGGCCATGAACCACCAACTAAAATTACAAATTAAACCATTGTCTTGAAGAAAAGGGTTCTCTTTAAGGAATTGTAAGCTATCTTGACATATGAATAATGAGACTAATTATTACCATTGTGTTTATACTTTTCCAAAGATGTGTTTGGTTTTGGACTATTCTCTCATCTCCTAGTCTTCTTGGTGGTTTTGGATGTAATCACTCTAACTTGTGGGATATTCTCTCATCTCCCCATTCTCTTGGTATTTAAAGATGTGAGTGTTCTAACTTGTGGACTATTCTCTTATTATGGTTTGTATTCTTACTTATGTTTTGTTCCCTATCAAATTATATAAAAAGGGGGATATTTTGGCTAACTTGTAGGTTATTCTTGATTTCGCAAAATATTTAGTTACACATGTACTTTAGTTGGTGGACGATGTTGGCATTATTATGCATGTGTTGTACTTGATGGAAACCCACTTGTAGTAGAACACGTATATAGAAACTAGATGAATCTACATGACAGATTAGAGGTGACAGAATGATGGAACAAAGATGAATCTACATGTCAGAGGTGACAGAATGATGGAAGAGAATAATGGTCAAAGGTTTGATATAGGGAGATTGTTAGTGTGTGTTTTCCTTGATAATTGATGAATGAACTAATTGATAAAAGTTTAAATAGGATGTGACAGAATGCATGGTAGTTGTGTTTACAAATGTGACAAAATATAGGGCAGTTCAGAGAAATCAATTCAGAAGTGATGTATGATGGAAAATCACATTATAACAAGTAAATTCAGAGGTAAACATGATGTTGGAATAAAGGACTACATGTTAGAATCAAGAAGTTAAAGTAAAAGGATGTTTTCAGGTATGTTAAGTTGTATATGTGGGTTCACTATATAAAAAGAGCGTATACACACGTGTTCACTGTACAAAAAGAGCATATACATATACACATACTTTCACAAGAGTAAAAGTGCGTATGGGATGAAAAATTAAGGAAATTAAGGTGAAAGAATACCAAGGGTCAATACCATGGTATTAGCCTACAATATTGAGCGGAGTAACGGTTATTTGATCCCATCTAAGAATACCACAAGTTCTATGTGTATTTTGGTCCGAGGTATTGAGAAAGGATAAAACTATATAAGGAGGAGAAGATCGAAGGGCTATATGCGCAAGTAATGAATATCTTATGAAGTGTTAGATCAAAAGCAATTATGGATGTTATGGGTTTTTGATGCTTTTCTTGATTTGGACTAAGTATGCACTAGACTATTTGATGATGGTTGAAATCTAATGATGGATTAGGATCATAATGACTTATCATTATGAGATCTGATAATCGATAGGCTAGATCTGAGTGCTAACAAATGTTTTGTGCTTTAAATGCTATGATATGTGTATATCTGAAGACTGGAATAGGTACAAAGTTATAAGTTTTTATCTGCAGATATATATGCTGGTTCACTTTGGTAAAGGTGTGTATACACGCTGGTTCGAAGATTCCAAGTAGCGTATGCATAAGAAAATTTTGTTATTCAGAAATGATTGATCTATCTGGTCAGTGTTGTTGGTTCACTATTGTCTGTCAATTATGTATTCTTAGATCTTAAAATAGAACTGAATGCATAAGGAGATTTAGTATGATTGATTAATTTAGAAGGGTTATCTTTGTTGTTGTCTGTTTAAATATCTATAAATTGATAGTAGATCTTTATATTGTTACTGTTTGGTACAGTTTTGATTCATAGGTTTTTATGATTCAGTAATTTTGGAGGTATACGCAGGTTTTGTTAAAGGAAGTAGCATATACACACAGGTTGGCTTCATTGAAGTAGTGTATACATTTTGAAATATGATTTTTGAGGTTGCAGCTGGTTCTAAATGATGATGCAGTGTTCTCAGTTCAGATCTATGTTTTGGTTACAGTGATCTGACTGTTCACATTGATTGGTTGAATTTTGATTAAGTATCGGTTGATTAAGGTTTGAATGAATGTTTGATTCAGTTGTGTCAAAGGTTCAGTGATTGTTTGATTCAGTGTGTCAAAGGTTTCAGTGGTTGATTGATTCAGTGATTGATTAATTCAGTTATGGTTTATTTAGAGATTGATGGTTGGGCTTCAGTTATATCAGAGATTAATGATTGGGTTTCAGTGATTGGTTGATGTAGATGTATTTGTTGGATGTATTGCAGTGGTGATTGACTTTGAGATTCAATGTTACTAATGGGTCTAGTATGAAAATTTGATGAAACGTGGCCTTCATAGTGTGTTGATGTGTCCCAAGAGTATCCAATATGAAAATTTATGAAACATGGTCCCTGGAGGATATTGAGGGTTGGAGCCTTCATTGAGGAAGTCGAAGCTTCCTGCCAGTAGTGGCTAGTGATTAGATCAGGGGGTTGGAGCTCCCTTCCAGTAGCAGTTGGAGAATGAGAGAAGGTAGTAGCCTTCTGTAGGCCGATGCCTACGTACTAGTAAACATATTAGCTAGTATAAGAGCTAGGGGGTTGTAGCTCCCTTCCAATAGAAGCTAGAGAATGAGAGAAGGTTGTAGGCTTCTGCAGGTGGGTGCCTGCGTACTGGTATGAGTTTGTACTAGTACAAGATAGTAAACAGATTATTCTTTATATGAAAAGAAGACAGAGATAACAACAGCAGGTGGTTTTTCTCCCGCATTGGGTTTCCACCTTAAATCTTGGTGTTCATGTGTGTTGCTTATGTGTGATGGTTTATTCTCTTATTACTGGACATGGCTACTATTTAATGTTTAATAAAGTACTGATGCACTGATTAAAGATCAACATATGATGAATTAACTGAATCATAAGTTCACTGGATATACTTTGGTTTCCTTAAGAATAGTTGCATGCACACGCGATTTCCCTTCACTGAAGTAGCATATATAAATTTGATTATGAAATGGAAAAAGTTATTGATTTGTAAATAATGATTCACCCCCTCCCCCTCGCCCTGCTCTCAGTATTATTCCCAACGGATGATTCTCCCTATTATTATATGTTTAGCCATGTTTCAATTTAGCTTGGATACTAACTATTTTTTTGATAGGTAAGTGGGATTGGCATTTGAAATGTTTCACTCTTGGAGAGAGTTTAGGTGGTTTGATTCAGCTTTATTTCCACTAAAAGTTGTACGTTGCTTCTAGATTATTTGTTGCATTTACAAAAAAAATTATTCCATTCCTTTAATTAGGATTTCATTAGTTACATCTTCCATTTTAGCATATTTAATTTGTTTCATTTCATTCCCGCATTCAACCCATTTGTGTTCACATTTTATTTCTTATACTAATTAGTTTAGATTATATTAGATATATAAGAGACAATAACAAAATATCATACCTTACATGTGAAAATATACGCATAACCAAAGGGCTAATCATTTGAATGGTGGTCCAAGGGATAATTGGACCTCTTTCTACAAAAATTTCAAGACAAAGCACTCAAATTTTTTTCCACCCATGCACCAAAATCGATCACGAATTGGGATGAACTAATGAACAATTATTCAATTTATTCCCTATCTATTCTAATTTTAAAGAATAGATTGGAATAGATTGGAATAGATTGGAATAGATAGAATGAGAACATATTTACGATTGTAAGGAAATCCATTTTATGGTATTGTGCACCAGAAAAAAATTTCGTTCATGGAATCATTTGCGTAAGGGAATGAAGGAAATTATCAAATCTGTAATTGACTATGCCTAGATCTCAGAGAAATGACAATTTTATTGATAAGACCTTCACAATTGTAGCAGATATATTATTGCGAATAATCCCGATGGCTCCGGGGGAGAAAGAAGCATTTACCTATTACAGAGATGGTGTGATTTGATATTTTTTCCGTTCTTCTTTTTTGGGGAAAGAAAAGGTAAGGCATTCACTATGAAGTTCACAATTCTAATAGATTACTATACTCTCCTCCAAGGTTTCACAACCATTAGTATGGAATAGAGGGAAAATACACAATATTTTTATATCTATTTAAAAAACATTATGATTCAAATTCAAAAATAAAATCAAATTGACACTTGCTAATTTGCAAATAAATGTGTAACAACAATAAATGCAATGAGCAATAAACCAAAAATGGATGATTAAACAATATGCAGATAATTATTATGAATTGCAAGCTTTATTCATAAGTGGTTGTACACATCTTGATAGTAGTCTCTACAAGGAGATGCATTCTACATTCATGTGCCTAGTATATAATGAAAGCCTATAAAAGAGGGGAATTTCCTTATTTATTTACATCCAATCAAAATGATCATCTTAGAATATGAAGAGGTAAAGGCAGGTGGAAGGATAAGAATTGAATGCTAAGGTGATAACCTATAATAGAAGGCATTAATAAACCAAACAATATGACAAAATTTTGGTTGACAATGAAGTGGGACACATAGGAAGATTATTTATAGGAGGAGCATCAACATTGATGAAGAAAGGTGTTGATGGGGGAACCATCAACTTTGACAAAGAAACATCATTTAAAGGAGTAAAAATGATGTTGATGAACTAAGGTCGTCAACTATAGGACCATTGATGTTGAAGAAGAAGACTTCTACCAAGGTTCTCAACATCAATGAAGGTTAAGTTGTTGTTGGTAATTTTTAGAGAAGTTCCTTTATGGTTACCAAGAAGCCCACGATTGGTGGAGTGATGGTAAATAAAGACATGATTGAAAACAAGGAAGTGCATATTGTTAAGGACAAAGAAGCTCCTAGATCAATTCCCCCTTCATGGAGAGGAAAGTTTCGATTGCATCAACTAGTAAGGCCAACAAAAGAAACTTATATTGAATCTAGTTCATGGTGAACCACCTGACCTATTATCTGTGTTTGGGTAGGGCTCACTCAGATGTCCCCTATTTGAATTATTACAATAATTAATGTTTATCAAACAACATTCAACTTTGTTTGTGCCAAGTGCTTTGGAATTTATGATGTGTCTAACATAGGTGTAATGTATGTGTAGAGTAATTCCATGTTGAAGAGATTGTATAAACCAAGTTAGAGTAGAAGATTATGCTCAAAAGCATTATTTCCCTCTTACTTGGAAATGGCCTATGGTCAATAATGAAGTGGCATAACCTTATTTTTTTGTTAATTCAATATTTCCTTCTACATACTCAACCACACCTTGTTCTTAGCATATATTGGCATGGAAATTGATGTTGTTTATATTTGTCACAAATTAATAATAATTCCTACAATACTTATTTCATATTTATTAACTTAAAAATAAATTGGGGTAGAGTATGTACGCTTTCAGACTTTCCCTTACCGGGCCACAAAAAAGAGGGGTCTTATACATGAATTCAATATTTGACTTGGCCATGGCCTTAAAAATAGAATATTATTATTATTATTATTAAAAAATATTATCTAATTTAAATCTTGAATATTCATTAAAATTGGGTTATTAAATATTGAATCTTCATAATTAGTTCTCATTTAAAATTTTGATTCCTCATTGAATTAAATCTCAAATATTCATTAAATTTGGATTTAATTAAATCTTGATAAAATATTCAAGCTCAGTTTAACTAAATCATGAAGCCTCCTTGAAATATAAATACGATGAATCTTGAATATTCATTTGGTGTCAATTCAAACTTGGCTTAATTAAAACTTCATTTAATTTGGTTTATTTAAATCGTATCAAACATTTTGATTTTTGTAACACATGTATTAAAACTACAAAGAACTCTGTTACACTAAAATTTGTCACCATGACTATTTGCAGTCAGTATGGCTCCATCAATAGTCATACTGTCCTCCTTGGCAAGTCTTATACCTCTGCTCCTCATGTCAAACTCCCAAAAAGAGAGAAAGCCTTTAAAAAATCAATATAACTCTGGTTCCGCACTTTCTCTTACTCTTACCTGCGTGCACGCACCTCAAGTATATAATACCTGCATACTTGTACGCTCTGTCTGTAAAGGGGTGGGTGCGTACCCCTGTAAAAGTCAAAAGGCACAAGTTTTACTTCAAAAAACTTACTTGCGGTCGATTCTAGAGCATTCTAGAAGATGGTTTGACGTGGATTGAGCGCCTCCAGATGGTTCATGCATCCCAATGAAAGAGGAACTTATCCCATGAAGAGGGGAGCTATCCCTTTGAAAGAGGGGCTTATCCCATTGATGGTGGACCTGTTTAACTTCCTCCAAAGCATTATAAATACAGGCATTGGGCCAGAGGCAAGAGAGGTTGAAAGCTGAACATTCCTAAGGGTAGATGCTGCTGAAATTAGGACTCCCTTATAGAGCTTGAGAGGAGAGATTCCAATCCTTTCTTAGCTTCATTTGGAAGTGGGTGAGCCGATCAAAGTAGAGGAGAACTCTTGCTGGACCTTGGGAGGGACCTGCACAACACCAAGGCACTGGTTGTAATGGTTTCTTTTGTTTCCAATTAATACAATTAAGTTCATTTTTCTCAACAAGTTGTCATATATAATTTTTTTCATAAACTCCTTGGTCTTTGTGATGAATATGTTTTATTATATGAGTTATTCAGGTGCTATGTAATCGTTTGCTTGTTAGTGTATGCAAGCTTCAAGGAGAAGGAGCTCAACTGGATTGAAGAGGCTTGGCTACTACAAACAGCGTTGGACTAGAGGTAAGCCTTAAACACCTGGTTGCTTTTATTTTAAATGCATATTTAGGGAAAGATAGTGCTTGATTGTTTTGTTTGTCACTAGAAAAGCCTTGTTTTCTAGGGAGGTCAGTTTTGTCCGCAAAATTGACTCTTTCCGCATGACAAAATGGCGACCATACTGGGGATCGAACCCAGAATCCATGGATTTGATTGATTTCTCTTTTGATTGATACTTTGACCTGAGAAACTGTATTTTCTGTTTCTGTTTTTGACTTGATGATTGTGGGATTGGGTGAATTTAGTTAATTTTGAGTTGTTTTTTATTTTTCATAGTTTTGGGAGAGGTACGCACCCTCTGAGTTAAGCACAGTGCGTACCTATACGCACTTTTTCTTTGTGCACAGAGCGTGGACGCACCTGTGTAAACAGGTTGCCTGCGTACCCTGTCAAAAATTTGAAAAATTTTAAATTTTTCTCTTTTTTGTCAGTTTAGGATTTGTTTATAGGTTTTAGCCACTACCCAGACCTGCATGTGACTTGTCAAAAACTTTCCTTGGTTAATTTCATTGGCATTCCTTCTCTAAGCTTTTATCAATTGGGTGTTTTGAGTCTCTTTTTGAGAAATTCTTGATTTGTTTTCCTTTGGTCATTACTTGGAGTATGAGTGTTAACCGCCTTTGAGTGTTTTTATTTTTTGATCTTTGGAACTCTCACCCAATTTTCTCGACTTGCACTTGATTGGTTCTTAGATTACATTAGAATCATCTTGTGTTTGAGAATTCTCTTGCATAGATCACATTTGCATAATTAGAATTCTCATTTTTAGAATATTAATGAAAAATGTGCATAGATTACATTTGCATACTTTTCAAGTGAATTGTGCATAGATTACAATTGCATAGTTTACATTCTGAAGAACCAATCGTAGATTTAGATCAGTTTTCTTTGATTTGAAATTACACAAAAATAAAAAAATAAAACTATTTTGGAATTGATTTGCATTAGTTTTTCTTGATGAAATTAGTGCATTAGAGAATTTGCTATATTTTCTCTTAGTGATCAATTTTTTTTGCATTGTTGGAAGTGAATGGAAACTCTCTCCTTACTTTAGTTAGGATTCATCGATTTGAAAGGATTACATTATCATATTCGATTTCATTCAGTTTCGAGTCGGGTCATAACACCATTGGTTTCGTATCCATTTACCCCTTTGAGTAATAACAGCCTAAATAACACAGCGCTTAATTAAAATTCATCTAGTAATTTTTACATTTCTAGGGCTCTGATACACCAACATAGCTTAGGTTAGTGTCTTGGAGTAGGAGAGTAATTAACTCTCCAAGGCAGTAAAAACAAAAAAGTAGCTGTATCTTGTGGTAGGAAGAAATCCAATTGTTGCATTTATGCTCTGAGAAAGCTCCTCTTAAAGGAGAAGCACGAGATCGTGTCCGAACCAGTGTGGGAAAATCCTTCCTCATTGGGAATGATGCCATATATTCACGTATTAAAAATGGTAAACCTCGAATTAACCATTGTCAAGGAGCCTGGGGTCACTTGTTGGTAAACCTTGGATTATGTCAAGGAGCCTTCAAGGGGATTGAGCTTGCTACTCTTCCCTTGCATGCGTATCGGATCGTAGATTGTTCCCCCAGGTATATTTGTTTCAGTTGGTAACCTTAGTGGCCATATTCTTTAGGATTCTTCCTAAGGTGACAGTGGTGGGAAGATCCCACTATACCTGGAGCAGACGTCGGCTAGACTCACTTGGATTTTCTGGGGGGTTCACTTCACTCGAGACGGTTAAGTGGAGGAACTTGTGCCAGTCTATTCATTAAGCAAGTTGCCGGGGTAACTGTTCCAACCGCCATTTCTGTATTGAATTCTGCGAGGTTGGATTTCATCACCAACTAGTGTTTTCGGTACGGAAAGTTACTGTTTGTGTGTGGTTTGACTCCTAGATTTGATAGCGCATGTTAATTTGTTTGTTTTTACTTTTAGAGACCATAGGTGTGAATTGTGAATTTTATTTGTTAGGTGTGAATTGTGAATTGTTAATTTTAGTTTCAAATTCACTGAAGTTGAATATAATTGCAACTGTTCCGGAATTTAGCGACCAAGGAACCCCTCTTAATGAGAATCCTAGTACCTTTCCTTATTTTGGAAATGTTGGTCCTCCTTATATGGCTACTTTGTCATTACCTGGATTTACAATAGGTTTACCGATATGGTTATTTTAAACTTCGTTGGCCCCAAATACTCCAATTGTTCCACCTCAACCGAATGCTTCACCTCAACAGAGTTCACCATCTCAACATCACCAACCTTCTGTTGACCCTTTACCTTCTTCGCCTAATTTTTCTTCCTCCATTTCTTCCTCTTTGCTTGGTAAAAGCCTTGATGCTAATAACCAGGTGTTTAAGAAGAAGAAGAAAGGGAAGAAGAAGAAGAAGAAGAAGAAGAAGCAAGATAATAAAGAAGTCAACCAACCAACCACGACTGTAAGTGTTAGTTGTGTTGAGGAAAACTCCAACATGCATCGTAAACCCAAATACCCTTGCAGGCTTTATAAGGGTGACCACTTCCTTATCAATTGTCCTGGTATTCCAAAGGTCCTGGAAGTATGGTCAGAAAAATCTCATCAACTTTCCATTGATCCATAAACCAGTGATAGTCAGGTTCCTGGGAAAAAGGGTAAAGTTAGGTTTCCTTGTAATTTATGCAAAGGGAGTCATCAAACTCGCATTTGCCCTCACATGGATGAAGCCTCAACATTGTTGGAAAACCTTACTGTTCCACAGCAAGAATTTCAAACTGGTTACCGTAAACTTTCTCCCAACCTACCGTCAACTGACGGAGTGATTGATCTAATTTCAAGTACAGTCGATCACACTCTTCCATTGGAGAGTGAAACTCATGTCACTCAGGTTGATGATCCATTAGTTGATCAAGTGGTCGATTCAATTTCACATTCGGTCGATCCCACTTTCCCTTTAGAGAGTGAACTTCATATCGCTCAGGTTCTTTTTGTTACATCAGATTCTTCTACGCCGGGGGGCATTTCACCTGTTTCTACAGAACCCCCTCCAAGTACTGAGGTCTTTTCCTTTGATTGGAATAGACTGACAGAACCTCGTCTTCCTTCCTCCATCCCTTTCCAAATCATTGTCAAGGCTGGTGGTAGGGACATGCATCGCACACAGGTAGATGAAGGTGCTTCTGTTAGTATTTTATCCTCAACTGCTTGGAAAGCTTTGGGTTCCCCTCAGCTTGTGCCTATTACGCAGAATCTGAAAGCTTTTAACAGAACCATTAGTGAACCTTTAGGGATCCTTCCTAATTTTTCCATTACCTTGGAAGGTAAAACTGTTTGTATTGATCTTATGGTAGTTCGAGGTCCCTTGGATTTCAATTTACTCCTTGGGCGCGACTATGTTTATGCAATGAAAGCTGTCGTATCGACACTCTTTCGCGTGATGTCTTTCCCTCACAATGGCAATATTGTGACTATAGACCAGCTTTCGTTCCCTAGTCTTGTTTCAACTACCAACAATATGACACCCCTAAATGTTCCTAATTCTAAAGTGGTATCTACCCCGCCACGGGTTAGTTATGTGGCAACTGGTCCCATGTTTTCAGTTACTGATGTAAGTGAGCCTCCCATTGTTTGCTCATCTTCCTTTGATTTAGGTCCAGTAATTGACATGGAAGACTCTATGGGATTACTTTAATGCGATGTTCTTATCCCTTTTGAGTCCCTTGACATGTGCTCCTTCCAAAGAACTATTCTTCCTTCTGATGAAGACCTCTTGGAAGCCATGATCAAGGTGTGTCCATTGACATGTCTTTCTTCCAGTTGGAAGCCATGATCAATGCCGTGAGGAAAGTTCATTTTATTGTGTCAACCTCGTTAAAAAATGAATCATTGTGTGCGAGGATAGTTTTTTCCTGTATCAACCTCGTTAAAAAATGAAACAGGCTGTCGTGAGGAAAGTTCCTTTTACTGTGTCAACCTCGTTAAAAAATGAAACAGGTGTCCGCGAGGATAGTTTTTTCCTGTACCAACCTCGTTAAAAAATGAAAGAGGCTGCATCGAGGAAAGTTCCTTTTACTGTGTCGACCTCGTTAAAAAATGAATCAGTTGTACGAGGAAAGTTCTTTTTACTGTGTCGACCTCGTTAAAAAATGAATCAGTGAGTATGAGGACAGTTCTTTTCCTGTGTCAACCTCGTTAAAAAATGAATTAGTTGTTCGAGGAAAGTTCCTTTTACTGTGTCAACCTCGTTAAAAAAAGAATCAGTTGGTCATGAGGATATTTCTTTTTACTGAGTCAGCCTCGTTAAAAAATGAATCAAGGACGAGGAAAGTTCCTGTTACTGAGTCAACCTCGTTAAAAAATGAATCAAGGATTTTAGAGCATAGTTCCTTGTCTTGTGTCAAGCTCGTTAAAAAATGAATCAAGGATTTTAGAGCATAGTTCCTTGTCTTGTGTCAAGCTCATTAAAAAATGAATCAAGGATTTTATGAGCTTAGTTCCTTGTCTTTTGTCAAGCTCGTTAAAAAATGAATCAAGGTTTTTTAGAGGATAGTTCCTGTTACTGAGTCAACCTCATTAAAAAATGAATCAGGTAGATTGTAGATTATATAGGTAGATTATAGCGAGTAGACATGAGCATAGTTCCTTATCTTGTGTCAAGCTCGTTTAAAAAATGAAACAAGGGTTTTGAGGATAGTTCTTTTCCTGTGTCAACCTCACTAAAAATGAAACAACTCCCTCGAGTCTTTCCAAGATTTCGAAAGTAAACCTTCATTTCATCCACCTGGTTGAATGCAATGAAGCTTGGGGGGCGTGTACCTTGATTTGCGTCATTATGCTGGGGGCATGTGAACTTATAACAAGCATAGTTTTTCATTTCAAGCTTGCGTAAACATGAAACTGAATCCGAGCATAGTTCTTTTCCTGTGTCAAGCTCGTTAAAAAATGAAACAAATCCTCCTCTACTTGAGTCGAGAGTTTGACTAGATCTCATAAATGTTAAGTTGTATATTTAGGTTAGTTATTTCAGTGTTTTGCATAATTTTCTTACAGTTTTAGGTCGAGTCTTTCAAATGATCTCGTTCATGAACCTTCATTCCATCCAGCTTGTACTTAGTTGAATGAAATGAAGCTGGGGGGCATGCGCTCTAGCAATTATGCTTAGGGGGCATCAAGCACAGTTTTCTCTCTGTTTCAAGATTGTGTAAAAATGAAACTACCTTCAAGCACAGTTTTCTTTTTGTTTCAAGCTTGTGTAAAAATGAAACTACTTTGAAGCATAGTTTTTCCTTGTTTCAAGCTTTTGTAAAAATGAAACCTATCTCGAGTCAATTTCAGTTATTTTCAAGACTCATTAAACTCATGAAAATCCCGAGATTATTTTGCTATCTTTCATTCTCGTAAAACAAATGAAAATGCCGAGTTCTTTCTGTCTTTTCTTGCTCATAAATTAAATTGAAAGTCGGCCATATGAGTACATTTTTATCATTTTTTCGAACTCATTAAAACTTACGAAAAAATGAAAACCATGAGTACATTTTTATCATTTTTTCGAACTCGTTAGAACTTACGAAAAAATGAAACCTTGGAGTTCTCTTTTAAGCCCTTTTCAGACTCCTAAATTATGAAAAGATTGCCGAGCATTTCTTTTACACTCGTTAAAATGGAATTAAAAGACGGTCTACTTACAGCTCTTTTCCGACCGTAAAAACATGAAAAGATTGCCGGATTTTTGTCGTTTCAAATTCGATATTGGTTATAAAACGACGTGTCATTGATCGTTTTTTTACTTTTTCGGGTCAGTGACACTAATAACGAAAAGTACTCCTTGGTCGTAAAAGATCAAGCGGTTCTCTCAAGTATTATTTTATACTTTTTCGGGCTTGGGAGACACAAATTTACGAAAAAGGTCAACCCTGGAGTCTTCTTAAGTTTTTTAGACTCTCTAAAATTAAAAAACGTCGAGTTTCTCCTATACTGGACTCGTTAAAATTTCACAGTAAAGGACCTGTTCGATTACAAACAGGAACGAACCACTCCTTCTTAGGGTTCGAATCTAAACTAAGTTGGACTCATCTGAAGGATGAGCTTATAATCAAGCAAATGTTATCCTCCTCAAGCTTGTAAAAAATAAAGAGGTACTTGCCAGAAATGGTGGGGGAAAAGAGAGAAAAATGAGCCTATTTTTTATACTCTGTCTCAGAAAAACCTTATCACCACTCTTGAATACGACACTTTTCATTCACCTCGGTTGGGAAATCCTTTACCTAATAGTTGATCAAACCACATTAAAATGCTTCAGCCAGTTTCTAGGAATTAACTTTGGGTCAATTGTCACCAAGCCATCTGTTGTGTCGTTATGTGTTCAAGAGGTCACTGCAAATAAACCATTCATCTGCAAAATATCTGTCATCCATCTTAACCATCCCTGAGTCAGTCCTTACAGCTACATTTCTTCAACTTGATCTATGATTTCGTGTTTTGGGCTTGCCTGCAACGGGTCGCTTTCTATCGACATCAGCAAATTATCTAGAAAGATGATCTAGAAATCGTCAGTACCTTGAAATCTGCATGCCTCAATGACAGGTTTCTCGCCTTTGACGACAGTTTACATCATTGACTTTCGATCGAAGGATTCCGTGACATGTTCGACATCAACACATTCATTCACATCTCACGGATTGTACTGGGTACTTTGAGAGCCATTGACACCATTGGTGGTCTCTCTCACACTTGTTAACAGTTTACATCATTGACTGGTAATCAAGTGGTTTCTACCATGTTCGACATCAACTCATTTATTCACATGGATAGAATCGTACTATTTCGGGAAGTAGAAATGAAGACCCTGGATCTAGTTTCCACCATCCAGGCTGCGAGGAGTTTTGTATTCATTATATGGTAGACTAATTATAACCAGATGGCTGCTTCCATACTGTGTCTACAAGTGTCTATGATTATGATGTATTGCAAAATCATTCCTATATCAGAGCAGTAGTTAGTTTGTTAGTTAAGTTTTCAATCTGAGTATGGGAATGCCTACCTCAGCGATGATATGATCTCATATATGTATTTTGTGTTGAATATTTGCAGGTTCCGACTGGGCTCTCCACAAGATAATCCTCGAAATGATAAAGTGCTTCACTCTTCCTAGATGATATAAAACCCTAATCTACTACAGACTTCGCACTTTAGGGGGCAATCTGTTACACTAAAATTTGTCACCATGACTATTTACAGTCAGTATGGCTCCATCAATAGTCATACTGTCCTCCTTGGCAAGTCTTATACCTCTGCTCCTCATTTCAAACTCCAAAAAAGAGAGAAAGCCTTTAAAAAATCAATATAACTCTCGTTCCCCACTTTCTCTTACTCTTACCTGTGTGCATGCACCTCAAGTATATAATACCTGCATACTTGTACGCTCTGTCTGTAAAGGGGTGGGTGCGTACCCCTCTAAAAGTCAAAAGGCGCAAGTTTTACTTCAAAAAACTTACTTGCGGTCGATTCTAGAGCATTCTAGAAGATGGTTTGATGTGGATTAAGCGCCTCCAGATGGTTCATGCATCCCAATGAAAGAGGAACTTATCCCATGAAGAGGGGAGCTATCCCTTTGAAAGAGGGGCTTATCCCATTGATGGTGGACCTGTTTAACTTCCTCCAAAGCATTATAAATACAGGCATTGGGCTAGAGGCAAGAGAGGTTGAAAGCTGAACATTCCTAAGGGTAGATGCTGCTGAAATTAGGACTCCCTTATAGAGCTTGAGAGGAGAGATTCCAATCCTTTCTTAGCTTCATTTGGAAGTGGGTGAGCTGATCAAAGTAGAGGAGAACTCTTGCTTGACCCTGGGAGGGACCTGCACAACACCAAGGCACTGGTTGTAATGGTTTCTTTTGTTTCCAATTAATACAATTAAGTTCATTTTTCTCAACAAGTTGTCATATATAATTTTTTTCATAAACTCCTTGGTCTTTGTGATGAATATGTTTTATTATATGAGTTATTCAAGTGCTATGTAATCGTTTTCTTGTTAGTGTATGCAGGCTTCAAGGAGAAGGAGCTCATCTGGATTGAAGACGCTTGGCTACTACAAACAGTGTTGGACTAGAGGTAAGCCTTAAACACCTGGTTGCTTTTATTTTAAATGCATATTTAGGGAAAGATAGTGCTTGATTGTTTTGTTTGTCACTAGAAAAGCCTTGTTTTCTACGGAGGTCGGTTTTGTCCGCAAAATTGACTCTTTCCGCATGACAAACTCAAATTTTGTTCCACCCACTCACCAAATTCCATTACCAATTGTATGAGTTAGAAAATTTGTTCACTACAAAGTTCAGAGTTATAATAAATTCCCATATTCTCCTCCAAAGTTTCATAACCATTAATATGAGATAGAGGGAAAAGACATAAGAGTTCGGCACCTATCTAAAAAATTATTAATGATTCACATTAAAATAAATAAAAATTGAATGGAAACATGCTAATTTTGAAAAAGTAGTGTGTATAACAACAATAAAATGCAACCAGCAATAAACAAAAAAGGAATGACTAAACAATGTGCATATAATTATTGTGAATTGCAAGCTTTATTCATAAGTGGTTATACACATATTCATGTAATATCTACAAGGAGATACATCCTATATTCATGTGCTCGATATATAATGAAAATCCATAAAAGAGGGATAATTCCTTATTTACTTACATCCAATAAAAATGACCATCTTAGAGGATGAGGAGATAAAAGAAGGTGGCAGAATAGGAGTTGGATGCTAAGGGGGTCTCCTTTAATAGTAAGGCATTGATCAATCAACCAAGATGATAAAGGTATTTTTGGCACGAAAATGACAGTAGGGTTGAGACCCTGGGTTCGGGCACAAGGGGCCAATAAGGCTTTGTTGTAGTCTAGCACAACACTAGCATTTTCACCTTACCCGGGAAGGGGAAGGAGTCTCAACCAAGGCGTGCCAAAACCGAAGTTATATGAGGGTTGGAATTTGATATCAAGGGAATCATATCTACCAGAAGAAAGAAAAGGATGTTAACTTAACATACAAACTAACCATACCACAATGATCTGCTCATGCTATATCAAGAGACTACCTAAACAAATGCATTTATAAATATTTTAAATAATCTATATAATACAAAAAGATTCAAGGTAACCCCAAAACAATATTATTCATTAGCATAACATAACACAATACAAAAGGCTCGAGGCCTAATCCTCAACAATAGAAATCACATGACCAGTATACAAACTTATACAAGTATAATCATGTAGTATTTCACATTACTCCGCAACACGGGAAGAATAAAAACATTATAGACTTGCTACAACTGACTAGCAACAACCCTCCTTCACTCTTTCTTCTTATTTTTATCTCCTTCCATCCACCTGGACTACCAGTTCCTTTTTCATTTTTCTCTGTTGTCTTCATCCTCAGATGCTTCTGCTCTTTCCAACTTGGTTGTCCCTAATTCTTCCCTCCACTCCTCCACAACTACCAACCTTCCTTCAGTTTCCAGCCTTCCCTCGATTGTCAACTCCTCAACTTACCAATGGTCATCTTTGCCACTTTTCCTCAACTTCTTTCTCTGCAAAATATAAAAAAAGAAGGTCTCAATAGGCCTCGATCAAAGTCGATTGACTCATCCCCGAGTCAATATTCCCTTGGTGTTGTCAGCATTGTTGACACTTATTTCAATGCCTCTACTAATACTGCTACTGGTTCTTCCCATGGTGTTTTTGATGCTGCTTCTAGTGTTGCCACCACTACTTCATGGACTTCTTCTCCAAACGAAGGCCCTAATTCCAACATAGTTGCAATCATCCCCTTGTGAAATTGAGTGTAATCGTCCAATGTGCTTGCAAGGGTCCTGTGATTTCCGTTGCTTGCTTTAGGAATTTAGTCATCATGCTAGATGTTGGTTGAGGTGGCTCAGTCATCAGTAGGGAGGCCCACTGTTCTTCCATATCCTCACTGAGTTCTTGCAAAGTGTTCACATGAGTTTAGACTGGGGGTCAAAGATCACAAAGTTTTTGTTTGGTCTTGGCTAACTCATCCTTGATCTGCTAGACGTGGGCTTCCAAAGAGGGGACTTATGCTTGGAACCGCTTTCGCTGCTCCTTGTCCTTAGAGTTCTTAATGTCAGTGAGGAGATGATTAATTCATTGGCAGAGTGGGTAGACTGGTTGATTCTTCTTTGCTAGGATGTTGGACCAATCATGAACTTGTTGTAGTATGGTGTACTCATTATTCAGAGGCTCGATCAGACCGCTACATGCAGTTTGTATGTGGTTGCAACACTCAACCAGGGTATAGGTAGAGAAATATTTCAAAGCCTCAGTTACCACATCAAAAATGGTAGGCCATAGTGCCTGGAATCGCGAAGTTATCTGATCAAACTGTTCCTAAAGTTGTTCATTGTCCTGGCGGAGCTGGTCCTGTTCGGTTATGAGGGCAGTAATTTTTGTTGTTGCTACTCGTGAATGACAACAAGGTCATTGTGAATCTGTGTAGCCCTCTACATGGCTTGTTGTATAAATATGAATGACTGAGCAGATGACCAACTCTGGAGATCATTTTGCTGCATGTTGGATGGATTAGGGAATAAGATTTGTAGGGGCTTCTCACTATTGATAGACTTGTCTAAATTTCCATGGGGCAATGTGGCTTGTTGCGATGGCTCTGCAAATTCAGGTGTTGATGTTATGGAAACAGGATTTGGTGCAACTGGGTGGTTTAAATGAAATGGGAGCATGAAAGTATCGATAGTGGTAACAAGTGACTATGGATTCATGGGCCTTATGTTTAGCAATGGGCCCGACTCGAGTAACATGACATCATAGAGGTGATAACAATTTCTCCACTGGGGAATGTCATGGTAGATTCAATAACTGAATCAACTTCCATGTCCTTTGTGCCCATTTGCATCCCAGAGAGAATTGTATCTGATAATGTTGTGGAGGTCAATGCAGTTTGTGGGGATGGGTCACGTGAGTTCAGTGAAACTATGGATGTGGAATGTGGAACTTCTTCTATGATGGGCTAGGTCGTGGCAGATTGGGGTCCCTCAATGGTAAGGTCAATGATTTGAACTACAAGGTTCGATTTTTGCTGCTTGCCTCTGGTTAGAGGCTTAGTGCTTTTTGTTTTACGGGGTTTTGGGATGGTAGGCTTAGACTGCAAATGAGGCCCTACAAATATATTGCAACAATAAGATGGGTGGTAACCAAAGGGTTTTGTTGTATAAAGCATTGTGACTCAATTGTGTTGGGAACCAAACCTGATGAAATGGAAATATTCACAATGGTCTCCTTGAGAGATCTCATCTGCTTCTTCATTTGTGTGAGAACCGACTGCAGCTCATGTTCAATGATCCGCTTCCTAGTCTTTGCAACTGTTTCACCAAGAAGTGGCAGTGGTACCATCCCGTCAAAGAAATACAAGAACTTCCCTTCTCTAATTTCCCCTGTGACGCTCGACCACGACCCGAACTTTGCATGAAAATATTATTTTGATAGAAAAATATTTTGAGCCCGCAGCTGAAAGGTATGCGGGTGAACGCAGTTCGACCTTACAAAGGTGTTCCCATAAGTAGTCCCGAACCAAATTGTTGCTAAATATTCATCCAGCAGCAACCTAGGGATCCTTTAGGTAGCTCTAATCACCTTGAGCATTTTCACATACCAACTTCCAAATGAATCCTCATTGATTTCTTTGTCGCTTGGGTCTTCCAAATTCCTCCATGGCACATATCGGAGAGCCAAGGGTTGGTCCTCTGAGATTGGTGCTAAGTCCCTGCCCTCTGGTGGGCACCACTTCCACATTGCTAAAGCAACTACCATATAGCCATAGATGAATTTGGTCATCTTCTTGTAGACGTCTTCACAAGCTTCAAATAGATCATTGAGAAGAAATGCACACAAGTTCAGTTGGGCACGCTTTGTGCAATGCTCCGCGAGCGAAATCGTGTCTAAGGTGCACTCGTTCTTTTTCAAATGGCACATCAACTTCCCTACAATAATTCAGCAAGAGAACTTAATATTTTCCTTGTTAATTAGGTTGATGCATGCTCCCTTCCCCTTCTCCTGGTGTTATACTTGGCATAGTAGTCAGCATCCCCTTCTCTCTTTTCTCTTTTTGATTTTTTCTAGAACGCGATTGAAACTGCATCTCCTGTTGCTGATAGACCTGTAAGTATTTGAATGTTGACTACGTGAATTGGATACAATTGGTCAAGCCAGAGCAACCCACCGTGCATCCTACTGATAAAAAATTTAGTGCATTACATTGCTGCAAGAGTTGTGCCAAATAGAGGCAAACACCTCTGATGTAATTATGTGGACCATTGGATCCCCCTGTAGTCATTCTTAACCTTGATTGTTGATGTCATATCTTCCTTTGTGACTGATTCTGTATATACTTCATGCTTCAGGGCCGGGAATTGAAAGGAGTCTGACAAATCATTATCAACGAGCATGGCTTTATCATATTTTGCATTGAGCGTCTCTAAAATTGAAATTCTTAAATCCAGTCCAACATCAGGAACAAAGAGAATTGCCTTTGTCATGTTGGAACGTTGGTGATAGACTGAAATCACTGGTGGTCGATTGCAAATCTTTGGACAACAACACTGAGAACTATACTACAACTGGAGCAACTCTATCATCTTAGCTTCAGACTCTGAGAAATTTAGCATTGCCATGCAAAATAAGTAGTCCACCTTGAGACAACATTTCTGACGAGACTCACTAACTAATTACTATGATAACTTTCCCTATGTAGACTCAAATGTTTAATCCTTCATCGACTGAGATGGACCTGACTTGGTTGACATACTTTTGAAAAAGGAGAGGTGGATTTAATGTGTAATTATGCTATTGTAATGGAAGATGTTTAGGAATTAATTATTTATATAATGGAAAATATTTTACGGGAATCCAAATTGACACCAGAATTATTGTCCAATTATTATAGTAAGTACTCCTAGAACGTGTGACTTAACCCCCCGACCACAAACAGTTGCGGTGTGGTGGAACTAAATCCGCAACTGAAACTGATGTCACGGACCGTCATTGGAAATATTTTAAAGATTGACTGATCAGTGCAGGGTAAAGATGGAGAATGAAAACAAACTAAATGCTTGACGCAGTAAATGATGATGCGACTAACTGACTCCTATTAACTTCTCCTAAGGGCATACTTATGATCCCCTTTCAGAGACCCAATCAATTATGAGTAGCAATTATTGATGTGTGGAAGGGTTTCAGGCATGCCCCATTTACCCAACTTGGTATAGTACTCCATCTAGTTGCAAGATCTTGATAGATCTAGACTCCATATTTTCTGCAACAATGAATGGGCCTCACCAGTGCATTTATAGCTTGCTCGGAAACTTTAGGAACTTATTATCGTACAACAGAAAATGCCCCCTCACTGTGAATTCCTTCTTCTTGATATGCTTGTCATGCCACACTTTCATCCTTCTCTACTTGAATGTTTGGTGAAAATCTGTTAGTAACCTTGCTTCATCAAGTTCCAATAGTTCATGTAATCACTTCTGAAATGATGCCTCCACTATCATTTCAGTGGTCTGGACAATAAAGATGCTTGGAATAGAGAATTCAACCAACACCACGGCTTCTCGTCCATACACAAGTTGGAAGGATGTATGTTTGTGTAGTCGCTTCACCATTTTGTCGTATGCCCATAGTGTTTTTGGCACCCTCTCATCCCAATCATCTCTATTGGTCGAGCATACCTTAGTTAACCACTTTTCCAATATTTTGTTGAATGCTTCTATAGTTCCATTGGCCTACAGGTGGTACAGACTGCTCTTTTGATGTTATATCATGAAGTTTTGAAGCAGTGAAGCAACTGTTCATTAATGAAGTGAGTTCCATAGTCATTGGTTAAGCTCTTGGGGCACCCAAACCATAAGATGATATTCTCAAATATGAATCTTGCGGCTGTATCTACTATGCAATTGTTCACCAATATTGCTTCGGCCCATCTAGTGAGATATTCTACTATTGTGATTATGTACTTGGAATGAGAGTGACGCGTCGGCGGATTGATCAGACCTATGAAATCGACTACCCATTTTTCAAATATCTGTAAGGCATGTATCGATTCTAATGGGAGTTCATTGCGATGTGACAACTTTCCAAACCTTTTTCACACATAACATCTTTCAACATATTCTTTGGCATCTTTATAGACCGTTGGTCACCATAACCCTTCTTACAACACCTTTTACGTAGTAGCTTTCCCCCTAATCTGGCCACCCACGACTTCTAAATGTCATTCCCATAGCACATCATGTTTCTCATGGTAAAGGACACATTGTCGCAACACCCGATCCATGTGTCACCTTTGCACGACCATGTGTCACCTTTTCATAGATGTGCATTGATCTGGAAATTTCCCTGTAGCCAGAAGGATGCAATTTCTTCTAGGTAATCGGGTATTGCTTCCACTCTGAGCAAGTTGGCATCGGGTAGCTGATCATCCAAGGATTCTCTTCTTTCTACTAATTCCAGCCTTGAGAGGTGATAAGGTCCCACATTCAATTAGTCTGACTTTACAATTACTTTGAAAATAAATTCCTGAAATAACAACCATCTGCAAATTATCCCATCGAGCACAGGCTTGTTTACCTGATATTTCAATGTGGAGTGGTCAGTTAAAAACTTAAATAGACTCCCAAGAAAGTAGTGTCTAAATTTTTTAAGAGAGTAGACCATAACCAGTTCCTCCCTCTCTGTCATGGTGTAGTTCTTTTCTATGGTGGATAACTCCTTGCTCTAAAAGTAGATCTGGTGGTCAAGGCTCCCTTCTCCCGGCTAAGTTAGCACCACCCTTAGAGCAATACTAGATGCATCAATATGGACATGCAATTGTTTATTCTAGTTGGGATAGACTAGAATTGGTGCACTTAGAAACCTTTCCTTTAGTATGTTTAGCGCAGCTTGACACTCCTCTGAACATGTAAATTCTTCTTCCTTCCTTAGCAGCTTCTCCATTAGTGCAGTGATGGAGGGATAGTTGCAGATAAATCTTTGGTAGTACCTAGTGTGCCCCAACATCGATCTGAGCTGCTTGACATTCGCAGGTGGGTCCATGTTGACTATCACCATAACCTTGGCAGGATCTATGCATACCTTGTCTTTTCACAAAATGTGGCCCAAAAGTGTTCCAAATGGGACTGAAAATATGCATTTTTTAAGTTCAAGGATATTTGTAATTGTCTGCAGCGATCAAACATTATCCTGAGTAGACTTGAATGTTTCTTCAGCAGGTTGTATACTGTCTAGTCATCCATGTAGACCTTTAAGAACCTGTGGATGTAGTCCCTAACTGTTGCAATCACAACTATCTAAAATACTGCATGTACATTCTTATGGTTGAATGGCATCACATGGTAGGTGTACGATCCCCATTCTGTAGTGAAGATGGTTTTATTCTTACCTTCTTTGACAATTTTGACTTGGTGGTAGCCTGAGAACCCATCTATGAAGGAATATGCTTCATTCCCCGCTACATTGTCTAGGACCTCATCAATAAATGGTGTTGGAAAGGTGTCATGCACACAAGCATTGTTAAGGCTACGATATTCCATGCAAACCCTTATCTCCTTAGCATCCTTTTTATTTTATATCACTATTGGACTGACCCATTCTACCTCATCCACTAGAAAAATAAGTCCTACCTCTAGCATCTTATCCATCTCCTTCTTTACTTTCTCTTTGACTCTTGGATTTAGTCTATATGGTCTCTGCTTCACTATCTTTGCATCAGCTTTAGTACAATTTTCATTTCTCCTATGTCTCCCTTGATCCCTTTTAGCTCCACAACTAATGAAGGAAATAGATCCTAGTATTCTCTTAAGAGATCAAAAATTTCTTTTGTATTTTGTTCATCCCAATAGTCTCCAATCTATGCTAGTTTAGGTTTGTCATCTATGCCATTGTTATGCTTTTGCAACTTCACTAGGAGTAAGTACGGAGCATCAGTTACAGGTCCCTCCTGGATTCCTCTCTCCCATTCAGTCGCATGGAATGTCAAGTGTCGTAAGCCCTCCAGATCATGCTCATTCCGTTCTTTGTCCACCTTCCCAAAGGCCATTGCCTTAGGATACCCTAACTCATAGAAATACTATAAGGTTATTTGGTCTATGCATTTGTCCCATAACTAACTTGATGTGAGTAGAATCCGCTTGATAGCATGCAACACCTCGGTCAAATTCCTATCATTGTCCCTGAAAGAGAATCTGCTAACATTTTTTTCGGCCAGATTATACCAATCTCCCTTTTGCCTCCTTATTTCTTCTTATACATAACAGGATTTAGGAAATGTACCCAACATATGTATGAACCCATGCACCCATAATTATTTTAGAACCCCCTCTCAGTTCCATCTTTCCTTATATATTTCTAAGTGTTGTCAAGTATTGGAATCCCCTTTGTACTTTGCAAAATCCCACAGGTATTCTCCTGCCTATCTGAATCTTCCTTTCATTTCTCTCTTGATTCTTCCCAGTCCCGGAGGTAGTTATGGTGGACCCCCCACCATCATTTTGGGTTCGCTTGCAATGTTACATTTAATAATGGTATTTTATGTTCTTCACTCATAGTTACATCAATCTTGTTGAGAAATGAATCTACTGAGTCTATACCATTAAAGATGGGAAAGTCTCTTACCTCTGTTCCAATTCAATTGATCTGTCATATCATAGTGTAGCATCTAGTGTTGACCTCATATCCTCCTTGCTTCCAATAGTCCCATGCATCTTCTGAGCCAACCTCAGAGCTCTGAATACACCTCCAGGTAACTGATCCTTCCACTATTGGGTTTATGTAATCCTATCTCTTACCCATCGTTAGCCTGTAGAGTTTATCTAACATCTTTGGCTCTTCTCTATCATCTATTGGTTATGTGAATCTAGGCCCCTAATACGAGTTTAGAGGTTGAATCACTCTTACTCATTCTACCTCAAATATCATTAATTACTTCTTCAGATCTATGATGGCATAATTTTCATAGGCCCAGTCTATCCCTAGCAGTGATGGATAAGGATCCTTGTCTCCCATAATATTTATTACTTCGAAATCAGCATGTGTTTTTACTCCTGCTACATCTACCTCCATATCCTCTAGCCTCCTAATTGGAAGTATACAGTACTAATTCACCATCCACAACTAGATTGGTGATAATGTTAGCTAAGGTTTCCCCAGTACTTCCCACATCTTTCTTGGTAGGATGTTGACATCATAACCAAGATCTAACATAGTGTCCCTGATCTAAAATCCTGCAATCTGAGCAACAATTCTGAATTCTCTACCCGTTCTCTTCTTATTTCTCCTTACTCTTCTAGTGTGTCTTTCAGGAAAGTTAGCGGAGATTGTCCCTCCCTCAGCTTCCTCCTTTGGTATGCCTACCTTTAGGCTTCTCCGCAATTGTCCTAGCATCTGGTCATCGTTGACAATCTGTAGGAATAACCTAAACCATTCCTCAATAGGTCTGACAACAGTGGATTTTGGAAGGTCCGGGGTGTTGTCTTTGCAAGACTCTGACTTCCCTTTTGGTAGTCTTGCGCCTTCAGTCATATTGTCAAACAATTTTTTTGCCTCATTGTAATATTGTTTCTGATGCTTAGTGTTGTGTGGCTACTTTGGGGAGGCTAATTAGATGATTATGGGTTGGTCTAGAGTGCCTTGATCAACCCCAGTATTTTTTCCATTCGTGTAACTATGTTAATTTTGGATAGCGGGGCTTCCTCTCTGATCCTTGGCTTTGCATTGAATAAATTCACTCCCCTTCGTCTGTTTTGATACTCCCATCTTGTGATCAGCTCTGAACAATCCTCCATCGCATGGGCATTGACCCTACACTGAGAGCACTAGGTCCTCCTTGGTAGAGGGAAATCCTGCGCAACATGTCCCTCCTAGTCACAATTGTAACAACGAATAGGGCCTCTGCCAACTGCCCTTGTGCCCCTCATTTCTCCTCCTTGCCCTCCTCAACCAGTCTCATTGACCCAAAAGGTTGAGTGGTCTAAACTATCTTCTAGACCATCCAATGCTCTACACTAGTTGGTGTGATGAGTTATGGAAGCACAAAACTCACAATAATTGTTATTTGGGACATTAGAATACTTTTGCAATATCGTGCATAGGAGAGGAGGATGACCATACCCCCAACATACTTCGCAGTACTCTGGTTGGTTGCAACCAGGATACACCCCTTGCAATCCTACCACCAACTTCGACTATGGGTGGAGGCCGAGTTGGTCCCCCTGGAGCCTATGTGGCACCCGTACCCCGTAGCCTTGGGCATTCCGTATCAAAATTAACTTCCACTGGGTAGTTGGTGCACCACACATTTGGCCTCGTTGGGTGGGCTGGTTGTAGATCTTTCAGCTTCTCTGTTAGACTTGCAGTTTGGTGTTGAAGACCCAAGATAGAGGGATCATGAGAAGTTTCTCCCCCCTGATATTCATGTGGGTACCCTGCGATAACCTCTAATAAGGTTGCTTGCTCTAGAGCATCCTGTAGTGTCTCAATCTTCTATTGCATAAATGACGTCTGGGTAAGGGGTAAGAGTTATTTGATGAACCAATCACTTTGGTGATTCAATTCTATGGTATAACTGAGCTTACCAATTTTCCTTTTCATTAGTTCCCAGGCAGTCTCTCCCTCCTGTTGCTTTATCTCCCACAACTCCGACAACGCTTGCTGATTCGTATGGGGGAGTTTGAATTCATGTACAAACTCTCTTTTAACCTCATCCACAGTCAAGTTTTGGTGTAACTCCGACCATTTTATGAACCACCTCAAGGTCAGGGAAAATTTTAAGGATAGAAATTTATCTTAAAGTTTAGAAACCTCAGTGAAGCTTACTAGTCCCTATGATGCAGAATATAAAATATTTGGAGATATCTCTATAAAAATATTGAAATTTCTATTGATTTTATATATAGTGTCTATAAAATTCAAGTGCTCTTTAAGCTAAAATAATTTATATTACAAAATTTGGGCGAATCATTTCTAGAAAAAATGGAAATTGGCAAATCGTTTTTTCTGGAAAAAGCATGGAAAATTAGCCCACTTGTGAATATTAGCAACTAAAATTTTCCATGCTCAAGGCCCTTTCCCTGAGAGTGGTCTGGAACTCTATTAGCTTCATGTTGTCAGGCATCTATTGAGCTCTCCAGATTGCCTCACATAGGTATCGGTGTTTGTCTACATCTTCGTTCACCCTGCCGGAGAATTATGGATATCTTGTGAATGGCCCCACCATTATGGATTGCATTCATGCTAAAGTCACAAAGCCTTGTGATCCCAGTTGTAGAGATCCTTTTAAACTTGAAATACTAATACTATTTCCACTGCTATTAGTACCAACCTTATAGTTAACATGCACACTATGCACTCTTATTGTCTTAAGCAATTTAGAAAGGAATGTATCATGATTGTTGTAGAGTACCAGGGGAAGGGTGGGGGAGATGCTACCTAAGCCTCGAGGGGTTGTATCCTTAATTATTCTAGACACATCATATTCTATGAACAGTCTCCACAAAATAAATTATATATCATTCTCTAAGCCTTCCTCTGAGCCAACATAAACAATTCCATTCAACTCCTCCCCCATCATCGTTGAGGGAGGGTTCCTATCACCTTCTGAGCTCCCAGTTGTTATAGTCATCTCTATCCCTTTTGTCGAGTTCTCTTCCATCGTTCCTTCCTCTTCTGGGCTCCTCAACACCACTCATGCTTGGTGTAGTTCCTCCAACTTCCTTTTAAACACCTACATGCCCCTTTCCTGTCATTTCTCCAGTATCGATGCTCTCCTTTGCGCTATCAATTACTTGGAATTTCGTGAATCCTCTACATCCATCCTCCTAATAACTTCATGGTCCCCCGCTTGGTAGCATCCCTCCCTTTAGATCCTTCCCCCAGTACTAGGTGTTTACGCTACCATGCTTGGACTTTGGAACACAAGCAAACCCTCTTCCACCATTAAGACTTTAATCTAGAGGGTTATTTCTTTCAACAACTTCCCTCTCAACCCCGCTTAGAACACAACTTCGGCCTTCAAAAAGGACTGGTGGCTTTCTACCACAAACTCGACAATGTACCCTTCTAGTGTAGTCTACACCCATAAATCTACTGCTCTCATCAGATATGTGTCAAGACGGTGGAGCACAGCGAGATCTGCCTGAGTCCAGTCGAGACGACACAATTTTTGTCCACCAGACCTCCCTTTCACCTATAATCTCCGCATCCGGTTGTACAGTTCTTCTGGAAATTTTCACCAGAAGATCTCATTAATCACTTGTAGCTTCCAAATACATGAATCATCTTTTAGTTTCATAGCAACTCGATGATATAGTTGAGCTTGCTGAGAAACAAACTGATCCACTTGCTCATCCCACCAGTTCCATATTTCCTTCTTAAAAATCCTTGATACCATATTTTGAACCCTCTTTTTGAATTTCTGGTCCTGGCAATGGAACCATTTGTTGGCACGAAAATGATAGTAGGGTTGAGACCTTGGGTTCAAGCACAAGGGGCCAACAAGGCTTAACTATAGTCTAGCACAACGCTGGCATTTTCACCTTACTTAGGAAGGGGAAGGAGTCTCACCCAAGGTGTGCGCAACCAAAGATAGATGAGGGTTGGAATTTGATACCAAGGAAATCATATTAGTCAGAAGAGAGAAAATGATTATAGCTTAACATACAAACTAACTAGATTGCAACAATCTACTCATGATATATCAAGAGACTACCTAAATAGATGCATTTATAAAAAAATTAAATAGCTTGCATAATACACAAAGACGCAAGATAACTCAGAAATAATCTTCTTCATTAACAAAACATAACACAATACATAAGACTTGAGGCCTAATCCTCAACAATAGAAATCACACAACGAGTATATAAACTTATACAAGTATGAGCGTGGAGTCTTTCACATCACTAGATGACACACAAAGAATAGAAACATTACAAACTTGCTGCAACTGACTAGCAACAACCCCTCCTTCACTATTTCTTCTACTTTTTATTTCTTACCATACACCCCGACTGCTAATTCCTTTTTCCTTTTTCTCAGTTATCTTCATCCTCAGTTGCCTCTTCTATTTCCTCTATCAGTTGTCCCTAATTATTCCCGCCACTCCTCCGTGACTGTCAATATTCCTTCAGTTTCCAATCTTCCCTCAACTGTCAACTCCGCAACTTCCCAACGGTAATCTTCGCCACCTTTCCTTAGCTTATTTCTCTGCAAAATATCAAAACTGAATGCCCCAATAGGCTTGGCTTACAATAAAGTTGGACATATAGGAAGATTGTTGACAAGAGGACCATCACATTGATGAAGCAAGTTTGTTTATGGGAAAAAATCAATGAATAAATGTCATTAATGATAAGATAATCAACATCATGAAGAAAATTTGTTGATGTGAGGACCATCGACATTGAAAAATCAAGGTCATTTAAAGGAGTACCAATGATGTTTATGAACTATGATCATCAGATAGAAGCCCATCGATGTTGAAGCACAAGTATTCTACCAAGGTTCTCAACATCAATGAAGGCGATATTGTTGCCATCAATAAACAAAGTTCTTTTATGGTTACAAATAAGCCCATGATCAATGGAGGCATGGTAAATAAAGGAATGGTTGAAAAAGAGGGAGTGAATAATGTTAAGGAAAAGGAAGCTCTGAAATTAGTTCCCCCTTCATAGAGAGGAAAGCTTCCCATTGTATTAGCTACTAAGGCCAACAAAGGAAACCTATATTGAATCTAGTTCTTGGTAAACCACTTCCGCTATTATGTGTGTTTGGGTATGCTTCATAACTAACCTCAACAACTTAGAGTTTTGCGGTATATGTGTTGGGGATGCTTCACTCGAATTTCCATTATTTGAAGTATTACAATAATTAATGATTTTCAAACAAAATTCAATTTTTTTTGTGCCATGTTCCCTAGTGTTTATGATGTGTCTAACATAGGTGGGATTTGTAGATAGAGTAATTCCATGTTGAAGTCAGGGTATAAACCAAGTGAGGGTGGAAGATTAACCTCAAGGGAATTATTTCCCACTTGCGTAGAAATGGTCTATGGCTAATAATGAAGTGGCCTAACCTTCTTGTTTGTATCCTTCAATATTTCCTTCTACATCTACAACCACAACTTGTTCTCAACATTATACTAGCATGGCACTTGATGTTGTTTATATTTCACACTAGACTTATGTGAAATTTTATTGATCAATGGTTTTGCTTGTTGGACCTAACAAAAAAAATTGTTGTTATATTTGCTTCATTATGTTCACGAGAGGAATACTCCTATATTGATGCAAGGTATATATCTACATAAATTGGGGCTAACATTTGAAACCCCAAACATGCCTAAAAGGGATTGTTTGCAATGAAACTATGAATATTCTTATTATAAATATGTTGCACATAAGGTGAAGTCTTAATTCATGTGTGTGGATGATTCGAGTTGTACATATTAAAGATATGTACTAGCATCTAGTTGATAACCTCCATCTTCTTTTGTGTTTATATGTATAATGCAAACAACTCGATATATTTTTTCTATCATGGACTAAAGGCTAAACCATATTCAATACTTATATTTACCTAACATAATAATTTGTAAATAGATCAAAATGACTCCAAACATATTTAAATAAAAGATTAGTAGTGTTTTTGTTATTATGACCTTCATACAAGATTCTAAACCTGCAAATTCAAAAATTCCACAACAATTACAAAAACATAGTCGTTACTATAGTTTTTAAAAGGAATGTCGATCGAGAAGTCTATGAAGGCTAATCCCCATGGATTGTCACCAATTAATAATAATGTATACAATCCTTATTTTATGTTTATTAACTTAGAAATAAAGTGGGGTAGAGTATGTACACCTTTGGACTTTCCCTTGTCCTACAAATAAAGGGATCCCATATACAAATTCAATGTTTGACTTGGCCATGGCTTTCAAAATAGATTATTATTATCATTAAATCTTGTCTTGATTAAATCTTGAAATCTGAGATAAATCTTGAATCTTCATAATTAAATCTCAATCAAATATTAAATCTTGAATCTTCATAACTTAATCTCAATTTAAATTTGGAATCTTCACTGAAATAAATCTCAAATCTTCATTTCATTTGGATTTTATTAAATCTTGATCAAATAATCAAGCTTGGCTTAATTAAATCATGAATTCACCTTGAAAAATAAATCTCATTAATCTTGAATCTTCACTTTGTGTTGATTAAATCTTGGCTTAGTTAAATCTTTCATTGAATTTGGGTATAATTGACTCTTATCAAATATTTTGATGTTTGTCTCTATCAAAGATATTTTATCTTTATCCTAGTTAAATCTTGATCCTCAAATCAATATTGATTGTTGGCTTTGATTTTATCATTGACATAGCTTTGTTTAATTAGATCTTTATTAAATTTAACTTAATTAAATTTTTATATGAGATTTTGATTTTTGTAATGCACATATTAAAAAAGTACGAGGCACTCAAAATTCATTCCACCCATGCACCGAAGTCCATCAAAAATTGGGATGAATTAGAAAGATTGTTCACTACAAAGTTCACAATTCTAATAGAATACCATACTCTCCTCCAAGGTTTAACAACCATTAAGATAAGGCAGAGGGAAAAGACATAAGAATTCGGTACCTATTTAAAAAAAAAAAAACATTAATGATTCACATTAAAAAAAAATGAATGGAAACATGTCAATTTATTAAAATTAATGTGTATAACAACCAAAATGCAACAAGCAATAAACCAAAAAGTAAAAAAGTAATGACTAAATAATAGCATATAATTATTGTGAATTGCAAGTTTTATTAATAAGTGCTTGTACGCATATTCATAGTAGTCTCTACAAGGAGATGCATGCTACATTCTCGTGGCCAATATATAATGAAAACCCATAAACAAAGGGAAAATTCCCTATTTATTTACATCCAATAAAAATGATCATCTTAGAAGATGAAGAGGTAAAAGAAGGTGGAAGGCTAGGAGTTGGATGCTAAGGTGGTAGCCTATAATATTAAGGCAATGATAACCAACCAATATGATAAATGCTTGGTTGACAATAAAGTGGGGTGCATAGGAAGATTGTTGACAATAGGACCATCACATTGATGTAGTAAGGCTTTTGATGGGACAACATCAATTAATAAATGTAATTGATGATAAGATAACCTACATCATGAAGAAAGGTTGTTGATGGGAGGACTATCAACATTGACAAATCAAGGTCATTTAAAGGAGGACCAATGATGTTGATGAACTAAGGTCATCAACTAGAGGCCCACCAATGTTGAAGAAGAAGTCTTCTACCAAGGTTCTTAACATGAATCACGGTGATATTGTTGAGAGCAACTTTCAAAGAAGTTATTTTATGGTTACCCAGAATCCCATGATCAATGGACGTATGGTAAATAAAGGCATGGTTGACAACAAGGAAGTGCATAACTTTAACGACAAGGAAGCTCCTAGATCAATTCCCCCTTCTTGGAGAGGAAAATTTTACATTGCATTAGCTACTAAGTCCAACAAAGGGGACTTATATTGAATCTAGTTCTTTGTAAACCACTTCCACTATTATGTGTGTTTGGGTATGCTTCACAACCAAGCTTAAAAGATTAAGAGTGATATGGTATGTGTTTGGGTATGTTTCAAAACCAACCTTAACAACTAAAGTGTCATACAATATATGCTTGAGTATGTTTCACTTGAATTCCCGCTATTTGAACTATTACAATAACTAATGTTTTTCAAACAAATTTAAGCTTTGGTTGTGCCAAGTGATCTAGTGCTTATGGTTTGTCTAACATAGGTGGAATGTATATGCATAGTAATTCCATGTTGAAGAGAGGGTATAAACCAAGATATGGTGGAGGATTAATCTTAAAAGAATTATTTCCCACTTGCTTAGCAATGGTTTATGGCCAATAATGATGTGGTATAACCTTCTTGTTTCTCTCCTTTAATATTTCCTTCTACATCTACAACCAAACTTTGTTTTCAATTTTATATTGGCATGGCACTTGATGTTATTTACATTTGGCACTAGAATTATGTGAAATTTCATGGTTTAAGAGTTCTATTTATTGTACCTAATAAAATTATAGTGTTGTTATATATGCTTCATTTTGTGCACATGAGAAATACTCCTATAGCAATACATAAATGGGGGCTAACATTTGAAACTGCAAACATGTTTTGTATGAATATTCTTATTATAATATGTTGCACATAAAAAATTTAGTGGGAGAGTGAGTCGGGGGTCATTGCGGGAGGATCAAGTGAAGATGGCTAGGGTTTTTTCTTACATGTACAGTCATGACATCATCATCGAGCATCAAATTGTCCATGTTGTAAGTGAAGCCTACATTCTTATAGATCAAAGCCCCCATTGTATGATTGAGGAGGTTTTTGTAATTTGTAAAGTTTTTTTTCACAAGTTATGGTTGTCATCCCTCCATCCAGAAGGACGTTCCACTATCAATATTATACACCAGAGAAAGGGTCTCGATTGGGCCATGTTGGATGTGATTTTTGCTATCGCATAGTCAGATCTACATTTTCAAAGACTCAAGCAAGTTAATTTGGTCATATTTAATGAATATTTGATCCATTTCCTTTTAGATCAGGGAGTTAGCCTAGAGAATCCATGACTACATGGAGAATCCACGACTATAAATTTGATTCAAAAGTTTCATAAAATGCCAATCCCAAGAGCCATGGACCTTTGCTTCATCACTAAATTGTATCAGGATTGGGATGTGATGCCTATCTAGTATCCATGGCATCCATTTCCTTATATTTTTGCATATCGTGATGATGCACTTATTTTGGGAAAATAATCTTTTTTTCAGGATTTTTGCGAAAACCCCAGTTGGATGATATATCCTTATTAGGGTTCAAAAGGAATTATTGGTGTGAGATCTTAAAAGGGAGATCCATCAAAGATCATGCATTCTAATGGAGATTTAAATCTTGATCTTTGTGGGAAGATCTATGCAAGATGAATTATTGCTACAAGGATATGGATTTGACTGAAACTCCTCTGTCATCATCAACCTGAGGTTGAGGGGGGTGCACTTGGATCTAGTAATCCTAAGGGATATGTTTCAGTTAAGGGACAATCCTATGGATCTACTTCATTCAAATACATTCTCAAATGGTAGCTTAAAGCCTTTGTCAAACCTGAACATAATCTCAACATTCCCAGACCCTATATTTTAGAACAAATGAGTAAAGTCTCAGAAATTTTAGTAAATCTATCAGAGATTAATGATCTTCATACTTCCTTCTAATCTCAAACAACCATTTGTAGATTCAATGGTTTATTTCAAAAACCAATGGATCTATTTTAGTGGGTCTTCATGACATGAACAACAAACTGTGAGGTTCACCTATGCTCCATAGGGTTCTTCATCATAAAATTTTAATCAACAGAGATCAAAGAGTTTGTTTTAAAATAGAGTCCATGGTTCTAGGGTAACATAGGAATTTTTGTCACCCCGTGTTTCCCATATTTTGATGCGAATACAATGGTGGTTTCAAAAACATTGGTTTGGGTAATATTGCATAATTTACCCCTTCATTTATAACATCAAAAATTAATAGAGGGAATTGGCAACAAATTGGGGAGATACATCAAAATGGATACACGCGGAATTGAAGAAGCAATCTACAATTTTGCTAGAATTTGTGGAGAGGTCAACCTTAGCAAAGGGCTACCTGACTATATTCTTTTAACGCATAAAAATCAGTGTTGGAACCAGTTGTTAGATTTCGAGAACACAAATTTTAGATGTCACCTCCACCTAAAAACTAGACAATTACAAAGCTCATGTCCTATGGCTATTGAAAAATGAAACAAGAAATTCTCAATTTGATTTTTCCTTTATTAAATTGAGAAATTTTGGATTTCCACTTCAGCAAACAACTTGGATGTAGTTAACTTGTGTGCATGGCTTGTGTCACCTACTTTACCCAGTAAATTTGAGTTGGAAGAGTTAGGATTTACTTAAGCATGTGTGATTTCTAATTTGTACTAATCAAAGTTTTTTATCTCAAGTTGTTTTCAGTTAAACTAGTTCCAAGTGTTGGAGGAAGTAGTGGAAGGTCATTTATGCAGTGGGACTTCAGTCAAACTTAGTGATCAACCAAATAAATTCTCAATCAACCCAAAATAGCTAGTGCATGCAGAGAACTTTAGTTCCCCAGTTGTGGTGGAGATTCTAAGGTAGTGTAGCATCAGTTGTAGACTTGTCTTAAGTGTGCAGGTCTTTCATTCAGTTAGATGATCAACCTTAGGATTTTCAAAAACATTTTGGAGGAAATTGATAAATAATAGGGGCCTCATTTTCTCAGGAATTGCACAAGGAAATAGGGCACAAGAAGAGGAATAAATTGACTAATTCTGGGTCATAGCTTCTCAGTGAGCAGAGAGATAGGTTATTGACTCGCAGGTTGTGCTCAGTGGAGCAAAAAAATTGTAATACATCTCTATTCATCAAATTAATGCAAGTAGGAATTAGGGTTTTTTAGCAGATTTCTTTCCCTAGGAAAACTATTTTGTGCATGTGTGTTATTTCTTATTGCATGTCTGAAATTTTGTTCTAAATTCTGAATTAACTTCCATAGAGTAGTAGAGTAGGTTTGTGTCTTGTGATTTTGATTAAATATTCATGAACAGTTGCAAATATACACCATAATTTCTGCATGGTATCAAAGCAAGATTCACGCTAGAGAAAAAAATTTCGAAGTTGTTTCTCAGTAGGTTCAAATTTGGAGTTCAGTGCAGTAGGATCTCTTCAGAGCTAAGAATATGGCCTTCAATGGACTAAGGCTAGAGTATGCCATGGAAGGCAAATCTAATTTCATCGCATGGAAGGATCACATGGAGGCGGTATTGGATGATAATGGATTTTTAGAATACATCAAGACAAATGTTGCAAAACTAGTGGAATTTGATGCCTAGAACCTTACTTAGTGGAAGAAAAATGTATCCAAGGCAAGGAGAATAATCTTGGAGGGAGTAACAGATCACATTGTATAAAATATCCATGGAAAATAAACTTCGTTTGTAATGTGGAAAGAAATGAAAAAGTTGTTTGAGAATAATAGTGACCACATGAATGTTGGGTGTGCAGCCTCATTATCTCCTGTATTCAAAGGTATCGCCACATTAGACCCCAGTTCGTAATGGGGCAGCAACGCTGCCCATAAAATATTCACTGCAAGGGGGGTCTAGGGGGGGCGGTTGCGACCTTTGGGAGCCCCCCCCCACCCCACCCTAGTGGGGGGATCGGGGGCAGTGCCCCCGAAGCTAAAAATAGATGTAAAATTGCCTTGTAAAATGTTGTAATTTCGTAGTCAATATGGGCCGTTCATTAGGCAAAGATCTAACAATAGAAGTTATGTTTAATTTAGGGTTTTTGCCCTAGAAGGCAACCCCTCGCTATATATGAGGGAATTGTATTGCGTCTATGTAGATCTGTATTCTGAGTGAGGAAGAGAGAGGAGATTGAGAGGGAAGAGGGAATTACAGCAGATCTACTGTAGGTTGTATCTCTCCAGTCTGTTGGATAATATAAAAGGAAGGACTGGTTGTTTCTTCGTAGACGTAGCCCAAATTGGGTGAACCATGTATATCTGTGTCTCTCTTGTTTTATGCGTTTTCTGTGTTTATATTTCTGCAATATTTTATGTGTTCCATTGATCTATAATATATAATTTTCTAACAAGGAAGCTAGCACTCAAGCATAAAATTCGAAGTATCAAGCTGCAGAAGAATGACATTGTTCTGTAGTATCTAAGCAGGTTCACACAATCTCGTGATGAACTTGGTGGGGCTAGTGTTAATGTTTCAGAAGATGATTTGGTAATCCTAGCCCTTCTAGGGATTCCCAAGAGTTAGCATAGCTACCAAGATTTGGTGAACGTGAGGGAGAAACTACCGAATTGGGAACGCTTATGGTATGATTTGGCACAAGAGGAAATAAGGCAGAATACCAGAGATGAGACTTCATCCAAGGGCGAGGATGAAGAAAAATTTCAATTTGTTGGAAAGGGAAAGAAGGGAAAAGGGAAGAAATCTCAAACGAAACCAGAATCTAGCCAAGAGGGCAAGAAAATATATTTGTCCAAAATTAAATTCTTCAATTGTCATGAATTCGGGCACTATCCTAGGAAGTGTCCACACAAAAAGTCAAGAAAGAATACCTCATGAGGAGGAGTGGGTGAGCTTTGGCTTCACAATTCGAGCTTGACTTCACCCTTATTGCATGCATGGCCAATATAGTGATGGGGAGCGTGTGGTACTTGGACTCAGCGTTATCGGGAAAACTAGTGTCCATTCAGAGCTGCTAGTCCCACTAAGATGGGTAGCTATCTTAGAAACAAACAAACTAAAGTTACTTGTGTTTTCCTCTATGAGAGATAGATGAGAGAGTAGAGAGTACCAACCTCTGTCTTTCGCTAGTCTCCTTGCTTGTTTCCTCTTTCCTTTGATAGAGCTTTTGCCACTCCTTTCTCACTTGTCCCACTTCAAAGAACACTTGTAGAGTCAAGGCAGCAAAATACCATCAAAGCATAGAGATATATAACCATAAACAATGTAGGATCAGATGTACATTAACCATACAAATGCATATACAAATACAAGATTCAGAGATACACAAGTATATGGAGGAAAACTCAAATAGCTTTATTGATAGAAGTAGTAGAAGAGAGGATTACAACCAAGATGTCTGATTCAACATCATCCTCCCAGCATGAAATCCCTCTTCACCTCATACAAAGCAAGATCACCCAATAATACAATGTCTTCAAAGAGAAACCAACAACACTTCCTTCCAAAATACAAAATTCCAGCCTCTGGATCTCTAGGATGAGGGATCCATATATAGATGTTTGCAGGAGAGTGAGTCAGCTTCTGGGATTTTGATTAGTGTCATTTCACTGATAGTTCTCGGTTCCACTTGGAGATTTCATGATCTCTTACTCATCCTTGGCCGAATTCAGAGAGGCATGTGTCATATGATCAGTTTCTAGAATATTCTTTGAGTTTCCACCTAGCAAACTGCCTATGCCATTTGTCTGCTCTCGCTCATCACACCCTACAGAAGGGCTTTTCAGTATGAATCACACCCCCCATGTGTAACAGGTGAGATGCATCAACATGGAGCAGTCTGTATGGTCTACTTTTGACCAATTCTGAGCAGTTTTTCAGGGAGAACTTCTGGGAAATGATGTAATCAGTTGACCTTGTTCCTTTAGGGTATGAAACAAAACTTTTAGGGGTTTAGAAGCCCTTGGTTTATGTACATATGTGATTGGGGTTCCAGTGCCCAAATATGTCTATAACAGTTGCCCCCTAAAGCATGAGGTCGTAAATCTTTTGATGTCGGGTGAAATGCTTTATTATGAGGATCAGAGGTTTTTCGAACTGGAAGGTGACCTGTAATAAGATACAATACAATACATTATCTTCATAATATTTTCATGATCTAGCTGAGGCGGGCATTCCCATGCTCAGCTTTATAAATTCATTTTCATGTACATAGGATAGACAACCATCTGTGTGGCAAACTGATGATTCTGGTAGAGCCATCATCCCTTAGCTTGGATGATTATTTGTGCAGCAATGATGTACATTTGATGTCTTTATTTTCCTGAATATATCATAGCTCGAATGGATGAAACTAGATCCGGGGTCTTCAAACTTGTTCAATCTTCTCCTGAAGTACAAGTCGATCCATGTGAAAATATGTTTTGATGTCGAACATGGAAAGACATCACCTGATTACCAGCCAATGATGTAAGCTGTTAACAGGCGCGAGAGGAATCACCGATAATGTTAATGACCCTCAAGGTACTATAGTACAATTCATCTGGTGTGAATACATGAGTCGATGTTGAACACCACACAAAAACCTTTCAGTCGAAGGCCATTGATGTAAACCTGTCGCCGGAAGTGAGAAACTTGTCATTGAGGCATGCAAGCTTCAAAGTACTGAATGGGTTGTTCCTAAGTAAACTTCTTGGATAATGTGCTGATGTCGACAAGAAGTGACTCGTCGTAGGAGGGCCTTAATGAATCCCACATCTACAACATGGAATGGAGCAAATGATTTTGTGGAGGTGAAAACGATATGATGATACAAGGTTCACAGTGGCGGTCATGAAAGAATAGAGCGTTAAGGTATTGCAGTGGATGAGGCGTTAGCTGGGTTGGTGAATTCTCTGAGTGAATTCTCTTTAACATATCGGTGACACTGAAATGGATTGGTAGTGTTAACCCCAAGATGGATGGTATGACGAAGCAATGGTGATATGACCGGTGAACGGAATAACCCAACCCGACTCAATCATGGTGATGGAGTGAAAGTGTCATGTTCAAGAGCGACCTACTACCAATGAAGTTATTCAAGTTTTCTTCCCTTTTTCCCCAGTCATTTCTGAATAGTACCTCTTTATTTTTGTCAATCTTGAGGAGGATAACATATGCTTGTTCTATAATTTTCCCTTCGGGCAAACCTGTCGCCATGTTTTAACGAGCCTAGCGACAGTGAAACTCGTTCTTGTCTGCATGGACAAGTTTGTCGCTATTGTTTTAATGAGTTTAATGACAAAGATAACTCAGTCCTTTTCAATTTTAGAGAGTCTAAAAAGAGATGGAAAGGCAATTCCAGTATTCCTTTTTCGTAATATAATCCCTTAAGTCTGAAAAAGTATAAAATAATACAAAAGGGATGACTTTTCGATAGTTTTACTGAGCCAAACAAGACAACTGCTCGATATTTTTGTGTAATGATCCCTCAGTTCCAAAAATATTAAAATCTAAAGGAGGGATGGCTCTTCCGATTGCTTTAACGAGCTGGAGGGGAAAATTTCTCAGTAATATTTTCATATTTTATGAGTCAGATGAAAAGAGCTTAAAGGAGACTTGTTTTTTGAGGAACGAGTGATGTTTTCAGGGTAGCAGCTGGTTCCAGGTAAGGTTTGGAACTTTTTCAATCATGACAGTGTAAAGAAGGTGGCTAATAGAATCACTCGTCGCAACTGTTCCTCAAAAGGGTAAACAATCAAATGGAGGCGTATGATCGGCTAAAAAAGAGTGGAGGTGATGGTAAGAACATGACTGAGGTTCAAAAGCTGATAACTATGTGATCGCAATGGTTATTTACCGAAGGTGGGTTCATTTTTTAATGAGCTTGAACTCTGGGGGAACATGTGCTCATTACTAGGTTTATTTTTTAACGAGCTTGAAATTTTCAGAGAACTGCTTGTGATAATAATCAGAGATGTTGATTTTACCATTAACACTATGTTCTTTTGACAGTCGTACTACCTATTCAATTACTCCATCAAACTGATTATAAATGTGAAGACATGCTTGAAAAATGAGTTAAACACCAATATTTTACTTGAATTACATGAATAGTAACATAAAAGTAGTTTTTACCTCTTATTTTTACCATTTCATTCAAATTTGGGATTTTTGAAGCTCTGGAGGTGTTTTCCCCCTTGATTTTCATCAGTTTATTCTAGGAGATTCTGTGGATTATTTTCAGCGTCGTCTGGACCAGGTAGGAGCTAATCTTGAGCTCTTCAATTGCATTCTTCCCTTCTCTGATTCTGAGCATGTTTTCCTGTTTTTCTGGGCCTTTGGGGTTTGAACAATTCGTTCTCTGCCCATTGCACCTAGTATACATTGAAAGGTGCGATGCATACTGAGCTGGCCATTGGCCAGTCAGTATGCATCCCACCTAGTTCACAGCTGGGGTGCGATGGGTGCAAAGAGGAAAGTTTATGCACTGTTTTTTCCTGGAAATTTTGCCTATTTTTGCCTAAATCAGGATCCTAATCCTTCTCTTGTTTGTTTTTCAAAGATTCATCGGATCAAGATGGTCATTATATGGCATGAACATGAGCATGAAGAAGAGGATATGGTTGCCTTACATGATCCAGGTATGGTGACTGCATTGCGGAACTGTGGCTTGCTCAAATTCTTTCGCATATCCAGCATGAGGCAACAAATCAACTTGTTGCAATACTTTATCGATGCATGGGATCCTACCAACCAAGTGTTCCATATTCGAGGTAAATCCATCCCTTTGATAGTTGAGGATATCTACTTCTTGACCAGTTTATCAAGGCGTGGTGCCCCTCTCTCACTATCAAGATCTGCCCATGGAGGTGAATCCATGAGGGATTATATTTGCTAATTCTATAGAGATGGATCTTAGCTGAGTAGGGACGACAAGATCAGTATTCGAGATATCACTGATCGGTCCTTGCAGACTATCTTATTCACCTTTGCTAGATTGGCTAGTAGTGCGGCTCTTCATTTAGCCAACAGGTCCTATATGCAGTATGCTTTGGAATGCCTTGAACCAAAGGTATTCAACTGGTGTGATGCAGTACTTCCGGTTATAAAAGAATAGCTTACCAAGGTGAAGAACGGAAGATCCAAGAACTTTGGTTATGGTTCTATTCTAACCGCTTTCACCTTGGAGAAGATCCCACTGATGCAGCCACAGTACATTTCACTCGGAGTGCCAGCGTCGACAAAACCACAGATGCAGAGATGGGTTGATCTTATTGCCAGACATGTTGGTCAATCACAGATTTCATTCTCTAATGCCTTCTTTGAGTGGTTCAACCATCATCAGATGGTCTTTACCAAGTATCCATATGTTGGGATGGATTTCAAGGGCGACCCAGATTTGGTGTTATCGGCTGGCGAGCAGTGGGGTGTTATAGGTAAAAAGATATGATCATATCTCTGTTTATTGTTTTATAATGTTCTTGTGTATTTTAAATGTTATCAAGACTAATCAAACCCATATATTTGTGTAGATATTGGACCAGTGCGACCAACAGTGTGCATGAGGGTAGCAGCTGTCGTTCCAGCAAGAGAGGTTGTAGGGAGGGTTGTCTTTCGTGATCTGGACATAGCCGAGACTCTTGCAGTATTGCAGGATCAGATTGAGGGTCTCATGCTTGGTATTTAGGATGTGAGGACCGACAAGTTACCTCTGAGATTACAGCGCCATACTATTTGCATGCCGAGCTGATGGACTAGGCTCTTACGTATGATCGCACAGGCGATGACTTTGTATCACCAACACCATTAGTTTAGGGTGTTTCCTTGCATTTTTGAGTTTTTGGGTCATGTGACTAATTTTGTCTTGGACACAGAACATTTTTACAAACTATAAACAGTTATATATATATTTTTTATTTTTGGAGCTTTATTTTGGTTAAGTTATATGAACCTGATGCAAATGTTGATCGAAATTCTTTCTTTTATAAATGTTGCAAGTGTCTATCTAACACATAATTTGCTAATGAATCAGTTAATGTGTTTAAGTTTTTGGAAATGTGTTGATATTGAATAAAATCAAACTCTCTTTCCAAAATACTAACCCTTAGGAGCATACGATCGATAGCTGGATTCTAAACAGAATAGATGCCAGTAAGTTGTAGAATGATGAGTTGTGACTCTAGCCTGATAATAAGTTAGCATATGCCACGTGCGATGGAATCAGAGAGAAGTTCTATCAATGAGCTATACTCAGCGATGTTGTTCATTGACAGACCAATACATACTCCTCTGAAACTCACTAACTCGCTGCTTGGATCAAAAATGGCCCAGGCTGCAGAAGATAGGTTCCGCATACTATGACTAGCTCCATCGACATATCCAACAAATGATTCCAATAGGTTTGACATCTGCAAAAAATGCAAAAGTGGATTACCTAACCAAAACGATCACTCTTGACGAAAACAAAAACGTAACAAAAGCATATAAAGAGATTACTACACTTAGTCAAGCATAGTAATGCTTAACGTACAACCCGTTTCGGGGGTTGCACCAGTGGAATCCCATCATAGTCTACTAGCTCGTAGGCTCCTTTTGCTAACACTCGTTTAAAAATGTAGGGACCCATCCACAAAGATTGGAACTTACCTGCTCCCAATTTATTGGATTCTTGATCGTAAAGTAAGACCAGGTCACCTTCTGAGAAGACACGGGGTTTGACATTTTTTGTCAAAGTGCGCCTTAACTCATTTCTTATGAGTTTCTTTAGACGAGGTGGTGTCACGACGGGTTTCATCTAATTGGATTAGTTCCAAGAAACGAGCCTCTTCTTTTGAAGTTTTCGGGAGAAGGTCAACTGCAAGCTTGAGAGATGAAATCTCACACTGAATTGGTAATACAGCTTCTAGGCCATACACCAACTAAAAGGGTCTAAACCCGGTCTCATTTCTTACTGAGGTTCTATATGCCCATAGAGCTGAGTACAGGATTAAATGCAAATCCTGTTTGTGGGCTCCAATCATTCTCTGCAGCATACGCTTGAGGACTTTTTTGATCACTTCAACTTGTCCATTAGCCTGCGGATAATATGGAGTAGAACTATCATGGGACAGTCCTAATTTGGCAGTTAATTCAACCATCATGTGATTGCGAAAATGTGATCCATGATCTATGACTATAGCCTGTGGAACACCGAACCTAGAGACTACATGATTGAAAAACAAAATAGTAGTCGTTTCGCCACTGTTATTTAATGTAGGCATTGCCTCGACCCATTTCGTAAAATAGTCAACTGCGACTATGATATACCCATGCCCCCCGGTCGAGGTGGGGTTACATGTCATGAAACCTATGCCCCATTTGGCGAATGGCCCAAAAACTACTACTAGATGCAGAGCTGCGGGTGGTATTCTGGTTTTGCGCTCGAAGATTTGACAAGCATGGTAACTTCTAACTGCGCTTATGCAATCTTTGAACATTGTTGGCCAGAAGTAACCTGCTTGTAAAATCTTTTGTGCTGTAGTGTAACTATATTGATGCCCCCCACACGCGCTTGAATGACAATCATTCAGGACTTTTTCGGCCTCCTCATGGGTGAGGCACCTTCGTAGAACTATATCGATACCATGTTGGTAAAGTGTATCACCGATGATCATGTAGTCTTTTGCTTGGTATCGAGTACGTCGTTGTTCTGAGCAAGAGGTATTAGGCCTGTATGTTTGGGTTTGGAGATAGATGATTATATCTCCATACCACAGATCTCTTGACGATATCAGAAACAAATATTCATCCACAATTGATGCTTTGGATGTTGAATTGTTGGACGACGATGGGAAGTCGCATAGTAACTCCACGAAAACCAGAGATTTCTTTGATTTGGATTTTACGAATTCTAGATCAAACTCTTGCAAAATAGATATCCATTTCAAATATTTGCCCCCAAGTAACTAACATGACAGAATATAAGTCATAGGGTTGCAATCTAACAAAATGGTAGTTTTGCAAAAGAGGATATAATGTCGAAATCTTTGTATTGCTTGAACAGCTGCAAGAGCCATCTTTTCAACATAGGAGTACTTTCTTTCTCTATCATTTAAGTTTTGGCTTAAATAATAGACAGGATGTTCAATTCCATTTTCTTCTTTAACTAAAACCATTGTGATGGTTGTATCTGTTGCTGTTAGATACATGTTAAAGTCTTTTTGATAGTCAGGAGCATACATTAATGATGCTTTTATTAGGGATTCCTTTAGAGCATCAAAGAAATCTTGCACAACTTGATCCCAATTGAAGGGTACTTCTTTTTTCAAAAGACGCATATAACCTTTAGCAAGTTCGGTGTAATTTGGAATGAACCTCCTCAGAAAGTTTGCTTTCCCTTGGAGTTTCTGAATATGAAGCAAATTTGAAGGTGGAGGCATATCGATGATTACATGAACCTTACATGGATCAAGTTGAATTCCGTCCTTAGAAACCACAAACCCAAGTAAATGACCAGAACCGACACAAAACACACATTTGTGCAAATTAAGTCCTATCTTGTAGTGTCGGCCATGTAGAAATATAGCTCTCAAATGTTGCGGATGATCAGTCTGATTTCGTGAATGAGCTGGTAGATTGTCGAGATACGGTTGAACGATGTTCTTGATGTCATGGAAGGAATAATTCATAGCCCTCTGAAAAGTTACCCCTACGTTCTTTAAACCGAAAGGTAATTTGCAGTACACGAATGTGCCCCACAGACATATAAATTCAGTCTTCGACTGGTCCTGTGGGTGGATATTTATTTGATTATACCTGGAAAATACATCCATAAATGAAAGATTTCGCATCTGGTGCATTCATCAATTATCTGGTCGATGAAGGGTGTAGGGTAGTTGTCCTTTGGACAAGCTTGATTTACATCCCTGTAATCAACGCACACTCTAATCATTCCTTGCTTTTTCATTACAGGAACAATATTCGATACCCAATCAGTTAGAGGAATCGGGTAAATGAAACCAGCATGTAAAATTTTTTCAACTTCTGCCTTGATGGCTGCAGTTTTCTTTGGGTGCACCTGCCAAATTCGTTTTCGTACCGGTTTGACATCTGGATACATCTTGATTTCGTGTTCAACTATGCTCGAGTCAATGCCTGGAATTTCTTCATATGACCATGCAAAGACATCTTTGAATTCGTGAAAGAGAGTGCAATATATTTCTAGTTCTGAAGAAGAACAAGATTTGCTGACATGAATATTATCTACAACATCAAGTTTGGTCGAGAAATTTATGGCGATATTTTCTTCAATATTGGACATATTTGACTCGGAATCCACCGTATTTACAGTATTTGATAGAAAATCAAAAATTGAAGGATGGTCAAGGTCGCTGGAATAATCTTCATTGTAATCCGGAAGATGGGAATGATGTTGGTAATCTTCCCATGGTGCCTCTCCTATCATCATCGACTAAATAATTCCTTCATCTGTAGAATGTACATGTGACCAAGGATCTGAAGAGGTGCCATATTCCTTTGACATATCTATCCAAACACTCGATGAGTATTGATTTGGGTTTGCCACCCAGGCCGAGAAAATTGATTGCTACAAAATTTCTATTGGGCTTGGAGGCAATACTTGTTGATGATCCATGCTAACAAAATGTTCAGAAATATTCTGAATGGAATATATCATATTGCAGGTTTCTACTGTAGCTAATTCTACCAGATTACTCAGAGGTGGTAGGGCAAAAGTACCCATTAAGGCAGGGTATTTTAGTAGGCCCACTCCCACATTTTGAAGCGAATGAGGGCTTCCATGGATCAATGGAATGCTTCCTGTAATTTGTGAACTCTTGCGGAGAAAGGTTTGTTGATCAATGATTGTAATTCCTCCTTGAAAGGGAAATGCAATCTTTCTAAAGTAAGTTTACACAACAGCGGCCATAGCATAAATCTAGGGCCTTCCTAGTAGTATATTGTAATCGAGCTTTCCATCGATAACTTCGACGTCAATTTCTACTGTCTTGCTCCCCAGTTCAACTTGTAAGTTACTTAAAATCCCATACAGGGTGTATGTTCGTCCATCGAATGCTTTTAATGTCGTTGATGATCTTGACAAGGGTGGTCAACCTAAAGTTTTCCAGCAAATCATTGACATAATGCAGGTAGATGCCCCCTCATCAATAATTGTTCGATGAACAGTTTTGCTGAGGGCTTTCACTTGGATGAGGAAAGCGAGTTGTGCTGGTAACTGAGGTTCATATCCTTTGTGATTAAAGGCCACAAGGGAGGGGCAATTTTTCTGTACTTCAAGCGTTAACATAGCAGATGGCGATTGGGCCAGATCCTCCACTATATTATAATTTTTTGCTGCTCAGGCACGACGATTAAATGTTGATTTGTGTACTACTCCCTTTGGCGGCTTTATCGTTAGCTCAAGAATGATGGGTGGCACAACTTTGATTGAAGTTATTGTCAAACTACTAGGTTGGTCTGCAACCTTGTTGTTCGACAGCTATGGATTCCCGTAATCTTTATTCCTTGTCGATATCAAAGCATCATTTTTTTGTTTCGAAATGGACAACATAAGCGCTTGGGATGGGGAAGAATTGTCACTAGCAACCAAATTGGTTTCTAGGTTTGGAAATGGATCGGTCAATACCGCTGAAGTTTTTGAACTCTTAAAGATTTTCTTAATCTCAGCTTTATACTGACAATATCTCATCCAATGGTCTTCATCACATATGTGACATGGTCCAGGAGGTTTCTTTTGCCCAAAAGGGTTTGCAGAAGATTTTTCAGGAGACGAATCATCCTGTTTCTTCTTTTTGCTTTTCCCTTTCTTCTTGCCCCCTGGTTGCTTCGGTTCTTTGCCTTTGTCAGTCGACACGGCATTAACCTCCGAGGCAAGAAGTTCTTCATTTGCATTTTGACCAGAAACCGTATGGGCTTTCTTAGATGTAGCCTTTGTGGTTTTCGTGTTGGTTATACCTATCATGCCATCGCCAGCATGAGAGTCTTTGTTTGATTTAGGAGGAGGAGGAACGGAAAACTTTGGTCTAGGAGCATTAGGGATTTTGTCATAGAGCGTGCCAGACTAAGTATAGATCAAGTCTAGATATTGCGCACGAGCAATGACTTGCTCTTTAGTGAAAACCCCCCCTTAGCCACATCTTCTGTAATAGAAGGTAACAATGACTTAATAAACCATTCAGCTAGCAGCTGATCAGGAACATATGTTTTTACCATTCGATGATGACGTCGCCACTCATGAATATGATCAGATATGTGAGTGGTTGTCGTCTGCTTAAAATTGGTAAGAAGCTCCGTTCCTATTTCGTACTTTATTGGTAACTAAAAATGGGTTAAAAAGGTGGTGGCAAGGGCATTGAAGTTATCGAATGAAGCTCTAGGAAATTCGATGTACCACTTCACTACCAGACTAGTTAGCATTCACTGAAGAAGGCAAAGCCTAATCGAATCATCATTGAGAGTTTTGGATGAACACCATAGATGAAAGGTCATCACATTATTCGATGGATCTTCACCCAAATTTCCATTGAATTTAGGAATATCTGACGGAATTTTATGAGGAATCGCCAGACACCAAGGGGCATAAGCAATTGGATCATTTGTTAGCTGGCTCAGATCTGGTAATTCCAACTGTTGGCTGGATAAGTCGTTCTTGCAGACAAGACTGACCTCCCTAGTATCTAATGATATCTAGTGACAAGAAAACCAAACCAATTATATCTTTCTCTAAATATGCAATTTATAAGTAAAGGCAAACAAGTGTTTTAGGCCTACCTTGGGTCCAGTGCGAGTTTGTAGAAGCCACGCTCCGTTGATCCAAATGAGCTTCCTTGTAAAGAATCTGCAAACAAAAACAAGCACACACATTAAATAGCACCTGAAAAGCCAATATAATAAAGCATACTCATCATGATGATCAAGGAATTCATGAAACAAATCACATAAGACAATTTGTTGAGAAAAATGAATCTGATTGTATTAACTTTAATCAAAGAAGAACTTTACAACCTTGGTGCCTTGATGTTGTACAAGCTCCTCCCAGGGTCCAGCAAGAATCTCCTCTACTTTGAAAAGTTTCACTCTCTTCCCAATGAAGCCAAAAGGTATGTGATCTCTCCTCTCAAGCTTAACTAGGAAGTCTCAATTCCAACAGCATTTACCCTAAAAAATGTTCAGCTTCTAACCTCCCTAGCAACCAACCCAATGCCTTAATTTATAGTGCAATGGAGGGAAGTTACTAGGTCCACCTTCAAAGGGATAAAGACATCCTTCAAAGGGATAAGCTCCTCTCATCAAGGGATTATCTCCTTCACTTTTGGGATGCATGAACCACCTAGGAGTGAACCATCCATGTCAAGATTCCTTCTAGAATCATCCAGAATTAACCACAAGTGAGTTTTTAAGAATAAAATTGCACCTTTTTTACTTTCACAGGGGTCCGCACCCACTCCTTTAGAGACAGAGCGGGCATGTCCACAGATGACATGAACAAGGGGTGCAGGACCGCAGGAAATAGTGAGAGAAAGTGCAGAACCAGAGCTTTATTGATTTTTAAGGTCTTTCTCTCATTTTCAAAGCTTGAAATGAAGAGCTGAGGTTTGAGACTTGCTAAGGAGGATAGTATGAATGATGATAGACCCATACTGACTGCAAATAGTCATGGTGAAAATATTTTGTGTAACACCAACGTTGCGACGAAAGGCAACTATTGATTCAGATTTGGTGAAGCATACCCAGGATAAGATGGGATCGCCTGAGCAGTAGGTCTTTGCATACCAGCATAATGTATTTGATGCTGATAACTTTGATAAGGTTGATGGGCATAACCATTATGATATGATTGATGGTAGCTGTTTTGAATGTACAGTTGCCAATTACCCGCAAAGTTTTGTTGCTCAGGTCCTCAGTAAGCTTGCTAGAATTGCAGTTGTTGATATTGCACTAGCCATGGTTGTGAGGCCATTTGCTATTGTCCAATACTGGATGTTTGACTAAGATGAGGAGTGATAGTACCCGTTTGTGCTTGAGTTGCTTCAGTTAAGGAGCCATTAATCGGCGATTGTGGTTGAGTCGTTGAGACAAGAGGCTATTGTATTATGACCTGAGAGACTTGAGGTTGACATACAACAAGCAGCGCTTGTACTTGCAACACCGTCACAATAGCCGGTGTAGTGGGAATATTCGACATAGGCTGATTTGGTTGTATTGAATATACAACTCTTGGTTGTTGAGGTAGTATTGGCACCCAACTACTGGATGCAATTCCAACTTGATTCGAATGTTGTTGTGAACTCTCATATGGTTGTTCTCTCGGAGAGAACAAGGAAAAGGCATACTACCCCCCATATGGCGATAATCCAGTGTTCAAAGGGAAAATTGGTCTTTATAGACTGGATTGCCCAAATTGATACTCTTGTGAAGGATCAATTTGCTGAGACTCAACATAAGAAATTCCAAATAATATTCTAGACAAACAAACATGAACAAACCATACTGTCAAAACAGTCCTTAGGTGGACTCCATCTAGCGGTTGAGAGCTAGTTGGGATAGACGGTATACCAACGAACATTGTCGGAGTAGTGGCGGGAGGTTCTGCTGCTGCTGTATCAAAGGACATAGTCCTAGATGTCGATGGTTGTTTAGACATATTTATTCTATCCAAAAGACTTCCTAGCGATTATACATGAACTTGCGATGAAGGGTGACTAGCTTCTGTATCAGAAGGATATAGGTGGATCCTAGTTCCAAAATGCAATGGTGTATTGGATAGAAGGTCCTCCACAATCTCTTCTATAGCAATCAATCCAGGTGGAAGAGGTAGAACGTCAGGTCGGTAAAATATTTCTAGTGCCAAAGAAGGTACACTCTCTGCAACGACAGATGTTGGAGGGTTGACACCTTCCGAATCAAGTACACACTCTGCAGCGACAGATGTTGGAGGGTTGACACCTTCCGAATCAGTGCTAGATGGAACTGGTTCAGGAATAGATGTGTTTACTGTTACACTAGGATTAGTTCTAAGGTCCTCTTCTAACTGTGGAACTTCTTTTGTAGAGGAAGGGATACTATAAATGGTTGGAGTAACTGGAGTCTCTGAGGATGTTGAAACACAAGTTTTAACTAAACCAGGAGACTTTGACCCAGTTAAACGAGATCGCTTGGCCCGGAATGGTTTTGTTTCCGGAGTCAAAAATGGTTGACTTGTTAGTCTTTGCGAACGACATTGTTTTGATTGACTTTCTTCCACGATTGCAGATTACTTGATCAACTCACAATAAAAAGGGGAAAATGTTATTCTGAATTAAATGAATTTTATGACACTTTGATACAACTTGCTTTTTCAATTTTTAAGAGTCTAGAAAAAGCTAAAGATGAATCTAGTCGCCTTCGATTTTTAATGAGCCTGAAGTGACAAGTGCTCAGATGGACCTTTTCTTTTAAGGAGTCTGAAAAGGAACGAAAGTGACTACTCTGGAAATCTAGATAGAGGGATTACCAAACCAATCGCAAAACTCTAGAATACTTTTTACGGTACGGTAGTCAATCTTCCTGAATGTTGTGTTCAATGCATTTCGATCGATAGGGTGGCAGAAACGGATTCGTAAGGATAAATTATATAGCCTATTGTGGTCTCCCAATATATACTTTATGGTACGTGGAAGCATAAGTCTGTACTGGCACTTGTTGTATCAAAGAGGAGGAATCACCCAACATACGATGAAAATGATAGTTACCAAGATTTACGATGCCGGAATACGTCTCTAGCCTAGACTTCTAAATGTTGTGTGTTAGGTTCCAAAGCATTTTTATGTTCATTGAGATTTATTTTACAGTTGATCTTTCTTAAGAAGTTTGCCTTTAAGGTTCACCGCGTGATGTAGATATACAATTCCTAAATATGCAATCTAAGATGATAAACAGTCGTTTACTTTCTTTTAGCAATGAAAATCCTAGCTACTAAGGAAAGATAAATGAAATTCTTTAAACATAGAGCAAAGAGCACACACTATATGCACTTTTCCTAAATCAATTTCAGCAAGCAGTCTAAATGCAAATGCACATGCATGTATTTGTTTTTCAGTTTCCTTAATGTGAGAATGAAAAAAAGAAAACTAAGTACAGATCTGAACTATCTTCTTTCAAAGCAACAGTACTAACAATTTTCTCTTCAAAAAATGAAAGGAAGGCTAAGACGATACTTTGCGATTTCGAATTCAAAAAACTAAAGGAAGATTAAGACGAAACTTTGCGATTTCGAATTCAAAAAACGAAAGGAATACTAAGATGACACTTTGCGATTTCGAATTTAAAATTACTTTCGACACTTGAAATACTATTAATTCAAATCAAATACAATGGAAAAAGTGTAACCGACTATCTAAAAGAGGAAGACTTTGCGACACTCTTTTTCTTGACTGAAAACGACACTTGTGACACTTTCAAATCAAAAGACGACAGTTCGATTAAGCTACTGTTTGCAAAAGAGAACTGCAAATGATGAAAATACATAAAAAAAACTCACAATTATTTATCAAAGGAGGCTAAATAATGCAAAGGAAGAAGGTTTCAACAATGATATACTGATCATAGATAGCAAAACTACTAAATAAAGCTGAAGACAATGAGGAAAAAACCAAAATCTAGAGGCAGAAACAGTCTTACTCAATCATCGCACCTATAACACAGGGAAACAGGGATGCATCTCACCTACAACACATGGGAGATGCGATGCATCCAGGTTTCCAATGAGAGATAGTCCGATGGTCCAGGGACGAGACTGAGCTTGGTTTTCACTCATAGTTTGTAGCTAAGTTCAGGGATTTAAGCTGAGCTAATGATTGTTAGTAAACACAAAGTATAGGGGCTGATCTAATGAGGTTATTTGAGCTACCACCAGGGCACTTAGGATGTTTGTAGGTCAAATTTTCAGTTCATAAACCAACCCGGAGATTGACTGAAGCAGCGCTGATCTACTTTGCAATTGCATAGCGAAAGCAGTTCGAAGGCTAGCTGGCTTAACTTTAGGCTTTGTTTGTGGTTTATAAAGAAAACAACAGTAACAAAACAAACAAACTATTCACTACCCAGTGGAGTCGCCATTTTGTTACAGGAAAACTAGTGTCCATTCAGAGCTACTAGTCCCACTAAGACGGGTAGCTATATTAGAAACAAACAAACTAAAGTTACTTGTGCTTTCGTTTATGAGAGATAGATGAGAGAGAAGCAGAGAGTACCAACCTCAGTCTTTCACTAGTCTCCTTGCTTGTTTCCTCTCTCCTTTGATAGAGCTTTTGCCACTCCTTTCTCACTTGTCCCACTTCAAAGAACACCTGTAGAGTCAAGGCAGCAAAATACCATCAAATCATAGAGATCTATAACCATAAACAATGTAGGATCAGATGTACATTAACCATACAAATGCATATACAAATACAAGATTCAGAGATACACAAGTATATGGAGGAAAACTCAAATAGCTTTATTGATATAAGTAGTAGAAGAGAGGATTACAACCAAGCTATCTGATCCAGCATCATCCTCCCAGCATGAAAGCCCTCTTCACCTCATACAAAGCAAGATCACCCAACAATACAATGTCTTCAAAGAGAAAGCAACAACACTTCCTTCCAAAATATAAAATTCCAGCCTTTGGATCTCTAGAATGAGGGATCCATATATAGATGTTTGCAGGAGAGTGAGTCAGCTTCTAGGATTTTGATTAGTGTCATTTCACTGATAGTTCTCGGTTCCACTTGGAGATTTCATGATCTCTTACTCATCCCTGGGAAAATTCAAAGAGGCAAGTGTCATATGAGCAGTTTCTAGAAGATTCTTTGAGTTTCCACCTAGCAAACTGCCTCTGCCATTTGTCTTCTCTTTCTCACTACACCCTACAGAAGGGATTTTCAGTATGCATTGCACCCCCCGTGTGTAACAGGTGAGATGCATCGCACCCTCAACATGGAGCAGTCTATATGCTCCATTTTGACCAGTTTTGAGCAGTTTTTCAAGGAGCATTTCTAGGAAATGATGTAATCAGTTAACCTTGTGTCCTTTAGGGTATGAAACAACACTTTTATGGGTTTATAAGCCCTTGGTTTATGGACATATGTGATTGGGGTTGTAGTGCCCAAATATGTCTATAACACTCAAGTGCATTATTCCACATGACATTGTGTAGAGAGTTTTTCAGTGACCTGGAGGAGAAAGACATGCATATGCAAATTGAGCTAGGGGACGACGCAAGCTACAACATGAATAGGGTTGGTACAATCACCTTTTAGAGGGAGTTAGGATCCCCTCTCAGGCTCAAGGATGTCATATTCATTCTGGGCTTAAAGAAAAATTTCATCTCTTTTGCAGTTTTGGAAGACAGTGGTTATGATGTGATCTTCAGCAAAGGAAATGAATTCATGAGACACATAGCCATGGGATAGGTGAAGCAAATTAGGGTTCATGTGAAGAACTTGTATAAGCTAGATTTGGAAGATTGTATTGCATTAAGCACAAAATCAGACAAGGTGCAAAGTCGCGATGTCAATGAAATTTGGCACAGAATACTTGGCCATTTGCATCATGGTGCCATGGAGATTTTGCAGCAAATTACCATGCCCTTCCCCAAAGGAGCACTTAAGTAGCATGATGTATGCAAAGGATGTACTTTGGGGAAGTATGCAAAATCCACAATCCATTATCTAGACAACAAAGCACATAAATTCCTAGAAAAGATACACTATGATGTTTTTGAACCTTTCTCGACAAACTCCACTGCCAGACACAAATATTTTTTCATTCTTATTCTTGATTTCTCACGGAAGTGTTGGCTCTTCTTCATGCAAAAGAAAGATGAGAAATTCTCCAAGTTCGTAGAATTCAAGGCAGTGGTTGAGAAAAAAATCGGCAAGAAGGTGACGACTCTTAGGAGTGATAATGGAGGTGATTACGTGTTGAATGCATTCAAAAATTTATGTGTGAAAGAAGGCATCTGACGAGAGTTGACAACACCCCACAACCCACAACAGAATGGGGTGGTTAAGAGAAATAACCTTAGCATTATGGGAGTAGCGAGGGAATGTTGCATGACTAAGGCCTACCTCTGCATTTGTGGGATGAGGCATGCAAAACAATAGTCTATTTGTAGAATCAAAGTCCTCATCCAATTCTGGGCATGATTACACTAGAGGAGGATTTCTTGGAGAGCAAGCCAGATGTATCACACTTCAGGATTTTCCGAGCCTCTGTTTACTGCCGTGTCTCCAAAGAATCAAGGAAGAAGCTAGAGCCAACAACAGAGTTGGGGGTATTTGTGGGTTACACATAAGTTCCCCACAAATACCATGTGTACTTTCCATCCTCAAAATGATAGTTGTGTGGAGGGATGTAAAATTTGACAAGGAGAAGCTATGTGGTGCTCTCTTGAGAGGGAGGTTTCGATCGCACTAGAAGAGGAATTTTTATCTCCAAAGGAGGAACCCCAAGAAGTTGTGGAGAAACCACAAATTGAGGAGTACAGATTGGAGACAACCACTCAAGCAGAACCATCCATAGAGGGAAAAAAAAGAATCATGGAAGCTAAGAGACTAGTGCAAGATCTGATGGAGAATGTGGGTGCTCCTTCAAATCAACACAGACAAAGAAGATCACATGATTGGTACACTGGCTACATGGCTCTAATGACCAGCTTGTAGAGAATGAGCCATCTTGTTTCGAGGAAGAAGTAGAGAAACCTGTATGGGTTTATGCAATGGTGGAGGAATATGAATCCATTCTAAAGAACAGTGTTTGGGAAGTGGTCTCAAGACTAGCAGATAAATCAATAGTGGGTTTGAGATGGATCTTCAAGGTGAAGCAAATAGCAGATGGAAACATAGAGAAGTATAAGGCCATATTTGTGGCCAAGGTGTACTCTCAAGTTAAGGGAATTGACTATGAGGAGACCTTTGCTCCTGTAGAAAGGTACTCATCCATTAGATCAATTCTTTCTCCAGTTGTGCATATGGGGTGGAAGATCCACCAGATGGATGTAAAAGCAACATTTCTCAATGAGGTTATTGAGGAGGAGGTGTACATCGAGAAACCAAAACGTTTTGAGACATTTGATCGAGAGTCTCATGTGTTCAGACTCAAGCGAGCATTGTACGGTCTCAAACAAGCACCCTATGCTTGGTACATTAGGATTGATAGCTATCTCACCAATTTGGGCTTCACCAAAAGTGAAGCAAATACAAACCTCTGTCACATCTTCGTAGAAGGTAAATTTCTTATTATTGTCTTATATGTTGAATTTGATTTGATTTTAACTGGTGATGAGTAGTTGATCATATCTTGCAAGGATGACCTTGCAAGGGAATTTTAAATGAAAGACATGGGTCCGATGCACTACTTCCTTGAGTTGGAATTACGACAAGGCAATGGGGAATTGTTTGTCTCTCAAGGAAAGTGCGTGAATGAGATACTACATAAGTTTTGCATGGATAGTTTCAAACCCATGGAGAAACCTCTAGTGAACAACTAGAGGAAGGACGTTTCCACTTCAGATGAAGAAGTGGATGCTACCATTTATTGATAGCTAGTGGGTTCACCCATGTAGCTTATAAACACACGACCAGATATGTGCTATGCATTCAACTAGTTGATCCAAGCTATGGTTAGGCCAACCAAATTATTTTGGAAGGTATCTAAGAATGTTTTACGATACCTCAGAGGTACTACCAAGTTTGGACTATGGTATAGACAGAAAAAGGGAGTGAAGCTGTGTGGCTTCATAGAGGTAGATTGGGTGGGGATTCCATCAGGCTGAGAGAGTACATCAGGTGGATTTTTTTTTTTTTGGGTCCACAACTGTTTCTTGGTACAATAGGATTTAAATATTTGTGGCGCTCAACTCGACAATAGAAATATACATGGCTACAATTCAAGAAACATGTGAGGCAATCTGGATGAGAAAGATACTTGTTGGACTGTTTGATCAAATGATGGATCCAACTGTGATCTGTTGTGATAATCAGAGTTGCATCAAGCTCTCTGAGAATCCTATTTTTCATGATCGATCTAAGCATATAGATATCTAGTATCACCATTTAAGGAATTGTGTGTAGAGGAAGATAATGGTTCTTCAGTACATTCCAACAGAGGAACAAGATGCTAACATTTTGTTAAAGCCCTTGTCAAGAGGAAAGTTTGAGTTCCACAAGTGTAGGATAGGGTGATTGATAATCCCTCTATTGTTGAGAGGGAGTGTTGCAAAATGTAGTAAGAAATTCTCAATTTTATTTTACCTTGATTAAATTGAGAAAATTTGAATTTCCACATCAACAAATAACTTCGATGCAATTAACTTGTGTGACATGGCTTGTGTCACCTAGTTTACTTAGTAATTTTGAGTTGGAAGAGTTAGAGTTCAGTTAAGCATGTGTGATTTCTAATTTGTATAAATAAAAGTTGGCTATCTCAAGTTGTTTTCAGTTAAACTAGTT